>OU538796.1:11390000-12780000 GCA_912999815.1 Campaea margaritaria | reverse complement strand
ACCAAACCAAACCAAACCAAACCAAACCAAACCAACCACCAATCCAAACCAAACCAAACCAAACCAACCCCAACCAAACCAACCAAACCAACCAACCCAAACAAACCAAACCAAACCAAACCCACCAACCCAACACCAAACCAAACCAACCCAAACCAAACCAAACCAACCCAAAACCCAAACCAAACCAAACCAAACCCAAACCAAACCAAACCAAACCAAACCAAACCAACCACCACACCCAAACCAAACCACACCAAACCAAACCAAACCAAACCAAACCAAACCCAACCCACCAAACCAAACCAAACCAAACCACCAAACCAAACCAAACCAAACCAAACCAAACCAAACCAAACCAAACCAACCCAAACCAACCAAACCAAACCAAACCAAACCAAACCAAACCAAACCAACACCAAACCAAACCAAACCAAACCAACCAAACCAAACCAAACCAAACCAAACCAAACCAAACCAAACCAAACCACAAACCAAACCAAACCAAACCAAACCAAACCAAACCAAACCAAACCAAACCAAACCAAACCAAACCAAACCAAACCAAACCAAACCAAACCAAACCAAACCAAACCAAACCAAACCAAACCAAACCAAACCAAACCAAACCAAACCAAACCAAACCAAACCAAACCAAACCAAACCAAACCAAACCAAACCAAACCAAACCAAACCAAACCAAACCAAACCAAACCAAACCAAACCAAACCAAACCAAACCAAACCAAACCAAACCAAACCAAACCAAACCAAACCAAACCAAACCAAACCAAACCAAACCAAACCAAACCAAACCAAACCAAACCAAACCAAACCAAACCAAACCAAACCAAACCAAACCAAACCAAACCAAACCAAACCAAACCAAACCAAACCAAACCAAACCAAACCAAACCAAACCAAACCAAACCAAACCAAACCAAACCAAACCAAACCAAACCAAACCAAACCAAACCAAACCAAACCAAACCAAACCAAACCAAACCAAACCAAACCAAACCAAACCAAACCAAACCAAACCAAACCAAACCAAACCAAACCAAACCAAACCAAACCAAACCAAACCAAACCAAACCAAACCAAACCAAACCAAACCAAACCAAACCAAACCAAACCAAACCAAACCAAACCAAACCAAACCAAACCAAACCAAACCAAACCAAACCAAACCAAACCAAACCAAACCAAACCAAACCAAACCAAACCAAACCAAACCAAACCAAACCAAACCAAACCAAACCAAACCAAACCAAACCAAACCAAACCAAACCAAACCAAACCAAACGTGGCACTCGACGAGGAAAAAAAAAAAAAAAAAAAAAAAAAACCCAGCGAACAGGATGGATGTTTTTCAGGAAGGAGAACTCAGACGCCTCCTGGAGCCTCGCATCGGTGAGGCAACAAAGTTCAAAGTGCGCACTATGGCTTCAGTGCTAGCGAACGGATTCAGGAAGCCCTGTCGGATCACCCGTTTAACGGTTGACGAGGCTTCCATGAATCACTTCGGAGCCATAGTCATGGCTGCCCGGCTTTCTGGTGCCGGCGAACTCGTCCTCGTTGGAGACATCAACCACCTACCATACCTGGACAGAGAAAATCTCTTCGTCTTACAGTACAAGTACCCGGACTCCTTAGTCACAGTCAAGGAGGAAAGGTACTGTACGTACCGTAACCCAATGGACGTCCCATATGCCCTTAGCGAAGTGTACAACGGGATGTACTCTGCAGCATCTAGAGTACGATCCCTGAGCCGAGAAAGGTACACGAATGCGAGAATCCCCCCATATCTCCCGGAAACTCTATATCTTGTGTTCACACAAGACGAGAAAAAATCCCTCTCCATCTTGGGATTCGGGTCCGGGGCGGATTCTCGCCTTCTAACCATTCACGAGTCCCAGGGAATTACCTCCGCTAAGGTCATAGTCATCCAAACAAAATACTTTGGCCTGTTTTGTCGCCTTCCTGGGTTTCGGGGGGGAGCACAGTTTGCTCCCGAGCCTATGGTCAGCCGGTCTGCTTGCTGCTGCACATAGTGAGCATTTCGGTGCAGCAGTGCATTTCGCCGCTCTGTCACCTTGTCTGCCGCAGTTGTAGCACTCTTCAGTGCGGTCCTCTTTGGCGGTGCACTGTACCCGGACATGCCCGACCTGTAAGCATCGGTAGCATCTCATCGGTCTGGTCTGTAGCAGTTGCACCTGTGCTGAGATCCAGCCGACGAGAATGCGACCCATTCCACCTAGCTTTTTGGCTGCCGCTATTGGGCACCTCACCCAGACCGCACCATGTCCTTGTGGGGCAAGGCGTATTTCTCCCACCTTGACGGCCTCTTCTGGACAGTTTCCCTGCTGTGCCACGGCGGTGGCTATCTCTTTCGTGGATATGGAGTCATCCAGGCCCAGGATTCGAAGATCCGCACATTTCACCGGTCTGGTGATTTTTGCGAGGTCCTCTCCTAGGGTCTCTCTGAGCTTTTGGGCTAGAGAGTCTGCCTTTTCGCCGCTTGAGGCACCTGGGATTTCCAGGATATTCGCACCTGTTGCTGCCTTTCGGAATTTGACGCCGCCAATTCCGCAGCTGGGAAGGTCAATTTTAGACCTCGCCTCTTGCATAATCTGTGCGTAAGTCACGCCTTTTTCCAGTGCTCCAGGCTGTAGGGTGATGACTACGGCCGACGAGCGAGGGGGGTGAAGCTTGGGCTTGGGTGCTGGCTGTTTCTTTCTAGCGGTTCCTGTGTTTGCTGCTGAGACCGTTGCAGCTGGTCCGGACTGCACCTTTTTCCCGCGGCCTTTCTTCACGACAGTTGCCCAGCCTTCCTCCTTTGATGTCTGAGGCGTGAGGATGGTAGGGTTGGGATCCGGTTTTGAAGGTGGTGCTTTCGCTGCACCGCTCTTTATACCTTTTCCCTTACCCTTTCCCTTTTTCAGATGGGGTTGGGCTTGTGAAGCTCCACCCTCCCTTGCATTTTCAGCACCCAACGGAGCTCTGGCACCAGTTGCAGTCTTGGCCGAGGCTTTTACTGTTGGTGTTGGTGCTTCAGCGGCGTTTGCTTTTGCTGCTGCTGCTGCTGCTGCCGCGTTTTTGCGATCAGCTGCAAGTGGTGGTCGCAGTCTCTCCTCGAGCCCCTCTAGCCTTGCATTCACCATGGTTCCAACCTGGATCATGATTGATCTGGTTAGATCCTCAGGCGGCAGCATGGATCCTTGAGGGGGTGTTTCCATCATGAGCTCAGGGGAGGAGATATCAGCAGGGATCTCTTTAGCCCTCCTCATTTCCTCTTTGAGTTCCGCCATTTCCTTTCGAAGTTCAGAGACTTCGTTCTGCAGGCGAGCATTGTCCGCTTGCAGTTTTTTGGTCTCTTCGGTGGAGGTTCTGCTTCGCAAAACGTCCGCCGCGACTTTAATAACTTTTTAACTTTCAAGGCACGCACGTAGGGGCCTTTCAGGTTTTTAGACTTTGCTGCGACATTCATGATGATTTCCACATCATCTATGACTTGTTTGTTGAGTGCCGCAGCTGTTTGCATGTCACCGAGGTCCTTTTTAGCAAGGCCAAGTGCTGATCTGTTCTCGGTGGCTGCAAATGCTAAGTCTTCTAGCTCCCTTTCCGCTGTGATGCTGGCTGCTTTTTGCCTTAGGAGGAAGGCTTCCCTCCTACTGCGCACGGACTTTGCAGCCTTTGCAGGTGTCGCTTTTCCAGTCGCCAGCATTGGCTCCTCTTCGTCGTTGCACCGGCGCTTACGCCAGAATCGGTTTGGCGATAGTGTTCCAGACGTCAGCGACGTCACCGTCTCAAAACTCATATCTGAGTCCGTGTCCGTATCGGATAAGTTGGTCGTCATTGCCAACGCGGCAGACCCAGTTTCTACATCCGTTCCGGGTGTGGGGCACCTGGTGAGTACCACGCGTGCCTCTTTTACCATCTCCAGTTTTCCAACTGCTAATTTCAAGTCCGTAGGATCGCCAAGGTCGGTTTGAGGGTCGGGACCCTCAGAGCGGTTGTTGCCCCCCCCAGAGTACGAGGGGCAGACTGGCTTAGGGGAGCAAGCAAGGGATTCTCCTGCCTCAGAGAGGCAGGTACCCTCCTGGGGTAATTTTACATTTGAACAACTCGCCATTTTTGTTGTCAGTTTAGAGGCTCGACAGCCTGGGTTGGTGCCCTTGGGACCGGGTCTACCCCCCGGCCATGCATCCCATAGGCGGGCACCGGAACCGTAGGATTAGGTGAACATGGAGATGAAACAAACAACCACAAAGAAAACATACATACAAACAAGGAGACAAGAAGGAAGAAACACACAAAACAAAACAAAACAAAACAAACAAAGAGAGAAATAAGAGAAACACACACACCTGAAAGAAATGGGGATGATAATGGGGGTGAGGGATGAAGATGATGGTAATGGGGATGAGGATGATCCGGGATGGGGCCCCCGCAAAGCAAAAGCTTTGCGAGAACCTTCATCCCGTTCTATCTCGTCCGCGGGCCCCTGTACCGTGTAAACACGGTAGAGGGACCCGCGACCGAGACCGCGGTGCCCGGGGTTTCAGTTACGTCTATTCCAGAGGGGATTAGACCAAGAACAGGCAGCAACCACGTGAAGGATGACCCCGGACTTGCCTTGGGAGATCTTAGCAACCTGCGCTCCTTCCCAAAGCCGACGCCTCCTCACTCACCACGGGGTGAATGAGGAAGGCCTGAATTCAGGCATCTAGTGATGGATGAACCGGTTTGGCACCCCGCTTAACCACCGTTGACCACTTCTCGCCGGGTGTCGGCGGGAGGGGACGGGGGTCCGCCTTCTTCTGGGATGGGGGGGCTGCGGCTGCTGCTGTTGTTGTGGTAGTGGTCTTTGCCCTCTCCCCTTTTTCCTTCTTTCCTTTCCCCTTTTTCTTCTTGGACTTCTGGGGGTCCAGGGGTGTCGCTTCCGGGACGGCCGTTTTCGGGAGCGGAGGTTCCGCGGCGGCAGTGGCAGCGCTTGTCCTATCTGCCGCCAGCGGAGGGCGCAACCGTTTTCCAAGCAGGAGGCGCTCCTCCATCTCCTTCAGCCGCGCGCCCATCATACTGCCCACCTGCAGCATGATAGAGCGCGTCAGCTGCTCCTCGCTCTTCCTTCCGCGAGGCTTCTCCGTCCTTTCGGGGGAGGTTTGTCGGGGGGGGCGGAGGGGCAGGGCCCCTCATCGCTTCTGCCCTCTCCTTCCGGAACTCCGTCCGGAGGTCTGCCAGCTCCTTGCGGAGCTCCGCCAGGTTACGCTGTAGGCGGGCGTTCTCCGCCTGCAGTTTTGCCGTTTCTTGAGTGGTGGTCCTGCCGTGCAGGGCCTCCACCGCAACCTTGATGGAGGCTGCCGATTCCTTGAGGGCCCGAACAACCGTGCCCTTTAGGTTCGTGGACTTGGTCGCCATCTCCATGATGACGCCAACGTCGTCCACGACCCTCTGATGAAGGGCAGCGGCTGTTCGGGGGTCAGTCGTGTCCAGTCCCAGGGCCGCCCTGGACACGGAGGCCTCCTTGGCCCTGCTTTCGAGGTGCTCCTCGGTTCTCTTCAGCATCGCCGCCGCAGCGTAGCGCGACAGCGATCCCGTGACCACCCCAACATGCGGAGAGGAGAACACCCCGGGGTTTTTAGTGGGTAAACCCCGTCAGGCGCATCACTAGGATGCGTGCTGGCGGGGGAAACCCACATAACTAGCCGGCCTCCCCCCGAGGTCGGAAGTATGCTTAAAGTCATTTTCCCCGGGCATAAATAAAAAAAAATGGCATGAAGACCAAGCCCGAATATGACCTACGTCCGGTTTCATTCGTCAAGCGGCAAATCCGCAAGGATACGCTTGACGAATGGAACCGGAGATACCAATCGAGCGAAACCGCTCAGGTTACCAAACTTTTCTTCCCTGACGCTGTACAGGCTTATCAACTCGTCAGGAAAATCAATCAAGCCAGAGGGGGTAATTACCCAGGTCCTGACCGGACCTGGGTAATTAGGTCCTAACCGGACACGGTGGGTTCTCCAAATACTTGAACAAGTTCAAGTGTAAGGGGAACCCATCGTGCCCAAATACCCAATTACCCACATCCTAGTAGACTGCCCCATTTACAGTTTAGAAAGACACAATATCGAACAAGAAATAGGCATTGACATAAAAAATATATATATATAAATAAAAGGAAGTAGAGAGAAATTTATAGATTATTGCATTAGAGTGGCAACTAAAGCAATAAGAAGAAATAAATAGATAAATAAATTATGTTTCTATTATATTTAAGTATATAATATTAAAACATAAAGTTATATAAAATATATAAAAATGTAAAATTTGATATAAATAAACACTAGCAATAATTATGTAAGTTAATTTAAGATATAAGTAGTAAATAAGAAAATTGTAAAAATTGAGTAGTTAATATAAATTAAGATTGTAACTAGCTTTATAAGACCTAGATTGTAAAATTATAAGAGTAATTAGGCATACTGTAATAAAAACACCCTGAAAAACTTATTATCCCAAAACCAACGACAAACTAGTTGGAATAACCACTAGTATAAAATTAAGAATGTAATAAGATCTCTGAATCTTTAAGCATCAGAGGAAATTGCATTTCCTGTATTAGATTAAGGTAGTTAGTATTATAAGGACCCCGTTTATACTCATTTTAGTCTAAGTAGCTCGCGGGCCGGGCTATAGGCCCGGACAGGACAAAAATAAAAATAAAAAAAACTTAAACCCTCCTACCTCCCTCCCTCCCTCCCTCCTTCCTGCCTTCCTTCCTTCCTTCCTTCCTTCCTTCCTTCCTTCCTATCTGAAAATGAAGTATCAAAATATATTTTTTTTTTTATAGTTAACATCAAAAGAGGGACCTCATATCTTCTTTCACAGGCCGTGTTAGACAGGGAAAAAAAAAAAAAAAAAAAAAGAAAATATTTGCGTACTCCTTATAGGGTTAAATAGAATAAAAATAATAGTAATATACCATAATAAAAGACCGTTTTAATTATTTGACGTCATTTTTATTTCATTTCCTAAACTAATGGAACATAAATTGACTAGCTTTCATAACTTCAATAAATATACTTAATAATAACACAAATTCAGCTAGTTTAATATTACACACACAATAGTATGCCGCCGTGTACCGCCGTGTACCGCCGCGAGCCCTCACGTGCTCACGATCACCAGCAGCACCACGATGCTCCCCACCACCAGGCAGATAATCAAACTCATTTTTTTCTGAAATAATACAAGTAGCGTAAGTAAGTGTAGGCACTTCGTAACTTCATATTAATAAATACAACTGGATTTTTTTGTAAATTGATTGGTTAATTGGCATTGGTTTGTAAATTGGATGTCACAACGAGATGTATCTTCGTGCTTCTTCTTTGGAGGACTCCAGGTTATGTTGCAATATTCGAAAATACTTCTTACGTACCAATATTATGAAATCTATAGTCAATTAGTTGCACGTTGCAACGTTAGTGGCACGTGTCAGAGAAAGTAGGAGATGCATACCTTCCTGGCCTTGGTGCGCGAGACGGTGCCCTTGAGCAGCTGGTGGCCGCCGCACTCGACGTGCTCGGAGGCCTGCAGCGCGTAGTACTCCACGCTGTCCACCTGCTCCTGCTGCGGACGCAGAGGGAGAGAGTGAGTGGCCGCTGGCGCCGCCGCCGCCGCCGCTGCCTCCGCCTGCGCGCAGCGCGGCCGACGCGTACCTGCGCGGCGACCAGCAGGGCCAGCTGCTGGAACAGGGCGTGCACGTCGCGCAGCGACGCCTCCACGCGCGCCAGCCCCTCGTGCCGCGCCTCCACGTCGCGCAGCACGCGCCGCGCCTCCGCCGTCTCTGCCTCCACCTGCGCACACGCACTCTGCTCACTCTCACGCTGCTCTGCAACACTCGTCGTGTGGCACATAATATTCTCACATTTATACTCACGTTGTCCACAAATAGAGATAAATTCTTGGAATCGAGGAGAGTTTCGCATTCTTCATCTGATATCGTTAGATTCGCTAAAACATAGACAATAAATCATTAGGTACATGGTTTAAAGCTGCGCCGCTAACTATATCAATCTATAGGTCTGAATAATTATAATCTACACATCTACGATGAACATCTTACTTTTTTAGGGTAAGTAAGTTCACTCTTTGTATCGATAGTTTTAAAGTCGATCTTCGAACCGAGTGACGACTATAGGTAAACCCCGTTATTAATTATCGTAATTAGCATAGAATAAGCGTCGATTCGCGTTGAAGTACAGTTTCTCAAGCTGGAGTCACGTCGGTGTCTGACGCGGCGCGGGCGACGCCGACGGTCGGCCGTCCGCTTTCGACCCTCTCGCGCCACATCCGTCGCGAATCATCGAATCGGTCCGCCAGGTGAATAATTATTAGGGTTTTAGGGGTAGTGGACGAGAGCGCCCAGCTCGATCGGGTAGAGGTAGCGGAGGAGCCCTTACTCAACTTGATCTGTTCGTGCAGCAGGTCCCGCTGGTGGTCCCGCACGGCGGCCAGCGCGGCGTGGTGCGCGGCGAGTGCGTCGGCGTACAGCGCGCGCGTCGTGGCGTACTGCAGGCGCGCGATGCGCGCGGCGGCGTCGTTGCGGGCGGCGGCGGGGGCGCCGGCGCCGGCGGCGGCGCCCTCCAGCGAGCGCAGGGCGCCGCACACGCGCAGCCCCACCGCGCCCGACGCCGCCACCACGGCGTCCAGCTGCTCCTGCAGCTCTGCAACGAGACGAAGCACTTGGATCGCGGAGCTCCGTCGGGCGCAGAGCTCGACGAATGGGTGTGCTACCGACGTTTGTTGGCGTGGAAGGAGGGGTCGGCGTACAGGCGCCGCAGTAGCTGGGTGTTACCGTTGAGCTCGTGGATCCAGGCGCGCATGCGCTCCACCTGGAAACCGAAACGTCCCCGATTAATAAATAGAAATAAGTGGGTATTATTTAGCGGTGTGAGTGGCGCCCGGCGAGCTATCTCGCGCCGTCACCGCCCGCCGCCGCCGCCGCCGCCGTCCGTCGGCTCCGCGCGGCGCATTACGCTCGTGAGATGTGGTGCATTCCACGAGCATACGCAAGATACGACCTTTAACTTTTCGTTGTAAGGAACGTGATGAATGAAATCGTTCGATTCATACATAATGAATAAGTATGTAGGTATGTGGAGATCAAAAGTGTGGAGGGGGGTCCTGATGATAAAGGTCCAATCCGGGAAGTGTTCCGGCCGAGCCGGGTGATATTGCTCGGGGGCAGTTGTCCTCGGAGCGCGTGAATATCGTTTGCGCGAGAATAGTTCAGTGTCTGTCCGGTATGCGGCGTTTTATCTAATGTGGCGGTTGAAGTCGCCAGTCGCCACAGGTGGGTAGAGGTTAGGTAAAGACAATACGATACTAAGATTGACAATAGAACACATGAAATGGAATACCTATGTACCTAATGTGAAAAGGTGAATGTTGTATTGGAGGCCCTGCGCACGGATCGGGGCGTTGTCCGACGAGTGTGAGTGTGAGTGTGACTGTGAGTGGACGAGTACATCGACCGGCGAGCGGCGAGCGGCCATTAGCGCAATTAGCACAATGAGCACTTCGTTACCGCCGCGCATTTGTTATAATTGAACTTTGTCGCAAATATAGCCATGAACCTAATTGCATCGATATTCCTTTGTTTATTACGCACGCTAATTAATCAACATGGCTTATGTAGTTATGAGTGTGTCGGTGCCGTGTGTGTGTGAGCGTACCTCCTGGAACACGCGGTCGATGTCCGGCGGCGGCGGCTGCTTGGGCGCGTCCTCGACGGTGTCGCGGTACACGGCGGCGCCCTCCGCGAGCTGCAACACACGGTGCGCTCTAGCTAGATACCTACGGTGTACAGGAGGTGCCTCGGCCTCGTGCACTCCTCCGACTACCTGTATCGTCGAAGGGTCGGAGGGTCGGAAGGACGCTTTCAATGTCAGTTTACGGATACTGTAGTCGATGAAGCCGGCTGTAGCTGTCGGTTAGCGTGAAGTGGTGATAGTAAATAAAAACAAGATTTTGGAGGATTTTAAAGGGAACACCGGGGCGCAACCGTTGAAACAAGCGTCGGCGATTTCAGGGCCACGAGACAACTCCACACTGACAATTGATTGACATTAGAAAATTTGACGCCTTGGTAGGAACGCAAGCGCAGGTAGTAATCGTTTATTGCATATTGGAAGGTAAGTACAATATAATAATTTTTCGGATTTACCTACTTTTAAACAATATTGGTTTGCTTGCCTTTTACATGAATCTATGTTATTATTTGAATAGGTATTTCAGATCGCGATCTCGTCGTTAGGTCCCGTCGCCTACAGAGTACGGACACGACTTCCTGGCTAACTGCTAACAGTCCAACTAGGGCAAGTACTATCTCGAAATGTAGATAGTGAGCTATAAAGTTTAAAGTAACCTTTATTTAGACACCCTAGAACTTGTCTCAAAACCTACTTGTAGTAGTGGAGTAGGTATCTATTCATTCAATAACACTTACCTACTATACCTAATTAAAAAGTTATTAAGGGAAATAGATACTAAGGTACTTTAACTACATTTTAAGTACATAATAATTAAGTACCGACATCTTCTTTAAAATCCATAAACTTATTGATAATGATACCTTGTCTCAATGCTTCACCATATCAGAGTGATGTCAATGAAGACGATGTCTTTGATCCCAAAATCCTGGAAGACCTGGAGACGAGTGTCGTTGAAGACGAGAACGAAGAGGAATTTGAATTTTTACAGCGACCGGAAGCCGAAGAGAATAAAAGGAGAAAATTCAAATATGAACTTGTAGTTTTTAATCTTATTTTTGAAGTTATACTTCTTTTGGCGCGATGGAGAAAAATGATGAGAGTGAATTTTTAATAAGTCGGGTTTTCCTTCCTGACGCTATAACTCTAGAACGCACGAACCGATTTCCACGGTTTTGCATTCGTTGGAAAGGTATCGGGCTCCGTGAGGTTTATAGCAAAGAAAATTCAGGAAAAATTTCAACAGAAATTTCTCTGCTCAGTTAATTTCATGAGACAAACCGGTATTGTGTTCACTGTGAAATTGTGAAAAAAAAGTAAAAAAATTAAGTTATATAATGCTTGGTAAGCGTTTATTCCTCACCACAACACTATTTTTTTCGTTTTGTTTTATTTCTGGTATATTAACAAATTTTATGTATAAATAAAAAAAAAAAAAAAAATCTATACTTGTTTATATTAACCTTAAATGCTGAATGTTTATTTTACCTTTGATCTTAACTATTCGTTAAAATTTGATTTATTGATATTTCAATTATTTTTTTATTATATTTTTATTAAAACAAACAAATTTTATTAAATAACTCTAAAAATAACGAGCACTGAGCTTAACACGATATATTTATATAAACATATATTTTCAATCTATTAAAGTAGTACTTGAAATAATCAAAAATAAATTCTCATAAATAAACTTAAATAAATTTTGATAAATACATTTAAAATTTAAATAAACTTAAATAGAACAATATAAATAATTTACTATACTAATTCGTATCTATCTACCTATGATCTTTTGCAGGTTTCTCTGAAACTAATAATACTACATGATTAAATTTCAATTTCTGTTTTAGTTTCCGAGATGTCTGAAGATATTATTCAAAGAAATGCACAATACTGTAAAAAATATTATTCACGAAAAAAATCTGCAAATCAGGGGGTAGTGAAAAAAAAAACTAACTCTGAGAAGTGTCGACAGTATAGACAACGAAAAAATTGCTTGCACAACAAGTATAACTTCTAACGCGTGTATTTTATAATTTCTACATTTATAAAACGATAATAGTATGGAATGGTATTTTTTAATAAAAACATTTATTAGAAATATTTATTTTTTAGTTAGGAAGTTAAGTGACGTCTAATTCGGCGGTAGCTACATAACGCACAGGTCCGGAACCGAGTCCGACTCACGAACATGAGTTCAGCGAGCATTTTGTGACGCCGGAAAAATAATAGGTACCCACTTGAAGATTCTTCCACCGTTTTCAGCCTCTCTTTTCTAACAATGAAGTCTACTTCTGAGCGTTCAGCTTGTATAGGATAGGACTTTCATGTCGTGCAATCGTTAATGAAGAAGTATTCAAAAATATCGGAGATAAATTCAGTGCTAACTAGAATTGAATGCAACCTGTGAGTACAATACGATACCTACCTACTGTTTGCATTAATGTAGGTATTATAAATAAAATGGAACTCTAACCTTTTGCTCTAGTGTCAGAGATCAGGTAAACAAATAAGGTTTACGCAACACAACATACCGAGACACTGAGTAATTAGTGGGTCGGTGCATTCTAATTCAATGTATAGTTGTGCGGATGCGGAATCAGCAAACGACGCAACTGAAACATAATGCCTGCCAACTGAATAAACAATAAACATGTCGCGTTATTCTATGTCGAACTCTTTGACTTCATAGATCACTATGTTGCACCAACTTTAAACAATGGGTGACCTTTTCACCGAGTGTCACGCAATTGAGTTTCGTGTGAGCTTAACCCCACTTACATTCATTCACTGGAGGCCAGTTAGTGGGCCTGTTGGGATTATGAGCCCGCTTTATATGTGCTGTGCTGTGCTGTGCTGTGCTGTGCGCCGCATCGTTCCGCACTCGGCCGCGTCACTCGCACGGTACTCGTACCTACTCGTTTACATTTGTTCAGCACTTATCACTTTTCGGCTCAATCTTTCAAAACAAAATCCAAGGATGTCGGCCAGATTGACGATCGTCGTAGGCGCGGGTCCGAGATAGCACGGCGGCGGCGGCGGCGGCGGGTGATGTCACTGCATCGAACCACCTTACCGTCGGACGAGTATCTCCTCCTCTCCTCCGCTCGCAATGATCGGATGTTATAACAACGATTACGACGACAGTAGCAGAACACTTCCGAGGATGATCCCGCTTCCCGGGCGACGCCGGCGCGGCGCTGCGCGGCGCGGCGCGGTACTCACTAGCTGGAGCTCGGCGAGGCGGTCCTTGCTCCTCATGTCGGCGGCGGCGCGGCGCGGCGCGGTGCGGTGCGGTTGAGGCGGTCGGCGTGTGCGGCGGCCGCGGTGGGACGGCGCGGTGGTGAGGTGTGCGCGCGCCGGTATCTAATCGCGCACTGATAACGCTGCGCTGATAGCGGCCCGACCGTCGGCCGAGGCGCCGTGCGCTCGCTTGTGTTTGTGTCCGAATGCGCGCTCTAGCGAGTCCGCACTCGCGCCGATTCATATGCGCTATCTAGGTTATTGAACAGCGCCGCCCTCTTCATTAACGCGAGCCCGTGACCCACGGTACGTATTCGGTAGGTTCTACCGAATTCGACAAAAATATGTAACCATGAAACCACTTATTTTAATGTTACTAATAACCGGCCCTTACGGAACAGCAGAGCAACCGCAGCACAAAACGCAGCACAAGAAGGCGCTCTCTCTCCGATCACGGCCACAGAATAGATAGTACCACGGCGCGGCGCCGCGGCATCCGTCGGCGATAGAACATTGTGGTGTAACGGATAGACCGATGTCACAGTATACGAATTGTTAAGCTGCCCGCTGTACCATCGTGTGAGCTATTTCCCCATAACTACGCCACTACTTATCCGAACCATCCCGGTCACGGCACCAAATATACTAATAAGCGTCATTCATTACATTATCCACCACTATGTTAGTACATTCTAACGTACTCTTTACGAAGTACCTACCTACATTATAATACTTACATTAACAGCTAATATAATTATTATACTTACCTATCTCATGATACCTGACCTTACCCTCAGCCGCCTAATGATTCGCCTAATGAAAGCTCTCCATGAAAAGAAAAAGACCCGCAGCTTGTGTAATTCAGTACAGGCCTTCTGCAGGGTTCCCGGTTTCTCCAGGACCTGCGCTTTTGCAGACGCTCCACCTCCACACTCCGAGTGCATGGCATGGCTATTCCCCCTACGTCCGGTTCCCGGAGGGCTATTGATACTTATAACTATGTACTCTTTAAATAACTTTAGCTTATTTTCTGCGAACTATTCGATTAAAGTCGGCCAGAACATAGCTAATGAAGTGTAAAGAAATGTATCGCGAAGGAAGCATCGAATTCAGACGCAGCACAGCGCGGCGCGGTGCGTCGCGCGGCCGGTCATTGGCACGAGTAGAGTAGCAGCGCCGGAACCGCGGCGTGCACAATATTGCGTGCAATCCTTCAATAACTTCTGTCTCTGGCTGTACCTAATATTTATTTCCAAATTTCCTAGTTCCTAGGTGGCGCAGTTTGGAAATACATATTACAGCCAGAGACAGAAGTAGCACCTAGCTAGAAGACACTTATAATACCACGAGTGTCGCAGGTAAACAGGTAAATCTGTAAATACGGCCAAACCACTAGGCATTTAACTCTTCTGAGGATAGTGTTTCTTAAAGCTTGTCCTTAATTCAATCGAGTGAACATCGCATCGGTAGGTAAGCCGTAAAGTAGTGGTACCAACCTCACTGAGGAAGGCGCGAGACGTGAGCAATGTTTACAGCGCGATTAGCGCGTCGGCCGCCTGCCCGCGCTACGCGTGCGGCGACGCAGTACCACAGAAGCAATACCTACCCACAGTGTCATGGCACAGAATAAATAATCCTACTTGGCAGTTAGCACTCAGAGATACATGTATGTTTTCTCGCTACACCCGCGCCGCGGGTCGCCGATGCCGGTCGTTGCGGTGATGCGGTGATCTCCAGCGATCATGCATGGTTTGTCACCCACGGCCCGCACTACACTACATTACACACTACACACCACATTGCTTGTATGCTTATTTATTTTATTAATTAGACCAGCCAACTACAGGTCCATTATAAGATGTACGTAATTAAAACCCAGCCGCCTGTCATTCTCCCGTCGCCCACGGCGACGACGCGACGGCGGGCGCGGCGCAGCGCGGCGCGGCGGCCGGCGGCACACGAGGCGCACACCGGAACTCGCCAATAGACGCAGCCTAGTTTCATTGTACTGTCTATCTACACCAGTCCTCAGCCCGGGAACATAATATCCTATAGCTACTATAGAACGAACAATTCATTTAGTTAGATTCTCCTCATCATTAGCCGGAAGACGCCCACTATACTACACCAATGAACAGAAAAAGGAGAGCTCTAGAGAGATGGTCACCGAACGGTAGCTCGTGCATTTTGCAAGCCAATTACGCCGGGTTCGATCCTCGGCCCCCCACCCGGATAACTTTTACTCTGACGCCGGAGGCTGTCGCTTACTTATTTGAGAAACAACAGGAGAGCCCTCCGTGGTAGGCAATAATGTATAGGCCACTCAATGCATGTTGTTTATTAATTGCACTAACCATTCTAATTAATTATGGTTGCTGTTTGTTGGATGCGTTAGATCATACAAGTACCTTACTGTTAATATCGCTTACCTAAATAATATATTTAAACCTACACTGTAGGAACTTTGTGCTGCCTAAAGTAATCAGTAATAAATTAATGATGGTGCATACTGTGTATACCTAACCAATCATTATATTATTATTATTTAATATCTTCATCATATATTATTGTTTTATATATTTCCAGCGAGGCGGGAGGCGCGGCTGTACTGTAACATAGCGTTCTTTTCACAGACTGGCAGCTTGTCAATGAGCGCCATCTGTTGGTTGTCGAGGGCACTCTGTGCTCGATGCGCGCGTCGCGCCTGCCGCGTCCAGGCGGGCGGCGGCGGCGGCGCGCCGCAACATGCAGAGCGCGCACTAAGTTCCAAAGTAATACTCGAGATGGCGACACATTCGAATACTTTGTTAAATTATTAATAATCATATAATCCGCCGGGAACATTCTGAAGACCATTAATTAGCTTTACTAAAAAACGTTTTGTCTATGAAAGTAATGGCAATCGTTTAGATTTTACCAATTTATTATAAAAAAGAGGAAAAGACGGTGAAATAGTCCAAATTAAATTAGGAATAAAAAACATCGGTCTGCATCAACATAAGACTCCTACAGGGTTTACCAGTCGGCGTCGTCCTCTTGCTGCTATGAATGGCGTAGTAAGTACTTAGTGTTGTTGAAAATAGAAACAGACGATTTAGCGTGCTGATGACACCTACTGGGTGCAGTCATAATAGGTACCTATTTATCAAGCTATTAGAAAGGAGAATTACCATTATTTCTGGACAAGACACAGTTTTTTTTTCAGTCATAGTTAAATGTTTCATGATTTTTAGATTAGTTTTTACGCAGTAAGGTATATATATATTTTTTAATTATATACGATGCTTAAAATGATCGTTCGATTTTTTTTCTGTTTCTACTGTCCGTAAGTTCGAAACGGCTCAACGGGTTTCAATGCATACTTCGATAGCAACACTAGAATTTTATCGTTTTTTTTTAATTCTTGGCACGCTTTTTTTTAGCTTGGTATTTATGTATCTATGTATACGTAACGGAATATTTGAACGTGATTTTCACCCCTTCCCAAACATCGGATTAATTTGAAACTTTACATACTTATCAGGGGCCGTTGACAATACAATAAAACATCATACCTACTCAAAAAAAAAAATTATAATTATAATTTAAAAAAGTAGTAGCTACTCATTGCCGCAGAACATCCCGTCGGCAAAGCGCTGCGAGACAAACGCTTGCTTCTACCCACATCCGGAAGTAGGTAACGCAGCAAGCGACAGGTTCAACCCAACCGTGCATTATACACGATGCTATATCCGAGGTTTTGATGTTGGTGGAATTCCAATGATTGTCAATATTATCAGATATCATGGGACATATTGGGAACGGGAACATTTGGGAGTAAAGCGGATGTTTGTTAAAATGAGCCGTTTTAGTTTGCCCTTTTACATTTGGAAACCTTTATACAGAACTAGTTGCGCCCCGCGGTTTCACCCGCGGTGTTCTCGTTCCTGTGGGAATACGGGGATAATATATTATTATGGCCTATGTTACTCTCTGATAATGTATCTTTCCATTACTAGAAGAATTGTTTAAATCGGTGCAGTGGTTTAGCCGAAACCTTACACATTTCATTACAAACTTTCATCCCTTATTTTTGTTTTACCCCTTAAGGATAAATTTTAATTTCATATATATTTACATCTAATTAAAAGCCTAAAAAATAAGCTTCAAGCTTCCAGCTTAAAAAATTACGAAACTTCCATACAAACTTTCATCCCCTTAAAACCCCTTTTCGCATTAAAAAGTAGCCTATGCCCTCTCTCGGGCTCTAGACTATCTCTGTACAAAATTTCATCTAAATCGGTTCAGTAGTTTAGGCGTGAAAGCTTAACAGACAGACAGCCAGAGTTACTTTCGCATTTATAATATTAGTAGGGAAGTAGGGATAAGTAGGGATTAAAGTAACAATTTTAGAACCAAAGTTACACAACAAATGCACGTGCAGCCATTGATGTCCAGGACGGCGCGGCGCGGCGCGGGCGTCTGTCTCCCTACCTACTCCGACATTGGCTAGCTTTTTATAACGTTCTTGTGGGCAATTGTGATGATTATTACATAATATAAATTATATCATTACTTTCTGCGCCCCGCGGTTTCACTCGCGTAGTTCCCGTTTTTCCTATAGGAACACACTATCGGGATAAAAAGTACCCTATTACTTAATCCTGGTTAAAACTATCTGTGTTCCAAATTTCATTCGAATCCGTTCAGTAGTTTTTGCGGGAAGAGGAACAAACATCCATCCATCCATTCTCACAAACTATCGCATTTATAATATTAGTAGGATTGTAGAATACAAGATGTTCATGATGCAACATCCCTCCCGAGCACCCTGGGTGGGTAGTGGCTAGTAACGCACCTTCTTCTGAAAAAATTGCTACGACGGTGTACCTGTCTACTTGCCAATCGAAAGATCATCATTATGAACATAGGTAATATTATTTGGAGTGGGTGTGGCGAGTGCGCGACATAGTCGTGTATCAGATGCACGGCACTGTATCGAGTCCAAAATCACGACACATGGGTCAGCAAAGACAAAATACAGGCTTTTTTTCACAATGAAACCGTTGTCTTTTCATTGAATAACACTCAATAAGGTCCTCACAGCAGTTCACTTTGTGAGTAAATCACTTTGGTGACGTGAAGGTAGAGTCAGTGAATTTTCATGAGTGCCCTCTTGGGGTCCATGCGAATAAAGATTTTTAACTTTGCTTTTGACTTTGGTGGTGTCTGAACTGGCAATATGTTAAGATATAGAAATGTGAATATGGAGTGTTCTCGTTGTTGTCGCCAGTCGGCCGGGGAATGAAATAAAAATGGAGCAGTAGTAGTCTATCATGTTTTATTGTAACATTGAGATAGTTTCCTACACATCCAGCCGGTACTCGCGGCGCTACTGATATGAGCCAGGCCAGGCGCGGCGCGGGCCGCGGCTGCGCTCCCGAACATAAATAATTTCACGAATTTATTATATAAACTTACGACTAATTATACAGACGCGGCGGCCGGAACACCGGCACGCCCCATATACTCCTACACTATATACACACTACGCTAGTCTGTCTGTACACGCGACCGTATTTACAACGAGAGATATGTGTGGGGCCGTCAGTCGCGGTGCGGCGCGCGCGCCAGCAGTGCCAGCGGCTGCAGCGCGTGTGCGTGCGCGTGCAGCGCGGCGTGCGCGTGCAGCGCGTGCGCCGCGTGCGGCGCGTGCGGCGCGTGCGGGCCGTGCGGCGCCAGCGGCGACAGCAGCCCGCCGCCGCCGCTCTCGCCCGCCGGCGGGTTGATGCGCTTCTCCTTCTGGCGGCGGTTGCAGAACCAGACGCGCACCACCTCCTTCTCCATGCAGAGCGCGTCGGCGAGCGCGGCGATCTCCTCGCTGGTGGGCTTGGGGTTGTGCAGGAAGGCCTTCTCGAGCGCCACGCGCACGCCCGACTCGATGGAGGTGCGCTTCTTGCGGCGCCGGCCCACCGCCTCGGCCAGCCCCGCGCCCAGCGCCGCGCCGCCGCCGCCGCCCGCCGCCGCGCCGCTCAGCGAGGAGTCCGCGTCCTCCAGCCACTTCTGCAGCAGCGGCTTCAGCTTGCACATGTTCTTGAAACTCAGGTTGAGCGCCTCGAACCGCGATATCGTCGTCTGCGAGAAGTCGTTCCCGTACAGTTTGCCCATCGCGAGCCCGACGTCTCCCTGGGTGAAACCTGCGGACGGAGCGAGCGTGAGAGCCGCGAGCCGACGGAGGGGAAGGGGCGAGGGTGAAGGACGAGGGGCGCCTCTCACCGAGCTTGATCCGGCGCTGCTTGAAGGTCTTCGCGAAGTGCTCGAGCTCCTCGAGGTCGGCGGTGTCGTCCGCCGCGGGCTCCAGCGCGCGCGGCTTGTGTGCGTGCGCGTGCAGCGGCGTGTGCGAGTGTGCGTGCGCGTGCAGCGGCGAGCGCGCGCGCCCCGGGCCCGGCGTGTGCGGCGTCAGGAAGGCGCCCGCGCCGGGCGGCGTGCGCCGCGGCGACGGCGACCGCCCGTCTGGAACACCACACGCGGCGTTACAGCGGCCGGCTCTCGGAGCTCGCGCGAGCGTGGGGCGTCGCCTCCCGCGGTCCGTACCTGCGGTGCAGGGAGGCGCGGTGCCGGCGCGCGCCTGCAGCTGCTGCAGCTGCTGCGCCGCCGCCTGCGCCACCGCCTGCTGCACCTGCACACACACGCGCGGGTTAGTGCCGGCTCGGCGCGCTGCGGCGCCGGCGCGTACGGCGCGGCCCTCACCTGCGTGTGCAGCAGCAGCGAGTGCGCGCCGTGCTGCGTCAGCAGCAGGTGCTGCAGCTGCGCCAGCGCGCTGCCCGCGCCCGCCGCGTTCTGGAACATCAACACGCGAGACACTGTACTCTCTCGTACGACTTTCACGTTTGTTCCCGATATCGTCGGTGTATAGTCAGTAGTGGTGTACGCGGGCACTAGACGAGCGTCCGACGGAAGCGGGGTGATGGTGTGGGGTGGGTACTCACGAAGACGGCGGCGGTGGCGGCGGCGCTGGTGGCGGGGTGCGGGTGCGCGGGGTGCGCGGGGTGCGGCAGGGGCGCGGAGGGCGCGCGCGGAGGTGAAGGCGGCCGCTCGTCGCCGCTGATCTCGCCCTCGCCGCTGGCGGATCCGTCTGTAACAACGTGGATGCACCGTGAGCCGCCACTCGTGGGAACCTGTTGCATCACCCGCTGCACGCTGCACGCTGCACCCTACACGCTACACGCTGCACTCAGCAGCGCAGGCGTCACTGCGCTACATCAGCCTACCACTAGTGTGTGTTGCCAAATTAGTATCATTACTGGACAATCTTACTCAGATTCATATTTTAACCCAACTGTGCAAAGGAGGATTGTGGTTTTGTAATGCGTACCTAGCATACTCATGTTTTGATTCGAGGGTGAACCAGCCCTGTGTAATGTTTTCACTTTCCAACTCAAATGAACTCTGATGAAATCAAATGAACTCGCTTGAAATATAAGGTAGGTCCTGAAAAGCATTAGAATGCTAATTTATTAATATTCTAGCGTTTGAGATATTGTGAAAAAGCCAAGACAACATTTATATATTGTTGTTTTAGCGGAACAATGACAGATAATAAATTATTGCGTTCCAATGTGTAGTGTCCGCTCGTCGCGGCGGGCGTCGGCCGTCGCCGGGATTACAGTTCATTCAGCGTTACAGCAACGATCTTGTTTCATCAGAATAACATTACGAGCAATCATTATAATAATTATTAAGTTGTGAAATTCATGAAATGCAAGCTAGTCTGGTTCGTCGCGTGTCGCGGGCGACGGCAGCGGCGGCGGCGGCGGCGGCGGCGGCGGCGGCGTGATGGATGCGCTCCGGATATTGCATGTAAATGGCGGCCGCCCTTCGGCTCGCATCCATACGTCATCTCCGACGGTCATTGCGTTTCTAGATAATACTCGTACACTACTCGTATAAATAGCGGGAGATTTATAAAATAGAAGTTTACAGTGCTGTATGAACGAAGTTTCAGCTTTTTAGCTCTCTTTCCACGAAAATTCGCATCGATATGAGACGATCTATTATGATGGGCATGAGTAAGCCGACCAGTAAGTATGAACTTACAGAAAAATACCTACCTACTCACATTACCATCACGATTTAAAATTAGTAATATATAAATATCGTTTCAGGTACGCTCAATCTCAATATTGGAGTTAGACGTAACTTTGACATTCAGCTCACCTTTATGATTAGGGTTACCGATTGTTCTGTGCGAAGTCGCACACACTTTTTATTTTCAAACAGTTGCGGAACAAATCAGTATCTAGCAGTCGCGACTCGTCGTCGACAGATGTAAACATAAACCGGAGTTCGCGAGAAGGAAGGGTGGAATCGGCATCTGGTGTCGTAGAAGACACGCGAAATCACTTTCGCGGGAGCACCGCGCCGCCGCCGCCGCCGCCGCCGCGTGCCGCGCGCGTGCCGCAGGGAAGGGTGAAGGAAGGCGCCTCTGCGCACTGTGAGACAAGGTGCCGCGGCAGGTCGCACGGGCCGGGCGCGTGGCCTCAGGTAGCCGGGGTGCTTTGTGTCACCGAGAAAGGGTTAAGACGTAGCCCGCAATTAATTCTTATTGTCAATAGCTGTTGCTATTTTGCAGGCTTTACGTCAAATTCATTGATGAAAGTGAAAGGTACTTTTGTTGTTAGGTTTTTGGATATCGGTAGTCAATGATCATATTTCACTGTTTCCTTTCTACGCTGTTGTGGAGGTTTTAATGCATATGTTCCAGAACCAGGAGCGTTGAGAATTGTGATCAGCGCGCGGCCGAGCCTCCGCCCTCTCGGCCAGCCTTGTCCTGCACACGCTATATGCTTAGGACCCGCCGGCGCCGTACACGAGTTACACGTATTCCAACTAAAATATGCCTTTAAAAGGGAAACGTTGATTTGCTTAATTAATTCGGTCTGGATAGGTTGGCATAATTTTATAGGATTGTTTATAAACGTCGTCCACGCGAGTATCACTGCGCCGCGAGCACCTAAAGGGGCAACCTACTAACTATGTAGCAACTTTCTAGAAATCAAACCCCGTCACAATAGTTACAAATATGATTAGCAATAGATCTATTTGATCGCGGGATTGGCCGTACGCAATGAGAAGATTAATGAGCGTTGGACTCAAGATCATAATATTAAAATTTCCCTAACAATTACGCAGAAGAAAATTAATGAAGTCGAGATAGCATCGCATTAGCGAGCAACGGCGGCGGCGGTAATCACATTCATGTTGATTTTGAATACGCGTCCCGCTAGCTGCGTCGAATTAAACAGCTTGTAGAAAAACATCGGTAAATCTTGTTCGTTTTATTTAGATAATAGTGAAGTTAATTTGGTGAATCAGAGCGGACGAGTGCGCGCAGGAACACGCTGTAATTACGTTTCGGACACTACGAGTATATGGTACCTACGCCGTTTGCTTTCGGTGAAACTGTAACGAGCGAGAAGGTGTTACTTTAGCAAGCGCGTCGAGTGCTCTTCACAAAATCAGACCATTCCTAATGTTAGGGTTTGTAAATTTGTTACAATTAATCGATATCAATTAACTAAATAGTTACTTTATACCTCTTTATGCTGACAACTTTTTGGTTGAGTAGTCGGACCTTAGTCGGACGAAAAGAAAAAGGGAAAAAAGGAGGAATGTATGTCAGTGCGGCATTCGAAAATTGGAATCGAGCGAACGACTTGGTTATTTGAGAGAATATATGATTGTCTTGAAAAAAAGAAATAAAAACAGTGAACGTGTTAAGTAATGTTTTATCTTTTAATAAACTTACTCCGACGGGGCCTAGAATAGTGATACCTAGTCTTACACTAATATATTATATTCTGACATATGTTAGAACATTACCCTAACCGTGATATAATGTAGAAGTACTATAATGCAGAAACTGGTAGATTTTTGCAAAAGTTGGTGTTATTGAGACTATGAGAACCTGGGAATCCTGACTTGCTGTGCAAATACGAAACGTGGATTGTGGAGGGGGGGACATTGCACTTTCCTATGAATAAGTACTAGATTAATGAACTTTTCTATAAGACTACAGTTAATAAGTGTCCTTGCTCATCCCTTCAGCCACTTCGGCGCTTACCAATGGATGAGGCGGTGGTCAGATGGTCTACTTAGCTTGATTTTTATTGAATTCTATGAAATTCTACAAGGAGTAACCAAGTAACAGAATGTTTTTGAAGAATCTAGGACTCGTTATCTCTCGGACTAGGAATCTAGGACTCTCTAGGACGAAGGAAAACATCGTGAGGAAACCCACATACCTACCTGAGAATTATTCCGGAGGTAGGTATGTGATCCACCAATCCTGATTTGGCCCCCGTGATGGATTATGGCCTAATCCTCCTCACGAAAGTGAGGGGAGCCCCGTGCCCAGCAGTGGGACGTTATGGGTTGTTGATGATGATGATTATAATGATAACCTAAAACTAACCCAAACAAAATATGGCACAATACGTTACGTGAAGTACGTATAGATCTACGCAAAGACCATGATCTTTTTATGTTTATAGATCACTCCCAGCGATAAGACCGTCCATTGAGACACTCATTTTTAAATTTGTTTTGTTCTAGTTTTCTTTGTTCTGTGCCGTTTCAATAAAGAGTTTATCGATCTGTCAGTAAATGATAGGATATAAACAAATGTGGCTATAAATTGATTAGGCAGGTATAACTACAGGTATGGCGATGAAGTTTCTAGTTGCGCGTGCGACATCCTCGTACGTACCATGGCTGGGAGGCGGCGACGGCGACTTTATTAATTCGCCGGACTCTTCTGAAACAAACAAAAATCACAATTAAACACGTGAATCCCACTCAAAACCGTACGCGACAGTTGCGAGGAACGCGTGAGCCACTGCTGCTACTCACGCTCGTGACATACGAGCACTACCCATGTCGTGCAGCTGCATAGCTATATGGAACACTACTCGTTAGTGGTGCGAGTGCTGGCAGAGGAAACCCTCGTGGTCCTAGAGGCAGCATGAGAACATGCGAACGATTACATAATTATTAAAATTATCCTCGAAAAATATAATTGTTTTGAGAAACTCAAAACTCAAAGCGTTTATTATAAGTAGACAATTATAAAGCACTTTTACAAGTCAAGCGCTTCATCGTGTACTTACATAGAAAAGAATTAAACAATCAACTAAATTAATCAGTATACATTATTATGAATTGAGTTTGAAAAAGGAGATTTCCCTTTCAAATGCGGCTTCATGACTGAATCTCCCACAGGAAATGGAAAATCCAAGAACTCTACTAGAGCTTCAGAAAGATAGCACCAAGAAACCCTACGGAATAGTAGATTGTACCACAAGGGAAACAATAATATATTTACGGCGAGAGCGATTTTTGAATCCAGAGTGAAGCGAAGGATTCTATAGTAGAATCCCGAGCGTAGCGAGGGGTTCTAGAGTAGAATCCTAAGCGTAGCGAGGGAGTCAAAGTACTTCGCTCGAGATTAAATAATTTTGCTACCGTGCGGTACGCGATACTTTTCATCCCAAGCTATGAGAAAATATTCATCATACGAGAAAAAAATCTTTTCACGTGACAACGTCTAATAAACTGATGAACGCCGGCTGCATGCACGAAAAAGTTGACACATTGTCCCGTAACGCTCATTGTCCCGTTACGCCTATTGTACGCTTGCGCCGCATCTATCTCTTTTCTCTTCTTGATAGGTTAATTATTCCTGCATTTTAAAAATCTGATTACTAGTATAATTTCAAGTATTTATTCTTTTATTATTAAAAAAATCTTTATTCATAAAAGTATGCAATCACTTCATCAATGTTATGTTACGACGTTGTCACGTTAAAATATCGTCAGTAAACCAACTTTACAGACAACCAATTTTTTTTAAATTTGGATAGCCAATGCCGCGTCGGCACGCGCTCTTTTTTTTCTTATTGCCGGACAGGAGTTTATTGAAGCGGATTGCGTTCAAACTTTTTAATTAAACAGTGTTCCAAATTCAAAACTCATTTCGTTACTGTTATTATGTGCGCGGAAAAGACGCACTTTGCTCACACTTAACGAGAAGCAAAATGCCACTTTTCGAATACATGGGATGAAAATGTCATTTATTAAATTCTCGTCATTCATTTTTGATGTCACAATAGGTACAATAATATGTAAATTTTGAGGACATTCATAGTGTAGTTGCGGCGACGCACCACCAGCCCACCGCCGCTCCGGCGACATGAGGACTGGGCGACCCGACGCGACGCGACGGTGGCGATGTTGGAGGAGACATGCTAGAAGTGCACGCTAACGGGATTATCGACTCGGAAGCCGAATTAATCGGCTCTGGGTGGCGGTGCGGTGGCACCGCGGCGCGCCCAACTGCGACTCTAATCACGAAGCCGAAGGCGTCCGGTTACCGCTTAATGATATTAATTACGCTAATCCAGCGCGGGACAGTACCTCGCCGCGCCAGATCTCCGTCCAACAAACCTTTTAACAGTTTTCACGAATGGAGAAGGCGTTCAGAACCAACTAACACTCGGGACAGCTTCAGAGTGTCGTAGACCGTCTACGGCAACGCTACGAGACTGCTACGCGCACTCGTTATAATAGTGCTATGAATTTTTATCAACTAAACAAATGAATTCGTTGAATTATTACCGTGATCAATATTTTTAGAGCTTTTTTTGAAAATAATAAGAAATCCTTTTTCGATTTAGAGCCCGTGGGAACAGGCGAGTCCTCGCGGCGCTACCTGCGGATAATCTTGCGCAATCTCCATGTTTCGGATAAAAAAGATTTACGTTTGTGCAAATGCAGCGCATTCAAATATCCGCTCGACTATAAAGGCTGGCGTATTACAAAAAACATGATGATTTGGGTAAAAAACGCAAAGTATTGTGCGCGCCTGAGCCGGTGCGCGGCGCTGACAGCCCCGTCCCCGTTCCCGTCCCGGCTCCGGCGGCCGTATTGAGACGTTTACAGTACTCGGCGACTCGTCGCTCGTCGCAAGTCGCAAGTCGCAAGGGGTGCAGTCGCAGGAACGATCCGGTGCGGGGGTGCTAACAATGTTTTATTATAAAAAAAATAAAAAACGACAGTTGCAGAGACTTTTTTGTGGCGGTGACGGATTAAGAAATCCTTTTTTACGAATCAATTGAATAGTCTGGAATTGCTAAAAGCCAACAATGTTGCCAGATAATAAGCCCTGCGTTATTTGAAATACCTTTACTTTTATATTATTTAAATTAAAATGTTAAAGTGAAAGATGACGTGTATAAAGTAACATTAAAATACCTTTGATTGCGGCGGGTCCGAAATGTCAAATTGAGTACACGCTTTTTTTTATAAGCAGTGTAGCGTAGCAATAGCTGTTATAAAAATTGGAATACATAATTAGGAATATAAGAAGTAAGTATAACAAATTCCATAAAACAGTTAAAAGGGAGTCGTGCTAGAACAGGTTGGGGAGCGGCTGCTTCCACTGGCAACCGAACGTTCATTGCGCCAACTGCCGAGGGCTCGCTTCCTAAATGTTGGCTGTCAGCTCCGTCTGACTCATGAGTACGTACAATAAGTGAACTAAGCCCGAGTGGCGTGGAGTGGCGTGGAGTGGCGTGGCGTGGCGTGGTGCAACGCACAAACTCGTCTGCCACGACAACTGGTCCGAACCATCACGAAGCTTCGCTCCCACCTGCTGTCCCCGAAGAGGAAACCCTAGGAAATCGTTTTCTAGGCCCTTTAAACTCCTCAAATCTGTATTTTTTTTATACTAATATCATAATAGTTTGAAAGCAAATTCGAAATATTTTGTTTGTGGTTAGTTTTGTTGTTTCCTTTTTTATTCGAAGTTCATAGAATTGAATCTGCATTAATGTGTAGGCAAAACTTAATAAAATCTGCATTAATGTGTATGGAATTTCATTTCATTTCCTTTCATTTATGACAGTGTGTGTGTATGTGTGTAGGTCATTCATGGAATGAGCACAGCATCCTTAAAAAAAGTGTATCCACTTACGGGAGTGTTAAGCTTTTCCCTTTTGAAACTAAAAATATTGAGACTGAAATGTTGGAAGTTTATTTCAGTTTTAAAAGTTCGTTACGTCAAGTCTGAAGTTTCAGTTGTGTAATGTGGTCGCAGCTGTGGGTACGAGGAGATGGTTAGCGCCCCTACACTCCCTATCCCTGGATCGTCATACATAAGAATCTCAATGAGATATAATCCTATAGGCAACCCGACAAAATCCTCTAAAAACGCTTGACGTTGGACGAACGTCATGAATAGGCGCCGCCGCCGCCGTCACTGCTCGTTAGACACAATGATAAATACGGAAAATGTTTCAATGACTTATTTATTTTATTTTATAGGAATATAACAAACAGCAGCATATTAAGAGAGTTTAGTAGATACATGAACATGAGAAGGCTTTAAATAGTTTCCTTAATTAATAATCCTCGATGCTAAACGGTTTCATATACCTATCTAACGAGCCGCCTAACATTGTATTGTATTGTCGCGGTCGATATCGGAAAACCCGATGGCTAGTTTGGTATAATAGTAAATTCGTCAAATCATTAGAGGATAGCTCTATGACTAAAAACTTTAAATCTAAAAGATTTAAGACATAGTGGCATGTAAACATTTTCGTAACAGATTAAGTCCTTTGTTTGTTTACATTCGTATTACTAATTGGAATGTTTAAATAGTGCAAAATAATTGTGGGTGGTACTAGGACCTTCCGGAACAGTGTGGGACGGTGGGACGGTGGAACGGTGCGGGCGCTCACGGTAGGTACTCACGGTAGGAGGCGCAGTAGCCGCGCGTGGCGGCGCGGACGCACGCGGACAGCACCATGGCGCGGAGTGCGGCGAGAGAGTGGCGAGAGAGTGGCGAGAGCGTGGCGAGAGAGCGCGGCGAGTAGTGCGCGAGTCGGCGCGCGGAGCGACACTGAGCGCAGCGCGGCGCCGCCCGGCCTCCCCGCGCTCGTCTCCCCTTCAACCCTCGATCGAATTAAAAATTTGGAAACTTTTTTGTTCGAATCCGTTTCTTTTTCCGCCCTTAGTGAATTTTTTTCGCGCAACCTCGCCATTATTTCGATTACCTGGAGATGATTTTTTTGGCGCTTTCGCCGAACGGATCGAGTTTAAAAGCTGTTTAATTTTTTATAGGAAAGGGGAGCGACGGGTTCGGCTAACCGATGCGCGAATTCCGATATCGGGTTCGATTGAAAAAACTGTACGGGCGAGAGCGTGCGCCGAATGTCGTTAGTCAATTATTATCCGAAAAACAACGACCGGCTCTCCTCGCGACGCGTCGCAGCACACACGCAGCCGCGCCGCAGCCGCGCCGCAGCCGCGCCGCACGCGTCCGAGCTCGGGAGATGCCATCGCGCTTTACGTTAAGACAAAGCTCACACTTAATCTGATTCATCTTATACCCTAATCGTTAAAGTAATTGGAATCTGGCAAAACATTTAATCTCATGTTCTTAAAAGTTTTAACTATCTCCGCGGTAAATTTACAATTTGAATTCAAACGGCGCTATCGTTTGGCGACGAAGAGCTTTTCTGTTTGCAAATACATTCATGAGATGCCGGTAGTAGTTTTTAAACATGAGCCGTTCACTTATTGTGATGAGATGGCCGAGCCTTTGAAGTGCGAGATGCGAGGAGGGCGCCACGCCGCGCCGCGCCGCGCCACTGATGCCACTACGAAGTTTCAGATACTGCATTGTTTGTTTCTTGTCGAATGAGGTGTGCCGGCCTGTTTCCAGACATGGGCCTCTGACGTGGCCTTATCCACCGACACAATCCGTGCCCCCCGAAGCACATATCATTTATGAAACTAAGTCATCGGTGCAACATTTAAACAAGGACATTAATAGGAGCTCCGGTGGCGACGTTGAATCTTTAATTCCACCTCTGGCGGTCCTCCCGGCGCGGCGCGGCGGTAGCGCGGTGGCCGCTGTTTGTTTAGGCGCACACATATTGCCACTTTGAATAAGATATTTGGCTCTTTGTGGAGCTTCTTTAAACTGAATGTAATGTTTTGGTAAGCGAGCGCGGCCGGCGCCGGCCGTTTGATCGCCGGCGCCCTGTTTGCACTCCGCGCTCCTTTGAATTGTAGATGGCTCGATTGTGTTTTTAAATTGCGAAATGGAAAGTCCCTAAACAAACTTTTCTATCCGAAATTTTCCACTGTTCAGAACCATTCTGTTTATATTTGAATTTTAAAATATTCGATACCCGATACACAATATCATTCAAATTGTCGAAGAACATTATTTTAAATTTCGTGTTCCGTATTCTTAATGAAGACCCGAGGAATTGGGACGAAATCAGGATCAATAAAAAGCTCTAAATTTATCTTAGTCTCGGTGATTTCACGAATTCTGGCAGTTCATTAATTAGCAGCGTATCAAACGACGGACCCTGAGCATAACTACACAGAGACAAGTACTTCACAGAACTATGTTCTCGCAGCGGGACGGTGCGGATCGGTTCGCACAGGCGGGCGCGGGGGCGGCGAGTACTCGGGATCACCCTCCGCATGTTTTGCCGCTGTTATGGGCTTTTTATGAACACTGATTTCTATATTTGTGCAATTTAGTGCGTGTCGCGAGACCCGCGGGTCGCAGGCGCAGGCGGTGCGCGCGACCCTCCTCGAGACATTTAATTAAGGACTCGGCGCCCGCCGCGCCGTGGGTGGAAGGGTTGTCCTGTCCACGTGCCGACGACCAGTACGTGTCCTCTAACGCTCTACTTAGAGGGCTCGTTCAATCTGCCTAGTTATTCGAATAGAAGTTCAATTTTGATGACAATACGAGTATTTGAATGGAATTAACGTAGGTTATCGGGATTTTCGATGCCAACAGACGTAAAGTTTGGCAGTCGTTTTGCGGACACGCCACGGTCCGGTGGCGGCCCCGCGGGGGTGCTTCCAGTATTATAATGTCGTTCACGGAATCCGCCCCCGGTCAGGGACGCGATAAAATATTGCGACTACCTTTTAATATTCATCTTGGGACACCGACGCCGACACCGACGCCCGCGCCGTGCCTCCGCTCGTTACTGAAAGGTTATAGTTTATCTTCTCGACGCCTGAGCTTTTGTGAACTTTGTCAGTAAGTAAGAATTTGAAAGAGATATAATCAAGCGAATGAATTGAGAGGTCGTGCATTGAGTGAGATGCATTCGAGTGGAGAGTACCCGCGCCCGGGCGGCGGAGACGGCCGCCATGCGCCAAGCGCCACCGAGGGCCGACCCGCCATATTGGATTAGCACAATATTTGCATTTTCAATTTAGCTTTAAATGGAGAAAAGGACCACTCGAATAAATGTTTCTTTTCTATTGTACATTTTATGGCAAGAGGGTTGAGATTTTCCATTTAGAGAGGTCTTTACACGGTATGTTTTCTCGTGACTAGCTTTAAGGTGCTGTCAATTTTATAAGTTTAGTTTTAAACAACTTTTTAATGAGACTGGCGACTGGCGCGCTGGTTCAGAATACTGCTAGGCTGGGCAGTGCGCTGAACTCTATATGTGCTCAGTGGTTACTTGGTTCAGAGCGATTCCCGAACCAAACTCATCGAATGGATGTTGGAATGTAATAGATGAATCGGTATCAGTCCCATGACCGATGGTAATTTATACATACATGTGTATGCCTCCTAAACAGTATCGGTGGCCTTGACTAAAAGCTGAGAAGTGTTGTTTTAGAAAGGAGCGGGCGGAGCGAATCGCAGCCATGTTGGATCATTGCGTATTTGCATGCGTGATGAAGTAATTTCACGGCGCGTCTGCATCAGCCCGGAGAAGGGTTGGTCCGCACCCCGCACACCCCGCGCTGTAATCCCGTTAACTGGCACATAGCGGGGGTTGCTAATCGCTAGTTTAAACTCCATTTACATATCGGGGTCCGGAGGGGTCGCGCCACGTTTCGCTATAAACGCGGACTCCGTGCGTCGCGACTGCTCACCGGAGTTAAAGGATCGCGTCACTCGTGGAACGTTATCTACTGCGAGTATCGCGTTTGTTATTTTATTTATTCTGAATAGTCAATTAAAAATACGAACGATAGCGACACAGTCACGATTAGTACTTAACATTTAAGTTTAAGTTTAAGACTCATAAAAATTACGATAAAACTCAATATTCTCGGTTCTATTCATAAAATATTTGTTTGGGCTCACAGGAACAACGGTTTTAAATTACTCTTATATTGAGTGTAGAGAAAGACTACGCCACCAAACCCATAGCGATTAAACTTGGCGACCGGGTAGCTGGAAATTTAGAGTACAGTGCTGCGACGAGTAAACAGATTTAGACTTTACATCTATCTATATATATAAAAATGTTATGTTGGTTTGTGTACGCTTCAAAAACTCAAAAAGTTCTGCACCGATCGAGCTGAAATTTTAGCATGACATATAATCCGCATCAGGGATTGTTTTTATCTATTTTTTTTATCAGTGACATATCAGCGAATGTGCGAATGTGCCACAGCGAAGCGTGCCAGGGTACAGCTAGTGGAAATATAAAACGGGAATCGGCAAGTATGAACCTAGGGCGAAAGCTAGATTTAACGTAATAAAAACTGTGTAGAGCATAACAGCAGCCTTAATAATTATGTAACTGAATTGAAAACAGCAAAACGTTAAACAATAGGGCTGCAGGTCATAGACGTCCAGAGCCGCGACGAGAGGACAGTGCTCTGGGCCGAGAGCGACGGACTCAGGTTGGCGGTGCACCCCTGGGCGCCGCCGCCGCCGCTGATTGCGCTAATCAATAGCCGCTGCAGCTGCACCCCTCCCCCGCGGCCCGCCTGAGCCTGAGACACTACGGCTGTGTGGATATGTACAGCGTACTGTACGGGCGGCGCCTCCGACCGCGGAGCTCCTCAACATACTCTCAACTCGTGGAACTGTTTAAAACGGACGCGTGGATCGTTACTCTACCACGTACGAGTAAACGACCATTCATTACACAACCTTAATCCTATACTGATTATGGTGAAGTAACTGATGTATATTTATAAAGGCTGTTAATTTTAATGAAAATCACCAGTTTGTACTTTAGGGGCTAATTTTTGGAGAGGCATTTTTTGATTCCTAAAATACAAGGAATTCAAGCTAGGGGTCAGGATCTATGTATGACGGCGACGTGTTATTGCTAATTAGTGATTAAATTTGACCCGTCAGAGTCTTGTTTTAAAAATAAATACAAAGGAATACAAGTATTGGGATACAAGTATACGTGAATCGAGCTGTTCCGCAGAACGACCAGCGTTTCTCATTTAAATATATGAATACTAAAGAAGATTCAATCTGCCATTTTGATGTCACTACTTAATTATCGCGAGGGTCGTTCATATACAAGCAGTAAAACGAGAACACTTTTTTTTGAAATAAAAATCTGTGTATATTAATACACGTTAACCCTTTCCCGGAGCGCTAGGGGCGGCGCCGCGCCGCGCCGCACCGCGCCGCGCCGCACCGCGCGGATCGCGCCGTGTATGTAAATGATATGTAGATGTCATGTAAAGCAGCCAGCGGCGCGGATTGGCGCTCCGCCGCGCCGCGTAGGTAAAAAACGTAGGTCGCGCGCCCGCGGCGGCAGCGGCGGCGGCGCGGCGGCGGCGCTCGCAGGAAGGGTGCAAAAGGGTTGCAGCACATGCCCGTGATTTATGGGTGTTTATGACGCGAATGACGCGCGCGACGGCATTTGTAAATTATTCCGTCGCGGGTAACGACGGTGACGGCTTTAAATTAAAGCTCGCTATGATGAATGGTCGCCGAGATTGCACCGCGCGCTGCTCCGCCGCGCCGGGCGAGGGTGGTAACGAGACGCGCGGATTAAATGCGCGGCCTGCATTCATAAATAATGCCAACAGAATGTCGCAGCGATACCTCGTTCATTATATTCCGCTGCGATCTGTTATTTATGGCTATTTTTATTAAAGACTAGCTTCGCCTCGTGGCTGGACCCGCTAATGTAAATTATCCTGTTATGCTGACACCTAAACTATCAACGTCTCTGTCATTAAAATCCGTTGAACTGACAGAAACCTGAGTGACCGCGAACACACTTTATAGTAGAACTGGGTTGTGTAGTGATTGGATTATTTTTTAATTTTTAAGTTAATTTTTAAGTATGTTGTTAAGGTATCATTGTCAAAGACTAACCTCTATAATCACGGATGAGAGCTGACAAAATATGCTGATATCAAACCGAACTCTATGACGACCCCGTACTCCCGAACTCTATCTTATTTCCAACTTTTTTCATTAAGCCTACATGTCAAAGTGTCAACTTTACGTGCCGTTATGTCATCATAATATACGTGGGTGAAAAACGCATGGAGTGTGTCTAATAATTAATTTATTAAAAAAAAAACTTATTTCTAATGCATTATTTTTTTAAAATATTAGCTATGTGCACTTCTCCTCCATGTAAACTGTATCTGTCCAAGAATTTAATTTACTCCATCCGCGCAATTTACGTGTAGAAATGACAAGTTTTTGCTTCACGTGTTAATATATAGATACTTAAATCCCCGACCTATTTCTATGTAATATACTATAACGTTCAAAGAATGCAGTGCCCGGTACCTATAGTATGTAATTTAGTTACTTAATAGGTTTGTAATATGATATTAGAAAATGTTCGGTAAAGTGACGCAGTCAGCGAAATAGTTGAATAGCAGGCGGGTGATCCAGCGGGCGCGCGAAGAGGCGGTGCTATTTCCAAATAAGTAGCTGATATTATAAATTTTCCGAGATGTAAACACAAACAACGCAAACAGTAAGTAGTACCCCGCGCGGCGCAAACACGCCCGGCGGCCCGGCCCGTCCCGGCCCGGACCGGACCGGACCGGACCAGGACCGGCAAACAGCCTGATTGTTTGTCCAGTGTAAGCACACAACTCATATTTATATGACCGTCCCGGGAGACGAGGAGCGCTGAAAAAGAACTATATTTCAAATCAATTCGAGAGTCTTGAGGGAGTGTATTTAACTTGTTGAATGATTGGAATCTACAACGAGACCGAATATGTGTTTTATTGAACTTGAAACGAAAGTGTTTACTCACATTGGCAAGTGGTACACCCACACAGGGACAATATCCAATATTCTAGAAGTGGTTGACAAAAGCGACATTGCCGCCAGTCCTCACTTGCTCTCTGCTGTCCTTTTGAATACGCTATTACCTAACCTGCCATAGGCAACAGAATAATAGGTTCCCTACAAGTACCCTTAAACATTTTGATTCTAGAATAACTGTTTGAATAAACTAAATATTACTAAACCTGATGTAACAACCGCTACCACTCAATAATGTTCCTATAAATAATGTGCTAGTTGCATTAATTACAATTTCTGCAAACCTGCCGTACAAGTATGTAGCGTGTACTATGTATCTGTGTATGTACTCTGCGATCCAAGTAAACACGCGGATGCAGATCCGCGCCCCGACGCCGACGCCGACGCGACGGAGGGTCGCGACTCGCGAGCCACTCTACCATCGAGCGCGATGTGCAACGAATCGGCTTTAAACTCGATCGCGCAGATATCGCGATAGTGAAATCGAATTCGGAACTATAGAAAGTGTTGTTCGAATGGCGGAGGCTGCGCGCGTGCGCAGGCTGCGCAGCTGCCGCCGCCGCGCCGGCTGCGGGCGGGGTGCGGGCGGCGCCGGCGCGGCGGAGCGGGGGTGACAATCCGCGGCACGCGACGCAACCCTTTAACAGACTTTAACTGCAGTTAACTCCATTTAATTGAACAAAGCGTCCGCGGCGCGGCGCGTGGCGCGTGGCGCGTCGCGCATGCGGGCAGGATAGTCCTCGTTATGTCTTCTTAATTTATATCGCAGCCGAATAAACATTATTAATGGCTTTAATCACGTCGATCGGTCCAAACTCGATATTTTAAACTTTAATGTGCCCGCCACACATTTTGATGGAATGTGTCCGGAACGATACATTAAGGAGATCAATGTTTGGTGGACATGGAACTTTACACATTGGACTTCTGAACAGTACTTTGTCTTGTCCCACATCAGTAGAAGCCAAAATATTGTATCGGTTAGCAGATCTAGCCTTGACAAAATAACTGTTGATTTTGTTACTGTTTTGTTGTTTTTTTAATCTCTGTGTATTGTTTCTACAGGACGATGTGGTCGCCTAGCGACAAAGTCCTTTAAATAAATTTAAAAAAAAATAAAAAAAATGTGCCCACCGCGCCGCGCCGCCCTTGCACCGGCGAGTTTAATGTCATTTTTGAAACAGCGCATGGCAAGGAACATTCTTGACAGCTTCAAACGCGTCGATGTCTTTTGTTCCCCCCAAAAGAATACTTTGCATATCGCCTTCGTCGTGCCCCGACGAGTTATATGGTAATATTTAGTTGACTATATTTTTTTAAATACATAATATAATACGTACCACAAAAATATTGATATAGAAAAGGCTTCGACTTTGTATATGGGTACTACAGATAAAGGCGTATGAAAGAAATTTGTGACTGACGTTTGACTAAACACACTCGACGCAAAATTCGAGCAAAAAGCAGAAGTTGCACCTGCGACCTCCAGACGGCTTGTCTGGTGAGTCGGGGTCGCGGCGTCGCGGATGGCTCAGTTGGCAGGACGATGGAACAGCATTCCAAAGGTTCCAGATTCTAGTTTGGCTACGCTTTTTTAACGCATTACTTTATACATATGTATGTATATAGGTGAAAAGTTGGTCAACGCTCAATGTGGTAGACTCTGAACAAAGCTGTACCTAATGTGTAATCAGGTAGCAGCAATGTACGTGGACGCCCGCGACACTCGGCACGAGGCGCCCTCGGCGCCCTCGCGAGCCGCGGCCGCGGGCGCGGGCGCGGGCCGGTCGGTGCGCGCGGCTGCACCCGCGACCTCTCATCGATGCCGGGAGAGCGGTTCCTTTGCTCGTCGAGGCGGAAGTGCCCTCGCAGCGGCCTTTTCACAAACAAAAGGGACCTTTGATTCCGTTACAAATTAAAGTAAACAAATTCCGCCCGTATTCTTTTATTAAATACTCGTAGGCACAAACTTACAAGTGGGGAACTGAGCTAGGGCCTGTGTTATTAACGTTTTGTAATCCTCCGATAGAGCTCAATATGACCATAATTATGAACGTGTTATGTTTTTAAAAATTCAATGTTTTTTCCTAAAAATTTATTTGGTTTCAAGTGCAGTTTATAAAGATTTATCATCATCATCAAGCCACATCGGCCAACTGCTGAGCATGGTTTTCCCCTCAGTTTCAAGAATTGGGCCTCAATCCACCACGAGGGCCCGGTCCAGATTGATGGATAACATACCAAATTCCAAAATAAAAGACTTTCCCGCCACTATGCTATCACTATAGGCATTTATAGAGCATTAAAATATATCCTCTGACTACAAAAATTGGGATGGTAAACTTTGAAGTGTATACTTAAGGTTGTCGAGTTACATTCTCGTATGTATGCGATAGAAGTCAACATTTCTTCTAGTCAACATTAGAGCACAGTAGTCCAATTTTATGTTCGTCTGTTTCTTGCTAATCAACGTTGAACTTTGGAATACAGGAAGGGTCTCACTTTTCCTGTGGAATGAAAAGACAGAATGGCGAACAACGTTAATGAATATCATGGATAGCGGTTTCGAGGTCTAGAAATCGACCCATGAGGATCAAATCTCCAGAAAAGTTTGGAATACGATCAATAGAGGTCCGAAAACGAAATTTTCTAACAAAAAAAATAGGGAGCCGTCGCGCACATCTGCGCACATTTGCAAACCTCTTCACCGTTAATGCGCGGCGATGATTCCACATATTTTTTTGTATTCGCTCATAATAATATGAGCAGGAATATGAACAAAAAGCTTCTGCCATCCGAACGCGCCTCATTGTTGCTATTGTTTCACTTTCGAACTTTTGTAGCGCGTTCTAAAAGTGAAACGGATCCCCACGGCACGTACATATCGCTACATACGGCGCACGTGCACGTGCACGGCAAGGGTTAGGGCGAGGGGGGGGCGCGGGGCGGGGAGGGTGGCATGCGCGCGCGCACAATGCAACCCTTCGGTCTCGGGAGCGTCGCCGTCCGTCGCGGCGCGCTCAGAGTGCGTGTTTTTTAGTGATTTCCGTTGGGTCGGGGCCCCGGCCGCGGCCGGGGAGCGCGGCGACGGGCGCGGGGAGATGGGAGGTTTTTTAGAGCGCCCCGCCCCGCCCCGGGCCCGAGCCCGCCGGCTCGTTTGCATATCGCGGCCTCCCGCGAGCCTCCCGCGAGCCTCCGCCGCGCCGCCGCCCGCCTCGAGACACGCATTCACAATTGTCAACGATTGCAGAGAGACACGGTTTACATACAGAATGTACCTATTGTATATTTTATTCTATGTAGTTGAATGTTCGACTAAAGTATCGAGTTGAGCCGATCATTGCTAAACTTATATATTCGAAGGAAGATCCGAATAATGTTTGTCACCTAATTACCCCCACCGCGTGACTTTGGCGACTCCGGACAGTCAGTGCTACGGTACTGTGCAGGTCAGCGCTCACTCGCTGGCACTCGCCGCGTCGGAGTCAATCGCAGCCACACGTAGCAGTGCACGCCGACGACCAAGTGTACGATTTCTTTGAACTGACTAATATCTTTAATTTTTGTATGAAATCATGTACGTAGGTAGCCGTAGCCGTAGCCGTAGCCGTAGCCGTAGCCGTGTGCCGCCGTGTGCGGCCGTGCTACGGCTAGCAGCCGTGGCACGGCCGCATCGCCGCGGTGACCCATATACATGCATACTCGTGCACCTGACATCATATTGTATAATTATGTATAATATCGGAGTCTGGTGACACTGTGCTGAGTCACGTGTCACCCTGTGAATTCATTGCAAATCTAGTCGTAAACTTACAATTCTTCAAGGCCCTGTAATGGCACTCAGTCCGTTAGTTAAACGTGGACAGCTAATTTATTTACCCCGGATGCTGGGATACTCGTATCTCTATTGTTGAGTTGTTACCGCTGAACAAGTTTGGATAACATTTAGTGGGTGGAAGGTCCTGCATGAGCACATTGTCTTATTATTATGCTGACGCTTTGCACACAAGCACACCCGCGGAGTGTAACTAGTCTTATATAGAGGGGGCTAGTCTCAGAGAGTGAGAGTTCCACTGCAACTATTGTTTGATCTGTGGTGTGAAGTATTATCCACCACAATGCGCTGTCCGCGGGAGAAACAGTATTCCATATAACGATAACGTCGTCATATGCGCTACAGTTTGTTGCTCATTAGAGTAGCGGGGCCACGCCACCACTCAGCTGACAGTGTGGGCAGTGCGGAATCCTCGCAGGCGTAGGCGGCCGCCAACACGTGCGAGCTGCCTAGCTGCCACGCCGTCGGCACCACACGGCGCCGCGCCGCGCCGGCGGCGCTGGCGTCAGTTCCCGCGGCACGAGGCTGATCTCCAACCGTCAGTAACGACTTTTCTTCGCGAGCGATGAGAATTCCAGAAGTTAACCCCATTTCGGAGCCGCAGTCGGTCACTGAGCCGCGCTTTGTTCCGAGCTACGCGACACGGTAACGAGTGTTTTGTGTTTGCTTACGCGACGCAGCTGAATCCGTACTTTTTTGCTAAAAACCGTTATTTTAGACATAAATCTCACCCTTCCCGAGTTTGAAATTTCAATATCCCCGTCACACAATGCATTCGCGTCGCGCTTTTTTGCCGAATTTTTAAAAAATGTGGGGTAATGCATTTTTTATTGTAAAAATGTGCGCTCGCGGAGACGCGGTCGTTATTCCTTCCCACGGCGGGAAATGGGTCACCCATTGTTCCGCTCCTTCGTTTTTGCGCTAAAAAGAGATTCGCGTCTTGGAACCTGTCGCCTCCCGCCGCGCCCCACCCCTCTGACACACATTTTTAGGGTAAAAAATGTAAAAATTACAACGCAGCTTGCGATCGACTTTTCTCAGAGGGTTCTTTTTGCGATAAATCTAATAGCGGCTTGTAGTACAGGAGGCGATGCCGAAGAAGGGTTCCAGGACATCTGTCGCGCCTTCAAATAAATTGTACGTCCGGGGGAGGGCGGCGGGGGCCGGGGGGGAGGGCGCCAATAAAATGATTAGGTAAACAAAACGAAGGCTGCGGGCTGTTTGCAGGCGGGCGGGGCGAGGGGCGCGGGGCGCGGGCGCCGAGGGCGAGGGACGAGATTACCTCCGTTTTAACGCGCGAAAGATTTCAAAGGCGGCCACTTCACAAATAATCCATCAACATCGTCGCGGCCCTCAACGGGCACTCGGAGCCACCAGGAGGGTGCAAATTCGATTCCACCGTAGATTGGAGTGCATATTCAGCTAACGAGGTTTGCGCCGGCCGCCCGCACCCCTCCCTGCCCCGGCGCTCTGCAATATTGTGCTAGATACCTGCTCTATCCTCCATTACCTCTCCGACGGGTCGCGAAACACCGCCGTTCACATTTAAGGAGCTTATTTCGGACGCCTATTCAACGAGGTTCAAACGACGTTTGTCCCTCTATCTCAAATTAGCTCAATCGCAATACAAACGAAATGTAAATAAATCAATTCAACCAGTCCAACGCTAACGATGAACAATAGCTAAGCCGCTATAATAGTATTTCATCTTTAACCTGAGTATCCACCGTTTACCGGATTCCTGTAGCGGTCGGTATCATGCCTACGTCTCGTCGTTGACACTAACTGATGAATGATGAAATGCCTAATTGGCAAAAATTAGCACACGGTGCAGCAGGGCCACCTAGCATTGGTTTGAACGATAACCCGCGGCGCGAGGCGACGCGAGGCGAGGCGAGGCGAGGCAAGACGAGGCGGGCGGCAGCGGAGGGACTTCCGGTCCGCACCTGCACGGTTCGTATCCGGTGCAATATGTAATCGGATATCATTTTCATATGCTATTATTTTATGAATTGATCGAATAGACTATAATTATAACGGAACCTCTCTAATCCCGGACGTGATTAATATTTGTTTGCTTAGTTGGATAAAACACGCTTTGTTCGCTTGATGTTCCATTGAACGCTCGCACAGCCGCGTGCGGCGCCGAGCAGCATGCTGTGCGTATGACCAGCATCGGCTGTGGCTGTCACCGGCCACAGGCTGTAACGAGCCGCAGTGGTTATGCTACTTCTGAGACACTTTCATTTACGACCGATTTACTTGTGAAATATTACAGGCAGCCGTGGCGCTTACCATCAGATGGTGACCTGGTCGTCGTGCCACACTGCACTGTGACATTTAGAATAACTTAAATATTGGATAAAAGTTCAAAAGGTTTTATAGAAGACTGTTGGTTGAGGGGTTAAATGAAGAAACACTTTGATCGGACTCGCCCAAGAAACTATACTTAGAACCAGCTTCCGTTAAACGTTTATAAGACATCTTGGCAATTTCAATGAATCAAATTGGAGAAAGGTGTATAACCATGTTTTTCATGATATTGTTAATTTTTAAGGCACACAAGGAACACTTTATTTTGTTCCTAAGTTAAATGTGGACTATTTGATTTTCCTTGTGCTATTGATCAGGCAGTCCTTTTGTTATACTCGTATCGCAGTGGTGGGTTTCGCGGACAGTTCTCGTGTTACAGTCGTCCATAGGAAGACAGTGTTCGCTTCTGGAACCGTTGTAGAGTTAACATGGCTTGACAATTATGCAAAAATCCTCCGATTGGTTTCTCGGGTTTGTTTGAGTTTATTTTATTAACTACACTTTATTCGTTGAATTCAAATAGCAATAGTTATCACACCGTTATGATGTTGACTAAGCCAGTGGCAGTGCCTGCTAACTAGCTAACGGTAGCGCCGCACCGCACCGCACCGCACCGCACCGCGCCGCCGCACGTAATTATATACTCGTCGCATAATTACTGTTTGCTAAATGACAGTGATATGTGTAGCTGTAGTAGTGACACGTGAGTGTACACAGTTACACACATACACACACACACACACACACACACACACACACGGTGCGCTTCCGTACCGCGCGGCTCCACACCGGGCGCGGGCGGTGGTGGTCGCAGCAGGCGAGGAGCTATATTCTGAATGTCCCCACCGACCGCCTCTCCAGTGGGGAGTAGAGAATTATTTTTTTCAGCGTCCCCACTAAGAATTCTAGTGGAGCAGCGCACACAAAACGCAATGGCAGATTTGAACGTTGAGAAGTTCATCTGAGGACAATACGAGAACATTCGTATAGTCCTATAGACAACAGATTACATATAATAAAAAAATCTAATGAAATAAATAACTGATTAGGTACAATATAATAATAAATAATATGTATTGGACACTTTTACGTACTGAAGTCATGAATGATCTGTTTCCACACAGAGGCATCGACCTAGAACGAGGCTGGCGATGGCGTCCTCCAGTGTCGGAGCCCGTCAGGCGGCCTACAAGCTTCCGGCATGCGGCATGACATAACGGCTGCTATCAGTCAATGTCAAAAAAATACCAATGAACGCTTCCCTAAGAAACGTTAAGGCAAACTGCTTACTTTTTTAATAAAATGGAATCAATCTGTCGATATCCTTACAAATATTATTATCATTCAACTCTTATCATTATCAACAAAAAAATAAATAAAAAACATGGGCTTTTGAAATATTAGGGTAGGACGTTCGGCATTATGAGCCCACCCCGTTTTCGTCATTACTCTAATTATAATGTTTTCATTTGTAGTGGTTTTTGCGTTAATAATTTCTGCTAAAAGACATGTACGTCAATAATAACGAGGCTCCTACAGCCGCGCCGCGCCGCGCCGCGCCGGCGGCCCGTGACGCGCGTCGCCATGCGCCGCCGAGCGACGCGACGCGACAATGTTACATGCACTTGTCAGATAAGATCCTATCTGATAATTATATTGTAATTGTTGCATATCATTGTCGCACTCGCACTCGCACTCACACTGTGCGACACTACAAGTAACGGTTTCCAGCAACACTACCCACCCGCTAACCCCTCCACTTCCAGGTAAATGAAACACGCTGACAGGCCACGGGGCGACTTGTACGCGTCGTGCCAGCCAACAACAACGGGAACAACAAATCTACTATTGCTCATTGTTTGTTGTTGAGAGGCTGTACTCGACAATGCGACGAGTGAAACGGCAAAATAGCTCAATAGGTAATCTATGGAGATTACACAGCTCAACGTTGAATAGGATGGAACTTGAAGTGTAAACGAATTATTTCCGCCGAGTTATTTCTACATTCGTGTTTCATTACAATTAATTAAAGATGTTAATATTTTAAGAGCGGAGTGCGGCGATCGCAAGCCGGCCGGCATGCGGCACCGCGAGCTGTCGCGTTCGGAGCGCGTGCGCTAATAATTTATAATGATTATTAAATTAATTATATAAATACACAGAAGATTCACTAATGCATTATTGTAGAGAAACGGAATTAATATTTTTCATTGAAATTTAATTGAATATTCTATATTCTACTGCAAGCCAATGTGCAAATGAGCTCCCGCCGCCCTCCCGGTATGGTCTCCCGCTGTCCAGCCAGTGACGCTAGCCTAACAATACTGCTGTTATCATCGTCTAAGTATTTAGTGAGATGCCGAGCGGCATCGTAATGTAATGGGGTTGGACTATAAGAGCGTCAGTTCTAAGAGATGTTATTATGAGTACGTAATAAATACTCGTTTTGCATTAGCATTACGTCGTCGAAGTGCCCGAGCGAGCAGAAGTGTGAGTTCACAGCAGCTGCGCCGCGTCTGCGTCGGTGACACGGGCGGCCGGCGCGGGCGCGGGCGCGGCGGCGCTCGCGGCCATCTCGGGCCCGGCCGACACAATGGGTCCGTCGCTCGCGTCGGCTGTCGCTGGCCATTGTTGCATTACTCGGTGACGCTCTCCGCCACCGCTGACAATGAGTCCGCCGTAAACAGTAATCGAATCGTAATCGTTAATCGCACGAGCTCGAATAATAATCGAATAATCGGGCCGCGGCCGTCGACCGCGATTATTAATCGAGCGGGCGGCGGGAGGGGAGCGGGGCGAGTCACGAGCGCGCACGAATGCTCAACATCCGAGATTTGAATACTAGATAATTAATATCGCTTTATTAGCGGTGGAAATATCGATTTATGAAGATATTATCCGCTTTGTGCGCGCCGCCACCGCATCGTCCGGCGGCCGTGCGTCAATCAATTACTGTCGAGCGGCGGCGGTGCGGCGCGGCGCGGCGCAAATCCGCGCGGGCTGACCACACGCCTCACTCGGCTGAACCTCTTCCGATTACTCCTTACTAATGTGGAAACTTTGTAGATATCCATAATCAAGCTATGTGGATTGTAAACTGTCTCAAAACTGGGATGCAATGTTATTTTGTTCAGTAAAACGGTCTCGCATCTCGTATAATAATGTCGTATGGTTTGTTTTGATTTTATTTTGATTGAACTGTGCGCGCCTATTACAAGTAGATATTTTCCACAATTATGTTTAAGGAAAAGTGCACACTGCACAACGCCGAGGTGGCTTGTAAAAATTTAATGAAAAGAAATTATATAAATATTTATTTTGTCGTCACATACGTTTCTGCATCGAGTATGCGGTTGTACGCGTCGCGGCGGCGGGCGGTGACGTGGCGGTGACGCGGCGGAAACATGACGGCTCGCGACGTGTGTTGTTACGAAATCACGCCGCGTGCGCTACTGGACGACGCCGACGCGCGCATGGGGGAACGATCGCGCAGGTACGAGCACGTTCGGAAGATTGTTTTCCCTCTACATGCTATGTAATGGTGGGTATATCACTAGGTATATCCCAGCAACATGTTGACCGTGTCGAAAGCGAGAGCTCCCGAAGTGTCGTATTGAAGTCGGAGCCCGAGCGGGAGCGGGCGGGGCGAGCGGCGGCAGCTAGACAAAGCCTGCATTGTGCGCGTTCACTTTAATTTGTTATCTTAATTTATAAATCAGTAAAGGTCGTTTACCGAGGCATCGCTTCATATTGCGCGTAAAAATAGTTCAGTTGGCAAAGCCAATGCAAGTCCATAACGAGCATACTTATTGAAGTAGAACTTGTGCACGCTTGACTTGGGGAGTAAGCTGGTGAATGCGTTACGAAAAATGTGATCCGGCGAGGAGAACGGAAGTTGAGAGGATATAAGTTAGTGAAGATAGAAAGTGAGAGAGTTACGTTTCGTATATTTTTTCTATATATATTTTATGATTTTTTTTTTAAATAATGTTTTTTTAAGTTTTTCTTTTATTATGTGTCCCAGCACACATTTCATTTTTATTTGGGTGAGCATTGATTTCAAATTGGAAGCAACATTTTTATAGTCTTTCAAATATTATGTATTCATAACAGATAATAAACGATGGATTCCTATCAAACAAACATTCCTACCAGAATATTTTATTTGTGAGGACAGTCCTCACAAATAAAATTAAATGCAATAAAACTAAGTAAGTAAATCTTATAAACTAATTTAGAATCAAACATGACATGTAATCTGCAGCCGGCGGGACGCAGTGCGCAGTGCGCAGTGAGCAGTGCGCGGTTCTCGTCGCCGTCCGTCACCGCCGCCGTCACTTATTACCGAAGTGAGACAGCACTTTGGTCGTATCTCAATTATCTAGTTATAAAATTCTCTTCGAATACGAATCGGTGTCGTATTGAAATGTCCGGTTCCATCTTGACGGCGCTTTTTGAATCGCCGGCTTATTGGAATATATTATTGCTGGTCATTTTGGTTCTTATTGCTAATCTTTTGCAAACACCATAGCTGTTGGCAGCGATTATGCAAACATTACTTTTGGACACCAACTATATTTAAAATATTTAATTTTAATTTTATGCGTTTAGATACCATTATTATGATAGAGAAATTGATTAAAACCACCCCCGCTATATCTTTCAAACAATAACGTAAACATATTTATTGAACAGTGCCGATACGTTCGTGAAATTATAATAACAGGATTAAAAAACAACTGAAATAGTTATTATTTTCGGAGTATTAATAATTTGTATTGGCTATGCATATTATAAACTACATTCCTATAAGAAACTATTTCATTGATTTTAGGAAAACAATGCATATTATGAAGTACAAGGACAGCAAAATTTGCTTATTCCCGCGATCACATGGGATCGCTGCCCAGGCCGGGCCGGGCCGGGCGCCGCGCCGCGCCGCGCGCCGCCGGCGGCGCCACTGCGGCAATGTTCGGCCTACGCTCAACTGACGCGTAGCTTCTGTACTCGCACACAACATGTCTTAGTACCTAATGATCATATTTTTTATAAAACAAAACTCGTAATGCTGTACGATGTTTGTAGCAAGTGACGCGTTGATGTCTTTTGTTAGTGCGAGCGTGTGTAGGCGCTTATCGTCCCGCTCGCACGCGCTCCGGCGCAATCATTCTGTCGACGGATGTCGCTCACTTCGCGTCCGTGACGTTCCACTTCCAATCGCATCCGCAACTTTAATTTTGCAATTTTGTTACGGTTTATCTCTTATCGATTGCCTATTTAAACGAAACCTTGAAGTTATAATTTAAACATAACTTCGCTACGACTATAGAACACTGAACTCGACAATGACACGAATCGAGTTCTAGTCTATGTAAACGGGTGTCGATTGTTCCGTACAAATCAGTGCAACATTACAGCGGTGCAGGCTTGCGAGCCTTGTACGGCGCCGGCGGCGGAGAGCGATGGAGCGCGGCGCAGCGCCCCGGGAGAGCGCGCGCCGCCGCCGGCCTCTTTGCGAGCCTCCGCCGCCGCCGCCGCCGCGCCGGCAGCTCCAGGGTAATTAATAAGTGCGTGCGCGCCCCGCCGCGCCGCACCGCGCGGGATGCGCACGCTCCGAGTCCAGCGCATGCTCCTATCTGTCACAGCCTGCCGTGCGGAGGACCTCATATTTGTACATTGTTTTCAATTGCTACACACTTTTTTATCTCTTTATCGAAATAATGAGCGTTGCCGAGCTGCAGCAGCGAGACGACTCCGTTTTCTAATAAGACAGTTTTACTTAGAAACGTGATAAGGATGCGTTTATTCCTCCTAGTCCTCCTACCTATCGGGAAAATAGAAGGTATCGGGTGCGGGGCACTAACTAATCCAACGAGTGGATCTTACAAAACCTTTGTGGTCGCGGGCGCAGGGAAGCGGCTTTCAATAACCATGTTGTAACATTCCTTTAATTAATTTGAATAGGAAAGCGCATGTTCATAGTTAGAAGATGAATACTCGCTCGCCTAACATTCATAATTAGAATCCATAATCCCGGTTGAATTGAATCGTCCAATCAGCCGCGCGTCGCTTGTGCCGCCGCCGCCGCGCCGCACTGCCACCGCAGCGCCGCGCCGGTCGCGTCGCCGCGCGACTAACTAGCCGATTGTGAGTGCGCGCTGTCGGTGATGGAGTCCATCTGTTTGTTCGTCACCGTGTTTAATTAGTAGGTAGTGTGTCGCGACCGCCGCGCCGCGCCGCGCCGCCTACCGCGCCCGTGTAACGCCGCACCACTAAACGTATTAAATATAAATAAACCCTCTCACATCAATCCCATACCGACTCACAGTGTATAACTAATAGAGTTGCAAGTGCATTGCAGGTGCATCCGTTTATAGTCGTAGGATAGTTTGTGTGCGGAAACAATGGCGATTTGAATGCGCGGCCGCCGCGCCGCGCCGCGCCGCGCCGTAATTACCGCGCCGAGCTCCACTGGACACGTGTAAATGAGCTGCTCACGCTGCTCGCTTACATCAATCAACTGTACTCGTACTGTGTCGTGTGACGCGCTATGGATCCCAATCCCAACGTACACACACGTAGTTCTCGTGGAAATCCACCGATGTGCCGCGACCGCGCGCAGTAAAGTTCCCGCATGTTGCGAGTGGTTGTCTCTACCGGAACATATCTGGGGGTAACAACTTTTTAAAGCCTTTTGGAACAACTTGTTTTCGTATTGGATTTTAGTTTCTTACTGTATTAGAAATCACCTGGAAATTGGCGTCTGGTATGACAACAGCTCCTTCTGTGCCACTAACATTGTGGTGTGCGGTCGTTGTCGCTCTATTGTTTGTACATCGGTCTCGATAGCCGTTGTATTAGTGAAACAAATCAATATGGATATGAACACACCCGCGGCGCCGCGCCACGCCATATACGCCAGTTTGAAAATTTAACGAATTCCTCGTAATGATTCGGAGATGACCTTTGCCGGCGCCGCGCCGCGCCGCACCGCGCCGCGCCGCCGCGCCGGTTAGCGTGCTAAAGTTAATTTATACCGCGGCCATGCTCAGCTCTAACGAACCGACAAATGTCATAGATAAATAAACAATCAAACCGATGCCCGCGGTGGCTCCAAATCAATGTTCAAAAACCTACTGAAATATTTAATGTCACAACTAGATTCTTGATAAACGATAGCTCCGAGTCTAATAAGAAGTTTCGCAAAGAGTGATATTACCGAGAACTGCACTGCACTGCACTACGAGTACATTCGTCGGCGCTTGCGCCAGACACGGACCGGGCCATCTTTGTATGGTCAGCAACGCCGCAATAGTGACGTAGGTTCGTGATGTTCTATTAACAATGTTTTTATTCAATACGACCGCCTTTACAGCTTAGAAACTAGTATTATAGTCCCCGCAGCACTGCACTGTGCGGCCACGTGACGCGGCGCGCACCGGATGGCATGACGCGCCTCTTGCGAGAGTCCGGTGGGGCGGCGGCGGCTGGGAGCTCCCGCGCCGCGCGCCGTTCTCACAGCGCGCGGGTCAACTTCACAAAAACCCTCCGTGATTACGGCACTTACACGAAATTAGCATAATCATAGAATACATAATATTCATTATGGACAGGATGTGCCGTGCGTGCACTAAACTTGCGCTGTTTAAAAAGAATATCAATCAAAATGTGTTGAAAACGTTTGCGTGCGCTCGCCGCCGCGCCGTTCCCGCGGCCGCGCCGCGCCGCGCCGCCTTGTGTGCTACCGATCCTCTTCTAGAAATAACGATGCACGGTCCGACTGCTCATCGGCCATATCAGCACTCTTGTGGAACGTTTGAAATAGCCCCTACTGCAACATTACGCATATACGAGTACATATCGGTATTAAGCCGGTATGTTCCAATATAATAAAATAACAGGAATTATAATATTAGAAGTCGTAAAGTGGAATAAGTTCGCTTGACCTTTACATTGCATCGTTGTTATGAGTTTTACTCGTAAATATTCATCAGTTCATTAGCACGGCATCGGGCCGGGCGGCCGGCCGGCTGGGCGCCGGCGCCGGCGCCGGCGCGGCTGGTGCTGGTGCGGCGTTATCGTGAGTATCTCCCTAAGTAATTATCAGCGCTTTAATGGAATGCGAAAGAAATTCCTAATTATATCTCTATTTGAGATCATTATTGCGATTGTGTAATACTTTTCTTGGCCGGAACTAGGTGTCACAGGTAAAACTCGTAAACACCTTTCGGAGAGTTTGTAAGTATTACACGTACGTTAAATCCGGAGAAGTATTATATGTAATGCGTGGACTCGTATGTGTGCTTCCGAGAGAACGTAAGTAGAGAACAATCAGCGGCCGAAATAATAGTGTCCGTGCGATGTGATGTGATGAGCAACGATGATTCGAAGAGTTCCCACGCCGCGCGGTGCGACGCGCCACGGCACGGCACGGCACGGCACGGCACGGGTCCCGTGAATATTAAATCAATTGACGCACAAATTGGGCATCAAACTAGTAAGCAATGGGTATTCAGAATCGTAGTAGAATCAATTCGATGACGAAGGACTTGGAATCAGCTTCGGTGAAGTTTGCCAGTATTGTATAAGATATCCATCAGCAAGAGTTGAAAAAGCAAACCAATTCAAATTTTAGCACCGTTGCCGCTACTCACTAACATGAAAGATCGATCGAAGACACCGAATAAGTCTACTGCTACGAAATATAAAAAGCCCAGACAGTTCTGATGAGGAAGATATAGGTATTCGGAGTGTCATCGGCCGCCTCTAGAGTACCCGCGGCTACCGTCCCGACCGGTCCCGTCCCGCCCCGTGTCGCCGCCGCGCCGCGCCGCGCCGCGCCGCGCCGTGCCGGTAGCCGAAACGGCGCAATCATCAATACAATGACGTGCCTGACCACACGTAACAGGCGCAGTTACTCCGAATGCCTCATTATTAGATTTGATTAATATTCCAGAGTTCAATCAGAGCGGTAATGTATGGTCATTTTGGTAGTATAAACAGAGGTCGGCGTTTCACGTGTCCGGTTCTTGTGGGAACGAGTGCAGTCACAGTGTGGAGCGCCGCCGGAGCCCTAGCCGGCGCGGCGCGGCGCGGATTCTCGAAGCGTCCTCGCATTCCGGCGATCATCCGCATTTAAATAAGCCGGTGTCGTGACTCCCATCAAACGAGACGGCATCGTCGAAAAAACTTTAATCACGATAATTTTACTTTCGGTAGTTTAAAACGAAAAAGGCTTTGTGTTTTTTGTGGATTGCGGGAGGAAAGTGAAATCGTGTGTCAAATGGCAGCGTTCAACGTTCAGCGCATCACACGAATAGCCAGTTGATTGGGTTTTTACGGACGGGTTGGCGCATGGCGGGACCGCTCGGAATCCACCGCACCGGGGCCGAGGGGGGTAACCGAATTTAAAATTCAGATAAGCGGAATAAACAGTCGAGAGGGAATGTCGCCGGCAGCCTGCTAGCTAGCGGCCGTCCGCTCACTGCCACCGCCACCACCGCGGATCGTACGAGGGAAATAACTTCTCACGCTATGTGATACGACTCCGATTATTGGCATAAGTATTGGTCTCAATGAATTTGCGAAATTGTTGAACTTCACTTTTTTCGATTACAACCTGTCTAGTGTCTCGAAAATCACGAAGGATCATTATTGCAAAGCGTTTTCGAGCTGCCGGAATGTGAAGCCCGAATTGAAAATAACTAGTTCTGGTCGAGCAGGCATTAGGTTATCTCTCGGCGAGTGTACACAAGAGTGGCCCGGGGCGCGGGCAGTTGTCGCCTCTCGCCTGGCGGCTGGTGGCTGGTGGCGGCCAGTGGCGAATGTGCCAATTTTCCACTACACCTCCCACCCGCGCGTGAAGCGAGCCCGGCGGCGGCGGGGAGTTACGAGATACTCAATTTGTGCACGAATGTGCAAGGCGCTCGACCGATACGAGGCATGGTCGCGGGAGCCCCTCGGGGTCGGCTAGTAGTTGCGGACCTGGGACCTGACGATGACTAGCAACAAAGTGTTCAGAGATTCGGGGATATCACACTCTGTGAGCATATGTGGCCTATGATAGTGGAACTGCGTGGGTGAAATAATATACATAATTATAAATTATGTAGGTACATGAAACAATTACGACAAAATAATTAGATCGTGAATCATTTATTGAAGTAGGTACAACATTTTTTATTAGATGTATGTTAATTCGGCAACCGACCGCGTAATTTAGTAAATTATAGGCAAATTAAATAATTACAATATTCAAATGGCACGTCAAAAAATGAGGTGCGCGAGTGAGTGCGCGGCGCGGGATAAAAAATTGATGAATTGCGCGCAGCAGCGACGCGGCGCGGCGCGGCTGCGGCGCGGCGGCGGTGCGGCGGCGGCGCGGCGGCGCCGGCGGTCGCCGACCTCGCCGGTAACTACTGCTTAATTGTTTTATTACTTCTACTATGCACGATATAGCTCAAGCACTATTATTCCAAAAATACTTTGTTTTTAGCGAAATAACTCGACGTTTACATATCATTTATGCCATGTCTACCTATCATAATTTATCTAGCATCTTCTTAAAATTAAATTACAGAGCGATTAATTAGACGAAAAGCTCCTGGGTGAGATCTTTAATACGAACTGTAGGATCTACTTTGAGGAGACATTATAAATACTATTTACTTATAGAATTTTGTATGTAATTTGTAGAATATTGTGAAGTGATCGCTCCCGAGTCCCGCCACTGTGGCGAGCTTCACAGGAGCTTTACAGGGCGCCCAAAAATAAGTCCGAGGTAATAGCGATGCTGCTCTCTACTCCATAGACGTCACCTCCTTTGTACGAGTATATAAGCATACTTGCTCAGGGCCACATTAGACCTATTCTGCGTCGCGGGTAAGCGTGACACGACCTGTCGGGAATTAGAACGCCTTTATCCAGCAGTAAGATGCATCGGCAAAGACATTTGAGCATCTTACAAAAAGTAGAGCAGTTATACCTATATCAATTATTTCCATTGAAAGGTGATAAAAGTTTAAATGATACGAAGAAAAAGTATAACTCGATCGCTAGGTATACGGGATGTCCTCACAGCGTAAGGTACAAGGTGAGGACACCGCCCGCGCCCGCTGCATCGCATCACTGCAACAACACGCGGCGCGTCCAACGCGGCACAACAACGATACCAACAGCGCGAGCAACACCGCAGGTAGCCGAGATCGGTATCGGCCTCTTGAACAAATTAAACGTACCGGTGCAATTAGTGTTGATTAGGTCGAGATTCGCGCGATACCGCACTACAGCCGGCGGCTGCCAGATTATGAAAATGTGCCTTTTACGGCTTCCATTCAGAAATGCAAATGGCATGCAAATTTCACAGCTACCGTCCGCTTTATTGAGGATTATGACGATGGTCGATGGTTCTTATTAAAAAACAATTCCATGGAATTAGATATAACGTTGTACATTTGAAAGCAAGCGGAACGCCTGTCTGGAGTGTCCGGTCAGTGAGCGGTCCTCGCCGCGCGTCCTCCGCGGCCGCGTCGCGTTCGGTTCCGCTCCCGCGACTGCGAATGGCGTTTTTACTCAGATAAGGCGCGATACAAGCCGATTTGCATCTTATCCATCATCGTAACACTGAACACGGCTCTTAATTATGTATTTGTTAATTTATTTACCCAAACCTGGCTTCGACCGACGGACGGACGGACGGCTCGTTATTGTATCTCTAATTAGCATATTTTATGAATACACGAGCTCCTGTACTTATTATTTGTAACTGTCAAAATTAATAATGAAGTAAGCATGCCTACTTATCTATTTTGATGAGTTAGGAAAACAATGTACGATGACTGTAACGCTTCGTGGCTACATTTATAAACGCATATGCACTGTCGTGATGTATCTCATTGTCATCTCGAGATTCATGGATTGCTCTAGTCTAGTCACGTCCATGAATAATAGAGCAGTGCGCGGGCCCTGGCTACCTGTACTAGTGCCAGCAGGCGGCGGAGAGTGTGCGTGTGCGTGCGTGCGGGCCAGTGCCACCGGTGCCGCCGGTGCCGCCGGTGCCGGTGCAGCGCGTCCCATACGGGCGCTGCCGGTGCCATGCCGCTGCGTCATAACAACGATAACAGGTTGCGCCGCGCCGAGGGGAGCCCTAATTACCACAACCCGGCTTATTGTAACTCAACATAAACATTGCAATTCATTTCAAAATATACGTCATTTTGTATTGAAACGAAAACGTAGGTACCTAGTAGTGCAGCGCCAACTCCAGCTCAAGCATAATTTGCGTTGGTCGATTCCAAATACATTAATCTACATAATAAATAGTCGGTAGATCGTCTGGAGAGCCGTAAATTAGCTCCGTTTCTATTTGCAAGGCGACGTGTTCGCTGAACCCCATCCGACCTGAAAACTGAACGTCCCCAGACGGCGCGGCGCGGCGCGGGGCGGGGAGAGGGGGGATCCGACCGAGACGTGTGTCTCAATGTTTACGAGTTCAACCAAAATAAACGGACGGCGAGGTAAGTCGGCGCGCACACGGTGCGGCGCGGCGCGGCGCCGCCGCCGGCGGCTCGGACCGAGCGCCGGGACATGTCGTCGGGACGGTAATGGCGCGCGTCACGCACGGGACACCCACTCTTAGGAAGTGCCAATTGGACCCCTACGCTGCATGACTGCACCAAACTAGCCGCACTGCGCCGCACGCGGTTCTGCGATGCTGCGTCCACATTCCGGCTATTATATCAATCAACAATTTCCTCTGAGCGACCGTCCGTAAAACGAGCGCTTCCTAAGCTTTATGTTTTTTTTGCAATATTTCACCAACCGATTAAAACAAAATTTCATAAATTTAAATTCGTCGCGGTACTAAAATAAGATTAACGGGATTTATTTCATTAAATATGATAAATTAAAATAAAAGGGAATACTGGAAGGGCTCGTGACAATTTCTTGGAGCGGAGCCGTTTTGGAGATTCACAGAAAAAAAAAAAAACTGCTTCATGTTCTTATCTGACCGCAATGATACCAAGCCTTTATCATTCGCGTTTGTAGTATTCTAAGTGGCGTTCGTCCTGAGCCCGCTGATGATCTCGCCTCGCCTCGCCTCGCATAGCGTTTTGTTTAGATCGAGGCCAGGCCGTCAATTAACAATGGATACTTTATGGATATCTTGTAGAGTGAGAAAGTAGTGTTCCATTTAAGACAATATAATAATGATCGATCCGGGCGCTCGACGTATGAGTAAGTGGAGGTACCGACGCCGACGCGCGGAGATCAGATCACGTACCGCCATTAAGCTCAATCTGCCGATAGCCGCGGAGAGCTGACCGCAAACAAAATGCACAAAAAGTTCGGGCGCGTCGTCCTTGACCCCGCGACCGACGCGCCGCCGCCACCGCCGCCGCCGTGCGTCGCCGCGCCGCGCGGCAGGTGCGCGCCGCACGCGCCTCAAATATCAACACATGTCACTCACCCCCGAGATATCGCCGCCGATACAGTTATAGGTACCTCCTATATTATTATTATTGACACTGATAAGGTTTCTAACTAAACTATTCGAAACATAAAAGAATGTTTTGTTGCGTCGAACCATGTCGATTCTGTTAACCGATTATGAAACATCAAAAAGTTTTTTTTAAGTAATCGATGTGCAAAGCTACAAAAAAATTGTTTACGCAGAGGTGGAGACGAATCACAGAACGGGTTCAGTGGCCGGTAAGGAGATAATCTAGATGAGTATTGCAACATTAAACAAGCATCCGACGGTCCATTGTCGCTTCACAAAGATGCTGTTACGGACGAAACAAAGCTCCGATTGTTACATAATACTATCGAAAACCGATCTCATAATGACGTTCCTAATCTCGGCGATCCCCGCGCCGCGCCGCGCCGCGCCGCCGCCGCGCCGCTGCCGTTAGTCAGAGCGGCGTCGTCGTCCGCATGTTTGCTCATTTACAAAACAAATGTAACAAAAACCGTTTAATTGAATACTGCTCCAAGTTTTCCTGTTATACTGTCAGCCTCGCGCTTGACAGTCACCACACAAACACGTCTCATAGTAGGCGACATACTTATATAATTATAAGCATGAGTCGGTTCCCGTAAAGTAGGATTACAAATATAATAAGAAATCGGACTTCTTAGAGTGGAGAAAAAGAAGGGCGAATTTATGACGATCCGACTACATAATTATGTTCATCTTTTCGAATTTCAACAAAGTAATAAGAAGTGGAGGGAATTCCCAGAATGTTTTCGCACAAATCGTCCATAAGTGTCGTCACGTATCGCATCGCATCGCGGCAGGCAGCACAGGCGCGTGCGTGGGAGCCGCGGCGGGAGCGGCGATGGGTGATGGGCACCGCGGCTGCGCCCGCGCCGCATTTGAATGTATTCTAATGGCGCGCATTACCGCTCCGTACGCCGGCGCGGTGTAGGCGCGAGCTCATTTACCGCACCCGACACTTACAGGCTCGCACCACACGCCCTCCAATATTGATACCGTTGTCTTCGATTGGTAATGTTCCATCATTTGGAATAATATTATTACGCGATCTGAATGTGATTGCTCGCCGCGAGCCGATCACATCATCGTAGTATTATTGGAGTATTTTTAGAAAGTTGCTCATTTGGAAGATATTAAGGCTTCCGTTGCGGTCGGGCCGGATTCGACCGCTCCGGGAGCGGCTACACTAGACGGCTTCGGGATATGCACAGTGCGAATGCGAATGTGACATGTCACTGCCCGCCTGCCTGCCTGCCTGCCTGCCTGCCTGCCTGCCCCGGCTGCCTGCGTTTATAAATGATGTAAATGTTTTGTTTCGTTCTTCCGTGTGAATCCCGGCGCCGCGCGCCGCCGTCCGTTGAGGCGTCGGCTAGCGGGAGCATAACGTCCGCGCAGGTGACTAACGGGACCTAGAAAAGGTCACCCTCCGACACCCTCACCGCGACACTACATTTGACCCACGCCACCGCGCCGCGGGTTCGCTGCGCTGCCGCTGCTGGGCCAGCCAAGCCAGATATTATTGATTGACTTTAGGCGCTGCCACTTCCACAGCTAAGCCCGAATATTAAATTATAGCCTTAATTAAATAACAAATAAGAAAGAAGCCATTAGTGGTTTTACACTGTATAGAGCGTGATCAATTTTGAAATTGTTCCCGTGTAAGTCTCCGTAGAGTTCCAAACGAAACAGATAATCATTTGAAAATAAATGCAGCAGTTTCGAGGCCAACCTATCCGGGAAATAATATATTTAACGCAAAAAAGGGTAAAAATTACATTCCGAAGTATGCTTACCAAAATGCACCCACCCCGCCCCACCCCGCCCCGCTGGACGTGAAGTGTAACATCTTTTTTTTTGTAACAGGTTACAAACTTACATCATTACAAAGTTTAGCGACGAACGGATTACTAATTCTTGATTATGTTGAGTTGCAACTAGTTACAAAACATAGGAATAAAAGCTTTTTTTAGTAGGTAGTAGTTACGAAGCACTGTTAGCAAGGTGGATGATAGGGATGATTTCCCTGCGAGACAGGAGGGGCCACTCCACGGATAGACGAGTGTCCGGCGGGCGCGGCGGGGAGGGAGGGTGAGAGGGACACATTAAAACGTATTCCGTGTCAACCGGTGCGCATCACTACTTATATTTAAAGTTCAAACCGATTCTCACTGAGCATGTAGGTACACTATACGTGGTAAGCCCCATCCGATACACAAAGGCTTTCGCAACGCGACTATTCCTCATTTCAATATGAGAACGTCACATCATTAGCAAATTGCTAAGAGTGCTCACTTACTTTAGAAAGCGGGTTTCGTAAAAACATGCAATTAAATGTTCGAATACAACAATGTCATTGTTTTGTAATAATTAGAGAATTACTAAAAAGAGCGCAACTCGACATGCAAATGAATAGACTTTCTTTTACGAGCGTCGTAAAGGAGACGTCGCTCATTGTGGAGCGAGCGGCCGCGCCGCGCGCCGGCCAGAGCCGCGTGCAAACATAAACACTTTATTTTATTCGATTGTTTCTCCCTTTTTAAGGCCTCTCCGTTCGAACAATAAATTAGAAAGTCTGGTTTTTTGTCACGAACGGAATATTTTTACGGCGATCGCTTTCTTCCACACAATGCGAACTGTTTTTTAGAACATCCCTTATTCGTTAACTTTACGAGTTAACCGTAAGTATTATAACCGTAACTTATTCATGAAAGAAATGTTATTGTTCGCGTCAGAAGGACGAGCCGTGCCTACGACGCGACGGGGACGGGCCCGGCCGGCGGCGGCCGCGGCCGCGGCTAGGTGAGCGCAATTAAACGTTCTACAGCAGATTGCGGCATCGTCGTGAGAGAACACCGTACACACTTTAGCACAACGAATGGGAGTGATATTTTGGATCTGTACGACTCGGATCGTGCGAATTCGAACACTCTACGAGTACGTGGTTAGCTAGGAGACGCGGGAGTACAACGGCGGCGGCGGCGGCGTAGGGCGGCTGCGACGAGGGCGCTGCAGCCGCGCCCGCCCGCGTGCCGTGCACGTGTGTGATTTTCATGTAAAATATTAAAAGCTGTGCAAAGTGCTCACCGAGGTCCATGGATCCGCGTGGAGCGCCGCCGGCCGGCGATGAATGGACTGAGCGCGGGTGCTTCGCCCCCCCTCCTAGACCTGTCTACGGTCAACTTGCATTATTCACCCCGCGATAAGCGCAAAAACACAAATGTCACGTGGTAACGGGACCGCATAACTGGAGCGCTGCAGGGGTGGAGAGACCTTTACGGTAATTATCCTGTTTACGAACACGACCCTCGAACGGCTACGTAACGGGGTTCGAACTGACCACTTAGTGCTCCTTTCCATTCCATTCCATTCAACTATACTCCACTTAATTATAAAGTTAATCATTTCTACATTCCACGATGCTATACCTGGCTGCAACCTGCATGTGATGTGAACCTACACACACACACACACACACACACACACACACACACACACACACACACACACACACACACACACCTATTCAGTAATAAGCGATCAAAGATTCGTTTTGATCGCACCAACACAATGTTATCTGTATTCTTGGCTTCAATTCCAATACGAATCATACAATTACTCACTTTCGGCTCTCAGCAGCACTTTTAGGTAAAAGTATAATTCACCAGGGTTCATTTAGAGATAACTAATCACCAGATTCACCAGAACGTCGGCCTTCCAATCGGAAGGTTGTGAGTTTAAATCCCAGTGCGGGCACGTACCAATGTGTTTCTTGTAAAACATATGTACGTAATTATCACCCGCTTTTCGGTGAAGGAAAACATCGTGAGGAAACCCACATACCTACCCGAGAATTATTTCGGAGGTAGGTAAGTGATCCACTAATCCGGATCTGGCCCCCGTGGTGTATTATGGCCTAACCCTCCTCACGAAACTGAGGAGAGGCCCGTGCTCAGCAGTGGGACGTTGTGGGTTGTTGATGACGATGATCATGAATCACCAGTTATCCCGTCTATTAATTACGAAGAACTTGAGTTTAATATCCACACTGTTTAGAAGCAGTAAGCCTGTGCGGTGGCGGTAGCGGTGGCGGAGGGGCGCGGTGGCGGTAGCGGTGGCGGAGGGGCGCGGTGGCGGCGCGGCGGCGTCGTCGTCGCCACCGCGGTGACCTCGTGCTCATCAGATTTCATCGCGCGATAAATTAAAGCATTTTCGGCGTCCGCGCCTCGAGCGGAACACGCGGACAAAAAACTCGAACTATGGACGCGATTTATAACAATGAAAATATGCAAATACCTTCTAATTAGCACGAGTATGTAACTAGCATTACCATAAAATGCATATTATTACAATAATTCCAACATTATAATAATAGTTACACGGCACAACAGCTCGAACGCCTCGCTTGTCCACAGCCGAGCCGAGCCGAGCGGGGTACGGAACGGAGAAGCAAACGGCGCATCGACATCTCGCAAACGGCTCACGAACTATAGGGTGCCAAGATTTTTTTACGTAAACGGTTTTATGTGATTTACTATTGAGATAGTAATTTCAGGGTGTTCCCGAGATCGGTTGCGGGCTGCGCTGCGCTGCGCCAGGGTGCGCTGCGCCCGCGCCGGCCGGCGCACCGCGTCGTGTAATTTACGATGAGATCGTAGATTATCGACCCGACATCCGAGAAACGACCAAACGTGTAAAGAAAAGATTTGCGTTGCTCGGCTATTAGCCGGACGCGGCGGCCGTACCACTTTGTGCATCACAGTTAAGGTCGAGTATCCTTTGCAGCGCTCTATGATGTAGCGCAACAATAGATTTGCATACTCGGCAATTTTTTGCGCGGAAGCTTTTTGTCCGACATTCGGAATCCGAAAATCAATCATGGCGACCTTTTATAAAAAATAACGATTTCTTACCTGTTTTGAATAGAAACGAGCTTTCTACGACCGTGAATAGAATCCATTAGAATAGGATTTAGTAGCGCGAAGCCATCGAGGGAATTTTTCTGTTTCTAGGGTGTAAAAAAATTCAAGTGATGGGGAAATTACAAAATTTATGGGAGTAATGCAGAGACGACTTGGCTCCGTGTGACGAGGCTATAAACTGTAAGGATGAACTTACAAAATAAAGCTTTCTAGGAAGCCGTTCGTAACGGATAGTCCAGAATGCAAACAAGGCGAGCGCGCGCGCGCAGGTGCACCGCGCGCGCCTGTGTCCGCGTCCGCGTCCGCGTCCGCGCCCGCGCCCGCGCCCGCGCCCGCGCCCGCGCCCGCTCTCTGCGCAGCTCCCGTTACAGTTAGCCGCTATTAATAGCGAGAACAAATAATTATGCTCATTCATTATAATGCTCTTATCTTATTACTAAATAATAATATATTCGTATTCATGTTTTATTATTCGGTATATCATTGAAATTATATGTACACATCAAAATGTTTGACTCTCCAACATTATGATTATATTAAATTAATATTTTAAGTGTGGAAAATTAAAATAACCGAGTAAACTTGAAGAATTAACGTTGAGAGCTGGATCAACAACATGTATTATATTGTATTATTTTATGTTTCTAGATGATACAATATGGCCGTGTCGTCGTTTCAAAACTCGTGAAACCCAATCAATGATATAGAAAAAGTAAACTCTATTTATACTTCAGAGGACTGCTGTGCTGTAAACGTGAGGTGACAATACTGATATCTTATTTCCAAAAAAAATATCAATTTTGAAAATGTCCTTAACTTTAGGTATTCATCGATGCCTCCCGTTCAATTCGCGACAGTGAGCGGAGACCCGTGCTCTGCAGTGGCCCGATATGGGTCGCTGATGATGGAATACATTATCAAAGTTACAAAATCATGTATAAGACAACCATATTCATGCCAGTACGGGACTATACAACGTCCGTTACCGCTCCAACGCAACAAAAACAGTGTGAACGTACCAGAAGCAGAACCAATTTTGAGAGCAAATCATTCACTTATAAACATTCAGGCACTTAGATGATATAAAAAGGCCAGACAAGGAAATCTTCCACCGATCTCCATCTGCATCTAAAGAGCAGACGATAAAATTCCATAACGAGAAATTCGAGTCCTTGTACGGAGGCCCTGCCTGTATGCAAATCCAGGAATAAAAACATGACAGCAAGAGTTACGATCTCGCATTCCTGCAAGCTGCGAGTGACAAACGCAAGTAAGGCGTATGCAGAGCAGAGCCTTAACTGCGCGTGTACAGCTAAGAATGCGGCCGGAGCCAGGCCAGGCTGCGCCGCCGCCGCAAGGTGTCAACTAAACCACCATTACATCTAACTAACCGATGCGATGATGCAAACAAAAACCATACTCACTGTGGAATTACAAGTAATGGTAACTACTAGAATTAGCTGTGGAAACTTTATGATTGACAATGTAGTACGTACCAAGCATAATAACATAATAACGGCTGTACGTAGCAGGCGACGCATCACACGCAGGAGTGCGCTTCTCCGCTCGAAGGCGGCAAGCAAGCGATGCAGCCGACGCCGCCGCGCCGCCGCGCCGCCGCGCCGCCGCCACCGACTCGAAATAACTCAATATCGAGTCGTGCTGAGAGTTCGTGAGCGATAAGGTACTCTGCTTTGAATCCTTCACGCCGTATTGGCACTGAGGAATTAGATTTATTACTCAATGCTCGGTTACTCCGAATGGTGAGTACAACAAGGAATTAACGGTGTACCGCGAACAATAATCGAACCTGTTCTCAGAAAGGGGTCTCCCTTCGACGAGTGCGTCAAGCAATATGTAATGAGCGCTGGATGGCAGATAAACACTTGCCCTTTTCCATCTAGTGATACTTTTGAACAATCTGAAATAGCTAACGAGAACAATACGCGACGGAGGCCAACAAAACTAGTCGAATCCATACGCCACCGACACACGGCTCTCCACAGCTGACGTAACTGCGTCAGCTGCCGTGAAAGGCTTTTAATGACAGAATCACCGTCCGAGGAAAGGAGCATCGCCAGTGGTAGCCATTAGAATGGCTGGCGAGCCGCACCGCGCCCTGCGATTACACCTGCGGCCGACGCGAGCGGACCTCTCTACACAATCACTGCATCTTCCGCGAATGTTGCGTTGTTACCTAGCGATTACTTTCATGCAACGTCTTTATCTTTTGATGCGGCCTATTTACTTTTCCAGTAATTGGTCGACCGCAGTGTAGCGAATTACTTTCTGGATTAATCCTCGGTAGCGGTTCCATGGAAAGACTTAACATCGAATTGTTACTTTTGGATAAAATTAGTGACAACGACGTAAAATTCTGTTTAATATGTAGATACCCATCTGTTATTCTTTTAAGTGGTTCGGTATCCACGTACACGATACTAGCATCGACGCCGCCATCGGGCCGCATTGTCGCACTCCTGCGTCGCACACGCTCGCAATAAATCTTCAAGAAAAAAATCCGTACGAATCATAGAGCCGCTACAAAAACTAATGGAATATGCAAGAAAAGAAATACAATTGATCGTCGGGTATCGGAGGTGAAAAACGGGCAGATGCGCGGGCGCAGGTAGAGCGCATGCAAATGTGTGCGGGCGGCAAAAAACGCGACGAGTCCGCAAATTGTGGCGCATTGTCGCCGCGCGCGGGCTAGCGCGGTGCGGCGCGGTGCGGCGCGGCTCGGCGCAGCCTGGCGCGAGCCGATGGAGCGATAACCTAGTCGTTTCGTCGAACAACCACTTTCAAATGGGCTCAGATCGTCCGAGATTATCTTTCTAAGCATCTCCTTTCTATGAATAGACGCCATCAATTTTAGATACTGATATAATATTTTAGCTCTTAACAGGATAATTTTCTCTCGATCTTTTGTTCCGTTCTCGTCACTCGCAGCTCGTCGTCTGTGTCTACAGCCATTAACTTTTACGAGCTACTCGTCATTTCTGCAATTGATGTAGACAAGGCCTCCTCGATGTGAAATATGTTTTATAATAAATTTAATTCAAATACAAAAAGTGGTCCACGATGAATATCGACGATGTTATCGTGTCAAAAGCTTGTTTAATTCTGATTTTTAATATTATTTTAGATATAAATGTATATCTACCTAGTCGCAAATATCGATGAGCACATTAATACAATATTCTGCGTGTGTTCCGGCTCGAGGCCTCACGTAGTACATACGCCGATGCGATATGCAATATGCAATGCCGATGCCCAAATGTATTGAACCCGGATTAGGTTGAGCTTACGACATTCAAATAAGTATCCGACAGCAGCGAGCACAGAGCCGGCCCGAGAACGAGTCGGTGGAGCTTTGTGTTGTTGTGTTTGAATGAAGGCTCCCCTCGCACGGTGCCGGTTCTATCAGCTATGCCGTGAGGCGCGGCACAGGTGCAGCGCGCCGCGGCAGCGCAACGCCGCCGCCGCCACCGCCGCCGCCGCCGCCGCCGCCGCGTACGCAGCGACGCGTCTAACGCGCCGCATTATTATGCTAATCAGGGCTAATAAATAACTAATTGAAGACCACTGTACTCCCGGTAATTTCTAATTTGAATATTATTTAATTGTACTATCAATTATAAACCCAAAGTTAAGAGCGGAAAATTCCAATTAATTTTATGAATCAAAATTGTTTACATTATTCATTCTAATAAACCGAGAATTATAATTACGTAGATCTTTGATTTCAAAATTACTCGTCGGTGGGAGCAGAAGCGACTGTTTGTGGACGCGGACGTGATGCTTGCGATGTGGACACTGGACAAGTGGACACGGATGCGGGCATGAGTGCGGCGGTTACTGATCGATATAGTGACGTCGACGAATGCAGTGTCGGAGAGACGGATTCAAGGCACCGACCAGCTCCGGCGTCCAGCTCGACGCTCGACGCAGCAACGTAAACCGAGCGCCGAGTGCCGACCGACCACAGGTCACAGCGTAAATGCAATTGACACATTGCCCCTAAATAATGAGGAAAGATCCTCATGAAGTGAAACAAACACTTGGTTTAATTTCAAAGACATTCCGATTAACAAAAAAAATAAAAATAGTAGAATATCAAAAAAGAAAAGCAAAACCAACCACAACGCACCTAGTTCGGGTAAATACACAACATTGGACATTCAAGGAATTGACAAAGAGGTTTATGTAAGAGAGACAGCTTCGGCAAGTGAAAGGATATTTGGTGGCAATTGTACGTGCGGAACTATTCATAGAAATTATAGTTGAATTAGATACGTACTGAAATATCGAACACAGATTTAATTACATTTTTTGCGAGCACAAGTTCAAACATTTAACCAGTTTTTCAGTAACGGGCATGGCCACCCATCTAGTTTAGATAAAACTAGCTGCGCCACGCGGTTTCACTACAATGTTCATAATAGGGACTGGAGTTTATTGATTTATTTATTATTTGGATCTCCAACAGACAGTTTGAATACAAATAGGTATAGTGATACCTACATGGTGTTAGCAATGTTCCAGGTACGGCTATCATATATTACATTGTGTTTCTCTAACTATAGGACACCACATCGTGCAATACAGTTCCCGAGATTTATATAGAGATACCTTTTCATCCGCGGAATTCCCGTTTTCCCAACTTTATTCACACCTTAAGAGATTCATTTTCAGATGTATAATGAATCACGTTTATTTTTCACCCCATTAGGGACAAATCAAAAAAAATGCTACCTCATAGGCGTCCTAGGATACTGAAAAAATATCAATTTCTAAATGTAATTAGGTTTTATCAAAGCCAATAAATAAGCTTTCGATTGATTTTATCGCCGGCTTCAACTGTTCCATCATTTCTATTTTATCTTAGTGCCACAGTACATGACAAAAATTATTTTCATAGCAATTTAACCATAAGTCGGTAAAGTTTCCATAATATACCTCTAGTTAGCATAAGTAAATGATGTATTAAGTCTTACGATGAGGCACAGTGTTGATCAAAATGACTTGTGGTGAAGGATCAAGAGATCACAATTGGCCACTATTGTTGTCGATGTGTCGGTAGCAGGGTCGGCGGCGGCGGTGGCGGCGCTGGCGGCGGCGGCGGCGGCGGCGGCGGCGGCGGCGGCGGCGGCGAGTGGAAGGTGCTGCGTCACGGGGGCCGTGGGAGCGCTTTTTGTGCTCAGTCGTGTGCCGCCGCCGCCGCCGCTGTCTCCTGGCTCGACCACTCCCTAATCATTTCCTCAATGCGGGAAGGAATCTGAACGCTCCGATCACAACTTTCCATCCAGTAGACTTCGAATAAAGTAATATGAAGATGTTATACTTGTTTAGCTGTAATTCGAAACTGTTCATCTCGATTTCATTATTGTAGCAGTTACTGTTGCTATCGATGCTTTTGCCGTCCTTACTATTCAAACACGGAGAGATTACGATCCATCAAACGTTTCATTGTCGGTTTCACGAATACATTAGTTGCGGATTATTCGTGATCATATTCGAAGCGCGTTTATCGCGCTCTTCGGGCGGGTAATAAAGCGAATTCTCGCATTAAACGCCGATTAAAGGTATTTTATGGAGAAAAAACTGTCGATTACGAGCATAAAGTGTGACAGATGGAAAACATCGATGATATCGGCGTCACGCGTTTTTGTCGGAGCGATTTGAATAACGCGCAGTGCCGTCGGCCGGGAGCGGCGGCGCGGGCGCGGCGGTCGGGCCGCGCGTGACGCGCGGTGTCGCGCGGCCTGCCGTGAAGCACGCGCGACACAAAAACGTCGAAGACATCGGACGACGCGCGGTACGAGTTTTTTTCCGCGACCGTTCCGACCATTCATCCCGTAATTAACGCGGGTAAAAAACGAGCCTAGACGAAAATTAGAAATGTTTCGGTGTCGCCGCGCGAACGCACAAAAACCGGGCTCAGCTGTGAATTTGTATTAATTTAATTATATGTCGTCGTTTTGTCTCCGCGAGTCACGCTTCCGCGGAGACGTACTTAATTTGAGGAATCGTGGTCCAGCGGCTCCGAGCTCCGAGCCCAGAGCCCCGAGCCGCGAGCCGCGAGCCGCGAGCCGAGCGGTCGGCGCTCCACACGTGCAGGGGCTCCGCCGGAGAACCACAAAAACAACATTGCACGACCTTCCGTCGTATTCAAATGAGCTGCATGCACATGCGATAATGAACTCTGAGCACTCACCGTTAAGATCGAGCACCATCTGTGTGTTGAAGAAGCTGCTGACGTCACCGCGCGCCGACACTGCAACAACAATATGATAATGTTATTAAAGATAAGCGTTAATTACACGGAATGTTTCGGCTCGTCATTAAAGTTGCCCCAATAGGACGCATATTTTGACTTTGGATAGGTTCAGGCACTTCAGGTAGAGGTCCTATATAGACACGTTGAACGTCGACGCATACCGGACAGATATTGGGAAGTCATCGAGATAACTCATGCAGGCAAATGAACTTCTAGACAAGTAGTTACACACTTAATCCAATGCGAATGGTAGACGTCATTGCTTAAATTATAAAACCTAGTTAGTATTATGTGCTTGCGTGGTTATTATAAAAGTTAAGAGACAAGTTATGATGAATTGTTACAATTCAGTGATCGGAACATGGCGGAAGGCTAGTCGAGAACCCGACATGGAAAAATAAATAGTTTTGGTTTAAAATCTTATAAAAAGAAAAAAATAATGTACCACAGATCAAAAGGTTTTAACATAGATTAATCGTCCAAAAAGAACTTGATGTGTGAATAGGAAAAGCGCAACTTTTGACTAGATTCATCAGAAATTAAGGAATATTAAGAGGCTTATCAAAAGAGTTGTAGGCGAAATAAGTTACCAGGGGCGGTGAAGTTAACAGTTTAGCTAAACGCCGCGAGTCAGTCACGATAACATAGGTTAAAAATGTTTTGATCTTCAATTAGTGATAGGTAACATTGCTACCTCTGGTACTCGTAAATTGGCAAATTCAAGTTACTTGTAAAAGTTTTTGGTCCAGTTTCAGTCGTAGTGGGTGTTGTTTCCATCAGCCGCTACTACAATAGTTTCCTAAATGGCCATTTGGGCAATTGCAGATTGCATAGGTGCGGGTATTGTGACGTGTTCGAGAGTGAAATATGGCTCCACCCCCGAAGTCCAGCCAGTCCCTCGTACGCGTCGCAGCTTACATCGACACGTCAATCTGCGTCGATCTGCGACAACGTGCAGCTGCCGGCATTGTCCGCGACTGACCGTTGCCAAATCACCGGCGGACCAGATAATGCTCTCATTGAGGCGGGTGGGCGGCGGCGGCGGCGGCGCGGCGAGCCTGCGGTCACGCACCTAATAGGATAACGCGACCTCTACCTTGTATTTCAATAGACATTTCAGAATTCATTACCGATTTGCTGTAGTGAAATATCATATTTCAAAACCTTATCTTGTAATTCGATATTGGCTGAGTCAATAATTGTCAATTGGACTCTTATTAACTCATTAAACTATCCTACTATAATTTACAAGAAAACGTAACAGTTGACCGTAAGTCTGTCTAATGTTTGCATAATAGTGTTACATTAACAGTGTACATGACATAAGCTGTTATGTGTTACATTTGAATGTACCTACATAAACTGTATTACCAAAAACAAATGAACATAGTGGAACTGACTAAACAGTATGGTGAACTAAAGACATTGTGGGATGGCACATGGCGCTGCGCCTCGAACAGTGGCTGCCAGTGGAACATGCAAAGTTTCGGCATCGCTATGCGGAGGTTGCAGTGTTATGGATATCAGTAACAATGACGTCGTAATTGCAGCGGTGTCGCGACGAGCGCGGCGACGCGGACGGGCGATAGCGATCGCAGTGCGCGCGGCGTCCGTCCGCGTCGCGCGAGATGGTATCGGCGCGGCCGCACAGGTGGGCAGCGACAGCCACCCGAGTGTGCCCAACCACGGTGTAAACGAGCCCAAGAAACGATCTTTGCGGAAACCTATCCGAAAACATTTTATTGAACAAGACATAACGAGCACTTCATTTCACTTGCAATTTACCAGTCCAAGCTAGTTTTATTGTAAGAAATTTAGTATCGAAATAAGTAGAAGAATTTTATGTACGTTTTATGTAAAATTAAATCAAAAGCATATCATTATCGTTCCAAATTCAATGTAGATTAAACACGTAATCTCGTTTACTGGATATACATAATAAACGTACGAATAAATTGCACTTTACCGGAATAAATGGAAACGTTTTCCATCGCCTTTGTGCGGCGCAAAAGGGTAAGAAAGAAAGTTTCGGGTATTCCATTAGAGACCCTTATTTTCTTATCACGATGTAAAAGATAGCATCGCATTAAGCGGCCGGGTATAAACGGGGATGGTTTCTATTTAAAGTGGGGTCAGGTGGCGGTCCATCGCTCACGGACCCGCGCCGTAAATCCTCCCGCGCGAAATAGTGCGGCCCGCTCCCGCGCCCGCTGCCGCTCGCAGTAATCCACCCGCGCTCCCGGGGGATCGCGCCGACCTACTCCGAGACTCCATAAATCGTCCCCATTTGGCTAACCCGCGAATCAAAGAAAGGTAATTCGCAATGTTTAAATCCAATTTGAAGCGGCCCCTCGCCCTCTCGTGACGTGAATGTAAATTCACTGACAAACCGTTTATTGTTATCGTCGGTTGGAATTATTATTATTCGGGAGGCTTCGAGGGGCGAGGGGCGACGCGCAGTCGAGTGCGAACCGCGCGACGACGCATGTTCGCGTGTCCGCCGACTGCACCACGCGCTATATTCAAACAAGACGAGAGTGTACGAGATACCGGATTGTGTAACTCGACCACTGTAGCGACTGACTGTACACACAGTAGGTACACCCCCAGGTAGTTACTCACCCTAATAATACTCGTATACAAACGCGAATAGAACGCACGGCTGCCGTTCTTTTCAGGAAAAAACCTGCGAATGCTTAGGTACAGGGTTTTCTTTAAACTGATTGGATAATTTAGGAACGATTAACTTAATATATTAGATATTATTTAAGGAGTAAAGTTAGTGCTTGTTGTTTTTAAGATATCGCTCGTCACTTGGATTCCCAGCGAACAAAAATAAAGCTTCTATGCAAAAAATATCATAAAACAAAACCGACTCCGAATACGCAATTTCGGTTACTAGGATGACACATTTTGTCCAGCTTTTTGGATTTAGAAACCAAAGTACTTTAACAATTTTAATGAAATTTTTATCGGACCAATCTGTAAGTATACATCATTTCAAACAAAATAAATCCAAATCGGTTGATAAATGACGGAGTTCTGAGTTAACAACATAAAATATGCAAGCGAATTGAAAACCTCCTTGTTTTTAAAAGTAGGTTTAAAACAGTCGATTTTATGAGGGTCCTTATTGGAACTGGCGACTGTTACTGTTATAGGTACTGCGGCGTACTCCTTCACTTCTAATTCGAACAAAACAAAGTTCATTAGAGTCATCACATCACATGATTGTAGGTGTACGCTGTACGCGTACGTGTAGTCGTGGCTATACGAGTAATGTGTTGCTCTGTTGTTAATGCACTAATGGCCGCTCGGTCGCGCGGCTCAGAATTGATTTCTCGCGTGATTACATTATTAAAGTAGATATTGAAAGAGTTACGATTATGCGTCGCTAAGTCCTGAAAATATACAAAGTGAATCAACGCTCATGCTTTAGTATAGATTTCACTTATCGCGTCCGATCGCCATCGGCGCGGTGGCGGCCGGCGGCGGCGGAGTGAGATCGACGGAAGCATTGTAAACAAGATAGAGGTATCGCGCCACCTCGCATGTGCCGGTATGCCGATGCCGATGCCGGTGTGCCCGCGACGCGCCGCTTTATGATAATTAAATCATGTTTATAACTGACGAATTGATAAAGTTTGATAGATTACGGCAAAACTAACGCCACGTAAAATGCTCAATTTTTATTCTCTGATTAGTGTACGAGGGTGAATCAAAAAATTCTTGGAATCAATATTAAAAAATGCAAAGATTTAAATAATAATATTTTATTTTTCTACATAATCTCCCTCCAATGCAATGCATTTAGAATAACGCGTTTCTAACTTCCTTATTCCTTGTGAAAAAAAAATATTTTCTTGACTCTCGAAAAAGTCCTCTACGGCAGCTATAACCGCGTCATTATCGTGAAATTTTGTTCCACGAATTTCCTCTTTTAATTTTGGAAATAAGTGAAAATCACTTGGGGCTAAGTCCGGAGAATATGGTGGGTGGTCAAGGAGATTGAAGCCAGCACAGCGGATTGCGTTGAGCGCAACTTCCGATCGATGAGCAGGAGCGTTATCTTGAAGGAACAACACGCCCAACGACAGTTTTCCACGACGTTTTTCTTTAATCGCTTCACGCACTTTCGGGATTAAATTTGCATAATAGGGTCCAGTAATCGTCTGGCCTTTTGGCATGTAATCAATAAAAAGGATTCCTTCACTATCCCAGAACACAGAGGCCATAACTTTGCCAGCGGTAGGAGCAACTCGAAATTTCTTAATGGATGGAGAGGATGGTCGTTTCCAAGACATGCTTTGTCTTTTAGTTTCAGGATCAAAATGGTGGACCCACGTTTCATCCATGGTGACAAGACGACGGCAAAAATTATCCGAATCACGCTGGAACATTTCGAGATTACGCTTGGAAATTTCCAAACGTCGCTTTTTGTTTTCGTCGGTTAACATTCGTGGCACCCATCTTGCAGACACTTTTTTGAACCCCAGTGAATCAATTAAAATGGATCGAACGCTACCAAAAGATATCTTTAGGATCTCAGCTATATGTTTTATAGTCATTCTTCTGTCTTCCAAAACCAGATTCTCAACCTTTTTGACATTTTCTTCTGTAACGGAGGTTGAAGGCCGCCCAGAACGCGGGTCATCTTTACAGCTTGATCTACCTCTTTTAAATTCAGCCACCCAGTACGCAACCGTAGAATAGGGTACAGCATCACCCCCTAATGTCTGCTGAATGTCCAAAAAAATTTCCTTCGTAGACATTTTTTTCAAACTGAGATATTTTATCACCGCACGTAACTCACTTTTATCCATAATTTTGACTTTTTAGCAACTCGTTGCACAAAAAAAATTTATTACATGCGAACGAACTGACAAAAACAAGTGACAGTCTGCATAAATATAGTGTGATAGACACTCTTTAATTTGAATATCGAACTTGATCCAAAAAGGGTTTCATATATATGCACTTCTAAGAACTTTTTGATTCACCCTCGTATATTATCTCTTTTATACAGAGTTTTACTAGACTACGGCTAAGCCAAAAAGAAGGGTTATGTTTTCACCAGTCTATGTACCTATGTTTGTATTGTATAGGAACGTATGTTCCACCGTAGCGCCTCAAATACTCATTCAATTTAGATTCAATCCATTATATATTGTAGTCCGCATGACATTAGGCGAAATCGCAAATATTGTTATAATAGCATTACTGATATCATTATAAACGTGATACAGTCAGAAGATGCTGCTACATATTTACTTAGGTTAAAATTCTGAGGGTATAAGAACACTAGCACCGAATTAGAAGAACCTAACTAACAGCGGGGTCCTCACATAATCTTCTACATCTAGAAAAATGAACTTTATACTTTTAGCAGTTCATAATTGAGACGAAAGGGTCGTGGCAGTCGAAAGTAAACGTGTGCAGCGGTTCGGCCCACGAGCCGCTCATCCCAATTATGAACCTTGTAATAGTACAAAGTTGAATTTTCAGTTTTATTTTTTGTGTTTGAAGGTTAACAAAAGATGTAATTGAGAACAACAGAATTCAACTGCAGCATCGATAACACAAAATCACACGACACTACTAAGGAAACCGTTAAAAATATTATAGTGACAAAATGAGAAATATGAAAAGCGCCAATGTGACCCTTTCTTTTAAACAAAAAACAAGATACTTCACAGAAATATACTAACTACTCCACCAAACGTACAACGGCCGGACTTATCGCTAAAAGCGATCTCTACCCGCCAACCTTTGGGTGGAGAGAAATATTGGACTCTCAGAGAGAGAAGTAATGGAGTAATTACTAGAAATACAATGAATGCACCCTGTAGACAAACTTCAAAATATTTAATAGGAAATTGCAGCCTATAACGCAAATTAAATGCTTTGGACTCATTTGACATTTCAAATGAGTCCAAAGCCCATTATAAAAACGACAAATGTATCCGATTCTCATTTCCATTCTTGCTGTACAATATGGATGCCTATGAAGACAGGCGCCTTCTCAAGTGGCGTTTTAATAAAGAGATCCACGGAATTCTAAAACACGACCGGCGCTGCGCTCCCCCGACGGCGGCGGCGGCGGCGGCGGCGGCGGCGGCGGCGCGGGCGCCTCTATGCTATCTAGCTATTTCTGTCACTTCGCCGCCGCCGTTCCAAGCATACAATCTTATACCAAGACCATCGACATGAAAGGAGAAGAAGAAATGGGATGACAAATCGTTTAATACAATAACACTTCCCATAGATCCGCGATTTTGTTCCCAGCCAGATCTAGGGCTATTTGTGGTCACGTGGAAAAGTTCTAAGGATTTTTTTGACAACATTCTATTGGTGACAAAGAATTACTTCTTGTTCTCTATGTTTTCTGAAGGGGGGTTAATGAAGCATCGATGGAATTGGTACTGTGCCAGATACAAATGACTAAATAAACTATAGTATCATTGTATAAAACAACTAAAAACACGCAATTATTTTAAGTTATTGTAGTATCATCGGTCTTCAATCCGCGTGCCAATTTTCAAGTTAATCGGACGCCTTGAAGTTGGTGAAATGTACGTTCAAAGATTCCGTTACATAGATAGCAAGGTAGATAATATTTATAGAAACAGGCGAAGGTAATAAAAGCGTGTTAATAATATCCGTAAAAATTCAGTGCCTCGGTTGATTTAGTCCACAGTCCGGACAAATCGTTGTCAGTATTTAAAATGTATAATAATGAATATCTCGCCATGAATAGGTATGCTAAACGTCATGTACCTACTCGAACTTGTATGGAACCCCGTGAGTTATCGGATATTGAGAGAGGCAGAAAACATTCATTACGATAGCTCTGCCTGCGGCTCCGTTTGCGCTTACAAATATGGACGAGTGTGTTCATTGTTCATAATATAATATCTTCTAGACCCTGCATGATATCGAAATAATAACATACAAGAAAATTTAAGTAAATAATCATTAAAACCTGTTGAGCCGTTTCGGAGCCTCTTCGAGACATAATACAGAGACAGACTAGAACATACGAGACAGAATAGAATAGAAAATACTTTATTGTGTGTACACCAGTTCATAAGAAATATAACTTATTCAAATAAATATAGTACAATGGGCGGACGGCGGACATACTATAAGACAGACGGACAAAAATCTAAAAAAGGCATTTATGATTACCATTTCATTAGACATTGTATAAATAGCGAGTGGCATTTATTTTGAAATCACAGACAGACCCTTCAATTCTATGATTGATATAGATATATTATGGAGATCAAGATAGATCTAGAGAAAGATGTAAATAAGTGTATTAGATTTAATAAAGATTGTAATGTTGGCTTTTATGAAGATCTCCAAAAAGTAATGAGCTTGAGTTTGTGTACATACACACATGATGAAGTTGTGTATGGCGACAGATGGATTCGCAACACCTAGAGTACCTATTGCGAAAGTGTTCCTACTTGCAACATTGACGATGCGCGGAATAACGAAACTGACAAGAGTGACAAAACGAGTACAGATTAGGAGACACTAACTACTCGTATAGCATCGGAACGAATTGTTATCTTTTTAGAGATGTCAAACACATCACCATTGTTATTCTCGTATATATAGATAAATAATAATCAGCTATTAGATTACAATAGTGTAGGTACTATGATCGCAGACAACCCGACGGCGGCGATGCGGCTTGGAACCGCTTCCCGGAATGTGCGAATTCGGCTCATGAGCCGCAACAAGGAGACCGTCTCGGTATCTTTATCGTTACGTAAAGGATAAGGCGCGGGTAGTTCGGGGGTCATTGACCGGGGCTAATTGCGTGCCGCCCCCCGCGCCACGCGGCTCACCCCCGCTCTCGCCCGGCCCTGGGTCACGCAGACCTTCGCACATGACGTCGAGTAACGAGCACAAACATTTGCCCTATATCCGAAAATCGATCACGGGAACAAGTTCACGGCGCACACGATGCGAGCGTCGCCTTCGAGAGCAGACAGAGCGATGGCACCGCACGGGTGCAGCCGGTGCGGGCGCTGCTAACTCGATCGTTTCGAACCTAACCGCAAAAACTCCTCGGAACCGACTCAACCGTCACACTTGAACTTTTTAATCCTGTGTAAAACCGACGTAGAGCGTAATATGAACAAAATAAACTAGAAAGAAGAACATTTAATGAGCGCCGATAGCCACGCGAGCCACTGCAGTCTAATGATGACTCAAGTAAAGCGCTTCTAACCGTTAGTGCAATTTGAGTGAGAATCAGAAGCGCGATCGGGTCGAACATTACTTTAATATTCGTCGAAACGAAACGATTCTCGGTGGCGTAATGACGTCTCCCCTTCGCATAATTTGCGCACTTTTATATCGAACCGAAATGCATTAAGCTCGTTAGAGAGGGTCATCAACATGCGCGTTACCCGGCCGCCACTTACACTTGCCGCTACATTAATTTCTGTAACTTGAATAACTACTTATTGTACCTTCGAACAAACTTCATAATTTGTCTTTGTTCCGGCCTCCATGTGTCCGATTGCATTAGTGCGGAGGGCGCGAGAGGCTGGTTCTGTTATTTGTTTACTTCCCTCTCGTGTCGCCCGCCGTGGCCGTGTCGTGTGTGCCGCGACATGTGCCCGCTCCAATCAATGGAAACTGCTCAGTGACGGAAAGGTGATATCGGTAGAGCGAGCCGCCTCGCCGCGCCGAGGCCTCTGGACTCCATCACATAATGTTATCGTGCCGCTTGTGATCAATTAGTTCAATACATCGCAGCGGACAGGTACACTGGTACACTGGTACACTGTCGGCTGATTGTCAACAGCTTTGTTCGATTTATTAGAAACAAGAATGATGCTACTACAATCGTTATTAATGACCTCGATTGATTTACTTACTTTTTCTTAATATGTTTACTGTGACGATGTGAATATCGTAGAATGTTTATGATTAGGATACACCCGCTGGACATTATTCTGATTTTATATATAATTCATTAATTCAACATTTTATGTTGAGAAAGAGATGATTGGTTTAAAAAAAAAAAAAATATTCTATTCTCATAAACGTTTCTCAACGGATTTTTTTAAATATTGAAAATGTCCTAAGGATTCAGGCCCAAGTAAACATTCATAAACAAGCATTATCTTTTATGTTTATCTTCTTTATTTTTGTAACGCGTTGGTACATTAGTGTTACTGTTAAGTTACAAATATATGAATAAATAATTTGAGTTTAAATTTAAATTTGAAAGTTAAAAATATCATTCAGATTATAACATTATCTATATTTAGCATATTGCCTTATAAAGGCACGACAACATTTTGTTTTAATTTAGGGCGTGTTCTCGGCACCGAGCCTCATTGATCCCAACTTTTAATGTTTATTGTAATTGTTACGTTATTTATATTGATTTTCTTTTGTGTTCAGAATAAACCTTTTACTTTAATTATTTCTCGAGAACGGCTAAAGTATAACTCGACTTGTAAAGCAGCTGTTTAGTAAGGGAATTACAATTATAACAACAGTATTGATGAAATAAATAAGTAATGAATAATCTGGTCAAGCCCTCTCTAAATTTAACTAGATAAGGTGATTTGAAATGTTGGGGGCCAAATTGGAGTTATTATGTTTGGGAACAGGTGTCGCATTGGTGAGCGGTTATTGGCAGTTGCGTGTGGCGGCGGCAAAGTTCACAGCGGTCCCAGGGAGCGGGTGCGCGAGCGCCGCCGCCGGCCGCGCCGGTGCGGTGGCGGCAGCGTCCGGCCGCTCCACTCCTGACTCCGTCATTACGCTACCAAACTACGCGTGACTCCATCGCCCGCTAATTCAGTTATACCTCGATGACATTATTATAGCCGAATATCATTACGAGGAACATCGAATCCGAAGTGATGATGTGCAGTGGGTGATTCGACGCCCATTCTATTGTAATTTCGATATAATTCGTTGGGAACGTGATAAAAATGACATTAGCGTACTATTGTTTAGGGGAGATGAAGACGTAGCGATGATTGCCGTCACTTAATCGCTTTCGACGCCTGACGATTCGCCATCACGTTTCCCTCATTATCATTATTTTATTATACACTCTCACAACCATAATTGGACTACTGTTTTTGTATTAAAATGAAATCCACTTATAAATCCACACTATAGAATGACCATGCTATTAATTTATTTCTAAAATAGGCGAAACTACTTTTTTTCTTCTGTCAAATCGGATAGTGAAATTGGACGCATCAGAGGATATTGAAGTGTAAATAGAAAGCACTCAGGCTCTCAATAAAGGTGAAGTGCGTCCGAGGCGTGTCAAAGGAATCATTTTGCAGACGGGTGGAGGTGACAAAAGGCGCGCACGAGAGAGTTAATATTATTTGTGGAGGGTGTCCGAGCCCCGGGGACAACCCTTGCAGCGCGCCTAAATCACTACCTGACCCCACATTACTTCCGAGAGCGCATTATGTGCCGAGTGCTCGGCGGTGGCGCCTCTCAGCGCCGCCGCCGGCACTGCTTCTCGGACTCCGGCCGCCTCATGCGTCATTGCACTTGTTATGTTATGAGCAGTGGTCACTGCTGATTCAGGGGCCATTGATTAGATTATCTTATAATGAGATAGCAAGCTGCGTACTTGAATTTACGTGATTGCTCACTATATGATTATGACATACAGAGGTTTGGTACAAATAAGTAATTTTAACTTTTAACAGAATATCTTTATATAATAATTTCAACTGTATTGTACTTTTATCTTAAATTCGAATAAATAACTTTTATTTGTGTATGTATTTTGTTTGTTGGTATCATCATAACATGTTCATGATCACAAAATCATTGGAAAATCTTACGTGTCATAAACATTAGAACAAAATGAAGACTAAGCCTTTACATTAATATTGTGCTCATCTTCTGAAAATAACTACAATAAATATAGTGCTTAACACGCCGTCAGACATTTGATACCAGTTCAAATTTGTATAAGTTGCAAGGGGACCGAGTGGATGACAATAATGGAGCCGGGAATCTGACCCCAGAGACAACACCGGACGAGGGTCGCGGGATAAACTATGGGATCAAAGTGACAACACTGAGCGCGTTACGAATGGGGCCTTCGGCGGCGGCGGCGGCGGCGGCGGCGGCGGCGGCGGCGCGGGACAACAGGTCCGGGGACGGCGGCTCGGAGCACCAACACTGAGATCACTCGGACACTGCGAGATCCGCGAGCACTGCACCGGCTGCTACTGACCGTGGCGCTGCTGGTCGCGCGCGCGCTGGGCGTGCAGGCGCGGCGGCGGAGGCCAGGCGGGCAGGTCGCGCAGGCGCATGGAGCAGTCGAGCGGCTGGTCGCGCAGGGCCAGCGCGGGCATGGCGCGGCCGCGGCCGCCGGTCGTGGGTCGCGCCGTCTCTCCGGTGCGCGACGTCCGCCCACCGAGCGCGTCCGTGAGACACTGCCGTGCGAGCGCCGCTTTTTTCCTAAGATTTTTTTAAACGCGGGCGGGGGCGGGGCCGCTCGCGCGACCAATGGGCGGCCGCCCGCGCCGCCCCGCGCCCGCCGCCCGCGCCCGCTCGCTCTTATTTACGTGCCGTATATTAAAAGGGTTTTCCGCGTGCCGTTATGGATTTTCCTACGCGAGGCGTTTTACATACGGGGCGGACTCCTCGGGCGGGCGCGGAGGAATGCCGATTTCAAATCCGACTCGTCTCCGACAAAAAGTCGACACGAGTCGTCCATTCATTTTCTCGTCGATCTTAGTTTTTGTCCTTCGAATGAAAGCCCGAACGATCCTCGAGGTTTGCAATTTAAATGAGAGGCGATGCATTCGGGAATCTCTGGTGGACATTCGAGTTCCACCGAGCCGAGCAGTCGTCGCTCGGCGGACTGCGGACTGCGGACTGCGGAGTCTAGGGATGCAGTAGAATAGGTGCGAGTAGTAATGAGTAGTCGGCGTTACGTCAGAGGTTCGTGGTCGGGAGGTCAATGACTCGCTGCGAGACGTGAACTTGAACCTTCCAAACGCTGGCATTACCATCTGCTGCCGCCAGCGGCCGCGCCGACCGCGCCGACCGCGCGGTGCCGCCGTCGCGACTCAGCTACTGTTATGGACTTCGTTTCATTTCAATACGCATTTAAATTTAAATATATCAAATTTCATTTACCAATTCTCTCTCCCCAGGCTCTCTGTTTTTCTGTAAAAGCTGTTACTCATCTCGTTTTTTTTCTACTTCGTCTACTGCAATCAATTTAAATTTAAAAAAAAAAATTTGCTCTACTAAGAAGAAAGAACAGCTCAATTACTAATCCTTACAATTTCAAATCGTACAACGTTACTGAACACAAGAAAACTTACATTACAGAAACTAATAGAGAGTTCAATAACAAAATTGATTATGCAAATTTAAACTCTAGAATTATTTGTAGAGTTCCAAATATAGTTACCCGTACGTGTCACGCGACCTGCTCCTTAAGACCGACCTGTCTGCCTGAAGCAAGTGTCGGCCGAGCAGGCAGACCCGCGGCAAACAATGAGGCCTCGCCTCCGCGCGTACGGCTCGAAGCTCTCGCGTATCGGTAGAGTCTATGCTTTCTATACAGCTTTGTCTAACGACCCTTGTACGGAGTACGGGGATGCGGTTTCAGATAATCTTGGTGTATGGTGCTTCATCACCATCGTTTAATACAGGTGAGCAACAAAGGAAAGCAAGTTAACCTACGATGTAAATACAATTCAAAAACGACTTTTTACTAACACGGTAAACTGTTATGATTATAGAAAGGAAAAATGAGCTTTTTATTAAAGTAACATACGTTACGTTAATTTGACAAAAACTAGAACAAAATTAGATTTGACAGGCATGTTGTCGACTCAGTAGCTACCTCAATGACGCGCCGTTGATATAAATATTTCACAAATAATGATTTCGTCTCCATTCACGATCCGTATCAATTGTTGGAGCATCCAGCGGGTTGGCCGTGAACAATGCGGCGCGCGCGGCTTTGTCCGCGGCATCGTTGACCCCAGATTTGCTAAACATATCCCACTGTAAACAAACAGCGGGCCCTCACTCGACGCACTACGGTCCACTTCGGCGCGGCTCCGGCGGTGAAATATGGGTCAGGTCGAGGTGGTGCGACATCTGCCACCCCCGCACCTGGCCACCCGCCTCGCCCCGCGCCTCACCGCGCACCCGACGGACAAAACACATGCAGATTTATGGCCTAACCGATCTGCCATTACGCAGATGTAGATTGCCATTCGTGGAACACGCAACAATGAGAGAAATCAATCACCGACGAAGCGCGCCCTTCTCTGAACATCGACATCTCAAATTCATTTAAAACAAAACTTTCGTATGTCTCGTTTACTTTTAAATAATATGTAGTATATTTATATGTTTATCCCCCAACTAGGATTCCCTGTAACTAAGGGATCAGGAACTATGAGGACCATGTGATGTTCAGTGCGACCTTATTTGTGGACTTCTCAGTTATTGTCGACCTGCATCGAGAGATTCTATCTGCCACGGGTCATACAGGAACACTTGAACTATCTATTTGGATGACGCAGAGAATGACCTGAAACAACTGTTTATTGTACAACAGTTGCAGAACGGAACTGTTTACAATAAACAGTTGTTTCAGGTGCACCAAAACAGATTTAATTGAATAATAAAAAACGGCACATTCCCAGTCACGCAGTAAAGCAGTTTGTGCACAATGGAGGACCCTTGCTTTGTAGCGGAGCTCGGTCAGGTACGAGGCACTAGGGCCGGGCCATTGAACTAAGTAGAAAGGAAACGAGCATTTTGTATCAGTTATGTTTGGGATGCATGTGATTAATGACAGTATGCGTACTGTAAGTAATTGGCCAAGTAGCGACTCATGTCAAGCATATTTAGAGTTTCTTACTAAAGAGACTTTTATCAACACATCATTTAAGAATCGTAAATGATAGGTCATTTTAACCGAAAAAGTACAATTTGATTCCGTGGCCCGTGGGACACAGAGCCCTAGACTATATCCGAACATTATTGCTACTAATTCTATTGGAGCAAACTAAGCTCTAACAAGTAATTTCATCCGTTTCGTCTGCGTACAGATTGATAGCTACAGATTGTGTACATGACGTATAGGAGTGAATGCAAACCTAATTGATGGCAAAATAAGCTGACTGACAAAAGCGTGTTCAGTGTCAGCGTAACAGCTGACACTTTTGTTCAATGAATGCCGATGAAAACAACTAATCAATGTATGAAGCCTGCAACAGATAGCGGTGCACGGCCATGGCTACACCATTTTATGAAAATGAAAGATTTCCAATCTATGTTTGACGATAGTTCAAAGAAATCGCACACCGTAGCCGTGGCTGCGCCGCTATGTGTGGCAGGCTTTATGTTTTTAATCTGACATAATATGGCCACTAATAACAAATTGCAATAATTATATTATTTGCCATGGATTCTATATTTGTAGTCTCCGATACCTACTTCAAAAGTATTTTTTCCGTTTTGCTGATTAGATATTCTGTTATCAATTAATTAGTTTAAGTTAATCGATCATAAAAATGCAAATTTTAATGGAACAATAAACGTAAAATAAATAACGTGTAAGTAATTGCGTATTCATGTTCTCCATAAAATAATTTAACAACAAAGGTTTGTACTCGCGGGGCATAAGAGGCGCAATAAAGGTATTTTTTTTTTGTACCTTTTATGGCCCAATTTTTGCAAAACTGTTAATAACATAAATTCATGAAATAGAGTAAATTTGCGAAAAAATAAACGTTAGCTACCTGTAGATGTTTTCTTATAAAACTGTCTTATATTTTATGTTAAAATTAAATGGAATGATTTATTTCAAAAAATGCCATTCCTGTCCGTATAACCATCGACGTATGGTGTGCGCGATCCCACGCGCGATTTTTCTGATTATTTATTAGTGTTATCAATATTTATCAAAAAACATAGATGATGGGATTGATTTGGTATTTTTTCTCCAACTTGTGTTTATTACATTTCCTGTTCTCTAACTCCTACGAAGATTCAGTACATTAACTGTGATTTTACTAGACTATACCCGACAGATTGCAACTCTACATTTTGACTATTTAACAAAAAAAACTAGACTTTTATCACTGACACTGACTAAATGCTCAAACCATGCGAAGCCAAAACTTCCTAGAGAAGAAACGTGGAAAACCCGAATTTTATAACTTGGGTTAGAACCTATCTTAGGTGACAGCACCTCACAAATAGGACGGTGCAATACCGCATTCGGTCAACCACAGACCAGCTATTTCTAGATTATTAATTAGTAAATCATAATTGCATATAGATGTCCGGACATGCTGCGAGCTGTTTCATTGAGTCACGTCACGTCACGTCACGTCACGCCAGTATCGACAGACGGCGTGGCCGATAGCGGCGCTTATCAGTGTTGTCGATTGCACGCTCCATATTGTTATCTATCGTCAATACTATACCATCATGAACTTTGCAATCTTATTATTTCTAATGAGTATTATATTCTATAATACTATAATTGACTTTGATTGTTTTTTTACACAAAATAAATAATAAAGACAATCACGCCTTTCTCTCGTTAGGGTAGGCAGAGACTTCATCTTTCCACGTGGTACGATCCCAGCGGCAGGCGGACACCGGACACCCTCTCCTGGTTTCTGGAACTCCAGACCAATAGGCTGTGTAGTGTGGAAGGTGAGTAGAAATCACTCGTAATGTTTATGTAAAGTACGAGTAGTGTCGTGAACTTCCCGTTGATTTTGGAGGTTTTAACTATTCGTATTAATTAATGTTCTATACATCTCCTGAACATTATGGTAAAGAGTAGAATCGAAATTCTCATTACAATCCTCCGATACATTGACGATTGCGAACGCTTACGAAAAAAAAATAGTCTTTAAAAATTGCAATATTAATTCAATTACAATTCATACATAATAACAACCAGTGGGAAATAATATAAGATGCAAGTTATTCATTAAAAAATGGCACTGGATATGTGCGCGGACATTATTGCGGCCGCTCACATTCATAATGCAAGGCTCGTCGCCTCATTCATCGGTTCTCATCAAAATGTAATAGCTATAACTAATATATCATTAACTTGACAAAATAAAAAGCGATATGTATCATATGTATCATAAGTTCATAACATTCAGTGCACATAAGTGGGCAGTTCCTGCGCGCGAGTGGCACGCTGACGCCCGCGCCGCGCCCGACCCATACTTTGTCATTAGGAGACATCGTGATCTTTGATTATCATCGAAATACGATTTCTTAGGCACATTAACATTTATGTATTAAACAATTTTTTCCTTAACCCAAACTAAAACCCAATTCAGAATAATATTATTTACACCGCTGTTACAACATAAGTAACTTTTGCGGACGGGCCAAAAAGCGCTTTTGAATCTGAATTTCCCCCTATACCCTCAGTGCTACAAATGAGCTATCAACTGAACGGGCAGTTAGGTGGTTGGCCCGCGTCCAGCTCGCGGCTCGTCCGCGCCTCAACACTTTTATCGATATTTATCGGCCGCATCTATATCGTGCGTATCCATCCACCGACTCATAAATATCGCAAGTTCTTGCATCCAGCATTATTTGCCGAGAGTCCGCAGCAGCTCTGGCAACGCCTACTCCTAAAGATGTTTGCGTAACCAATGCATTATGCATTTAGTAATATGATTCGATTACTTATTGATTGGACTACAATCTGGAGGTTTTTACGTGATTGTGAATTGTATATCATGTTTTTGAGTTGTTAATTTATCCGTACTGATTGACATACACCTCGGTAGTCAGTCATTATACACTGCACTGTTATCGTTTTAATCACTTAGCCATTTATAGAAGAGATAATGTTCTAGTTTACGTGTAATTGTGATTTCTTTCGGCATACGTTAGTTAGAGTGTGTAATAGCAACCATAGTCTTATAATAATATCTATTTCAGACTTCGGTTTATTTCCGTAAGTATTATTGAATCAGTTTTTTACTGTCAAAGGATATACAATTTTTGGAAAGACACTATATTTACGCAAAATTTAATGATACTTTCAGGAAAAAATAAATGACACAGTCAATGGAGAACAGTTATACAGGTGCTTACATTGCATTTGTAATGATAAAATTATAGTACAGTACATGTTATAAAGTAATCTAGGCAGAATCTCATGTGGTATATGTGGCAGGTACGAGTATGGCTCCTGTGTGGCCACAGATGCTTACTCGCTAAGCGTAGAATTGGACTGGCTGGAGAACTGCTGCTGAAATAGACTTTTGTTCGAGAGTGGAACAGATTCAGGTGGACAATTAAGGGTTCCGAGCACACAACCAACCAAATTACTTCTTCTATAGAAATGGGTATTAGGCAATGATTGTATCGGTGGTCAACACTCACTCGTGATGACGGAGGGGCGGTGCGCGCGCGTGCGGTGCGGCGGCGGCACGCACGCGCGCCGCAGCAGCCGCTGCAGCCGCGACGCGGGGTACACCAGCCACGACGTCGGGTCGCGGCGTCGCTGCAACATAATACATGCATCTTGGTGACACACTCCAAATCTATGCTGTACCTACTTATCAATAAGCAAGATAGAAATCTTATTTATAAATTAAAAGGTAAAAGCTGTGTGTTGTGTTGCAAGATACTTCTAAAGATACATTCAAAGAAGGTCGGACCGCGTCTCGGGGTGGCACTGCACAGTGCACATACGCCATAGAATCATGGTCTCAATGGGTGCGAGTGCACGTGTAGGGCGTAGCAGGGAGCGAGCGGCCAGGTGGCGCCGCGTGCAACTCTTGCGCACAGGTGGCGCGGCGTTAGACGCAAAAACTCACATAAAAACGCGCCAAGGCCGCGCGTGCCGCACAAAAAACGCAACCCTTTGTCGCACGCGTCTATCGCGCTGTCACGCCGGCGGCGCGGCGGCGGCGCTAATTATATCGCTATCTAACGCCGACCCCTCCGCCGGAACAAATTAACTGTTACATTCTCACGGCGTTTAACGTCTAATTTAATTTCTAACCCTTTCGAGTCGTCTATGATATACGAGCGGAGCTTCCGAGCGGGAATCGCGGCCTGCGAAGAGCCGACCTACATACATACATATAGGAACATAATTGAACGAGCGTACATCCGGCAGCACATAGCCGGAGCCTCGGTCCCTTTTTCAGGCGGAATCAAAATATAAAGTGGTGTAAAATACATAGTTGTGAACCCCGGGCGGGGCGTCGCGGCGGAGCCGGAGGCGGCGCTCGCTCCGTCTCGCTCGGTAATGTATTCACGTTTCCCGGCCGTTCATTTTTTATCGCAGTCGCGCGGCGCATTAGAATTTCCAGGCGAGAAAATCTCACGCACACCGACAGCGCTCGCCTCGGAGTGCGGGCCAAAGTGAACCGTGTCGCGGAGCGGCAGCGGCGTATGTCGCGCGGCGCCGGCGGCGTGTGTGCGGCGAGTGTGCGGCGGGCGGCGCGGCGGTGTGAGGCGCGGAGGCCGTACATTGTAAATTCGCGCTGGGCGAGGGGGGCGCGGCGCGCGGCGCGCGGGGGGCGAGTGTGCGGCTCGATAAGACGTCGCGCTTCCGCCTCGCCGCGCCGCGCCTCCACACTCCGCACTCGCCTCGCGTCGCACGCGACACTGTGCCGATGTGCATACCCCCCTGTACCACCTCGTGATGCTATGGACATGCCAGACAAGCTTGGAAAATCTCTTTCATGTTTCCCATCAAAATAATATATATCGACCAAACCAATTCTGATGTGAACCAAGATTCATTCCTAATCTCTCTATTCATTAAAAAACTCAATCATAAGTGTAACATGAACGTAAACAAACACCCTAGAAGTAAAGCACAGTATGTTATCTGAGTGACCGCGCCCGCGCCCGGTGACCACTGCCGGAGCCCGGTGTCCCCCACGCCACGCCACGCCTGTCGCCACGCCGCGTCGCGAGCTATAGAGCACCATGTAGATACATGGCAGTGCGCCCCCGCTCGCGCGAGGCTCTACGTCCTCTGAATGCTAAACCCCCCCCCCCCCCCACGGCAAACGCCGCATCCCTATGTATCTACATAAAGGAGAGCAGTAACGAGGTTTACACTCGAATGTTATCACAAGAGCATCTATCTCTACACAAGTACACGTAGAACCTACCTGCTTGGAATGGCAAGTCGTAATGGCATGCCGGTTCATATTATTAACACCTATATGTTAACTCAAAACGATCTACCAAAACCAAAAGTTACCGTTGTTGGTCAAGTTTTACCTATGAAGGACTTTAGTTAATCAAAGACTGTTGCAATAATTGAAGGTTGTCCTGGGGGCGCGGGCACGGGGCACGGGCGCGGAGCCCGGGGGGTGGGGGTGGGGGGGGGGGGGTCCGGTCAAGGGCAGGCCGCAAAGGTCACCCGCGGTAACGGGACCGTCCTGGGAACTTTCACTCCGCTCTAAAGGACACGCAAAAACAACTAATTGCAGCCCTCTACCTTTCTCTACAAAGAAAGTAGAGTATAATATAATTCAAGAATGTGAGAACAAGTGCTTTGTCCTGTCATATCATAGACTTGTCGAAGTTCTGTTTTTCGAGCTTCTTACAATTCAATCTTTCACTCGTGCCCTTTAATTGTGATAATGTTGCGATAAGGCCTCCTTGTTCAAAATAAAAAATACACATTTGAATTGAGAACTGCCAATTCCAGATTTACCAAAATTTTCACAGAATAGGCGGTACAACTTCGTTCTGCTAATGTTTGTGACTAACTAGCGTTATTGGTATCCTGCTCGTTTCCGAACGCTAGTTTTGTTGTCATCAAAACTAAAATCATTATTGAGTGACATTGAACTAGACAGCATTCGACCGAGCTCAGCAAACCTCATAATATTCATCATCAACCCACATCGGCTGAGGGGGCATCGTGAGGGGGCTTATGCCTTAATCCATAATCCAGCAAATATACATAACGTTAGATGTACGCGTACGTCGATCCAGCACGCGCCGCAATCCACCTGCACCTCGCATCTCATTATAACCCACTCGGCATGCCCAAACACGTTTGAGTGCGAAGTGCAATTTGAACTCGTTTTAGTGCTTGAGTGCCATAAACCGCGCTCGTTGGCTGCGCAGTGCGCACGCGACGTGACCGTCGCCCTCCGCTGCCTGCAACTGCACAAGTGTCATTAACAGCGTCGGCGAGTCATCACCCAAACACTAATTTTGAAAGTGAAAGATTTAGCAATGATAACGAGATTCATGTTAATAATGGATCTCGATCATTCACGGTTCACGATTCGCTGTTCTCGCGTTGGGCAGTAATCCACTTACAGTTGTTACGCAGCCCACAGCCACTGCCTCAATGCCTCTATCGTCGGTGAGAGGAGTAGTATCAACAGTATAAACATGGCACGACTCCATACGTATTCCCTCCATTCTTTAGTATATCTTGACCTCCAATTGCTACAATACGCTGAACGAATCGCTGAATACGCTCCAGTTCTAAAGCTGAAACTTACTTACTAAACGTTTCTCACAAACCCCAAAAGTAAATCGAATAGAATTATGCTGTTTTTGAGAATTTTCGTATCATAACCAAAAGTTTCACATTTGGACTACATTTCGATACATTCTACTTTCAACATACATTTACTTTCGTTTGAAGACAGTATGTCTCGTTAACGTTTGTTTACAAGCAGAGCAGTACAGCATATAGTGCGTTCGTGCCGATAACGAGGTACAGCTCATTATGCATCCCGGGCTGCATCCCGCGCCATCCGTCGCCATACTGCCGGCTCCGCCAATCAGCGCGCCGCCGGCGCCGCTGCGTCTCGCTCTAGCCTCTATTAGCATTGATTCCGCTAATTGTGCACGAGATGAGCACTGGGCAACCTAGGCGCAGGCAGGGACGGCATTCGCATTACTATGTATATCTGATATGTCCCTATCAACTAACAACATTTCATATCGACTTGTCTCTGTGTAACTTGATATAGAACGGAAAAACGGCTCGTTTTAAAAACTACGTCTTAAATACACACTTATTTTACCATGTTGTCCATTTGTTTTCAAGCGGCAATGAGACGTCATTCTCCCGATAGATATTGAAGAGGCTCCATAAAGGCTCACGATGCATTTGAGGAGTTGAGAAGTAGTCGGTCGACTATAGAGACTTTATTTTAGTAGCATAATATGTACTAATAATTATAATGTACATGTTGAACTTAATCAAACCAAGAATTTAGACTTTGGTAACTAGTTCACATTGAACTTTGTCTATTTCACTAGACGCGGCTTTCAGATATCTGCAACCTATTAGTTAATTCTAATGGAAATTAAAATGGCGTTCATTTGATTCATTGCCCAAACTAGAAACGTCAGTTGAATCTTATTTTAATTTTAATTGGATTCACATATTAGGGCTGCTGATCTGTGTCCTTGCTATCCAAATATTTGGTAATTACGAGTTTTACGACACATCCATTAATAAAACATTTAATCCATCAAATACAAGTGGTGAGGAAGTCTGTGCGCATGTCCTCGCCGGTGCGGTGGTGCCGATTACCTCACATAAACATTCGGCTCACACGTTTTGTAAAACAGTAGGTGATATTGTGGACAATAAATCGATTACCAGCAGTTCAGCGAATCGCCGATGAATATGGAGATGTTCGCACTTTGTCCGCGCCTGCTGGCCACACGTGCTAATGCCCGCTCCGTGTGCTGGCCGAGGCCTGTGCCTACACTCTACACCTGGGACGTGATCAGCGTTCATTTCAGATATTACGACACTGTTCAGGATTTTGCAATGGAAATACTATTGTGCTCGATTTATTTAGGTGCTCATTATAATCTCTTGATTTATTGAAATGTGTATCAGTAAATACTTATAGTGTGTGGCGAACTATACCCCAATGTTGAATATTGTAAAAAATTCTTCATCCGCTCCTTCCAATATTATAACCTACTTTTAACTGACATTGCCTGGTTGGTAATACGGAGAGGTACTATGAAATGTGTGTAACAAAAAGAACGCTTTGCACCATCATCTAAAGGTTCACAGGTTTAATAAAATTCGGCCAAAGCTTGCTCTCACAAAATCTTCTGCATTACCGCAGACAATCCACTCGCTGGTAGTGGGCACCTGCACCATTCATTTCCACCCATACCTCCTGCCTTGCCTAGATTGTCGATCCGCCCAACTGAAATGGTGATGAAATGGCTTGTTTCCACCGCCTATTCTTGCCGAAAAATAAACTTTCATAGATTAGTTCATACAGCCACAACAATTAAAATTTCAAAAGTTATTTTCATTCTCACGAAATCTCTGCACCAGTTTCTTCTCCTCTGCACCATCTCGAGAAATAGGAGACTGGCACAAGTGATTCCACTAGGTACCTATTATAATGATGTTTATGCTTGCCTTCCGCGGCAGCGTGCGTCACCGGCAGCGCCGAGCGCTCGCAGCGCAGGTGCGGGTTCCGAGAGCGCTTCCTTCCCCGAACCGTGCGCGGGAGCCGGCTCCGGCCCGCCGACCCGCTATTGTAGTGGGTGCGTGATGTGACTGCTCATAGCCCTCAATGTCGCTGATGGATTGCACTACTAGTGCTGACGCTCGACTCTCACCGCCTCGTCCTAACAACCTACCAAAGGGCTCTTTCTTTAAAAATATATTAGTAAAATTGTCCTTCAAACTACCCGTATTTATTTAGAAAACTTTTTACCAAAGTACTCGTAAATTACAATGAAACTGCAGACAAAATCGTCTATTGTGCAAGTTTGTACGTACTCCACCTTTAGCGCCAATTGTAAGACAATTGATGGTATGAAAATTGGAGTAAATCAGAATCCTCCAGATCCGAAAACTTTCCGACAATATTATGGGTGCAGTTCGACTTCTAAAAGAATTGTGCCAATATTTCCTACATTGACCGTACATTCAAACTGTAGACCTCATTTTTTATAGTAATGGTTGTCAAGCCATCATTCATATTCATAATTATACACACGTAAGCGTCTGATCCGATTAATAAGTTGACATTGTCATAGGAGTCATTACAGCTAGCCACCGTGTCGTCCGGCGCGGCGGTGGCGGCGGTGGCGGCGGTGGCGGCGGTCGCAGCGGTCGCGGCGGTCGCGGCGGTCGCGGCGGCGTCGGGCCGACTCGTCCGATTCAGAGAAAGCAACCCCGCCGAACGAAATTAGGATGGTCCCCGCGTGCGGTGCGTTAGTTCCATTCCATACCATTCATAAGGGCCATTGAATTTCTTCGGCGGAGTTCTCGGTAGAGGCCCTCGGTCGATCTTCGAATTTTTCGATTGAATAATGAAAGGTGTGGCTCGAGTTTTAATTAGATCCTAAAGCATGGGAAGAAAAAGAACCCTTTTTAATTTATAACAATTGCTGCCATAAAAATATAATGGCAACCCCAGCAGTCCACCGTCAAAACAAGTGACTATGAGTGGCCTCTAGTAGCTTTTAGGGTAAATATTGCATTTTTTGGCTATACGAAATAGTGGACAGTTCTATGTTGTGTGTAATGAGTACCAATATCGATATAATGATGTAGTTAGCTTGAACAAATTGATCAATTTTACCAAAATGAGGTGCCGCCAGAATTTAAATACTCTTGTTGTTGGCACAGAATAAATAAGCAAATGTTGGGACAGACGGGCGAGCACCGCTCGCCACTCGCCGCTGCCACGGCTGCCGCTGTGGGCATCACGACACGTCACTGCAGAGCCGGCCCCGCGCTCCCCGTGCGGCGGACCCGCCGCAGCCGGCCGCCACATCCGCATCCAATTACAGCCGGCAATCAAGCTCGGCTAAATCACTCATTATCCCGTCCAAAAACGAATGGGCCTCGTTATATTCATATAATTCATAATCAGCATTTTAATCGTCTATTAATATTTGTAAATCGAGATTTGTTAATGCAGGCTCGGTGCTATGCGGCTCACGACCCGCGCAGGTGTGCCGCGCGTCCGAGGAATAACAAACGCCACCGCTCAAGAGGGAACCCCAAACCAACTTAAACGGACACTCTACACCGGCGATCTTGAACTCTACCCCTAACGCGATAGTGGTGGTACTTCTGCATCAGATACGCTTGTCCCAGGCCCTAATATCGATAATACTGACCGCAACTCGACTTTACATATGATTTTTTACGCATCAAGTGTTGAATAAAACTTTGTCCTGGATATGTCTCGCTGCAGATTAAACGTAAATACGTGACGCGCATGCGAAACGAGACATCGATCTCGCAAACTGTTTTTCCAATCGATTTCTTTGAAAATCGATTATGAATTTCAATCGAAGGTTATTAGGCGGTTACTGGGAAGCACGAAGCATTCATAGAAGTGCTGCGAATGTTAACGCCGCTCATTTACAAACTACTTAACATAATAACTTTATTTCAATAACCAACACTGAATTACATTAACCCAATGAATCCAGCATTATTTTGCGTAAGTAAGCAGTTTTTACACAATAACGTTGTATCACACGAAGTACAGAGAAATCTATCTACGATAAACGAATTAGAGAGCTATTTAAGAAATCATCAGTATAGTATCATCAAACCATATCGGTACACTACTGAGCACGGATTTCCCCTCACTTTCGTGAGGAGGATTAGGCCATCATCCACCATAGGAACCCGGTCAGGATTGATGGATCCGACACCTTCGAAATAATTTGATCGAACTAACTGCAAGCAGTTGTGCAGGTGTGATCGGGGCACTGCCAACAGGCAGCCATTGCACTGCTGCCTGCCACGGCTGGTAGCTAATGTCTTTACTGGAGGGTGGTGCTCAAGTGTAGCTATCGTTCATGTATCATAGAAAACATGAAGTTTGTATAATTGCGTTAGAATAACTAATGAGCGTACTAAAAGCTTTATAATGAGCGCGTTGATGTCTTTTATTAGGACATTAGTGTACTGGACTAACACTTTTTATTTAGATACAGTTTATGGTAACACTTAGTGCGATGATGATTTCATATATTCAATGAAATATGAAGATGTGATGCCAAATTGACGCTAATATGGCGCATATAGTGAAATTCTACCAGGGTATCAAGTGAAATGCGCAGAGCAGGTAGTTTATAAAATAAAAATGAGTATAATTGCTGTAATATCAAGCAGGGATCGTTATCTGGTCGGCTATAACATAATCGGATGCATGTGAGTCGGCCGGGCGGTCGGTCGGTCGGGCGGTCGGGCGGTCGGGCGGTCCGGCGGTCGGGCGCTCGGGCCTGAGTTATGAGCGCGCTGTGAGCGGCGTGATTTATCCGCGCGCGATACCGGCGCGGCCGCGCACCCGCTCCCACACACAGCTCACGAGAGCCAGTTAGCAAGCTCCCAGGCTAGCGCACGTTGCTGGCAATTGAGAAAAATCTTCAATCATACTCTACTAGCGATATCCTTTTTTGACAAATGACATGGATAAAACAACGTACCATCAATAAACGCATCCAAGTCTCTGAAGACAATTTCATCGACTTTGTCTTTTCGACGACAGTAATTTGTGATACTCTTTTGTAGATAAGTGTTTAGATAAATAAAAATAATCCTGCACAACTTTATGAAATATCAATTTCCCAGTATCTGCACTGTGGCGGGCAGTTCGCTGAGATCCTGCAGCCTCGATATGATATAATTAAAACGGCGTCGGAGGCACGAGCGCGCGAAATATTACCATACCTCCGCTATCGACGACACCCATCTCGCGGTCCGGTCGGGCCGCGCCGGCCGCGCCGAGTTGATTTACTGGGTTACATGCGCTGTGATAACGCGACTACGAGTTATTAAAAATGTTCTACAATTAGGCTTCAGAATTTGTGCACGACTGAGGAGTATCGGATCTGGGAATACGAACGCGAGGCTCTCCTCGAGCTCACCGCTCATGCATCGAGGAAGTGATAATCTTTTATGCTACCATGAAGGTTGGCTGACACGTCATTAATGCTTACATTTATACTTTATTGATTCTCTTATCTGAATCTGGCAGAGATTGCTCTTGAGCGATAAAGAGTTTACTTGTAATATACTTAATTCCTTTATAAAATAAAAACCCTAAGAAGATGAGATCCGGTGGTGGGGCTATTTATCTATGTTGGAACCTTTGGCACACCACTCGCCGCATAAAGAACCCAAAATAAGCAGCCCACGCTCAATTCTAACATTCCAAAAATGTGGAAACGTATCATGTGTATCATTTCACACGTTGCAGTCACGAGCGCGTCGCAATCGCGCGACGATCGAGGTTCAAATGCGTGATTTAGGATAAAAAAAATCTTACCACCACCGTGTGCAAAAGTCCTCGTACTGTTTATTACCATTCCTGCTTACTTTTTGGTCAGTATCGTCTATCATGTTATTCGTCTCAACAAGTAATATTCCTGAAAAACTGTTTTGAATGTTTTTGCGAATACTAATAGCTATAATGTATTCAACTCTTAACGATTTGATTCAAAGACTTTCCTCCCCGACTGTACGAGCTAATCTACATAGATGTTCTCAGGAGATGTGTGTCGCTGAGCCGCGTCACGTGTGAATGCATATTCATACGCGACGTGACGCTGCGTGACGTGACGTGACACTTCCACGCGCGTGTCGCTGGTATCAAGCCACGATGCTATCAGACACGCAATAGAATCGAAGAGCTCCCATACCACAGGCTCGCTGATAATGGGGCAACGATTGTGCAGTTCGTTTCGTGTTCAGTTCGCCGCACGGTGTTGGTTCAAAACCAGCTGACCACAAAAATAACCATGATCTTCCGATGAAGGGAAACATTGTTAAAAACCTTGGTGATAGAGGACCATAGTGTCCGCCTGACCAGCTACCACATCAAGTAGAAAACCTACCCAATGCTCAATGGACAGTCGCCCCAATCGGGTGTTCCGGAGAAACCAAAGCGTTAACTGCCATAAAAACGAACAAATTAAATTAGTCAAATTTTGGCTTTTAATTAAATAGTTCATAAAGAAGATCTCTGTCACTGATAAGCTAATTCGGCACTTACAGAAGAGCCATCATACACGCCAAATCACTTAATGTCTTCAGTTAGCATAAATCAAAGACATGGTAATGCACTCACGGCTCTCAGAACTCGGAGCGTCGGCGTCGCGGTGCTTTACCGCCGCGGCGTTACAATAGCGGCATAGTACATTAAAGTATATTATAATAACACTCATAAATATAATACATTCAAGTATGTAATAACGTTCACCTGTCCGGCTTGCGCCTGCGCCCGTACTCTGCATAATCCGCCACTTAGTGCCTATAAACTTAATAAGACGAGAATACAGCGCATGAGCCACAGCTCGTTCACTGAAACGATTCTCCATGCACAATGTAATATTATGATTACTGCAATAATTTGCGTGTACATTTTCTTCCTGCAATGAACATTTTGACGGAGGGGTAACTTGATTTAATGTATTTTACTGGCTAAAAAGGTGACTCTATAGTCCATTATCCCTATATCGTCGACATTTGATGAAACGTTTGATGAGCGGCTGATCGCGCGAGATCCGTGCGCACGCCGCACCACTAAGCCAAAGTTAGTGAGAAGGATTTTTAATTAGCTCCAATTTGACATGCAAACAAGCGGTACTTTTATTATTTAATCGTAAACAGTTCACGCTAACCTTTTTCAACATAAAAGGTAATAAATAAAGATTAACTTTCGATCTTGAGCTTATTTAACTACAATACCCTTTCTTTATTTCCTTATCGAAGAGTTCCATCGCGTCGTCCGCCTCGCCGCCTCGCCGCCTCGCCGCCTCGCCGCCTCGCCGCCTCGCCGCCTCGCCGCCTCGCCGACGTCCCAGCTGACCCGCGCACTGTCCGCACGCACGCTAACGGCACACGGCGGCCGGCCGCAGTGTCCTGGACGGTGCCTCACAGACAGGACAGGGCTGCGAACCTTTTGCCCAATTACTGATTGCCCTTTCCGCGTTCGCCGTACGTCTTAACGAATAACGCTTATAGGGAAAGGTCAACTAATTGTTATTGTTTTATATGGCCTTACTCGGGGCGGCGACTATGATAAGGTAGTGTTGTTATGACTTTTGAGAAATGTATTACATTACTGTTTTCTACGATACACAGAAGTACTAGAGCCTACTCTACGGGTGGATCTAGTATCGTATGAAATGTTGTTATACAAGGACAGGCTTGCAAAGAGTGAGTGCCAACCTGTCGATTGCAAGATTGCTAAAGCATCTAGTGGTGGCGACTGGGACCACAATGTGGACTCACTTTTTACCTTTAATTTTTAAACTATAAGCATTGCAAAATAATGCTGCAAGTATTCAGGCACTCGCGGAAATAGTGCCTATAACAAACATGTTTTTTTTTCAGGATTTTGCCTGTAAATTTTAACGTCGATAATTTGGATACTGTTTAAGCTATACCAATACTAACATCGATAATTCAGTATAGTCCAAAGAAATAATCCCTACATGAAGTATACCTATTACTCTTTAAGTTAAACATAAAGTAAAGAAACAAAACTTAATTTCACATTACGTTTATATTTATTTATAGTTCAAATACTCACTTGCTTACATTATTTCCATAACACGGTTTTAAATCAATTATAAACCTGTAATAAAATTAAGCCGTGTAGACACTACGCGGCATCCACAAAATAATATCTGCAAGAGGCCAACAGGTGCGCGCGCGACGTCGCCCGCGGCACCACGCGGTGCGGCGCGGCGCGGCGCGGCGCGGCGCGGCGGCGCACGTCTTCATTTACAACCGCCAACGGACATATTTTATTTGCTTATCTTGTACTCTATAATTTATGGTGAGCTTCTGAAAAGCCTGAAGCCATTTGATGCAATGAAAACTGAATGTTAATATAATTCGATAGTATTTTATGGGTCATGAATAATCTTAATAGGAATATTACGTAACCTTTTGCAGTATGTACAATTGTACATATGTTGAATCACTTGCAGCACACAGCACACGTGCAACACCTACAGTGCCTATTGTATCACTCATTTTGTGCCTCCCATTGAAACTTCCAAATTTTCTAATACTGAGTCATTTAATTGACCATAGAAATATTTCTTCCCCTCAGTTCCACTGATAATTATCTAACCATATTATAGTCATTACTCAATAAAAACTAAACTTTATTACGACGTGTCCCCTTACAAATGTCATCATTAGAAACAAACACATAAACAAGTAGATAAAGAGCTGTATCGCCGTAGATTAGCCGTTCAATTACGCGTCGATGGTAATTTACAACCGCGCGGGCGCCATTAGCGGCGATTTCACGCGCATCTGTCGCCGCCACAACGCAAATGCTCCCGTCCCGCTCGCCGTACGGCGCGCGGCGGCCGACCTCCTGACTGAGTGTTAACACGAATTTAAATATCTTAGTTTACAAGGTTGCCCTTTCTCTGGACTCTTCGTCACAACTGTCAACTGACTATCCATTAACGAAAAGCTTACGTGTAATCAATCCAGTATAATACTTATGACTACCCGCGATTGCTTCTCACGGTTACAGCTTTAAGCTTAAGCATAATTCTAATGAGCAGTGGACAGTTTCAACTAAAAGCTCTCCCCGATGACCCTTCCTCCGATGGTAATCAGTCTCGGAAACAAAAAGCGCCGCCAATTGCGTGGGCGCCGCCGCCGCTGCCGCCGCCGCCGCCGCCGCCGCCGCCACGCGAATATCAATGAGCTGTAATGAACGCAGCCGTGATGGCTGTATCAGCGCCGTCAGCACACGGAGACGTGCCATCGCCCACTTGAACCAATTGCCGGAATGTATTCTATTGCCAAAGTCGCGCTGAGGTCTCGAAAATTAAGCGCGTCCATGTTTTCTATTTTTATAGTCACCACATCCGCTGGAACTGAATGAGAGCCAATTGGTGCGATGGCCGCCTCGCCATCACCGCCTTAGAGGAAGCCGACGCGACGCCAGCTCCAGCCGTTTCAAGTAATTGCCACAATGTATTGCATTGCCGCAAGACTAGAGCTATTCAATTGAGATTAATGCCTTAATTTATATTTTTTCAATTGCAATTTCAATCTGTCAGGACATGATCGAGCTAGTTACTTTATAATTGTTAGGTTAGCTTTATTATGAAATGAAAACGCATGGTTAAGGTGCTTCAAATTGCATGTACATATACGAAATCGACTAAGATTTTTATAGTGAGCTTCCACCATGAACTCTATTACTTATTCTATTACGACGAATTGATTCTCAACGTACTATGATAATGAACGATTGACGAAACGCTAACTGCGTCAAATATGGTATGTCTGAGTGTCAGTAATACAGGCAGCTCGTCCGCTGGAGCATTCACACGAGGACAACAATGACATGCAGCGCGCGTCGTTAATGAACGACTAATTGGCGGCCACTCGGCCAGGCACGCCATCTCCGCCGCGACCTTGGGCCCAATCCGCCGTTTGATGTCGCCGCGTGCCTGTGGACGTGCCGCCTAACTGGACCGTGCTCCCCTATGCCACGACGCCCTGGACACCGCTCGGATGAACTCTGCCGTTCCTCTTTTATCGGAGCGGCCTCGCTAGCAAGATATTATGCACAGGGACGCAACAGGCACACATCACAGATTACGCAACCGAGATAAGTTATAGTAATACTAGGTATACTTATCACTCAAGACATTTTTTACAACCTGTGTAAAGTGTTAAAATGAAGCTATTAAAGTTAACCGTGAGACGCTTGTTCCGCGACAATGCCAGTCGTGCCCTCCGCTCCCAGCCTATGATTACATCTGCAGAGGCCGCGTCACCGCGTGCGGTGCGGTGCGGTGCGGTGCGGAGGCGGCGGCGGCGCGGCAATTACCGCGGCGCATGTGCGACAACGTCGCCGTCGCGCGACGCCGGCATTGTATGCTAATGCGTCGCAGCACGTCGCAGTACTCGTCGACTTATCGCTCCGTAATCTGCCAATCAACGCCGGAGGATGTCAGTGCGAACCTGACGTCATATGCGAGTCGTAAAATTAAATGTTAATTAGCAATATTAACGACGACGGTTGCATAACTTCAAAAACATAATCAAGAAAATAATAAATCAAGTCTGTAGTAAACGGCACACACAAAGGTTTTCCAACCGCATGGAGTATTTAGTTATTAAAGAGCAGTTGTTCGTCGTTTTTAACATATTCAAGACTGTTTTTGGAAATCAAAGAAAGGTTTCATATGTCCAAGAACGACTTATCTAGATGGTCCCGATAAAGCGATGGCCCCGACCCCAGCGGAGGTACCATTAAAATGCAGCATCGTCTCATGTTCCATTATTGTCCCTTTAGCGTCTCATTAAATAGCAGTAAAGAAATATTGATAACCGCTGGTTAAAATGCATCGGTTTGAGGCGCGCGCTGCCAATTACAGCATCGCGCATCTGATACTGCTAACAAGACGATCCGTATCGCGCGCGCGCGCTAGTGCGGCGCCGCGCCGCGCCCCGGGGCCGCGCGCACGCACCTGGGCCGGGGAGAACCGGCGCGGCGCGGCGCCGCGCCAGCGAGTGACTTCACAAACCTACCCAAGAAGATTAAAACATTTAAAAAGCTCAACCTTATTGTGTCTAAATGATTTCGTAGTAGGTCACATTTGTCATGGTATACACGAGTATAGGCCTGCCACGGGGCCTGCGACTGACCTCGTTTTGAAAAACTGTTTAGGCAACAACGAAACAAAAATGTAGAAAAAAAATTGTGACCCATAATACAGAGTCAGATATAATAAATAGTTAAGATGTAGTTAAATTGGTGCTAAGTAAAACGCGGTCTTTTATAATATTTAAATTTTAAACATGCCCTAACAAAAACAAAAGTTCGCTCATACAACCGCAGTCGGTACCTATCTCTCATACAAACCGAAGCGCCCTCAGACGCGGCAGTTCGAACGTTGTTCGATAAACTGCATCATTATTCCATAAATCCCGATAATTGTAAACATCCTCGGGGCAGCACTACTCGCCTGCGCCTGCGCAAATTCAAATTCCGATACCGAACACTAAATCTTCCATCGTCCCCTCGATTCCCAACCATATCTTTTTACTCATAAGGTTTAACATCGTGCGGTGAACGGTCAGCGCCCACTTTGCATGATGAACGCTATGGCGTGAATTACGCGGCCGCAGGTCGTTATTGCTCTACCACCTTACGTCTGCCCTTACTACAAAGGACTTGGAACCTTATTGTTTCGCAGCATAGCCGGCACGGGGGGTGCGAGGGTAGTTTTAGGCGGTGGTGCAGTGCGCGGAGTATTTCACGGCGATGGCGCGATAGAGTCGCGATTGTGCGCGCGCTGATACGCTATCGGACAGGAGGAAGGACAAACCGCGGCCATGAATCAAGCGACAATGCAACAATGCCGCGCGACAACAACTAGAGCATTGTTCCTGTTGCGTAACAATGCGACCAGTTAGGCTACAGATGCTAGCCTTGTTATTTATTCGGTAGAGTCAGATGGTACAGATTAAACTCTACAATAAAAGTCGATTAGCAGAAAAAACAGGGTTCTGTCAGTTTCCAGTCGCAACAACAACTGCGCCTGTTGTTTCTAGCAGAATGGAGAGATATCATCCACATTAAACATTTGTTTCATATTTGTACTAAGTTATTATGCCACCAAACACATGTTTTATTAAATTTATGTGAAGGCGGCTAAATCAAAAGGTATTATACTAAAGGCTACTTATTATAAGGACTGTAACGAATAAAAGAAAAGCAACAGCCCAAAAATGTATTTTGATATGTTACAGATTAATCAAATAATTTAATTTTGCGGTTTCTATCAAGACATTTGCGAATTGCTTTACCCATTTTAATAATAGTGTTGAGTCATAGAGCCGGTAGAGTCGCTGGCGCTGGGATGTAGGCCGCCGCCGCCGCCGCTGGCACCGCCGCCGGAGCGGGCACTAGCGGCCCAGCTGTGCTGAGTGGAGCACCCACCCGAGACCCGGTACAGCCCGGGCCAGCCTTGCGGCACGGAGGCTTGGGCACCTACTAGTTCCTGCTCTACATTCAACCTTATGTATTTAGTTGATGATCAGATTAAATTTGAACTGTATTAGGCGGTCTGAATAATTATTTACAAAAAATCTTTTTAGCTTCACACTTTATCAAATAACATTTATTAGCTCAAAGTAAGATTCCACGAGAAAAAATAATAGAACATGCATGTTCTCGACTAGCGACTGGTCCCGAAACTAGGCCATTATCCGAGCAGTGCCGGCGCGATGGTGACCGCCGGCCGGAGCGGCTCCTTTGAATAATTCGCGATGAGTCGTAGATTTATGGGTCCTAACTACAGAGCGGCGGCGACGAGGCGCGGCCGGAGAGACAATTAAATAATTTGCCTACAGACGCCGCCACTAACTGCTGCCTCTACTGTGACCCGCGCCTTACTCACTCCCAACCAATCTGTAACCATAGCCCCCACTAACTGGCGCCTCATGTGCGGCAGGTCGCGGCGGATCCGCGGCGCGGCGCGGCGCGGCGCGGCGCGGCGCGGCGCGGCGCGGCGCAGGCGCCACTCGCCGGGTTAGAAATTGTGATGAGTGGTTCGGGGCGGATATTAATCATACAAACGATTATGAATGTTGCGAATGTAACGTGTAATTTAGAATACAATGCTGCTAGAATTTGGGTTTGCAATTAAATGTTTTATATTGGCGTGAATTTGATAATTTTGAAGTGTTTTATTTTTGACTGCTGCAACTATTGATGGCCCCTATAGCCTAGTGATGCACCGATTGCGAAACGTAAGTTTTTTTGGGTTCGATTCCCGCGCAGGGCAACATTTGTGTGAACCTTATGTATTTCCTCTGAGTCTGGGTGTTTGTGGAACCGTGGACCTTGTAGTTCCTAATTCCCTAGATACAGGGAATCCCAGTTGGGGGTCAGGGTCGTGACGCATTAAATATTTACACCTCACTAGACCCATATAGACTTTAGCTTTGATAATTTGAAATGCTTCGTACTTTCTCACCATACTTCTCGTAAATAATTGTATCCCACGGATAAACCTGACATCAGTACAAACACTTTTCTTTTTATTAGTATTCTGCAGCGGCGCCGCTGCACATGCACATGCATCGCTCGGTCCCACTCTTCCAATCGAGCATCAATTAGTAATTGTTCCAAATGGATCGCAAACGGCCATTACCGGCGTCACCGCCGTTTACCGCAGTTCCCATGGGTGCGGCCGGCGCAGGGCTCCCAGGCCCATGGGGCACCAGCTCCGCACGAACACAAGATGAATGGACCATCCAATACACGCTCACTATCATGTGTAGCTATATAGCAACGGGCCATGTTGGCTAGGCGCTCGGATTTGATGGGTTCGCGATGGTAAGACCACCAGATCCATTATTTTTATTTAGGTTTGAGTGCTCAATATGATAATGATAATGTTTTTGATACAGTACATTTTCATATAGAGAAGAAACCCTTCTATAAGTGGTTGGCTTAAGAAAATTAGCCACAGGTATTTTTAATTTATTTTATATATCTTATTTTTATAAGCCAGGTAGATCGACTTTCAAGTTATCTGCCGTTTATATCCAATATAACTTCTCTCCAATATACTAGTGTATTGGAAGTCTGTAGAAATGTATCGAATTGAATTACTAGATTTCTATTTCATTTATTTTATATTCAAAACCTATAAAAAAATCTAGTTTCCTTTTCTTGATAGATATATAATTCTTTATTTTTTGCCTAGATAATTATATGAAACAGATAAAATAATAGGTACAATGGGTGGTCTTATCGCTAGCGATCTGTACCAGACAACTTTAGATGGACAAGATGGAGAGCAGGAATAGGATCGGGTCTTGCACATTTTTTTTTCCTTTTCTTCTAATTAGAAGTCTAACGGATTGGCTCGAAGCTAGGATACTGACAGTGTCCTGCACCGTGTCACACATGAGGCGCTGGACAGGCAGAGTGAACTTACTTTGTGTCCAGCGGCAATTGTATAATTGGACGACGATCAATTGGCAGCCGCGCCGCGCCGCGCCGCGCCGCACCGCGCCGCACCGCACCGCCCGCTGCCACCGTGTGAACGCGCACACGTCACCATATGCCACTATTCTCAATGAACAAGACTGAAGTCTTCATACTAAGCTAGAAACTTATTGGAAGTATACTTGAAAAACAGAAATCTTTATAATAATATATCGACACCTCTATTGGCTGTTGCATTACTATGAAACTTACACTACATTACACGAGAACATAAAATTGCTGGTTTTTTAAAATTTATTGTTTAACTTGGGCACTTCTGTCCAGAATAGCAAGCCAGTCCCATCGTAATCTAAACAACATTATTTACTTCCTACAACAAAATACTGAAATTATATTTACCGTGACCATAAGTAGTATATTTTAGGAAAACCTATACTTACCTACCTACCTAAAATACCTTTAGTATTAAATGTATTGTGACTTTTAAATAATGTAAGTACGCCACCCACCCTACTATCGAAAAATGTTTTTTACTGTCCATCCAAAGGTTGTCTGGAAGAAATCGCTTTCAGCGATAAGACCGCCCATTGTACTACCCTTGTTTACCTATTGTAATTCTTCTGTACTGTGTTTAATTTTGTTTCTGGTGTACAATAAAGAGTTTTTCTATTCTATTCTATTCTATTCTACCTACCCGACCTACACCTATACCTACCCACTTATATTTTAGGTTTGTTATGGGCAGGCGTAGCGCTTACCATCAGGTAAACGACTTGTTCGTCTCATCACTCAGTGAAATTAAAAATAAAAATTACTCGTACAGTCAGCCTCTGAACTAGCTGAGGACAAAACTATTGGTTTTTATAGAATAGGAAATTTCAAAGTATGGAGATGTTCAGTTACTTTTAAGGCCGACCATATATTATCACATTTTCTTATCTAATCTTCTCTACTTATTAAGCTAACTGATATGCTCGCTGACCCATCACCGAGTCCTTGAACCAGCCCCGTTCAATTCCGAAACCCCTTTGTTTTTACCGCTCCCAAGATTGAGAGCCGACTGAGAGCGGAACTAAGTCGTTAAATTAACATTAATTGTTTGTTCGCGTCGCGGCAACACAACAAGCCGCGACTCTAAGGCGTAATACAGATCAATGCTGCGCGCCGCAGGTATCTGCGTCCGTTACTTGAAACAATTTTGTCAACAGACGTCATGCGGCGCAACGCACGCCGCGCCTCTACCGTCTGGCTTGCCGCTAAGGAGATCTAATTAGCTTGTGTCGAAGTGCCCAACTAGATGCGCTATTAGTTTCAAATATCGTCGTTGATAGGCCGGCCGGCCGCCTCGCTCCGAGCGTCGAACTAGGCGTAGCTTGGTCAGGGACCAGGATGTATGCATAATGTGAACGTGACGCGTTATGTTAACCATCAGGTAAGACTGCGATCAAAATGTTACTCTAACGGGGAAAACCTTTTTCTGATTGGTATAATAATAATTTAATAGTAGATTGTACCACAAGGGAAACAATAATGTATTTACGGCGAGAGCGATTTTTGAATCCAGAGCGAAGCGAAGGATTCTATAGTAGAATCCCGAGCGTAGCGAGAGGTTCTAAAGTAGAATCCTAAGCGTAGCGAGGGAGTCAAAGTACTTCGCTCGAGATTAAATAATTTTGTTGCCGTGTGGTACAGGATACTTTTCATCCCAAGCTATGAGAAAATATTCATCATATGAGAAAAAAATCTTATGACGACTAATAAATCTATGAACGCCGGCTGCATGCACGAAAAAGTTGACACATTTTCCCGTAATGCTCATTGTCCCGTTACGCTCATTGTACGCTTGCGCCGCATCTTTCTCTCTTCTCTTCTTGACAGGTTAATTATTCTTGCATTTTAAAAATCTGATTACTAGTATAATTTCAAGTATTTATTCTTTTATTATTAAAAAATTATTCATCTTTATTCATAAAAGTATGCAAGCACTTCATCAATGTTATGTTACGACGTTGTCACGTTAAAATATCGTCAGTAAACCAACTTTACAGACAACCAATTTTTTTTAAATTTGGATAGCCAATGCCGCGTCGGCACGCGCTGTTTTTTTTATTGCCGGCCATGAGTTTATTGAAGCGAATTGCGTTCAAACTTTTTAATTAAACAGTGTTCCAAATTCAAAACTCATTTCGTCACTGTTATGAAGTGCGCGGAAAAGGCCCACTTTGCTCGCACTTAACGAGGAGCAAAATGCCACTTTTCGAATACATGGGATGAAAAAAGAATGTATTTCCTCGTCTACTATTCATGGGCCAACTAGATATTGATATCCAAAAATATTATAAAGATCAGAATCAAAACTATTGGCTGTTATCATTTTTACTAGCTGCTCTGCGCGGTTTCACCACTGATTCTTGTGATAAAAAAAAATAATTAAAACACAATATACTTTTTACCGCGGGAATCGTGGATCTAGGATCTTATTTATCTCCGCGCTAAATTTTATTCATATCCGGTCAGATCTTGAGGCGTGAAGAGGACACAAACACACATACAAACTTCCACGTGTGATGGAAGCAAAAACCTTTCAAAAGGTACCCGTATGAAGCTCAATTAGAATAATACCGAAGCTCGTCGCCGGCCCCGGCAGGCTGCGTGTGCTGCCTGACGCTATCTCGCCAGTTATCGCGCTATTATTTATTCCGAGGCTACATCTAGATCTCTATCGGCATCGGCCGCCGCCGCCGCCGCCGCCGGTAGCTCGGTGACGCTGCACCAAGGGCCGTCGTTAGCACCTCTAGCTAAATCTAATTCAGGCTTTGCGTGCAATTTTTTCCTTAGTTTTAGTAGGGTCTTGCAATCTATATTAGATACCTACGAGTAAAATGCCAATAACTCAGGGGTAAATGTTGGAGATGCCTAGAAATAAACATAATGTTCTCCATCTGCCGAAATCGCACCGACCCGGCGCCGGCGCCGGCGCGGCCCGGCTGCGACGAAGGATTAACTCTACTTACGTGCATTGTCAAATGTGTTGCGTTCCAACCAACTTTATGTTTATTTAATTCACATTTCGCATGTTAATCTTCAATATATTCATACAGTACAAGCGCATGCCGCGTATCTAGCCAATAAACCGACTCTTAATGTGTATTTTGCTCGAAACTTTAAAACACGAAATGTCAGAAAGATGAAAATATTTTACGATATATTCATCCATTCATATTTCATTCCTCATACATGAATACTGATAAGTTTAACGGACTTGTTATTTTAATAACGTTCTACTGCGTTGCTGGCTGCACTGCCTTTACTGCCTTTCCTGCTCGGTCGGCAGCTCGGAACTCACCTCTGTATGAACTGCACATATTTTATACCATTCGGTTTTTAACTTGGATAATAAAGTGAAACTTCAGCTAGAATGAGACCCGAGCGACGATTAAATCTATATCTAGTTGCAACATAAAATGAAAGCTACTTATTAGAAATAGTATGAAAGTATCCAATAAGAACGGAGCGTCCGCGTAGATAGCAGATGTAATCGGAAAGTGAGTAGAAGGGCGGCTGGAAGCACTTCCGGTGTGATTAGCGAGACGCGGAAGTTGCACACTCCGTAACCGCGTTACAGAATACTAACTTCATCCCTTGCAGCCCCGCCCCCGCCCCTCGCCCCGCCGCGCTGGCCGGCGGCGCGGCCGAGAGACAATCATTCAATTAATATTGCTGTACTTCAATGCCAGTGGATTTTTGTAAGGAGGTTGGATGTCGGAAGCTTTCATAAGTTTGGTTCAACCTGCTGTTCTGTAATCTCACAGTATTTCGGTCGTGAGAAGTACATACTCTGAGAGATTATTAATGTAGACAATCAATTTATTTAGTTAGTGTTTTGGTGTTTTATAAAGGTGACAGTTGGTCTTAAAAAGAGCTTAACATCTTCTAACTTCCAATTTAGATTTACGCACGAAAAATACTTAAACTTCGCGTAGAATAGTAAATTCAAGAATTGAAGATGTTCAACGACTTTCGTTGCTGACCGTACCTGTCCATAGTGCAGGTCGAAAAATATCAGAGAAAGTCAACTATATGGGTCTATTTACGAACTGTTAATGAATCTACTATGGGAAATCACTTATAAAACGTACGCGTATTAAATAATTACATTATTCCTGGCTGTAATTGAAAGCGATTGAATGTATTTCTCCACAGTAGCGCGTATTTCTATGCTCCATTTGTCCACAGTTGGGTCCATTACGCACGGCTCTCCCGCCGCAGGCGCGGGCGTGAGACCCGCCATCCATCTTGATTATTCAAATCCGATGATGGTCCGTAGCAATCGGCGAGCTGCCTGATGGCCTTATAATGATGAGAGCGCGTGTCCTCGCCACAGCGCAGCGAACAGTAGACAGGACACCATCTCGACTGTACTGCACAGAGCTTTAACAAATACCCGTACTCTTTCTTTAATTATTTCTTTGTAAATGCAGAAAGTACTCTTCCTTGCAATGGAATGGTGCTTATGAGTATTTGACTGCGATCTCACTTGTGCTACCTACCCACTGTTGAGGAAAGATTTCATATTCTTCGCAGAACTTTTTTATCATGTGAAAGTCTATTAATAAGATTTTCACATGATATCAGCCTCCAAATGCTTCCTTATATATTATCTTGGATTGGACTCTTATAAGAATTTTCTTCTTAATTTAACATCATCTTTACTCAAACTATTTCTACAGCAGTAGATAGTCCTTTTGCCACGGTAAGAGCTACTGCGACAATTGTACTGCGTTGATTCGAGTGCCACAGTGGCAGCTCATTTCCGATTGGCCACGAGCGGGCGCGGGCGCGGCGGCGGCGTGACGACTCAATCGGCGCAAGCTCACCTACCGCGACGCGCATTACGCTCTCCTATGTCACTCATTGAATTCACAATCTTCAGCAATAGGTAGGCGGGCTGCATCGCAGATCATAAGTGGAAATTGTCAAGTTCGAAATCAAATCAAATCATTTCTGTTACTTCAACATTAAAGGACAGGCCGTAGGAATCAGTAATAAAAACATAATTGGTAACGTGTCATTATCACATACATATGTATTAAATAGATTCTGACCCTGAACCAAGGCTCATTACTAAGAAGAGTTTAATTTTCATAAATTTCAGGACGCATAGTTTAATTATAGACGATGAGTGATACCAGGATAGCAGGATCAGCCAGGTGGTCACCAAACGAAAGTAACCGAACCAAGCGGGTCATGTCGAACGACATCTGCGCGCCCGTCGCCCTACGGAGAGTGGACACTGGACACGAACTAAGATAGTGAACATTACTACTGCTTTACGATGATGACAACATTGATTTAATTTCATTATCCCATATCATTTAAAGTGGTAATTAATAATTACCGTTGTGCGGCAATCGAGAGGGTTGCAAAGGCAATCGATTGGATCCGTAGAACCGACGGCATCGCCACAGCTCGTAAACGGTTAATTCGGAGTTAGCACCGATAAGCGCGGCCAGGCGCGTCATGACGTCTACTGCTCAGGCTGTTCAGACGTCTGCTGCTGGACGTGTGGACAAAACTACTCCACGAATATTTCAAATGTGACCAAAACCCTAGTAACTATTCATTTGGTGAAGCTCGTAGACGAAATCGGTTGGTTGATTTCAATATTTTTAAAAGTCCAATTTTATTACAGTTTACTTTAATTTGCTCCACAATTCATCACTGTAGAGTTGATGATAAATGCATTATGATGAATAAGAGTCCATTAAACTGGGTAAGGATCATCAAGATGTCGACGACCGCACACGGCGCGGGCGCGGCGGATGAGACCCGCGGAACGAATTCGCACAACGACATGACGGAGGCGCGTCGGCGCGAGGCAGCGCGAGGCACAGCTTTACTGCGTGTCAAGCAAGGCTACGCGCATTCGATTATTTTTTATTCTCACTCCGACGTGCTAACTTTAATTTAAGTCTCGGAATCTTTCGTCCGAGATTTAAGTGGAAAGGCGGAAAGTAACATATTCTACAAAATCTTAATTCTGTTCCTTGACCAAGTAGCTTTCATCATAAGTTAATTATAATGATCTGACTATTTTGGCTGAAAGAACGACAGAAAACCATTAATTGTAAAAAATTGAAATGGTTTAATTAAATCTCGGAGTTTTTATTGTTGCGTCCACTGCAGATGACATTACTACTATTTTCAATTCAAGCACAGCAGCTGGCCACAGCGAAGTCGTCGAGATGCAGATTATGTAGAAACTTTTACCGTTATTTTAGAGAGAGAAAAAAAGTATAAGTTAAAAATAAAATGAAGGGTGCTGACGATACACCCGCATAGTAATTGATAAACTATCCCCGATACCAGCATGATTATACGAAGGTGCAGCCGCCGGACCGCGGCGCGCGGCCCACGGCCCACGGCCCACGGCCCGGGGGTCAGGGGTCCAAGTTATCGCGCGCCACCTGACGGCTGGCGTCGCGTGCCACCCCTTGCGACGCAGAAGGGTAGTTTTTGTTTGGGTGCCCGTATTGTAATCGAACCCTTTCAATTTGTTATTTTGATGTCAAAAGCTGAATGCGAAGTGAACCCTCCTGATTGTGATTTAGTTATTGAGATTATTTTTTCGACTGAGAAATGAAATAGGTATGTACTGGTTACTAAAAGCTACTATGAAAAACTTCTAAGCAAAATAAGGCATTCGATTTTAAATTTGTTTGTTTTAAATAAAATGTAGTGTTGTTTATCAGTTGTTAATACTAGCTGTACACTCGGCTCCTACCGCGCCGAGCTATGCCCTGAGGCCTTCTCTCAGAGACAAGCCTCGGCATGCACCGTGCTAACATTTTTAATTGGTTATCCCAATTCAATAACTTTAATGAATTTTGAATTTTAAATTAAATTTTATTTTTGAATCGCGATCGTTTTTGTGACCAGTAAACATTTATAAATTGAACTGTAAATATTATTATGAAGTAAAAATATTAACGTAGGTAGGTATAAGTTATAACGTTTAGCTTTCACAATTCATTTTAAACTGCATAAAAAATCTCTTTCTTCTTTACAAAACATTAACCGCCGCACCCTTTTCGATTTGGATTTAATAAGATTGGCGAGAGCTTTTCATCGCGCAAATCTGCCAAACCCATAGACATGTCCGCGCACCCCTATGTCTTGGAATCCACTTCACCCTTTCCCCTGTTTTTTTATGGCGGGTCCCGCGCCGCAATATGTTTATGAGTAATGTTTACATTCAAGACGACAGGCCGTGATGGATCGCGCTCTCGGCCGCGTTTAATGCAATGTAGGCGCGCGGGAGGTTCAATGCCGATCGGTAGGCTCTATTGGAAATGATGGATCGTGGAAACATCTACTTTCAGCTAATTTTGATGGACGATGTTTGACGTCTTGACTGTTAACTAAAAGGTTTAGAAGCGCTACAAATTTTTTCAGCATCTATAATCGGGTAATCAAAATCCTCTAATATGAACTTACTTCATGAAAAATATAAAATGTCGGGCCTGTCCGACACATCTGAAGAACACTATTGAGGCCTCATTGTGGCAGCAGCGGAAAACTGTAAGTACCATTTAACTTGTTGCAATGTTATAATATACAAGGCAAAGTAACTGGCAAAGTATCGGAAAGTAACGAGGCATGAATCATGCAGCACTCTGTACTTACCGGCCACCCTAATCGAGAGATGAGCAGTGCGATGAGCCCTGCCTTCACTCGCAACGAGGCTGCGGCAGTGGGTACCTACCACTACGGCAACTATCGGCATCTATAATGTGCAGATCAATCAGCAGATTGCCCCAGACCATAGAATAAGGAATAGCACTACGTACAGACGTGCACCACTATAAAACACAACTTATTGCAATGGTCACTAATTCAGGAAACAAATCGTTTCGAATAGTTTAAAATGTATGCCTTTATTATCTAACTACCAGTATCCGGAATGTGTTGCAATGTTATTAAACTTTAAAGGGGAAAAAAATACTTTAGATCCAATCGCTACAAAACTTTACAAGATCACCCGCTAATTTGAAGTTTGCCCAAAAATTTCAAAAGTCCGTCCAGCCGATTTGGAGTCCATAGGGAACATACATAAATACAGCGATTTTTATATATATTGATAAATAAATAACTAGTACAACGTAAAACTAACTACTAAATACAACAGTTGGACAACCCACAAACCATTACAGGCTCATAGGACACCCAAGCGTTCCAACCCACTACCAGCTGGCAGCGTACCCAACATGCTGGCGGCATTGCCCCGTAGAATTGCAAGCCAAATAAGCTAAACTTTTGATAGCACGTCGCATCGTTAAATTTCTTTGGTTGTTTCTGACCGTCACCCTAATTGGAGTGGTGACGGCAGATGGAAGCTGTGATAATGGAAGGGGAGATAAGGTGAGTTAATATACTTATTAGGGACTTTCTCCTAGGCCTTTTTCCAATTCACGGTAAACATAACTTTGATACTCGGTCTTGTTTTTTAAAATTCGTTTATTCTAACTTAAAGTGTATTTATTTCTTATCAGATTTAAAAGCTTAAGTTATCTATTTACATATAAGAGACCGAGCTCCCGTGGTGGATTTTAGCCTAATCCTCGCGAAAACGATGGGAGATCCGTGCTCAGCAGTGGACCGACACGGGTTGATGAGGATGATGATGATATTGGAGAAAAAACCCACTTCTGATCCATTGTTATTCCTCCATATCAGATTGCCGTCTCCTGATAAGAAAAAACCGAGTGCAGGCGCGTCAAACAAAGTATACTCAGCCGTAACTGGTATCGGCGGATCACTCATCACGTCGTTGCGATAACTCGTCAACTAAATGCGATAACTCGTCAGCCAGCGGCTTATTAGCGGTTACGTGTTTCGATGTAAACAGATACGTTACACATTACGATATACAGCTTGGTATATCGACCATCTCAAGAAGTCTCAGACTTATGATTATATCGGAACCAGCCTGTTAGAAATACCCAATGGTAATTTATCAAACGTACTATATTATTTTTATGTCGTCAACTGACAATTCACGCGAACAAAAAAATATCAAAAACTAAAATTCATGAAAATCAATCTCATCATTATAAGTATTAACAACCCCCGATGCAAAATGAGGGGTGCCAAAAGTTAAACGTGCGCGTATGTGTGTCTATCTGTGGCATTGTAGCTACCGAACGGATGGACCGATTTTAATTTAGTTTTTGATGCAGAGCGTTATGATTCACATGTCGTGTTTTAAAGTTTGACACCTATTTGTTTTTGATATTCATATCATGTTTTTCAAAACTGTAGGTCGGCTTAGATAGGAAATTGCTCATACTTTTTTTATTCTTGACATGAACAATAATAATCATCATCATCATCAGCCCATAACGTCCCACTGCTGGGCACGGGTCTCTCCTCACTTTCGTAAGGAGGGTAAGGCCATAATCCACCACGGGGATCCAGTCCGGATTGGTGGATACATACCTACCTCCGAAATAATTCTCGGGTAGGTATGTGGGTTTCCTCACGATGTTTTCCTTCACCGATAATAATAATGCTAATCCGTAATCGTTGAAGAATTACATGACTGTTATGTTCAGACAAATGGGCCATAATGGCGTAATGGTGTAATGATGGCACGGTCGCAACAAGGTCTCGGAGCTTACAAAAAGTGTGCAATTAAAACCTTCAGATGGCAACACCACGGGACAGCATTACCATCGACAGTTAGACACAAGTGTGAAACGAAATACAAATAAAAAAGAAACATGTAAGAAAGAAACGGAATCGCAGCTCGTTGCTAATTGGAATGTTCTAGTAACAATATCCGCCAATACGAAATGAAGTGAAGTTACAAGTGGCATAACTTACCTCTAGTAATTGAGTTTTTACAGCGTGTTTAATATGCCCACTAACTGGCCCACCAGTGGGGACCATAACGAGGAAAATAAGATTTTGGCCATAATTATTATGGAATATGATCAGTTTAACATCTGACTGTTCTACTGAGATTCAAAGATATTTTACTAATTAAAACGTAAAGTAAACTGTTTCCGGAAGTTTATTAAAATATGTGATTATACAGTACGTCCCGTTGAACATTGAACACAAAAACTCCCCGGATACTATGCTAGGTCGACATTGATCGACAATTTAAAGCGGAGGGAAAAGGGTGCCATAAAAAAATTTGATACAAGTATTAATATTTACCTTCATCAACATTGAGTTGGATCGCTTCGTCACGATAAATACAAAAAAATCTTCTAAGTAAATAAATTTTGTAAAAAAGATTACCCTTACTGTTTTGCTTTTTGACCAATAACTGAAATTAAGATTATTAAGCATTTTTATTTTTATTTTTAGTTTCTCTATAACATCTCTTTCTCTGTAAATCATTAGAAATAACCCCGATAGCTAATAGTAATAAAAGTCATGTGGAGTCAGGGAGTGGTAATGAATCGGTCACACCTGTCACAGCGCCGACCACCGATGGAGTTGAGCCGAGGGCAGACCACCACCGTACCGACGTTCGCGACAATAGGCGCTCAGGGACCGGCCGGCGGCCGTGTGTGGCACGCTCTCGGCTACAGAATGTACTTCTCTCGTGTCGAAGCCTCAACCATTTTAGACGTTAACCATCGCAGTGACAGGATTAGTCAATTAGACTGCGAGGATGTAGTGTAGCGGGCGAGGTGCGCCGGCCGTTTTAGTTATCGTCGAGATCAATTTATCAAAATGCCACCACTCTTGCGACTTCTATCCCTATCTAATAAACTATTTGATAGTCTCGTAGTCGGCTGCAATAGCCAACGTTTACAGTTGGCAGAGTTGCCTCATAGAATGTTGTCATCGCAATAATAGTGGACAGTCCAGCCAGACTGATGGATGGCATTTCACTTGCTAATGTTTCGAGCGATTAGTATGAGATGGATGTCGCGGGGAACTGGAGACAGAACAATGTCGCGCGCTCGCGGTGTGTGTGTGTTTACATGTGGTGTAATGCTGCATACATTATCGTGTCGGCTTGCTAGGCGGCGCGGCGCGGGGCGGCGCGCGGCGGGGCGTGGCGCGCGCGCGCCATTGGACGCCACATGCAAATGCGGCCGCGCACGGCCGCGCTGGTCCGCCCGCGCATCGCGCAATCTCTGCCACCGAGCCCACCATTGTCTCGGCAAAAACAGAACTCGCTCCCGCTCGTTTGTCGGGAGCTTGTACGACAAAAACGGTGGAATCCGCATAACAAGAAATGGCAAAAAACCTCAGACGACCGCGGCGCTTTTTACTCGGGATTTATGTCCCCGACGGTGTCCCCTCGGCCGTCGCACGCGCAGCCTCGTCGCGCGGCTAGTTATCCTCGTCGCATCGCGACCTGTCCTCACTTCTCAGCGTTTTTGCGGCGGGAGAGTGACCCCGCGCCCCTCCTCCCACGCATGCGCGGTGCAGTGCGCACATCCCGCATGCCTCTATGTGCGCAGTCAATTGGCAACAAGGCCATTACTTTTAAACCGCATTTACATTGAATGCGCTACCGACCGGACTCGAACGTCGAGAGGCTCAATTAAAATAAGGCAATAAATTAACAGATATACTCGCAAAAGTCTCTGCATGAATCCGCTCGGCTAATCAGCTGCCCACGGAACCATACGTTCACTTTTTGTCTCTTCGACTGCGGTAATCGATCCCGATGAAACACGGACGGATACAATCTCTTTCAATCGGTTTGTTAAAGTAACAATAGGACAAGAACTATAAAGTAAATTTAAAAATTATAAGTAGGCTTCGATAGTACGAGACGTATTCTCCTAGGGAGTAAAAGGCCACGTGATGCACCGCATGGCTCTCTGCTAGCAGCCAGCAGTAGCGATGATGCATCGCCCGCACTCCCGCAATCGCCTGCCACTAGCTAATTCTTACTACCATCTGTTCACTCAAATTGCGTCTAAAAACACATGGTAGCAACCATCCAGAACGTTGAATGTAAACTAGAAGTAAGTGCATTATCGGCTGTCAACTTGAATGTGAACAGTTGTACATATCATGATAATGCCACTGCCCTGACTCCGTCATTATAGCGAATCTAAGCGTGCCCGTCCCCGCGGCATCGCTCGGCTGTTGCGCGATAATTGGCGCCCGCGCTGCTCCCGCGTTTTTACCAGCCACAGGAATAATGAAGCAGGAACTAGCCGCAGCCTCTCATCGCCGCGTCTAATTACTGCAGCAATTACGACAGGACGAGGAGAAATCTGCGTTTCATGATGGCATTCTCCTATTCAAAGCGTGTTCACACTGGGCCGGTATAAATAACGCTCATTACACGTAGCATCCGAGCGCATTAGATTCGTTCCGAGTACGCATTCGTATTCATTATGCGCGCGGTGCAAAAACTAGCAGCGCATTAGAATGACGGAGGCTCGTTACTCGCGCGTCCACTCGCCCAATTTACAAATAAAACGCGGGGAACGTCCGGCGAGCGCAAAAACTGCCCGCTCCGCTCCTCTCCGCTCCACCCGCTCTCCGCTCCTCTCCGCTCGCCGCGTGCATATGAATGGACCACTTTTTTGTGCCTTCAACGCAGCTTTAATATGCCGCGCCGTGAATCACTGCAAGCTCTAGAACTGCATTGCTGACGGGACGGCTCAAAAATATTCCGCCGGAGGCACTCGCACTCCTAGACACGTTCAACGACAAGTAAACACACACATCGTGCCATTACGAGTTATCTGTAATGGTTTCTACTGGCTTGGGAATTTACTGCTCTGTTCAGTTTCATATAGGCGTCAAATGCAACTTAGATCGAGCTATAGATATTGTGGAACGGAAGATCTTTTTTTTTCAAAGGTGTAAATTTTTCAAAAAGCTTCCGTGACCGAGCCGGCCCGGCATGTGACAGCGCCAAGCTAAGCCCCGATCAGAATCTTCGCTGAACGTCTGATTATGTAACGAGCGCGCAGTTTTTGCCGCGACAATGTCCTGCGGACGCAGCGGACATTCAACAGTTACGGCGCATCATATCGGAGTTATGGCATTATCATACGGCATCACGATAGCCGGCACCGCAGAGCGCAGACCGTCGTCATTAAAAGCGGAGAGGATGCCTCTTTTTACAACAAACAGACGTATAAGAATGTGACGTCAATATTCATGATGTTAAAAAACAGCTTAGAGATCTATTCGACGTGCTCGCTCGGTAGACGGCACACTACGCACTCGAGTAGTTGAATCTATAGACACCAATATTAAAGGAAACACGTTGCAAAAATAAAATCGTTTGTAACTAGAGTCGTGCAGGTTAACGGAATAGATGGATACCGCGTCTCATTGTTATAATTTCTATTGTGGCAAGATAAATAAATTGAATATAACTGCTCCACAAATTATTATATTTTATCTAAAATGTGTTTTAGATAGAGATCGTCCGGCATGCCGCTGCCGCCGCGCCGCGCCGCGCCGCGTCGTGGCACTCCTCAGCGCTGCAGAGCGAGGAGCCGGCCGCTCGCCGGAGTCGTTACGATATCGGAGTGGCGCAAATTACATCGGCGATTATAAATCGTGCGCACTGGCAGTGGGTAATTGTTTGGTGTGTGACGTCAGAGCGAGGCGATAACTCAGCCGCTCGTGCGGAGATGCCATCGCGGCGCTGGCCTGTGGTAGGACGCGGGGCGAGCGGCGACCTCCATGTCTAAACTTACAATATTACTAAAACTCGTATGTCTTAGGTCCAGATAGCTATCGATGCTCATAAAACCGAATCTACAACCACGCCTGCCACTACTGTGGTCAATCAGCACTCCTGATGTACAGATCCTAGATATATCGTCTGTGACAGGTCCACGTGTAGAAAGTTAGCGCAGGTGTATATTTTAATAATGAGTTGAGCGAGTTGAAATTAATAAGTACCGTATTCTTAGCACGTTACAAATATAGAATTTAAATGCCGTTGCCAATGAGTGACCTTTAATTTATGCTCGGGGATGAATTAGGTCTCATCGATTACTATCTCGTCGTCAGCGATCGCAGATACGCGTAAATGTCGCCGCGTGAACTCCACCGACCGACGCGGACGACCGGCGGCGGCGCGGGCGACCCGGCACGGCGGGCGGCGGCGCGGCGTCGCGCCGTCAATGAAACTCGTTTTACTTCATTAATAAAGTGTCGCCACTCGTTTATCGCCTTTTGTCAAAACACTGCACAACTAAGCAATCGCTACTTTGAACCTTTCCTCCTCGGCTTAAAGCTGAGTTCCGGACTAGTGGCTAGGACACGGAACGCGCGCGGGCAGATGCGCAAGTGGCAAATGTCAAAAGTGCGCTCGCGGCGATAACGGTACCTCGGTTCCGGTGGATGACTGTGTGTTGCAGGTTACTTTTTGCCATTTCACCTTGAGCACGAATCCTATTTATAGAGCAGGTAGAAGAAAGTGACTAGTCCACTGTGGGACCATTAGTGTGCGTGTTTTTTTTCATTAATATGCGAATAAACTGTGAGAGTTTCGAATAGCCACGTCAATGTTCAGTACATTGCCGTGAGTACAGACTTCTAAAGAGAATTCAATTAAATGGCCCCCTGTCGAAAGAAGTATTTGCTTGATAAATGAACGGCAGCGGTGGAAGTAGTGAAAGGTCAATTAGGGGCCACGAGAGCATTATAATTTAATTTTTATTTTTATTTGTACGGAAAATTAACAGCTTCTTATAGCCACTAGCATACATTGAGGCTTTTCCGCGGAAGAGCGTCCAAGAGTCCCCGTAGAAATCTATATGCTATATGTGTAAACACAAAACAGTTACAGTATACAAGTTCTCTCACAGGTCCATAGTTTTGTTACCGCCAGATCTACGTTTTTTTAGGTATTCCTAATTTAAGAAAATAGTAGAGCCATTGTATTGTAATGCTCTGTTAGAGTCCGGCAGCCCGTCCGCGTCCGCTGCGCCCTGCTTGTGATGTAAAGGCAGCTCTACTTTCACCGTTAACACACTCGATAGAGCAGAATTAACTAGTCGTCATTATCACACTTGCCGAGTATCTTCGATCGATAATTCGTTCGTAACCGCGCCGCTGACAACTCACTCAAAACAAGTCGATAGCGCCGATAGTCGCGTGACGCTCTGCACTCGATCGACTATTTATCTGGTACATCTGTGTGCCACGCTGGGATTTCCAAAATTACTCATAACCAAATTTAAATTTACACAGAAAGCAGTAGGTATAATTAAGATAAGGTTTATCAGCACAGATAGCTCTATCCTGAAAACATGGTCCGAGCTGCAAATTATTGTGTTTCCTTTCCTTGTTGTGTGGAATCTTTTGAAGTCATTTTCAAGAAGAGATACAATATCTAGCGTGATTATCGGCCGGCGTCGGGCGAAGGCTAATATCGAAATGATACATATTAATTAATAGAATACATCAAAGTTTATCTCTTAAGCCGGTGATGATATTTTGATTATACAAGTAAATATATGAAGGAATCGAAAGTAATGTTTGATTACTATTGCGCAATATTGTTGTTTGGTGGCAACTCCGTGACAGGTTGGGTCGCCCACGCCACGTGTCACGCGGCAGACACCTCGTCTCGGAACATGTTTGCAGAACAAACGGCACACGTTTATAGCCATTAGAAGAGTGACCCCTCCCGGTGGCGGCCAATTAATTATGTGGAAGCAATAATTAGATAATGGGCGAGCACTGTGAGGCAAATTGAACTGACGTCGCTTCCTGCGGCGACGACGCGTATGCGGGCTATCTGCGGCGCGGCTGCGGCGGACCATATCGCAAAAACGCTCCGTGCGTGTGCGCAGCGAACCCCACTGCGATTAGCTTGGGAAGCATCTTTCATCGATATCTCTGTAAATCACTCTCAGCTCACCTACGCGAAGATTAATCATAATTATATTCATCTTGAAGGAAAGCGACGAATTTTATTTCGAAAATTATTTCGTAGGTAGGTTTGTGATCCATCGATCCGAGCCGGGACTTTGTGATGGATTATGACCTTATCCTCCTCACAAAAGTGAGGCGAGACCCGTGCTGAGCAGTGTCCGGGTAGTGGTTGTTATTGTGATGACGATGGTTGTGATTTAGAACATTTATGCTAATAGATTTCATAGATAAAAATTCAATATTCTTTATCCAATTAAGTATACAAATTAGTTTTATATCTTTAAATCTCGAAATCGGAAAAACCCCAAATAAAATAGTTGGCACATTAATATTTTATTGATATTCTGCATAATCAGTTTTGCCTGTTATTTATTAAATTACTCACTTAAATATTTATACATGAACTGATAAGATTTGAATACTTCGAGGGACGCAAATATCTAATAAACAGTTATCTACAAAAACTAACGTTTTCGACTAGGCGGAGCAGTGTTCTAAGTAAAGTCGTGACCATTTCTAAACCAAGCAATTTTGTAGAAAATAACTGTCAGCTACTTTGAACACATTGTCTCAATATTGCCTCTCTTTTTATCAAAAACTGGTGTTAGTTATCTAGTTATAGGTACGTTCGAAATTATGCTTAACATGAAAATAATTTCATTTATATTTGCTACTTGATAAAAATGGACCATTTATGAATAGTTTTTTTTTTCTATGAATCGTTACAGCTATTTTAGTTTACTTTGTACTTGAATGAATTGAATTTTATATCTATTCATAAAATTAATCTTAATCATATTTTTTTTAACTACTGATAATACAGGTATCATCATCATCCGCAGCCTTTGTCCTGCCACTGCCGGGTGTAACTTACTATCTCTAACTTACTTCTTCTTAATTTCTTCTATCTACTTTCTTACTTGCAGGTATAACTAATATCAATTAAATATAGAAATCGCTTTCAGCGATAAGACCGCCCATTGTACTACCCTTGTTTACCTATTGTAATTCTTCTGTACTGTGTTTATTAATGTTTCTGGTGTACAATAAAGAGTTTTTCTATTCTATTCTATTCTATAGTTACTTTGCGGAAATCCATAATCAATAAGACAAAAAACAATTATATATAATATATTTTCAATTCTAGTTAAAGCCGCATCAGCATCTTATTTTGCATCACAATAACATTTAATTACTTTTACAACCAATATAGTTTAACAAAATTTAATGTGAAATTAAAACTATTTAAAACTAACTTCTAAAAATGTAACAAAACTGGGTGTCAGATTTATTAATTAGTTTCCATTCATCTAGAATTATATTAACATTTTTGTCCAATTATGATGTTAAGAAAAACAAACATCATAAATGCTGAGTGCTGCGTGGTTTGCAGCCAACGGCACAACATCGATCACCGCCAGTCCTGCCGCATGCCGTCGCGCGTCGGTCCGGCAAGATCGAGCGCATCACTAACCAGCGGCCAGCCAGGGTGGCAAAAACAATGAAACCACGCTCAATTACAGTAGCAGCCAGTTTTTAAGCCGCGAGAACTTTCTTCGATTAGCATGCGCTGCAAAGAAAGGGAGAAATTATACGTGCCCATGAATATTCTAGCAGCTGCGTGGTAAATGCTAAAGGTGAACGACTGCGCGTGGGGACGCTCTAGGGTTCCCAGCGGCCGGCGCGGCGCGGCGCGGCGCGGCGCCACGACGGACGGGACGCGCCGCGCCGCGCCACATCTTCATTTTAACTATCATCTATTTAAGACATCTTGACTACGTGGAAGCTTTCTGTCAAGTACTCATATGCGACCATGTTGTTAACCTAAAACTAAAGTGACATATTTTTTTTTCTTCTCCGTTTTAGTACTGTCATCCTATAATATAGGTAGTAAATATAGTCCCATGGTAGTCAATTCCTGGGAATTTTCATTTAGCTTCATGCTATAAGATTATTTAGCAGACAAGCTAGGCATAGAACATTCAATGTGTAGGTGAAAGCTCAACTTCAGTTGAAGTTCGCAGAGCTATCGATCTAAATTGGGTGTTGGACTCTACTACTAGATAGTGCTTACCCCGTGTCTTTTATCTTTAACCACTTCTGGTGGGATTTTTATTACAAAACATCACAGATGTACATGTAAAGACTAATTCATTTTACATTCTGATTTGATTACCTACTACGCAATTTCTCGGCGAATTATTGATTTAATTGCGTATAATAACAAAATGGCAAATAAGATGTTTCAATTACGTATATTTGCATGATACGATGAACTTGATAGCCCTGATCCGAGGATCCCAATGGCGCGCATGCACCGCCGCGCCGCGCGGTGACCGCCCGCGCGCGCTTTGCGTGCGCGCTCTGATTTATGCCCCGTGTGACGGCGCCTTTACCGCACTGACACCGGATTAAACATTACTACAATCTACATATTAATTACGGACGAATCCGAACAAAAAAGCTATGACTAATTATGTTGCCTTGATATGAGCCGCCGACGCCCGCGCGCTCCTTTTGATATGTCGGCATTTCCGCACATTTTGGAATTTGTATCAATACAACCGACTCGGCTACATCCTCCGTTTCTTACTAACAATAACATTAAGTGGGGCATTATCGTGATAATACGTCATGTATTTGTGGTAATTATTAGGTAAATTGGTTTGTTCTTGGAATTTTATATATGTGTTCAAAACATGAGTGGCGCAGGGCTTCCCATCGGGACTCGCGAACCTCGTGATGTTAGAGCTCGAATATAACAAACGAAAACTCAATTAATTGATTGCAAGTAAGCAAAAATTATGAACTTTTATAAGTCAAACACTAAAGTGTAAATTAATTAGCACTCGTTATTGGACATCACAGATATACGAGTAGTTCATTTTTGTCTTTACCTAGTTTTGTTTAAATTACATAATATTGAAATTTTAGTGTATTTTTATCAGACTTCAAAAAAGGAGGGGCCGACTTCAGGTCAATCAGTAAGGTAGCTTATATAAACAGTAATTTTATTTATAGTGTATGTAGTGTCTTTTTGTGATTTTTGGAGTTGGTTGAGTTTTTTTTTAATTTGTTTTAATTGAAAGCTTTGAGCATAGTATGTAAGTTAAATTCTAGCATGAACCCTTATTGCTAGTGGTATAGGGTTGCGGAACGCAAGCATTGCTTATATTTGTAAATTATTGGTGATCTTCTGAAGCTTGAAATGTTGTGTGTGTACATTGAAGCTCATTGCCATGTCGGGGAACAAACAGCGCGTAAGAGCGGCGCCTGCGACCGCCGCGCCAGTACGAGTAGCCATGGCTTGCACTAACTACTCGTACGAGTAACTGTCACCCGAGCTCCGGCGTCGCCCGGTCACAAACAGAACCGTAAACTACGTCACATGCACCTTCGGCAAACTTCTATTATATTATTTAGCACGTGACGGTACCGCGGGAGGGGGCGAGTGGGGAGTAATGATACATTCTGAACTCAGGCGAGAGGTAATAATGAGTTATGTACGTGATCCAATTATTTGGGCGCCGGCTCATTACGCGCTAAGTGTGAAATATTGCTGGCTTTATTACTACCATCGCTGACTTACAGCGCCTCCCCGGCCGCCCCCGCTGCCGCCGCCGCCGCCGCCGCCGGGCGGCCGCCCCGGGGCGGGCGGGGTGCAGCGCTGCAACTGTGCGCGCTAAATCATAATAATGTAAGGTACGGACCGGGAATGGCTCTCGAAAGAGTTGCGACTATTCCTATGTGATGTCGGGGCCGATAACGCGATATACCGACTATTTGTATTTATACCTCCTTGGCTGTCTTAGCTATCTTCAGATCGCCTTTTATGCGCTGTTTTCTTGGCCTTAGCTCTTCAAGAGAGACGTTATTTGCATCACATGTGCCACACCTAAGTAGTATGTATGTGCCACAGCACATCCTGTATAAGTTACAGGGTGTTTATACGAATATTAACTTAAATAAGTAGCTACCTGAGACAATTTTGTTTTAATATTTAGAACCTTTTACTAATTTTTAGAAGCTGTTGAATGCAAAAATCCGGTCCCCGTGGGTGACGAGCGGGTTTGAACGCTGAGATCTCAAAATATATACCATTCTATAGAGAACACATTTTAGAGTTATCCCATAATAATGTTCACGGATTAAAGACTGCTAGTAGCTGTCACTAAACTCTCATAATATAACTGTTTGCGGAAGCTCGTGAAGCTTGGGGACAGAAGCGCGCCATTTGGCTGAAATACGATAACACCTCACGCCATAAATCGAACAAATACATTAGTTAAGAGTTATATTTTAAAGATTTCCTCGCGAGTGCAGTAACGAGCCCCCCCACGCGGGTAGGGGGGAGGGGGGAGGGGGTCGAGCACAGAGCTGGAGTTATTCCATTAATTAAAGCTGAGGGGGGCTCTGAATCTCCCCACCGCCTCCCCCCTCGTCCTCCCCCGCGCAAAAACAAAGCAAGCCATAACGAAGGCAGGGCTGCCCACCTGCAACTATGCGGATTTATGGACGGAGTTCGCCAATTCGAATAAAATATGTCGACAGAACGTCGGGACACGTCGTTTGAGGCAATTTTGGGTTCCTGTCATGAGTTGTGTGTTTGATATTGCTTTCAGATATTGAATGCCGGTAGGCGGCGCGGCGCGCGGCGGTGGCCAAGCGGAGGACCGATTGAGAGATCAGCAAGAAAACTAAAATTTAAGCCAGAGATTTCTTCAGATTAACTGCCAATCTGACGGCAGGTCGGTACTAATAATTTTAGATAGGCGCTAGATAAAGAGGTTTCCCAATACAAATTAAAAACACTGTTAATATTGTAATAGCGGAGCTTGCCAAACATTTGCTACTTTAATACTATTATAACATCTTGCAAATCATTATCCAAACTCAAAACTATCCATTTTGGTGTGGGAGCTTTAACCTTCTAAGAATTAGAAAAATGCTTTCCAAGTACTGTACCTGAAATATTAAGAATTCAAATATTCAATTTGTATGAAGACTAAGTAAAGAGCAATAAATAAACAATCCGGCAACCCTGCAGCATCCCGGCGCGGAGCGGGGGTGCGGGGGCGCGGGCGGGGCGCGGCGGGGGTCGCACGCTGTTAGAATAAAACATTATTCATAAATAGGATATTACGGCAACACTGCGCCGACAGAGTCTTCGCTCGGGGTCAGATCTACACACGCACACATGCACGCGGCTACAGACACTGGGCCTGGGGGATATCTAACGCTGTATAGGGATGTCCTAGACTCCCAAGTGAGATAGGATCTTCAGACATTTAATCATAATGCTAGATTCAATCATAGAAACATAAATATGTTGACAATAAAGAATAAGTAGAATTTTTATTTTTGTTTCATAACTACCCCTATCTCGACGACGCGTTTTGGAATAATTTACAGAGTTTGATGGCGTTCGTAGTTCCGATTTTTTACACTTAGAGGACTCTTGTGAGAAAATAAATAATTTATTATTCATATTAGCAATTAGCAACTTTAAAATTTGTAATCATTACACGTTATTAAAATTCATTTTCATGATTCACATAGCAAAATGATGCATAATTAATGTTGATTTCATTAATGTATGACCTGCTATACAATGAAATAATGCTATACTTACAATTTAGAAGTGACACTAATAACATAACATGCAAATAATATTATTTTTACAGGAGCTAGAGCCCTGAAATAAAAAGTCGCAACCTCGAGTACTGGCACCGTCATAAATGTGTAATATTACGGCAGGTGGCAGCGCCGTCGCCGCCGCCGCCGCCGCCGCCGCCGCCGCCGCCGCCGCCGCCGCCGCCGCCGCCGCCCAGCCTCACACCGCCCGCCCACTGCACCGCCCGCCCTGCGCCGGCGAGTACAATGCAATATGAACAGATACGCCAAGGTAAATGACAACGTTTCCAACAAATACGGCTTGCAAACTGCTCATTGTAGTTTTCATTTTACGAAAAACTGCATTTCTAACGAAACTAAACTAAACGAAACTAACTCTACAGTTTATGTAAACCGCACAAATTACATGCTTCCGCGGATTAGCATTCAACGGCAGTCGCCCTAACGCCATCATAGCGTCAACATATACTTAACAACTTTACTTTACTTTACTTTTCTTTCTGCTAATAAACGGATTATTAATTAAACTAACTTTAAACTTTCTAAGATCGTGGGGTACGCACCCTACACTAACGTTTCGGGAAACTAAACGAAAACTTGGAAAACTGCGTATGATGTCTACCTATGCCTTATAATTATTTAAAAATCTATATAAGGGTCTGATATTCTGTGGCTTTCGATGCCTCAATTTTCGTTTAGCTGATAGTAAACTCCACGCCTGCCCCTAAGAGCACTGTTCATGCTATCATCAACAGTGCCACCCAGAACTTTGCATCGCATAATGTTGCGCGACACTGCACTGCGCTCTTCACGCTGAGACATTAGTTCTTAAGCCTCTATTAATGTCATGTCATGTCTCCTATTATTCATCTATGCGTGTAATATGGCTACTAAACAATAAATGCGACGAGTTTAATAAATTAGAGCACCATATTCGGCCTTACTAATTACACTGTTATACTTACGTTACTGCGCGTCAGTTTATGCACTTTGTGTAAGTAGGCACACGCCACGTGCATTCGTTTAGTCCTCATTGTGTGAGCGAGCAGTAATTTATTCGACCGTTCTCAAAATTTCCATGTAAGAATTTCTTGCGCAAGAGTGCGAAAAACTGCGCGTCCCAGCGGTGGACCGTTTAAATCGCAGCCCGACATTTGCATTAAAGACGCATTTGAATGCGGGAATTAAACCCGCGACGACATCACGTCGCGTATAAAAATAATTAACCGCCATATTAGTGCATGTTATGTAATGATTGTGCTGAGCCCGCGCCCGCGCCCGCGCCCGCGGACCTCGTCACGGAAAATCACAACTATTCCGGCGTACCTAATTAAATTTATTGACTATTTTAAGTCCTACGAAGTCTGCTCTGAACACAATATTAATCAAAGCAAAAACTTAACACGCAAATCTCCGCTGTCGTTATTCATGGTGCTTTCATAATTAGGTGTTTTCCCACCTGCTAGCCCCCGTGAACACGAATAACTTTGCGGATTCGTATACGATGTTTATGAAATTGCGAACAATAAACAATTAGTTCGTTTTTATCATATGTAAGCAGTCAAAATCCGAGTCCTGTGTGTGCGGCGTGGTCGGTGCGCTCGCGCATTAATTGCGGCGCTCGCTATGGACAACTGTGCCGTGGGAAACACCGTGAGACTGCACCGCCACATACCGCACCTCTGTACCCTGGCATCCGCGACTCCATTGTATGAGAAAAACTTGCTCATACACGTCTGGTTCAATTAATAAGCGAACACACAGCACATGAAATAAGACCGCGATGGTTCACATTCGATATGAATATTAGTGTCGATCCGGTGATGTAATTAAGAAAATGTCATTTGAGATTTTTAACATACGTGTTGAGTCGACCGGTGTGATACGTATGCGCTTATTAATATTGATAGCCATTGAAATATACCATATGCGATGGATAGATTAGCGCTTAGCATTTACATAGGGCTTTTTATGCTATGCCTAGGTTAGGTGCTGAATAATGAGCAATTACCGTCGAGGTAAATAAACGATTGATATTTTTTTTCTTATAATTAGATAAATGTTACGGAACATATTGTTATTGTGGAGTTAAGTACGGCATTTGCCTCAATAACTTCATTTTCGTCTTTACTTCAAATATTTTTTAGTAACTATCATGTCGACATAGAGTTACACTATTAAAGTGCCTCAAAATTACCTGAACATGTTCTCATTTCCGATTTTATTTTAGGTACAGTATATTTTATAGTATGTGTTTACTCCTTTGCGAGTCGAAGGAGCACTTTTTGTTTTTATCTCCTAAATATGTTTCGTATGCGATACAATCAACTTTAAGATCTTAGAATATCTCAGTGGGGAGTAATGAACGCAAGCCTACTCACCGATTTCCAGCTCAGGTCCTCGATTAGACGGCGCCATCCATTTATGGCACGTATTTTTTGGTTGAAATGTTCCACACGAAAGGGTTCGATCATTGTTATAGTATCACACACCACCGACGAAAGCCTCACTAGTGATGGGGCTGCAACATGCGGTATCAACTCAATTTGAGGATATTGCTGTAAGCAAGCGCGCTTCACAGCTCCGACGTAGGTGGAGAACTAGTGGGTCAACCAGCGAGCGGCGATACGAGCCTAAACTACCCTCACTGATTTCATAAAGTAACCCGAGAAAATAACTCTCTACAAACTACCCCAAAAACTGTCGATAATTTGTTCGTTGAAAAACCACGCAATACTACCAATAAATGAGTAATTAATAAAGATCTAAAACTATTATGCGTCTTCAACAATATGATTGTATAGAATAGGACGGGTTAGAGCATTTTGGTCATAGTGTAATTTGATCACAACCAAAAACATGTACACTGATCACACCGGTGTTAATATTTCTATTTGAGTGTACAATGAGTGCAATTTAGTCATAGACAACATTGAAACCAAGGACATAGTGAGATACTGATATGTTAACTGTACGGTGACAGCCTTCCGCTTGCTTCTTTCAAGACTAAGGATTCAGACCCCATATCAGATAGACGATAGGTACTCAACAAATGCTGAACGATTCGACGTAAGTTTCATTCTAAGCTGTTTCTTGATTTTGGCAAAAGCCTAACCAAATATTATTCAAAAATGAGTTTAGATTGGTAAATGAATAGTAATGTTTGCTTCGGTAATGCTCAGCGGGAGCGGACCTAAGTAACGTCTTCCTACGTCGGCGTCAGTCGGCCCTCATCTCCGCAGCGCCCGCTGCAGCCACCGCTGCAAACACGAGAATGTTTACCGGTGCTCACTCTGCTCACGCGTAGTACATCTAGGCCCAACACAACGAGGATAAAATCAAACGATAATTAGAACTGATAATTCATACGGAACTTGCACAAGCGATGACGCAAATGTAAATTCCTCGAAGCGATTATCCAAATGGTTGGCAATCTGCATTCGCGTACAATGTAAAGGTAAAGTTATGCAAATAATCGCCAATACTGATTGAACGGCGCTCAGCAGTAATGGCTCCGGCGGTTTCTCCGCGAAAAGGGGCCAAGGAGCATCGGCTGCGGCCGCTAATCATTGGATATTGTAATGGGTTGACTAGCTGACGCCCGCGGCTTTGTTTTACAATCTTTACCTCTACTTTTTTGTACTTATGCAACAGAGTAACGAGGCGCGCAGGTCGATCACGACGGTCGGGATGGTGAGCGCCTCTCCTGCCTATGATAGTTATAGTGGACACTATAGTTTTGCGTCTCTGTGGAGAATGTTGGTGATGACTGATAAACTGACTGCCAAACGTGAGGTTACTGTTTCGGTTCCCGCGCAGGGCAAATATTAGTGTGAATCATAGGTATTGAACAGATATACAGTAATTGCTCTATGTCTATCTGATGGTGTACACTGTAATATGCTGTGGCATTATGCCACCGCTCGGTCTCAATGTAATGTAAACAAAATTCAGCTATCACATTAAACATTTTCATAACCACCTAATTATTGTTAATTAAATTCCATAAGTTAATTACCGTTAAACTAATCTGCTAAAATATTCATCCGATAAATGTTGAGGCGTGTTTCTAGAGATTTTAATTTGTAATTAACTTGGTGACTGTAAGTGGAGGTGTCTCCACCTATACTGGTAAGTGCCTGAAAACACTTAACTAGTGCTAAATAAAAGTATTTTCATTTTCACTTGTTTTTTAAATGAAATTTTAAGGGGTCTTATGAAAAGAACACATTTAAATACTTCTTATGTATTTAGATTTCAGGTTCTTTTTGGCACCCAATCTACAGACGCTATACGTTTAGAAGAGATCAGGATTAAAAATGAGTGGAAAATAATAGCTTTAAGATCGGCTCTAAGAAAACCTGAATACCCTGGTAGGTAGTGACTACACTGTATGCAAAATAATGGTTGTGTGTATGTATGTAGAACGTACACTTGTTACACCACCTCCATGGATCTATATCTAGCCGGGCCGTAGACTCGTAACTAACGTCCGAGGCTAGAGAACCACTTGGTATACGACGTCAGTCCGGTGGCGGGCCGAGCCGGGCCGGGCCGGGCCGGCGCTGGCGCTGGCGCCTCGCTTCCCGGTACAGATATGATTGAATCCGCGCAAAAACTCCATCCATACGCATTATGCGCCCTGTACGTGCGCGCTACCACTGTCTCAGAATGTCGCAACGATTCTAAACAACACCGCAGGTGGAAAGACAGTGTCTGAGCTTCCAACGCGGCGGAGTACACACACATACGCGCAAGCTATACGATACTTTCACACCAATGCACGCCTAGGGGTGACATTTCGTTCAAATCTACAACGGAAAAGAAACCATCAAGAGTGAAAACTAGAACAAAATCCAGGTGTATGTGAGTCAAGAGTGATACCTATCTTCTAGGCAAGAAGTCGTGACGTGCGTGACTCGCTTCCCTTCAGAAGAAATTATGATCAAAAGCTGGCCTAGTAAGTTATAAAAGAAAATAAGAACAAAACTTTTCCTATGAATTCCATTACATGCGTTGTTATAAAACTAATAACGATTTCTACTTGTTCACATATATTTTTCATGTAGTTGTATAATTTCGTCTATCGAACAAAAATACAAGCGAGTTCCAGTACTGCCGCGCTGCGCCGCACCGTGTCGCGCCGACAAAAAACGCGTCGTCTATCACGGCATAACCGGCGTCTAAGCAGCTCCTTAACATTTACATTATGCGCTGTCTAGTGTCTGTCCTCTCCGATAATTGCCTCTATCTCATAATGCATGCGATGAACATATTATTTTTGTTCATTAGAAAGTAAACACGAAGCATATTGATTCACTTCATAATTACAGATAAATATTTGAGCTTTTTTCAGACTGGAAGCCATTATTTGTCCATATAAGGCACAAAGTGGTAATTATATTTCATTGGCCACAACAAATATTCATTGAGCACGATTATGAGCGACAGTGTTTTTGTTGATTTCTGAACAGGTTTCAGTCATGGCCGATTGTTTTCTTCGTACAGATTTTGCTAATTACATTGCTGTACAACCCTAACGAAAAATTTACATAAACAATGAAGTTCTTCGTGGTTTTAAATAACTAATGATACAAATCTTAAGAACTTTTCTATTAAAACACACTGTTAATCAAGTTGGTTTGTTGCAATATCATTTGATTCGGCAATGAGCGATATGGGCGAGGAGTCCTCGGGATGAAAACATTGGGTCGATCCTTGCAAGGCATCTGAATAATCCGGGATCACTTCGTCCTAAACAATTAGCCGCTGGCGCCACTCAATCGCAGATAAGAATGCCATTGATCGGTTCACAGGGCGTCCTTACCGAGAAGCGCGGCGTTTTCCCGCGCTGGGAACCGCGGCAATTACCGCCGCGCGTTGACGCCGCGTTTTTCTGCCGCATGAAAATGTATGAGGTGCGGTCACCGGCCACGCTCGGGAACTATTGAAACGTTTCCTCCCAGACGCGATCTGTAGCTAATCCGTAATGTCACATGTGTGCCGGCGACGTATACATTACGCGAGTCCGCATTGCGAGCCGAACGCTGCCGTTCCTGCCTCTTTTTATTCAATAAACATTATCATGCGTAATGTCAGCTTTAATGTCCCATTACACGCTTCAAAACTGCTTATTTCTCTTCATAGTTTATATCATAGCACAGCGGACAAACTGGAACTGACTCGATCGGCCCAATAGGACTTAACACCGAATCATAGAAGCTGTGACATTTGAAGTAATCAGAACTTTGTCCGAGAGTCCGCCGACTAGAGAGCCGTACATTTACATTTAAATTGCTATCATTGATAAGGGAGACTCTAAAAAATACAGTCGAATTGAGAACCTCCTCCTTTTTTGAAGTCGGTTAATAAATAACTAACGATCATTTAATTTTAATTTATTGCTTTATCTTCTCCATGTTGCCTAAATCATATGATACCTACTTACGAATGGATAGAATTTCAAACGTCACCTATCATCAACCTCTTCAGAAACGTTTTGCCAGGAGTCGTTGAGAGCCACTCCCGTTCTAGAGTTAGTGTGTTTTGATTACTATCTTCAAACATATAGGATAATAGATAAATTAATTTAGTTGCCTTACTGCCTGACCCATTAAGATTTGTGGCCCTTATTAATTGCGTCAATCGGGTTTAAAAGTAAAAAATATAGTGGCGACAGACAGTGATGAACCTTGTACAACCGTTATGTGACGGGTCTGGAACCGCCAATACTCACGAGAAAATGCATAATTTCTATAAGGACAATAACCAAAATTATGAATTCTAATTCTCCCGAACACAGTTTAGGTTGCTTTGGTGCATTCCCAAGAACTCCTATGAAGCGGCCGCATTCCTCAATGACTATTAAGTTAATCTAATAACAGGTAACGATAAACAAATATCTCACACGCGTCCACCGCTCGGATAGACCCGATCCCTCGCTCCCGGGCTAATGCGATTTTAATAACCCACCTTACCTTCGTAGAAAGATCTTGTAATAATCAGCCCTAGTGCTCTCATGATAAAGTTTGCAATCGAAGAAGGCTATTGGCAGTCGGGTCGAAAAATCAAGTCAATTAATGAAGGTGTTTCCGAATTTAACTATTGTGTTTATGTCTGGCGATAAATTGTTATAAATGACGGCGCGGTGCGGCGCGGCGCGGCGCGGCGGCCGGGCGCGGGCCGCGGGCGGCTATTACACGCCGCGGCAAGAAACGCGCGTTTGCCCAGGCTTCCGAAACCACGGAGGCTATTATGGAAATTATAATTGTCTACTATTACTTTACCTACACATGGAATTATATGGTTCAAGAACATCTTATAATTCAGAAACTTTAAACTCCTAGACAAATACTTTTGTAGTATTCCCATTTTTACTACAACTAGGATAATAACGCATATTATTATTATGCGTGTTTAGAGGTTAAAGGGTTGAGGAGGTAGAGTTTTTAATACGATTTGCTTGCATTAATGTTGCAGCAGCTTGCTGAACACGGGGACAGGGACGAAGATTGGCTGGGGGAGCGCCATGATCCGGCTAACTGATACAATATATACATAGTCATAAACTTTGTTATAGAACAGCTAAAATGTAAACAGAAAGCGGTTCAAATGCTCCGATTGATCAGAAGAAACGGCCGGCCGCAGCCACACAAAACACAAGCCCGAACGCCGCGTTATAAATATTTTGTGCATAACGACTCTCTCAGCCAGGCCGGCATCAAACAATATGATTGCATATCTGGTTCCAAGGCCACCGCTGGACAAAAAACTGCAATTTTTGTCGCTTAATCTGACCGGCCGGCATCCTGGGGCTGGACATTTAAATACGCGCCGGACCTTTGGCGGCGTGCATTCCGCGCCTGCGACGTTCGCGTCCAGATGCATATTTCATAGTTTTTTGGACGTCCTGTTAGATGTAGAAAGAGGTTCTATTTGAATATTTTTCGGTGCTTCAGAGCATAATCATCGGGAGTTATCTTCAAATTAGGAATCAGCAGCCAAAGCTTCTCGCGATCCGCTGCTGCGTGGAACAGATAACGCTACCCATAACTATGAATTTATGTAAATTAATATTAAATTCAAATCCACTCCAATCCACTCCATCGACAAATGCCTACATTTTAGATCTCGGTATAAAACATTTAAAAAACCTTCGTTTGAACAAGTTTGTTCCAGGAGTCTGTACCATCACCGACTCAAAAAGAAATAAGATAGTTACTTAACTCTACGAGCTTATAAGTTTTGATCAGATAATAACATATTCAAATTTAAATAAATGCTTTCTCATTGAATGGAGCACGTCCAAACGGCAGTTCCTAACAAGGGCAGGTCGTTAGAATACCTACTGCGGTCCTTGCGCCACCGCCGCCGCGCCGCACCCGCCGCGCCATGCAAACGCTGAACTGACATGAATGTTAGCTTTTTACAGCACAAACCAGCACTTTGCAGCTAACAACCTGAGGACGTGCTTTTTATAGACTCGTTGAGATATTCATCGTATGCAGCGCTTTCGAAGCTAAGCACAATTTCAAAGGCATGCAGTTTTTGGCAGCGACAGTGAGTCATTTGCATTGCGATTTGATGGGAATCGCTACTTGTGTACCTTTCCACGATGATTTTGTCGCTCTGTAAGTTTCTAATTGCTTACCATATTTTAAAGTGTGAACCATTTATATGAACCTACTTAAATTAACTTGAACTTAGTGTAAAAATCATTGCCAATAAAAATTGGAAGCTATGCAATTGACTGTTCTTATTTCAAGGTGTTTGAAGACCGCCATTCCGCTCGACAAGGAGACTGCGACTTACCTACCTTCTCCCAACGATCCTCCCTCCGCTCCGCTCCGCCTGATCAAGTGATCACTGATCGATCACCGTACACCAAACGTTGCACACACTCGCCTAAATTCGTCGAAAGGTAAAGGTGACCCGTGCATACCTTACGGACCATAAAGAGATGCAAAGTGGTGTAAACTTGTTGCCGAAAGTCGATGCAATCTGACGCGGTGTGAGCGGCGCGGCGCGCGGCTCCCACGCCGCGCCGGCACGCACCGCAGCAAAAACGGAGCCGGAGAACACAGGACAGCAACCGATCATGTTTTATATTTTTCACCTTTATGTATAAATTATTGTTAAAAGTCTAAACGTATCGATTTATGGGTTGTCGTTTTGTCTACGATAAGATGTTGAAAGAGGCCGTGCTTAGCCGTTTGTATAAATTATGTAAGGAACCCTCGTATTTTAACCTATTTACCTGGCCTACCAACAATTTCCCCATTTTACATGAGACTCGATAATCTCGCTTTGAAATAAAGTTGATCCACCTAAATTACAAAACATAAAATACTTGCAAGCGGTTCTGCAACGGTCTGGCGCGCGGCGACCGGCGACCGGCGCGCGGCGACCGGTGCCGCGGAACATTCGCGCGTCCTGTCGCATGCATACTGATGCTGCGTAATTGTCGCGCGCAAAAACCAAACGCATTATAATGGAGGAAATGCCACCTCGCCCGTCCCGCGCTCGGCCCGGACCCGTCCCGTGTCGGCCGCCGAGCGAGCTCTGATTGCAGATCGCGCCGATAAATATCATTATTGTAACAAGGTTTTTCGTCGCCGATTGTTGTCCGCCATAATACTCGTTATATTATAATGCAGGACGCTGCGCTGGGCTCGCCGCGCCGCCGCCGCGCCCGCGCCCGCGCCGGCCGACGGCGACGGTGCCCACTCGTACGTACTGCGCTACACTCGGTTGTTGTGAGAACCGAGCTTGTTGCTTGTCACATAATGTAAAATGGCTGCTGGATGATGGCCTTTGTAGAGTTTTAATGCGAATTTCAACTTACAATCCTAGTGTTTATTTAGCTTCTCTAGTTAATATATTTTAACTGATTTTGTTCCATTAAGTTTTGCACGCCTGTCGTGTTTAAATGACAATACAATATCTGGCAACAACTGATGATACAGCCAGAAGGTAGACGACGGAACTCCTCAATGACCCACAGTAGATTGATGGTATTTCGGCTCATTTTGATAAGTTTGCAGTACCCTTGAATTTTATAAAACTTTATGTGTTAAAACCAACATAAGACTTATATTTTATGCGTAGATATTTTGTTTTCCGTCATTCTGACACTCCTCGCTATTCATAGAATACAAAAATTCAGTCGCCATATCAACAACTGGATAAAGTTATCAATAAATAGAAGACGTGTAAGTAACAGGTAAGTATTTAAGTTTGTTTGCATTACGCACGGTACTATCAGTGAGGACAAACACAGCACAAAGGTTTATTGTGCCGTTATCAACCGAGGCGCGCCTCCGCGCTGCGTCCGCGTCCGTGCGGCGGGCGCGGCGCGGCGTCGCATCGAACCTGCCTCGATCGGTGACTCACAGATATGCTTACAAATTATGATGTTTACATAACAATATCTACTGACGTGCCTCATTGGATAACGATTTCCCACCTGGAGCCTTACACTTTATTTATCAGCTATGTTTCAGGATATTTACAATGTTTACTTTCGGTTTTACAGACCACTCCTTATCTTTTGTAGGTTCTCAATTATTATTGTTTTTCGTGAATTTTACGTTCGAGAAGAAACGAATAATAACACGCCACGATTAAATAGTAATATAATTAGATTCTAACTCATGAATACAATTTCCTATACCCTTGGATCCGGATCTCACAAGCATTCAGGCTTAGAGCAAATACACGTTATAGAAGAGCAACAGTGACAACCTGTAGATAACCGCGCCGTGAGCGGCGGGCGAGTGCGGTGCGGCGCGGTGCGGCGCGGTGCGGCTGCGGCGCGGCGTCGTGCGATAAATCTCGCGTCACGAGGCGCTGCGCTGGCCCACAGCCCGCGGCGAGGACGCACAGTCGCCGACCGACCTCGCCGCAGCCACAGTCTTATCAACCCTTGTTGTACATGAATGCCGCTGCAATGTTTACTCTTTATGTTTATAAAACACAAGTACTTATGTAGAAATTCTCTCGTGAGCATTCAGAGCTTTTGAAGGAATTTTATGTCAATTATTTAAGTCAGTTTTCAGAAAACTACAATACGAAATATAGCGCTCAAATTAGTCATTTCCAAGTTCCTAAAAATCGGGTGCAATAAAATAACCACACGAGAAAACAATGTTTGATAATTCAAAATCAAAAAGCAAACAGGGCGAAGTCGGCGCGTTTCGTGGAATCGGTGCTCGAAATTAACCGGCTTATTATATTAAATTTACGTACTTAATCTTATCGTAATCGGCGCAGAAATTACAAGAACCTGCGTCTAGTCTAGGCGCAGGCGCTCCGCGCGGGGCACTGCCCTGTGGCACTGCCTCGGTCCGTCGTCAGTTTTGTATTCTTTTTCTTCGCTTCGATCCGGCGCGGGGCCGCGCCACGCCGCGCCTCTATAAACATATTTAACTAGATTATCTTTGCGGTGGCAGCTGCGCCCGCGCGCTCTAACTCAATGCCTGTCGGAGCCCTCGCGCTAAATTATATTGGAAAATCATAGGAACTTATTAGTTATGTTTGGCGCATGCGTTCGGGCTCGAACAGAATAGCCACTACTGTAGCACGTCATCGTAGATCACCGAGGAAGCTCCCACGCATTTCATTAATTTTGTTGTGAACTAAGTAAGTTCGCATATAAAAATATTATTGATCTACATACTTTCCTAGTTTCAAATTGTCCGGTTATGTGATGAGAGGATATTTTTACTATGTTCGACTGACATAGACAATGACAAATTATTCTTAACACTCCAAGACTTTGTGAACTCTCAGTATAAAACAAACCCCTTTCGTTTGCAACCTACGGTTCATAAACTCAACTAGGAAATTGATGCTATCTGAACAATGTAGAGACGAGATTGATCGAGATTGGAAACATTTTAATGGACTTCTTGTGACAACTTGGATTCTTACAGGAAAGAAAATATTTATCGGAGCGCGTGCTTACAGAGTCCTATCTCATTTCCATCGACGAGATCAGAAGCGATGACGATGTGCGCAAAACATAATCGTTCTAATCAAAATATCGCACGAGATTGATGCCGCGGCACCTCGACGGGAGTCCGGACCACGGCTCCACACGCCGCCCGCTAAAAAACATTCTCAAACGCTACACTTTGCTCCCAACGGGAAATCATCACGCACAGACAATAATTTATTTATAGCTCCAATTATGAGGCCATTTAAATATTTCCTGAGAACTGTCCGTCGGTCCGTCAAAGCGCTACGCGCCGCAAAAAGCGCTGCGGGGGCTTAGAGTGTTGTATCGCGGACGCAAATGACAACAATTATCGCAATTAATGCACTGTCAATGAAGGGAAAAAAGGCAAAGGGAGCCGCGCAGGGAAACATGGCTAGCTCGCTTGTTTTAGTAGCGGGACGAGACGCGACGTGTCGACGCAAGCTTCATTGTGAACTTAATTAACTTAGAACCCGTTAGTAGAACAGGTTGTAATTCATACGGAGCCAAATTAGGAGCTACAAATACAGAGTTGGTATTTAGTTACGCTGTTATTTTTGGTGGGCTATAGTACCATAGATAGAGAAACTTGGTAGAAGTATCTCCTACAAAGTATCGTTGTCTGTGGGAAGACGAATCCTGCAGAAGTGAGTCTAGTCAACATTGTTCCTTATGCCTGTCTTGGCCTGTACGTGCAGCCCTCTCGGCAAGGCTTAGGTCTTATCTGTATTAGGCATAATCGGTTCACAAACTTGCCAATTCATTTTAATGATTAGCTCGCCTATACCATCAATAATGACAGTATTATTTGAAGCAAGAGTCTGCGATTCATGGCTCGCTGGCCAAACTTTAGTACACATTATTGTGAATTAAATTCTACTATCTTTATTTGCCGTAGGTAACCAATAAGTAATCTGGGAGTCAACTTTAATACTATTTGATAACCTAACAAAATTAACCAAAACTCCTTCAACAACGACCCTCTCATTCTGTCGTCACGTACGACGAGAAAAAACCCTGAAGGATTAGAATAATGATGGTAAATACACAAATTAGGTCCAAAAGTCCGTGATTAACCCGACCCTGCGCGGGCCAGGTACCACTTCAGCGGCAGGCGATTATGCAAATGGGGCCCCCAATAATGACCCCTTGTTTTTTAAGGCCGGGGCCATAAAACCGAACGACGAAGACGTGTAATGCCGACAACATTACATATTGATGCGATATTGGATGCCCTTTACTATATATGCTAATATATGCATAGTGCTTGGGTTTTATTAATCAATCTATAAATTATAAAAATGTTGCTTGACGTATTCATTTAATTACTTTATTGCGAAACCTTTACAATGAACGATCGATTAAAGATCTAACTATATAATATTGCAATATGTCTAAAAAACTTGTGCATTTCAGAATGAATGCCTATAATTTCTATCTAGTATCTACTCACTATTTATTGTAATGATATCCAATTACAAATTGAAACTCAAACATGAATAATAGAATGACATGGACAAGCCAATAAAGACATAAACCATCGGTGTGCTCGAGCCCGCACGACTGGCGGACACGGCCTAATGATAGTGCTGTGCGTACCGAGCGCCGAAATAGCCTGGTGTTCGATATAATTTGCATCGTCAAACGTTACTTGTATCGACGCGACGTACCGATAATGAGCACGTGGGGTCGGTATTGTCCCGCACTATCATTTGCCCAGACATTAGGCTCAAAACATACCGAGACCGCCACTTAAACGATACAGGTACAAAAATAAAAAAAATACTCTAATACTTTCTAAATTAAATCTATGATGTAATAATTACCATACGAAAACTAGATTGGATGTGAAAAAAACAGAAACCTTAGAACAATTTGAATTTCTTAATTATTATGTTTGTTGTATTTTTTATATATTCCTCGATGGTGTGAATAAAAGAGGTATTTGTGTTTTGACCGATATTAAAGTATATTGTATATAATTTTTCACTCTAGCTTGATTTATTAATGTCACAAAAAAAAAATGCTTATTTTTGACTCTCTCTTATCTTACTAGACACTGGGAACGGAAACCAATCGCTCCTCTCAATACAGCGGCAACTAGCAGACAGTTATATTATAAAGTGGTTACCAGCGAAGCTGAATGGAACTGTAGTGGAGGTAGACCCTCCGACGAACCGATATCAAGCGCAATATGGTGCTCTCCGGGTATTTATCTCGCGGGATGTGAAAGCATTGATTAATATTGTAATGAGTACGACCCATAACGTCCCCGCTACCACGAGACGGTCTGTGAAACATTTCGATGTCCAATGAACGGTTGTTTTTAGACATTTTTAATTGTATGATTACTAGTATTTACTCTATTTAATAGTGGTCAAAAGCAAGTATATAGATAATCAAAAAATAATAACCAGTGACTGATTTTATACGAGTAGACATTGGTTTTCCAAAAATTCTTAAATGTATCTTTTCTCCTTCTTATATGTATCTATTTGAGTCGAGAATCAAGCGGCAATCGGTGTCACCGAACGGGACGTGCCCTTTCAACCAGTTTTTAATGCATTTGTAAAAGTCGGAGGACATTATGCAAATATAGAAGTATAACGTCAATGACATAGCATCTGCTGAATTGTTATCGTTGGAGTACCTGGGTAGAGGCGTTCGGTGGGTAATTGTGTATAGTTTGAAATAATGTCGGGCGGCGGCGCGGGCGGCGGCGGGTGCAATTATTTTTATCCGTCCGCTGGCCGGGGAGCCGTGATTTGCGTACGCACATATCCATCGTCGCGTAGTGGCACAGGGAAGGCACCGCAGAAGGTTATATTAACTTTGATTACTCTACCTTTTTGAACGTGTTTGTTTTGCTGCGATGTGCAAAAGCAGTTGGGACAGGATATATGGATGGTCATTTTATGAAACAGAGTTACGATAAAGTAGGGTCAAAGCAAACATTATGTTAGGAAATTTGTTGGATGAGGTGGTACCAGCACTCTAATGTCAGAGTGTGTCAGACCGCTCAAGAGCCCCTGACGCGGCCGACTGCTATCAATTGATACCATTCTGATGACACCTTAGTAAATTTCTAAAAAATATCCATTAGATTTCCTAACAAATTGTTAACTTATCAATCTTGTGAAATAAACTCGCATAGTCCACTGGTTTGCCTCTGTGACAGGTCCGGACGATAATAAGAGGTTCCTCGTGCGTGACTGCGTGTCCCTAAATTATTCTCCTTTAATAACATGCAAGGGGTTCCGTCTTAAAAATGGAATGAGCACAGACATGTCTGCTTGGGGAACAAACAAAGTTAAGATTTTACAAAAAGAACAGCATACCATTAGAACGCCTGACTAACACTGATATGAGAGGCCAGCACTACCTAATAGGCAAATATACATATTATTGCACTGATGCAGTGAATATCCAGCAAGAACATTTAGAACTCTGCTTTGAAATCAGTTTCAGAGTGAAACAAAACTGTCTGGCCATGATAGAGCCGTGATCGCAGCACTGTTATTGTTCCTGTATTGAGGCGATCCATTTGTTATAATCCAGCCGAGTTAATAGCACAAAGCTGCGGCCGCGCCGGCTGGCCGTCATTATGTAATCTCGCGGCGGGTCGCGATTCACCAAACTATTAAAATGAACGAGCGCCCGCGCCCGCGCCCGCGCCCGCGCCCGCGCGGCGCTCGCCTTCTTAGTGATGGGTGCACCGACCGTGCACCGATATACTACGGAACCAGTAGTAGCTACAATAATAAAAGGGTTTTTCAGAAGTAGGTAAACTTTCTCTAAAAAACGATGGATGCTCTCGAGGATGCTTTGTGAAAAAATCATACATGTGTAGCGTAATACAGGTGTTATATTTTTTTTCAACATCCCGGACTAATTTTTTTAGGCGGATCAGGAAATCCCTGACAGGAAGAGATAACAAATTGTGACTATGTACGTTACTGAATACAATTATCTGTAATTTTCAACGTTAGCGTTAATCCTGACTAATATTATAAATGCGAATGTGACATTTTGTTTGTTACGTTTTCACGCCTAAACCAGTTAACTGATTTTAATATTTATTTTACCTATGGAAAGCTGTATTATTAGCAAGTAACATAGGCTATATTTTATCCCCGTATTCCTTCGGGAACGGGCACTACGCGGGTGAAACCGCGGGATGCAGCTAGTATTTTATAATTTAAGGCTGTATAATTTCACTATTAGCAAAACAATTCATGTATCAAAATAAAGGTCTAGGCGCAGGCAGCTTCCCGCGGCGAGCGGCCGTCTCTAGCACAGCGCCGCCGCGCGGCTGATTGGATTTAGTTTAATGACCATAAAGCACCCAGCCCCCCTCCCGCCCCCCTATCTAACCACAGCCCTATGGAAATTGCAGCGAGCTATAAATATGGCGCAATTGTAGCCATCGACCGCGGAGGAGCCCGGCTCTAATGAAAAGCTGCGGACCCACAGTAAGTATAAGGGTTTCATCGCCGTCGATCACGGACACCGATTTTCTGCTCTAAAATTAGCACGCTAGTGTTTTTTTTATCCATATTTGTTCAGCATTTCCGTCCATATCAATTTAATAGGTGCAAGAACTCGAATGAATAGTTATCACTCGTCGGCAGTCGATCGGAAATGAAAGATAAATGTGTAAAAATAATTCACCTACATAATAGGCAGTAGTAGATAGGAAGTCTAGCAATTACATTTTGAGGTAAGTTTTGCAGCCATTCAAATAATACACTATTGATTGGGTACGTCTTCTGTGACAATATAGACTTTCAAATATACTAGTATTAATCTCCTATAATAGATAACACTAAGTATTTGAAAGGCCGTACATTTTTGATGTTTGCTTTCCTCTCCACTTTGGTGGGACAAATCTGATGGGGAGAAAAGGAACGACCACTATTTTTCTTGGTGTTGCTGATGACATAAAGTCACAACTCAAAATATCAGGATAAAGATTCCACAGAGAGCGGCGCGGCGCGGCGGCGGTGCGCGGCGGTGCGCGGCGGTGACGTGGGATTATTATGATTATTTGATTGTTTAATCGGCGGCACGTGAACTATCTCCCCGCCTGGAGACGCGCCGATATGCGCTCCACTACTACTGCCAGGTGGCGGTGCATCACTATTTGTACTATTTTTATTGATGCAACTAATATTGATAGAGATATTTAAAAAACAATAGAGGAGCATAGAGGAGGAGAATGGTTGGCTTCAAAGAAAGGTTGCGTTCTTTGAAGCCAACCATAAAGTATAGTATCTAGGCAACGATGGGGCTGGCAAGCCATTTTGGATAAAATTAACCAAATTAAAGTACAGATTAGAAAAAAAAGAAAAATCAAAGGATTACATTTTTTTGTGTCTTACGTAAACCTTTGTGCATGCTATATTTCTACGAATAAATAGGTATTAGAAAAGTCATGGAATAATGGAATATGTCATGTAACCCGTCGTGCGTCGCAATTAAATATTATAAAAGAATGATAATTTTTGTTTACAAGTTGATACTGTAGGCAAGTGCGTGCGTGTATGCGCGGACTCTATGGCGCGCTAATACGTAAGAACTGTGCCGCGGGAAAGTCGACATCGCCTATGTTAATAGTTGCTAATAACATCGGTCCATTATACGACGCATGATGGATTTGTGCCTATAATCTATAATGAATGAGTTTGGTGGCAGTGCGTGCCGCGTGCCGCGTGCCGCGTGCCAGCGCATGCTTACGTTTACCTTCGTTATCTTAACATATTTAATTAATATTTCAATACTTTCTCACTTCTGATGTACTAACAAATAAAGCTATATAATACATAAGGTAGGTATGTAACTATTTGGCTTATTCGTATGAAACGTCAAACAAAAGTAACAATTTTCTTTTTGTTGATTTCCGTTGAATTAATGCGCGTTTTATTTTCGACAAACACCCGATTCATAGTACCTATAGGATCATTCCATTCATATAGGGTATTTTTATATATTAAGTTATTATACATTAAATCATAGTAGGTATTGATAATAAGATATTTTTTTACCAACAAAGAAAGTAGGTATACATAGGCAATGCTTTATAGGTAACCGCATACTAAAGTCATCTTTCAATTATAAAAAAAATACTTGTCTAAGCCGCCTAGGAATCACTTTTTCATTGAAACACATTTACAAAGTATTTATTTATAATTTATAATGAACTCATCGATTGCTAATAAGGCAATGCCACATGCGATGCGAGACGTCACCTGCATAAAAAATATCGCTGGTGGCGCCGCGCCGCGCGGGCGGGCGGTATCCCGGGCCCGGGACCTTACAGAATCCGGGAGACAGAGACTCCTAGCACCCATATTGTAGAGTCTGACAATTCTAGAAGCTGTCGTTGGTTGACCAAACCGCTAAATCTACTTCCATTTGTAAACCTTTTTGTACACAAGTCATTTTCCCAATAAAAGTGTCAATTAATTGATAACAGATCAGCGCCGACGCACATGAGCGCCCACACACACACAACAATGAAAGCTGCTTGTATACATACGTGTGATACGAACCGAACTCGATTTGTGGAATCGAGATGATTTAACGTCCCGGACCGGTCGATGATTATGACAGTTTTTGTGAAAGCGAAATCCTGAATCAATGAAATAAATAATGCAATGGAACACAGACATTGTAGCGTTCCAAATAATTTGGCAAGTTTGGAGAGAACAACGGTTTTTGCGGAATGACACAGGTGTCGTGAGAGTCAATTCGTTTACGAGTGGACAATTAGAGCTTGGGTTGGTTTGTAGGTACTCGTAAGTACTACAAAAAGATAATAATCAATGTATAAAAATTAAATTAAAGCAAAATAAACACAACACAAGACTTTCGCTTGTTTTAGGGGGTTTCAATCTCGAATGGTCTACGTCCCAATCATGAATTTAGATATCGTGTCCTAATGTAATCAGATGATTGTCGCCGGCAGCGGTAGGCGGCAGCCGACCGCCGCGGAGGTCCGGGAACCGAACCCGCGCAAAAACGGCGCAATCCGACCGCAAGAACGATCCACCGCAGTATCGGCGGATTTGAATCAGCCACCGGATTTTACCGAGAAATTCCGGAAAATTTACCATTTTCGGAACCATTCACATTCGGAATGCATCGCGGCATGGAGGATCTTTTTGTGTAGTTTAATTGGTTCTGGCATCCATTTTGATATCTGTGAATGAACGGAAAGAAGCAGACATTCCTCAATGAATGAAAAGGAAATTTTAAATTCTTGCTTTGAACCAATATGAATTATAAATTAAAATACTTTGGCTTAAGACTGGTTTATTTGATGCCCGTCTTTAGTAGGACAAATGTCACTATATACAATTCACCCGAAATAAATCTACTCTTCCAAACACATACAGCATTAAAAATCACCAGTTAGACAGAGTAAATTGCATACGAGACTTGGGAATCCTCATCGATGAGAAACTAAAATTTGACACACATATCCTTAAACTGATCCCGAAAGGTTTTCGAACATTGGGTTTTGTACTGCGCAACAGCAAAGAATTCACACAATCATCTACAAAAATTACACTCTTTAATTCTCTTGTACGACCTACACTTGAATATAATTCAGTCGTTTGGAACCCACACTACGAAGTTTATTCAAAACGCCTTGAAAGCATCCAAAAGCGCTTCCTTTATCATGTTTCATATGGTGAAAACTTAGCCAAAAGAATTGACAGCTACAATAGTAGACTAAAACACTATCAGATGAAATCCCTCTGCAGTAGACGACAGATCGCAGACCAAATTTTCCTACATAAACTCTTCAACGGTACGTTAGACAGCGCAAGCCTACTCAAAAATTTGACCTTAAATGCCCCAACTCGACTACCAAGACTTAAAGCTTATAATCTTTTCAATGTTCCACGAAGTAATAGCAACCTAGGACAACATTCTCCATTGTCAAGGCTCTGTAGGCATTACAATAATCTATCAAAGTCCGAAAAATTAGACATAAGCGACTCACTCACTAAGTTTAAAAAATCATTAACTGATCACATTGCCTAAGAACATTATTATTATTATTAACAAATGATATGATCTCATTAGTTCTGTAGGTCCCTAGTCTAGTGATACAAACAAATGTTAATGTTAATGTCAATATTAAACATAATGTTGAATGCACCGGTTACACGTAAATAGATTGGTTGAAACTGTATGCCATGATCTGGTCTCCTATAATTAAAAACAATATATAATACTTAACCATACTTGCAACATACCAATACTTTATAATTATTGTATACTGAAATCTCATCAACTTTGAAAAATTGTAGAATCTTTGTTTAAGAAACATTAACTTATGATAACACGATCTCATTAGTTCCTAACTTCCTAGTATTGTAATATTAAATATTTGTTGAATATAAGAAAAGCACAGTTAAATAGTACATAATTAATAGTTTAGTCGAAACTGTATTGCATGATGTGGTCTCCTATAATTAGAGAAACACAATGTATAATAGCCATACCTAGAACATACTAATACCATGTATAGTGTAATCTCTGTTGGAGATCCAAAGTATAAATAAATAAATAAATAAATAAATAAACTAGAATATGTATAATAAAAAAAAAAAAAAAAAAAAAAAAAAAAGAGTGTTTTATATTTGATTTTAATACACAGAATCATACTAAAGCGAGTAACTCAACTCAACTAGTAGTTTCAACTATAGCATAACATAAGTGTACTAAATACTTAAATAATTAAAATCGACCTTTACATTTCAACAACGTGCAGACAAAGGCGGAGGAAACCGCATTTCTTAAAAAATTCTAAGTCAATTTCGATAATTCCTCTTGTATGTTAATTAATAGACTTTCAGGGTAGTCTCAAATAAATATCACCAAAATTGATTCAGTAATATTTCAGTGAAACCATTTTAGTTTTTTTATTTACAGACATTATAATCATTTTTAAAAACTAATAAGCAGCCCCTTCACTGGAATCACACGGGTAGGTACCTATCACACGTATTAATGGTCTGGTCTTTTGTGTAAACAAGCAAAGCAATGACCATAAGTTAACATTTAACTAATTCCATAAATATGTCCTAATTACCCCCTAAATGTCCTTGATCGTGTTCAATTGGCTCCCTATAGGGGTCGATGCTAATCGCCGTAATGGAGTTAAAAAGCCATGATGCCATCACGTCGCGGTGACACTTGATTAGGACAATGAGTTAACTGGACGCCGCCGTTTGCACTGGGACAGTGATCTTACTGGGGCTAGTAACTGGATCGACTTTATGAAGTTTCCAATTTTAATTTTACGAAGGCTAATGAAAAAAAATATTTTTAAAGAGACATTTTTAATTTAAATTGTCGTGGGGTCTGGAGAACTAATGTAGGAAGTTGTTTTTGGAGAACAATGGACTGTGGACGTCGGATCACCTGATAGATCTAACAGTAAAGTCATAAGTCATAGTAGATTTGTCATTAGATTTACCATCAATCTTTGATAGCTGTATGTAGCTTGGTAAGTAAGTCAAAAAGAAAATAATGAATTGAAATATCAAAAGTAGACTTATTTTTGGTAAACTGAAACACCCATTGTATGGTTTGTAGAAATAAAAACTTAAACTAGTGTCTCTTTCCAGTGTTCAGCTCTAGTAGCTAGTCCGTGTCAACTGTCCGTCCGCGGCGCTCAGCATACGCACATTAATATCAATTGAGCGGCGGTTCGTTCTCCAATTAATTGAATGTCCGCCATCGACAACTGCAGCGATGCAATTGTAAACCATCAGATAATGCAACTCAGCAATTGAAATGCTGGAAACATTGGAAAATGCGGTAATAGATATTCATTTAACTAATAGTGATAAATGAATGAACGTCAACGATTGGCTGTATTTTTCAAAGTATTTGTGAAAAGCTTTTATAGGGAACGTCTCCAACTGCCTAATGTTAGCGATCATGTTACTGCAGAACCTTGTATTACTTTATGTTTATTGTATTGTGTTTATTTTTAACTGACTTCAAAAAAGGAGGAGGTTCTCAATTTGTTTTTTTATTATATGTTTGTTACCTCAAAACTCCGTCATTTATCAACTGAATTGGATTTTATTATTTGAGACGTCACTCTTTTAGTTAGGTACCATAGAATTCCATCAAATTTGGTTTATCAGTTTGGTTTTTAAATCAAAATAACTGGAAAAATTTAGTCATCTAAGTAACTGAAACTGCGTACTCGGAACAGGTTTTTCTTGCAATTCTTTTAATTTTGCGTGTACAATACAATAATTATATTCTATTCTATCCACTCGCTGGCATTACCAGGTGTCATTCCCGAGGTCAGAACAAGCGTCAGGGTAATCCAAGCATCGTCAATCCTGACTCAATTAGGATGACAATGGGTGATGTGATGAGCGACAACCATCGCGATTTCCATTCAATCGCTTCATCCAGCATGGATCGCAACACCTTCCGCGGCCAATGGCACGGCTCTAGGAAGCACGAGGCAAATAGCGCGAGAGATCTCGCACCGAGACGTGCGCTCGCGCCGCCTCCCCGCCAGGCCACGCCCCCCCTCCCCCCACTTAGTGCGCAATGCCTAGGCACTAGAACTAGTGTCACAACCGCATTAACATAATTTCCAAACCTGTAGGATATCACATCACGCGGCTTTCTCTAAGCGATTACGACGCGCCGCGCCGCGCCGGTTCTTGCAGTTATGATTTTGATTAATGTGCTTGTTCTAGTTATGATTTCCTGCACCATGTTAGGCTAAGTTATAACTCTGTCTTTTCTGTGAGACGATTAAATCATATTTTTTGCATTTTTCCCCCATTTCAGTATGGAAGTCTTGAGCTAGATTTATGCACCAAGTGCTAACATTAAACAGTTAATGCATATACTGTAAATCAATAGCATTAAGCAAGATTTTATAAAAGTAAGACTATATAAGAATAATACATTTAATTTTTTTGGTAATAAATTGTACTGTAAATTCGAAAGAAAACAACAAAATCTTATAAAATCAAATACTCGTATAATACTCGTACTTTGCTGAACAGCCTTCAACCACAGAAGCAGGCAATAATAATACTAGTTGAGAAGTAAATTAAAATTTAAGAAGCTGAACAACACAGAAACTTAATTTCCATTGCGTTATTAATTTAATTCAAGAAATGTCTACATAAATATGATAGAAATTACAAGATTCAAAACACTATAAAATGAAGGGGCAGTGTGGGTACGTGTGACGTTCTGTCCGACAACGCCAGCATTATGAATGAGCCATATCGCTACATCGCGATACTGCCCCATACATATCCATCATCATTGCAATTATAATTAGTCGAGCAAATTGCTAATTTCCCCCATACAAGCCGGCGCCCCTGCGCCACCTGCCATAACGAATGCAGATCAGCTGCTCATTATGCAGGGCTCAGTCGGTGTACCTACACACACACGTGCCTTCACAACAACTTTAGATGTCAGATTAACCGCACGAGCCACATTTGCATGATTATATGGAAATAGCACTTTGTTTTGGTTAATTGATAAAAACGCCATCTGTTAAACGAATTGATTAACTGATTGCGTGACATACACTCTTATCGGTTCTTCGTGACGAAATCCACTCATATTTAACATACAACTACGATAGACAGTGGAATTTGGGAGAGTCAACATAAATGGTGGCAGAGTCAGTGTTCCATGAGTACTCTCCTAGTGCCAAGCGAATAAAGAATTTTGACTTTGACTTTGAAAGTGATAACTTGTATTTAACTTATTATAATAACGTTTTTGTAATTATTACTAGTTTTATGATAACTTAACGAACTTACGTCACTGATAAATACATAGGATTTCCTAAATGTAGGGATTAGGGAGCTACGAGGACAGTGGTCCAACAAACATCGAGATTCAGAGCAAATGGTTTATAAAAATCTTTGCCCAGTGTGGGAATCTAACCCGCAACTTTATGCTTTGCAGTCGGCTCATCACCCACTACGCCACGGAGGCCCCGACAAAGAACAACTACAAACAATAGAAATTATTCAATGCGAGCTCGCGATACTCAAGAGGAACTTTCAGTTTATATATTTACCGACGTAACGGTACGACTAATGATTTTATTAATTAGTCTCAACTATTTATGTTGCGTATTATAAATATCAATTATACCTAGCGTGTTTCTCGCCAGATATAATGCTACATAGCACCCTGCTATTGTCATGCAACGCATGTACTAAAGGTATTTATTGAATGTTCTCTATTATTTATTATATGCCTCTGTGGTATAACCGAACAAGGATTTTTATCTACCTCAGTATAACGAGAGGAGCACACCTGCCCCAGTTACACTGCAATCTAGAACTTTGCATAGCAAAGCGCGGCACTGCACTGTTCTCGTTACCCTGAGACATTGGTTTGCCCAGTAATTTTGTTGAAAATAGTGCCCTTGAAACCGGAACACAGTAATGTTTGCACACAACTACTTAGCGGATGAATATCTGGCAGAACTTTGAACTTTCCCAGGTGGACTCTTGCAGAAGAGGCCCACTACTTTTTATTGAACCTATTGCGTTCCACTGCTGGGCAAAGACCTTTCCACACTTCTCACTTTATCAGCTAAGTCTTGCCAGCCAACCTCAAAGGAGTTCAAATCGTCTCGCCACCTTTTTTGGAAATACCAGTAGTAGAAATTAATAATAGCATCTTGATTGATTAACGGATTGTTTTCCATTCACTAACTCTTAATTAAAATATGATGGATAACGATAACCTGAGATATGGAAAAATATGCTATCGCGCCATATGGAGCGCGATAAGATAGCGGACGTCGCCAAGTCGTTGTAGTTATGTGATGGTAGGGAACTCTGTGTGGGATTTACGTTTCAAAATTAACAAATAACTTGTGGTCGCCTCGTGGTCGCAATTCGACCGTAATTCATTTAAATTGTAAGTTGGAAAGTATAAGGGTTCTATCGGCAAAGCCTATACCTCTATAATAACAGATGTACCTAAGTAACAAGTTAATTTGCAAAATCTTTTTCAAAGAAATTAAATAATATAACATTTAAATAAAAGACTGAGAAGAGATGTCATCACAAAACGTTTTGAAACATCTGTATACTCTATAATGACCTCTTTCAAACTCTTTGTCTTATTTCAAACTTCTTAAACTAAACCTTCATGTCAAAGTTTTTTTTATCACCTGATGGTAAGTGCTACGCCTGCCCATAACAGTTGCAGCGCCACCCAGAACTTTGTATTGCATAATCTTGTGCGCTACTGCACTGCGTTCGTCATCCTGAAACATCGGTTCTAAAGTCTCATATGCCCAGTAATTTTGCTAGTAACAGTGCTGTACAAACCGCAACACAGTAATGCTTGCACACTACTGCTTAGCGAATGAATATCTGGCAGAGGTGTGGTACTTCCTCAGGTGATCTCTTGCAGCAGAGGCCTACCACTGCAAAAGTATACTGTATAATCGAAGTCCATATCATTATCGATACGGAATAACAAGCTTATCAAATTCTTCAAAATAGAAAAAAATGTGTCCCGTAGAGCCGTGGCGCCTGCGCAGTTGACCTACATCGCTGAACCCGTGGGCTATCGGAAAGCAAACAGTGCAAGTGAAGTTTCAAGAAATTCGCATCGCGAATTGATATTCCAGTTATCGATGTTTGAACAGGCGATGATAACGGGTGGGGCGGCAATCTGGGTCGGCGCGGCGCGGCGCGGGCGCACCTGTACCTTGACGCCACCACGGGGTTCTGGCCCGCATGTAAGGTGTACCTTATGGTTTGTTGTATGGAGACATGGTACACACACGACATGACAGCTAGTGCATACAGGTGTCATCATTTGTATACATTACTTATTATATATATACATTACTTTTGTTTATTTTATTATATTTTACGTGAACTAATAATATATGTATGTTTATTGTGCCCGAGACTTAAGAACCACAAACAATGACATACAGAGTTAAGGCCAAAATCACAGCTTATACCTATAAGACTATCTCTATATATAGAGAAAAAAACAGCTAGTCAAAACATGAAATACTGAATATATAGAAAACAGACACAAATTGAATCAACATAAATGTCACATATAGATCGAGAAAGTTCAAAGAACTGAGACAAACAGAGAAGAAGTAGAGTAAGTAGCTTTAAACTTATCTTATACATAGTAAATACATAAGGTATGGATTAGAATAAGAAAATTACGAAATAATGCACAGCTGGCAATGACTAAACGATATTATGGTTAGAGAATTGATTACACGCCGGTCACCAGATGAAAAGATGACAGGAAATGATATCAAACATCTTATAAAACGGAAATAGCTGAAAGATTAAATGAGGAAAACTCATACAATTTGCAAATCTCAAGAGAGATATTTAAAAAAATGATAGCCGATGATATAAAGATTACAAACCGGATGGAAATAAAACGCCAATCGATATCATATTCATCTCTGGTCCAATCGGCCCTATCGGTGACGAATAAGAGTGGCATTCAAGGCGTTATTACTGAGATTACAATCACAGATAGGAAAACCATAATTAATTCAGCTGTGACACCCTTTCTTCCCGATAAGGAAAATAATACTTAGTATTCATAGATTTGCGATATCGCGCGAGGTGACGCAACAGTGGTAGTGAATTAGTGGCGGGACACGTCACAATAATGCATTAAATATTAACAATTAAATCTTCCTTATAAAATGTAAGTACTCAGATACTTTTATGAGCCGATGATCATAAGAAAAGTTTGTGAAGAATAGAAGATAAGGCGAAATGGTGTGGAAGGGGAAAGTCATCCCCACTTGTCCAGTTGTGTAGAAACACAATAAGATTCAAATTCAGTTGGATATGATCTTGTTTCAGGACATTTGACAACTATTAGCTAAATAAATAACACATGCATTGCATTTTAGACATTCCGGGTATTGTAAAAGTGCTTTTTTTTGCTTATTTATAATAAATGATTTGAAATTTGATTTGTATTGAGATAAATTATTAGCAAATTGTCTGCTTTAATTAATGTAATTGGTGTGTTAATGTATTAATTAATTTTAATAAATAATCAACTAGTAAATGATATTTCCCAGCCCTATGTATACAATGTCCTATTATTTACACACATGATGTCATTTTCCAAATATGTTTGAATGAATAAGCGGCTTCCGCCTCTCGCTATCAGACATAATACCTATTTATGACTAATAGATATAATTTGCATTATTTCTCACTAAATCAATCCTCATAATGTACAACATATCCTCGTACACACACACACACACACACACACACACACAGTATAATATTAACATTGTGTGTTGCATTCGTGTATGTTGTCTTCCTTCTTTCTGTCGTTCTAACTCTAAGAGACATTTTAATGATAATATCTCCCCATCCCTTTCATACCTGTAGAATTATTAAGAGAGTGGTGGCTGGTGGGTGCACCAGTCATACTCGTGAACAGGTGCTTGTAGAGACTGGTCCAATCTGGGTTCTCACTAATAATAATCATTGTTATTGCATTTTTTTTATTAATTTTGATTATGGAATCGAAAATCTCATTGTTGTAATAATTAGTTTAGTGTTGAGATATAAATTACCTAGGACATATTATAAAAAAATGTATATCGATGAAAATACCTGACGTAGTGTCCTAAAAGCTATCTTCTCTAATGTGTTAGATGGGTAGACGGAAGAGTTAATGGTGTTTCAATATGACTACCTGCAACCAGCTGGCGACAACTTTACGTGGTCAAATATCTTATTCTTTGTATTTGATAAGATCTGCCCGGCAGCCAGTGCCCTATACAGTATAGCGGAGTATTAGCCCAGCGGAATCTTCAGTTAACATCATAAAATGCAAATAAACCTACCTGACTCAAATCCATCAGCTCCAGTAACGGCACCAGGCACACACTGACACAAAGTGTTTTAGACAAGACTTTCACAAAGTGTTTTCGATGAGTTTTTCACAGAGTGTTTTCTATCCACAATTCGTTTTTTATCACTTGCCAGAATTTTTTTTTCGTTTTCACGACGCCTTCACAAGTTTTTAGAACTATTTCACAAACTGTTTTCTACAATGGTCTTACAAAGTGTGTGTAACGCGTTGCAGGTGCGTTTGCGTGCGCGCCACACACTTGACCAAGCAGAAGGTTTGTGCCATCCCAGCGCTGACGTAGTACGTAACTGTGGCAGTTAACAGTTGTCAAACTGCACCGGGAACATCCCGAGATGCCAACGTTTTATTTACGATACAAAAACGGGTCTAATTCACGCACCGATTTATACCACAATATCATTTACTTCTAACACAATTTGATGTCACTTAGATTTGCACTTTGATGTTTATATTATCTAACCTTGGCCTTATTTGGCAAACAATCCGATTACAATTATTATTAATTAGGACCAAAATTTAATAAAAGTATTTGATTTTAAAAATATTTATTACCTGTATTTTGTGTAAAAGATAAAATGTTATTTTTTTTTAAATTCTATTAAGTAACGTTAAAGCGTCGAAGCTTCGTAGAATATACTAAGAAGATATTGGTTAGATTGCTTGTGTAGTAAATAATACACCAAAAATGAATTTCTAAACTAACTCACATATGCAAAGCAAAACTTTGATATGTTTATGAATAGTTCTGTATAAACTAGGATCCCGGCGTTCTATAGACTGAATAAAAAACCGAAACGCTCACTATTACCTAGTCAGTCCGAGCAGAGATTGCGCTGTTTGCTCTGGTCGATAAGTCGTCGATATCGAGAAAGTTATCGTAAGCAAATAACTTGGAAAAGCGATCGCATATATCTGTACAACTAGCTAGGTGAGTAGGTACCCGCGGAGCCGCTATCGGCTAACTGTGCCACTCATTATCATACGAGTGCCAGGCTTGTCATGTTCCCTTATTCTGGAAGAAATTTCCGATACGCACTTTTGCGCTATTTAAATAGTTAATTTATTTACTTCCTTAGCAGTTTCTATCTATCATCTATAGATAAGATAACGAAAAACTATCTTGATTGTCTTTTCAAATAACTTTTTCAATGTTTCAGAAATGTTACGTTTCTAAAGGCGAAAAGCAGTCTATTTCCAGACCAGTTCATATTATTTTGACCAACTTCTATACGTTTCTATCAAGTTGCATTCTTGAGAGCTACAACAGCGTTTGGTCTTGTAAATCCAGTAGTGTCTCAGTCACAGCCTACAATATATACCAACAACATAGGCAGGAACGCTTGAAAATACATCGTGACTAGAACGTATGCTAATTATCAAACTCCATGAAGTGAAAACAGCATCTCGTCTTCCTGGGTTCCAATCCATCATCCCGATTGAAATTACAATATTTCTTTATTATTGACGTAACCCAGAAAGCTGCAAAGCTTAAATGGAACTGAGCTGATCATGTCAGCCGCATGCCAGAAGAACTGCAGGCCAAGCCAATAACTAGCTGGACCCGACATGATAAGAAACGGCAACACAGCAGGCCCAGTAAGATATGGCGGGCTGATCTCGCCTACTGGGAGGACTGGACAGCCATTGCTCAGGATAGGCAGAAACGGAAGGATCACCTTTGCCCTGCAGTAGGCGATCTCGAGCTCATAATAATTTACGAACGATTCCATGACAGGAACGACAATCAGTCTCCGTAGTAGACCTATCATCTAATATTTCCAACTAGTGATTCTAGATACTTTGGATTCAGAGGAGATAATTTTTGGGACGAATCCGATTCGCAACAGTTTAGAAACTTTTATTGTTCAATTTCAATACGGTCATCGAACTAGCTAGCTGCTAGACGATACAGGATACGCAGTTACGTACAGAAATAATTCTATTTTACGTCCTGTTTTCTACAGGATATACGCGGCTAAAAATATAATAGAATAGAAATAACTGGGGGTTATTGAAAGTCATGAAACGTGAAATAATAGAATAACTGCTAATATAGGTAAATGGCAGTAAAATGTATTGATTGCGTGAGTCGTCGCACGATACCTGCCGTAAATATTTGCACACCGAGCATTCTCATTGTTATTGGCAGCGTCTACTTTAAATACTCATTGGGGATTTACTTGATAACGTTAATTATAAATAAACGCTCAAGTGCCTGCCTATCGTCAAGGAAAAATAATAAAAAGCAAAATTCAAACTAAACATTTCATTTCCATGCACGTACACAGTTATACCTAATCTCTTAAAGATCCATTGACTCTTTAAAATCTTCAGGCTTTCCAGCTTTGGTGACCCGTCGTCTGGTGACGGCTGAGAAGAAGCGACAGCACTGTTGTGATGGTGAGCGCCGGACTTTGGAGACTGCGGAAGACTCTGCGTCTGAAACACGGGGAAGGTGCTATGGGAATATCTTGTGTGATAATGTGTTTTTTGTAAAAAACTATTCTCGTGTTGCCTTGCATCCATCCACAGCGCTACAAGTGGTTCAGGGGATACTAGATTGTAACAGGCCAGTTGACCATCAGGCTAAATAATCATAGATTCTGGCCCCTAACGAGGATCCCCTGTATCAAGACCAAGAACTACGATCCTGTGGGCTGATCAATGTTACATATTATTTCATTAGAAAGTAAATATAAACTGTTTAAATAAACAAGAACGTTAACACTTTCCCGACTAGTGGCACGTGTTTGTGCAGGCTGTTGATTATTCATTTATATTGAAATCTATGTTCCTTTTTTAGTTTTGCTCATATTTACGGAACACAATAACATCTCTCAATAACACCGTGACGATCGGACAAGCACCAGAGATGACCATAGGTCCGAAGGCAGCCCGGGCGGCGCCTAGGCCTGCGCCACGGTCGCGCGGCGGCGCGGTGGTGGGAGCCCGGGAGGTGTGTGAAGCGCTGCGTCACGCCTGGTCGCCGGTAAATGGTAGCTTGTTAGACGCCATGGCCTGTGGGAATCTCACGCACTGTGGGTTGACTGTGATAAATAGATTCACCGTACTCTCAAACCGGCAAACTAATCTCATGTAAGATGTATGAATTAATATTATGAACCGGGCAGGATCCCTATGGATGACAGGAAGCAATCATTCTGACACACGTTAAATATAGGAAATGTATTAAATATAGAAAACACTTTCTAATATAGAATCTTTAAATATAGAAAACTAATCTAATAGTAATCTATTCTGAGGTAGAAGTCATTGAGGTACCGTGACATAGGCTTTTCTTAGACCGTAAAGAGCGCACTTGCGTTCATATTTATTGCGTACACACATCACCCAAACCAATCCTGTATCTAGGAATCAAGAGCTACGAGGACCTTGGTCCCACAAACACCCAGATAACTAATTGACAATACCTGAACTAATGAAGTAGGAAGACGTTGTCGTTTGCTAGACGGTAAGGGCCAAATTCATAATAATTACAGTATATCTAAGTACCTAATGTTCTCTCATCTATACAAAGAAACGATCGAATATTTACGGCGATATGTCAAGTAGTTTCATCCACGTTCACTACTGTCCCACCGGAACCTTAAATTTTTACGAGACAAAAAGCATTTTATATTATATTCCAAGACCTAAAGTATCTGTAATACTAAATTTCATTAAAATCGGTTCGAATGTTTTGGCGTGAAGAGAGGACATACGCGAACAGAAATGTCACCTTTCTAATATTAGTGAGATAGCCCTTCCTTTTGGCTTTGCCGTAGTCGGGTAAAATGTAATGTCTCCACCCGGACACAGCGTGGTCACCACAAAGTACGGTGGTGAGCAGTCACCAGCGACGCGTCGCGCCGGTAATCACGGGGCGGCGCTGCGCAGTCGCCGTTTGTGGGAACGCTAACAAGAATGTTAAGCATTCGCGGCAAATTGCTGTTACTGTCTTAAATGTATCGGAAAACTTTGATTTCTGTTAAACTTTTTTTTATAATATGTTACATAAGTACATTTCTCTGAATTCAAGGAATTAGGAACTACGAGAAACACACGCGCTCGAATAAATTTCCGTGGCTTACACAAATCTTTGGCATTTACCATTTACGCCATGGAGGCGGAAATAAGAGAGAGTTGGTCGCTATTGTCCAAACTAATTATTTCGCGTATTTTTAATTGGAAGCCTCACCATCCGAACACGTTCGTTATCGATTTGGGTAACGATATGTATCATCCCAGATTTCCAATAAACTGCAATAATGATTACCTACCCCTATAAAAATTTAAAGAAAATGCTTTCTTTACCTATATTAGTGCCATTGTACTATTCAGAACATTGAGAAGGCAGACGACGGAAAGCTAGCAACTTAGCTACCGACATCCGATGACAAATTTATCGTATCTCACAATAAAAACTGCTCGTAAAAATATTACTACAACCTCCTACCCCCTTCCCTGCGATGTACGAGTATCTCGGGGTGCGAGGGGGGAGGGGGGGGGGGGAGGGACACAGAGGGATCCCGCGAGAAATAACACACTTTGTCTTACAGAGAATCGCGTTCAATCGCGGGACACGCACTGAGGAAGCCTTTCATGTTGGATGTGGTATGGAGATTGTCAGCGTAAGTTTTTTTTTAAGGGCAATATGTCCTCCACTGCAGTTACGGAGGAAGTGTGAGCAATCCTTCACAGAGAAGGGCAAGATGACGCTAGCATTCACCATCTTGCCCTAGCAGCACAAGATATATTTCAACCGACATCAACTGGTGGGTGAAGCTTTTTTTTATGTTCTGCGCAACAAGATTTGGCGGTATTTTAGGAGAAAATAAATTGAGATGTAGGTACCACATCTCGATCTCTCGTCTTTCCCACATCTGTAGTTAAAGTTGAGCGCGCTACGTTACGATATTGTTCGCTAAACCGGGCTCCGCCGCGTTTACGATTATTCTGCAACTACCCGCATCGCAACAACCGCCATTTTGATTTCTGCGACATCCATCTTGTTTCGTTTGATTGCGTCGGCCGTTTGGGAAAAAGTGTGTAAACGGTGATTTGATCTGATGATTTTTGTCAAGTTATCCCTGAATAGGTATCATTGAGGGCATTCTTATCGACGGAGATAAGCTTTTCCGGTTTCTTTAGAGATTCTAGAGGCTAAACTATTGTATTGGATGGCGGCCATTCACATCCGTAACGTTTGCGCAATTTTTACGGAAAAGTCTCGTTCCAATTGCAATCCTTCAGATTTCCAAGATTTTTTAGCGAACATAAAAGTGTGTTGAAAATTTAAAATTATTTCTTAACCTACCTACATTTTCCATTAGAATTTCTTTGCAGGTGCCCTTGAAATGTTTGCACCTGACCAGCAAACAGCTCCAACCTGAAATTGTATTTAAATTACATTAAGGGTGATTTTAGACTAATACAAGTACGTATATGGATATTTGTAATGATGCCAAGACGGCCATACAGATATAATACGACAACAAAAAAACCATTTTTTTTATTAAAAATACATAGAAGTCATAAAAATACGTCCCAGTAAAACATCATGCATAATCTTCGAATAAAATTTCAGTAATAAACACATTTGTAGGTGGTGTTGCCAGACTTATGTCAACTAGCCTGTGTGAACTCAGTTGCACCCCCTGCAAGCGTCCCCTGAGCGCAAGGCAAGGGCAGGGGCGGCTCTGATCAGCATGCATGCGACGTCGCGCGACTCAATAAAACTTGCAACATCACACCGCTCATGAATGCTAACTAACTTTTCACACCTATTTCATATTTTAGTGCGACGAGTAGATACTTTTTATGCTGATTAAAATACTTGTTGATGCTATTTAAGACATCAATTCTACCTTCTTGTAACTCGTTTTGAATAACTTATCTTGATGTGAAAAGCTTACTCTATAAACCTGTATAAGACTGTAATGTACATAAGTGTTTTGGAATAGTCCCGATCTAGTGTTGTAGCTAAGTGACCAGGGATTCTCATACCAGCCCTTAAAGGCATCTCCGAAACCGTCCGTATGAATGAAGGTGCTAAATAAATGTTATAATTCGCGATCGTTTCGGCGCGCGACGTAAAGGGAACCGTCCTAAAAACGGGCCGCGTCCGCGCCCGCGCCGCCGCCGCGCCGCGCTGTGCCGCGCCGCGCCGCGCCGTACAAGCGGAACGGGCGTTACGCCGCGCCTTTACGAGCCATATTTATGGCTCACTCGTCGGACACTCGGCCGTTTTTTACGATATACATAAAAGCTGCCGTGAAAGATTTACGCGAAATATATTCCGGCTAATGCTGATTGCCCCGCGTTTCATTGTACTAATGTTATTGCTCACCGCTCTGTCCGCCGCTTTATTGCGATGCCGGCGATGCTGTAAATGTTTATGTAGATTAAATTGGTCGCGACACGACGCCGCTCTAGCTTTTTTTCTACAGCTCTGATTAATACACGGCCTCCGGGTCCCGTAGTACCTAGTAAGATTCGGTTTGTATCGCGGTGTGATTGCGCGCTCGTGAGCGGCGGACGATCAATTTTTTGATAGTGTCACTCGTCGGCGACGAGTCATTTCTTACGACAACATTTGATTTGAGTCCCCGCAAATTCAATTTGTAGCACAATGCCGCTAAAAGCGACGACGTCGGATCCCGCACAGATACAGGCGCGGGGCGAGGTGGTGCGGGGGTGCGGGGGTGCGAGGCGAGCCCCGAGGAGACACGGAATGGAAAGCAAACCGAACACCCAAATAAATATTCGCTTTAGCAACAATCGAGCTTGCAACTCACACAATTACGGCAAAATGGAAAACCTTAGATAAATAAAATCGGAAGCGCCCGAGGGGTCGCGGCCGGGGGAGGTGAGGGGGAGGTTTTTCTCAAGAAAAAGCGGAGGCAGCAAACACAAACATCGAGCGAATGTAGCGAATTTCCAAAGTCCATTCGGTTTATTGACACGGGCGAGGGGCGATGCGGATTCAAATCCCCCGCACCCGTCGCGATTTACAATAAATTTCAAGCGGAGAATATGTTTGCAATATGTCGGAGGAAGGGCCGCTCTCGAGACCAATTACTTTGCCCTTTCGCCCTCGGACCCCCGCGGCGGCCGCGGCGCGACTCCGCCACGTCGCCGCGCCCGCCGGCGGCACGGGCGGCGCGGCGCGGCGAGAGGCGATGCTTAAGAACCCAATTTTAAACACTTGCTGAGGAATGTAGTAAGCTGTTTACATCGTAATCGAAAGCTTCGCGAAGGGATCCACCCCCAGCGGCGCTTTGAATTTTCCATTTGGTATTTTCAATGGGGTTCAAACAAGTGAACATGAAGTTTATTCGTCGGCCGATTTGCTTTGGGGAAAACGTTTACATTTATAAAATTATGTTAATGTGCTTGAGCGTTTTCCTCTCTTTATTAAAGTTCGTAGTTTGGTTTAAACAAAAGTTTAACAAATATAATGGTTAATTAGGTACACTTTTTCAAATTAGTAATGAAGCCTCGAAGTGTCGGCAGTGGGGTCTATAATTAGAATAGCTTAATTACTTCTTCAGATAATTTTACCTTTTATATCATGATTTAATAATTATTGGAAATAATAGTTACTCTTCCTAGTTATTACTACGTAAAATTTAATTTATTTTTATTTTTTTTAACGAAATTTAAACTTACTTTTCGTTTAATTTAACCACGAGTAGTCAAATAAGTTGAAGTTTTTCATATAAACGTAGCCATGTGTATATGAAAAACTATATAAACTTTCCCGAAAAGTTGCAGATGAATATTTCAAAATGGACATATAACTGTCACTGTATAATAAAGTACAAGTATGATAGAGCTATAAAACATGAGATTATATTATAAACCGGCGAGGGCGGCGCGCGGCGCGGCGCGGCGGGGCAGGGCGGCGCGGCGGCTAGGGCGGCGGCGGAGGGCGATAAAGCGCGCGCCTCCAGGGACCCGCCGCTTACAATTTTAACGAATTATTCACGACGGTTTTGATGAGAACTTTTATATACCTATGCATTACTATAGGTACCTGTATATTAGCAATTTATGACATGATCAGCCGTGAGTCACCTAGCCCTGACTTCCAATAGCGTCGTGACGTGGGCGCGTCGTACGAGTATAAACCGATAATGATTAGGTTTCGGCGAGTTTTCATTTTAATGGTGGGCCATTAACAGATGGTAAAATCAGTTTTATTTCTTATCCCGTGCAATAATGAGGACTTTCTGCGAAGTAACATCCGAGCTTGTTAGACATACCGTAAGACTTTTCGAGTTAGAAAATAAAATCCACAAATAGCGAGATCGTTATTGAAGTACAAGTTACAAGCGAAGGCTAACAAATGCAGGACGCTGGCAGCCGCCCGCGCCGGGAGAGGCATGTTCCTCATTACGACGCCGAAATTCCACTCTTTATTTATGAAATAAAAATGAAAACATTTCTGCGGACGCTGACGAATAGCCACCCCCCTCCTCTCCCATGCGGGGCAGGGGGGCTCGCAGGGTGGGGGCGGCAGGGATGCGAGCCACCTCGTATGTAGGCGTAATAAGACACTTTTAAATTCCGAGGCTTTTGTTTTCTTAATAAGCTTTTAAATTTCACAAAAGAATGCATTATTTTAAGCAGTCAGTTTTTAAGACTGACATTTTTAAATGACTAAATTCACTAAAATGTACGATTTTATTTTTGTCACAACATAAAATGCAAAAAATTACGAAACGTATTCAGTACTTATGAGTCGCAATACTACAACTTATTTTATATCTACCGGCCCTGTGCTTACGATAAGTATGAAAGTTGATATAGTTTGAATATGAGACCAGTTTTCTTTTATTATAATACTCATGAGTAAAGTATCAACCCACAGCCACGTCAGTTTACGACCACACCATAGACACTCCATACAAGTTACTGATTTGACATTTCACTCATATAAATGACGTCTGTACTCGCGCCTAATGCGTGTTTAACTACTCGAAGATACTACGCGCCCAGAACAAGAGGCAACCCACTAGAATAAAGGTTCATGATACATTGTTTGACTATAATTACTCTTTGTCATTAAGGCGTGTAATATGGATTGACCTCCCGATTTCCCTCCAGGTTGCGGGTAGAGGTGCAGAACACAGATCGCGGGGGTGGAGAGTGTCCATTCTGTATGTGGTTTATATATCTTCTGAGTTTAAAACACAATTTCCAGAATAAAACTAAGAAAATTGTCTACTGCGAGCTAAAATGATTACAGAAATTGGTTTACGTCGACGCAAGTTTCCAATTCGCACCTAACTAGATGTAATTATATTGAAGTTTAATTTCTGAAGGGGGATAGGGGGGAAGGTAGGAAGGAAGTGGAGGGGGACCGGAAAGATTTTTCAATTACCAACTTTGTGCCTTTCGCTCCAATCACAGATTACAGAGTACTTTCGAAGGCAGACAACTTTTATTATAATAGTTAAGTAAGTATACTAAATATCCAATTCTTTTTTAATACAATAAAAAATAAAGTTCGTTGAAAACACTCCATGAATTGTCATTCCAGTGTTACACAATAAATTACCTTAACTGCTTACTTTTGTAAGTGTACTTGCTTACTCCTAAGTGTTGTGACTTCATGTCTTTGTTCAAAAAGACAATACCAAGCTTTAACTTATCACCAATTATACCTACGATATTGCCAGTCAAATAACTTAATTGAAATAATGAATTATATGCGGCAAGTCTTATTATAATTAATCCAAAGAAACAACCGTTCATTCCCTACTCTACGCCCGCCGTGGAATTCTTAATATCAGTGCGCGCTAACTACGGCCCTATAATATTGGCTACAGGACGGGTCTTCCCCTCCCCTTTACCCGCCCGCCCTGGAATCCACCCCTGCCCCCACGGGGTACAGCCTTCAAGTGTCGCGAGCAAAGTAAGGAGCATTTACAAGCTGATAGGTACACATTTATTCTTTTAAAATATGAAGTTGTAGGAATCTTTTGATATATTATCTACTTTTACGCAAGAAACATACAAAATTGTCGAAGTGGGGTGAGAGCCACGCTCAGCGGTGGGCGCATATGGGTTGATGATGATGACGAACATACATTTAAAGAAGATTTATATTTTGGACAATAAATAGTACGCTCGGCTTGGTGTTCTGAAACCATTTGCTGTCTCCACGGTATATACTGTGTGCCTACCATGTCTTATATCAGTAGAGTTTTATTGCAGAATCAAAATAATTTTTACCATAACTACATTAATGATATTCGTCACTAATGATTTCTCGAGGTAATTCAGGAGGTTCTTGCGCCTAAAATCGATCAATCGATCTTAAATGAGGAAGCGACGTCCTCCAGGGTCAGAGTTTATCAGGTCGCTCAGAGCTTCTGACAAAACTTAACCACTGATAGTACTAATTGTAAGCAAACGGCGATTTGTCGTGCCCTCGAAGCATGGAAGCGCTTACATGTTCACACATCCAAGTATGAGCCACCGAGGACGTTGCTTGGCTTTAGTGATCGCTTAACATCGCTCCGATGATTAATACCATCCAGCGCTTCCGAATTATTAATCCGCTTCCTCGTATGGGGCCGTGTGTCCGCGCCTTCACCTCGCTAACGATTACACGGCGCAGTAAACGCTACTTTCAAATTGGATCCCGCCGGCTCCCGGCGGCGGCGTCACAAAGGACGTTTGATTCGGCTCCGCTCGCATTCCTACAGCTCCGCCGCTCCACGGCGTCCACGGCTCAAATCGGCCTATTAAATGCCTCTCTCGAGCAGCCAAGAGGGCGTTAAAATCCTAGCGGAAAAAGCTTTGTTCTTCAAATAAAAGTTCTCGAAGGGGCACCGAATATAGAACATTATCGGGTGCTACACCTTTTGTTATCTCTCCGCTACAAACCTGCACGTAAAGTACGATATATCTATGTCGGGAAAATTAATCTTCAAAATAAACGGATAAGATTCCAAATTGCCAACAACCGAATATAACCGAAGCTCTAGTTGTGACGGAATCCGATTTAGACGCTCCTATCGGTCCGGTGGCTATTCGTAGAAGTTCTACGACGCTATTCATAGCCCGTAGTCGTAAGAAGGCTACGAAGGGCACTCGGTATCGGCAAGTAAATGAGTCCAATATCAATTGTCCATGGCTCGCTGCGACCGGACCTACGCCAACGCGCGCCCGAGTGACGTGCCACGGTTAATTACGGACCAGCGCGGTGGGGCGGGGAGCGGGGGCGGGGGACAGGGGGAAATATGTAGGGAGAATTTGCTTTGTTTGGCTCAGACGCTGCTTTGCAAATTGTTTTTGTTTAGTATGAAAACATTGATTTAAGAATCGAGTGTTTAATAATTGTAGTAAATTAGTAGAAGGTATCTAAAGCTCTTTGCCCGATAAAGTACGACCAACGCACGATCAGAAGCTAAACTTAACTGACTTATTCGTGGCAGTATAAAACGTTCGTTTTTAGAAACGCAAAGTAAATGTCAACAAAATAACGAGGTGTGTTGCGATGTGGCTGACTCACCTGACATTTAACAATAATTAATGATTTTGAAATATCAAGAGCGTCAAGTCGCGTTTCCATTAGCCCACAAAAACGAGGCAGAAATTAAACCACAGACAAACAAAAAAAAAAAACAAAGTAAAGAATAAAGTAGGTAGTAAAATATGATCTCTTCCAGGCGTAACCATTAGAAACACATCCGCATTTCCATCGTATAATTATTTGTATTCTCAAACTCATCAATATATTCCTCTCACACACCTAACAGACGCATCCCTCGCATAACGAGGCGCTCTCATCAGCTTATTCAAATACGGCGCATGCAGGGGTGCAGAGTAGGGGTGGGATGGCGAGCGCGCATGCATAATGTATGGGGTGCTTAGCAAGCGCGGATTACTCAGGAGATGGTGTGGATGTTGCATGTCTGAGATCATTTTGTGATTGCTTCTCTCCATTTTGTTTATGTTATGAATGTTAGGCTCAATGACCGAAGAAGCAGCCTACGATGCGTTATATATACATATATTGTTCGCGCCACTTACATTGGCACTCATAATACCTTCCTACCTTCCTATTCCTATCATTTTTTGGCGACTATCTCTGTCGCTCATATCGTGGTATCCACGAGAAAACTGCTTGCCGCCGCAAGTAGTCTGCGATCGACCCTCGTCCTTCGCGGCTGCCGCTCTCGCCGAATCCAAAGTACTGGATCTGCTGCTCCTCTGTGGTGGTCCACGTGAATTCGACGCGCAAATATAAACAAAACCCGCTATAAACCCGCCGCGTAAACGCTCCTTGCCGACACGCACCAACCGCCTAAAATACAGTCCACTACATCGAACGTCATAACATCCTGAAGGAACAAGCAGCTTGGAGACGGACCCGAACCGAGGTGATTGCAGTTGCATGGAGACCAGGTTAGTCGCCAAGTTCCTTTGTACTACTCTTCTACCAGCCATCCTTCCCCCGCCATTGGAGGCGCGCTCAGCCTATACAGCTTAGCTGCCGCGCTAACATATTGTTGGTCCTCCGCCGCCGGATCTTCTCTGGTCCTCCCGCTATTCTCTGGCCCCTCTTAGGCCTCATATAGTCCTCTTTATAACCGCCCGCAATTTTATATTGGTATTTTTACCAACGATAATTTCCTATAATTATCGTGTTCCCGCCCGCAATTACAGTTCAGATAGTACCCTGTACTATCCTACTACGCTATTATATACTTATTTCGTGTATTCCGCATTCCTAAATAGTAAAAATAACGATTTTTCCGTAATTCTTAATTTTTATTAAAAAGTGAAGGTATTCCTAACGACCGCCCGTGCGTCTCCGCGTGGGTATTCAATACGCCGCGCGCGCGGCAGGTAAATGCTGTAGGCAGTTGCAGTAAGTTAGGAATTTCATACTTTATCTAGTTTTTTTTATACTTTGTTAAGATGGCTATGGCTACTCGTTCAAAAGACAAAGATAGTGAAGTATACGAGGACGCAAAGGCGCTCGATACGTTACAGGTCGAACGTTTGACCTTGATAGGTAAACGTGACATTATATTTTCTCGCTTACAAGATATTTTTAACCGATCTTTAAAGGCTTTCACTGATGATACTGAGAAAGATTTATTTCTATGTGGAATGATCTCGTTAGACCGCTTACGCTCCGATTTCAATGAAATTGTGAACAAATTAAATGTCACCGAGTTGACTCTCAACGCTTCGTACACGGTAAACTACCAATCTATAAACGTCTTCGAAGATATGTTTTGCCGTTGTCAGTTTGTTTATAATAAACTTAACCCGCCTTTAAAAACCGCTGATTTCAATGTTGCCCCGCAACGTAAATCCATCAGAATTCCTGAACTCGATTTGATGGTCTTCAATGGAGATCCGATGACCTGGAGGATATTTTATGAGTCATTCAAACGCACGATTCACGAAAATCCCGATCTCACTGATCACGAACGCGTCCAATATTTAATTAATAAATTGTCAGGCCGGGCCCTTGCAGTTTGTTCTGGTATCGTACCTAACGGTGATAATTATCCGATCATATGGCAGACGCTCGTCGATAAGTATAACGACAAACGTAACCTAGCCTCCGCTTATCTTGATCAAATGCTTGATTTTAAATCTTTTAACACCGCGACGAATAAAAACTTAGAATTATTCCTAGATAAATTCTGCACGGCTGTGTCAAGTTTGAAGTCTCTCAAGCTCGATAACGTGTCTGATTTTATTTTACTATCGCTCGCTTTGAAGAAAATAGATTCAAGTACTGCACGGTCGTTTGAAATGCACATGCGAGGTAAATCTATGCCTACATACAATGAACTTTTAAAATTCACCCGCGAACAAAGCAAAATATTGGAACGCACTACGACCGATTCTCTTAGCCGCAGTGATAACAGGCCGGGTACTGCAAGGTCTACGCAGTCTTTTGCAGCATCATGCGTCACTCACTGTCCGCTTTGCAAGCAAGCCGATCACGCTAACTTATATAGATGCCCTGCATTTGATAAGCTTTCTATCGACGACAGGTACACTTTTGTAAAACAAAGCAAAGGTTGCACTAATTGTCTAAGCACTACGCATATAAATACTGCTTGCAATTCTAAATTTAATTGCCGTTATTGTGGATGTAAACATCATTCTATGTTATGCCGCAAAGTATCATCTTCCCGTGAAGACAATCGCCCGTACCCTAGCGCTCCGTCACAGGCGCACGCGCCGCCTCCGCGCGCGCGAACTGGCAACTTCTCCGCCGCCGGGGATCACATGCCGCCTTCGGCATCGCCGCCGCCCGTCGCGGGCTCCGCTAGCGCTCAGCTGACGAACTTACCTACAACTGCTTATCAGTCATCACAACAACAGGTGTCGCTGTGTAATATACGCCCCGCTTCGCAGCCTAATGACACTACTTGTTTACTGGGAACCGTACAAGTTTATGCTACGGATTTAAATGGTCGCCGCCATGTAGTACGCGCCTTAATTGATTCGGCTTCCCAAAGTAACTTTTTAACTTCAAAATGTTGCGCTAAATTAAATTTAAAATGCAATAAGGTGACGAACACCGTTGTTAAAGGGATAGGTTCCGCATCTGACCCAATCAAGGGAGCAGTTTCTGCTACTTTATCTTCCCGCCTAAATGATAATTTTATTGCAATTGACGCCTATGTTATCGACCGCATAACAGACAATTTACCGGCAGTGAAAATTGACGTATCCTGCCTTTCATACCTGAACTGCCTGCCTCTGGCAGACGACAGTTTCGCTTCGCCTTCCGAGATCGACATACTTATAGGCGCGCCGCTCTTTTCTGAAATATTGCTATCAGGCCGCGCCGCTGGTCCGCCTGGTACTCCAACCGCTTTTGAAACCATTTTTGGTTTTATCGTAATCGGGACCGCTCCCGTTACTCCCGCTCATGTTACTCCCGCTCATGTTACGCCCGCTCATATTGGAACCGTTGTTTCTATCACTGACCCCTTGGTTGAAGATAGATGCCGTTCTCATATTTCCCTCTGTACCTTTACGGAAGGACCACGTTTAGATAATCTTGTCCAACGCTTCTGGCAGCTTGAAGAGGTGCAATGCACGCCGACTTTGAGCCCAGACGCTATAGAATGTGAACGCATTTTTACAAATAACGTTTCCCGCGATCCTACGGGACGCTATTCTGTAGCGTTACCTTTCTCCCGCGATCCCGCGACCGCTCTGGGTAATTCTTACCCTATCGCTAAAAAACGCTTCATGTATCTCGAACGTAAGCTCGCCGCGACACCTGCTCTGCGCTTAGAGTACGATGCTATAATCAAAGAGTACATTCAGAAGGGTTACATTTCACTGATCGACAATGATAGTCCTTTTACTGGATATTACGTGCCACACCACGCCATTGCGAGACTACAAAAAACAACAACTCGATGGCGTATGGTGATGGACGCCGGTGCTGAAACTGACTCAGGCCTCTCCTTGAATCGAGTTTTATATACCGGGGATAATTTACAAAACGATCTTTTTACAATCCTCTTGGATTTCCGCCTCTACCCAATCGCTTTTACATCCGATATTAAACAGATGTACCTACAAATTTTGATAAATAAGGACCACCGCAAATATCAAAAATTCCTGTATCGATTCGATCCCGTTTTTCCGCTTGATACCTACCAATTCAACCGCGTTTGTTTTGGTCTACGTAGCAGTCCGTTCCTTGCAATGCGAGTGTTGCGAAAGCTGTGCGCCGCCGACGGTGCCCGCTTCCCACTCGCAGCATCTCTTATCAGCGACAACACATACATGGACGACGTGTGCTACTCCATGCCTACTCTGTCGGCTTGTTTACAACTCAGAGACGATCTCTGCGAGTTGCTCAAGGCCGGGGGCTTCGATCTCGTCAAATGGGCTAGTAACTCACCCGCGCTCCTTGACTCCCTTCCCGTCTCTGCGTTAACGGAATGCGTTAAAAATGCGAAAAATGCGTTAACGGATCTTTTAAATTCCGACGAATATATTAAGTCTATCTCAGATGAGTTATCAGCTAATCGCATACACTGGAAATTCAATCCACCGCGAAGTCCTCACTTCGGGGGGAATTATGAAATATATGTGAAAGCGTTTAAAAGTCATCTTCATAAAACGATCGGTTCACAGTTACTCACCTATGAGGAAATGTTAACCGTACTCACACAGATAGAATGCGTTATCAATTCTCGTCCTATAACGTTATTGAGCGAAGATCCGTCTGAGCCGACCGCGCTGAGTGCTTCACATTTCTTAATGACCGCACCGCTGAAGCATTTACCCGCTTGCACGATTCCCGATGAACCTGGACACTTATTGAAACGGTACGCTTTATTGGATCAAATGGTACAATCATTTTCCAAACGGTGGAAGTTGGAATATCTTCACTTACTTCAATCTAGAGGAAAATGGAATACACCTTCGAATCCCATTACAATAGGTTCTATTGTTCTTATTATCACTGATAATATTCCCCCGCTATCCTGGCCTCTCGGCGTCGTCGTGGCCACTCATGTCGGCGGCGATGGCATCTGTCGAATAGCGTCAGTAAAAACGGCGACCGGCGTCTACCAGAGACCCGTCGTCCGTTTATGTATCTTACCTACCCAATAATTTAACCCCTTGCTCCCCGGTCAACCGCTATGTTATATTTAACCCGTTGACGGCTTAAGAGTTTAACTCTTATTTTTATATTTTTTATTTCCCGCTTTCTTTTAAAAACCAATGGTTTTTAGGCCGGGGGCAAATGTTCGCGCCACTTACATTGGCACTCATAATACCTTCCTACCTTCCTATTCCTATCATTTTTTGGCGACTATCTCTGTCGCTCATATCGTGGTATCCACGAGAAAACTGCTTGCCGCCGCAAGTAGTCTGCGATCGACCCTCGTCCTTCGCGGCTGCCGCTCTCGCCGAATCCAAAGTACTGGATCTGCTGCTCCTCTGTGGTGGTCCACGTGAATTCGACGCGCAAATATAAACAAAACCCGCTATAAACCCGCCGCGTAAACGCTCCTTGCCGACACGCACCAACCGCCTAAAATACAGTCCACTACATCGAACGTCATAACATCCTGAAGGAACAAGCAGCTTGGAGACGGACCCGAACCGAGGTGATTGCAGTTGCATGGAGACCAGGTTAGTCGCCAAGTTCCTTTGTACTACTCTTCTACCAGCCATCCTTCCCCCGCCATTGGAGGCGCGCTCAGCCTATACAGCTTAGCTGCCGCGCTAACATATATATATATATATATTGTTATGTCCACATTCTTGTTATACATATCAATTATAAAAGAGCCCATGGCAACACCACTACATATACAAATTACCAAAACACACACCCATTTTTATACAAAGTTTTATTTTATCTTATATTAATTGTTAATTTTTGTTTATTTAACACAAAACTCAAATCATTTATTGCAAGTAATCAAAAATATAGCACTTTTACAAGTACAAAGAGAAAAATAAAAAGTAAATCAGAATATGATCTACTAAAGTAATGATTAATCTAATTCTGATTACGATTACTATCTTCATTATAGTGCACCTAATAATCCCGTATAGTCTCTTAACGAGTGATATCGAAGAGCCATTATGGCGGGTCGCGTCCGGAGAGACGTTAAATCTTTCATAAAGCGTAATAATAATAAATTGAAGCGCATTTTACAGCGGCCAGCCGCCAGCCGCCAGCCGCCAGCCGCGTGGCCCCACACAACATGGACTGCAGAAGGGAAGCTTTACAATGCACAAGCTGTCAACTCCGGCAAGCTTTGCTCTTCACACATACTCGTACGTACATGTATCTTACTAAATAACCTTGTGGCTGCTTTAATTTCTATATTATTCTAAAAGCGTCTGATATCCATCGGGTAGCTAAATATGTTTATTACCAGCCAATTACCGCCTATTGTCACAGTTATTGTTAAGCTTGTTTTTAAGTTTTCTTTATTCTGTACTGCTTTTTTAAATTTCGTTTTAGCAATACGAAATGCAGTCCTAGATATGTTGTCATTGTTATATGTGAAAATGGGTTGGATACTTAATTTGAACAATACACAAATACCTACTTAACACTAACAAGGAGCGAGTGTTTCGAAAGCTTGTGAACTGGTGTCCAGTAGTGCAGTGACGCCTGCATATAACGCAGCGTAGCGTTTGTTATGGAACGGAACGGCCCCGGTTTAGCACCGCGTCGATGGATTGACTCGGATATGGAGCTTTTAATTACGGCACGTGAGAATACACTTGTATAAGTATAAAAAAGTTCTATAGATATATCATTACTTGCCTGCAGAACACGGTTTTTAGGGTTTCCATAATTTGAATAGATTTTAACTTCATTTTTAGTTAAATTAACATGACGATGACGTTTTTTAATTGAATCACGTATATTTTTCCAAGAGAAAATATTTAAAAAATTAATCTTCCTCTCGATCTTTCTGAAACATTTTCGGTATATTCAAAATACCAAATCTAGAGTGCCTAAGATTTTCTGTTCCTAGAAATAGTAACGTCCCTGGTGGCTTGTTTTCCGAGAAATTCTTAATTAAACCACAGCATCTTTAAAACACAGCACACATAGTTGCTGAGAATCAATTTAGCCTAAGCCAGGGGGGTGCCGGGTGGGGGCGGCAGGGGGCGGAGAGCCGAGGGTGCAATAATTAGGCGCCGGATTAGCCTTGCCAAGGAAATTAACTTGAAACTCGATGGCTTCCGGCCCGTTATCTATAGGTACCTATATAAAATCTAAATCTAAATGTCTGGCTGACTTTTTCAATTCAAGATCATTTTTTTGTGTGCCTTCTTCTTTCTCGGAGATTGAATGTTCTGATTACTGAAATTGTTCTGTTCCTAGTAGAATAAAACTATACTAAGAAAAAACAGCTTTTTTTGGTTTTGATTATAATTTTGATTTTGAATTAACTTGATTCCTTTCTTTTTCTTTTCTATGGGTGTATCGCTCACCTGGAATTAGAGTGTTTTTTTAATTTTTCTCCTTGTGATTTTTAGTTCATTGAATGATTCTTTAGGATAGGTATCATTTTTTAAATTCATATCAAACACTATGACAATCAAATATTATCTAGGTTTCTTTCTTTCTGTCTGAGAGGATAGTCCCAGCCCAGGATAAATAAGCATTTCAAGTCAAAATCCATTTTTTAATTTATTTTACTAAGTAATGAGACGAGCAAGTCGTTGACCTGATCGTAAGCGCTGCGCCTACCCATAACAGGAGCAGTGCTACCCAGAACTTAGCATTGCACAATCTTGTGCGGCACTGCACTGTACTCATCCCCTGAGACACCGGTTCTATAGTCTCAAAAGCCCACAAAATTTTCACACTACCGTATGACTGATGAATCTCTGGCAAAAGTGTGGCACTTCCTCAAACGGACTCTTGCCTTGAGGCCTTCCACCAAAACAATACTAAAACTACCACGAGAACATTTAGAACGATACATGACGTCACTTTCGCTTGATATTTACTTCAATACTAGAGCGAATTCATTTGAGCCTCAACGAAAGCCGCGGGCCGCAGCTGTAGCGCACAAGACAGTATATCGTGGCAATTAGCCGCGCACAATTAGCGCAGGTATTCGGCAATCGGCAGCGGGACGGGAACATCTCGCGCGAGGCAGCCGTGAGCTATGTGCGCGATATTGCATTCCGGGGTGCAAGGGGTTACGGCAGAGTTACAGGCGAGGCTGTGGTGTGGTGGGACCATGGGGGTAGCTTGGTAACTAATGGGTATAATGGTGTTTGGTAGAGGTTTGTATACAGATGTACACTTTTTATATAATTGGGACGAGCGAGTGTTTCCGATAGTGTAAATAAACATACTTCGCATTTAGTAGCAGCGAAAACCGAACTCATGTCTTTTGTATTATACGTTAACATACTGGGCTGCATTATGAAGGACCAAGTTTATGACTTGATTTATAGTTTTTGGTGATTTCTTTGATAAAAGTTAAAAGATCAGACGTTTTAGTATATTTTTCGTAATAAACATAACAACAATACAGTTCAATACTCTCCATCCGATATGATCGCAACTATTGCTAGTACAAAGAGCAGTGGCGGGTCCAGCGGGGGGTCAGCCGGGAGGGGGGAGTCGGTGCACCCGTCGTCATGGCGACCGCCCCCGCCTAATCAATTGCAGAAATATGTACGAGCCATTACCACCACAACTTGGCCTTCCGCACCTCCCGACGTACAATACAACACAGGCCCAAAGGGGAGCAGAATAAGAGCTCAGGGTTCCTTTTAAAGTGGTCGTTTTATACGGCAGAGCGCTAGGCGACATTACACACACTTGGGAAGCGAAGAAAAGATGTACGAGTGTATAGCCGCCGGTTATCGCATGTACTCGTATGGCGCTTCACTGCGAGCTATCGGAGCCGGAGTCAGGAAGCGTTGGGACGAGGCTTCATTGTCAATATTTCATGTGGACTCTACTTGATGCAATTGAAATGGGATTTCGGATAAGTTTGTTGTTGGAAAAGAGATATTGGATTGGTGATCATATTTTAGAGTACCTACTTTTTTCTATATTTCGATAATATCGAAATTTAAAAAAAAGTGACTTTATCTCTACGAAATCAACGTAGTTGCAGCATAATTCTTTTTTTTTTTTAAAGAAACATACTAAAATTCTTAATAATTTTTGTAGCTGATAAATAAAGTAGGTTACTATTTAAGAATAATTAAAATTAATAAGCCCATGCAGAAAACAAAATCAAATCTAATAATTTAATTAAAAAAACACCCACCTGCTTAAAGCTTACTACGTGCCCGCTACGCGGCTACAATTTCGTAGCTAGTGCTACGCCAAAAATAACAAATTATTTTTTTACATAAAATAATTTCAATGGATATTGAATTCATGAATAAATTATTTTTAGTGTTACCTGTTCTAATAATTCTTTGTGTTCCAAAAACATTCTATACGTTTCTGAGAGGGCATTAGTACTGTTTACCAATTTTCGAGAATAGGCGGCACTGTATTCTGAAACACAAGGAGAATTTTATTTACTATTAATATATATTATTATCCCTACTTCCCTACTTTATATTATAAATGCGAAGTTAACTCTGTCTGTCTGTTGCTCTTTCATGCCTAAACTACTGAACTAATTGAAATGAAATTTGGTACAGAGATAGTCTAGAGCCTAACAAACTAGGTACTTTTTAATGCGAAAAAAGCATTGTAAGGTTTTGAAATAGGGGATGAAAGTTTGTATGGAAGTTTCATCATTTTTGAAGCTAGAAGCTTGAAATTTATTCTTTAGGCTTTTGATTAGATATAAATAAATATGACATACAACAATTGTAAAAATTGGAAAAATGGAAATAATGTAAGTTTTCGGCTAACCCCTGGGCCGATTTAAAAACTTCTTTCACTAATGGAAAGCTACATTGACAGCGAGTAACATAGACTATATTTAATCCCTATATTCCCGCGGGAACAGGAACTACGCGGGTTAAACCGCGGGGCGCAGCTAGATACATAGATATCATATTCATGACAGTAAATACTTACCGACAAACCTATTTCTTTCTGAATTTCAAGTTGCATGTACGAACAATCCATCATTGTTGCATAAAACCTGTAACAATTTAAAAGTAATGTGAGGAGCAAGAAATATAAACTTTAGTAGCCCATAATGCAAGGAAAATGATGACTCCATTTTGATGGAATTATTGGAGGATGCGAATCATCACACGCAATCAAGGATCAGTTCAAGTACTCTTGTGTAAGATATACAGTATTTTTGTTCATATTCCTTTCATATATCAAAATAAAGTTTGTCAAAATGTATATATGGGATATAATATATTCTCTGAAGACATTCTTCGGACCGAGCAGCACACGCCGCGGCCATGCCGCGCTGTCCACAACTATTAACATAAATGTACGTGCATATGACAGTAGGGAGGGAGGCAGGGGCAGGGGAGACGGGATGCTGTATAATTACACCCCCCTTGCACCCCCGAGATATTCTTTCCCCCTCGCATTTCCCCACAATTAATTGATAATGCGGCAATATCGGCACACCTGCGCCTGAAGGGTAAGATTAACATCCCTTATTGCGACCAATTAATCGTTTGTTTAATCTGTACCCAGCCGCCCGCGAAACTTAATTACTACAGCCACTAATGAGACCGCGCCCGCGCCCGGCCTCACCCGCGCACACACGCGCTCCTCGGCACGGCACGGCAGTGAGACCACCCCTTAAAATAACCGTAAAAAGGCGAGCACACTCCATTATGTGATTTAAAAATCATATTCAAAATCGCTATAAAGGCCAAACGAGCGTGCCCGCTATTCTATTACCGACCCTTACCGGAATAAATTCCATCGAAGCGCAATAATAATAAAAAAATGTCGAGAGCTTGTCGCGTGCAAAAGACGTGCGGTCACGCGGACTCCCCCCTCCCCCTCCCCCCTCCGCGCCCCCGCCTCACCCCCCGCCTGCTCCCTCCGAGCCTCCCTCGTACGAATATAATATGCATTATGCGAAATCCGTAACTCTTATGTTGGGTCTCGAGAATACCTTAAACAGATAGAATTTAAACGAGTGTCGGCCTTGTCGCGTTCGGAATAAGGCTCAAGTGAGGCGGCGCTGGCGGCCGTTAGGCCGTTCCGGGGCGGACGCGTGCGGTTTCCTTAGGGCGGGCGAGGCCTGCACTCTCAAGATAACGTCGGGTATTAATCATAGTATTATCGGCCGGTGGCGCGTCTTTGTTATGACATCGCGTTATTGCAGTTTTTTCTCTATCTGCCCTCGAGGACGCGATAAACGGCTTCGAGAGTGAATTTTCCGGGACAGATGTTTTAGTAATCCGGAGAGATATCGTGCATAACGCCGCAATAAAACATTCAATGTTATTATTATGCCGCGGCCGCGTGGGGTCGTGCCTATAGACGCGCCGCCGCACCCGCTGCGATACGAGTATCGCACACATCCTTCAAAAGAGTTTCGATTGAGACGTTCACGACACGATTGCTCTACAAGAACAAACTGCACAGAAATGCTTCACGTTACTTGCATCACTACAAGAAAATGTAACCTCTCAACGGTGAATATAATCTGACTTTACAGTTCACACAGCGCCTCATCACTCACTCCATTCAAGCCTGGAGTCAATTCTGGAAGTTGAAAAGAGGTTTTTCCGAGGAATTTCTCAAAAGGCATATGCGATGACTGGCTCCATTGAAGCTTAATATCTGGAGGCCGACGACGACGTCCGACAATTTGTGTATGATTAATGGTGGAAACTAAACGGGAGGAAATCTCAGTGCCCGGGGGAGCAAACTATAAAAGTTTCTATGCAGAGATTGGTCCACCGGCGACGCGTCGGCCGAGTCGCGCGACCCCGCGGATGGATGGACGAAGACGTATAATACAATATTTAGCGCGAAAATATCGCACGAAATGATAGTTTAATATATTTCAAAAGCTTTCAACAATCTCCCTGTATATTGTAACCTGTATTTGTAATACCTACTTACGTTTGATATTGACAAGCAGACTCATTTATTATCTTGCGGCTATACTTCAGCTTAAACCAAAATATTCATATTCCACTTACGAAATAGCTAAAAGCTCATGCATGAACTAGACCGCGTCGAATACCTAAACATCCTTAAAAGGATCACCTCCGCGTTTCCATTTCCAATAACTTCCCACCCACACATGCACGCGGGTAACTTTAGTGTACCTATGCACGGGTATGAGTGTGTGTGCTCTGGGATCATTTTTCACGTTTCATGAAGCGGCCGGCGTCGGGTAGTGGATTAAAATACATTTCGCTAGTCGCCGGTGATGGATGGTGCTACCCGGCGAGGGAAAGGGTTGCTCCCCTACTCCCTCCCTCCTACACCCCGCCGAGCAGGGGTTGTAATAAACGAGCCAACATCGAGGTAACATTGTAACGTATATGAATGTGTAATTTTATTGTGGCTTGCGAATAAGATTGAGGCGTATCTCGGTGTAACGAGGCCTGTAGGCGTCGGCCTGTCTACGCGGTGGACAAGATAAAACACGAAACTTAGAAGTTAGTCAGATTTTCCCTTAGGTATAGCTTTTTACAGTCCGCGGGATTGTAATCTGTCTCAATTCACCGCTCATGGACATCAGGGGTCCTTTTACATACTTTTATCGATTTTGCAGGACTCTATAAATAGATGCCACGACTCTATAAATAGATGCTAATCTATTTAATTTTATAAACTTCAAGAATTAACTTTATAACTTTTTATAATTACTTATTTCATACTTTTTATTTGTAGTACATTCATTTGAAATCAGACTTAAAGTAATCTTTGTCTTACGGCAGTAGGCAAGTGTCTATAAAATATCAAGTATAGATGATGGTCTTAAAGCTTTCTCAAATACCTTGTTTGACCAATTACATCAGTAACAACAGTTTTTTCCTGTAAGTTATACTTCTGTAACCCGAGCACGACAACAGTGACTCAACCAGGCCGCCGAGTGATGGTAAATATGGCAAAAAACGGAAATATTTGCGTTGTATCGTATTAAGTAACGTTAAACGGTGCGGTGCCGCGTTTCCGACGGACAGTGTTCGACGGACTGTTATCTACAGGCAATGTTTGAATGTCTGTATACGAGTACATTAGAAATATACCGCGTAAATATTCTGTAGTTGAAGAAAAGTGCCATATTTTACTGTCAAAAACATCATACAAAGCTTCACACTACACCCTAGAAAAGCTTTATTATTTTAATTAATAAATAGGTTCGCGTTTAACGACTATCTCACCTCATGTTAACACGTTCACTGCTGAAAGCACAACTGTCGTGTTTTTCATAACTTGCCACGAGTACGGCAAAACACAACTGTTGTGTTAGTTGTATGGAAAATAACTATGGCGCGTGCAAAGCCGCACCCGTGGTTAGACAAGCAAAACGGCTCAGCAGTCAAAGTGTTAAGCGACGATGCGATCTACGATAGTGCACGCTTACCTAGAAGTAACCTATTCACTCGTGACTTGAAGACTTCCGGGTTGTAACTATCGGGAAACACAGAGTCAGACAAGGAGTTCCACTCCTTTGCGGTACGCACTATGAAAGTTGAGACAAGCTGCTTATTTTAGAATCCAAAATTAAAGTAACTTTGGATTTTATGACAATCGGTTGTAGCAAATCAAAGACTTTCGCAATAATTAAACTGAGATAGCGTAACTTTCGTGTGCCAAGATGACGGATACGAACGTCTGTTTAAAAAAATAGAATATTATGTATTACGTTACATCCTCTTTGTAAAAAAATATGACATTTTCATTTCCTAGAGGCTTTGATGCTACAACGTGGCATCCGCCATCCTCCACATGCTGCCGCCGCTGGAGCTGTTACTGTACAATGTTTGCTCGATATGCCTCCACTAACATTTGCACGGCGTACGCTGTTACGTGGCGCCATGCGCCACCACAATCTTTTTGACTTTTACGAGGAACGTTGAATTTAACTTTTGACGTTGTTTTTCACAATGACTTTAGAAATTATAGTTAGAAGAGAAGAAGGAATCATATTGGTAATCGTGAGGAAACCTCCGAAATAATTCTCGGGTACATACCCGTGTCCGGTTTTTCCAATTATCATCATCATCATATCATATCATATTGTGGGTTTATTGTAAATTATGTAAATATGCATTGTGTAAATAAAAAATATACGAATTTTCTACAACATACACACACACATGCACTAGAAAGCGCGTTTCCGCTGCGCTTCCTATTGTCCACAGCAACTCGATATAGCTCATTAGCTGATTGCTGTTCCGTCGCCAGCCACCTCCCACCAGGAGCACCCGGCCCTCGGACACACACGTGTGGTCGACACATGTTTGCACGCGGCCTCGCCCGCCCGCGCCTTCTAATGTCAACCTTTCTGCTAATGCCTGCTAATAGATTGACCATGATACAATTTCCGAATAAATACCTGTCTAATGGAACTATGATTATTAGTTTGTTGATACTATTTTCGGATGTATATGGAATATAAAAAAAAATGTTCAAAAGTGCTCACCGGTGCAAGTGCCATAGTAACTTTGAATGATAAATTTCAATGACTTATCATTTATATTTAGAAAAAAATCTAGCGACAATGTAGGGTTACTCCAGGTGCGAACGATTCCACAACAAACACGAGTACAGCTTGAATCGTATTTGTAAAACTGTTTGAGGACGCGCCACACAATGCGTTATCACAAAAAACACGTCAAATCGGAACATCGCGTGCCACCGACTAAAGAACCCTATAAAAAGCAGCTGCAGCTGAAAAGGGTTGCGGAAGGGTTGCCCAACCCGTGAGATCAACCCCATATCAAAGCCACGCGCGGATCAAATCGCGACATGTTAAAGAACCCTTTGTATGCAAAGCGCCAATAAAAAAGCTCGGCGCGTGCATGCGCTGTGTGATTTTAAACTGATTTGAATATAGAACATTTACATACGCCGCGAGCCGCGCCGCCATTGGCCCGCGATTTGCGTACGGACTTGCGCAATGCACCGCTGGCGGACTTTTTTAAAGTGTCATTTTATAGCGGAGCCATTTGATTCGCGGACGCGGTATGAGTTATGATAGGTCTATACATCTGCATAAGTTTGCATACCGCCTTGTACACTATGACGGTGGGGCGAGAGCTCTTGACTACTCGTAAAACTTGAACAATGGCATTGTAGAGCGCTATTTATGGAACGTCTTGACCTCCTCTATTGAACAATTAGCTTCAGATCATAAATAGAGTAGGAAGCAACAAAATGTTTCAATTAGCACATCTCGCTCAGAGCTTACAAATGCTTTGTTAGGTACTTTTAGAAGTGAAGTAGTTTTTTATTTTCACCGATTTCAATCAAAGGTAGGTAGGTATCTGAAGACTCGGAAAATGTTGAGACAAATAAAACAATGGAATTCCAATAGGAGAGCGCGTAGTTTGAAGAAAACAGCGAGCGCCCACGGCAAACATCGAAAGTTGTCGTTATTTGAGCGAACCCTGGAAAGCTCATTAGCCGGGGCCGAGGGTCGCATGTACTTTGTAGTACAATCAGTGTGCGGGCCGGCCACCGCCGCCGCCGCCGCCGCCGCGCTCCCCGGCCGGGGGCGCCATTATCGAATTGTTTAAAATAACGAGGGACCGCGTTTGAGTTGCTAGTTATAGGGACGACATACTTGTTACTAAATTCATGGTACATTTGCTGGTTCTTTTAAATGGGGCGCATTTTCTTTTATAGTGATTTTATTGGATAAAAACCTACCTAATGTATTTGGTAGGAAAAAGAACATTTTAGAAAACAATATCATCCTGATGGCTTAACAATTTATAAACCTATCCAAACTAATTGTGAAATAACTGTCGTTTTTTTTTCACACTTAAAACATTTAATTATTACCAGAACAAATAAATATGAACAAAAATTTCAAAGGTAGTCTATAACTAACCACAAAATAAAGGCTTCCCTAGGAAATAATTTATTTACTGCTGATGTTATGTGTCAAAATAGGTCGATCGATCGTTGTCTAGTCTAACCACAAAGTTTGACAAATCTTTAAAAAACAAAGCTGTAGCTTTTCTAGCTAAATTAACATCTGGTCCAGTCTCCAGTCTCTCCCTACTCGCTGAACTCTCAGCCGGCAGCGGTCGCAAACTGCCGAAGTAGCCCACGCCATCGTTACCGTGTCCGTTTACAGCTCAAAGATCACAAAAAACGCTCCATTTGATAATTAAATTGCGCCCTGAGGCCCGAGCAGCCCGCGCAGGGCCGCCGGCAACTTGAACGGCAAACAAACCGTCTCGAATGACGCTACTCGCTCAAATTGAGAGCCTATTTAATTGTCCCCGATGTTTGAACTGCGGACGCGGCTGCCGGCGGAGGCTATTCACATTCTACCGGGCTTCTAACTGATCCTAAACCTATTTTTACCTGACTTCAGACTGATTTGACCGAGGGCAATGTAAAAATGTTTCTCACAGAGTAATTAGGATTCTTGTCATATTTGAACAGATGTGGACACTATTTATAGACAGACACATAATATCAACTATTTAAGTTACGTGCGTATAGTAATTACCTAACGACCTGAATAAACATATAATTCACCTTCAAGCCAGATTTACTACAACATAAAATTGTAGTTATTTATTTGATCTCACTGTATAACGCTCATTAATTTCTCTCATTAAAGACAACGTACTAATGATGCCAAGTAAATAATTAGTATGCCGTGAGTGAATAACTAGTAGCTGCAACCGGCCTTTCTTCCTTTGTCCTTGGCTTAAAGGTTACGCCGCCGGTGCCATCTGATTAGTCCTCTATACTCCCCCTGATAGAGTCTGAAATGGCTCACGCTGGGGAGAAAACTACAGTTAGCCAAGTTTTATTATCATTAATTAGGAGAAAGTAGACCTAGTATTTAGCAAAAGCAAAAAGCTGGCGAGCATTGTTAACACGTAAAGGGCACTGGTATGTGGTGAAATGACTGCAAGAATACTGTTGGCACGTCTGAGGTGTCTTCGGTTCTGTGAAGTTACTAATCCGCATGTAATGCATGACATATTGACAGAATAATTGGTACCAAAAGTGAACATAGGTCAGTTATGCACCTGAACAAATTATAGTCAGTATAAAAGTAAATTTATGTAATGTACCTACATATCTAATAATACAATCCCATCGAAAACAAAATGCAAGACTCTCGACGCAGTTCTTCTAACCAAGTCGGTTCATTGATTCAGTGCCCATCTATGGGAGCGTCTATCCAACAATTTTGTCATACTTTGTTACCTAATTATAATAGTCAACTATAAAATTGTATTTACCTTTGTAACTAATGTTATGTACTTACTTAATGAACGTTTCTGTGACCGACCGACGAACTGCAGGAAAATCCTAGTTTGCGTATTTATTATTAAATGAATATTGTTTTAGGCCAATGTCGATTCGTTATTAATTTATTCATAAATCAATCTTTGTCTGAGTACCTAATTAAAAACCGCATACAATCGTAAGATTAATTATTAATAACCGATAGATAACATTAAATTAAGTGCTAATATTTATTTGTTTGTTCGCTGGTCCCAATTAGAATAGAATGGAATTCCATGGGTTCTCCTCTCTTGAGCGCAATTCTCATTCACCCAGGAAATCGCTATCTCGAATGAAGCACTGACGTGCTTCCTCGGATTTCAGACTTTTTCGAGTCGCCCAAGGCATCTTTTAACTGCCATTGCCACCAATCGATAACAATTGCCCAAATTTTATTTTATGTTGTCGGGAATGACTTCGGGTTTAGATCGTCAGCGGCGTCCTGTGATTCTGCTAAACAATAATTTGGCGGTGTTTGATTTGGGCATGCTAAATCGGGAAATTGAGAGCGAAAGCTACTGAAGTGGCCCTCTCAGGTGCACATGCGATAGGAGGATTTCTTGATCCTAATCTAGCAGCTCTTCCAGATATTTAGAGGTTTATTAGTTTAACTTGCAATTGCAATCCCAGCGAAGCCGGTCTCAACACAATTTCTAAAGTAGAGATTAAATCTGCATTTGCTGTTTGTTATTCCCCGATTACCCTAAACATTCAGCGGCCAGGCCATTACCAGGAGATGCCATTCTAACTAGTCCATCCCTTTTTTGTCACGGCCGTCATACGACTGCGCCGCGCCGATACCAGTTGGAATGCGGACCGTTTTGTTGCATTCCGCTATTGTACCGTTAAATTTGAATTTGCGTACAGTGTAGGTGTGTGGTGGTGTGCGCGGGCGCACGTGTGTGTGCAGGTATGCGCATGCGCGTTGTCGCAGACTGATGGATGACAGGTGACGTCGGCGCCGCAAAGAGCCAGGGGAGGCCAATCCGCGACATTCCGAATAAATATAATCTAGAATTTAACCGGGAATGTTCCATTGCCCTTAATTAGGGCCACTTCAAAGAGCGCACGCGGCGGATCAGGGCGAGACGGTAGGCACGCTTTACCGTGCTCCGTCAGGCATTCGACAGTTGGCGAGTAAATTGTTGCACATGAAGATGAATTGCTTATAATGCTTTAAGTGAGCATAGTTTTAAACAATTAAAGTACGTATGAGACTTAAAAGCAACAATGTTTTCACACTTTATTTCAAATTACTATACGATGCTCTACATTTTAGAGCCTACCCTACCTACTTAAGTAGTCAGTTAAACGCGAAGCATTTAGATCCAACTGACATCTGCACTTGGCTAACACTGAAATTCGAATCCATTCTAGATGCAACAGAAATAAAAACTAAAACTATTGCTCTCCCTTTTTGTGTGGAACACCTTGCCAGCGTTTTTGTTCCCGAAAACTATAATCTGATAGTCTTCAAGTCGAGAGTGTAGAGGTATCTTCTAGGCAAGCATGCTCCACTGTCGACCGCGTCGACATTTACCACCAGATGAGACAGGGGTCAAATGCTTGCCTAGTGTCTAATAAAAAAAAATAGGAACCGGTCAACTGAGAGGAACCTAAGCTCGTCAAAAGGAAATCAATTTCGGAAATGTGACGAGGCCGTGAGGGTGGCGCAGCCCTGGCCAGGAGGAGCTCATTAGGCATTCACGTGCAGCGGACTTCGGCGGCGGTTCAAAGCCGCAGCCTCCGCTCCTGCTAATCGCTCATCGCTTCGTAAACCTAATGGCAGATAACAATCGAGAAGGTTATACCTAGGTGTTAGTGATTGGCGGATTTTCAAGGGCACCTTTAAAAAAAGTGGTTCCAGCTGGTCCGATAGACAGCCTGACCAAAATCAAACGTCAGAAACGATAAGTTTAACACTGTGGTTGACGTTAGTATAATTGACTTTTTTTTATAAAATATGTAACGGTATTTAGTTTCTAGCTTGATTGCAGATGTCATTGAAATGACCTTATAGATAAAAATCCGAAACTTGATAGTATACTTGTCTCTAGTCTTGCTATTTGCCAATAACTGTTTTTTTTTATATCCACCGTGTCCACATCTCTATCACACTAATCTCACTAATATTGTGTAATGTGTGAACGGATTTTGATAAAATTTGGTATGCAAATATTTTAGGTCCTCGAATAGAACATAGAATAATTTATATCCCGTATAAATTGACGGTACCGGGGGATAGTAGTTAACGCGTGTGAAATCGCGGGGCGCTGCTAGTTATAAATATTGAAAAGCTCTGCAACGAAACATCCTACTAATATTATAAATGCGAAAGTTTGTGAGAATGGATGGATGGATGTTTGTTCCTCTTTCCCGCAAAAACTACTGAACGGATTCGAATGAAATTTGGAACACAGATAGTTTATAACCACGATTGAGTGATAAGGTACTTTTTATCCCGATAGTATGTTCCCGTGGGACAAAATGGGAACTACGCGGGTGAAACCGCGGGGCCCAGCTAGTAAGAGATATAATCATCGCCGTGATAAAAAGTTATAAGTTGAGTTTGAGCTTACGGACATTTAATGTTGGATCGTTCCATCTTAATAAAGCTTTAGAAACTTACATCATGGGAAATGTTACTAGTTGCTTAACCCTTTCCATTAAGTACTCTTAATCTTAATAGCTTCATGGTTGAAAATTAGTGACTCTATAATGAAGTTAAGGCTGTTGAAGTCGTGAAATAAACTAGCGTAACCCCATTGGTCACGGCGCGCGAGTACCTGCCATAGCTTGCGCGCTGGAGAGGGATCGTTCCAAGAAGCGCGTGCGCATCGCGAGGGTCGTAAATCGAGGATTGGAATTCGCATGATGATAGATGAGAGAGTCATGTGTGACGCGGCCATTAATTTAACCACGCTCTATTGTTAAAATAATTGATAAATTTTACATCAAGCTTAATATAAATATTATATTTTTAGATCAATAGAAAGCACGAAACGTATAATGTCGTGTCAAGCTAGGTGTAATTTCAATTGAATGCGTATTACGAATTTCCTTCCATCGATTATCCATTTGTGTTGTATATTCTAAAAAATGCCAAAACTCTTGTTATTGCAAGATTTATTTCAATTTTATTTTAGTAATGTGTATTGGTAATTTGTAGTGAATACCTTTAATTGCTGTTGATTGTACTTTTGACGGATCAGTATATAAAGTATGATTACAAAAACTTGCCTAGATAATTAGTTCATAACAATAATTTATCATTTTGTCAACAGAATCTAGTGCACTGTAGATAAAACGAAATTTTAAAGCTCCCCAAAAAATAACTAACAGCAGTTTATGGGCATAATTAATTATGGAAATGATATTACCTCTGCGGCTTGGTGGCTGGAGTCAGCTCACATTCCAATATCATTCATTAGCAATACCCATAATGCAATATCTCGGTATCAGTTACCGAGCCGGGCGGCGCGGCGCGGCGCGGCGCGGGCGCAGGCTCGAGGCATGTGTGTTTTAATTGCTAGACACTAATTAAATATATCTGTTGCAGTCACCTGGAATAGGTATGTCACAATTAATCTTTTGTAGAAATATCAAGGCATAGGTATAAAAAAAAACATATGTACTTATGGTAGAAGTCGGAACAGAGCAACGGTGAAACTGTAAAATAAAAAATATGAACAAATTGGACAAAGAGCATGTCAGACCTTCCTCTGGAACATCGGGCTACCGCTAAGATAAGATACCGCTAAGATAGTCTGACAATGGACTAGTACAGATTGATGGTGATAATTCCTAAGTAACCGAATTATCTAATCACATGATACTTATTATGTGGGTACGAGACAACGTATTAATTTAGAGGTAAAAGGAGGATATATTATTATTAGACAGTGGTATTAGTGTGATACGCGCTGTGCAGTGCTAGGCAAGATTTTGCACTGCCAAGTTCTATATGGCATTGCAACTACCAGCGGGGCTCCGGCCACCGGCGCGCCGCCGCCGCCCCCGGTCCCGGCCATCAGCGGTATGCTAATAATTGCAAAGAATAAAAAACGTGGGTTTGGATCGATCGAGGTAAGCTAAAAAATAACATTGCATTTGTCTCAGAGAACAACTTAAAGTAAGGTATTAAAATCCTTTGACCTTTGACCCTTCAAACCCTTATTAAATAAAGTGTTTCTATCGAAGCTAGATACGGGATCTATTCAATTTTATGGGTAAGGATGAAGTGTTCTAAGATGCTGTACGTTAATGCCAATTTTACCTAAAGCCACAGTATACTAGGCAGTCGACACATTGTCCCGATCAGCTGATCGGGTTCTGTGGACAGTCGGAACCATTTTGTGCCAATTTTATGAAGTTGTGAAACAAAGTTTAGAGAGATGTACCACATAGAAGATGATGATGCGACACGCTCACGATAATATAATTTTTTTATACAACAGTATTGAAACCAGCAGGTTTATTTAGGTGGTGGTAATCGCCTAGCCCTAGTATCAATCAGAAATTGGCATGCTGACGGCCTCCATGGCGTAAGTTGGTAATGAGCTGACTACAAAGCGATAGGTTGGGGTTCGATTCTAAGGAGGGGGGGGGGGGGATGTTTTTCGTGAACCACAGATCTGCTCTTAGTTTAGATGTTTGTGGCACCAGGGTCTTTGTAGTTCCAGGCCCTATATAAGTTCGTTCGTTCAGGATCGTTAACTAAAATTGTTCTTGTTGCTACAATTTAGACGAAGCTACTACAATTGTGCTTACAAAAATGTAGAAGCCCATAAACTGCTTGAATTGACACAGTGTAGAAAACTAAATAAGCAAATATAGTTACAATACAATGTGGGTAGCTGCGATACAGTCTAGCAGCCCCATCCGCGTTAAATTGCAGGTCGTAAAACTATGTTTCATTACACAGTAGGTAAGGCAAGGTCTCAGGGTGACGCAACCTAGCTTACCCGGCTATACTGCACTTTAACTTATTAAACTTATCAAAGCTTCGACTCTTTAATGTGGGCTGTTAGGGGTGTTATGGAGCCGCGAGGTGTCATTTAACTGATCAACTTCTGCGCTGTTCCTAACAAAACTAATTCCATTTCAGCTCTATTGCTGAGTATATCAATGTTCAAAGTATGTAAGGCTGAGCAAAAAATTGCATATGGACATTTTTAGTTATTTAAATCCTTCAGCATATATGAAATAGATACTTGGACTATGTTCTAGTTTATAATAAGATGTAACAGCTAATCATCGGCCCATAATCGTCCATTGCTCTACGTAGCCCTCTCCCAGCGATCTCTGTTCTGTTCAGAAAAAAAGATTGATATCGTAGATGGGAATAAAATCGTAGCAGTTGAATATTCCCCGAAGTTCTATGTCTGCCAAGCGTCAGCCCTCGCATGCTCCGGTGTGGGAGCATTTCCCATCGCATGCGTAACTAGCGGCCAGTGCTGAATGCTAAGTTGAAAGTGCCCTCGCGACGCGGTGAGATCTCGGGTCAAGCGGGGTGGATTTACCATCACGTGAAATTGAGAACTGTAGGATGTGACGACTGCACTTCAATTTTACTTGATAATAAGACCGCAAATCAATAAACGCAGACCGAAATTTTAATTTTATGATTGCACGTGATCCACTGTAAATGAATGCATCGGTGGTAACATAAATCACTAGCAATTACATAAATATTAATGATTTGTACCTATACTAAATTAGAAAATCATAAACCGATTCAAGTGGTCTCCGAGCTAGGCAATCGAGACACGCGACTTTAACCATTTCTCCAAAAACAACAGAGCATGTCAGTGCTGAAGTGGGCACACATGGCTCGGAGAGCCGCGGCCGCGGCCGCCAGAATGGCCGTTGATTCGTACATCGGCGTCACGTCCGAACATCCATAAAACATCCCCCGGTCGACAGCGGATGGCGGTTGGTTAAAACACGCGCCTAAGAGATAAGTCACTACAATTTTTTCGGGCGCGCTCAAAATCCCCCGACGACGGCCTCGGCCGGTAAAATATTCCCCAGTTTATACGCAGAATAATAAGCCTCGGCGATAAGGGAAGATAAGCAACGAGATGATCTCCATAGCGCTCGAAAGGCAGGGTCATTGCAAGTAAAAACGCCATTCGGGTAGTGGGATTTGATTTCTGTTAAATTGATATGAGCAGTTAAACAATGATTAGAAAACAATTAACCTGAACTATAATTTCCATGCATTCATTTTTTACTTCATTATTGTAAAGTACGAATCATCAAAAGTATTTGAGACTTTAAATAAAAACTTTTAAGTATAGAGCTAATTTTGTTGGCATTACAATAATCGTGACATAAAAAGCTGGCTTCTGCTTTTATCGGCAAAAAAGTTTCGAAGAGCTTTGGCAAAAAGCCGCGAGACTCAGCGCGGCGCAAAAACAGCGCGCGCGGCTCTGCGCGATGTTTATTGTATGAGCCGCTGAATTTCAAGTGTTTTCGCAGCTTTAATGGATTGCGTGCTCCACGCACCCCTCTCCAAAACTCTACAAAAAATTATACTAAAATAACACCGGTTTTTACGAATATATCTGTGATGAAAATAACAAAAAAGCTCTGTGCCTTCAACGCTTTGTAGACCTGAAGGATATTAGGTACATTTCTAAATCATGAAACCATTTGATATAAGCAGTTACACATGTATGTATAAAAAGTAGGCATAAGATAAGCGATATATTCCGGTCGGTTGGCGCAGCCAGTCATCGCTGAAATATTAATCATGGCGGCGGTTTCAGGGGCGGAAATTTCATAAAGCAACTTTATGTTAATGGAATAAATTGATTGCCGTTCTGCCTACTCACGCCGACTCAGGCTTAGGAAGTCAAATGTCGAGAAGCAAAAATATTTTCGTATTCGCTATTTTTGTAGGAGATAGTTGACAAATAGGGAGGGTATGCGAATGTCGAACTATAGAGGAGTTGGACGTGTAGTTAGTTCTAAAACTGTTGATCAGCGGCGCTAATGGCGCTATCGAGTCGCCGAAGACAAAGGAGGCCATCGATCACTTACGGTTAATGCACTGGAGACACTACAACCCTTTCACCCGCGAGCGGCGGCCCCATAATGTGCGCTTGATCATTCATCATTAGTGACGATGGTTCATTAGTAAATATTGATGGAGAAATTTGGAGTGTACGTCCGATCGAGGGAAGCTCTATGTGTGCGCGAGGTACCTACAAGCTAAAAGTTGAACAAACATTAATTAATCAGCGCCAATCGATGTGCAGCGTTACGTTAACGCCTATACACTCGACCGTTGATTTATTGTCTACTAAATGTTTAAGCCAGATAATTTATGAACAAAACAGCATTTTGGGTTAATGACGAAACACAAAAGTCTTTATAGATTTACGGGGACTAATTTCGTCTGAACTTTATCAGACATTACCGAGTTTATGTCTCGTGTTATTGTGTTGTAAGCAAAAATGATAACAACAGTAACGTAGATGCCGCCGTGAAAACACAATAAAACATTTAACTACGTCACGCCGGCCGGGCATTCCGGGCATAATGGCCGCGACGATATATCCCTTACGATTTATAATGTATCTGGTTTTATTACCATAGGGCGGCGGGATGTGGACCTGCTCCGCTATTTGCGAACGCCTCCGGGAAACAATGGAATTATACTACTTTATGTAACTGTTTAGTTAATCAATGTATCTGTTATTGAAACACACGAATGATAATAGCGTAATTTGCATGAAAACTCGCTCCACGATTGTCATCAATCTACAGGACCATACCTAAGCCAGTTAGGTAATAGTCTTCTCCTGTACTTAGGTAGATTATCTAGGTACATCTTGGCTAAGTCTACTTTATGATATAAGTGAGTACCGGTGGATAAGCAGTAAGCACCAATCTGTTATTGTTTCGGGAACGTTTACTGGTGCCATTTCTAAAATGGCCGGTGGCACCTTACTGCGAGTTTATGAGCTCCCAAGATGTAGCCGTAATAGTAAAATGATCTTAATACAGCATAAACTTCGCATTATCCTCCTCGCACCCGGACACTGTTATACGAATTTTGACATCAAAATGATACTAACACGGGATTCCACTTTTAGTTAGGTAATAACCAAGAACTGCCTTCTAAGTCATACCTAAGTACATTTTAAAGGACACACCTAAAATCACGTCAAAATAAAATAATAAAAGATATAGAAGCGGAAAGTAGCGGCTATTGCTGAGAATGGAGGGCGTTCTCCAAATGATTAAGCTCGCCGTTGGCCGGTAGCCAAGACTTCCCACAAAGCTGATTTAAATGTAGAGTTATTACTTAATTTAGTAACTGTTGCATTGTAATCTCAAATTCTAATTGACGTTTCCGCTGGCGAGCTTATCTCTATTTGTGAAATACTGAATATACTGATTTTAAAGTGACCACCTGTCGCGGGCGACGCATTCAAAAGGTCGTTCACGAGATGTGAGCATAGAACTCAATTACGGAGGGCGGCGCAGTTTAAATCGCCAATCCCTCTATTGTGCTGTAAAAACATTTTTATTTCGCTGCAGGACGCACCACGCACCCTCGCATGCAATTTGTATAATGTTTTTTATACATTTCTTGGATATTTTGTACTATACGGTTTTACGACTTTGAATAACGCCATTGTTATTTTTGAAATAAGTTTATTATCTAACGTTCCTAAATAAAAAAAGTGTGTAGTAGGTAAATATTGTCCAGTCATGGCGCGTAGGTACTTTCTCTCTGAGAGTTAGGCTGTGATTCAACTTTCAATAATAGAAACGTATGAAAGATCGATTAAGTATCAACCAATTTTAACAAAATTTGTCCACTTTCGTGCTTTCTATAGGTAAATGTCTAAAAAAAGCAAAAAATATACCTCGATATTTTACCACACAACAAAGCTGTCAAATTGCTCCAGCCGCCAGCCGGGCAGGGGCTGGGGCGGGGGCGATGTGAAAATTTAAACTAAATCCCCATCGCGAACGGGCACGACAATGTAAGGGATAATCCAGCACATTTGCATCGGAACACTCACTTGATTTACAGAAAAATAGCCCCTAAACCTTCGGACATTAGATTGTGGATAGCTGCACGTCTTTTCCTCGCAAAATGAGGCTATTTCACAAAGCTTTTGCTTACATCAATTTCACACGCGTGGGTCACTCGCGAATGTTATTGCTATTGTTAAATTTTTAGCATTTCTTTTTACGTAATAACGTGGGAGTGTTATTCTATTGCGATCGTAATTTTGAATAGAGATTTAGGTCCCATTTAGATAAAATATTACCTAGGGGATATTATGCACCTTCAATGAAGTATGTGCGTAGTTATCCTTCACATAGGGTAAGGATTTGGCCCTTTTGGCCCCACCCCACAAAACCACCAAGTATACAGAAGTGTCTAAGTAAATGTCATAAATAGAACTAATCTCCATCGTATGATACAAATCCCACTTGACGTATGAGGAAAAACGAATTTTAAGCATGTTAAACACAAAAAACAGTACGAAACACGATCCCTTATTCCCAACTGGACATGACGCACACCTCCGCAAATCGTAATCCTCTTAGAAAACATTTCCAATTTAAAAAGAATTCCTCTTATCCCTCCGAGGAGGGCACGCGTAAAAAATAAAAGGAAAAACTGTGCGACACGCACCGCGCACTACACACATACATGTAGCACCGCGCTACCCTCGATTCCTTACAGGTCGCTTCTTTCTACGAGAGAGCATCTATTGAAACTCCACTCAGACCGTGTTAGCTATCTATTTAGTATAAAAAGGGTCGAGAATTTCTCGAGATCCTTTTTTATCCGGCAGGGGGGTGGCCCTCCCCGGCTGACCCGCCTCACCTATGTTACGTCGAATTTTATCCGTATGCTACTAAATTTTCTTAACCTTCTCGAGAGTCGATACAGGTGCCCAGTAGAGCAAACCTTTTCCAAATCAAATCTATATTTATACCCTCGTTGATAGACTTGACTTGTTTCTTTTCATAAGTACCTACATACCTACTTTTTTCATGTGAATTCAAATAACCATACGCTGTGATAAAAATTATGATGACTCTGTTTCAAAAAAATTCTTTAAACTCTCGGTCCAGAGACGAATCTGCCACAGAGTAAAGTGTAGGGCGTACCTAACTACCTACTTTACTTAAGTGCCGATACCCCATCCTCCAATCCAACATAATATTACAAGTTCAATTTGTGTATCTGGGTTCCCTCGCGGAGTTCATCTCGCCGCAGGCTCAGTTCAAATATTTAAAGGGGCTGGATCCGATTCTCCGTTTGAGCCACTCTCGGCCGCAATTGGATCACACGACCGGTTACTGCCTCGAACAGGGTTATTCCGCTGAAATCTACTTACCCGAGAAAATTTAATTTCAATAGCCCTAAGTAAATTCGAACTCCAAAGTCTGGCCGGTTTTATATCGATAGGAGTAGATCGCCGTTCGAAATATTCCTTGGATGTGGTATGTAATTTTCGTCGCGTGCATGTTAACTAATGAACTTTAGATAGGTAGGTACTCTGCGTTTTAATTTTTTTGTTAACATCTTCGTCTGGTAGGGATTTGGCAAGGCACAATCACAAGCTCTGCAATGGATACCGATATAAGTAGACATGCGCCATAAAATCGGACTGGGGCTTACATCAATCCCGAAGAAATTCCAAAATACCTTTTGCACATAGAGTCCACATAAGACGGGCGCGGCGGATCGCCTGGGGATCGGTTAACCCACGTTACGCGACATCCCGACGGAGGACCCGACTTTCCACAAAGAAAATACCAATCAAAATTTGATTTACCGCCGCCCGCGGCCATACATCAAACCGCTCTAATGCGCGGAAAGAGAGAAAGCCTAAAATCTAAGGGGATCCAATCCGACGACTGTCGAATTGAAAATCCTGCTGGCACAGCGGCACTGGCATGAGACGCCTTTAATATTTATGGTTGAGTAGAAAAACACGCACAAGTCTATGAATAAATATTGGGCATTGGACTAGGGTGATCGAAAGTGAATTACCATGGAGAGTAACGGCTCCTTCAAAAACTTCATTTAAATAAAAGTGAAGCTAATATGAAAAATTACAAATCTAACTCTAAAATATAAAAACTTTGAATTAGCTGAATAGAGCGTGAACAAAAAAAAACATATTCATTGGTTTTGGATAGCTTTTCTATTTATTGGGATTATACCTAATGAAAAAGCACTTGTGCAAAATACTGACTAATAGGTAAAGATTCCTACTGTTTATATCTAACCCCAAATATACCTATTCAAAAGTTCCCTGGATAGATCTTCGGGAATCGAACGCGAATTATTCATCCGCTTCCCCCGCCGCCTACCACCCGGCGCGGCGGCGGCGGCGGCGGCGGTGGCCCGTCCCAGAGCCGCAAATGTATCTAGTTGCAAAATATGTATTACACATACCGCCGACCTTCCGCCGTTTCATATTCAGTGGCATATAAAATGATATTCGATTTTCTGATAAGCCGCCAGAATAAATTCAGATATCTACCTACTTACGTCTGCTTTGGAGGTCGGGTGTAAATGTAGACTGATTTTATGAGGACCATTTTCTGTGTAGGTATTTTATATGAGGATTTTCAAAACCTTTTCAATGACTAGATAAGTAGGTAGGTACCGAAACAAGTATAGGTAGCTTTAGGTGAACTACTAAATAAGCTACGTTGTGACTTAGAGTGACGAATGCAAGAATAGAAATGGCTAACTCAAGCCACCTACGAGTACTTGGGCTAGCCGATGTGCGGACAACACGGCCTTTTCAATAGGGTGGATACAAAAATTGATTGATTTGGAAACAAATTATGACACGCACAAATAAATAGATGATAAGATAAAGGCAAACTCAAGTTCAAACTAATCTGAAATCAAGCAAAATGCCAAAACATTCGACCGCCCCATCAATTACAAACTTAGCCACCTGCCAATCTTTAGATGATGTAGCACAAGATACTGCAATAAAAAAATTACGAGGAAGAAACAAAAGTTCCCCTATCGGCAATTTTGCATCGAGATCGATCGCCGGAGGGCGAGAGGGCCGAGGGCCGAGGTATGTCGCAGGGCTCGCGGCTCCCCCAGCCGAAGTCTCACAGGGGTAAGCCGTTTCCGATAAGGCTCCCGGCAGAGTTCCGGCATGTCGTCTCGATGCCGCTTATCTGCGTGCCACACTCGCCTGCACCGTACGTGAGCCGAATAATGCAGCTCGTCCGACACACGCACACAAATTGAAATCATTTCGCCATTACAGATTATTGATTGCGGCGTTTGTTGGCCAGGCAGCGGCGGCGATGAAGTGATGGTATTATTTGATACTGTGAGCCTGCATAGTTGTCAGTATGTTTACATGTAGGTAAATAATGTACCTACTAGGCTATATAGATAAAGAAGTAAACTTAAGTACGTTGATGATCCCTTTTGGTAACTGATGTCTATCGGTTTGATCGGTTGATCCACGTAAAAACTACTAAACCGATTGCGATGTCGTTTTTACTGTTTGGTAGGTTAGACTTTGACGTTGTAAATAGGTTCATTAGTCTAGGTCCCAGAATAGAAACAACTATTGATGAAATAAAAGCGTTTAGTTTGGACTTATAAAAGCTTGATTTGTCTCCCTCGACTACAGTTCCTATAGCAAAAAAAGCACACACCTGCCCCCCTAATGGCTCGAGGAGAACAAAAACCTTCTTCGCACCACCATCCGAGATCTCAATCTCTAGGGCTCGACCACTCGGCCACTCTCTCCGCATGACAAATGTGCGCTTCCCCGCTTTTTACGCGCCCCGAGGGGTGTCGCGGAAAAAAATTATAAGGAAATTTACCTAATGGCCGCGATTCTTTATACCCGGTGTCCATTGTGCGGGACAATGGTGTAATGGAGGGATGACGTGAGTGAGCTCCTCACGCGCCGCGGCTTTATTCCATTTTCTTTTTCACTCGAAACGTTCGTGTCGTGGGTATCTCCTACTCGTGCGAATGTGGCGAATGTGTGGCATTAGCGAATACTAAGTTTGAAAATGAAAACATGATCGATGCCATGCTTTATGCTTTAGGTTGGGTGGGTACCTACGCCTAGCAGAATTACCATCCGAGATGAGCAATGCCTGGCTCTAAAATAAATAAATCTATATTCACGTGAATCTTAAGAGAGCGCTCATTTGTTTATTATTTTTTTATTTATTTCTTTGGATCTACAACAAAGGTTACACTGGGCATACAAGGTATTTATTAGTTTGTTCTAAGTGTGATTTTGGTACATGGTGTTTTTTTAATTATAGGTCATATAGCTGAGCAATACAGTTTCAACTAAACTAGGTAACTATTGTCATGAAAGTGACCTGACCGACCACCGGCTTTGCAACACATACATTTGAAAAGAACTGGCAAGAAACGCGACACTGGAATGGCCCCAATCAAGAGACGCTTCAGTGAAAGACACGAGGAATTACTTGAAGTGTTCAACCAGGTGCAGCTTTGCATTTATTGTCACTGCTGACGTGACTAGGTAAGAATCTGCTTTGGATAATACCGAGGTAACTACAAGCAGTACCAACAAAACTTTCTCGTAAAATAAAGAAATGAGAACATCGAAAAGTTACTGCAAAGTAAAACAAAGGACTCTCAGATGTTTCCAGATTTATTACCAATTTTCCGTTTAATTTTTGCAAACCTTATACTGCCTTCTAATATGACAAATACACGATGAGAGAGCGATATGACATCTGGTACTAGTGTTGCAGGGAAATAAGCGCAAGCCCCACGCAACGTTTCTAAATTTAATGTATTTGGTGGCATGCTCAGCGCTCACTATCAGCCCGACGACCTGTTAAATACTCAGTTATAATAAATAATCAGCGGTATGTCATGCTCCTGTGACATGAGCGGTTGATACGCCTGGCGATTTGTTGGTGTTAAAACGCCTTATAAAATTATCATAGTAATACAATTATAATTATTGGACGTATTTCTACTTCAAACAATTTAATGAAATAACAACAAAAATTGATTGTTTTTTGTACAAAAACTTACAATGGTATTCCAATGTATGTTATGTAAGTACCTAATTATATAACAGATATGTTAGTAGGAATCTATAGATATCTGCTTACCTGGCTGATGGGTAGCTAGGGTAGCTAAGCTTCATTAATTTTGGTAGATAGATGGATCATTATTATAGCCTTTAATAGATATTAGACTGTGGAAATATGGTGTATTATAAATAAAAAACAATTTCATAAGAATTTTACTAAAAACTATGCTACAGGCATCCATGCATGATATTAAAATGCCCAACCACATAAAAAAATGTTTTTGGTAGCTCATCCCAATATTTTGGTATTGTAGTAAAAATGGTTTCATCTACCATTTTTTTAAATAAAACTACTAGCCAACTGATTCTAAAGCTAGGTAGAGATTTAATGGTAGGTCTAGGTAATCTTCCAATATTTTTTAATAATATTTATATACATACCAAGTAAGAAAAATAAAGTCCGCGTCCCCACTGCAATCCATTACATTGATGATTCAAATTGGTAGAGATTACAATTTTTATAGACAACCTTAACATTATGCCACAAACGAATTTATAAAAATATTTTCACAGTGAAGAAATTTTTTATCTTGAACTTGTTCCCCTGACTTGCTTAAACTAAGTGAATATGCAAATAAAAGCTTCCCTTATTTGAATGTAAAAGGCAGGTTGTCCCAAGCCCTTACAACAGGCAACTGATGAGGGACTATGAACGTTGCTCTCACGGATCGGCCACCGAGCCTCTCTCCGGACAAATACATTCAAAATTTAACTAAACCCTGGCTTGCCATTGGACAGGAACCCTTCCCTCTTGCGCGTGTGCTAAAAAATAGAAGGGTTAAAAAAGTCACCCTTTTTTTAAGAACACCCCATTCTACATCCCTTTCTACGGCTTGCTATCACTTCTCTGGCAATAAATAGTCAATATTTAGAGTGTTACAAATCGTAAAGGATTCAATAAAGTATATAATTTGATTCATAGGATGTCTGTAGGTGTAAGTATTTTAAATAAACCTTAATTATACAAACCTGTCACCTGTGAAAGCATAAAAACAATAAATGGGTACCTACTATAGAGCATACATTGATTCAAAATTGGTAATTATTAACAATTACAATTTTAAACATTTAAAGCAAAGCAATAAAAGGTAAATAAAACAAAATTCAACTAAATTTAAACAAAATACTGAAATAAAAACAAATGCAAAATCAAAAGACACCTCGATGTTATTCGTTGTACGCATGAACTTATCATTGATAACAAAGCGTTTCTTCATGCAGATTTTGGTTAGTTGAAGATTATACTAACAATAAATAGATATATAGACAGAATTAAATCACGAATGGCTTATTAACTACATGTAAAATATATTGTTGGTATTTTTTTCAGTGTGTAAAATTGAAATCGTAATAATTTTCACGTTCCATTCCACGCATTGCAGGGAGCAGGTGATTAATAAGGTCAATGACCTCTCTTCGTGATGACAGCATGACAGTGACGTTATAATGTACACTATTTGTGTTTTGGCTTCGCGTGATTTCTGCATCTTGCTAGAGTAGTGCAAGAAAACTTAAAAGTGTGACATTTAAAATTTTGATTGTTGAGCTGATTATTATAACTCAATCATCCACATAATTGTTATAACTATTAATAAGAAAGATCTGTCACTTCTAGCAAAGCTTTACTGGTAGCTATTATTATGCTAGGGTCAATTGTTTTCTGTGGGTCAAATGCACAAATAATGCATAGCTAAAACATATAAGCACCGACACTGTGGACTCAGAACTTGACAGCAGTGACAGTGAGAGAAAAAGAGAGAGTTTTTTTTGAGTGAGTGAAATGAGTGAAGCAGATTTGATGAGTTTTGTATTGTAAATAAAATTATTATTTAATATTTTTTCAGTAATTAAAGATAGTAAACTAAAAATGACGCTTTACCACTTCGGAAATTGTTTAGCATTAGTTTATGCACCTTATCATATGGCGTACAAATATTCTGGAATGTAAGTAACATAAACCAACCAAATAACCTAACTTATTTACTAAGACCTAGATATATAGTTTTTACAGCTACAGATACTAACACTAACTCTTCTTTTTGAAAATACCAATGCTATTCTCTTGGTCAGGATGCAAAGCAGTAGAATATTGAATTTTATTCATATTTGTTCAAACAGTTACCGCAATTTAATGAAACATTGGTTGGAACATTTCAGATCGGAGTATGCGACCTTCTCGAAATGTGTGTACGCTGGGGGCTTGTACATATTCACGCAGCTCTGCAAGATGCTGCTGCTGGCTACTTTCTTCCCTGACGCGGACATTAGCCACGTCACGGGAGAGTACAATGTGTTCTTAGTAAGTATCTAATAGTTTATTATTACTATGTTCTACTAAATTGTCAATAAGCGATTCTACAAGCGGTGGTAGCCTAGTGGAAGAATGTCCGCTTATCAGAAGGATGTGAGTTCAAATCCCAGTGCGGGAACGTACCAATGTGTTTCTGTAAAACATATGTACATAATTATCACTCGCTTTTCGGTGAAGGAAAACATCGTGACGAAACCAGAGGTAGGTATGTGATCCACCAATCCGGATCTGGCCCCTGTGGTGGATTATGGCCTAATCCTCACGAAAGTGAGGAGAGACCCATGCCCAGCAGTGGGACATTATGGGTTGATGATGATGATGACTAAATTGTCATTGTGGTAGGCACTGAGGGCAGAACAGGCTGAAATGTTCTTCATTGTCTTATTAATGATTTAAAATATGGCACAAAACTTAAATGTTCAGCCAGTTGCTACCTAATATACAGGAGTTGTTATGAGATTTTAGACCCAATGTCTAAGGGTGACGAGCGCAGTGCAGTGCAGGATTATGCAATGCAAAATTCTGGGTGGCACTGTAACTGTTATGGGCAGGCTTAGCACTTACCTTCGGGTGAATGATGTGCTCGTCACATATACTAATAAAAAAAAAGTTGTTGATATGTCAAAAATGATTTAGTGATGCTTATTTATTTGCCTTTCGAACTGATTGCCCTCAATGAGCCAAAAAATGGGATGAAAAAATGAGACATCAGAATTTAAAAAATTTGTGAATACTTCAGTATTTAGTGCAATACACAAAACTAAAAAATCCAACCCATTTAACACTTACACTGCTGAGCCGATTTGCTTGTCCAGCCACTGGTGTGGCACTGCACACTCCATAGTGTTTTCCCATACAACAAAAACAACTGTAATTGTGTTTTCCCGCACTTGCTGCAAGTTATGAAAAACATGACAGTTGTATTCTCAGCACTGAACATGTTAAACAATGAGCACATATGTATTTCCAGGAGATCCTGAAGGCCACTGTTGACTTTGCTGACTTGCTGGGCTTGTACTTCGCCCTGAACTCTGTGCCGGGGAAGGGCCATGCTAAAATACTGACTTCTGCTATTGGATGGGCCAGTGCTGAGGTAAAAAGATTTTTTTTTATGTACACTTACAAGTACCTGAAACATAATTTCGGATTGAATTTTCTAGAGTATTGTTTGCTTGTTTTTTTTCCTTATAATTTATATGCAGATTATAGTTGACTTCCTCACTTCATAAAGTTAGATTAATTCTAAAATACCTAGACTACTTTTAAAAGGAAATCCAATGCCACCAACAAACATCAATTCAGTTTAATTACACATTACTTAATACAGAAACACTTCATAGAGTTATTCAGTGCGGATGTTACTGCCTGTATAAGTATAGAAAGGTGGCCATAAAACAATTGTACTCTTTCAGGTGGTAGTGACCCGGGGCGTGCTGCTGTGGGTGGGCGCCCGGGGCTCCGAGTTCGACTGGCTGTATGTGCGCTCATGTGCGGAGTCCAACGTGGCGCTGCTGCAGCACGCAGCCACGGCGGCGCTCGTGTGGCTGTGGTCGCGCAGCGATCTCCCGCGGCAGCACGCGCCCGTCGTGGTGTCACTGCTGGCGCTGTCTCCCTACCGCGCGCTCCTCGAGGAGGCCATCGGCGGCGTTCTCGGCCTCACCGCCTGGGCGCTGCTGGCCCTCCGCGCTGTCCACGCCACCGCCGTGGGCCTCACCGCCCTCGCCATGTATGCAGTCTTGGCTCAGCAAATTGGGATCTAGAATACTTTTCTACTGTGGACCTAATTTTATTTTAAAAGTAATTATTGAAGTTGAATATTTGATTGAGGTGTGAATTTATAGTGAAATATTATTATTAAATTATTATTATTGTAAAAAAATTGGTGCATTGTGATTATGATTACATCCTTATGGTCGGGTAAATTAAATAGTTGGTTCCATTTGTAATGCTCAATCTTAGTGTACCTATGTAAGTGGTCTAGATAATTATGTACTTAGTTATACCTTGTTGACTTGTCTAATATTTTTATACAGTATCTGAAACCACATTACAGGTCAAAACGCCAGTCTTGTGAACTGAGAGGGCATAGGAGGTAACCATAAATTATCATTTACCAGTGTTAAACTATATTCAAGTGACAAAACTCGTAAAACAAACATGGTCGGCCGTGCCCCAGCCGGGGTATTTATTAAGTGGGTCTGAACGATTTTAGGGGCGCATTTTCAAATATCAACATGGAACCGACATAATATTGTAGCCACGGCCAACGGTTATTTGACAGCCCCCGTGGCGTATTCGGCGATAAGCCGATTTCGAAGCGTGATGTTGCTGCGAAGGGTTTGATCCCCGCATAGGGCAAAAATTGTGTGAACCATAAGTACCTACATATTATTTGTTCCGAGTCTGGGTGTTTATTGGACCATGGTCCTCATAGTTTCTAATTCTCTAGATACAGGGAATCTTAAGTTAGCGGTTTTTATGATGCATTTTTTTTATTTACATTCTAAGGTTAACTTTTTTACTATAATTATTGGTTTTAATAGCTTAATATTTTTTACTCAATTTCTATAAAAAAATACATACCTATAGTACAGACCTATATTATTTTTGAATAATCCCCCGGTCTATTGCAAAAATTAGTAGGTGGATAAATGAATGGAAAAATAAGTTGCGGCAAAATGCTCTAACCGTGCGAAGCCAAAATAAAAAAGAACTGTGCCATGGCGTATAAACTACAATCTCTTTGGCCATGTGAGAGAAGATAGGCTTTGGTTCGTTTACTTGACGTTGACAGTTGCTTTAACACATTTAGTGATGGACATAGTGAAGAGATGTCGATAAAATGATAATAATTGTAATATCTAACCACATTTTTTAGTTATTATTTAATCGCTTGTGGTGGTTCCGATGTATTAGAACTATTATAATAGTATTAAGAATTTAATATTACTAGAGAATTATTAATATTAATTAAGTGATTTATAGATCTGCCCAGGGCCTCAACTCAAAATCGCATCTGATGGGAGTATATTCGAAGCACTGGTACAGCTGTTAATGGAGTTTTCTTTTCGTATGAAAGATTGAGCCACGAATCACCACTTGAAAAGGAAATCTTTTGCCAACCCAAACCATAATTAGTTACTGATTGGTTCAGTTCATCATGCTTGATTTATTTTGAATTTTTCTCTGTAAAATTTACTGAGACTTAAGTGGTTGACTTGTAAAAGTGCATTACGTGAATACATACTGCTGGCAACAAATTATTTTAGTTTTGACATATGTTTTATCACACTGGCGACAGATACATTAACTTCAGCCCTTCCTATAAATGAAATAGTTGTGAGATTTAGTAATGAATCAGCACTAAACTTGAAAGGCCAAAATCAATCAGTTACTTACCTGCTCATTTGGTCTTATTTATATTCATTTCTATGTACCCACTTATTAATTTATATGCGACAGTGTTGACTTCTAAAAATGCTTACTTACAGTAAAATAATGATATGAGTTTTGACGTTAAATTGTTTACCAAAAGTGCGATGCTAAGATCATTAAACGAGGGAAAAAAAATTGTCGACAAATATCGGTTTATTATAACGTCGATATCGAAAAATGTAACCGAAAATCGAGATAATTATAATTACACGTTATGTAATAATGTTTTTCTTGGTATTCCCGGTAAGCGAACCGATATCGCCATTAATCTTAATGATGTTTATGATGTGCTGTATCGATACGATATAGAAAATATCGATAAGTACGTATCGGCCATAGAGCGATTTGTGCATTGCACGCTAAGTAACAACACTCAGTAACACTTGTTGTAACAAAATTTATACTTCTGTGTAAAAATAAAATTAAAAATAGATTGTATCACTAAAGATAAATGTGTGTAAAAATTTTAAAATGGCAATAAGAAAGTAAACTAAAACGTAGCGGGCGATGACGGACGTAGTGTATTATAATACAGACGCTCCAGCTGCATAAATATTTATATTCGTTTCGCTGCCTTTGAAGCTGTCATTCGTGTGCCATAGTGTTCATATTTGGATCGGTATTTGTTGTCTTTTTTACAACAGCGTCGTGCTTATTCCGAAAGCAGTTTGTCATGAAATTATTTACATGATTTCGCAAGATGTGTGCTATATTATTGGCGGTGCTATTGTTATGTGTTGTGGGAAGTTCTCAAGCCGTAGATGTAGCTAGCTGCAGCAACGGAACCGAGTCTCTGACCTTCACTCCGTACAACGATGGGGTGACCGGCCGGTACCTCGTCGAGCTGTGCACAGCCCTGGTGCCCAGAGCGACATCATGGGAGGTTTCGCTAACATACTATGAGTCTAAAGAATGCAAAGCACCTGCACCTCTCAAGACTCTGATCCCTGGGAAGATTCATTCCTATTATAAGCAGCCTATCCAAGTAGAGGGCAACTGTTCCCATGTACGTATTACAAATATGCTGTTTCTAATGTTCAAATTCTTATTTAGTGAGAATTTATAAGTCAATAATTAAATTGTGTGTCGCACATGTAGAAAATCTATTTTGTTAAACTGGTCTGTGCAAAAGGTCAGGTAGTAAAATAAATAAAAATATATATATTTCCAAATTAGGTATAGTATGAGGTAGAAACTATGGTGGTCTTATTACTTATACATTCTGTGGTATAGATTACTATAGATCAGAAAACCAGTTATCTGTCAGCCCCAAACTAGGCTACGCCTGTCCTGAAAACCCTAGGTTAATAAAAACCTGTTCTAAGTTAGTAAAAATAAAAAGTAATAAATCAATACCAAGTGTACAATGCTACGTGTCTCTCTTATACTTTGGCCAATAGTAGCCTGTTTAGGTGCATTGATGACGTAAATGTGTTATTTCGGATGTGAATTCTAATTATTAGCACTGTCCATATTTGTGGTCAATTTGCACCTCTATTATAAGTAAAAACATAGAAAGGTCTAAAGACTTAGCTTAAAAATGTCACCACATAGCACAAAATTCAAGCATTTCACCCAAATGTAAAGTGTGAATGCATGTGTGGCTTTTTATTTTCTAAAAAAAGTTAATTAATTCTTTGGTTGCTGAGCCGATTTTCTTGTCTAGCCGTGGGTGCGGCTCTGCACACACCTTAGCATTTTCCCATGTATAGCTAACGCCACAATTGTGTTTTCAGCAGTGAACATGTTAGAACAAAAAAACAGTATCTCACTAATATAATAAATTCGAAATTTTGTGTGTATATATCCTCTGCATGCCGAAATGGCAATACTTTATTGTGTTAAATTAACAGTTCCTGTGGCATAACACCTATTGTGGATGAAACCGTGAGGCGGAGGTGCTCCTAGTAGAATCATATAATTTTATTTAATCAAATATATTTCATTTCCACAGATCTGTCTGAATACAACATTGGACCTGATATTCAGTAAAACCTATGCCATCCAGACTCAGTTCTTAGTTGATGCTAACAGTGTGCGGCGCCAGAACTGGACATGTGTCAAAGTCGACAATAATTACACAATTGCCGACTTCAAGAAGAATAAGGCAATAGTGGATATCCTGTACCTTGATGAGTATGTTACTGTTTTAGTATAACTTTTTACCCAACTACCAATTATATTTATCGGTGGTATGCATGTATGCTAAAGTAGTGCGTCCTACAGCTCAACATTAAACATAACAGCTAAACATCTGACGGATTTTGATAAATGTGGTATAATTGGATTCGTTATAATCACAAGACTGACATAGGTTACATTAATGGTAGATTTTTTGTTTTATATAAATACTCAGTAAAATAAGACATATTATTGTCACTCATTTATTTTTGTTTCAGGGAGCATTTGACCATAGTGTTTCATACTGGGGTGCCGTTTCTTTCTTTTGATGGAAATATCTGCAAAATATTGGATCAAACAACCGTAAGTCGAATGAATAATTCATTTACCAGGAGCAGACCTTGTTTTATTGTACAACAAAACAAATTTTAATCTCCTTGGACAGGTCCTTCTTTGCTGTCTATTTAACAAGGCCTGTGATACTACTATGGAATTTAAATAAGCATAAAAGCTGCAATTCTTGAACTTTATTAAGTGCAGACCACACTGAGAGCGAAGCTTATTTAGCAAAGCACAGCTAAGCATGTGTGTTTTCTTTTAATTTTGGATGTGTTCAGCATTATAGAACATGTCCATTATAAGTTATTGTCCTATCCTCTCATGTACATTGAAGCGAAATAAATGATTTGATTTGATTTTGATTTTAAGATATCATAGAGATTTTTTTATTCCCCTAGAGAGCTTCATAAAGGTGCACCCTATTCTTATTACAATCTAGCTTTGAATATTGCTAATATGTAATTGAATTATAAAATTAATGAAGTTAGGGGAAGATACTTTTTTGTGTGTTCTTTAGAGGCAACACACATACTAGATAACTGTAACTCGTTAACACTTACCCAAACAGTATCGTTCTTTCGAGTTGCCTCACTGTCCGCTCATAGAGAATGTGACGTCAGCGGGTACAATAAAATTACCCGACTAGTAATCAGAAAGTAGTGGCTAGTATGGTATGTGATGAGGCCCATTGTCCGGGGGCAGGGCGTGGAGGCGGCGGAGTGCCCCGCGCTGACGGAGCGCTCGTGCACGGCGCCGTCGCCGCTGGAGATCCGCTGCCCGCTGGCGCTGGCGGCCGGCGCCGCGTGCTACAACCTGCAGCTCATCCTCTACGCCACGTGGGGCAGCGGCGTGCTGAGGAAGCAGGGGATGATCACGCACAAATTCTGTGAGTATGCTATGTATTATATGTAAGAGTATCTTATGTTCTATTCCGAGACATCAAAGTATCTACATAGAACTAATTTCATCATCATTTACATTCTCACTATGGAGGAGTGTAGGTAATTGTTGTTTCGACCCCCATTTTACTCATTTACATAAATCATTTCTGTCGGAAAACGATTATTACTAGTGTTCTTGATTAAATAACAATTTTTGATTACATCAAACACGAAAACCTTTAATTCAAAGTCGTCGTCGTCGTCCCTCCTTTGATTAGCTTCTTCGGGAAAAAAGCCATTATTAGCAAGCACCTAGTACCCAAGAAGAATACTCAATCCGAATTTCAGCCGCGTCGGTACAGTCAGCCAGCAACAAATGTCGATAAACATTTCTAAACTTTCAATTTACAATTCTAATACGATTGCGATATTTTTATATTATATTCGCGTGTAAAGAAATAATGGAAGCAAACAAGGACATGTTTAGCGGCTTTACTTGCGGACTGTACCTAGGTTTCGAAGTTTTCGTCATTAATCAGTATGTGAGTGGTGTTTCGCTTTTATACCAAAATAGAGTATCAACATTGCATGTAAATGGAGATAAATGCAGGTATTCAGGTAAAGTACCTAGTAATAAACCTTCACCGATAGAAAGTGGAGTTACATTTCAATTACGTTTGCAAAACATCGCATTTTGCGCTTCTAAATGTTGACACACCTCCATACAAATCAGCTGTTTGACAACTCACACATATAAGTGTCGTTTATACACGCTCTAATTACTCACACATGTCTACGTAAGTACTCAAACATACTACGCTACTTTATGCAAAGAAAACCCGCTGGTATGAAGGTTCCGCCTGTCTTATTACATTTGGGCGTGCAGTATTGACTGTTCTCCCGATTGTCCCCCGATTGCGGGTAGAGGTGCGGGGTGCGGATTGCGTGGAACATCCATGTACTATAATACTAGTCTTCTGTGTCTACTAGATATTGCGTGCGAATCAACGATTATCCTAACCGAGTATATCTAATACCTTGACCTTGATCAATCTCTCGTTATAAATCGATGACCTTCATTGAATGATAGTTATTTTTAAATCCATTGTCCGTTGTTTATATTATTTCGCTATCTTTTGGCGTCTGCTGGCCTTGCGACCTTATTTAACAAATAAAATGTACTAAGAAGACTTAATGGTAAGTAACGTTATCTACCAGGCATCCGGGAGGTGCAAACAGAACGGTGGCGGTGTAGTAAAATAAAAGGTTTACTTACCTACATACATACAGTCATGCCTTTCTCCCGTTGAGATAGGCAGATGCTACATCTTTCCACATGCTACGACGCTAGCGGGAAGCTTCGAACTCCCTGACACCCTCTACTGGTTTCTGGAACTCCAGACCAATAGGTTGTGTAGGGTCCATGCGTAACAAAAATTATGCTGTCTGTGGCATCCTAGCTCCCAAACGGATGAACCTATTTTGATTTAATTTAAAAAAAAAATTAAAACTTAATGTTCCCCTGTAGCGCCTCAACTACTCATCCGATTTTCCTGAATGAGGTTACATAGATAGATAGATAGATAGATAAACTCTTTATTGAAACACCACAGAACAAAGAAAACTTAAAACTAGAACAAAACAAATTTTACAACACAACAAAACAATATTATTTTTTTTATTTTTTTTTATTTTACATATTACAATCGATTCGTCATTATAGTCCGGGTGACATAAGCCACATTTTTTTTTCATATTGGATCGCTGAGACGCTCCGCTGTAGCCGGTTTTTAATAGTTTTTGAACTTCTGCTGGTTGTATTAGTAAGATGCACGATTTATCTGTTAATTTTCCGAGCTGGTCTCGATATAGAAAGCCGGTGGGCTTACAATCTAAGCTGATAACCGGTGGCAACGGGTTTCCGATGCCAGGTAGTCGTCAATGACCCGCTGTCAATGTACTGTACCGGTGGTTAGGGTTGGCACACAGCCTCGTCTCATAGGGGTCGGGGGGGGGCAAAGCTGATCATATCATTACGCCAGGTAGGGATTTGCTTTGATGTAACATCAAGACTGGTTGACGGGAAATACAATATTCAGTAGTGGCATTCCTATTGAGATTTTCGTAGTTTTTCGACAACCCTAATAATGTTGTTATAGATTTCTACTCATTAGTAAATACTCACGTTTAAATGATTTATGCGAATATTACTGAAAGTGTTTGCAACATATCGTGCACAATACGGCCGTAAATAAAATAGACGAACCGACCGGCTTATTATGCTAAAGTGTTGCAAGTTTTTCCTCTGACTACGTTATAGCACAGAATAGATAGGTTATTGGGAGACCTTGAATGTTTGTGCACCTATTGTCTTATTGTTCATCATCATCGTGATCATCACAACCTGTATCCGTCCACCGCTGAGCACGGTAAAACTCACTTACATGAGAACTAGGCTTTAACCCACGACGGGAGCACGGTCTGGGTAACTGGGTCATATGCGAACTTAGCTATGTTCATTTTTCGAATATCGTGAAAAACTCACATGGTATTTTTCATGATTTTATCCTTCATCAAAAAGCAAGTGGTAATTAATTACGTACATATGTATGTTACGTAATGTTTTACAAGACTTCGGTACATGCCTGCACTGGCATTTGAACTCGCAACCCTCTCCTTGGATGGCGGACATTCTCCCCACTAGGCTATCACCGTTTAACAGTGGATTATGTGAGAACTTCGGTGTTCGTTTTTCACTCGCTTCTTCAACCCATACCACTGACAAATACCGACTGATGAATGTGATCGAATTTCCTTACCGTTCGATTTCTATTGGGAGTACAAGCTGCAATGGTACCGCCAGCAAACTACTGCTTCTGCCTTCTGACTACTATAAATCTGGCACAGTCGGATCGTTTTTCAATCATACAATTGCTTCTATATCCTGTGTGGAAAGTATAATTTATCTCTATTTAGCGCTGTGTATTCAGAAGGAACGATTTCGTAACGTGCAGCACGCGCTACTCTAGACTTTATGTCAACAGAATTACGTTCGATATCTAGCTGCTGATATAATTCCAAACCTCTCCTACTTAGTACATGATCTTGCCAATGATGCCCGCCTTATATGGCGCGTCGTGGCTTGGGGGCGTCCTAGATATTCACATGATCTCACGTTGCGCTGTAATGTGGCTGCATTTACATACATTACCTATCCATTCGACCGTCGTAAACGGAATGACAATGAATCGATAGCCCAGAAGGCATAGTATGTAGTGCTATATACTGAATGGCCACTCTCCACACAGCGCTATTCGCTTCCCCGCAACCTGCGCCCGGAGAACAGTCCATATTACACGCCCAAATGTAATAGACAAACAGTTCCTAATGAACCTTTCAACAGCGGGTTGTCTTTTGTTTCGGTAGCGTAGTATGTTGTGTGCTTATAAACGGACATTTGGCGCGGGTACAGACGTGTATAACGCGGGTATAACGTGTGAGTTGTTACATTAATTCTTGTATGGAGTGCCTGAGGTACCCGAGACCGGTACCGGTATAATTGTTAGTTAATTTGGGCCTCGGCGTGCTAGTTTGGGTCGTCTTCTAACGTACTGGCTCATATCGAAAACTCTTCCTTTACCTATCACTTCAAAAATGGTCGCATGGGACGTTAATAGAGTCGTATTTCGTTTGTTCAGGTAAAGAGTCTCTGCCGGACCCGGCGGTGGAAGGCAGCAACCCGGCGTGGGTGTGGGCGGCGGCGGCGCTGGCGGCGGCGGGCGCGGCCAGCGTGGCGGCGCGCGTGGCGTGGGCCGCGCTGCGCCGCCGCACGCTGCACAAGGCCGTGCTGCGCGAGTGGCTCGTGCACCGGTGAGTGGCGTGTGTGGCGTGGGGGGCGTGGGGGGCGTGGGTGGGCGGCGGCGGCGCTGGCGGCGGCGGGCGCGGCCAGCGTGGCGGCGCGCGTGGCGTGGGCCGCGCTGCGCCGCCGCACGCTGCACAAGGCCGTGCTGCGCGAGTGGCTCGTGCACCGGTGAGTGGCGTGTGTGGCGTGGGGGGCGTGGGGGGCGTGGGTGGGCGGCGGCGGCGCTGGCGGCGGCGGGCGCGGCCAGCGTGGCGGCGCGCGTGGCGTGGGCCGCGCTGCGCCGCCGCACGCTGCACAAGGCCGTGCTGCGCGAGTGGCTCGTGCACCGGTGAGTGGCGTGTGTGGCGTGGGGGGCGTGGGGGGCGTGGGTGGGCGGCGGCGGCGCTGGCGGCGGCGGGCGCGGCCAGCGTGGCGGCGCGCGTGGCGTGGGCCGCGCTGCGCCGCCGCACGCTGCACAAGGCCGTGCTGCGCGAGTGGCTCGTGCACCGGTGAGTGGCGTGTGTGTGTGTGTGTGTGTGCGTGTGTGCATGCGTGTGGCTTAGTGGCTGGTGATGGGCGCCTTCAGACCCCATCTGTGAAACATCATCCAACATCAGACAAAACGACCTTGCGCCTCTCAACCCAGTGCGATGCCCTGGGACATCCTCCAGGGGAGAGCGCCGCAAGCCCATGAGAAATAAGTCAACCCAGCGAAAATCCGACGCAGTGACCCGCCGATATAACCCCCAGTGTCCCCATCGCCGCGGCGTGCCAGTGCCCCAAATTCCCTAAATACAGTTAGGAGAAAACAAAATTGATACTAAAGTCCATTTACGTAACTAGATGATCTAAAACTTTCATAGTGCTGCCACCTCGTCTGAACTAATAATGTGCGACTCATGCCCGACCATGGGTTCCGAGATGTGTGCTCAGACGACAGAGGACCGCTAATTGGCACGCTGGGAAGATTTCACGATTATTGTATCAAATTTTATTTATATCCTTACACCAGAAACCAAAATATTTGTATACAATAAAAATACTGTACGGTCAACGACAAAAATCGCTGAACAAATCCTAACCTGAAATTAAATTTCACGCGTGCAAAATAAGTAGTTATATAAAAAGTACTAGGAAAGCAGAAACATTTAGCAGGTTAAATTATGCTGGTCAACTAGTTTCATTGATATCCGATAGCTGAAATGTGAGAGAGGCAGATTAAACTAATCGAACGAGTGCGTGCGCGCGTGTGTGTGTGTTTGAGTCTGTATGTGGAAACGAAATTTTACAGCTTGAAGCAGTTCATATTGAACCTCTTTAGTAAACACTACATTGTCCCCCTCATCCGACTTCCCGGAACAGCCCATTTTTTTTTTTTTTTTTCCCCGGGGAAATGCATTATGCATACCACCCGGCCCCCCGGGGGGGGGGGTTATGTGGGACTCCCCCGCCAGCTGGTCTGGCGGGGTTTACCCACTAAAACCCCGGGGTGTTCTCCTCTCCGCATTATGGAGCGATTATTCTGCGGGCGCCCTCCCGGGCTCGCCACGTGAGGCTTGGGCCTCTTTCTCCGCTGGGTGCGTCCCGGAACACACGGGCCGCACCTCAGCTCGGGACTTCTAACTTGGGCGTTGGACCCCCGATCCGCGGCCCAAAAGTCCCCGTTATTGGTCCCTCGCTGTGCCCTCTGCTGATCAGAGGGACACGCGAAGGACCTCTTCTCGCCAGGTTATTTGCTACGGCCACCAATTCCCCTAGGAGAATTGCTGACCGAACCCCAGGGTGCACCGTCCCAGCTGCTGCCCTTCCCTCCGGATGCAACGCATCAAGAGGGACGAACAACAGCCGGGCACTCGTGGGGGTTACCTGGCCCGCACCCCTCCCGGAACAGCCCAATTTTGGCAAAAGTCAACTGAAAATGTTTCGAAGTAACATGGTTTTTAAGCGCAGGCGTTACTGCAAAAAAAACATTAAAAGCATGTAGTTTTTTGTGACGTTTCCCAAATAATACCTCTACTAAGATATCACCATCTGATGTTTTATCATTCATTCACACTTCCACAGGTGTGTACCCCACAGAACTTAGACCAATAATACATTCAATTTTCGTGTAGACACTTATTACACTGCAAGGAATGAACCAGAAAATGTTTGCGTAACTTTATCCTCGTTCTAATTTCCACTAAAACTTCCTCATAATTTGCACAGCATCTCGATAAGAGATTTGTCAATAATTGAATCGCATGGCAGAGGTCTCGTGCGTGCGTTTACTTTATCTGTTCGTAATTAAATTAGCAGATAGTGCGCCGGCGCATGCCCTTTGCGCGATCTTCTTATCAGTCAGCTATTGACATTTATCGAATGCGACTCTACGACTTGAGTAATGTAGTATTAGATGCTACATACTGAATGGACACTGTCCACACCGCGCTATCCGCTTCCCCGCACCTCCCCCGCAATCGGGAGGACAGTCCATATTACACGCCCGAATGTAATAGACAAACAGTCCGTATGAACCTTCATACTAGCCGGTTATCTTTTGTTTTGGTCGCGTAGTATGTTTGAGTGCTCACACGCGCATAGTTATAGCGCGTGTGCGAACGTCATTTATTATGGTGTCAGTTGACTAATCACATTATCCCTACTTCCCTACTTATATTATAAATGCGAAAGTAACTCTGTCTGCCTGTCTGTCTGTTGCTCTTTCACGCCTAAACTGCTGAACCGATTAAAATGAAATTTGATACAGAGATAGTCTAGAGCCTAAGTAAGGACATAGGGTACTTTTTAATGCGAAAAAAGCATTGTAAGGGTTTGAAATAGGGGATGAAAGTTTGTATGGAAGTTTCGTCATTTTTGATGCTAGAAGCTTGAAATTTATTTTTTAGGCTTTTGATCAGATATAAATAAATTTGGCATTCAAAGTTTGTAAAAATTTTACCCTAAGGTTCGGCTAAACCACTGCACCGATTTAAAAGGTTATTTCACGAATGGAAAGCTACATTGACAGCGAGTAACATGGGCTATATTTTATCCCCATATTCCCGCGGGAACAGGAACTACGCGGGTGAAACCGCGGGGCGCAGCTAGTTTATTATAAAAATACCACAATTATTCAATAAAAATATTCCCATCCACGCGATGTCTTGCTCCAATTAGTTCCGTTCCAATTCCAATCGAATAGAATATACCTAATACAATAGAAATACTGAAAAGAATAAGTTCTGTCGGTAATTAGAAACACAGGGAGGAGAATTATAGTCTTATCTGTTATCTGATGTGAATTCAAAATATTAAAAAGGATGTTTTTAAAACTTACGTAAGTAACCTTGGCCTCTACCTGTTCTTTACAAAACGCGTTTTCCATATCACAACGCGTTTTAGCGTCTATTGCAATCATTTAAATGAGCGGTATCATCTATAGCTACTTATAATAAAACAGTACGCAGCTGAAACTGCGGGGCGCAGCGTGTAACTAATAATATTTACTTTATAGGGCACTAGCTGCGCCCCGCGGTTTCACCCGGGCATTTCCCGTTCCTGAGGGAATACGGGGATAAAATACAGCCTATGTTACTCGCTGATAATGTAGCTTTCCATTAGTGAAATATTTTTTAAATTGATGCAGTTGTTTAGCCGAAACCTTACATATTTCCATACAAACTTTCATCCCCTATTTTTATTTTACTCCCTTTGGGGTAAAATTTTTACAAACTTAGAATGTTATATTTATTCATATCTAATCAAAGGCCAAAAAAAATAAGTTCCAAGCTTCTAGCTTCTAGCTTCAAAATTGACGAAACTTCCAATGTCCGACAAGAACGTGTTATCTCCTCAACATGTTGAACGTGAGATAACACGTTCTTGACGCAAATGGGCGATATAAATCTGACTAATAAAAACAGAGCCATTCATAAAATAACCGTTTGTAGGGGGTGCACTGATCTATTAGGGAATCACAGGGGTTTAGTGGGAAACTATCTTTCAATATCGATCAACCACTGCTTAGCACGGGTCTCATCGCGAGAAGGATTAGGCCATAATCAAACACGGGGGCCTGGTTCGGATTGGTGGATCATATACGTGATAATTCCCGGGCATGTGGGTTTCCATCACCGATAAAAACAGACGACCTCGATGCAAGTCTCTGGTAAAAGGTTCAAACAATAGATTCCACATAATAAAATGAGACGATCGACGGGTTAATACACATGGAATATACATGATAACGATATTGTTGTTACTCTTGCTTGTGCAATGATAAGGCAGCCTTTATCGCTCAAGACTTTACATGCGTCAGGTGGAGATAACGCGAAGAATTGAGCAGGCAAGCTTATCATCCGGAAACGGATGGTAGAACGCTGAATCACTCAATAAGCTACTGTTTTATTCATTACTTTCGTATTCACAAACGACAATTAGTTATCAAGAATAGAATAGAATAGTAAACACTTTATTGTACACCAGAAAAAACAAAAATCACAGTACAGAAAAAAATAATGTAAGCACAGAAGAATTGGCATTGCTAAAAATTTAATACCTGTAGTTTTTTTATAAATAAATTTTACATAATAAATTAATATTTTGTAATAAATTTTACTTTGGGAAATGTTATTCTAGTTCATAAGTATTTGTATAAATTTAATTGTTATTAACTAGCTGCGCCCTGCGGCTACCCGTGAAGACTCTTATCATACAAGAACCGTATAGTTAGTATTTTTATTTCTTGCTTTTATTCATTAATTTTTGGGTTTTACAATTAAATATGTCCCCACATTAGGGTAAAAGCAAACGCAGTTCAAGAGAAATAATATTCATTTAGGTCAAAAGCTATATAAATTCCGTCATAACACACCTTTTCTTTATCTCTAAGTGAATATTTAAATATATCTACCTGAGGATAACATTTATTACAAGAATGTTATCTGGAAAAATGTGTGTAATTAAAGATGACCAGGTGTTTATTTTTTGTTTTTTAATTGTGTTCTTAGAGTTCCTTAGAGTTAAACAAAGAACCATTTTTTTCATAACCTGATGTATCCCACTGCTGGGCAAATGTGTCCCCCATTTCCTTCCACACGTCCCTATCTTCGGCTACTTGGGGCAAATCAGCTTCAAAGGCGAATTTGTCATCATCATCTGTGTGGCTACGGAACATTTGCCGTGAATGTGAGCAGACACGCACTTGACCAGTCTTGTTGTAATTACTTTATTTATCCTTATACACTTTTTTATTATCCTTAGATTAAAAGGAAAGAAGTATTTTATCGATTATCGTTCTCAAATGCGTTAAGGCAAAATATTTAATTATTTGATTTTTTTGGTCTTTCATGTGAACATAATATTCTCATATCCTCGAAAGTCCATCCAGTCCAGTATCCTCATGTAAACTAACATGTAAAATGACTGTGACAAACATACGAACATGACGGATTTGTAATAGTTTCTTTTGTGCCAATTATGACAGAGGAATCGTAAAGGCTCCTCATACTTAACTATACCGCCGACGACGATGACTAAAACTGGTGGGCGGTGCCGGTGGCATAGTGTGTGTGTAGGGCATAGTGTATATTATGGATGTTTGGGTGTAGTGTATGGATCTTTATACTCATAAAATATATCAGCAATTTAACAGTAAATAGGCTAATGTACAGAAAGTTCAAGCTCTCAATTTTAGCATTGTTACCCCCTATAAGGATATCCTGCGTGTGTTAGTTATACGAGCTGTTACTGAAATCCTTGGCTAAAAGGGAAAACCGGTTACACATCCGAGTAATTTTGCTTGATTTTTGCATAATATTATGTTGGTTAATTATTGTTCTTTTGTTGTTTTCACGCTTATCAGTGGGAAAAAAGGTTTGTTATTATTTTTAAGTATTGATAGCGTAAAGCGTAGTTTATAATTTTATTATCTTACATAAAGTAACCGTATTTATGAATGAAATTGACCAATAACAATTTGAACGTACTTACTTCAGTATAATACGGGACTATTTAGACGTAAATTCAAATACGTGTCAAATACGTAAAACGATTGTGTCAATCCCAGGTAAGGTATACCTCAAAAGTAGCTGAGCAGTCTTCGTCTTTTTACCTCAGTAATCTATGAAAAAATAATGTTTGCGTGTTTAAAATATTCTTCTTATTCTTCTATTTTCTTTTCCAGCTATTTCTGAGGTCGACTGTACAGAGTTACTTATGTTAAACTCTAACATTTATCTATGCATTAGGTAGCGAGACTTTTAGTTAAACTTTGAAATGGAAAACGTATTGAACCAAGAAAAGTAAAAAATGAACATGTGCATAGAGTAAATGGTACATAGAGGAGGTACATCAGTATGATTTTCGTAGAGGCTATAACCCACCACGCGGGTCCAGTCCGAATTAGTGGATCATTTCCTCTATACTCATTTTCGGCCATGTGGGTTTCTTCTCATTTTTCTCCTTCACCCAATAATAATAATAACGTACACAAGAATATGTTATACAAGAAACACGTCCGTATGTATCCGCACTGGGTTTGAACTCACCCTCTCCTTGGAAGGTGAACGTTCTCCCACTGGGCTATCACCGCTTCTCAAGTATGAAGGTTCACACTAACCCGTTCGTCTATTACATTCGGGCGTGTAACGTTGGGAGCCTTCCGATCGGCCTCCGGACTGCGGGGCGCGGGGGAGCGGGGTCCATTCTGTGTACGTAGGAGGCGCTTTAGTGTGTTTCGTGCTAATAGTTTGCGCGTTCGTTTCAGGAAAGAGACTATGGCAGTCCCGGGCCCGGCGGCGCCGCTGCGGCGGCCCGTGCTGCTGCTGTACGCGCGCGAGGGCCCGCGCGCCGCCCGCGTGTCGCGCGCGCTGCGGGCGCTGCTGGAGCGCCGCGCCGGCGCGCAGGTGTACGACATCTTCAGCCCCGAGGTGGTGGCGCTGGCGGCGGCGGCGCCGGGCGCGTGGATCCGCGGCATGCTGCAGCGCGCCGACGTCGCCGTGCTGCTGCTGCAGACGCCGGCGCTGGCGGCGCTGTACCGCGCGCAGGACTCCGCCACCGGCAGACGTGAGTGAGGCCTTTAAAGCCGCACGAAAAAACAAACGTAAATTTCTCAATGGAAATAGAAATATGAACGTTAGTGCCGTCCGCTTGCAGCGCTGGAGCCGCTGCTGGGGCGGCGCGTGCGGTACCGCGCGCCCGCGTGCGGGGACGCGCTGCTGCAGTACGCCGTGCGCCTCGCCGCCGACGCTCCCGGGGACTACCGGAAGTACTACGTCGCCACGTGAGTGCCGCCTGTCTGCCACCTCCCTTATCGTCATTGTCATCCCGACTTATATTCGTTCTTCGCTGAGCATCAATCTCCCCTCTTTTTCACGATAATTAGAAGGCCTTCGTTTGATTCATTGACTTAGTATCGAAACGAGCCAGTCGTTCACTTGATGGTAAGCGGTACGTCTTCCAATAACAGTTCCAGTCAGAACATTGCATCTCATAATCTTGCACGGCACCGTACTGCGCTCGTTACCCTGAAACGTCGGTTGTAAAGTCTCGTATGCAACAATTTTGGTGGAAACGGTGTCCTTCAAACCGGAACTCAGTATTGTTAGAATACTTCTGTTAGGCGGATGATTATCGAACAAAGGTGTGATACTTCCTCGGGCGGTCTCTCGCTTTCCACTAAAAAGAAAAACGTATCCTCGCCCCCTTTGTTTTGAAGGCGAATTGCCGTCACCTTTTCTCCTTCGCCACGGGGATGTCGGAGGAAAGTGTTTGAGGTTCCCACGTACGCGGCCCCATACGGCGGCGGTGACGCGCTGTGCTTGCAGGCTGGCGGAGCTGCCGACGGACATCTTCCCGCAGCTCGTGCCCTACCGACGCTACGAGCTGCCCGGCGCCGCGCCGCTGCTGCTGCACGACGTGTGCGGCGCCGCGCCGCCCGCCGCGCCGCCCGCCGCGCCGGCCGCCGGCGCCGCGCCGCCCGCCGCGCCGGACGCCGCGGAGGGCGCCGCGCTGGCCGCGCTGGCCGCCGCCGCCGCCGACTTCGCGGAACACGCGCGGGAGTGCCCCGACTACCTCATGGACGAGCTGGTGGAGATGTGACGACGGCAGACGCCGAACCACCGTTTTTAGAACAGATGTCATATTGGGCGATATGAGTCCCGCTCTGCTAACTAGAAAATGGCAGAAGGACCGTGAAAACCGCACCGTAACCACTAGAAAATTAAAAAAAAAACTATTCTACAGATGTTTCTATTGGCAGAATGAGCAAAACGCACCGTGGCCACAAAAAAATAGAAGAAATTGTTCCATGCCCGTTCATAATAACATGATAAATAAAGTCTAGGTGCGCTTGCCATATACCGGTCTCGCTCTAATCACATCGCTGCTCGTACGTTTGTCCTTCTTTGACCCGGCGGAGCAGTTTTCGGTAAAAATAAAAATAGATATCTGTATGTATGTAGACGTGGGATCGTCGCTTGGGAGATGAACGAACTGAGTACGTGTTGAAAGCTTAAACTGAATCGCTTCGATTCAATCATTCGATACTAGACCGTTGAACAGACCGGGAATGATCGATTAGAATGGTTTTATTCGTTCGTTCACCGGTGTCACGATGATTCCGATAGAATTTTGCATCTGTCGGTATTATTTTATTGTCTGTTTTTTTTTTAAATGCAAATGTAACAGCAACTCTTGCCGCAGTCAATCGTTTGGAAGTACGATTTTATCCATCGTCTCTTAAATTAAAACGAAAATTTCCAAACGATTATCGTCAAAATCGTACAAATCGCAATGGCAGTTGCGAATATCGATATATTGCAACATTGATTCTACTCGTCTCGTATCACACTCCCGAATGCGACGTCCCACTACTACTCGTAGCTTAGAGTTGATCCTGTAGCTAGTATGATGAAATTGAATATGTAGTACTTTAGTCAGTTAAACTGAAAACGATCAAATCGAATAACCCATTGTCCTAAGCGAACGACAATGCGATAATGTTAAACAAAAGCTATATCCACAGCACTCGAGCCTATGTCACACACGTAAAAATACAAAGCCATATTTAGCTATTTACTAGACAAAAACGAGTCTAATTCGCGTAAAATTTAATATTAAAATATTGTAAGCAAAAAAAAGATATTATTATAGCAAAAATGAATTTAATTCGCGAAAGTTCAAGAACTTCTGATGTAACTATTGTTTGATATTATCGCCTGGCGTCGCGTCGTCTTGTCACCTTGGATATTGGGTGAGGGAGTTAGTGCTGGCACTCACTCCTAGAGATAAGTACGCGAAGTAAAGAAGAGATATTACTAGAAGTCTAGAAGTGTGTGAATAGAGAATTTTCGATTCTATTCTATGTGATACGATGTGATCTTCGGGTTAGAGAACAAAGTTAAAGGATCGTGGGGATATTTGTTATCATTTGGCGTAATTTATTTCAAGCTGGGTCCTAATTTGTAACTGTGACCGTGACCAAATCCGTCCACACTTGTGTTTTGTCACGCGTATTTGTTACGGTCACGGGTCACGGCTTAATGTCACGCAGCAATCCTTTCGAGGACTTTCTGCGGGGTCAATGTAAAAGGTCAACCCTCGTCCATATTTAGTGTAGCAAGTATCGTGACACCGTCACGGAGTTACGGTCACGGTTACAGATGTGGACCCATCTTAAGAAGAGTTATTTGAGGTAATGTAGTGGATTACCCGGTTTTAGAAAAAATATTGATATTCTGAATCTGATAAAAGAAATAAGTAGCGGTATTTTTCCGCTTGAAAATGTAATTGAGAAACCACCTACTTACGATGAGAGTTAAATATATTATTACCAACACAAAGTTATTAAGCTCGATCAAAGGCATACGAGACCGTTTAGGGGAGAAACTAAAAATTACTATGATAAGGTTTGTCATACAAACATTTTTGAATATTTACATATTCCCGTTCCTTACTAGTGGGGACAGGCCCGGTTGGGACAATTGCAATCAATCAATTAATGATTATTTATAGTAATAAACCTATACGTTCATAATTATAGGTGATTATATCTGAACCGATTTTAAATGTTGGTTCTCGAGGTAGAATAGTACAAACACCTGCGACACTTGGACCTCTATCATCATCATCCCATATCCGCCCACTGGTGAGCACGGGTCTCCCCTCACATTTGTAAGGAGGTATAGGCCATAATCCACCAAGGAGGCCCGGTCTTTTCGTTACCTCTATACGTAAAATTTCCTCGCGTCTACCATAAATACATCACATTTTTTTCGAAAAAATAGTTTTAAGACTGGATAAAAGCCTTTATTTTATTTAGAAGCCAAGTCAGTAATTTCGCTAAGCTTTTTGCAAACTCGCTGAAGTTCAATTATTTTTAAATTAAAATCTATCGAAATCTCCTTTTGAATCAGTTGATATCAATGGCATTTTGCTTTAAGCATATAATATTGAGAGCCGGTGATAAATAATTTGTAAGAGATGCACCGAATTTGGCCCTACATTTAGTAACCGAAGTTCAACAACTTTTACCTTACCAAACTTCAGGTTCAGTCGAATTTTTTACTGCCGAGGTCCAGATTCGTCTGAATTTCGGCCGAATTTTCTGCACCAATCTTCAGAATTGGCTGAACTTCTTACTACCTTGCTTCTGTGCTGTACTAAAGTGAACACCATCGATTTGACTTCAAACCTAGCTTAAATAAGATATTCAGAACCTAGGTTTAACATTTAAGTAAATTTCACTCGGTAAATTCATTTAGATAAACTAACCAAAACCAAAAGCGACGTAAGACGAATAAACAAGCGATGATCAAGCTTGTCTATATTTTTCACAGCCAGTCACAAAAGCGTACAAAAAACGCAAATATTCGGCTTTGATATAATATAATTTTAATTAAATATTCGGCAAAACGCACATGCATCGTTTATCTCTAATCACAATGATACATATTTAGTAAATAGTCAGGTAAGAAAGATGCCATTATATTATGATATAACTAATCATTGCTTGAGGCGTCCTTTTTCATAATCGTTTTGTTTAATAAATTCGAAAAAATATCTTGTATAAATAGATAATAATTATTACGGCCACACATCTTGCGCATTATTGAAGCTGCACAGAAAGTATTTTAAACCCCCGACGCAAAGTTCAACCTGTGTATCTATGTGGCATCGTAGCTCCCAAAAGGATTAACCGATTTTGATTTAGTTTGTTTTGTATTGTAAGGTGACTTGATCGAGATCTTGTTCTTAGCTATGTTACAAGAAAATCTGTTAACGCGTTGACTGCTGAACCGGTTTATTTTTTTGGCACATTTGCTAATCTTCACGCAACGTGTGTGTTTACTAGCACTGTCGTTGCGTCATAACTAAACTCAATCAGCAGTGCGCGCACGCAACTGGTGTGGTATAATTGTCAATACAGCGGTGCGGGTTCGCACGCCAGGCGTGTTTTTCAGCAGTCCACGTGCAAAAATCTGATTTCTAACTCTGTTTTTTTTTTCTGGTGGAGAAAAGGTTTATTGTTGTGTCGCGGGTTTTTTGAATTCATTAATGGCTAGCTCCAATCTGTATATTATAATTTTTGGTTTCGTATACAAATCGGGCCTTCTATACATATGTGTATTTACGTTTTTTGTTATTTATTATAATTGTTGTGTTTGTCTTTTCTTGTACAATTTAATTAGGTTAATGTACTTCTACTTTATAATTGATAATTATTAGAAAAGTACTTGTCTAAGCAATATTTTAAGGTGTCTAAGAAAATTGTAATGTCCTCCGAAAATTCTGTTCTTTTGGCTTTAGTTGTTAATTAAGTTGTTAATTATATTTCGATATTACAAGTAACATTACCTCATGTACCTAAAGTCTTCGCATGAGCCAAAGAACATACTAACTAACAAATAATAATCACTAATATTTTCCAATTTAACTCAGTTCTACACAATTTCAAGCAAAATACAAATGTCGACTTGAGAAGGCATTGATAACGATATGGCTAGCAAGGTTGTGCCTGTTACTAAATTAAAGAATAAACTAGTAATAGTCCGTTAATGTTAAATGGTACAGAAGAAATAAAGTTAATAGTACTACATACTGGACACTCCACCCCGCGCGATCCGCGCCCCTGCCCCTCTACCCGCAGTTGGGAGTACAGTCAATATTCCACGCCCAAATATACTATGAACCTTCATACTAGCGGGTTGTATTTTGTTTTGGTCGCGTAGTATGTTTGAGCAATTAAATACGCATTTGGCGCGTGTACATACGTCATTGATATGTGGGAGGTGTCAATTCAGATTTTTTATGGAGTGCCCAGTTACCCCTTAATATAAATGTCAAGTGTCAATGTTAAATCAAGTAAAACCTCACATATAATATAGTCACAGAATAAGAAATAAGTCAGTTCAGTAGTTACAACGTGCCTTGATAGTAGGGTTGCCATCTCTAAAATTTTTCAACCAGGATGAGACGCGTTTAAACCCCGGATTTTAGAGCCCAGAACCCGGATATGTCAACAGGTTTTTTTAAACATATTCAATGTAATACAGAACAGTGGCACAGTGTGTGTGTCGCGGGTGGCCCAAGACTTTAAATGAAGCTCCGTACGGACGCTGCCCGGACGCCCTTTTAACTAGGACTAATCCGGGGATGCCAACCCTACCTTGATAGCAAGGAAATAGAGTCAGTCCTAAGACTAAAGTAGAGCGACTAGGTAATCTTTGTTTATCTTCAAAAATGGACTAGTCCTACTGATGTGGGTCTCTTATTATATTAATCATAGTACCTACGTAAGTAGTCAGTGTTGAGTGAGAGCCACTAGTGCCTTAAGTGTCCATCGCTACGGCATACATCAATATGTAATAAGTACTTATTTGTCCATAATGATTTAATTACTAAAAAGTAATGTCACCAAAGTCGAAAATCCAATGGCCACATTTTGTTCGCCGATTGGTAATATTTCAGAAATATGAAGATTACCGAAGCGCATAACTTTAAACGTAGTACTGTAAGTACGTAAGTAGTTAGTGCTAAGTGAGCGCCACTAGTGCCTTGGGTGTCCATCGCTGCGGCGTACATCCACACAATATGATTGTACATCACATTTTTTGTCTAGTAATAAGTACACAGATCTAAGTAAATACACTACTGTAAATAATTAAGTGTCTAATTCATAAGGTTTCACCATAAAGGTGTCGTTTACAAATGATTCTTATACAAATTTCTACAAGTTTATCTAATTGTCAAGTTTTATGGCAGGTCTATTTAATATAATTGTAATAATCTATTGATGGAGAATTTTTACATGAAGAAATCAATGTATATTTTTGTAGCCGCTTTCTTATGAGACCTGAAGAGCATTGTAATTATATATTTAATTTAGTTTAGTGCTCTCTGTTAAACATTAAACTCGTTACAATCTTTCAAACCGAATGAATTTCCTGAAAAATATTCCTCTATCCCGATCCCGGATTCGAATGTACCGCGGAACACAGAATATGATATCAGTTTGTATGAAGTGACGTGTGCGATAGAGAAGGATGCACGAGGGTCGGTGTGCGCGTGAGCGAGACAGCCGTAGGTCGGTCGGCGCGGCGGCGCGGCGCAGGTAACAGACATGGCGTCGCTATTCATTATGGCAACCGATGTAAATTACGAGCACGGCAGGATAGTGTGGATGCGACCGACATTTGTATGTAGTGCCAAGAACAAAGACTACCTACCATTGATTTCGGGTGGGGCTCGTTACGTCTTCAGTGCCGTACGTTACTAAATGGAAGAAATGGAGCAAGTAATAGATTCATTTAGGTTATTTATTTCATTGATCTTTCTTAATTGTAATAATATTGGTTTGCTGTAGAGCTTTGTTCCGTATTGAGTGGGGCTATCCCGTCCGCGTAGAAAGCTAATATGGAGAGCTACGAAGAATTCATGCAAACGGAAATGAAAATATGGATGTAGTTTTTTACAATAATTGTATGCCAATAATACAAACGGCACATCCACACTATTCCGAGACGCAACTTTTTTATCAGCGATTTATTATCAGCCGGCGGCTCGCGCTGTTACGTAACCCGAGATATCGCCGTCCCGCTCGCTCGCACCGTTCCGCCGAGCGAGACGGGGCGCGCGTCGATCCTTTCCGTCCTGCGCCGGCCAATCGCCGTCGAGCTCGCCGCGTTCCGGTTCTTTGTCATCAATGGGGCGCCGGGCGAGTCCATCTTCAGTGCGCTTTTGAAGCGATTTCCGCGACACCCAGAGCTCCGTCGGAGTCACCACCGCCGCCGAGATTCCTTCCCTGACTAGGACTCCTCGCCCGGACCGAATTCCCCTTGGTGTGGCGCGTACGTAGCGCAGCGGCCGACGGACTCGCGCGGCGTTAATGGGCCCTCGCCACTTCAGCTGACGGCGGCGTACGCTCGGCTCGGCCGGCCCGGCAGTAGTACCCCGGCGGCCCGCGCAGACGGCCGTACGCGAGTGAGTGCCTCCCACCCGGCATGCCGCGGTGCCCGTAGTGTCGGGCAGCCCCCGCCCTCCAGGCCCGGACCCGCGCCCGAGCGGGGCCCGAGAATGCTCAAATTCCTGACCCACAAGCTGCGGACGCACTCGTTGAATGAGGAGAACGTCGTCGATAAGGTGGGTGGCGCCGCGAGCGGGGCTCCGGCCGAGGTTGCCGGAGCGCGACCGGGGACGAGGACGAGCCCTCACCGCGCCTCTCTGTTGCAGGTGGAGGAGCGGGACTCCGGCACCGAGTCCGACGACGAGGCGGAGCGACCCGACGCCGGTGAGTGCCCTACCGCCGCCGCCGGGGTCCGCGCCGGGAGCCCCGGAGGCCGAGGGCGCTCCGTGGGCCTCCGCCCGGTGGAGCGGCCTCGGCCGGCCCGAGCTCGTCTGCCGATTAATATGACGGCGTATTATTAGAATCTTATTAGCATACCGAGCGAGCGAGCGCCGGTGTTGTTTGTTTTGTGTCGAAGCGACGCCCGAGAGCGGCCGCCGGCGACGCCGGTCGCGGCTCCGCGGAGCGAGGCGAGGCGAGGAGCCAGTTTTCCGAAACGACTAGTTTCTTTGTGTTAATTTCCCCGGTGACCTTGAGGCGTGACCTTGAACTTTTATCGGCATTATTCGACACCGAATAGACATCGATTTGCACTTTGGAAAGTGAACCTTTTAGTTCGGAAGCGATTTAACGAATTACCGCTCTGTGCCGGTTCCGACGGACATGCCTTTATTTGTTTAGATGTGTCGTGCGGTCGCCGTTCTTTGTTGGATCGCTCCATAGCGTCGAACGCTTCCTGCGCCTCCGTGGCGCTCACAAAATGTCCGAACTCGTCTACGTTCAATAAATTAGAAAGAAACCGCGTCGTCCTGTCGACGTGGAAGTGTTCAGAATAGAACTACAGTGTACAACCTTCGTCAATGCGAATTCCTATCGAGGGCTGTCTAATTTCGACGTTGATATCGAAATGTGGCTTCAACTAATTAGAATTGAAGCTAATTTGCTTGATTGGAAGCCAAGTCGAGAACCTGCTCTGGCAATATCTATCGATATCAATTGGTTTAACGTTTATTTATGAACTGCCTTACAGTTCTGCGAACCTGCATAATATGCGTGCCATTACACCGATATGACTTAATGCGTTATGTAATTTGTTTTGTTGCAAACAGAATGAAAATAAATCTGGGTTCATATGTACCCAATGTTTATCTGCACTATCTACGCGCACAATACTTAATCTGCAGAGATAAAATGGAAATTATTACGAGGGTCTATTTATGTAGATGTATAGATAGGGCTTGTAGGTATATCGAAGTAGTGTGTCATGATAACTATCAATGGAAAATATACGCAGCTCTAGATAGGGCGTCGATCCATCAAAATTAGGCAACTCTCAGCAATGATAGATGTGTTAGTACCTAGTTGTACTTAATAGATTTAAATCCAATAGGATCAGTTTGTAGATAGGCATTAGCATTGATTTGTAGCCTTTGAACACCTTATCAGGTGCTTTACAACTCGTTTTGAATCTACGTAACGAGATTCCTTTTGTCTTTGTTCCAAGAACACATAGAATCTTGAATAGAATAGAAATTACAAGACAGGAGGCTCCTCAAATGGCGTGAATGAATCGTTTTCTCTATGAATTTCAAAATGTCCGCGCCTTGCCAGCCACACTGCGACATTGTAGTCTGGCTGGCTAATCCTATTGCGTACCAAGCCCTTGTCAAGCTACCACCTCCAACTGGGATTCAATTTTGAGGTGATGATTGGTCAGTTGGTTCCGTGTTCAGCTGATCACAATAAAGGAGCCTGAGCTTTCAAAAAGAAAAGCATCGATAAAACCTAGTTGGTAGAGGACTATTCTGTCGGCCTGGCTGATTACCACCCTCAAGTCGAAGATCTGTCGCCAATACTCTATCAGGGTGTTGCCGCAGCGGTTTTTAAGACCCAGTTCTAATCTAGGCTGAGCATGTTTGCCACCTTCGACGGCTTCGACCACATCTTCACTTAATTAAAAAAATTACAGTCCATCCACATGAAAGAAGAAAATAGAATCTTGGAAAATTGAACAACCTTGACCTCCAACAGATTAATGCGAGAGGATAATGCGAGGATCCATCATTGGGGATGTGGTATCCTGCAGCAAGGCAACCCAGAGTGTAGACTCACTCGAGGTATCTGATCAGTTGTGTAGAGATGAAGATAAAAAGAGATTCCCCTTCTGACCCTATCTTGGGCTTTTCCTTCTTTGAGGACTTTAAGACCAAGTATTGCTGATATCTTAAGTCCCACAAAGCGGACGTCATCTGGACGCCATATTTTCTCTTCCTCTCTACCTGATTATAATTCTTATGTAGCCTTTCGCAGTATACGTGCTTCTTTGCCGTTTGATCAGATGTTTAATCGGGTTTCATGGCATCTAGTTCGACATTTTATCCGGCCAGATCTCAAGTTTATGAAGGCTCAACTTTACCATGATTTTTTTTTATCATTCCACGTTATAATCTGACTCAAAAAGACATTGTCACCATCAATTAGGAGTTGAATCATGTAACTCAGATGTATGTAACATTTTAATTAAAGCAATTTGCCATGTGTTTGTTATAATTTTATCAGGCAATTGGAGTCACGCGGTCTGCCACTCGGTGCGTTATCGCGGCTCGTATCGTTTTGCGCTCGCCATTTAAGGCTTGCGGAAACACTGCGATATAAAAGCCTGTAATCCCTTAGTAGTAGCAGCATTACAAGGGAACTCTGCTTGAGCTTTTCAGGCTATTGTATTCTTCTTATCTTCCTGTAATCTCTCTGCAGCGTTGTGTGGAAACTTGCTGTGGAAACCGGAGTAGTTGGTCAGCTTTACGTGCTTCTAGAATTTATATTATGGAAGACACGTATTATGTGGGGCTGCCAGCGCTTGACAGCGAAAATAATTTGGTTGTTTTATGGCCGAAGATGTAGTAAAAAGGTGTGTTGATTTCTTGCTGAAAGTGGTAAAGATTTTCTATGAAAAGATAGTAACCTCTTTTAGTCACAAAAACACTATACTTACTGAAAACAAAAGGACCTCATCGTCAAAATGGCAACAGTTCGGTATACAGTCTCCCTTGCCACTTAACGTTCCAGACAACAGCGACTCATGTAACAAGCTCCCCGTGCAAACAACCCCTAAGCACTGTAATGCACACTAATAACATAATTAGATTGCAGAGGCCGGCGCGCTATCTGCACCCGGCTTATTAAATTTTTCCACCACGTAGATAAACGAGTCTGGTCTATCGGCCTCTACCAGTCACCGTGGCTCTCGGCAATAGGTTCTCGACTTGTGCTGCTGTTTTGATACTAAGCCGAATATAAAAAAACTAGTGAATCTATATCTAAGTATTTCAAAATAATGAATTTTTGCTGTAGTCTTATAAACTATTTAGTTACCCTGGTGGTGAATCTATCTTTAATAATATTATCTAACTCAAACCATAATCAGTTGCTCATTAGTGAAGTTGATGTTATTTGAATTATTTTTTTATTTTTCTTTACATATGTGAGAGAAATGTTTGACTTGTAAAAGTGCTTTATTTTTGCATACTTCCAATAAATTATTTGAGTCTTGAGTTTACACCGATGTCCCCTACGCCGACCTACCATAATACCAATCATAGCTTGTCTGAATGGGCTAATTTTCTCAGAGAAAGTTAGGCTGTCTTAATAAAAACAGCTTGCAGTAGATGAGCCGACGCGGTGGCGGTAAACAAACGTTATCGTGCCTACTTGTGTCACTTGTTGTGCTTAGATAGTATTTCGCTATCTTTAATGGCCCGCTCGTAAATTGATAACCTTTGTTGGCTTATTTATCGAAGTAAGCACCACTTGAATATATTGCATGATTACCGGCAGTAACTCAAGTTGGTCCTCGTTGTCTTTGTGTACCAATCGTTGGAACTTAAATAGAGTTCGCGCAGCAAACCGATCGCGAACATTGGGAGCGTCACGTTTTGTTATCAGACTCTCATCAGTATCGGCAATCCACTGAATCACGTATCTATCTCTACTTACCTATCTACATAGTTGTACATGCGGATAAAGTTCGAGTGGCTAATCCTTCAAAGTTCTTTTATTTAACTTACTGTTTGTTTAGGTCTATTTTGACCCAGAATCCGTCGCTTAATTGAGTGGTCCTGTCAAGTTCCGATGAGAATATACAATGCGAGCCAATCTGATGATAGAGCCGGAAGTCAATTAAAGAACTAACAGTACATTGGTGACGTTTGGACTCTTTTTGATTATTTGGGGAGACCCGTGCTCAGCAGTGGAACGATATGGGTTGTTGATAATGATGGTGATGAATTAGAAAGGACGATCCTCAAGGTAGTCTTCTACAAATATCATGATGGTCTATACTGATTCTTGAGTGCAAACGCGATGGAATAAGAACGTCTCATGTGGTACTATTGTTAGAATGTTGTAGAAACTGTCGTGAATGGTCGTTTACGATCAATGAAATGGAAACAACCGCCCGGCGGCGATGTTAATGGAAATTACCCAACAATCACCAATGTTCCAGGATGTCTGGACGCATTGGAGTCAACGAACGGTAGCAATAGCTTTAGAGAAATCTGAATACTTCCTAGCAACGCTAGTTTCTTTCTATTTTTATACTACAGTGGGTAGTAATTTAAGTTAGGCTAGCTCCGAGAACCTTACTGTAATTTTTAGTATTCGACCTCCATTGGTCCCGTACAGGAAACAGATGTGATCTGTACAGCAAATGAATAGCATAATTAATACTATAAAAAAGAAACTGCAACAGGATTCCTTTCGTATATTGTTCTGACTACCGCCACAAAAGCTTCGTAGCGCTTTATAAATATTCTTTGAAATACGTTACAAGAGTTTACTAATTTTGCGCTAGGTGTCGGTATTGGAAATGGGAATGGTTAATTTTATGGCACTCTGACCTCTACCAAGTCAACTAGTTCTCGTGGCGAGATAAACCTGCGGGCATAAAGAAGCCGGGAGTCGCGGAATGCGTACGATTCGCGAGCGTCCTTGAGCGATATCTTCTGTGTTCAGCTGCGGCGTGTTTGTTCAGGTGACTCCTGGTGATATCATGCCCACATATTTAGCAGTGCGCATGTACTGCGGTTTACATCATTCAATATGGATAGTGACCGTGTACTTGACTAGAGGCACAATAAATACAGTATTACATACAGAATGGGTATTCCACCCCGCACAATCCGCGTCCCTGCGCCTTTACTCGAAATCGTCAGAACAGTCAATACTACACGCTCAAATATAATGGTCACTAATGGTCATTTCAATACGAATGACGAGTCCCGTGGCAATCAAACGTCAAAATGAAACGAACTCGAGCTGATCCGCACCGTCCTGCATAGCCCCGCTGGTTTGTGTGAACTTTCACACTAGCAAGTTGTCTTTTGTTTTGGTTGCGTAGAGAGTTTGTATACTTCCTCCTATATTTAGCTTGTGTACAAACGTCATTATTGTGTGAGTAGTAGATTTAACTTTTTTTATATTGTCCTGGGTGTGTTAAAGGTTTTGGTAGTCTTTTACCTCCTGTTTTGGTAGTCTTTTACCACATTTAATAAACAATTTCTCATTTCTTGCTATGAACAAGCTTTTACTCACGTACGGATATTTATTTAGGTCAAATCTTGCTAGGGGCAACTTTGACCCACTTTCCGTGGTTCAATTGAGTTGAAATCTTCCATACCTGTCAATTGCTGATAATGTAATACAATATGTTGAAAGCGAGCTGATCCGATGATTAGTAGCGAAAAGTATTTTAGTCCTCATTTCTGGAAATGCAGAATAACTCTTCATTGTAACTTTTGATAAGAGAGTTTTGTGAATTAAGTTCACAATTGACTTTATGTTCTACAAATTCGAAAAGAAGTTACTCAGAATCTTGTTACTCTGTACGTAGTAAATATGACTAACTCGACCATATACACATTCGAATAGTAAACCTCAGTATGTTGACGCGATAAGCTACGACAACTCGTCTTGTTGTTGAATGAGGATTAGTTACACTGACGAGAGCTGATAACGCGGTTCGTTTCAGGATCCCAGTGATCGTAGACGCTCACTTCCGCAGACTTGTTCCTCGAGGCTAGAGAGTGCTGAGTTCGCGACAACTCCAGTGGTAGCTTTCATCGTTTATGGATAATCTTGTGACATCGATCCATCGTCCAATTATGTTTTATTTCCTTGTCTGCGAATTTGACATTGACTTATCCTGCTTGAGACAATAAACCGTGTCGTGTTATAAAATTAGCATAAAACGGACATTGGTAGAATTGACAACAAGCCACATAAATCAAGTCAAGGATAATATGTATGTAAAAAAAATTAAATGCGAAATCTTTATTGGTTCGTATGTCCACAAACATTAGTTGTTCCTAATTCCGTAAATTTTCCACAAAAAATAACAGTTACGGATAACCGAGTCTGGAAGACTAGTTCAGTCTAGATGAAGAATGAAGTTCAAGTTCTCTTTGATTAAATGACATTGAAGCCAATCTATATCATATCTATTGTTGATTGCCAATAAATAAGGCGAGATGTCGACTGCGGAACCCTACTTTATACGTATAAAGGAAGGCTGAAGAAATATGGTACGTGTCTGATCACAATATTCCTTTAACTTGTCTCGATTCTAGATGTTTTTTCGTCTATTTTCCCGTGCCCATTCTACATGGTAAGAAGCGTCGATGCCCTCGTCAACCTCCATTGATAGCACTACCGCCAAAGGACCCCTTCATTCATACTGAATGCTGCAGTGCAGTCGAGGCGACCGGTTATTATGGCAGCACTCTACCGGCGCAGTCCCGCCCGGTACCAACGTGCCAATCATAATATCCTCCACGCGATCAGACCCCTCAATTCATTTAATTCACCATCACTAATTAATCTAGCGTGTTTATTCATAGCAGAAACTAATTGTCTTCTGCCAAAATCCCAATGCGTAGCGATGTCGCCTAGCCATTCGGTGCTCACGTTTTTGGCAACAGTTTCTGGTTCCATTCATTACAATTTTTGTTAACTTTGGTCGTGAGAATCTGCTTAAATGGATGACAGTTCCGAAGGTGAGATGCCACCAACGCTGCGCTGGTCCGTTCTCTTCCCGGCTTGTTGAATAAAACATATCTCCAAAGGCGGCTGTAATAATTGGCGGAGCTTCCTGGGAGCGGCTCGTGACCAGGGCTGACAGTAATCCGGTCCAATTGGCCGACGATCCGAGCTATTTCTCAGTATTTGGCCCTGAGTTGATTAGATTTTCTAGCGAATATAGGTACAAAATTGTTGATAAACCTAGACGGAAATTCTATTCAGGGACGTAATGTTACTCGTATAAATACGCCAAAAAATATTAACGACTTAAAAGCTTAAGTTGTATTTATACGGTATCCGATTTCGAATATTCTCATAAATAATTTACAACATAAAAAATATCCCATCAACCCTACGTTCCTTCAATCACGTTTCACAGTCGATTGACAATCGCTGTGTGAATGGGCCCCCTGCTTGCGTCCGCGCATCGCATCATGTCGCGACGCTGCACGCAAAAACTGCACCGGCCACCATTAACAAGCCACTGCTCACGCCACTCTAAACTTTAAAACTGGGAGGGTTGGATGGAATTGCGTTGGAGGCTTGTAGTCACAAACTTTTTGCGCTCTACGCTCGCCTCAATCGACGTGTACTGGCTAGAGTAACAGTATCTTTCCCCGGAAAAATTATAGTCGCCATAAGTCAAGTTTGCGAGAGATGGATAGTTCCTGGAAGAGTTTTTTTTTGCTTCGTCCGCGCGGTGAATTTAATTCAACAAAATGAAGACAACGAAGTTGTAGCGTAAAAAAGCACTGGCTGTAATATCTTGAATTGTTTTCAAGTTACGCTCGGTGACTTCTGACAGGATAAGAAATATACAAATGAAATTCAACGTAACGTTGCGCAAGCAGGATAGATACTTAGCAAATAAATGATGGTTGCACGGTGTAGAGCCTTGAGAGTGGAATATAAACCATTAATCGTACTGGAAATTCTTGGACTAGGTTACCAATAACCAAACTTTAATGGCATTAAGCAGGAAAATGTCAGTATAACTGCCCTGGACGAATGACCAGTAAATTGTAATGATGAAGATATCCTCACAGAAATCAAAGATTTCATGAGATTGGCTCAGAATTACTCATTTAGCCATCTCATTACAGCAGTGTATATGTTTCGTAATCAGACGCAAAATTGGCAGAATATGATCCATCTCGAGATAGGAATATTACGAGTTGATGGAAAAATCCGAGCATTAAATCGTATGCCTGCGCGTCGTTTAGCTCACATCGCGCGTAATTGGATACATGCCGTTAGGCCGCAGTTCTGCTAGAGACTAGTTTCGGTTTCGCAATTATTCCATGCTAATATTTACGATATGCCTCCTTAATGGTCTCCGAAGATGTCGCAATGCCTTCGAGACACTCATTAAGTTTTTGCACGCACGACTTAGGATCTGTTTGTTCATTTAAGCAAAGAACTCGAAATCGCCTAAGGAATTCTAATGCTTCATGAATTTCCCATTTGACAACAGTTCGTGCGTGAGGATCGAAGCCAAAGTCTAGTTCAAGGTCAGCTTCATTCTCATTTGGATCTCTGCTTTCTTATGTGTCAGTTCTGTTTACAGTGGCATAGTAGAAGAGTGGTGTCTATGTCGGATAAACTAAAACTCAATTTGACCGCTCTAAAATTATTGCTCTCCATTCGTTTTCATAAGTATTAAAAGTGAAAGCAATTAGAGTCGAATTAATTTTTGTTTTGTTTGGTACAGCCATTGTCCCTGCCCAAGGTTTGAAAAAAAATTTGCTCTACAACAATTCCAGTTCTTTAAATCCGGTTTTACAAATGATTTATCCTCCGCTGTCTTAGATGACAACACTCGAAATCAGCCTTGACCATGCTCTTCAATGAACCATTCATGATTATTAACTCAACTTCGCAACCCCTTTCAAACGCTGCGCCCCTCAAAAACTCAAGGTCACATCGTTCCCCATTATCATTTGGCAGATCAGAACTCGATTGTTATCAATGACTCGCTGGCCGTGCAGGGTTCGAGGGCAACTCTACAATGCTCGCCGAACAATGCGGTGACCCAACGGTTGATGTTCCGCACCATTGTGCCCGTAAACACGGTACAAAATATTTATAAACCCATCTCTCCGCCGCGTCATTCTCATATTACCTCTACTCTTTGAACCCGGCTAGTAGTTTAACGAAAGTATATTTATTAAGTTTACTTACTCGCCAATTGGTACGATGTCGCAAAAGTCCCAATCGCATAATGTCCCATTCTCAAATGGTTCCATTCGTGTGTCTCATGAAAAAATACGGCAGGAATTGCGGATATTACCACTTACCTATCCTACTAATATTATAAATCTAAAAGTGTGTGTAATGTGCGTTCTTGCGTGTGTTGCCACTCGGCATCGTAACGTCTCAACGGGTTAGGTTGAGAGTAGATGCACTTTTAGGTCTTTAAATAACACTTAAGATACTCTGTATCCACGGGTGTAACAGTGAGGTGCAGCTGTTATGGAAATCAATCAATCAGACTCACGTCATCACGAGTACATGTATATTCTTGACTGAGGCTTTTTACATAGTTCGGATCATGGTTTTAAATTGTTATACTTAACGTAATACGTTTATTATGCAGAATAAAATCGCGTTATTGTTTATTTATACAATAGTAAATCGTACATGCCTGTATTAGCATTACCATCGTTAGGACTAGATAAGTGTGTGGCAATATTAAGTACTGATTATATAGTGCTAAATAAATTTTAATCAAATAAAACCGAAGATACGTATTAAAACGAATTATATACATCTAAAGTATTAAATGTATGAACATGAAAAACAACGTTGTCGACCGGACGTCATCTATTTAATGCCTTTGCAGTAATTTTCCAATCAGATAATTATACAGTTGTATTTATTCTAGAATCACATTTCAAAATAGATATCACTAGCTATTCGCCCCGGCTTTGCACGCAGAAGTGATTATCTAAATTATGTGCACCGCCTGCATCCGCATCGTTGTCGTTGCGCTGTTTTTTTGTTGTGTGGCTTGTAGGTGTGTTACCAAAATTAAATTATTTACTAATTCCTTACTAGGACACCCCCTCAATCAAGTCTAAACTGATTAATAATATTTACGCCTATGGGAAACCCGGAAAACGTGTTCATTTATTTCCGAGGTATTTTTTTCATTAGACAGACATAATAAGCGAGTGTTTACATTGTATTATAATAAAAATAACTAACAGTTACAACTTAGTTGGTTATTTTATGACCTTATTATAATGATACTCTCTTAGAAGAGATCTATGCTCCAGGAGTGGGAATGTAAGATGCTGCTTAAGAAATGACCTGTATAATTATAAACGACAAATCAATTATCAGAAAAATTGGAGATATACCTATATAACCGGATTCTAAAGAATAGAAGTGTGATGAATATATGATCGGCGTATGTGAGCAGAATTTGCTTCGAATTGCCTACAGTATTATGCTGGATGGATACCGAATGTGACACACACGTTGAGATCCAAATGAATGCAAAGTTGGAAACGGCCGTCGTCGCCGCGTGCGCATCGTTCGGCCCATTCTCGAGATTATGCCGCGATCGGCCAATCAGGGCGCCGGTTGTCCCCCCCCCCCCCCCCCCACGCGGGGTGCGCGGCACACCCCCGCGGGATCAGCTGTAATCGACGCATAATCACAACCTATACGACTGATAACCGCGTTGAGTCCGCACCCGCGACCGCCGAGCGCCACGAACGGTGAGAATTACTATTTGCCTATTTTATTTCGACTGCTTTTGTTCCGCGATTCCTGAAATTTATTCGAATAATTTTGTCTCATTTGTTCTCTAGAATTTATGTCAACACGGGAGACGTAAATTCTTAAAGTTGCGGAGACTCACGAATAGCTTTTTAGAAATAGAACGGATAAACGTTTGGACCACATGCTGCGATACTTGTGGTTCCAATTTATCGTTTTACTTTTTTATTTTTAAGCGAATGGGCACAAAATACTGACGTAACGTCATGGCTGGTAGTGTAGTAACAAAGAAATTAAAGGTTTTTGCGTAATGTAAATAAGCATTCAAACAATCACTGTAGATTAGGGTACGACAGTATCTATTGCAATATTAGACTCGTCGGATGAAAAGCCAAACAAGAGCTTCAAAACTTCCGGGATCCCTTGGGAAGCTACACTGCATCGTCGCAGTCTAGCTGGCTAATCCCAGTACTACAAAGTTTCTACCATACCCCTTACAGGGGTAGTAACTGCTTCTTAGATTCATTTACATACTCGTCCCATAATGATCGACATTTTCTCAACTGTGCACCAGACAATCTTCAACCGCTGATTGAAATGCTCATGTCGCAAAGCTATGGAGGACATCGAAGGAGACAGCCAAAGGACAACGGATATTCTTTAGATACGCAGCCATAGATAGATTGAATTCGAACCCAAACTACCTTCTCGAACTTTCGTTGAAAGCTACGTTGGAGCTTGGAGACTGTATTCTCGCATTTATTGGTGATAGGTCTGCCCACGCGGTATCATTTCCCCGTGTAATGTCGCCCGACTGATTGACGTGGCTGCGGCAGGGCTGGCTCCCGGCTCCCGGCTCCCGGGCGGGAATATCGAGATTGATAGCTGCCGATATTGCGTCGTTTAACTCGCGTCCTTTTGGTGGCTGCTATCGGTTTTAGATAGAGCAAACCCCGTAGCATAACATGCGAAGCTAGGTTCGTAGGTTCTGCCGAAAAGCTTCCTGCATCGTCGACCAAAAAAGTACGCAGTCTTTGTTGCATAGCCACGTTCCGTTCATGTCACCGTTTTCTAATTATTTCAAAAAGCAGGGATCTATCGTTATACGTCTCTAGAGTTTAAAACACCTTTTTTTTTTAATTAATGTAGGTGATTCTTCTAACGTTATTGTGGACTTAGATTCGCTAAGGTTTCAAACTCGACACAAATTTATGTCTCCACAAAATGTGTTTGTGGTGTGATAACTTGATGATGCCTCTTGGATCTCTTTTATTTGTTTTATGTACGCTTACTCTTATTAACTAATAGTCATTAGAATATAATTAACTGAGCCTATGGCGAGTTTAGCTTACTACAGTTCAAAGCGAGTAGGTAGCTATAGTGCAACATTTATATAAAACCCAGCGCAGCACCCCTGGCGGTAACTACGTGTAAAAATCTGGTTTCATACAAATGTTTGATTACCAGTATTTCGTCCATATTTTGGTGAACTTTACTAGGTACTAATTATTGCGGATGGATATCAATACAAACCTACGCTATGCCCAATTTCCTGCGATAAATGGTCATAAATAAATAAAATAATTAATTTGAACACTTACAGAGGAAATAAAGCTATAAAAATACAAATTATGAAGAGGAAGTTGTGCCCGTAGCTTGTTGATAAACATTATTAGCAAATTATTCTGCCTGTTCAGTGTATTATTCTCACAACTAACCACATGTTACGGTACCACATATATTAATACCACACAATAATTATACAGCGTACATGTAGGTATGTATATCAGAACCAGTTCAGAATAATATAATTAACATTGTGACATACCTAGCACATTATGTTATTCTTAACCGGTCCTAATTCTGTCTGATTCACTGTGTATACTCACTGTTTAAATCTCTCCAACAACTTAAATTTTATAGGACTTTATGTAATCCTTAAGACAATTTCTGAGATAGCTTTATCATTCCCGGGTTATAACTGGTCGTTTTTCAAAAACCGTTAAAACACTGCAATGGGTGACCAGGAGCTTTTTAGCCCGTGGCGTCGATAATTCGCGATTTCCGCCAACATTTCTCCGCGACAGGTCGGGCTGCGACGGCGTTGCGGCGTGGCGACGGCGGCGGCGGCTGCGGACCGGTCGCCCGCCGGGTCCGCGAACCATGTTTTTGCTTGAATATAGTTTTTTACGAGAGCCCCGGCGCGCCGCCTCCGATACACTTGTGGTAATGAGCAACTCTATGCCCCGCGCACGGAGCCCGAAGGGATTTCGTGCTATCTCGACGTAAATGAATCTCGGATCATTAGGCGCTATTTATTACCTCTCCAATTTATTTTTTAAAACCATCTTGTTTCTCCATCCGATGGAATTTTTTTATGCGCCGTATCATTTGAATCGCCAAATCGCTGCCATGTTTACGTTTGCCCTACTCGATAGCGTATCGCGATAAACTTTCGTGCATTTCGAGTCGCTCATATAATAATATCTATCGGGAACTTTCAGAGATTATTATGTCAATTGCTCCGTTCGCAAACAAAGGTTTTCACGATAAACCAATTCGATATGGATATCGTCAGCTGTCTTAATGGAATAATCTTTTGAAGATAACACGGCAGCGAGCATTGGCTGCCGCGCGCGGGGCGTGCTTCAGCCGCGTTCTACACACTCATTTGTAATTGAAATATTGAATGAGGTTGCATTTTTAATAATTTATCAATTGCATGATACTTTACCCACTTATGCCTCAATTGAATTGAAGGCTGAACTACGCAAATTGCATTAAATTGCGTGTCGGATGTAGGTATATAGATATATCATGCAGGCCTGATACTGCAGAGGGATTATGAGTTTAACAATCCCTAATACCTACCTATAATACGGAATTCGATCGACACAGATAAGGTTATATTTGTTAAAAGAATTTCATAATTTTTTTTTTTTTATCAAAACAGCTTATCATAATATAATACATGATAATTGTCTTATTCATTCTCAAAGAAATAAGAACATTAAATACATATTGACCATGTACTAACGAAGTTTCCATGAGTAATTAGTACAATTGATAAGCAAACACATATTTTGAGCATGCGTCGCCCCAACTATGACCCAAATCTATCTTTATAACGGCTACATAATCTAATAATCATAAAAAGCACGAGATGTGGACGCTACGCAAGATGTTCAAACGTGGTCTAACTTCTTCTGCAAAAGTGAACAGATGTCGACAGATGCAAATCGTCTTTTTCCGACAAATTATTATTGTTAATTGAGCATCCCTTTTTAAGACTCTATTTCTCCCATTGTTAATGCCCGAGGACATGATTCTAACGGTTAGATGATACAGGAATGGATTGAACCTATCTAACTGACAAACATGGGATCGCAAGAAGTTTTGCCATCTAACTTTCAGTGTGATTATGGCATGATGATAACTCAACTTGACTTCATTGCTTCACATTGAAATTTTCAACCCCTATCTGGACTTTTTTTAGACGCCGATACCTCTGCAATCTCCAATCGAAATTCCAAATTAGTTACTTTTAATTTAGATCGGATCAACGATTCGGGGTTATCGCTGGGAGAACATACGTACTACGCTGACTCTTTCAATTTTCCAATTAGGAGCCTGTCTGTAAACGCTGTTTCAACTGTCTTTGTTTTAATATGATCGAGTAAAGTTCCATTAGTTCAACTCTGTGCTCGCGTTTCGGAATCACTAACGGTGTGATAAAGCAAGAAATAAACATATTTATATGCGTCGAACTTCTACGGAACGATGCGACTTTGCCAGCTGATAAGTAATAACGATTGTGACCTGACAATCTAGATAACAATAGATAATTTATTTCACGGATGACTACTTGGCACTTTATTGCAATACTCTGAAACAAACCTGAAAATTTAATTTATTTGAAGACAACCACTGGATAAACGTACACCCAAATGTTCATAAAGGTAAATTATTATAAACATCGAATCTTCTTCATCGGCCTATGTTCGTCCACTGCTCGACGTAGGCCTCTCCTAGTGAACGCCACTGAGTCCTATCTTCGGCGCTCCGCACCCAGTCTGCCAGCCATTTTCAGCAATTCCTCACTTTACCTACCCAGTGACATCCTACACTACGTTTGTCAAACGCAGTCTCCACCAGAACTCGTCTACCCCATCAGCTGCCGGTTCTTCTAGACTTCATCATATCTTACGTAATTCTGCATCTTGAATCCCCAAGTTATCAGCTGTTCTGCCGAGCCGGGCGGGGGTCGGCGACCTTCCTCGCGTTATCTCGGACGCCCGATAACGCCGAACATTGCCTAAAGTGACCAGATTAGTGCCGGGACGAGGTTATTCGCTGATAAGATACAGATAGCCTGCTAAGCACAATTTCCTGTAACACTACTTTATTGCGTCGTCTTCAGTATAATAAACCGATTTCCTTTGATTACGTAAAACGTATTATTAGAGAATCTGGCAGTTTTATAACAAATTATGGTACTTGTTTGGAAATTATGTACTTATTCAAACTGCAGGCAAATGGTAATAAAATAATTACCCACAACAGTAAACCGTATCTCTATTTCTGCCGTATTCTTGTCCATACAAATATTGATTGTCTGGGAGAGATCGCTTCAAGCAATCAGACCGCCCATTGCACCTTTTATAAAGTCATATTATTGGTGTCAATAAAGGGATATTTTTCAATATTTCTTAATATTATCTCTTGACTCGAGTTTCTTCTGATATTTAATTCAAGAGTCAAGCGTTGGTCTTTTAATTATAGCTATTTAGTCAAATTTAGTGTCATGGGTACCTACCTAGGTTTGCGCTCTTTGAGTAGTCTAATTGTAATAACAGTACGAAAATTTCAATTTCAATATCCACAATAGCTGTTTTATATTTAATACGAGCTTTCAGTACCTACAGTGAGTAGGTAGCGAGCGACTCTTTTCTGAAACGTTTCCATCGTTAAGATAATGTATCTGCCACTCTGCGCGTAAAGTGCGTATTAATATGAACATCTCGGTAACTCCGCTTTATATCCACATTTGATGATAGATAAAATCTTCATCAATATTAAATTTCACGCAACAGAAAAAGCTGATATTGGCAACGGGCGCTCCGAAAAATTCGCGTTAAAAACGGTACGCTCGTCATAAAAGTAATTTGAATAATTCCGAATGGCTGTGATGGATGTCGTCATTAACCGGATTCAATATCCATTAGGTAATAAAGCTAACATGGACGTTAGGCCTGGTGGCCGGCTGCTGCTTGATGAGCACACGTCCAAGCCGACTATGTGGTGCTTAGTATTTTACGAGTGTAAGTGTAAAACTCAAAACTCTAATCATTTATTGCAAATAGACAAACATGTTGCACTTTTACTAGTCAAAAACTTAAGTCTCTTATACATAGAGAAAAATAAAAGATAAGTCTAAATTTGGTCTAATAAACTAATTATTATTATCTAATTATGGTTTGAGTTTGAAAAGGGACATCTCCCTTCCAAGTGGTGAGTCATGCCTAAATCTCGCACAGGATACGATAAAGGTTTCGTTATTAACCAAACTCAGTGTTTTCAGTTCATACGCTCGTTGAAATCTAGTCTCCACCTAAATTACAAAATAGTTAAACCTAAAAATATATTTGTGGCAAAAAATATTATACACCGCATGAATTTGTGGCCACTGGTGTCTCTGGTCCTTTTAAATTTTAATTCTCCTCTATTATTTTAATCACAAGACCCTAACCGACCTATAGACCTATTTTCTTAAAAGTTATTACAGAAACCTGGTTTCATATCGTTATAAATTCTCAAAGGGAAACCTGTCGCGCAACCCTCATACAAGGCTATAAAGGTTCAGGCTTGCGGCAACTACCCCGAGGGCTCCAGGCAATCTACCCTTAAAGGCTACAAGCTATCACGTTCACGTCGCCGCGGCATCCCTCAGAGCGCACGCGCGGGGGTGAACGAACCCCGTTAATTAAACCTGCTCATATTTAACTCTCATAATAACTCCGGCGTGTCGATCCCACAGAAGCCGGAGCTCCGACTAACGAACACTATTGCAAGAGAAAAGTGAGCCAGTTTCACCGCTTTACTGTTAAATGACGAGAAAAATAAACACGTTCGTCCAGTTATCTCACCTATAATTTAACTTGCGTAACCACTAACTCTGTATATTTAAGAGTACATTAGGTATTCATTAGAAACCCAAGTCGTATGGATTGTACACCTTTCAAATCAACTTCAGGCCTATAAGGCTGAACCTGTACCTAAATAAAAGGCTCAAATCTCTCAGAATAAGAATTACGTCTCTTCCAAACGTCCAACGTAACGTTCCTAACAAGGTCTCAGAATAAAACCTTGTCACAAGCAGGGTAGTGCCCACCTCGTCCGCGAGGGACTCGTTTCGATTGTCGCTGGTTTGAGAATACACTGCCAGGTGCTAACTGGTGAGATTCGGAGCTCGCGCCAGAGCCATGTACAGATCATTGAATTGCAGGAAAATATAAAAGAATGAACAGATTAGGAAAAGAAATCACGATTCACCAACTCCAAAAAAAATTTAGACTTAGGTATATTAATTTATTATGCGTAGCGTGATGGGCTGATCCGTATTAATAACTAGCAGGATCCAATGTCATCAAAAACATGTAATTTTACTTGACCTGATTTCATTCATTGGAGTCAGCCGGGGGCTCGTCGCTCCTCACGGGTCACGCGGCACGTTGCTTCCTGGATGTGTCACGTGGTCACGTGTTGAACAGTTTTCACGCTATCTGTAAAACTGTATCGGTCGCTGAAAATTTGTACAGTCATTGACCTAGCGTCAACATCTTCACGAATGTTAATTGCCACGAAACGAATTCCGAAACTCTGAAATAGCATGTGGGACTGCTTCATGTTTTGTGATACGTTATCGTTCATATAGTATAGTTCTGATATCGGCAGCGGAACAATGACCCCCTGTATTAAAAAAACGTAACATAATACCTAATCTTTGGTTTAGAAAGGCTTTGAAAATTGCCACATGTCTGTCCTTGTCAGCCGGAATATTAACATTGGAACCGTTGAATGATTCATTTAAACTGTTGAATGTATCTACCAGCTTTCTAAAATAAAAATTCAGCTCAAAATACTGAAACGCTCAGGTTTTGTGAATCTCATAATTTGTGAGTATGCCTGCGCGCGACAGCAGAGCGCGGCGCGGAGAGTGTTCCGCGAGCGGCTCGCTGCTAGCTGCTAGGTGCAAGCGATAGGTATCCGGCGGCCGTTCACCTCTGAACCGAAACCAGGTCGAGAAGGTACTCCCCCCCTCGCTACCCTGCCACCACCACCGCGCGCGACGCACGCTTGCATGCTGAAAGAAAAAAAACCTCGCGATAATCTCGGCTACCTACTGCTAAATAATCCAACATTTCCACAGAATCCGATATTGGCATTTTCCGGAAACATCGGTGATTCGAATAAAACTGTTTCCTTGAATGGAGGCGTATTAGCTTGTCTAGATAATCTAAGCCTGCTAAATTGCTGATACATTTCTTAGAACGACAACACGATAGCCGGCGGTCCGCCCGCGCCGGGAGCCCGCGGTCTTTCTTCCCGATTGAGTCCTACTCCATTTATTTTTAAGTCCGACTCCTTCGTATGTTTAATTAAATCCCATATAAAACGTCGCGTTCGAAACGGCCGCGTCACTTGGGTATTCATTCCAGTCGCCGTTTCAACATTTACCAAGGGCGTAGGCAGTCACGTTAACTCCGCTGCCTACAACCAAAGTGATTAACAAACAAATTGGCTCGAAACTGGCGTTGTTAGAAATTAATCAGGCAATGAATACTGAATTCAAGGGGCGAAATGGTGGGCTTCATTAATTTGTAATGATTTAGCGTCGGATTAAGTAAATCCGCTGGAGTTCGACGGCCGGTGATTACGATAATTCGTCGGCTGAACCGTAGCCGGTGTCGGAGTGTGTATCTAGGTGGCACAGTAACTGGGTCGACGCACCACTGCACCCGTATCGCCTGCGTGTGCCACCGCTTGCTGCTGCATTTCAAATCTGCTCACGCCATACCTATTCCTAATCTAACTTTACTATAGACATAGACGCCTACACCGTTTTCGAAGAGTTCGACAGTTACTTTCCGATATGCTTCCGTAATATGATTATTCTATAATCAAATATCGATAGAATTATCATCACTAAAGATCATTGAGTTTATCTCATTCTACAGTCTGGCTCGCACAAACAGTTCATGTCAATTAGTAGCATCATAACCTGAAGCGTTCCGGCCCGTAAATACTTTCCCATCTTCAGTTCTCCACCATATCCAAAGTTTCCCTTTCACACGTCGAAGGCAGCATGCAAATCGATTAATTGGTAAATCGACGCAATTACGTTTGTTGAAAAATATAGTACCGTGCAGGGCGTCCGCCGCCGCGCCGCCTGCCTCCCGCCGTCCGGCGACCGCGCGTCGCAGACACGGCCGCGGCCGGCTCGGCGTGCGTGCGGTTTGTAATGTTTAATTGATGCCGTCATTAACGTTGCGTGTTGCATTCACTCGTAGCTGCCACTCCGTCATTCCCTCTGTAGTGCAGTTACGGATTACTCTAACTGTAACCACGATTGTTTTTAAGACCGAATAACGCGTAATTACGGACGCGAAATTACGCGTATCATCGTGAATTCACGATCATTGATTTATTGATAAAATACTTGTCTCATGATCAGTTTTGTATATAATCGTTCTATTTGTTGTATTGTTTTTATCATTCGCTTCTAAGATACAGTACCTCATAAAAACAATAAATGATTTGTGCTGCTGTCTTTCGCATCCGGAACTGTCAATCCGTTCTTGTGTCAATTACATCACTAGAAATCGTATACATTGCGTGCGCCCAGACTGTAAACTAAACGCGGGCCACTGCGACTCGCTCATTGTATCCAACACAACACTTTTTTTCACTTCCAATTCTTTCCATTCTAATTGAAGGAGGAGCCATTGTGAAAATTCCCACCCTCGTAGCGCAAAGATAAAAAAATGACATTATGTGTTAATTCTGTTATTCAAGATTCAATTACGCGTACTCTGCGAAATAAATCCTAACGGGACCTAGCATTCTTTCAATTTGAGCAGAAATAGCAGTTCTGGCGTTATAAATAATACCTACTTGTGCATTTTCAACCGTGACTCGTTACAATCTTATAATAAATCAGCGGTCGCACGTAACAAGCAACACTGTTTCTTAGCATTCGCAAAGTAATCGTTTTTCTGTATTTAAATGACTTTCAATAAGTTGGGAGCGTTTTTGTTATGTTGAATATAGTATACATTTGCGTTATGCGTTTGGTTATTGTTTCAGGTGATTTCTGCACGGACGTTATCATGAAGTGGAATGACGTCACCGATATCAGTGAGTATTTCTTTTTCATGTTTAATAATAATGTTGTCTGTTGTTTTCTGTATCTATAAACCCTTCTCATGCGTCAATTCATAAAACATTATAACAATTTTAACATAATATAATCGAGTAAAACGGTATCCAGAATAGTATCATTGTGGCGAATGTTTCACAAACTGAAACCAATTAATATGATTTCGGAATCAACGCTTGGATAAATAAACTTTAGAGCGGCTATCCGGCAGTGATTAAGACAGATCTGCGCGTCCGTGGGAGTAGTTTTGGCAGTGGGACCGGTCGGCTCACGCCACGCGCTCGCTACTCTTACGTGTGTACTATGTCGTCCCTACACATTCCTCATTACGAAGGGAAACTGTATTTATTACTCCGGGATGCTTAGGGTCACTTGAAACTATTATCACTTCAAGACTTCGGAGTGGTTGGTGAAGAAGTTTTTGGATATAGATCTCTTATTGGCATACTATCAAATCATACTTACTTACAATTTTCGAAGTAATTTGATCCAAGATGACTTTACTCGAATGAATAACTAAAAACATCCTTACTTGAGCACAGTTTTATTCAAATTTTATAATATAAACTGCCAAATTAACCTAATTAAATTATTTCCTCCTTCCTGAAGGTATTTTGATGACGTTGTTGTTTTGTAATAACACGAAACGGTGGCACAACTCTTTATATCCTTATTTATTATACCTAGGTTCATTGTTATGTTTAATATGCAAACTATTATGTCTATGGGACGGAACATAATTAGTGCCTAATGTTGTTTTCAGCCGTACTTAGATTAGGAATTTGCATAATATGATCGTTGTTGCTGAAATAAATTATCCTTTTGAAAGCTACAAGCGTCGTCGTCAAAAAGGTTGTTAATTTGTCGTCTCCAGCGTACGCCACCCTACAGTACAGACCTACACTATGCGTGGCTGTAGTACGGTCCCGTACGGGCGGCGTGGGCGCGAGGGCCGAGTGGGCGCGCCTCCGACTCCGCCGAGTCTCGCGGTCGCTCCCGACCGGAGTTCGACGTTCGACGCTCCGAGGCTTTGCTCTAATCCCTATTTCTGATTTTCTTTGTGTTCGTGTCTTAGGAGTTTCATGTTTGACAACGTGGGTGTGTCTTCTTTTCCTCTTTAGATTTATTGTACTTAACGTCTTCGGGTTTGAGTTTTAGTTATTGTTTGATGATTATATTTAGTAGAATAGAAATTGTTACAGAATTTGATCTTCTAAGATAAGATATCTAATGGGCAATCAGAAACCATCATCACATTGTTATGTCACGCTGCAATTAATATTAGCCAACGTTTAAACTTCCGCGATTACACCCAAGGCATATTAGTCACCGTGAAACTCATCGCCAAAACGCTGACAGTAAATAATAACCGCTGCTAAATATCGCATGATATTTGACCTTTGCCAGCTAAATAGTGACATATTGCATGCTGAATAAATTTTCAATTTCATTTATAAGCGTCATTCGCGAGCTGAGTTTTGGCACTAGGTTCAGGAAGACGCGTACACCCACACACATAGTATGAATACTATACGTACTAGCCGCGAGCGTTACACAGGGTGTGTAGTTGTAGTGCGGTCATTCATTCGGAAATAATACGGGTGGGCGTTCGGGGCGCGTGTGTCGCCAAGAAGCGCCGAATGCCGCGCTGCCAACTTACCGCTCGCACGCCAGCCAAATATGTCATGTACGTGACAATAAGCTTGAATATTCCACTAACGTACAAAATGCACTATGCATTTTCGGGAACAATGTGGCTGCCAATGAATAAAAAAAATTTTTATTAACTGTAAACACCATGATTTTGTAATGAACTCATTATTTTCACCAAGCTCGCTCTCCCAGATATTCATTACATCCCCGCCGAGCCCGTGATCAGTCCTTATTATGCTCCACCACCGCCACCGAGTCAGTCGATGGCTCGCTGATAAATTGCAGCCCGATATAGACTGACACCGGATTGTCCGCGCCGCTCGCTCGCTTGCTCGCACCGGAAAAATGTTAACACGCTCTATAAATGCGTAAACCTGATAGCTGTAAAGGAGAGTCGCCGATAAATCCAATGAAAATTGTAAGCTTTGTTTTCTAACAACGTTTACTCAGTTTTATATCCTTACAAAGTGAGTACTTAATCGCTGTCCATAAGTAACCAATTAGCGAACTTGGCTTATCTTCATTATTTGAAAAAGGCATAAATCCCTATTATCTCATTGGATGTAACAACAAGAGAATTAACATAATCTCCTCTTGCGATGCGACGGTAATCGCACTGAAAATCAGATGGCGTCAAATACGACCCAGCGTTCAGGCAACTCGAACATCGAACTACCAACCCAGCTGTTTTCTCTATTACTAGGCATTTTCATGATACATTTAACCCTCGTTCAGTAATTTGTACATCATATCAACTGTTCAGTTTTAACACTTTCCAACTGTCTGAAAAGTCTGTCCGTGTGACTGTCCGAAACTGCCATCTTTTGTATTTCGGAATGTACAAATCCTATAGATCAGTCAAGTTCGAGCATTTCAAAAGAAATGTTTCTATCAACAATGAATGTCTCGACGATATCTATGCCAGTAGTAACAAACACATCATCATTTGTAAATAACGCAACATTTCAAATTCAATGGCAGTCAGATTTGATTAAACTTCCTTTGAAATTCCGGTCAGGGAGCAGCATCCCTATTAGCTCCGCCAAAGTCGTCGTCTCCATATTTGCTCTGGAGACAAGCGTCAGTATCTCGCGACAGCATTGCTATCTAATTGTTCGTGTAATACAACTAGGGGAGCTGCGGTTGCAAGCGCGCTGTGGTTTACACTCTCACACTTGTCTGTTGTACAGAGTTGTACCGTCACTGGAATACGAAAGGCACCAATTCTTAGATCTTCATTCTTATTCCAATGTAAGAAGGTTCGAAATAAACTTTACTGACACACCACATTTCCCTGTGAAGCTGCTATTGTGATCATGTGGTTATGTAGTAACTGTTGCCCTTTCTGTGTCTGTAGTTCTCGGAGCCATGATTTTGATGATCCCTTCTCAAGTTAGCGCACATGTCGTTAGCTCAGTAACCGCAGCTCTATTAATGTCGCGGTTGACAATTTGCTTAGTCTGCCCACGCATGGCCTTCGCTGTCTTAGTTTCTGTTGGTTTTGAATTATATATACTCATGCGTGAAAATACAATTCTAGATTCTCGTTCTAAGAGTCGACTTCTTCTCGTGTGCGTGTAAATCATTCACGGCAAAAAACTTTTCCACTGTAACATTTATAAATCCAAGAGTAATCATGGAAAATGTTAAATTGAAATAAGTAATACAGAGAAATATTCACACAAACGTGAACATACTAATTCGAAACACATCGCTAGAAATACGACGCGTAATAATTACTCTGATACATATCAAATTAATGTATGGTCGGAGCACCCGGTGTGCAACAAACTTGCTGCTGGAGCTATTAATAATGTAAATTGGATTTCTACTCAACTAGCTCTGCTGCTTCGTGTGCGTTTTCTAGAATCGGGTTCGCTGTAGTAATTATGTATTATCTATGGCTAGTGACTTGCCGCAACTCCAAAACAAAAGAATAAATTTGTGGCCGATGTAGCCAACGAGCTACGAAAACTTTTCCGTGATGTTATTGGAGAAAAAAATAGAGTGTTTAAAAGAGTTTTCGATGTTTATCCGAGCGTGTCGCGGCGGCCATGTTGCGCTCGCGCCGAATTGCAGATTACATCACTGCGCAAAAAATCGCGTGCGCGTACAGGGGCGGGGGGAGAGGAGCGGGTGTGGCGCGGAGTGGCGAGGGGGGAGGCGACCTTGGCCTTGCTCGAGCTGCGGCGGCCAAGGTGAGCGCTCAACTCCACCGTAATTACACATGCGCCCACCGGTCTGCCGGCACACACTTATTATGTGGCCAACGTGACTGTAACCGACGTAAGAACCGCTCCAATTACCCGGATCCAAGCCGCGGCCGAGGCGGCCCATGCCGGCTCTACACCAGAACAATTGGAAAAGCAAACGATGGCCGTTTTCACACCTTTCGAATAGGTACATAATTCGGGCCCGCGGTGATCTCGGAACAGGTTTCCGATAATTAACCCGCTTACGCTCGTTTGAAAGTCCTATTTTCACCGTGGATATGCATGGCCATGAAAGTCGTGACATTACCTCAGTACTCTAAGAACTTTCGTATAGTATAGAAATACAGGTATAATCTTTACTAAAAGAGAAAACAGTAGGTACTCCGCCTCTGGATCCATTGCTTAGCCTCGTGCACAAACAACACTAGCTATGATAATCATCGTCACCCACATGACCAGCCAATGTCCACTCGCTGTTGAATATATTCTAGAAAATCTAAAGATAGTTGAAGATTGCGTATTTTTGCGGGAAGCATTTCCAGAACTCTTAATAGCCATTCTCACAGACCAAACGTTTCACTACAACGACTCTGCTTATTGTGTCGGTCTTTACAGGGCGATTTAAAAGTCTGAACTATTTCAGAAAGTTTTATTACAATATGCTTGTATTAGAAACGATAATAATCACTCAATACTTGAATACATGGCACATAGAAGATATTTTAAAACAATACGGTTGTAGCGTATAATATCTGGCGGTTATAACATGCCGAGCGACGTGTCGTGATTGTTTGCAGCGCGGGCGTGGCGAATTGGCTACGATCCAGCCTTGGCGGCCGCGGCCGTGTGTGCTCGGCTAATCACAATACTACCAGCAAAACTCTTTGTTGTGCAAACGGCTATCGATTAGGTTCAAGGCTTGTCAAGGTCTCCTATTATTAATTTACCTTATTTGCACTGAGTCCACCACATTTTCATATCATTGCCATTGAACTGCTCCTTTTTGTAGTTTTCGTGCTTTCTCACGATTCTTTATCGACTAGCTTGTATCTATATCGATTGATTTCACCTATAGGTGAAATCCATCCAATTCCATATTTCGAAACATTTTCCGGGTTTGCCGGCGGGATGTCCGTCCACTTGCTTCGCACAATGTTAGCACTTGGCAGCCTCTCACTGACGCGTTTTACAAGTTAGTCAGAAATCAACCGTTATTTAAAAGCAATTTATCGATTATATCGCATCCAAACCTTATTCGTGTTCACCTTTGCAGGCGTCTGCGTCGTCGCCTTGAACTTGACTGCTTGATGCACGATTATCATATTTTTTTATTGGCGATGCGTTGATGCTCTGACGTCATCCTTCTTTAATTTCACTGTACTACATTATCGAACATGTTTTCCTTTATAGTGTTGCACCAGGAATAATAATACAGAATATATTTAAGATGTCAAGTTATTCAAGTAATTCCTTGTCTCTAGTGTCCGAATCTGCATATTATAAATATTCTAACTCAATGATTTGTGCTCTGGAACCTTGACGATGCTTATATCGGTTGGGACCTGTCTGGACGTGTTTGTGAACTTCTCAAACGCAAACAATGTATGACTACATACATTAGTTACATACACGTACAAACAGATGAATACGACTGGCGGCGACTCTCCTGCCCACGCGCACACCGCTACAACTCCACTCGCTGAACGTATAAGCTTTATAACTTACTAATAAGGATCAAAATTATGATGCAGGACAGCTTTAGCGGTAAACTGTTCCGACGCGTTCTCTGACACATTTGCATCGAAACGGGTGACCATCACGAATATTGCAAATAACACTGTAGGATCAAATTATAATTGGGCTGTAACGTGAGATGTCATATACTCTTTGTACGTCTTGAATACGAACCAGTGTCTAAATTTGGATAAATCGCCATAAATGTCAGGTGGTTATATTTCTTGGCATTTTAATTTTACCACTCACACGTGACTATAGTCTATTTTAATTTTAATCGTCTTTATACTTTTATTTCGTATTTGTTTTACAAATCTCTTTGAAGGTCGACTACGGGTTTGGCACTCTTGTTTTGAATCTGGTGTTTTTCCTTTTGCGTGACTCGGTTCCACTAAGTTTGCTGGTTGGCAAAGGTCACTCGTATTCCTTGCCGTAATTAAGAGTGGAAACGAGCGACCGGCAATCATACCGGCGGCGGCGATACCGTGTAAGTACCTTCCTCGAAATTCGTATGGAGCACTTATCGCGACTGTGATTACTGAACGCATTAAGGATGTGCCTCGAATCGCTGATGCGGTTCGGCGAAATATACACCAGCCAATAATGCGAAGTCTCCGCGAGCTCGCAACTTATGGCCATCGAGCAGCAGTTTGATGTTTCGTGACTCGCTCGCGTCAACGGCGCATTGAATCTTGATCTGAACCTTCGCCAAGTTACACCAAATCGCGTGCGACCCGCTGTCGTGCAACTGTCGACTTTGAAGCCGGGGAATAAGGGCTGCGCAAGTTTCGCGAATAGTATCGTCATTTGGAGATGTGAGATAACATCGGAGCAAAAGCGGTGCGTCAGGCGAGTCAAGTCGAGGCCTTTCAATTATTCACGAGAGGAGCTCTATTGTAGGACATGTTGTATGTTTGTTGCCCTCCGTCGATGTGTACCGTGCCTTATCTTTTGTATGTTGCTCCGAACCTGACAGGTATTGACACATGCGTCCCGTTCCGAGTTTCTCGGGAGTGGTGCTCGACTTTATGCAAACTGTGAGCGGCTCGGGTCGACGACCTTACAGCACCTTCTTCGAGGCATTTTAGCCATCTAAGAAACCTTCCTAGAAAGCTAATCCTCACTTTTGTGATGTTAGTAAATCCTCGAGAATATTTGATGTTGTATTTCTTTTGATGCTACAGAAAGGTCGGAACTCTTGATGGTAATTGTGTCAGAGGTACAAAAGGTATTATCGTTAGATTGTCTGGCCCGAGCAGGCCGGCCGCAGATGTAGGTGGCCGACGGCGACAGATCGGTGTTGTGGTCGAAGCGGACGTCCATTTTAATTTGTTCCACCCCGGATGGAAATAATCCTCGGTTCTCCTGGTAACGATTTTTATCGTATTTATAAACGTATCGCCTCCGCCGCGCGGTCGCGTGCTTTCGCGGGAATTAGAATGTCCACTTTGTTATTGTTTGGACTTTTATTCGTGTTTGTTTTTTGGCCAGGGCTCGTTTCCAACCGGTTTGCGAGATTATTCAGAGTCGGTAGTTCAAGTAAATGTTTTTAATACATGCTAATATTATTCCCCACTGCCTCTCTTTAGACCACGGCGGGTTGTTATTCTACGACCATGAGTTGAAACACTTAAAGTTCTATTTAAGGTCTTCACGACAAATGAATCCCTGTAGATATTTTTTTCTAAGGATGTATTTGATGCCGTCATCTAGTTAAAATGGTTATTTCCGAACTGTAAAGCTTTTCAGAGCTTTCAATCTGATGTATTCGAACAGCGTAATGTAAGGTTTTGTCTTTACCTATAAACATAAAGTTAGTGCACGGCGTCGGAGGCGGCGAGCGGGCTGCGCAAGTTCAAGTCCAGGGCTTCTCCCCTCCCTCCTCACCACCCCCTAGCTCTCCCTCGCAGCCTCCAGCACTTGTTGGTAAATATACAAGCTTTTAGCAATAACAAACATCCAGGGAGTGTTACATCTACGGCGGAGTGCGGAGATTCGATGCCGCACAGGGAAACTTCCGAATGGGATTCGGCGCGGACATCGAGACTGTTTCTGTGCGATCTACAAATATTTGTTCTGTATATTGTCGCGTTTGTGAAGGCTATTGTATTGAACCGGACTCGGGGCTCATTCAATTGTGCCTGATTGCATTATAATATTGGAAGTACACAGATTTTCGAATCTGTTTTCATTTGTTACACTTAAAATGTTGTTATTAAAAGCTCTTTTCATTTTCCCAGCCGATAATTTCGTAAGTATCAATAGAACATTTGTAGTGACAACACACACGGCCCCGAAACTTGTTATACCGGTTGCGCTGGGTGTTTTTATATTACCTTCTTAGTTTTTGTATCGAATCATTAAACAGTATCTTTCTACGCAGCGGTTTTGACTGATAATGCCTACACAATTGCCTAAATTTGGGACACGTCCTTTATAAAAATAGACTAGACGGCTGTTCTGAGAACATTTTCTGATTGACTAAATGTTTGTCAACCTGGAAGGGATTTTGTACCGGATAAGGCTGACTTAACACGGCTCTACAATATTGGATCGTACCAGCCATTGCCACTAAATTGAGTTATTCTGTATTTATTGTACCTACCCTATGTATTCAACGCAACTTAGATGGTCGTCAATGATTATGAGTCATGTTCTAATAGTTTTAGTGAGGGAACATAATATTTTCTTGACTTAATTTAGACTAGATTGACGTTCTTTGTGTGAATGAGATCAGGCGGTAAGGATGTGACACTACCTTACGTGGACCTCACACGGCCTATTCGTCAAGAAACCAGTAGAGGGTTTCAGGGAGTTTTTTTTTACATTTATTATTAAGAACAGAAGTTTCATCATCATTATCAGCCTATTAAATTTCAACTGCTTGGACACATGCCTTCTCTCGAAGTGATGACGGGCTATAAAGCTGTAACCCACCACTGTGGCCCAGTGCGGGTTGATGGAGATGTTACATCTCCTTAAATTTTGAGATTCAGGAATTTTCCTCTCGAACAGAAGTTTACTTGTTATATTTGTAATGTGCTGATAAATTGTTTGGTTTTCAGGTATGGGTGGCGAGGCGTGCGCCTGCGCACCGGCGCCGCCGCGGCTGCTGCCTGACCCAGAGCCCGACCACCTGTACGACCACCACTCCTCGGAGGAGGAGCTCGAGGTAACCACTTACCGCCTAATCCACCACAGTGCCATACGTGTGTCAACATCTGTGTGTCGCATCTCAATCGCTGACGAGTTGTTTTGCTGTGAATGCTATCGATGTGAAACTTCTCTTGTTTTGGATGATCTCATTTCCTTAATTGTAAAAAATCATACATACCGCGACATGATTTATAAAATTCATTTATGAACATCCCAATTCTAACCGTGTCGGTTAGGTAAAACATTTCCAGGAACATCTTTTCTTTTTTCATGGCCCTTCGTTTGTTCAGCGTAAACCACCTCTGTTCGAAAAAACAAGATCGCTTGAAATTGTTGTAGGTACATTCAGCGACAGATATAACTGGATATTACTGTTACTTCTAATTTAGCTCTAATACTCACGCAAAATACTATTTTGTGTAAAATGGTAAATTGGATGTTTGGTCATATTGAGCTATTTCAGTTGCTGGCTGTACCTGGCGTTATTTTTAGAATATAATAGTATTTTCCATGATTAAAACCGCTAATCAACAATCACAAACGCCGTAGAATAAATATCGCAACACTGTATACCAACCCGGTCAATTCAAATGCTGTGCCTCCGACAGTACTACAACTAAAAATTAATGAACGCAGCCTAGAATTTCGTTCGGTCTTTCAACAGAAACCTATTACAGTGGTCATAGACTCAAACACGCGTCGTGCGGACAGAAGTGACATTTTAAGCGGCAATTAAAGAAATAGGATTAAAATGTTTAAACTGCCCTGGTGCATTGTCTAGGTAAACTGGCCGCCATCACCATGGAAACTTATTTAAAACGAATAGCTCCAATAGCCGCTTAATGAGGTACTCTCCGTAACCGTTCCGCTGATTGCTGTCCTCTCCCATTACTGGTTTAATTTGTTCTGAACGATTTAATCTCGCGCTCCGATTTAGGCCTCGCTCGCGAGTATTAAACCCAATCCGGTACCTAGGTAGTAATCTCCATTTGTGCTATTCTTGCGTCGCCGATCGAACACACATTGCAGACGTGGCGACCGTCAAATGTTCCCGATTACTTAGCCTCCAAGTATTTTGGTAGCTCTGTTAAATTGTCTATTACAATTAATTAATATAAAGTCGTTTTTGTGGAATGTGAATTTATAGACATTAGTTACATTGAATTTTCATTTTTGTGCTGAAAATAAAATCTTTATTTAATTTCACTTGTATGTCCTGGAAAATTCCTGGAATTCCTTGGTTTTTTTTTTATTTTTTTTCATGTCAAAATTGCAAGCCATTTGTGACTCAGTTCCCGTTGTTAAATTGAATTTAAATTTAGCATTCGAGTTCCGATGACAATACAATATTATGGTGACAGCGAGCTGATCTGAGGATAGACACGGAACTCCTGGCACCACCCTAAACTCGAAAAGCGAACCTCGGGGTGCTCCGGGAGTGGTCCTTGAGAGCCGGTCTCATTTTTGTTGAGCTTTGTAACCCGCATCGTCACTTTACTCCTATAAAGTATTAAAAAAGACTAATGAGCTTTTATCAGGGTTGAAGAACTGGGATTGAAGTTTCACCACTTCTATTGTAAACTCAATTAATATTCGATTCGTTTGTGTATTTATGTTGGAAATGTACAATTAAATTGTAGAGCATCTGTTATTTCATTAAATGTAGGACGGCCTTGAATCGTTGTTTTTTCCCTTTAAAGTTTTTCTGTTAATTGTAGTAATATGTGTCATTTATGTTTCTGCTTATTAATATTCATATATTATGTAGGCAACGATAACGGCGGAACGGCGACATGTGCGGTTCACAATCCGACAGCACCCGGATCAAACCCAACCTGGGACCAATGGCTTATTATTTTCTGCAACAAAACTTTAAACAGTATTGCACAATCCATCTTTTCTGGCCATCCGCGGGCAGTCTTAGCTATGAGACTGCCCATTTCTATGGCATTTTGTTTCTGTTTTGATGCACGCGATATGTGGATTGCATTTTGTTCTAATAGCTTCTTAGCGATGTGCCCTGAGATGAGTCCATTTTGGTTGAAAGATAGTAGGTACACGATAAATAGTCCAAATGTAGAAAAACGTAAGTGTTCCACGGCTAGTGGTCATTCGGCAAACTCGCTTGACCCTTGCAATAAACAAGTGGTCTAATTCAGGGCCGGCTGCAAATGGAAGCGCACCATTAGGGGAAACTTACGCCGTGCTTAGGAGTAGTGGCCACGAGGGTTCCCGGGTAGACTTCAACCCTCATTTTGGGTTCCGTAGCCAAGTGGTGATAACAGAACCTTTAGAAATATTGTTTTGTGTATAAAATGGCTTACTTATTATGAGTCTAGGGGCGAATGATGACGTCACAATTCGTTTTGTTTCGTATTGATATCTCAACCGCTTGCCCTGAGATGAGCAGTTGGTTGAAAAGTCATGGCGACGAAATTAATCACCGACTGCAATTATGCAGTCATAGAGATCGGACGCTCCCGCCTGCCTTCTTCGAATGTCTCTCATTCAGTTCCCTCCTCTTTCTCTAGTCGTACGCTCACTGCTTGGCATCGTGATGATCACGACATATATTTTCCTTCAAAATCTAGTGCCATATCCTGGCGGATCTGGCGGTCCTTGGCACAAGATGGCATCGTTCAACTTAGTGTCCAGCCGTTCCCACATCTGATCAGATCATCTTTTGGCTTATTGATCACGCATTCAGTTTAAACCAACCAAAACAAAAGCCACATAATTGAGACACGCGATGGGCTACCCAATATGACTGTCCTTAAGCTTTTTACTTATAACTGTGTCCAATATACTGCACGTGGCAGGTCAAATCGATCACTCGTAAATGCCCCTTAAGCACTAACGCGAGCCCTGCACATATAGTAAAGACGGAAGGACGGACAATTTCAGGCTATCGAGAATATCTGATGCCGTAATTGGCGACCGCTCCCTCCTCCCCTGCGAGGGTGGCCCCTCGTGCCTGCTCCTCAATTGCAGTGTAATGTCCAGGGCGTATTACCGTAGGTAGTTTAGCCGTATGCCCTCGCCGTTTTGTCGCTAATCATGTCTTTACTATTTAATTTGGATCGATGTCGTATGACTTCGTTTGTTAGAAGCTTTCATTTAACTTGCTCTGTTTCTAGGTGGGTAACTAGGTAGTTTGTTTTAGTCAAATCTATTGCAAGTCAATTAGGTCCCAGTTTCCGTTGTTTAAGTTGAAATAAGCATCAATAACTTACTCAACTTTAGCACTGAATTTATTCATGTCGCTTTTGTGAATACATGTTAAATGTTGTCATATCATTTCAAACAATTCGTTCTTCAGGTCCTGCAACCGACCGTCATGCACCGAACATTTCGATGACTGGACAGTAGACTCGATAGATCGATGAGGTGCTGGCATCCTCTGGTATGAGTTGGTCAGGCCGCTTTTGACATGGCTTAACGACTGGGAAGGTGTCAACTGATAACAACCCGGACCGACGGCTTAACGTGCGCTTCGAAACATAGCGCTCAGACGTTTTGCCAGTAATCGGCTACCCACCCAAGTGTGACTATAGGTGAACGATGCTTAAATTCAGTGAACTGTTAAGATCCCTCCCTGTTAATGCTTATATTCGTTTCTCCTAGGTATATGTATCTAATAATAATGTTGGAGATAAAGACTCAAGTCACAGCCACCATACACAGAGTAGCTACTGCACTCGGCGAGGCCTGTCGTCTGCCTATTGTTGCTCAAGATGTCGGAAGCCTGCACTTAACTACGGTACCTATGCCGCGATACGGTGGCGCAACCGATTACTGAAAGTTAACTTCTCATATAATACTGCGTCCGGGTGGGGTGGGAGCTGCGGTCTCGTAGCATAGGGAATCATAAGTAAGAAATACCTGCACAGTTAGGCATTATGGCCAAGTTAAAGGCAAATATAACTTAAAGTAGAATATCTGATGAATAAGGAGCGTGACTCATACGGCTACGAAAACGATTAAGGGTGCTCAAGCGGAATAATCCATATAGATTATCGATTTTCCAGCCGCTTACTAATCACTTTCTTTCTTACCTAAGATAAACTAAATAATTATACTGGCTACTAACTTTTTCCCAAACCGTGGTTATGATTTCCAAAACCTGATCAAGCAAGTTGTGGATGCAAATGAGATTCGTAATATTCGAGTTATGTTATGTAAGTAAAGAATATGACAAACAGATATTTTGCCATACCTAAGGATAGTTAATTTTCCTGTGGCCACAATGTGTACCGTTTACTGCGCATTGTAATGAGTGCTCGTCTCGGTGTGTAAGTGTTCAACTTGTTCTGTGAAGTCGCTGTCTAAGTCCCTCGGCTTTGTTGCATTCTTTACTGCCGCGGGCTGCGAGCTGCGAGCTCTACCTAATGGCTCTATCTAGGTAGAGCTTGCTAGTCAATTTACTCAGTTTTGTAATATTCAAATACTCAGCTTGGCCAGTTGTTTCACCCCACACTTTCGTAAAGCGTCACGACAGGCAGACCAATCTTACTCCTATCATATGTGCATAGTTGTGAGTGCGTTTGCTCAGAGCTAGGTAGAAGCAGGCATTTTCCACTCTCCGAGTGCACATTCTCGCAGTCTTGAGTTGTCGCCGTTTCACTCGTTTTTCAGCAAAAAGACAAAACAATCCGCTTTTTTTTGCGTCTGCCGGCTGCATAACATTTGTTTATCTTTCGCTCGGCTTGAAATTAGAAATTCTTTTGTCTCGACTCTTTTTTAATTGCAAAAAGGAAACGGAAATAGCTTTCTAACGAAGGAAAAACATCGTGTGATAATATTTAAAAGCGTACGAATGCCACTCGTGCATTGTTCGCCTCTCGCGCCGAGATTATTAGCGTCTACGGCGGAATATTATATTAACATTTTAGTAATAGCCGGTTTATTATCCTGCTTTTAATATTTTGTAAATGTTAAGGCGTGGGCGTTAGAAATGTGCCGTTAGACAGGCCGGTAGTGCGCACGGGATGTGTGACTCGAAGCCGCAACAAAATGAAGATGTCGGCCGATCGCTTTGTGAGGCGGCGAGGTGTGAAAAGTGCCGGCGTCCGCTCGCTGCTTCGGCTACGCTGTCTCCAGCATCTATGTACAAGATATATGGTACATGCCTGTCTGCTCGCGACGCTAAACAAGATGTCTCGGAGGGCTTCTCCGGTATTACACCAGAAACAGACAGGATTTGTGGAAGCTTCGTGAATTATCAAACGTGCTCTGTCTGATCCTTAAAAAAATAACGTTGTAAAGACGACTTCCAATGATATAAAACTTTGTTTAAATTCATACCAAATATAGTTTTGAGAGACATGCGACCATATTATCTACAATTTTTGCTCGACAATCAACGGTTTAATCGACAGCTAAATGGCAAAGTGCGACCTTCACTGATAGCAGGGATCGCAAAAATCCATATTATCCTCACATCAGATTACGGCATTTCCTCGCGTGAATCCGCTAACCTGATCCCTCGCTAAAGCCGATGCTATCATCCTGTAGATAAAATGGGACCGTGAAACGTGATATCTCCCGCTGCACTGCTAAAAACGAACTACTATGTCCTAACCCCCTCTGAGGCGCACTACTACCAGTCCCAACACAAATCAAACGATTATATTATACAAGCCATGAAGAATTTGGCTGACAGTTAACAACCTCACGCCGTAGCCGTCCTAGAAGTGTCCATATATTGTGTGTGCGTTCACCATTCACCAGCCATGATTGCAGGCGGTCCTGCCGGGCGGCGCCGCGTTTTGTTCGCGTGGACTCATCCATAATAAACGAGTGGTCGGTGGAGCCGTGGCCTGCCATTACACTCGCAAGGCGTTTTTTGGCGCAAACGACTCCCGACGAACGCCGCAATTAAACGCTGAAATATTCAGCGTCTGTTCCCAGGAAACATTTCGCAGACTCGCATTTCCTAGTCTTGACTTCCCTTTGCCACTTTTTCTTGAGCTTAAATGTGTTCTCAGCTTTTTGCTGAGCGTTGAGTTTCGAATCGTATATCTTTTATTCAGAATACATTTGCGTTTGAATGCGAGGGACGAAGCAGGAAGCATCGTTATTGCTGTAAGAATGTTGACCAGCCCTCATTATTGGGTTTACTTGTACCGTTTTATTCCGTATTGGTGCAAAGAACTTAGCCGCTTTTCTTTACATCATCAATTCATAATTAATAATGGGTCAGTTTATATTGATCTCTATACAACCTTTGCCTATACGCTTTCTTTTTAACTTGTTTTGTTGTGGACCAATATGTAGTACGCTCGCCTGAAAGGTTCTGTTGTTTCAAGTTACCTCCCACAAGCAGCGGGAGATCAATCTTGTAAATGCACGGATGCATCGACAATGTCGCCGCAAGCAAACAATGACAAGGCGTTTGATTGATCGTCGCTCTTCAAGCGTTCTCGCTGAAACGGCAACGGAACAAGTAGCCGCCTGCGATATGCAGTACAGGGCGACACGTAAGCGCGCCGGAAATGTGGATCAACCGATTGCCTGCACGGTACTGTCGGATTAAATGTCTCTTTTGAACTTCTGAACTTTAATATTAAACTGCTGTTTACAACTTCATGGTTTTATTTCTTTATTTGGTTGGTACGAGCGTACGGTCCACGCCCGTACCAACCAAATAAAGAAATAATTACAAAAACGAATAAAGGATTTTAGATGGAAGAGATCATAATTCACAGAGGACCTCCACATGCATATTATATTATTGTGTAGTTCAATAAATAGGGTAACATCGTCATTACTGCCCAAACATCTATTCGTCCGAGTTTTTCACTTACAGTAAGTACGTTTATCCCACCGTCCTACAAGTAGGTACGACTCCCTCGCACCTTCGAACAAAATCTTCATCGATTCAGTCGCATACGCAGACTTCGAGGGACCAAAGGCGCTAACCGTCAAGGTTCAAAATGTCGCGAGTTCAGTCCGCTTCCAACGGTCCCTCGGAGTCCGCGGTCGCTCGCTCCGACATCGCACATGTCGCATGCCTCAGTAGAGACGAGTGGTGTGGTGGCAGGTGATCAACGGCGTGCCCGGCGGCGTGGCGCCGGGCGGCGAGTCGCGGCGCCGCGGCGCCAGCTCGCCGCCGCCGGCCGCGCCCGAGAAGCGCAAGTGGCCCGCGCCGCCCTACCGCGCGGCCGACCTCGCCGCCAGGGCGGACTCGGACGACGACGACACCAAGGTACCGCCCGCCATCTAGCGCATTGTCACTAACGATACCGACTTCTTGGACATCTGTCATACAGTAATAATACGAGTTAAAACAAAACTGAAAAATAAAAAAACAAAAATCTGTGGGCAAGACTTGGGGGGGTGTTCCAGCAGCAATCCTTCAGATTGAAGGCTAGAATCATTCTCTAGTAGTATCTGTGCCAAATTTGAAAACATCATTGAAAGTAGACGTCGTGAAACTTTCAACACCATCGAAAGTTTCACGGCGTCGTAGAACAACTACCGTCTCGTATACGACAGTACCTCTTAACAGCACAGAATAGATGTTGGAAACTGAACAAGAAACGCCAGACTCGAGGGATGCTTCCGAATAGTTTCGTACACTGTACGAAATCAGTGTTTCTTAAAAAAACCTCTAAGTTTGGTATTCCTGTGGTTCCAGGTAGAGACGCCGGTGCGGTTCCGCACGTCGCCGCCGCTGGAGGCGCTGAAACCGCGGCGCGGCGCGGGCGGCGGCGGCGCTGGAGCCGCGTGCGCGCCGCCCTCGCCGCGGCGGCGCCGCCCGTCCTTCGCGGCGCCGCGGCGGCACCGCCCCGCACTAGACTTCGACAAAATGCAGCAGGTAAATATGGGCTTCTTAGATCTAATCGGCCGATGCGAATGTCGTTTCGAAGCCTTCAGTCATAATAGTAAAAAGAAATCATCGAGAGCAAATCTGCATGTCCAGGAACCTCCAATTGAAGATGGGAAAATTCACTGATCCATACTGGGCTAGCGTGACCCATCCTCTCTAAACGAGGATATCATGCTACGATCTGGCATCATCTTGTGCACCTCTGCTTGTTTAGTGGATTCTAAGCTTTGTGATGTCGCGAAATGTTGAGGCGATAAAATCCATATTTGCATCGCAGCTCTCAGTCAAAAAGTGTAGGAGAGAGCGAGACGGACGTTTTGACGCGTGACCGAGTGCTGACTTGTTGCTCGTGGCTTCGAAGCTTAGTGCTTGTTTCTACGAGATTACTTTCTTGCTTCCCTACCACAGCGTCTGATTTGTTGTCTCCAAATTTAAGTAATAACTGTGAAAGTGAATCCTTAATATGTATCCTAGGAAATGTGTTGTTTATCTTCACGGATTAGCTTTGTCCAGACGTTTTTATCATCAGCCTTGTTGTACCACCATCTTTGTTGGAAAAATGCTTCCGAGATATTACTCGGGTTGGCGGCCTAGGTTCAACTTGCTCGGGGGTTATATTTGTTCCTGATATATAATTACAATTATTTTCTCTCTGCCTCCCTCTTCCCCCTGGATAAGTGCAGTCCTGTCGCCAAGCGCGGGCAGTCCGTGGGAGCGGAGCACGTGGCCACAATTATGCGTCGCCATGTGCGAGGCGAGGCCCCGACAGCTATCGACCCGCCGGTTATTGGCGAAATGCGTCAACGTGACACATCGCCTTGATACTTCAGAAACCTATAACTAATGAATATCGCTTTTAATCGTGATCGTAAAAAATCACTGTACATCACGCTTGCTACGCTGAAATCCTGACACCGTCATGTTTGAATGAAAACTGCCTGTTTTAGGGCATAGTGGTTAAAAAAGCCATGTGTACGAAAGAACAAGACCGAAACCGGCCCAAAAGCCGAAACCAAACCCAAACTGCCCCCTAAAGTCACACCATGTCGAACAACATGCCACAGAGCGACCCAAACTGTGTATTTGTCATCAAAACGAGAAAGCTCCATTTCTTCTCTACCCTGAGCGGTTCCATACCGTCTCAAGCGATATCTGGGACACCTAAAGTCTAGGCCTTCCATCACAAATGCCACAGTCGATACAAAAATTCCAGATCTGTCCAATTTGCCATGTGGAGTCTACATGCGGTCCAGTATCCATCACTCCTGATATCTGAGAACAGATATCAAGAAAATGTTTATAGGAACCAAAACACTGCTGCAAGAGTGTTGCACACTCCTCCAAGGATGTCCGCGCAGCCACGCGGAAGCCTGCAGTCATTGCACTCGCATACATTATTTAGCGGCTTAGTTCGACTGTGTCGCTAATGGACTTTTAAGATCCCTGTTACGTTTATACTCCGGTCTCGTTTTGCAAGAAATTTAATGAACTTTTAGCGGTCCTCTCACTTCCCGCGCGTACAGGTTGGCTCACATTTGTAATGCTCAATGATATAAATTGTTATCTTAATCGATATATTTATATACGTTGGATAGATCCGTGGGTCTAGCTGCTCTAACGAAATGGGTAAAGTTTAATGCTGAATTTCGCATTGAAATGGTTTATCAAAGTCCCGGACTGGGCGGGGTATTTTCAACGTCCACATGTAGGATGTTATAGCTTAATCCTCCTCCCGAAAGTGAGGCATAACTCGTGCTCGGTAGCGGACGGGTATAGGCAGACGTGGTGCAACTTGCGTCGCATTGTAAGAAGTAGAAATCCTACATGCAATGTGTCCCAAATATTTTTGTAACTTGAAAGTATATTTCCAAAGCACATTACCTTAAATATTGTCAAAAACGTTACATTGACTCATATTTAAATATAGATATGAGTACATATGTTACTTGAGATAAGTGTAATCTCAATGCCTTATCACAATCAATATGATTTCCAAAATAAACTGTTGCACAATGTTTGCCCACGGCTCGGTGTAACGAGGCGTTGCATAACCCCTAATCAGTTCGGACATAAACACGGCCGAGATAGAGATTCCCAATCAGCCCCTTGATACGCGATAGTGCATTGTTATCACGGCGGCCATTATCATTATCGCGGTCGTCGACCTCGGCGGCTGCACTTAGAGGTAATTTGAGATTTTAACTCATTATTTGTGTTTGTTCGTAGGAGGGAATTTTCTCCAAATTGGCGTCTAGTGTCTATTGAACTGTCGTCAACACCCACTTTTCAGCAGCTTATGATTATTTTTCTAACTTTAATGATATTCGAATAATTTTGATATCATCAGATGAACACCTTTCCAAACTAGTGCTAGTCTCATCCATGTGTTTGGCTTTATCTTTATGAGAGTCAACCCCCGGCTGTGTGGAAAATTCAACGCTTCGAATGTTATCCCAAGACTGTTCTTCCTAAGTAGAGTCCCGCGTTTCCGCCGACTGCCTACCGGTGATGTCTCCTAAGAGCATAGTCATTGATGACCATAATAAACCAACGCGAAGTCGTTTAGAGTGCGCTCACATTCATGGCTCGACAAAAACGACGCGTTTCCATTCCACCGTGAACCTTATAAGGCGACTGCAGCCAGTCTGTGCGCGCCCGGAATCCCGCCTCTTGCGGAGTCGCGCTCAATGAATTTTGATTTAGAAAAAACAAGCCAGTTTTCTTTTAAGGATATACAAAAATGTTTTGATTTGTATTCTGATCCTGAGCGTGTATGGGCGAATTACTTGAGTCACACTCATAATAATGTACTTGCTTGCTTTCATAGCTTGATAATTGATTAGGCTGGTTTGCATGTAGGGCGATGCCAAATTTAGTGGACTCGAACATCTTCCCTCGTAAAGATACAGAGAGAGTATATGCAAAAGAAAGGGTATTCACGACTGTACTGTTTCAGTGTATTACTTGAATTAACGGTATATTTGTTTCGTTCCAGCTGAAGGTGGGCGGCGGCGGCGTGCGGTCGTGGCGCGCGGTGGGCGGCGCCGGCGGGGAGCTGTCCGTGTTCTGCTGGTGAGCGCCGCGCCACGCTGCAGGTAGGGGGAGCCGGCGCGGGGAGAACGGGGAGCCGGCGCGGGGAGAACGGGGAGCCGGCGCGGGGAGAACGGGGAGCCGGCGCGGGGACAGCGGGGAGCCGGCGCGGGGAGAACGGGGAGCCGGCGCGGGGAGAACGGGGAGCCGGCGCGGGGAGAACGGGGAGCCGGCGCGGGGAAAACGTGGAGCTGGCGCGGGGAGAGTGGGGAGCGGGCCCGCTCAGAGTGGTTAAAGGATAGTAAGAACACCATGGGACAAGAAGCTTACACGCAGCAGGGGCCTATTATGAGTGAAACTAAATGTTATTTGACAGATCACTAAATTTAACCCATAAGCCGCTAGATGGCGCTGAACTAAAGAGTAGGATTAGTTGCATTTTAATCACGAGGCATTTCCTTGAGACCTGTAAATAAAGATTTCCATTAGTTTTATCAGAGCGGTTGATGGAAATATAATGAATGGTGAATTAACCCTGTTATGTGTATTCCAGATTATCATGGCGACTCACTAGCGGCCCGGCCAGCGCCCGGGCGACGATCTCACGGCGCCCCCGCCCCCCGCCCCGCGCCCCGCGCCGCACCGATGAAAGTACAAAGTAGTCCCGCGCGTGACGCGGCGGCCGCGCCGAAGGGTTTTTGATCTCGAATTGCGACTGAACCGCCCCCTCCCCGCGCCCCCCGCACGCCGCCCGGAGAGAACTAGAACATTTTGAACACTGAAAAACTCGGCCGATAAATATTATGATCTAAAAATAGCGAGTAGAATATGTCTATCTACACGCCTGAGCCAAACGTTATACACCTCTTGTGCACACTGAATAACACATTCGATGATTCTTTCTGCACATCGGGTAAAAACCGAGGAAAAGTATGCCCTTGAAATCTTTCGGCTTCCTATCGGCCAGATCGCGTTTTTATCATTTCAATAGAACTGCAAGTCTACTTCCTCTGCCGCCCCCGGCAGCGGGAGTGGGGGCGGCGTGCGGGGCGCCGCGGCCGCGGTTCCTTCGTAGATTAACGTATGATTTACCAGTTTCAAGTGTCAATTGATATGAAGACGAGCTCGCGCATCGAACCCGAGACATCGGACCGCCCGTCTTCGATCGAAGTTTACTCGTTTTGTTTGCGAAGCCGGCGCGCTTCTCTCGCCTCGCGCCCTCGCGTCACGTAGCGCGCCACGCGGCGCCATGGAGCGCCATGGAGCGCCATGGAGCGCCACACGGCGCGAGGGCGCGAGGCGGAAGGGGCGGCGCGGGATGGTTTTGCGCTTCTCGTCGTTCGTACAAGTTTTGTCGGTTGTACTATTATAGTTGTATACTTATGTTAGTAGTTTTTAGCGGGGCTAAAACGTTAATTTCTCGTATTGTGTTAAAAGGAAAATTATGAAACGTAATATGATGTGGTGAGAGTGAATTCAGTGGATTTAACGACATAAAGACATTTAACAAATTTTCAAATTAATACGATAAAAGTACTAAGACTTTTTTAAAAATTGCTTGATAAAGTTAATGTATGTACATAGCGTTAAGGACGTAGAGTAAGTGCAGACTTAGATGTAGTAGGTATAACAAATTGTAAGGCGTCGCTCGGCGGCGCTCTATTGTTAACGTCTTCTCTTTTTTTAATTGTGTTATTTTTATTTCTGCTATATTTCGTTACTGACATTGATTGTTATCGGACCGAGCTGCGAGCCGCGCGCCTTCTGCAATAGTGCTGTACTTAACGAACACATGGCTATCGGACTTGTCGATGACGCTTTGTATGTTTTATTATTTCTACGATAATACGTATTTATTACGTTAGCACATTATCAGGTGTTGTATATTCTATTCTAAATTGTTTTCTCCTAAAATAGCCACGGAAAGTTCTGATTCTTGTCGATGGAATCAATTCTCAAGTCTATTCAAAAAGATGTTGTGAAAAGTGGTATACTTTTCAACTTATTTCATGTATAAATTTTGCCCTTGTCTGTTATGGTTAGTGATGTGTTTCTTCCAAAATAAAGTTATTGTTTTTCTTGATTGTTTAGTATTTTTTGCTTAGTTTGTGTTGTTTGGTTACCGCAAGTTGTGCGGCATTATTATATCTTTCATGTCGCTTAACGACCTAGAACATCGCTATATAATATTACAATGAATCGTAAATATTAGTGCTTGTAAATTACGCGTTTCCTCTATCTAAAATCATTGCAACACTATTTTGTAATACGCGTATAACATTTTAATCTATCTGACGCGGCTCGCAGCATGTTGTTTGTAAAACTCAATGGTGATATTGAAGAATAATTTATATTATGTTTTTTTTTATATATATTGATTAACAAGCGTAATAAAGAGTGAGCAATGGCACATCTTGTGATTGGTGTTTTATTTATCCTTGTTTTAGTTTCCTTTTAATTTTTAATGCCACTACAAACTTGGGACTTTTAATGGGAGGATGGAGGGATGTCAGGGGTCTGCGCAAGCCTTATGATATCAATTTTGTGAGAATGAAGCCAGATAATCGTTTTTGGTAATTATTATTCTACCCTCAAGTAGACATTGTTACTGTCAAACTGCATATTATAGCACAACAGCTGTTTTAAAGCTGTTAACCACCAGGCGTATGTTCAGCTCTATAAAATTTGTTAATAATTATGATCTTTGGAAACTAAAGTTACTATATGTATAATGATGGCTATCTATTCGAAAAAACTATGTATGGTAGAGAATAGACACGAAATATTCCAAACAAGGAACATCCCTATCTCTGTTGATTCTCTCCGAGAGTAAGGGCTTTTTATTCTCTCAATTTCTGCCCACTACTCATGGAAAGAAAGGTAGTAAATAAGCTCCGGCCTCATTCAAGATCGAGAGGATGTGTATCGAGTTATAGACATTAGACAGAGAAAAGACTGCACAGACTAGGTACCATAGAGTACTGCAAAGAATTCTACGTATTGTCAGTCATCAAAAAATAAGCGAACAACTCACATAGCAATTGGTTATTCTTGTTATCCAAAGAATACAGTACTCTCGATTTTTCATCAAATTAGAGCATGGACACGCTCATATATAAGAGACGCTCAATAAAGTCTACTAAAGCCGAACCAACGAAATTGGTGAAGGCAAAGAATACTGCATCCCCCAGAGCTTCCCCCCGGGACCAGAATCCACCTCGAGAATATTTGCGCCCAGAAATATCGTTCGTCCAGCTCTATAACGACTTGTGCTTGTACAATAAGAAGAAAAGGAGACGAGCTCGGTCTGCCAACTCGCGCAATGCAGAGAGCAATGATTCTACCACCACCTGCAGAACGAAGGAGACGAGCTCCAGCCGGTCAGCCGAAAGCGTCCTACAGACATACCTGTCGGCCCGAACAAATCAGTACAGAAATGGACAACCGAAATATTATACGCAACGAGCGCGCGCTGAAGTCATCGTGGAATTCGGCTATACTAATATATAACTAATGGATGTGAAATAAAATCTCTTCAATTGGCAATTTCCATTTTAATGCAGGAATATGAACCTTAAAATTATCATACTTTTAAGCTTAATAATCTATATCAAATGCATAATCTGCCAGGTATATCACAAAGTTCAAATTCATACATCGTCAACGTGAGAATCCAACAATAAATTATCAGTTGATAAAAATAACAAACCCGTAGGAAGCCCATCTGGAAATGGGTTACGTTGATACCTAAATCCTAAAATATTCACAGTATCGCGCGAATGGTCGATTTTTAAAATTTAAAACCATTATCAACAGCTTTTACAGAAAACCAAAACAAACCATGTCTTCTTTCAAGTTTTCACAGTCCTCTGGGGTACCCAGTACTAGAATATCATCGGGATTCGAAGACTTTGGTTCTTAATAAATATCAGTCCAAAAATAGCTTCTCCTTAAAATCTATAAATGCTTACTTTCCATCACTCTTGTCCTTGCCGGCGACAGAGAAATATTTTAAAAGCGTTTTACTTTTCTTGTTAGATTTAGGCGTTTTATCCGATACGGAGTTTCTCCGAGGAGGAGGACAATTCTCTTTCGGACTCGACGGAGCCGCCGCGCCGCCACCGCCGCCGCCGAGCCGCTCCGCCTCGCCGCTACCGGCTCCGCGCCCACGCCTCTCGCGCACCATCAGCGTCAGCCAGTCGGGCGCCTCGCGCTTTTTCTTAGCCGGCGACATCAGGCGCAGGTGCGGGGCTTCCCCGTCCAGCACGAAGTTCGGCAAGTTCTTCGTCGGCGTCGCGAACGTCACGCCGCGCGCCCCACTTTGCGCCGGCGATGGCGAGCGGCGCCGCAGTTCCCGCGGGGAGATGTTCCTACAGCTCCGCGCCTCGTACGCCTTGGTGGGCGTCAGGAACGAGGTCCCAGCGGGCGGCGCCGGGTAGTGCCACTCGGCACCGCCGTCAGAGTGCGGCCGCTTCACGCCCCCTGAGCGCAGCGCCTCCGCACCCTCCGCGCGCGCCTCCTCGGGCCCCGAGTCCAGCCGCAGCCGCTTCACTTCGGCCTCCGCCTCGTCCGCGTCCCGCGCCGCGCCGTTGAGCAGCGCCAGCAGGCAGCGCTTGGTCTTGCGCTCGGCGCCCGAGGCGGGGGCGTGGGAAGCGTCACGAGCGCGCTTGGCAGAGCGCTCGGCCGGCGTGGCGCTCGCGCGGCGCTTCAGCGACGAGGGCGTGCGGTCCCGGGCACCCCACTCGGGGCGCTGAGCGGCGCGGGTGGGGGACGCTGGCTCAGCGCGGCCCTGGGGCTCCGCATCAGACGCGAGGGCCTCGGGCCCGACGCGCCAGATCTTGTGGCGCGCGTCATCGCCACACGTGACGATCTTGGTGTCCCCGCGGGGCCCCCAGGCGGCGCACGTGACCTCGGCGCGGTGCCCCGCGAGGCGCGCGAGGGGCTCCGCGCGCCGCACGCTCCACACGTAGGCGCGCTTGTCGCTGGAGCCGCTGACGAGGTAGGCGCCGTCAGGGCTGAGGCCGGTCTTGATGTAGAAGGATCCGTTGTCGTGTCCGACGTAGCGGCGCTCCGGGAGCGTCCCGTAGGCGGCCACGTTGAAGCAGTAGATGACGTCGTCCATGCAGCTGGCGTAGAGCCTGGTGCGCGCCGCGTCGAGGATGAGGTTGGTGTAGCCGTTTTTGGCGGAGCTCCCGCAGTAGGGGATAGAGTGCTTGGGCAGGGGTTCCCGGCGGTAGGCGTTGTAGTTCTTGCGGAGGTCCCAGGCCTTGATGTTCCCGTCGCACTCGCCGCACGAGAGCAGCGTGGAAGCGTCCTGGAACACGAGGCCGGTGATGCTGATGGCACGCGGCGCATCGAGGCGGGCGCGTTTGCCGTGGGAGCCCGGCGTCTTGGGGGCGAAGCTAGAGTGGCAGCTCGTGAGGCAGTTGTCGGGCTTCAGCACTACGGCCGGCTGGTTGTTGGCACGGATGTCCCAGATGAGGATATGGCCATCCCGGGCGCCCGTCGCGAACACGGACGACTCGGTGGGTCGGAACACGGCCGTTTTCACAGACCTCGTGTGATTTGAAAATACTAGGACTCTCTTTGGTGCTCCTTCCGCGACATCCCATAAACAAGCTGTGTGATCTCCTGAAATGGACAAAATAACAATAGTGAAGAATGTTGCCTACTTTATAAGGAGGTACATAATTTGCATATATTGTGACGATTTTCAGACAATACTGTAGAATTGTATGTATGCCATTGGATGTTATATAAAGATCTTTAGCAGCTACAATTTAAACCAGGCATGTATAACCTAATAACTATGTACTTAATATTCATTTATTTACTTATTTGACTGAGAGGTGAGATGAGCAAGTTGTTCAGATGTACCGTTTACTTTACCATCCAGTGAAAAAAATATGTAATGTTTATAAATAAAATATATTAAGACGAACAGCATAGATGCTGATATGTCACTACACAGAATTGTTCACTTTTGTAACAATGATTTATTAGTTCAAAGCCAGTTGAATATGCAGAAAAATATAAGTACTTTACAACATACCTGAGACAGTCACAAAGTTCATCTGTCCCGGCATCCACGCCAGGTCGAACACAGCATTGTTGTGGCATTGGAAGCTCTCCAGAGAGCTGGCAGTTTTCACATTAGTTGTATCCTGAAATTAGTGGTCTTGGAAAAGTTTAGGCCCATAAATGTGATATGATAATCAACATTGTTTTTAACCAACTTCAAAAAGGTGGAAATTTTGTTGTACTTTTTTGTTTTAACTCTGTGATTTGTAAACCGATTTATAAATTAATGTTTTTACTTGAAACTTGATACTTTCAGAACTATCTTTAATATTTCTCTATACATGTATATGGGACATAAGTGTTTGACTTGTAAAAATGCATTATATTTGCTTACTTACAATAAATGAGCTTTGAGGTATTTGCTAGTGACAGTTTCATTCTTGCTTATTATTTGAAATATAAATGAAAAATATCTACCCAGTCTGTTACTGTTGCTCGGATTGTTACTGAAATTGTGAGTTGAATAACCATCATGTTAGAACTTATTAGGAACCTCATTTCGTGACTTTAAGAATTGACACGAGACGCACAGTTATCTGATGAAACTTGCTTTACTTAATACTAATACTTTAAATAGACTATCGGTTACCTGAATGGCTACTTTCCCATCTTCATTGGCAAGCGCGAGGATGTTTTCGAAGCCTGCAGCCTCGGCGAAGCGACACGCGAATATCGGAGGGTCCTGGTCGAAGTTGTCTATCACATGCCCGCTCTGTAATCCGTAGAACGACTCGTCTCGATCCACCATCAGCCGCTTCAGCACATTGTCGTAGTTCAACCGACAATCTGTGATAATAACATAAATTGCCGCTTACAGTTGAAAGCATTGAAAACATTTCCATTAGTTTGTAACATTACACCAATAAAATACTTACAAATGCCGAGTTGACGGTCAATCAAGCTCTGAACGTCGTTCATGGTGTACACATTGCTCTCACAAAATAAATTATAAGATAAGCGCAATCAGTTCTTAGAAATTAATTTGATATAAATAAAATTTCGCGTACACAATAACACCACACACGCATGGCGCGAAAATGACGCTGACTGATTGATGGATTGTTTGTTGACAAATGAAATAATGTCACGTTGACACTGTCAGATCACAGGAAATGACATATTGCCATTACTTTTAATGTCGTAGCTTTGTAGGATTTCAGCATCTAGTTAAAAAAAAAACACCTGTTATTCAACCAGTGTTGGTAATCGATCTCTATCATTAAATTTTTAGATTATCTCCAAAGACCATATTATACTTGAACTTAACGTTCCAAATACTTAGTATAATAAAGTACGTATCTGCCTACCTACCTACTAATAAAATATTGCAATAAAATCTGATCAACAAAAAAATCATTGTTACCATAATATACTAATGAAGAGCTGGCAAGACGTCAGACAAGGACACACTACCATAGGGAGCTCTCTCGCTCAGACTGGTTTGGTGTTGAAATTACTTTTAAAAAAATCCATAGCTTTATTTTAGGGCATATCATCTCATTATTGGCCGCTCTTTATAGTGCTTGTATGTATTTATAATTTACTGTTAACGCTTACTCTCTATGTACCAGCTCGTGGAGAGAAATTGAAAATCTAAATAATTCTTTGGATAATTTAATATTAATAATAATTTTATTTTTCAATATTGTTTTCCTGTGAATTAAAAATACTTAAAAAATAGAAATTTAATGTAATAAAAGTAAATTTTGTAGTCTATGGCACTAATGCTAAAAACCTTTTGTTTTACCTGTGGTTCGGTTCTTTCGCTTGATTTTGTTCTGTGATTTTGTTATGGTGTCGAAACAGATTTTTTAATATTATATCGAAGAATTCACATTTTTGACCATTTATTTTTGGCGTAGCCTATGCAGCGACAGACATTTGATATATCAAACAGGTTTCGGGACTTCTAATTTGAGTTACGTTCGAAAAACAAGTGACAAACCTAACCGACGATTCCACACGGTTTTCCTCTTCATTTCGTGAATGTGGAGTGCGAGTTCTAATCAAATCATTAGAATTGCTGTTGCAGCATATTCGGAATACTTATAGAAGTGAGTACATTCGCATATATGTAAAAAATTACCAAAATGTATCGAAACCTTTGCGCAAAGCTGATCGTTATGTTGTCGTTTTCAGGTGTATGAAATGTGGGGACTATGACGGAAGATGCCAGAGCATGGCGCGCGGGCCGAGCGCCGTCGGGCTGCAGCTCAACTTTTCCGGCGAGCGGGGCGTGCCTCTGGCTATCGCCTCTCGGGTGCTTCGCAAGCCTGCGCGCCCTATTGTCTTGGAGCCGCCGACCGACGCCCGCAACGCCAGCCACAATTTGCCGACTGACGTTCCCTTTATGAACGACATGGACGAAATATCTTACTGGATTCACACTAAACGGGCCCCGTGCCTTATGAACTATGATAATCTCATGAGAAAACAAAGTGAAGAAGCTCAGTGTTCTAAAACAGTGAAGGAAGATGTCTCGTCCCCCAGAAAGAGGAAGAAAAAGAGGAAACGATCCCTCCTCGACAATGACTCGGTGTCCACGGAAAAACAACAAAATGTCTACTTCGACATGTCTCACAGACAGAATGAACCCGTGGTAGATAGCCGTGAGTCGGACACCTTAGGATCAGATGTAGAATTTAATATTAAAAATGCTTCAGAAAAGCGTAAAAGAGCGAGACTGCAGAAAAATAGTCGAACAAGAATCCATAAAAGAAATAAAGTGATAACCTCGACGCCTAAAACTACACCGAACCTCCGTAGAAGCTTGAGGCAAGCGCAGCAGAACAACAATGCACATTTGAATAGTTCTTTCGAAATGTATAACACTATGGTCTCTAATGGGCATGCAAAGAATAATGATAGTGGAAACCGGAAGCCTTTAGACAAAGTCAACAAGTCAACGCAGATGTTTGAAGCTGATGACCAGCCTGTTAACAATAAAAGAAATACCAGTCAAAGAAATAAGTCTAAAAACACTACAGATCTAAATGGACAGTTTGAAGACTTGAGTGATGTATCAGGATTCACAGCTAATTACATCAGGTCCACTAAAGTGCAATCCAGTAAGAAGCCGAGGAAGCTCAAGTGTAAATCGAGCAGGAACTTGGTGAAAGAAACCCAACAGAACTCCCAAAACGACAGTGACAACATGGTTGTTCATGTCAACAAGTCTACCAACACTGGTGGAGCTAAAGCAAACATGCTAAATTGCAGCTCCGACTCGTCTCAAAATGCTATGAACTTTGTCACTTCAAAGAACAACAATAAATCCGCTAAACTGGATAAGAGCACATCACTACTAAAATTTGTGGACACTAGAGCCAAAAGTAAAGAAAAAGCTTCTAACAGAGTTGATAGCAAGCTGAAAAGCAAAAATAATTTAAATGTTTCATTCCAATCGCAGAGCAGTGGAACGTCACGGTATCCCAAAAGATACAAGAATCCCTCCGATATTAATGCTGATAACTCCAACGTTAATACCAGAAGGAGTAGTAAGACTAATGGCGTGGAGTTCAATAATTCAGACAAAAAAGAGAATCCAGAAGATGCAGTTATTTCTAAAACTAGAGGTGGAAGAAATGTTGCTCGCCCCAGGCGGCATAGAGAAAACTCTATGTTAGTTGTTAGTAACTCCACTGAACAAGTGAGTTCAATGGTGAGCATGAATGTCGCCAGTCCGAATCTTGCCGAACAGCGCAGGAAGCGCACTACACGTCAGGTGCGCGCTAAGAAGTCTGTTAATAAAAGTGGACAGTCTTTGAGAAGGGACTCGTTAAGAGACAAAAGTGGTTTTGCTGCTTGTTTTTCTGACAGTGATGACGATAGTTTGCCTCTTATTCAAAGGAAGTATTTCTGCAATTGACGTTTGGACACCATAGTGAGTGATCAATGTACGAAATGTTTGCATGAAGTGTCAAATTAGTTGGCTGGTCTGACATTTTCCTATTTCTATGAGCATAATCAAAATTTTACCCTGTTGGATGTAATCAATACCTATTATTAAAAGTTTTCCCTTTGGATACCATAGTATGAAAATAGTACGTACTTTCTAGCTGCACAATCATTTATGGAGTGTTACCACAGTCCTAGTGAAACTTAAAAGTAATGTAGGTTTGTACTGTTACATTTGAGATGTGTATTAGTTTCGTTTTAATAAGTTACTGTCGAAGTTAAGTTAATTCAAAATTGAAAATAATAAATATTAATACCAGAGATTATAATGTTTAAATACTGGAATCATATTCTGCTTGAAAAGATAAGAATGTATAAATTTGCTCAGTGCCTGTATGGACTTATTGCACTTTGTATTATAGCAGCATATTTTAAAATTATTATAGATAGTTTAGTTTTAGATAATAGATGTAAACTGTGTTTAAATTATGCTAATGGAATGTACTGTAAAAGTATGTTGTGTCTTGATACTGCAAATCACTCACCGTCTGCTACACTCAGAGATGTCAATTAACACTAACTGGCACTTAAACTCACAATATACATTTAAAAGGAACAATTTAATGAAAATTAAAAGTTTATTGACATGTCTGGGTAAAACAGAAATACATACAAGTATTTGAGCAATACAGAATTTATATTCTTTCATATTTGTGTGAACAAGCGAGATAGTTTTAATTTATGGTTTAGGAACAGACTGACTTAGTATTGTGATATGCAAACAGTACGCAAAATGTAATGCTTGCCGCATGAGTGATTTAGCAGTCTCATTAATTGTACCTTGTGGAAACTTGAGTCTACATGAGTGACTATGCGTGTGGGCCATGATTGTAACCAAGTGTAGGATAAGGGAGCAGACGTACTGAACATGATAGCTCTCCCTGACACCTAATCCGAGCCACCCTGAATTTGGCGTGGGCTACCACGATGTATGACGTCATATAGCTGCGGTACAGCTGTTATGAAAACGCCCGTGGAACACACCTGCTTATATTCAAACTTTTGGGTGTGAACATCGATTACTTTACGACTTCAAAACTTGTTCAGGTGGCTCTATTCAGTTGTCCGGGAATGTACATATTGCACAATCATTTTATGAAGGCCAACGGGTTCCTTCCAGGTGGCCGATTTTTAATCTCATTCAATGACAAAATGTCTGATTGTCACCGAGTTCTTTATGGAAATCTGCCATTTTGGTGAAATTTGGAGATTAAAAAATCGCTAACCAGTAAGCCACTTGCTTCCAGTGTGTGTTCTTATATGATTTTCGATTATATCACCTGTGTTTTGGCTTCCGCCTGTACACAGAGTATAAAAAAGTGTGCTGTTGAATGTGTGTTATGTTTATAATTTCCAATGAATACCTATTTATTTTAATTAAAATAAACAAGCTCTCAAGTCACAAGCTGAATGTATATAGGTAACTATCAAATAGAATGTTAATTTTAGTGTTTTTTAATGAATTATCTATAGAAATATTTGATGGGATGTTGATGAATTTTAATGAGCCAAGTTTTCACAAGAGTTGAGACGACTTAAATACACAAATAAAATTTGTGTGTAATTTTTTCTTTTTAAAAGTGCCATTGTATTGAAACAGAAACCCAATAAAGTAACGGTTGGTTGCTGAATACCTTATGATCCATGACTACGGAATGTGTATCGAATTTTTTAACTAGAAGTAATGTCGAGCAAGTTTTGTTTAAACTTTGTGTACATGTATTATTTTATAATAGCTTTTATGTATTTAAATTGCATAGTAAAGGTATCTTATCCATCTTTCGCCTTTTAATAATACGAAGAGAATCAATCCTTATTCGGAACCCGTTTATCGCTTATCATTGCGCAATACTTAAAAACATTACGACAGTCGGATATTAGTGCATAGAACGGAGCATAGAACAAATAATAGGAAGTCCGTAGAAGGTCCAAAGGCGTTAATGAATTAGCTAAAAGTATATTTAGTGTAGTAACTGACAGAGGGGACGCACTCCAGGCGTGCTCTCTGGTAGTTAGATAAGTAATAAACATTAGTTATAGTATAGATATACCTATTACTTATCTTTTTCTGGTTTTGTAAACACCTTATAAACGTTATCGTGTACGAGAAGGGACACTTTACAAGACCGATAGCGCGCAAACAAAATATAAATAAGGCTAAGGTGCAAAATTCATTCAGTCGCTTGTACAACTTTCACTACGGTAGATCAAACTATACTCAACGTAGATACGAACCTTAGTGAGTGTGGAAAATGGAAGTGAACTTCACGGATAAAGTGGTGCTGGTGACGGGCGCCAGCGCGGGAATCGGCGAGGCGACCGCCATCATGTTCGCGAGGTATGGCGCCAAACTGGCGCTCGTCGGCACCAACGAGCAGAACCTGCGGAACGTCGCGAGTCAGTGCGAGAAGGAGAGAGGCAACAAGCCCTTGGCGATCGTCGCGGACCTGTCCACGGACGAGGGCGCCGAGAGAACCGCCAAGGATACCTTGGAACATTTTGGAAGGTGAGTATTTTTTTTAAATTTTAATAAGTTATAAATTTCCACTGTAACGGCTCATCAATGCTTTTTTGTTGTTAAGTTTAGGCCTGTGCTCTGATAGCGTTATCACTGCTTTTATTTAAGTTTATGTTTTACTTATCGAGAATTTTGGCAGAACAGTTAGCTAACTAAAAATAATATTTCGAGGACAAATATTTCTACATGACTATAGGTTCATACAATTTGTCGCTAATTTCATCTTCTTTTCTGGTAATTTGTTGGAACTTAATTCTAAGGCTTGTTTCATGTTATTCCTTAGTTCTAAGAATTTAGGTGTCAATTGTTGTTTAATTATTTTTAGTAAGTATGAAAAATAAGTTTTTATTTTGATTTCTCTGATTTTGTTAGTGTCCTATGTTAGTTACCTTAAATTAACGCTTTGATATTTTCGGGGAATTCGTGAGTTTGGCTACAAAGTAGATAGTACTTTTTGTACACATGCTTAAGACATTTTCTCATGGTTTATGTTCTTATTTTGTCAGGATCAACATTCTAATCAACAACGCAGGAATTGGCGCTAGGACGAACATAGAAAAGACAGACATGGCGACGTTCGACCGCGTGTTCAACCTGGACGTGCGAGGCGTGTACAACCTGACGCGGCTGCTGGTGCCCGCTCTCATAGAGGCCAAGGGCAACATTGTCAACATTTCCAGCATTGCTGCTACAGTCGTGGCGGTCGGCAGTCTGCCCTACGGCATGGCTAAGGTAACTTTTTGTTCATACCTAAGCATAAGAAACAATAGCTTGTTCGCCATTGCAACGGTCTCCTGACATGCATACATACTTCTTAGTTCTTACCCATGCAGTTTTGCGTGTCTGTTGTGTTCCTCCTTTGAAATATCAAATTTTAAGTTTCAAATGTCCAGTTGTTTTGTTTCCTTGGTTCAGTGTCCACTAGCGTAGCAGTCTGCTCTGTTAACCGATGACAACCCCCCTCATTCTCTAGCAAAAATGTAAAGTAAAAAATCATCAGGTCCTAGTTCGGCGCGAACAGCTACGAGTTAATTCTGAACACTTCATTCTGGTGGTTGGGGTATTGTTAGGAAAGACTTTTAAGTGGGTACTTTATTTGTCACCTTACAAACTTGTATTACACAGGCTGCTCTGGACCATTTCACACGGCTGGTGGCGCTCGAGCTGGCACCTAAAGGAGTTAGAGTTAACACCGTCAGCCCAGGAGTGACGGTAAGCATTGAAAATAATAGATACCATTCTGTTCTATTAAGGATTATCCAAGACTCAAAACCCAAATCATTTATTGCAAAAAGCCAAGTCAAAAATGTAAATCTCTATGTAGAGGAAAACAAAAAAATGTGTCAAAATATTATGATCTACTAAAGTAATTATTAAGGAACGTAAGACCTAGATAAGCATGCAATTCACGTTATTACAAATTCATAAATGCAGAGATCACTCGCCTGTTCTCTATACTAATATGTAAAGCTGAAGAGTTTGTTTGTTTGGGGATCTCAGGAACTACTGGTCCGAATTGAACAATTCTTTCTGTGTTGAATAGTCCATTTATCGAGGAAGGCTATAGGCTATATAACATCACGCTACGACCAATAGGAGCGGAGCATCAATGATGAATGTTGCAAAAACGGGGGAAATATATAGCTTTTAAGAGAGTTATTGCGGGAAACCTTGAATTATGCGGGTGAAACCGCAGGGCGGAGCTAGTCTCTCATAATTATTCTTGTTGTTTTCTTTAAGTTTTGTTTTTCGATGATTGATTACTTATATAAGGTTTTATAAAACAAAGTTGATAAGCCAACTGGGAAGTGTGAGGCTGCGGATTCGATTCTCTTATTTCCCGCGTAGAGCTAATATTTGTGTGAACCACAAGTGTTTGCTTAGTCTGGGTGTTTGAACCTAGAGGGAACATTGGGTTACTTTTTTTTTATCTCGATGGACTGTGGTCCGTGTAGACGAAATCGCGGATAAAAAGATAGTTACTAATAAAAATATCTTTTCAGATAAGTAAATTCGTGCAGCGTATCACAGACATCTCGAATGCGGAGTACGATGAGTTCTTAAAGACCGCGGAGAGCCTGATCCCCATGGGCCAGGCGTGCACCGGCGACGACATCGCCAGGATGGTCCTCCACGTGGCGAGCGACAACAGCGCGCTCGTCACCGGCGCCGTCATCCCCGTGGACGGCGGCATGCAGTATGGGAGCACCGGCGCTTTACTAAAGAGGAATTGATGCTACAAAAATTCACCATGGTGCTCTCTCATCATGTATATTATATTTTACTTGAGCTAGTCTCTTATATATGGCTATAGGACAATAGGAGATTTCGTTTGTAGTATATTCTATATTGCCACAAATTTACTATTATTTTCTAAGTTTCATTCGCTCTTCTCTCTCCTATCTGTACATAATTATTGGCTAAATGTTTTGTATTTTGTTGTCCAACTAAAATAAATACATAGATTAAAAGTACACCTTATATCGGTGTTATTATTTAATTATTTCACAAATTAGGGAAACCTCAAGAAAATTACCCGTGTCGAATGTGGCATGCTTCTACAATTAACAACCCAGCTTATTGTCTGTCTCGATTATCAATAAACATAAAGATAATATTAAAAGAAAACGTTTGGAAGTATTATAATATGTAATTTTAATTATGTAAGTATACATTTTGACTCATAAAGAGTAAGAAGATGAAGTTTGTTCGTCAACGACGCCGGTTCACGCCTGGCCGCATTCGCGGTTCACGCATGGAGAAGTGGTTGGAAGTCTTTCTTTGATAAATGTATTTTATTATGTTTTGTGGTATAATACAACTTAATAGCCCTAATTATTATTTTACACATAATACACAAGTTTATTTGCTTTATTATTTTATTACGCACAATTTAATACGACTATGAGTATAATTTAAAATAAAGCCAATTCAGTTTTCAATGAGCCACATATACTTAATTTTTTTTAATATTTTGCTATAAAATTTTACAACAATAAATACAAACACTATCTACAAGCCAGTCAAACAATTCTTCGACAAATTTACAAATGCATGATACGTAACCAAACATTAAATAGTGTTCAAGTTTACTTTGCTGTAATTCAGCCATACCCAATGATTCACCTTAACATGTACGAGATGATCTTACTTTCAGCGCGCCAATGTTTAGTTTAATGTTACTGTTTGCAAATGACGATGTATCATCATTGCTTCTTGCTGACAGTTCCTCCGACGCTTCCGTACCGGAAGCCGCCGTCCACGGGGATGACGGCGCCGGTGACGAGCGCGCTGTTGTCGCTCGCCACGTGGAGGATCATCTTGGCGATGTCGTCTCCGGTGCACACCTGGCCCATGGGGACCTGAGCCTCGGAATTCTTCAGCCACTCGTTATACTGCTCGTCGGAGATGTTTGTGATGCGCTGCAAGAATTTGCTCACCTGCGAGAAGAATTTGCAAACGATAAAATACGAGAACAAGAATATTTGGGAAATCTGTCATGTAGGTCTATAAAATGAGGATAGGATACTATTGGAGTACAAGCCGCTTCTATAAGTACGTCTGCACTTACCATAAACATTTAATTATAATTTTGTACGAGTAGAAATGACTTGGTTTTGAATTTCTCCCTTAAAATGAAAGTAATGATTGTTTGTTAAAGCTTATTTCTAAAACTATTAATCCAAATCTTTCAATAATAGAAAGCTTCACTATTTCCGAGTGTGCTTTACTTTATTCTGGAAACATGCAGAGCGTCCTTTTCACTCTTTCACATCTGGAATTCGCGTTTTCTCCCTCCGTGGGAAACCGCGGGACGCAGCTAGTTGGACTTGGAAACGATGCTTACCGTAATTCCAGGGCTAATGGTGTTAACCCGCACTCCTTTAGGTGCCAGCTCGAGCGCCACCAATCGGGTGAACTGGTCCAAGGCAGCCTGTAACGTTACCACAATTTCGTTACGTGCTTGCTTTAGAAATTAATTTATTTTGTACTACTTAAGTGCTTTTGTACTACTCTGGGCACCGATTATTGAATCTCATCGGGATACAAATTTCACTAAAATGGCCGATTTTCTGTAAAAAATCGGTGAGTATCAGCCATTTTTTCACTTGGACAGATCAAAAACCAATGGTTCGTTTTTTGAGGATATGTTCAGTTCACTCGGTATATTTTATAACACTACTGTCACTAATTAATAATAATTAATATGCAAAAATGACTTGTGAAATATAACCCTATGTTCACACGAGTGTTTGCCATGCGCCGGTATCGATCCTGGAACCTCACGCTTTGCAGTTGACTCATTCATCCATTCATAATTACTGCTAGTTGGAATTACCTTAGCCATTCCGTAGGGCAGGCTCCCGACATACACACAAGTAGCTGCAATGCTGGAAATGTTGACAATGTTGCCCTTGGCCTCTATGAGAGCGGGCACCAGCAGCCGCGTCAGGTTGTACACGCCTCGCACGTCCAGGTTGAACACGCGGTCGAATGTGTCCATATCTGTAGTTTGTATGGTCGCCCTCCCTCCTATACCTGCGTTGTTTACCAGGATGTCAAGCCTGATGAATAAAAAAATATTAATTAGAAATGCGAAAATGCTCTTACCTATGTATAAGTGTGTGAGTAAAAGATAAGAAGACATTTGTCCAGATAAACAGATAATAAGACATGATAAAACTATCAATTACCTACCTAACATAAGTGTTTGTGTGTGAAGATTCTTGTCAAGTAGGTACAGTCAGCAAAGTCCTTGAAAATATCCTTCCAATTGTTGATTTTGTATGTTTTTCTCAAACTTGTGTTACGTCGTGTGTCAATGTATGTATTAAAAATTAAGTTTTCGCTATCGTGCTTATGTGTTGGTAAATGATGCAAAATCTCTTAAAAGTTTCAGTAAAGCATCCATCCACATGAATTGACTGAATGGGACTCGACATTTTTACTATTTCATACTAATTTGAAGTAATTATCGTAAAACTGGACACTAATTAAATGCTCATAATTAAAGTGATAAACCTACTTCTAAAATTGAAGATCAGCGGTTTTTCAATAAAGCTTTTATTAGGCTATCAGTGAGGGTCGGCCGTCGTTTATGCTCGAGGAATCGCTCTAACTAAGCGATAAGACTGCCCATTGTATTTCCTTTGTTTTATCATTTTATTGTTTTGTTTTCTTTTTCGTGTGCAAAATAGAGTTGTTCCATTATTCTATCATTTTAAGTGAGCCTTTCAGAAATACAGTTTAAAACAACAAGTGAAATTTTTAATTAATTTTGTCAGTATCTATAGATACGATTTATGTTCAATTTACAAACCTTCCGAAATGTTCCAAGGTATCCTTGGCGGTTCTCTCGGCGCCCTCGTCCGTGGACAGGTCCGCGACGATCGCCAAGGGCTTGTTGCCTCTCTCCTTCTCGCACTGACTCGCGACGTTCCGCAGGTTCTGCTCGTTGGTGCCGACGAGCGCCAGTTTGGCGCCATACCTCGCGAACATGATGGCGGTCGCCTCGCCGATTCCCGCGCTGGCGCCCGTCACCAGCACCACTTTATCCGTGAAGTTCACTTCCATTTTTAAATAAATAGATTTTAATGTCGTAAAAACGTCTGAATTGTATTTGTGTGTAACGTGAAGCAAGTCGCGTATTCAACTAACTGACATAACAATCTACTGGCATATAAATACTCCTTTTTGATGTTATCACACTATTGTTGAGATTAGGGATGTGCTGAATATTTAATTTTGAATATGGATAGTAAATTTCGGATATATGAATGAACATGATAAATAAATAATATATAGTACTCCTTGTACATTTATATTGTGTGCTAAAAAATAAATATCTGGATTTTTAGTACTTACATAAATAATTTTATGGAAATAGTTGACATAACAAAATAATTGATCATGACGAGATCTATTTCCATAAGAGAAAAAAACACAGAATAAGAGTTGAGGGCTGAGGCCATTTTAGAGGTGTACTTATCTAAAATATTACCTATGTATTTCGGACAGTGGAAGTGGATATGGGTATAGTATTTTTGTCCACGGATATGTTGGTTTTTGGACATCAATTATTATCCATAACATCTCTAGTTATTAGTAGTTATGACAGCATGTGCTAGGTGTCTGCGGTCGGTCGATACACATCAAGGTAACTCTCAATGTACCTAAGTATAATTATTTTTATCGACCAGCAAAGCGAGGTTTTCAAATAAAGTTGGACGAAGCGGCATTTGAACGTATGTTTAGGGTTGTTCGACGATAATCTTAACCGTGGATCCGATCTTCGGCAAAGATATATATATATATATATATATATATATATATTATAAAGATTTATAATAAAAATAGAAAGATAAAGAAAGATTAAAGACATTTATGATAGACGACATAGAAAAATATTTTGGATAGACCTGAACCAGATCGGATCAAAACCGGGATCCATGGCGTTAGAGTGAGGAGGCGCTGCAGTGGGTCGAATGAGATGTTTATGATAATGATGATTAAAAAAAATATTATTCTTAACTTCGTCTAGGTTTATGAGATAAAGAGGTCCAACAAGGGTAACAGGGTACATACAGTGGCACATAGAACCTCCTCCTTTTTGAAGTCGGTTAAAAATGTTAAAGTAACATTGCGATGTTAAATGAGGGGTCATTTGAATTATTTGTTATATTAAAAAAAACTAATAATAATGTTTCTGAGTCATAATGATACCAATACGGTTACAGCTTTAAATTTCAATATAGAACTAACAACTAGATTATCAATATGATAAAACCTATACCATAGTAGTATTTAATATAATCTTAGACTAGTTATAACTAGTATGATGATACCTTTTTATCACTAAACCTACAGATTTTATCTATAAAACACACATTGCATGGCATCAATAGTGTACCTACCTAAGGTACACTTCACTTATAATAAAATAATAACAGTGAGTTTGTATGCAACGTAGGTACTATAGTATTTTTTTTGCTTTTTATCGAGTTAGATTGTCAATAAATAACTTTATAATTCACGACTCTACGTGGTTTTACCAGATGCTAAATAATATATTTAGCATTGTCAGGATGACAATTCGAATTTCATAAGTTTTAATACTATTACAAAATATGGCGTAACAACGCGAACGCTTACCATTGTGTACATTGTGTAACGATTTCTTTGATAATTACTGGGCATAAATGAGACTTTAGAGTCGATGTCTCAGGGTGACGAGCGCAGTGCAGTGCCGCGCAGGATTATGCAATGCAAAGCTCTGGGTGGCCCTGTAACTGTTATGGGCAGGCGTAGCGCTTGCCATCAAGTGAACGACTTGTTCGTCTAGTCACTCAGTAAAATAAAAAAAGGTGAAGAACATTTAGGTTATGGTGGAAAAATTTATTTTATAACGGTTTTTTTCTTTTTTGGAGCTTAACGCGGTAACGGGAATTTAAATGATAATGGAATTTGCGACAACGTTGGGTCCTTCTTACTGACATTCTGTAGAAATATTAAATTTTAATACTAATGCAGCTGATTAATCAAATAAGTCAATAACACTTCAGACGTCAGTTTAACGGCTTATTGGCTTACTTGAGAAATCTGGTGCGTAAGTGTTCAATATCTCTACAAAATAGTATAAAGAATGATCTAGCATAGAATATTAGGTACTAGAATAGAAAACTCTTTATTGTACACCAGAAAAAAAAGAAACACTTCAGAATAAACAAAACTACAATAGGTAAACAAGAGTACTGCCACAGATCACACAAACAAGGGTAGTAAAATGGGCGGTCTTATCTCTGAAAACGACCTACTTACTATTACATTATAAATTAAAAAATATTTTATTAAAAGATTTTTTACTTAATTCCGTCAGTGATCTCCCATTACTAGCATAACACTTGTAGCGCGCCGAATTATAGCATAGAATAAATAACTTATAGCTCCAAAGCTTCATGATTTAAATGTGCCAACATTCCCGTATCGTAAGCACCCGTCGATGGGAATGACGGTGCCGGTGACGAGCGCGCTGTTATCGCTCGCCACGTGGAGGACCATCTTGGCGATGTCGTCGCCGGTGCACGCCTGGCCCATGGGGATCTCAGCCTCAGCTCTCTCCAACCACTCCTTGTACTGCGCGTCAGACATATTGGTAACGCGCTGAGCAAATGTCGTTATCTAGAAAGTAATTCAAGTTTCAATTAGGTAGGGAGATACGTCTTCTTTTTTAGTGTGCTTTTGTGCGGTAACATGAGCTGCGATTAAATAAAATAGTACAATGCAGTGCTGTTATGAGCAGGCTTGTCGCTTATCATCAGGTAAACGACTTGCTCGTCTCGTTACTTAGGTAATAAAATAAAAAAAACTCTTGGAGCCCAAGTGGAGAACTGAAACGATGTCTTGGAGCGGGGTGACCTAAATCATTGAAACACCGTGGGTGATCTATGCCCATTCATAGGGATGAATTTTCGATACCCACTCCTGAAAGCATTTAAGTAGGTGTATAGAACGGAAGAAATCACAATAATAGCAATACTGACCGTCACTCCTGGACTGATAGTGTTCACTCGAACTCCTTTAGGTGCCAACTCGAGTGCCACCAGTCGTGTGAAGTGGTCCAAGGCAGCCTGTTAAATGAATATATAAGAATGTCACTTACATTACATACTATTATGTTCGGTTAGGGTCTCAGATTACTCCTATCAAACAATTATATTCTACCGCAGATTACTGAAATGCAAGCATTACAACTATTGTGCGTTTTCCGGCGTGTGCAACCTAGGACGGTTTCAACGTGGGCCAATTCAGTAAAATAACTGGTCGTAAAACTGATAATGAGCAATGATTGTTAATGAGATCAAGTACTATGCACATTGCACCTGTTAATAGCACTGCGCTTCAATTCTACCTAATCTGCGATTATTCTCTTGCTATCAGGTGAACAACTTGGTCATTTTAATAAAATAAGCTACCTTTGCCATGCCGTACGGCAGGCAGCCGACCACCACAAAAATAGCGTGAATACTGGAAATGTTGATGATGTTGCCCTTGGACTCTATGAGAGCGGGCACCAGCAGCCGCGTCAGGTTGTACACGCCTCGCACGTTCAGGTTGAACACGCGGTCGAATATCTCCATGTCTGTGTTTTGTATGTTCGTCCTAGCGCCAACAGCTGCGTTGTTTACTAAGACGTCCAACCTGTTCAAAAGGAATAGTAAAAACTCGATTTTAATAATTTGTTCATTTATAACTGCTATAACTGTGGACGATACTTTTTTACGATTACATTACAAAATGCAATCACAGATCACTCACAGTTAAAATTTTAAAAAGATGCTCTCATAAAATTGAGCGCATTGGATTGGAATATAACTTTCGTCTCGTTACAGTTTTTGAGTTACCTACTCACCTTCCAAAATGGTCCAAGGTATCCTTGGCGGTTCTCTCGGCGCCCTCGTCCGTGGACAGGTCCGCGACGATCGCCAAGGCCTTGTTGCCTCTCTCCTTCTCGCACTGACTCGCGACGTTCCGCAGGTTCTGCTCGTTGGTGCCGACGAGCGCCAGTTTGGCGCCATACCTCGCGAACATGATGGCGGTCGCCTCGCCGATTCCCGCGCTGGCGCCCGTCACCAGCACCACTTTATCCGTGAAGTTCACTTCCATTTTGAATTTAAATTTTCTAAATGATTTTTTATATTTTAATTGGGCTAGAAAGTAGTAGATTCAAGTGAGCCTGCGATCCATTTCAAAATACTTTTATACTGCTCGTAATCAGCTGCGAAGATTCTTCACTAAGCTGTATTGTGCTACGCAAATGCGATAATTATGTAAGATTAAACATAATTATTATAAGTATTACCTTTGCCACCTATAAATCCTTTAATGTATTTTAAATTCCTTGACTTTGTTAGTATATTTTTGTTATGTTTTATCAGTTTTTATCTACGGTGCTCAGTTATGCGTGTTAAAAACCAACTAAAAAACTATTAAATTCCTTATTAAAAACCAAGAAGGTGTAGACCTCCAAAGTACCTGAGCATGATCCTTCTTTCTATTTGATTTCACGCACACTTGTATTTTTTGTAATATAGGAAGTCATTTTGAAAGCATGATAATCATGTTTAGGTACTTAATTGAATTTGTCGACTTCGGGTTTTGAGTGTATCCGACAATCTTCTTCAAGACGAATGAGTTCAATTTCACTCACACCACAGATTGGCGAATAGTGAATTAAAAAATACCTCCTAAAGATCCAATGATCTTTAGAAGAATTTTCTATCAGTTTTTGGATGTTTGTCTCATTATCATAATACTAGGGTGTCTACGTTATTGTAATATCATGGACTTTTTTAACACTCTGCTATCTACTCTAAATTTTCATAAGATTTTCTATATTTTGATTTCGCATACTAACAAGCATCTAGGCATTGTTCAGGCACTGTTAATCGATGACATGCAGTGTCTTCAGTCAGCGTATAGTAGCTCTGTACTATACAATACACTGTAGGATTAGCACTTTAACAGGCTAACGAGAGTACTATATTCCTTGAGGTTTTGACTCAGCAGCGTTAACGTACGGCTTAGTGTCGTCCAAACAAGCGTTTCGCATTTATTGTACTAGTCGGTTTCAAACGTCAATGATGACATGTCGATGATGTCGTGTGTTTGAGCTATGTTTTGCAAGATCAAGAGCAATAAAAAAAAAGTTGTAACAACAGCTGCTGCTCTCAACGGTGATACCCGCACCCGCACTCTCCAGTCTCCTCGTGACCACGGTCAATGTAACTCGACCGAAACGTCGAGGTGTACGAGTTATATTTTGATACTAATCGGTGCGCGATTTAGACCCATCAGTGTCTGTAAATATGATGTCATCTAGATGTTAACTACTGACTGACTGACCACCCCTTACCCCATCACTATGCATTGTATAAAAATTAATAAAATCTATACGGATTGTAAAATACTAAGTAATTTAAGACATTTCGTAGATTATAATCTAAAAATAATTATTTTTGCCACGCTGACGCCATTTTTATTGCCTCTGCAAAATGACTGGTAGATAATGCGACTTAGCAGTAAGTCCATTAAGTCCTCATTACATGTGCAATTTAAATGATCAACTATAAATAAATAGGTAAATAAAAAGATGTAAAACTAAATCGGTGTGCATTGGCCATTAATTTTTGGACACCCGACAATGTTTATTGCATCTACTATCTGGCAGTATTTGAGAAGTGACAAACCATTGATAGCACTTAGTTATTATAAGTATATAAAATTATATCACTACTTACCATGATAATAAAGTATTGTAATTGTGCTTAAATCTAAACTCTTAATATTATAGAGACGAAAGTATTAATGTTTCTGTATTTGTCTTCTCTTCTCACCAAAACGGCAGAACGGTTTTTAATGAGATTTTGTATACCGATTCTGCAATGGAACATGGGATACTTTTTATCCCGTATTGACGGTTCCAGTGAGATAATAGTAAACGCGGATGAACCCGCGGGGCGCTGCTTTTGAATTATAAATCGATTAGTCTAGTCTAGTCTAGTCTAGTCTAGTCTAGTCTAGTTAATTGCATCGGTTTTATTGTATATTAATTTGATAAGACGAAAAAATCTGGTAGACTGGTATCTGGTGGCCTGGTCTGATGGTAGCGATAATCTAGTATGAAGTACCTGTTTTTGATTAATGTAATTGTAGGTTTTTGTTGTTGATGACTGTTAATTAAGAAATAAATAAAAATTGATTCTAGGGACGGTCCTTATATCTTACCGTTTTCACATTCTTATTTGGATATCCTATTGGCACACCTGATACCTAGTACGTACTATATTATTATGGAATATTATGGAATATTATGGAATAATAAATATAAGACTACATCATCATCATCATCAACCCATAACGTCCCACTGCTGGGCACGGGTCTCTCCTCACTTTCGTGAGGAGGGTTAGGCCATAATCCACCACGGGGCCCAGACCGGATTGGTGGATAACATGCCTACCTGCGAAGACTACATGTTGCAGAAAAAAAACAAATGCGTTTTTATTGAATAATTAAATAATTTTACTAAGTTATAAGTTATTAGGCCAGTTGGTTTGATGTAGATCGATACAAGTAATTCTTTCCTACACACTTACATTTTCGCTACAGTTTTTTATTTTTAACTTTGTAATCTCACCGATGGGCAAAAAGGTCTGTAAGTCTATCCCCAATCTCCTTCCACTGGTCTCTCTCTATTTGCTCTCTGTAGCAATTCACTCAGAAAATCATTAGGTTATCTTCACTGGTAATTATCTCTCTATCGGTGGTCTTCACTCGTTTTGTTCCAGTTTTTAAATTTTCTTTGTTCTGTGGTGTTTCAATAAAGAGTTTATCTATCTATCTATTTATCTAATAATACATTATTAAAAAGTGAGAAGAAATAACAATAATAAGTACATATTATACCTAAATAAACAAACAAGATTAGTCTTGTTACACAGTTTGTGGCAGCACGTCAAGTTTTAGCTTCATTCTTTATCAATTAACCCGCCAAGGCTTCCGTATTGCAAGCCGCCGTCCACGGGGATGACGGCGCCGGTGACGAGCGCGCTGTTGTCGCTCGCCACGTGGAGGACCATCTTGGCGATGTCGTCGCCGGTGCACACCTGGCCCAAAGGGATCTGAGCCTCGGCTGTCTTCAACCATTCTTCGTACTGCGTATCAGAGATGTCTGTGATACGCTGCATGAATTTGCTTACCTGGATATAAAACGATTAAACAGCATTTTCAATTAGTTCCTCTTCCATCCGTTTGTACTAATCCTATGAGACTTATATTTATTGTATGACTAGTTGCGTGTCTCTGTTCACCCACGTTGAGTATTATACCACAGGAACTGGTAATTTTACGGAATAAAGAGTTAATAGTTATTATTAAGCAATAATTCTAGTTACGTGTCACTTTAAGCAGGATAAAAAAAGCATAAATTTTTCAGCTACCATGCCCTGACACGTGCTTTTGATTGAAACGCTGTGATGATCCATTAGCAAAGCGCTGTGCAGTCGACGTTTTTAGAATCGATGGGACTGATTTCATAAAAAATGCTACTGCTGAAAACTCTTGCGCCTATCAATAAGTGAAAAGTACTGGATAATAACAGCGACACTGACCGTCACTCCAGGGCTGACGGTGTTAACTCGAACACCTTTGGGTGCCAGCTCGAGCGCCACCAGCCGTGTGAAGTGGTCCAGAGCGGCCTGAAATATTACCACAACGTGACACACACATGCACATGCTCTTCTGCGTTCTGTCTGGTTAGACCTATTTGTCTGGTGTCAATCTGACCTATCTGTGTCTGGTGACCTATTTGATGTATAATGCGCCGCTAAGTGATCGAATCTAAAAATATAATTGTGCATTTTTTTGTGTTCAATAAAACTCAAAAGGTGTTTGGATATAGACTTGTCAACTTCCATCGCATTATCGGTGGTAAAGTTACACTATTGTGCTTTGTATTTCGTCATATAGAACAAAAAGTGCATTGTAGTGCAGTGTTATGGAATAAGGAACTCATTAAAAGCTTACTAGGTACTTAGCATTGCAATGATTATTCTTAAGGGCGATTTCTGTAATGCTTATATCCCTAGTCACTACCTAAATAGTATGTGGATATTATTTTACTATCAGGGGAGAAAGTCACTTTATAATATTTTGAACATAAAAGTTACCTTTGCCATGCCGTACGGCAAACTGCCGACAACCACAATAGTTGCAGCAATGCTGGAAATATTGACAATGTTGCCCTTGGACTCTACCAGAGCGGGCACCAGCAGCCGCGTCAGGTTGTACACGCCTCGCACGTCCAGGTTGAACACGCGGTCGAATTGTGCCATGTCTGTCTTTTGTATGGTCGTTAAGACACCGATAGCTGCGTTGTTAACTAAAATATCCAACCTGACGAAAAGAAATAGTTAAAAGTTGTTTTTAAAATTATTTTATAGCTGCAATTAATGGATGAATGTTATCAAGACAAACTTGTTTCATTGAAGTCACAGATCGTGATCACAATTTTTCATAAAGATGCAACGGAAGAAAAATACGTAGTGAGTTAGATTGAAACGTTAGAACAAATTAAAATAAACATTTCACGTTGCCTACTCACCTTTTAAAATGTTCCAAGGTATCCTTGGCGGTTCTCTCGGCGCCCTCGTCCGTGGACAGGTCCGCGACGATCGCCAAGGGCTTGTTGCCTCTCTCCTTCTCGCACTGACTCGCGACGTTCCGCAGGTTCTGCTCGTTGGTGCCGACGAGCGCCAGTTTGGCGCCATACTTCGCGAACATGATGGCGATGGCTTCGCCGATTCCCGCGCTGGCGCCCGTCACCAGTACCACTTTATTCGTAAAGTTTATTTCCATTTTTAATGAGTTTCTTAAAATCTACTTCTAGTAATGTTTTATTTTTGTCTAACGTAAAGCGAGTCGTGCGTTCAACTGAACCTGCGATTTGTTTTAAAATATCTTTTATACTGTTCGTAATCAGCTGAAGACCGGCGCTAATCACCTGATTACGTAAGCATCCATACGAAGCAAAACTTCTGAAAACAACTAACTTGTCAACTTGGTTAAAAACGACTCAGATGGAATACCTGTGGTTCACGCAAATATTAATTTGCTCTGTGCGGAATTCGATTCCGCAACTTTGTTTTGCAGTCGTCCCATAGGCTGTCAATGTTTTATATCTATTCTTGTAAGGTATATACGAGTAACAGTGCCAGTTCATACATATATTGGCTTTTCGTTCCTTAGCATTAATCGATATTCGAATGTAGGAACTGGAATCTGAGATGACGTTCATCATCATCATCATTATGAACCCATATCGGCCCACTGAGGATAGGTCTCCCCTTACTTTCAGAGGTATGTCATCCACCAATCCGGACCGGGCTCCCGTGGTGGATTATGGCCTAATTCTCCTCATAGATTATGTTAATATATTTAGATTATTTTTTCAAGTTTTCACCACTGTGTCTATTTTTTCTAAGGTACCTATCTACCTACCTATTTATAGAGATTACGAGTAAGTCACTTATTTATTAATTTATTTACAATTTAAAATAGTTGCTTACAGGAACAACCAAAACGCTAACTATTTTAGGAAATGTGTTAAGAATACAATGACATGTAGATTCGCAACAATGGCTCTAAAATTATCATTAAAGATGTCGACTTGTTGGAAATCGAGTATAATTGTGTGTTTTGTCCGTAGGTACCGCAGTACGCGCCAGTTTCACAATATTACGCAAAAAATACAAGTATTGTGCAAAATAAATACGATTTGAAGATTTATCTATCTAACTTTATCTTTATTTGTATCAAATCAGGAAAGACCAAAAAGTCAGTATCTACATTAAAGAGTACGTAGATATTAGTAATTGTTAAGGGGCAATTTTTTGAAAATGTATTTTTTTCTCCATGTTTTTGCGCATCACAAACTACCTACTAACTAAATAAGCCGATTGTGATGTGGTTTTCATTGCTTGATGGCTGAATCTAATTTGAGCGATGATTTAATATTGTACCTAAAGAAACTAAGCTTTTTTATCAAAGAACTGTTCGCATGTGGCGCAACGGTGTTAGGCCACTGCCTATCGCGCTTTGGTAGGATACTGTTTTCACTTTTTTTTCTATTATTTCGGTATAACAACAAATACAGACTTACTACCACGAACGGAGTCGTAGGTAAGGCCTTCCTTTTGGCTGATTGCTGAACGCAAAGGTAGGTAAAAACCAAACGATGAATTTCCCATTTCCAAATTGCTTTTTTACGGAGGTAAAAAACCCACAAACCTCTTTATCAAAAAAAGTTATCGAACATCATTTTTATAGCTTTCTACTACAATAGACTGTACTGCGCAATTTAATTAAACGTCACATAACTTTTTGAATAAAGGGGGACGAGCTTAACAGACAATCATTCTTAAAATCTGATTTTCAGGTTCAATCACCTTTAAATAGTCGACCATAAAGAGAAAAAAAAATATTAGAAAAAAAAGAGAAAAGAAAAAAGAGTTTATCTATGGAGTAGTCGATACAGTTTTATAGTACGAGGTTAATATTGTAGGTATATAAAAGAAAGTAGTTTTTCCACGTAAAACATTTAATTATACAATTCCAAAAACCACAAAGTATCATCGCCAGAAGCGTCACTTCATCTGTTCAGCGGCGAAGGTGGCGAGGTCGCCGAAGCGCAGGCCGCCGTCCACCGGCACCACGCTGCCCGTGAGCAGGCGGCAGGCGCCGCTCGCCAGGAACGCCGCCGCGCGCGCCACGTCGGCCGCCGCGCACACCTCGCCCATCGGGACCCGCTTGGCGGCGCCCACCAGCCACGCCTGGTACTCCTCATTTATTTATTTATTTATTTATTTATTTATTTATACTTTGGATCTCCAACAGAGATTACACTATACATGGTATTAGTATGTTCTAGGTATGGCTATTATACATTGTGTTTCTCTAATTATAGGAGACCACATCATGCAATACAGTTTCGACTAAACTATTAATTATGTACTATTTAACTGTGCTTTTCTTATATTCAACAAATATTTAATATTACAATACTAGGAAGTTAGGAACTAATGAGATCGTGTTATCATAAGTTAATGTTTCTTAAACAAAGATTCTACAATTTTTCAAAGTTGATGAGATTTCAGTATACAATAATTATAAAGTATTGGTATGTTGCAAGTATGGTTAAGTATTATATATTGTTTTTAATTATAGGAGACCAGATCATGGCATACAGTTTCAACCAATCTATTTACGTGTAACCGGTGCATTCAACATTATGTTTAATATTGACATTAACATTAACATTTGTTTGTATCACTAGACTAGGGACCTACAGAACTAATGAGATCATATCATTTGTTAATAATAATAATAATGTTCTTAGGCAATGTGATCAGTTAATGATTTTTTAAACTTAGTGAGTGAGTCGCTTATGTCTAATTTTTCGGACTTTGATAGATTATTGTAATGCCTACAGAGCCTTGACAATGGAGAATGTTGTCCTAGGTTGCTATTACTTCGTGGAACATTGAAAAGATTATAAGCTTTAAGTCTTGGTAGTCGAGTTGGGGCATTTAAGGTCAAATTTTTGAGTAGGCTTGCGCTGTCTAACGTACCGTTGAAGAGTTTATGTAGGAAAATTTGGTCTGCGATCTGTCGTCTACTGCAGAGGGATTTCATCTGATAGTGTTTTAGTCTACTATTGTAGCTGTCAATTCTTTTGGCTAAGTTTTCACCATATGAAACATGATAAAGGAAGCGCTTTTGGATGCTTTCAAGGCGTTTTGAATAAACTTCGTAGTGTGGGTTCCAAACGACTGAATTATATTCAAGTGTAGGTCGTACAAGAGAATTAAAGAGTGTAATTTTTGTAGATGATTGTGTGAATTCTTTGCTGTTGCGCAGTACAAAACCCAATGTTCGAAAACCTTTCGGGATCAGTTTAAGGATATGTGTGTCAAATTTTAGTTTCTCATCGATGAGGATTCCCAAGTCTCGTATGCAATTTACTCTGTCTAACTGGTGATTTTTAATGCTGTATGTGTTTGGAAGAGTAGATTTATTTCGGGTGAATTGTATATAGTGACATTTGTCCGTGTTTAGGGACATTTTATTTAGAGTACACCAGTTGTCTAGCCTATTAAGATCTTCTTGAAGTGATGTACAGTCAGTGTGAGATTTTATAGGTTTCATTAGTTTTAAGTCATCAGCAAAGAGATAAAATTCTGAATCCTGGAAGCAGTCTGTAATGTCATTTATAAATACGTTAAAAAGAATTGGACCTAAATGAGAGCCTTGTGGAACTCCAGATAGAGCAACATACTTATCAGATACAAAGCCATTTATCACAACTCTTAAATTTCTATTTTGTAGGTAAGATATAAACCATTTTAAAAGGGATCCGTCAACCCCAAGGTGAGAGAGTTTCTGAATTAAGAGCCAGTGGTCAACTTTGTCAAAAGCTTTAGCAAAATCCGTATAGATTGCATCAACAGATATTTTTTGATCAACATAATGGGACACGGATGAAGTGAAGTTTACTAAGTTCGTGGCTGTGGATCTTGCTTTAATAAAACCGTGTTGATTTTCAGTAATGTGTTGTTTGAGATGCCAGGATAGCCTGTTTGTGATTAGTTTTTCAAATAATTTTGCAAATACAGATAAAATTGAGATAGGTCTATAATTTGACACTGAGGTTTTGGCTCCTGCTTTGTGTATAGGGACGACTAGTGTCTCCTTCCATAGACTTGGGAATGTACCATCTTTAATTGACTTGTTTATAATTAGTTTAAGTGGTGTTGCTAAAAGATTGGCGCATCTTTTGACAAGAATTGGGTGAATACCGTCATTTCCGGCTCCCTTATTTTCATTTAAAGTTTTTAATACGATTAAGATGTCATTAACACTAAATGATACAGTACAAAGCGACGTGACCGTTGTGTGAGATGTAGGTAGCTGAAAACTATTTAGATCAGAATCAGATTGTTGAAAAACTTGAGCAAAATTTTTTGCAAACAAATCACATATAGCGTCACCTGATTTTGCAGTTTCATGGTTATAGTGCATCTCAGAGGGATAGGAGCTAGAGCTCATCCGAGAACCCCATTATGCGGGTCACTATTTTTGATACCTGGAACATGATAAAACAATATTGTGTTCCGGTTTAAACGGCACTGTTTCCAGTGAAATTACTGGGCATATGAGACTTTAGAACCGATGCCTCAAGGTGACGAGCGCCGCGCAAGATTATGCGATGCAAAGTTCAGCATCGTTATGGGCAGGGGTAACATGCTCGTTTCGTTATCCAGTCAGAAATAGAAATCCTGCTTCTCATCATCGTCATCACAGCTCGACGTAGATCTCTCCTACTGAACGTAACTGACCCCAATCTTCGGTACATATATCGCATAGAGAATAAGTAGCTATATAATTCATCGATAAAATGCAGCCAGTGTTCTTGGCACCGTGCCTTATCCACACTTACTTTTCTTAGATTAATTTACAACTACGGTCTATCCATGCCTATAATTATGTCTTAGATTATGTACCTCACAGGTGGAAGATACTCACAGTGATTCCAGGGCTGACCGTGTTCACGCGGACTCCTTTAGGAGCCAGTTCCAGGGATACCAGTCGAGTGAAGTGATCCAGCGCAGCCTGCAATCCACAGTTTCAAAAGCCAGATCTTTAGTATATATAAAAATTCAGCTTCTGTATGTTACTGTCCGTCCGTACCTATATCTTGAAATGTAGTCGATGGATTGGCTTATTCTAGAAATGCCCTGCAAATATTAATCCCCTGCGTAGGGGATTTTTGAATTTTTTGCCCTGTTATACCATGTGCGTTGACTTGAATTTTTTACAGACACTCACACATATTAAGTACTTACCTACATGCATAGTCATATTATGTATAGGTCATGATAGATAGCGGCCTACACGAGTACTCAGTACTCGAGTGATTGTCTGCTCTAGTGTTTGATAAAACTGTATTTTTGCACATTGATCTGATAAATCTGATAAACAAACGTGGCTACGACACCCCTTGTCTTTAGTGATATCAATCATTCACAAATGGCAATATAATATAATTAATAACTCTAGCATATAACCAATCATTTCCTATATAGGCACTTGTATCACTATATACCTACCTGCACATGTTATCCTTTTCAATTTAGGATAGGATTCCGTAACCATTTTTGAAGTAAAACTTCTTTACGCACGCTTGATTTGGGGAGTAAGCCGGTGAATGCGTGAATGCGTTACGAAAAATGTGATCGGGCGACGCGAAAGGAGGTTGAGAGGGAGAACTATAAGACAGAGAGAGTTACGTTTCGGTACCGCTGGATGGATGAAGTATAAAAAGACTTGCGCTAGCTCCAGGCGGAGGACTGGCGGCCGGTGGGCTGGCGGTGGCTGGAGATAGCACAGGACACACCACCCTTTTGTGTCATTGCACCATCCCAGTTAGTTAGTGAGGCTTTTATAAAACATGTACTACCTACTGCAAGCTGTTAAAATGAGCTCAAAAAACTATCATGAATTAATTCGGTAGAATGTGATCCAGCAAGCCGGCGCGGGCGCTGTGGTTGATTCTGGCCTAATCCTCCACATTACAGTAAGAAAAGATCACTGCTCAGCAGTGGGTGGATATATCGGTAGATTCTTTATACCTTAGCCATGCCATACGGCAAGCTGCCAACCGCCACTGTGGTAGCCGAGATACTGGATATGTTAACGATGTTGCCCTTGGACTCTATGAGAGCGGGCACCAGCAGCCGCGTCAGGTTGTACACGCCTCGCACGTTGATGTTGAACACGTTGTCGAACGTCGCCATGTCTGTGCGTTCTATGCACGTGCGGGCAGTTATACCAGCGTTGTTGATTAGAATGTCGAGGCTGGAATTGCCAAAAGGATTTTAGTAAGGTTTTTTTATCCGATGGCACGCCACGCCTGTTCGTATCAACTGACAGTGCCATCCAGAACTTTGCATTTCATAAGCTTGAGCGGCACTGCACTAGTCACCCTAGTAAATTTGTTCTAAAGGCTCATAATGTTCAGTAATTTTATTGGAAATAGTGCCTTTTAATCTGCTTGGCATATGAATATCAGGCAAAAGTGTGGTACTTCACTTGCAGATGAGGCCTACCACTACAAGGAGTTTGAGACATTTCCGGGCAGGACCCTATTTTAGGCCTAACGGACTTCATTTGGTTTTGGAGTATTCAATTCATCCTCCTAGACGGGACCTGTGCACGCGGCTTGCAACAAAATATATCAACTCTTTATTGCACTCCAAGACATACAACTACAATTAAGACTAAAGCTGCAATAGGCCTCATTATTAAACAAAATATATAACAATCTATTATAACTTAACTTTGTTTATAATGTAATTATTAATCGTTACGTCCGACGTATCTACTGCTGATAATTATGGCATTATTTGACATGAGATGAGAAAAACCAGTGAACTCTAGTATTATCATTTAAGGCACATTTTTATCAGCTACCTATTATCACGTTATTTTATCTACTACCAGCGTAACATATGTCACTCATCTAAATAAACATAAACGTACAAAATCGTTAAATACAAGGAGATAGCTACTCTGCATAAGTTAGATATGGCTCTACATTTGTTATTTTAATTTTTCTTGCTCAATACTGAACTAATTTAAAAATTAAATATGGATGTGGAAGCTCCAAAACATAGTGTCACCTACTGGATGGTACAAGATATGAGGCCTCTTCAAGTGAGAATTATGATGTATGACATGTCCAAAATCTGGTTCCCAGAATCCCCACCAACCAGCAATGAAATGTTTCGCGGGGTTCATGGAAGCCCGTTTTTGGAGTGTCACAATCCCCTCCCCTGGGGATATTTTAGTGGGGATTGTGGGAATAGCCCGCTTGCGCGGGTACTGGCTGTTTTACACCACGAGCATTTCGAATCACGGCGCGAATCGCCTAAGGGTTCCTCTTAAACGGGGCCTTAACTAATTAAATTGGATTATTTCGGAAATCCTCCAAGGCCGTCCCCCTCGCGGGGGATTTCTTCACCGTTGTCGTTTCTGCACGCGAAATATGGTAGGCCTTGGATAGGTAATACCATTAGTGGGCACTGGACCAGTATGGTCCATTGGCCTTCTCTTCTCTGAGAGGTTATCTGTGTCCAACGAGTGTCTTATTTCTAGGTTTTTGTTTATCTAATAACTTCATACCTGCCAAAATGTTCAAGGGTTTCCTTTGAAACCTTTTCACATCCTTCATCAGTACCGAGATCGGCGACTATCGCCAGCGGAATGACTCCCCTCTCCGCCCCGCACCTCCCCGCAACGTCCTCCAGCCGGTCCTTGTCTCGCCCGACTAGCGCCAGTTTCGCGCCATATTTAGCAAACAAAATGGCGGTCGCCTCGCCGATTCCTGCGCTGGCGCCCGTCACCAGCACCACTTTATTGGTGAAATCGATATCCATTATTAACTTTAACGGTGCGTGTACCGCTAATGAAAGCGACTGCTTGACTGACTTAAGTCGAATTTTGTAATCAGTTGTGTATATGTGGGTAATGTTTGTTATTTAGCTTCGGAAGCCGAAGCCTATGATCTCTGATTAACTACGATCAGTGGTTTAGTGTTCTCCGAAATACCACAGAATTTATTTAAATTTAGTTTAGTGAGGTAGCGTAGGTACGTAGGTACATTTTTTTATTTATTACAGTGACATCTGTAAGTTTAGTGTGTAACTACTTTACGAGTCAACATAACAAAACTAAAAAACACCTTGTCGTCGATTTCCGTCCTAAAAGAGCTTCGGCTACTCGACGATAGATGTCGATACTGACTAGGGGTCCTTCTAAATAAAGATAACTAGCTATACTTACTGTGTAATCAGCTAGTTATTAAAGTTATTATCATAGAGTCCTCTTGTGGCACATGTGAATTTAAAACAATATTAGTTGACCTCTACAAGTATAAATAGATTATGTACTAATTTAAAAAATCCAATCAAAAGGAAATTAATGACACATTGGTAGGTAAGGTAAGCTAAACTAGCCTTAGCTACCTCTACCTACTATTTCCGACCTTTCAAACCGGTTGTACTTAATAATTATCAACTGCCTAATACACCCCTAACTATATCCCCTTATTTATCCCGTGCTTCAACAAAAGCATTTGCAAACGTGTTTTTGATTGGAGTGCTTATTTTAGCTCAACTCCTATTTTACTTACCTCTGTCATTGTATATGAATCATACATATTGAACCAATCAAGCGACTCAAGCGGATCACTTGCCATTCACACGGTAACGAAGTACGGTCCGGCTGATAGAATTGCCAATATTACCACTAAATCCAACAATGGCGCAGTAAAAGTGTCAGTAAGTCATCAGATTATTCCACTCGGATGGTTTTGTGATTCACGTTTTGCTGTGACATGGGAACACTCAGTTAATGGAGCTGTCAACTGTCAAGTGTCAGGTGTGGAGAAAATATTATTTGCTTCAATGCTTTCCATAATGCACTCAGGTGAGTAACCTACTTTAAACCTGGTAAGTACCTGCCGACTGTGTGAAACTATGGTTTTAGAAGGTTTTACATTACTAACCAATAAGAATAAAAATTTGCAAACATTTTAATTCAATAATTTATTTTTATTCATACTACATAACAAAGTGTAATTTTTTTTATGTTACTAGTAACGAGACAAGCAAGTCGTTTAACTGATGGTAAGCGCTACGCCTGCCTATAACAGCTATAGTGCCACCCAGAACTTTCCATTACAAAATCTTGTGCGGCACTGGCGCTCGTCACCCTGCGACATCGGTTCTAAAGTCTTATATGCCCAGTCATTTCGCTGAGTGTTATAAAATAGGCAACACACGTGTATATTATAGCCGTGTATTTATAGCCTTCAATTATTATATGTATGATTGTATAATATTTTTGAGAATACATGTATTATTTTCTCGTTTCATGTATCTTCATTCGTTCTTTGTTTAGTAACGCTACTCGACGCTAGATGGCTCTATAAGTAATCAACTGCTGGTCCGAAGCCTCATTAATTCCTTGGGTAATCAGAATCACTAATTATTTGTATATTACTCAATAAATTATTCTATTATTGTAATGAGTCAAATAATTTCTCATGTTATGGACAGTTTTTAGTCTCAAATTGTTTATGAAAATATTTTTAATAATCTATTTGTCATTGTACCCAAAGGAAATTATTAATTCTTCCACCTAGTTTAATCTATATATATAAAAATGTTATTTTGGTTTATGTATGCTTCAAAAACTCAAAAAGCTCTGCACCGATCGAGCTGAAATTTTAGCATGATATATAATCCGCATCAAGGATTGTTTTCATCTATTTTTTTCATCGGTGACATATCAGAGAATGTGCGAATGTGCCACAGCGAAACGTGGCAGGGTACAGCTAGTAATAATATAAAATTATAATAAAAAAATAAGTTAGTCAGGTAATGGTTGTAGTGATTGTGTCAGAAAATACATCTTAGAGCTGCGGTTTGTTTGTTTGATTGGCACGGCCGATGTGTGACACCCAATCTCGGCACAGACACCCTTATGTTTACGAAACTGCGTTTTGTCTCTCCATCCTCGGCTCCTCTGCTACAAATACTAGTTAAGAAAATATTGTCGAATATCAGTTACGAGTTGTAGAAAGCAAAGTGCAGCTGCGGCGACTGGGGACTACACATTTAAAATACTTAGGTACTCCCCCTAACATTAAGTCTTAACATGTTTTAATCATAATTTCAAGTTAGATTTTTAAGTATATTTATTTTAGTCATCTCGCACGAAAGAATGTCGTACGATTGGGTGAACTGTCCTCATACAATTTTACTTATAATATTTTTTTTAATGCTAAATGTTTAATTATGTACTTAGTTAATTATATAAAATAGTAAAAGGTAAAATTACACGTACTTACATATATCTATGTGATACTGACTTTGTGGAAAAAAAATCATTGGGTCTAAGTTACAATGGGTGGACTTATCGCTTAAAGCGATCTCTTGCAGATCTTTAATATAAATAGGTGGATAAGTGTAAGTATAGATAGGTATTATTAGAGGGTTTTATATTTCAGTCCACAAATAGAGGTTTTTTTTTTATAAATCATCATCATCATCATCCCATATCGGGCCTCCGCTGAGCACGGGTCTCCCCTCACTTTCGTGAGAAAGGTTAGGCCATAATCCACCACGGGGCCCAGTCCGGATTGGTGGATAACTTACCATATTTTTTTTAAATATTGGTTTATAAACATATATACAGAGTTCCGAGATCTAAAGGCGGGTTGCCTGTTTCAGACATAAATATAAATGCAAGTAAACAATATGAATAAAATATCAACTCTTTAAACTAGTATTGAAATACTCGAATGTCACCACGTTAATCTTTAGATGTCTGCTCCATCAATTGATCCACTAGTTATCAGTTATGTTACCGATAGATAAAGCTTCCCGGATGATGTCACCATGTCAACAACCACTGTTGTGGGTCGAATGACTTCATGAATACATGAATCGTTATATTTTGCTAAGTATCTCACAATTTTGCAAATCACTAGCCGTCGGCCATGTTTCTGTGTTGACAAAATTTTGTGATCGCTTATGCGTGTAATATTATCTAATCCGTAGAATGATCGAAAGCTGGAAAATATTGTTTTAAGATAACAAAATACTGACAGGTGCAAGTATCCAAGTTTTAAGTTACCTAGACCGAGATATAGACGTTTCTTAACCAAAGCACTGGAAATGCAAATGGAGTTTCATTTTTCTCAGTGAAATTTAGGCATGCAGTACATGGTAATTGCCATTTTTCAAACTCAAACTATAAGCAGTTACTCATTGATTTACTTTATAACTTTTAATGTATTCTTCTCTTTATCCATAAAATTGCTTTAATAATATTGCTTACTTACAGTAAATTATATCATAAATGAATGCGAGTTTCGTTTGTAATCACACGGTGACTTGGTCAATATATTTTGATAGAAATGTCGAGGGAGACCAAAAGATATTTTGATATTAATTAGTGCGCAAATAAGACCCGTTCTTGTCTAGTACATTTTGATCTACTTATTTGTCTCAAGACCACAGTGTGCGCGGTTCCTGCCGCTACAGTTAGTAACTGGATATGCCTATTTGTACAAATGTTTCGAGACATACGAATCTTGTTAACTTTTAACAAGCATAAAAAGTGTGTATTTATTAGAATAACAGTTACTAAGCCGTAATATCGAAGCCATATCTGGCACGAAAAAAACATGAAAAATGATAATTTTGCGGTGAAACTGTGCCACAACTTATTAAGAAAGCAGAGAGAATGAGGTTGTGGTGTAATATTCCAAAGCTGAGCTATTAGTTTATTGCTTTAGATCGTCGAGAATACCAAAGACTGTGAATCTAAACACTGTGCAAATAGCTAATTTGTACCTTTCGTTTGTAAGAAGGAGTTGTTTAGAAACCTATCTTCTGTTCGCAGTTATTCTAAGATCGATTTGGATCTCTCGTTTAAGCTTTCCACTAACGAGATATAATATTAAACAATAACTCTACCAGCGTCTCACAGAGCTCTATCAATCTATAAAGTCCACCGCTGGACTTGGACTGGATTGGGTTAGAAAGCTTTGGAAATAAGTCCTATTTTCTTATTTCAAATATTTGTACAAAAAAGTAAAAATTTAAATTAAATAACCTAGGTATACTAATAGACACATTTCGCGTCAAGTTTAGTGCCAATACAAAAATACGGATTGGATCATGGATGAGGATTGGCATCATCGTCATGCTGTAACGAATCAAATGAAACTCAAAAGATAACCTTATTAGTTAAAGTACTTTATACCTTCACTATTTCTTCCATTCATATTGAATCCCCCCACTGACGAGTCGGTCTATTTGTACCTTTTAATCCTTCGAAGAGCGAACTGGTACAATACAAAGCACGGGCTGCCAAAGAATACCTTCCCTAAGAACAAGTTTTCACACACTTGCTATGAACCCCGACACTCCTCACAAAGCTGAAAAGGCCCTCCGTTTATTTACCTGTGCCTCTTGATTGCCGCTTATTTGCAGAATAAAGCGTTATAAAATAAAAGAGTACAATGGTGACGTATCAGGTGACCCCACACAACAGCTCAGCGTAACCCTACACCGCAGGGTTGAAGAAACACGCTTGTCAAAGGAAACCGCCCGCCGCCAACCTGAGAGAAATTCCTCGTTTTGTTAAAAATGGACGTTTTGACAGGCAAGGTGTTTCATCGTGATAATGATTAATTACTACCTTTACATCTAAAATGAGCAAAAATTATCATTAAAACTCACTTTAAGATGATCGTAGGCCAGACTTACTTTTTTATCATATGATTGAGTCTACGTTACTCGTAGGATTGAGCGGAAAACAAACTGACAGCCCGGCCGATGGTAAACAGTTCCTATGGACATCTGTAACTCTCGGGGCGTTGTCGATGCGTTGTCTAATCTATAGAGCTTTTTTCACCCTTCTCTTGAAGAGCCCTATGTTATAATTCTACGGAAATCTGATGGAACATTCCTAATGCTGCAGGTGTGAAGTAGAAAACATCGCAGACAGTGCGGAACTTCCACAGATCCAGTGGTTATTGAGTCATACTTTAAAGCCGATGTCTCAGGATGAGGAGCGCAGTGCAGTGCCGTACAGAATTATGCAATGCAGGATTCTGGGTGGTGCTGTGACTGTTATAAGCATGCCTAGCGCTTACCATCAGGTGAACGGCTTGCTCGTCTCGTCACTCAGTAGAATTAAAAAAAAACGGTTTTGAGAAAGCAGTCCGGTAAATAAAAAAATTAAGAAGCTTTTTAAACAGTAATTTAATTTGTTTATTGTGCCATCATGTCTCGTAATCGCAAATCTATCACAGCACGATGGAAATGAGATGCAGTAAAGGCTTGTTACAGGTGAAACGTTTTCCTCTTGCGGCACTCGAAAAAACTACCTTCCTTACATCATTTCTATATTGGGATGACATCACGGACATCAATCGTGAGTGTTTGTTTATCAGAAGTTGTCTAACGTCCAACCACGAAAGAGGTGAGTTGGCAACTATTTGACGACTGTCAAAATATTAAGTCCAGGGCTTAATCTAACAAACACTTCTATACTAATATATAAAGCTGAAGAGTTTGTTTGTTTGTTTGAACGCTAGGATCTCAGGAACTACTGGTCCGAATTGAAAAAATATTTTTCTGTTGAAAAGTCCATTTATCGAGGAAGGTTATAGGCTATATAACATCACGCTACGACCAATAGGAGCAGAAATTCAATGAAGAATGTACCAAAAACGGGGAAAATATATTGCTTTTAAGAGAGTTATTGCGGGAAAACTTGAATTATGCGAGTGAAACCGCGGGGCGTAGCTAGTATCTTAATATTTTCGTTGTGTAATGCCTGCCTGCAATTTTGTGGAAATTTGGGTTTTTCATACAAACTAGTAGGTAAGTCAGTACCTTCAATAGTATATCCATTGTTTGATTCTTAATTAAACTAAGTACTTCAATTAATTCTTAATCAAAATGTACAGAGGAAGCATGTGGTTTTTGTTTTTTACAATTTGCCAATATTGGTCAAACAGTGATGAAACAACCAGAAATAGTTCCAGACTCATTCAAGATTCTCGTCCCAAAAAAAATTACTACCTAGTCCGGTTTGCCTAGTTTTATATTTTCGTAACTGCAACTGCTGGAAAAAGTAAATTTATAATCTGTACCGAAAATGAAAATAGTCTCCAAATATGCGACGGTTTGCTATTTCGAAAAAATAACACGACATTTATTTTGCGATGGACATTTATAGGCGCGGCATTTCAACTGTTTTGATGAGAAAATCTAAGATGAAAATAGTTAATCAACGAACAAAATACGCTAGCACTAAGGCCTCAAATCTAATATGTAGTTATTAATTCTTTTATGAGACAACTAAACTCTTTTGCCTCACCAATATCCATACTAACAGAAAGATTCTGCCTTCCATATGTCTATTATTGTTTATTCTGTGCGTCTATCCCCGTCGGTTGTGCAAACGTCGCTCGTAGGGCGGGGCGGGCGGGGGCGGCGGCGCGTTTCATCTCCTAACGCCTCCCGGAAGTGGTAACTCAACACGCTTCCGGTACCCTCCGGATTGAGGAGCGGGTTGAGATAATATAATAACCTGCTAGAGACAAAGAGATTGCTTATAAAGCTGAGACAATGGTTCTGATGTCTCATATTATGCCAAGTAAATTCGCTGGAAACAGTGCCCTTCAGACTGGAACACAGTACCGTTTATCGAGGATGAATATCTGGCAAACGCAAACTTCCTCAGATAGAGTTTTGCAGTAGAGGCCTGCCATACAAGAATACCGTTCCATTTTCGGGTAGGACCTTGTTTGTAAGTTATGAACATTGCATTCGAGGTTAGATTTTGGAGCTTTCTTCTACACTGGTGCGTAGCCACGCTCACGAAATCCATCCCTCCGAGAGCCTAAGATAGGAAACCATGGATTTTGGTGGACAGCGTGGTGGCAGAATAAGTCAGCTAGACTGCGATGATGCAGTCGAAGGAACCTCTTACACTAGTAGTCTAAGTCCAAGACTTCTTTAAAGCAGATGTTCTATGAAACTCTTCATTCTATTCCTAGTAGTGGGAGATTCTCTTCTACAAGAGACCGTCTGGGGAAGTACCACACCTTTGCCAGATATTCATCCGCCAAGAAGTAGTGTGCAAACATTACAGTGTTCCGGATTGAAGGGCACTGTTTCCCGCAAAATTACTAGGCATAGACATTAAAGCCTCTCATGTCTCAGGGTGATGAGCGCAGTGCAATGCCGCGTAAGATTATACAATGCAAAGTTCTGGGTGGCACTGTAACTGCTATGGGCAGGCGTAGCGCTTACCATCAGGTGGGCGACTTGCTCGAGTCGTCACTCAGGCAAAAAAAAAAACTTGGTCGCTTAGTCCAGGTGCATAGTTTCATAGAACATCTAGTCTAAAGCGGCCAATAACCTTGGAATTGAACTGATAATGCGCGACGTCCCTAGGAGGGCTCCAGACTTGTTTAGAATCATAGGCGTCGGTTAATTGATTGTGGAAATTGAAATAAGACAATAATATACAAAATAAGTAGAGGTACCAGGAAACTAATTATTATTTTATATTTTTATTGGTGTAATTATATCATTGCCACTATGAAATCACTATGTCCAGATATGTGGTAAAACCTAAAATCATCACGCATAAGAGCCTTAAGGCGCTGTAGTATCGACCTTATCGTATCGTACGCCGCAAACGCAGCGTCCGCGCTCTCAAAAATGTTCAATATTTATTTTACTTTATATTCTAGACAAAACCTTACGCTTTTACAAAAATGAGCTGAGCTGAGCTCACATAATTGTTTGGATGTTTGTTGGGATAACACTCGTTATTTTTTTTTGTTAAAATATCTGCGATAGAAAATGAATGAAATTGATAGTCTCCATCGACGGAAACGTCAAAAAAGTGTTTTTTAGGAAAGTTTACGATTTTTTTCTATCGAGCCAAATTTCATTAATCATTTTTCGGCGCTCATAACAATATAAAGTATTTTGTGAACTATTGTTAAACATTAAAATAACTGTCAATCAACCATTTTCAAGGGTATTGTTTTAAAAGTTCGTGAGGACGAATCTTCATATTTGAAGCATACTTCGTGTTAAAGAGGCATTCATGCAAAATGTTCTATTCCTTATGTACCTTGTGTATTTCTGAATTGGTGCACAGCAAAGTATTTTCTATTCTATTCTATTCTAAGTGTAATAACTAACTCTACCTATCCCTAGTGAAGTTATATCTTATCCGTTCACAGAATTATCATTCTCATTGCGTTTAAATTCAAACGTGTTTAAAAATAAACGTCTCCGCGCACTCGACAACTAATTTAGTTGAACACCTCTACACGAGCATTTATTCGTTCGATTTAAATTCGCAATCATACCGGCTCAGCGTGAGACGTGACTTAGTGAAGCCTTATAATCATACGCAAAGAAGAAGATGCCATAACTCAAACGGGTACGATTCAATTTTAAATCGCATCCACTGTTGTTAGCCTAGGGGTTCTTGACACGCGAAATTAAGCCATATGTTTTTAGGGTGGGTGTTGGGTTTGGTTTGAAGTTAGTTCGAGGAAGGAAGGGTGCTCTTCATGGAATATAATTTGTCGTACCTACATCCCTGCGCGCGTAAGTCACTGCGCATTTACACCTCGAGTCGACAGGAGCGGCGCACACCGGGGTCTCAAGTTTACTAACTGTTGAACCTCGTTATGGCTGTCAAAGTCATACATTTTGTCAGTTTTTGCATAAAATTTGTGTTTAAATTTGACATTTCACATTTATTTATGAATTTCATTCTTCATTGCACAGATTAGATAGCTAGTACAAGAAGACGACTTAACGGTACAAGCATTTTGAAACATTGTTGGCGATTGGTAGAGATGACGCGGTTTTGTAACCATCGGAATTGAGGCCCTGACATATTACGAATCTTACGATAGGCTCGCGACAGACGTAATTCTAGCAAACTTTGCTGTCAAACTTTATTTACCAAGGAGAGATGCTGATACCACACGTATACAAGTAAACAATGTCGAATATGGTGGAGTCATTTCTATATGTACTGACAATTGATTTGGTCATCAGTACCTTTATGTTTCCACTAATGAAGAGGCAGTAGAACCTTAAGTGATATGATAAGGGGCAATGGTGATTAATCACTAGCAATCATTATATTATTTACGTAGGTCGTTAAAATCAACAACGTCATATAACGCCAAAACGTCACATTAACAAGTTGAACGACAAAACTGTCCTCATCATCATCATCATCAACCCATAACGTCCCACTGCTGGGCACGGGTCTCTCCTCACTTTCGTGAGGAGGGTTAGGCCATAATCCACCGCGAGGGCCAGATCCGGATTGGTGGAAACCTACCTACCTCCGAAATAATTCTCGGGTAGGTATGTGGGTTTCCTTACGATGTTTTCCTTCATCGAAAAGCGTGTGATAATTACGTACATATGTTTTACAGAAACACATTGGTACGTGCCTGCACTGGGATTTGAACTCACGACCTTCTGATTGGAAGGCGGACATTCTCCCACTAGGCTACCACCGCTTCTTCCTAAAAAACTGAAAACTGTCCTAAAAATATTTGAACTTTAACCTATATCGTGTCAAAAATGTGTCCCAGAAATCCTTTAACTTTAACCCACATGATGTCAACATCACACTCCACCCATCGCGCTGTCACCGCCGAGTCCCGTGCGCGACCGTCCTTACTCTAAGCGGCGTATCAAAAAGGATTACTCGCGCGCCATAAATATGGCCTCCGAGATTATAATAATTTGAATAATAACATTAAAATAATAATAATGCGCGTCTGATCCGCCGCCCGATGGAGATGTCAAACCTTTAATAGATTTATCTGCGGCCATACATCAAAATTATAACGTGTTAGTGTTGAGCGAGTCGGTCCGATTGTCGACTCATTAGGTCCGTCGCGTTCGTTTCTACACTACAATTGATAAATTATCGATTATCGATATTATCGGAGACCTTTGACTTCTACAAAGAAAGTCGGGTCGTATTGGAAATGGATTAGTTTTGATGATGCACTGATTTGTTTTCATCGAACAAAAAACGCGGATTTAGTTTTAACATAAAATGTGATACTTATTTTACTGTTTTCGAATTGTTCACCCTCAATAAAACTGTTAAATACTTTTAAAGAAAACATTATTATTGATTGTAGTATTTAATTAATCATCTGTATACCCAAAATAATTAAACATCAATCACCTATGTGAATATGTCATTTCAATTTCGCAAATAAAAATCAATAATGAAAAATCTTTGCATCTCCAGTCACCGTACCAAAATCGCGTTTTCCACTGAGCGAGTACATTGAGACGTCAAAATTGGCGCGCTTTGTGACATAATATGTTCAATTCGTTCAAAAATTTGAAAACTACAGATTATTATTTTCTAATATGGTTTTTTCTTTTTTTTACGTCTGTAAGGAGAGTCGCTTCAAGCTTCAGTGGGTGGTTTATTGTTTTACAAGCAGCATTACACGCTTTACCCGGCATTGTCCCGACTTTTACGAGGCACAATGACGGGACAAATCGCAGGAATCCAACCCCGTTGTCTCGTCACGTCAGATCGCTTGATAGAGTGTCGTAATCTTTCTTCCTGTCACATATTTGTATGTCCGCCTCAGCTCGGGCCTACGCATGTGATCATACTAATAAACGATTGTGTTGCTGCGACGAGATGGATTGTTTTGTTGACTCATAAACCTTGATCAATTCAAAGGTGATAAATTCGGATGATTCATTCAATTTTGTTTTTGTGTAATTAACGAAACATATTTTCTTTCCGCGACAGAATAACTGGATTTTTGACTAAAATATTACATTAATATTATAATATTTAACTTTACTATATTTAAGAATAGCAAATGTTGAAATGTCTCTTGATTCTTATGATTAAGATGATCGATAAAGCGGCAAATGCAAGCATTTTAGAAATTTTTAAGACTATAAAAGAAGTCCATTACAATCTGAATGGATTATGCAAATCGATCAATCCAATAAACCAATCGATCCATAAATCATCGTTTTTTAATCCGAATTATGACTATTTTAGCTCATTAACAGTCAATATATTTCATTATAATTTCGATTGAGACGTTATAAATGGCATGCGGCGTATAATTATAAACATAAATTAAAGGAAACGGAACGCTAATGGAATTCTGTTTTTGAAATAACAGTTGTTTTTTTTTGCGAATGTTGCGTAGGAGTGACATAAATTACTGCAGGCATTAAGGCAAGTGTAACAACAAGCCAGCGTGCCGGCGAGTTGAGTTCTGTGAATTTATTGATGCATTGTGTAGGCGCGGTGCTGAGTCCGTTTTGTCACTTCGCGCTGTGTCCTTTGTCTTAGGTCACCCGCTGGCTGTATTTTTCTTTTCTGTTTAAATTTGGAAGGGTCGTTGTTTAAGTAGTTGTTTCGGCGGGAGATCGTCCCTGATCCGTCATCCGCGCTGGTAGCTACTGCGCGGTTTTCGAACGTAGCTTTACTGCCATAGGATGTATTCCGTTACATTTCTTCTTCTTTTAAATACTACAGGATGTTTCTGTTTTAAATGAAGTGTTAAAATTGATGAATTACTAATCGATGGTATACAAAATGATAAGTTTTAAAGCAATTGAAGATTAACCAGAGCAATAAATTAATCACAATGATTAAGGGAAAAAGTTAGAGAAAAAGTTAAGCAAACTCTTTTCACTTTAATTTTACATGTTTTTTATCTACACAGTTATATCTCAACGTGCAGCCGAGGCTAGCGCTGTAAATATTGTAATGGTCACTAAAAATACAAAATGACATTTATTATATAGAACACGGAATATTCAAATGCAGTGTCAGTGTTGTGCTAACTTATGACAATTGGCTGTCTCAAGCCTGAGCTAGCAGTTAATTGCTCGGTTTATTTACCGACAGCCATCTCCGGGTAAAGTAATACCGGTTAATTATGCATCGAATCCACTGCAACGACTTAACTAATGCATAAAATAATAGGTGGCATATTTAAACAGTTTAATTAGTAATATCGAATTCTTATAACGTATTCGCCTACAGTGTTATTAAAACTTCTGTGGCTAAAATTAAATGCCATTTGCAGCCAGCATAAAAGAATTCCTGAAATAAATTATTCAATTACATTTAAATTTTGAGTATGGACCAACGTGTCTTCAATTTGTATTATCTCCCTCAGATTATTTTAAGTATATTTAAAAATACAGCGCTTAAGTATTTTTTTAATTTGAATAAAATCCAAAGTAAATTATTTGCCATGAAATAAGAATCATCCTGTACGAAGTGTTGCAAGAACGCGTCATTATTTCGCGCGCATTGTTGGCACTGGCCACATTGTCCGCACAGTGGCGCTCAATGCCTCCTAATGCTGTTTACCATTGTCTAGCGCAAGAACAAAACGCGCAGTCGAGGACTCACGCGGCTCCGCGCCTGAATGGCACATCGCCTTTGCCATTGCCTTCCACGAACGAAAGTTGATAGATCGAATTTCGAATTGATTGATTGTGAACGAAGAGAAAAAAATATAAAATGAACGACAAGGTTACGTTAAAAAGTTTCATGTCTACACATTTACTACAGCTTAATAGTTCTTTACCGATTCATGGTGTGAGTTACTTACCTGCATTCCGTGTATTTCGATTTATATAAAAAAGATAAACTAAAAAGACTTTATTTATTGAATTCAAAACAAGTAATAAAAACTCTAATTTAATTATTTCACCATGTTTTGGGAAACATCGAGTTATAACGCAGTATATTAGCCGAAAAAAAACTGTCGTTTCTCACTGATTTACAATATCTATAAAACTTCAGTTAAGTGCTGAATTTTATGTTTTAATTCGGTCATTTTATGACAGAAGCGCACATGGGCGGCCTCTGGCGATGTCAGATGGTATTATTGATATTTTTTTCACTTATTTTTGGGAGTTTTTCACAGAAATACTTGCCAGTAATAAAAATTGGTTACGGGTCAGATTTTATGATCTCATTTGATTTCGAAATGTTTCGCTGTTTGTTATTAGCGTGTAAAGATTATCTAGTGTTATAAAAATATGGGTAATAATAGTTATACCGTTTGAGTTATATACCAAAAAAAAAATGCTAAATGTAGAACAGGTACAAGACTTAGAAAAGTTTCGGAAATTGTTATTTAAGTAATTACTTATTGTGCCCGTTCTTCAATTTCTCTAAACATTCTTCACAGGTTTCCACAATCCCCCGCAGATTTAAAAACAAAAGTGGGAATTATAACAATAAATTTGTAGAACAACGACACAATCGAAGTAAACCAAAACAAATTAAACGGGCGCATTGTGCTGAATTTGTTTTAGAAATTGTGACATTTGTGACCATTCAGGGGCTCGCTGTAGGAACTGCCAGATATATGGCAGGTTGTAAAACCATGGACGCAAGCGCAGAAAAACAAAACTATTTCTTTAGATATTTATATATACACGCTGTGTTGAGGAGAAATGATATCGTTTTAGGGTTCTTTCATGAGAAACAAGCCAAAAACAGTAAAAAAAACCTAGTGTTCATTTCTCGCAATACACAACAAACAAAATGAGCGAAAATAGAAATAACGTAATCAAATATTTTAATATATTTTATGATTATGGCTCCAAGACACTCAAACTTAACTTACTCTAGCACTGGATTCGCGCATGAAAATATAAAGTTTAAAAAAAACAAGGATTTTAATTTGGCTGAATGCCCAAGTAGTGTGAAGCCAAATGGATATTGAAAAAAATTAAGCAAATAATTTAGTTTTCTGTCTACGAAATAATTTATACAGAACCCTGGCAATGCTTTCAAAAAAGCATTGCCAGTATATTTTTTCATGAACAAGGTAGCAGCCAGCGGTCTAGTTCGGGCCATGACGGGCCATTAACGAAGGGCTAACAACAACGACATTCACCCATATTGTGGAGCTCTGTACTACATCAAGAACCAAAGGAGATCTTTGTCTCTCCCAAATTTTACGTAAACAATTGTAAAATATAATTTACAAGTTCTTTGTGCCAGTTTATTGTAAAATTTACAACTTTAGAAAGAGTTGACAAGCCACGCTATTCCTAACTGAAGGTGGAAATGAAAGGTGAGGCAACAGCCGCGTCGTTAATTGAAGCAATGTCGCCATATTTTACCAAACACGTGTTTTTATGGTAATTCTAAACAACTTCCGCAAATAAAGATCGTAGTTGTCATATTTTTTATTAAAATTGTATAAACTTAAAGAAGAGTGTTGACCTGTTGAGTTTTAGTGTTAACCTGTTATTACAATAAATTATTGAATGCTAGTCGTTATGCCTTTTTTTAGTTATAATAAATTGTAAATGATCATAGAACATAACAAAATATCCTCGTATAGCACTAACCCGTTAAATATCACCAGTTTATTTTAACAGTGTTTATAGGTAATTGAACTCTTCTTCAAAAAAGGAGGAGGTTCTCAATTCGACTGTATTTTTTTTAGTGTTTATAACCTCCAAACTTTCTTTAAGTTTTGGTTTTGGTTTAAGTAGTGCGATCACTAAGCCGGTATCACATAAAATTCAGAGTCCCAGTTAACGTCACAAATCGCAATGCTGTATTATTATTTTTATTTTCACACGATTTGTACATAAAGCCAGTGTCAAAATATAATAAAGTATTATATAATTAATTTTCAAGTTTTATAATAATTATTTTCAAAGCATTCAGAACTAAGAGTCTCAGTCAGTCAGAAGTCTAATCAAAGTCACGATTCAGTAAAGTGGTGGGTGTTTACTGGAACTTCTCGTGAGTTTCAAAGACGACACGAAATGTCACCTTTTTATATCGTTTGCCCACCCTCGTACACCAAAATGACCTATTAACACACGAACAAACACAGAATTGAGAAAAAATTAAAAATAAAAACAATCTCATTATTCGGTTTCCCGCCAAAACATTCAGTAGAGTTAAAATGTCTGGGTCATTTCAGTCACGCTGTCACTAGAATTAAAAATAGAACTCTATAATGAAGTCGTAACGCATAATAAAAGAAACGGCCAGTAACAATAACATCGTCAAGTTATAAACAATATATTTTTTCCTCACATCGGGCAGGTGTAGCGGCGGATTAGAATGTTATAATATTAATGTTTTATTTTGGCATGCGGAGATGCGGCGGGCATTTGATGCGGCAGTTGTCCGAGTCAAAAGAGATCACAGGGTTATTAATTCTGTTAACGCCCTATAAATATTCGGCGATTTAAAAAAGTTTCGGTAAAACTTTGGGTCGTTTTCGACCCAATAAAATTAACACGATTTTTTTATACTGGCACAAAAATCTATAATCAAATGAGGTCATGATTACATAAAAATTCACATTATAATACACATAAATATTTTAAATATAATGTTCTTGAGAATATTATATAATTAGTGCTAGAGAATAGATTTACGAATTATCAATTGATTTTATCAAAGCCATACCAGATAAAGATAATTAGTACATATTATAAACAATACCATCAGATTACGAATTACAAGAATACACGACACTAACCTAACATAAAATACAAACACTCTACCTTTTGTAAGGCTAGAAGCTGACGTGAGCACTTAAATAATTCAAATAAGTATAGTTAGATATATAGTTTAATACTTTCACTTTAGAATAAAATATCTGCAGTTCCAACCCTCCATCGCTCATACCTTGTCCACCTCATCACCGTGACCCTCACTAGCCGCGGGGGTCTCCAGGGCTGCTCATCAATTACCCGGCCTGTGCGCCGCCCCGCCCGGCGTGCCAGCCCGTCAACAGGTGCCCGACGGATCTGTCAGTAAAGGTAACTAAGCATCACGTAGTAGCCTGAGACGTCAGGTGGACATCTTAGGTCGCGTGGACGGTCAGTGCTGACGTCGGTCGTCCTTAGCTATCGCAATGAAAACCGTGCAGACGTAAGGGACGTCCACAGTTTTATTCTGAAGTCAGTACTGACTCGTTCGTAGCTAACGCAATGAAAACCGTGCGGACGTAAGGGACGTCTACGGTTTTATTCCGAAGTCAGTACTGACGTCGGTTGTCCGTAGCTATAGCAATGAAAACCACGAGGACGCAAGGAAATTCTAAGGCCTCAGTTTTAGTAATTAAAAAAACAACAGTATTTTAAAAACGTCTCCCTATCCCCAAACACACATTTTGTTTTCAATAAATTATTACTTTCGCATTTCATTGTGATTTATGTTGTATCGGTTCTAAAAGTGCCGATCGCTATAGTTCGTGATTATGATGCGATGCGCCCGCGCATCGTCGCTAGGGTTGCCACTAATCCTGACTCTTTAATAAAGAATTCATTTCAATAGCTTCTAGAGTTCAAGATTACATTGAATGAGTAACTTATGTATGGGAATGAAATAATGGATTAGTATTTGAAATTAAATTATTTACAGCTAAGTGATAGGACCAGCACGGCTGGCAGAGACCGGATGAGAAGAGCATTAGGAGAGTTCTCGATCAGTGGACGAATATGAGCTGATGATGATGATGAAGATGATAAGACCAGCAGGTCTTATGCTTGATTTTCTAAAATTCTTGAATCTTGGGGCTGTAGTTTGTTGTACATTTGTAGGTAAGTCATATGACCCTTGCTGGCAACCCTAGCTTATTGTACGGTTTGACCAACAAATTGAGACATCGATGATTATTCAGCCCGGGTCATTAGGAACCGGATAATAACGTAATGTTCCGAGCTGGTTAATGATTTATTTTGTGATTGCATTAGGCTCAAGTTCACCAACATTTAAACTGTGGTTAACCCACAATCACACAAGACATATAGTTTTATTTCATTTTATTTGACTGAGTGGCGAGACGAGCAAGTTGTTCACCTGATGGTAGGCGCTACGTCTGCCCATAACAGTCACAGCACCACGCACCACCCAGAATACTGAATGACATATTTCTGCGCGGCACTGCACTGCGCTCGTCACGCTGAGGCATGAGGTATGATGAGTATGTGTAAAACTATATACAAAATGGCCCCTCTCCACCCGCGCAATCCGTTAAACACACATCCTCACACCTCTATTAATACGAATACTCAATATTACACGCCCATATGTAATAAACAAACTATTTGCATGAACTTTCTTACCAACGGGTTGTCTTTTGTTTTGCTCGCGTTGTATCTGAATCAGTACAGAAATAGGTTTTAATGTTAAAACTTTTCATACAAAGATGATGTGTGTAAGATGTTCCAACTTACAAATTTGGCGCGTGTGCAAACGTCATTCATATGTGTGAGTTGTTAAATTACCTTTTGTACGGAGTGTCTCGGGTGTGCCACAGTTAACTTGAAGTTCTCATTTAATTTTCAATTAACTGTGGTTTAACTGTTTCGAAGTAGAACTAATCATTTGATCGGTTACGGAGAAAGTCTGGACGCGTGATTTACTATTCTCATACGCTTTATTAATTAATGGATTTAGGAGTGGATAATGAATTAATGATTTTTAAAGGTTATTGTTTAAATGTTGGTAGCGTTGTCAATTTTTTTTTACAACACAAGCCTCGAAATGCACTTGAGTTGCCTCTAAGACCGAAAAAATGTTGTTAAGAATTATGAGTTAATTTTGTTCATTTATTTTGCATTTCTTTTTTGTAAAACTTTATGACAGTAAACTGCTATTGGGGATATGGGGAACGATGGAGAAGACATTTGAGTAGTTATGGGATTATATAGGTGCTTAAATCAAATAAATAAAAATTAATAAACGCATGCCATGATGTCTAATGTTGTATTTTTTTCAGTCTGACAGGTAAATAAGCATTGCCACTGGTAAAACTACTTACTAATTACAGATCCTTAGAATAGGTCCCTACGTAATGAAATTAAACAGATTCCGAATTTAAAAAAAATGCATTTCTAGAGTTGAAAATCTTGATAGAGCAGTTTCTTCACAACTTTTTTATTTTATGTTCTGGCTCCGCGCAATTTCTGCATTCAGCCAGTGTCAAGTTCGAAATACAGTGACATTATGTAAGTTTCATATAACTTTAGTTTCCAATTGAGTCACTTTTCGTTACTACCATACTATTATTATAACGTTTCAAAATGTAAAGTCCATTTCCCAAGCAATTGGTGCAACACGAGCCGGTCCCCATCTGAACACTAACAAACGTAACAACTGTTAACGACTCTGTATTTTTATAACAAATACTACTTTCATAAAGACCAACACAAGTTTTGCGCTATCTCCAACCCTTATAGCTTTAGAAATAAGGTTTCAAATGTGTTTCTGTGGTTGTTAAGTAGTTTTCGAGGATAACAGGCGTCCTGCTGGGAAGTCCGCTCTTTGTAATGCTATTCTCCCGGTTCCACTCGCCCTCGCCGTTTTGTAAGTCATTACTTGCTTGCTCCTATAGTGCATAATTGGTTTACACTTTTTATTTGATAGTTTTGAAAATAGTGTGCAATCTATTGGAAAGTAATTTTTAGTTAAGTCTTTTAGTTATGTTTGTAGACGGTATAAGCTACTGGTGTTTTATTGTATTATAGGAAATTTAAACTGTAACTATTTAAGCTTTTAGCTAATACAGATTATGTTAAGCTTATTTAGCTTATGTTTTTTTAACAGTCCCTTTACTCTTGTTCTATTAATTAACTTACGTTCCATTAATTAACTAACTTCATTAAGTGACAACCTACAAGTCAGTAGATTAAAGGCTAAAAACTTTATTCACAAAAAAATATGAACGTCACTTAGTACTGCGCAGTAACTACAGCATCGTAGTGAGCACATAACTTTTTTATAAAAAGGGGGGTCAAATGTTTGGAAGTTTTCCAATCCACTACCAGTTGGCGTCGTAAATCCAAAAAAGTATTTATTTTTCCAAAAACTCTTTTTACCACAGTCAAATAAACGAAAACCTATTATTTCTACAGTGTGTAGAGTAGATAAAGCGTTTTCTAAAACAAAGAACCAACAAAAAGTATTAGGAGACATTAACTTTTTTACGGTCTCATCCACCTGTGTTTAATCTAGTGGTTAATTGTGTTGTATATCATCCACGGGCGGTTAACGATGGTGCGCTATCGCATATCGCATCCACTCGGGTTTACGCGTAAGCTGGTAGTAGTGTGCGAGGATTGTCGTTAAGTCATTTCATTCAATTATTCTGGTCTAAGCCATGGTTTTAATAACTTTAAACGACGCCTAAAGCGTAAGACAGACCAATGAAAAGCGGCGTGAGGCGCGCCGCACGGCGCTGTCATTTAGATACATATTGACAGCACCGCGCGTCGCTGTCGCTTTGATGAAAATGTACCAATGTGACAGCGCCAAGCGTAGCGCTGCACGCCACGCTGCATCGATCTATTTTTCGCCTTAAACCACTTTCAAACCGTTTAGGCATCCATTTAGGAATCTTAGCATAAAGAGGAAACAGGCAATAAGGATGTAGAAGCTAAAACTCATTTCATTTTCATTTTCAATCATTTATTCATAGGAATAATTGTACAGGAGATAGGTAGGAATTAAGTCAAATGCAAGGCAACACTGATTCAAGGTTCCACACACAGAGACTAAGCAGAGCTTAAAAGTAACATTGGCTGTTTTGTCATGGTCGTAGTTTATACCATCGTTTGTTGAGCGCAGTAATGCCGGCTTCTGATAAAACAGTTCATCAAGCAGCTCAAGGGCTTCCGACTCGGCTTAACGAATGTCCGAGTTAAAGGTCCGAGCTGCAGTCAATCGATAATAGCCCTTTTACTCGGACATTCGTTCAACAACCGCAAGTTCCCTGAGGACTGGAAGGATCCTAACTTAATTCTGCATTATGAACTGTAGATCTGTAGTACAGTTCCCCGTCCACTTGTCCACTCAAAGGTCATCATTAACAAGCACAAATACATAAATGTCAAAAATTAAAAGCTTTGTCCTGAAACCACGCGGACACTTTAAAATTGATGACAGCAATAACGTTTTTAACGGCAATACTCGCCTTTAAAAAACACATTGCTTTCCCACTGTTTGAGTTTTATTTACACAAGAAAGCTTTGTTTGTTAACTTTATTGTGCTTTTGGACGTAATAAAGTCGCCTTGCTGCTTATCGTATGTCACAATCGGGGGGCATAAATTGAGTTGAAATTTTATGTCTCTTTTATCATCTGGATCGCCAATACTGCCAGCGGTCATAATACTGCTTAAATTTTGTATTTTACGTGCGATTTTTCGTACATAATACGTAGGTACATTTTCTATAATATATAATTAATACTTTTTATATTACAGATCTATGCTATAGTAGAGCACTGTTTCCAGTGAAATTACTAGGCATATGAAACTTTAGAGCCCGTGTCTCAGGGTGAAGAGCGCAGTGCCGTGCCGCGCAGGATTATGCAATTCAAAGTTCTAGATGGTACTGTAATTGTTATGGGCAGGCGTAACGCTTACCATCCCGTGAACGACATGCTCGTCTCGTCACTCAGTCAAATAAATAAAAATTGTTTTCTGTATCTTGGGACCTGACAGTTGGTATTACAATGCAATACTGTACTTCGCATATAAGGACATTTTCGTAAAATTATGTACATTCCGTAATTCTGCTTGTCCCCAGAATAAATATTTTTTTTGAGACAAATCTATGCATTTTTTATATAGAAAATGTATTGTCATTACTTAAATTAACTTTTTGCCTTTCACATAATCTAAATAAAATGCAACATTATTAATTACAATAAATACTAATTCATTTTAAAGTTTGGCTATTATTTTGCACAGTACTGTCCCCTAGTAACTAACTACACTTTTGAACATGCCAAAGTCGACATTTATCAGGAAAAGTTTTATTATTATAAAATATCAGATATTCAATTATGAAACACAATAATACAGCATTTATCTTATTTTTCTATTTAATTTATACGTTAAAGATTGTCCCATCGTTTTGTCGATAACGGACATGTCCTGACCCGTTACCGTAATTTAAACAATTTAAAAACATGTTCTACTAATACATTGTATTTTATAAAATTGTACCATCAGAGTAGAAGCTGTCATTTTGTTTTTTTTTGTTGGCGGCCATATTAGCGACTTGTTTTTGAACTTTTTGATCACTGCAGCAAGCGCTTACCTTGTTTTCACAGGCAATTGTCCGGTAGATTATCATGAATTTATCAAACAAGTACTATTATATTCAGCTTAACATTAATAGTATCATACAGGTTAGTTATTTCCACGCTAAGATACATTACTCAGTATAAGAAATCGAACAATATATATAGTTTATTTAAAGAATTTGCGTAATATGATGTGGTTCCGTTACTTTCTGTCCGTTACCATACAATCGGTAACGTATGTGCCGGACCAAAATAGTAACGAACAGGACAGCATAAAGTTGCGGTACAGAAGGATTGTTTTGATTTTTTACTACTTAATGAAAATAATAATTATTACTTTTTTTTTTTGCTAATTTTAATTACTCATACGAATCAGTGTAACTTAGAGTTATTAGAATTTACATAATAGTTACTTAGTTGTTTTAGTTTTTTAATATAAAAAACAAATGTTTCATAACGACTAATATTCTGTGTTATACCGAATTTCAATAAGTAATTCATGTTTCTTTTTGTGGTTTTGCAAATATTTTTGCATTTTATTAAATATCTAAAATGTCGAAGTGTGACCTCAACTTTACTGTGTCCTGTCCGTAACGGAGAGGTCAGGTTACGTTACTGTCCCTTTAAAAAGTTTATTGAATTTGTTGATTATTACTTATTTTTACTAACAATTTCAAATATATTTCTGTTATTATTACAATTTAATGTTTAAGAGTATACCAGAAACAAACATTTTAATTTTAATTATATTTTTTTATATAAAACATCAAAATAGAATATTATGGATGGCGAAAAGTAACGATACGGACACACTTATTGTAAAAATGATAAATAAGTAAAATGTAACAAAACAATGATTAATGTATGTTTCGTACTGAAACAGATTTCTTTTCTTTTTATTTTGAGTGTTTTCGAACGTAACTACACAAAGACTATTCCGCTTAATATTTTGTGTTGGTACGAGATTATTATGGCCCACGACTTTGGGTTGGCCAACCGAAAGTCAGTCGTCCTTCAAATGCGCGTGCGAGCACTTGTCGCGTCGCGGTGTTTTGAGCTTTCACCGGTAGCTCCATTTCGTGGACGCCATTCCCATCCTCGGAGACGAGCTCCAGGATTAAGTGTAGTGTGGATTGCCTGATCACACCTCTATCCCGGAGGAAGGTGATACGGGATCAGAAGAAACCGCCCCATCGGCGTCCTATGGATATATCTCTGTGCACCATCATCCCCCATCTAACCCGAAGACAGCGCTGATTACACACCCGAGAGGCCATCGACGGATTTCCCAAGTAAGTTCGTAGGCCATAATATCTCCCCGTAACATTTTTGATCCGTTCGAGCCGGATCTGCGGATTTTCTTTGCTGTAGTCACGTTGTCCAAATCCCGTTATTAGTGCATATTTTCCCATTTTTGGAAACCATCCGAGTATATTTTAGTGTTTGTCGTAGCGGCGTTACGCGTCCCGACAATATTTCCCAATTTTTCATCTTGATTTTGCCGATTTTTGATTTTTTTGTGTGCGACATTACGTGTCCATTAAAAATGGCGGAACAAGATATTTTCGAAAGAGAAGTTATACTTGACGACGTCAAACGTACTTTAGAGTTTTACGAACTCAATGAACAGCAATTTAAAGCGCGAGCAAAAGATATTCTTTCTATTCAGAGAAAATTCCTTAAATTGCAAACTAAAATTGAGAAGTCACAAATGAAATTGTCAACATTTGACCGAGAGGAACAGTTACGTATTCGAACTCAATTCAATGATATTTATTACGCAATTGTCAGCCATGTCGAAGTTCTGAAGAAAAACGATGAGGAGTGTAGGCGCATGAGTCGAGTTTCCTTTAACAATACAATACAACCGACTCACGGGGGTTGCTGTAGTAGGTTACCGAATCTTCCGTTGCCGTCATTCGGGGGAGAATTGACCGATTGGCCACCATTTTATGACCTATTTCGCTCCATGGTTGATAATAATGACGCCTACACAGATAACGAGAAGTTTAGGTATCTCCTTCTTACCTTGAAAAACGAGCCCTATAACTTAATAAAATCGATACCTATCACGGACGAAAATTATACCGTCGCGTTAGATATTTTAATTTCAAGATATGAGAACAAACGAGTCATAGCTTCTCAACATATTGATCGTATTCTGGATATTCAATCCTGTGCCGAGAAATCAAATCAAAGTGTGCGTAATTTGTTGAATATTTACCATGAGAATATAAAAGCGTTACAAGTAATGCATTTTCCTACAAATCAGTGGAGTTTTTTGTTGTTGAATATTTTACTACGTAAAATACCTACTTCCATTCGGATGCGATTCGAGTTAACATTGCATAAACCATCCGATGTACCCAACGTCGACTTGTTAATCGAGTTTTTAGAACGAGAATTAACCGCCAGCGAAATAGTTGAATCTGGCAGTAGAAATATTCAAAATGTAGGTAGTCAGAGGAAAGAGTACGTCGCTCCAACGTTCCGTCGAGCGTTGGCTGCCGGCGTGGCCAGCCGCACTTCGACTCAGGGTGCGAGCGGTTCTCAGCCTTCTGTCAATAATCGCAAGAATCAGAATTGTGTATGTTGCGATGCTCAACATCCATTAAGAAAATGTAATAAGTTTTTGAATTTGTCACCAAGCAATAGGTATGCGTTTATCAAAAATAAAGATGTTTGTTTCAATTGTTTACGCAAAGGTCATAACGTTTCTCAATGCAAGTCGAGTTTTGTTTGTCGTTCGTGTAAAAAACGTCATCATACATTGATTCACTTTACTTCTGAAGGTGATACTAGCCGTGCGAGTGAGAGAAGTGTTTCTTTACCGCTCACGGAGGAACGGGAAGAGAACATTCCGAGCACCTGTACTCAGCACGCTATGTCCGCGAGTCAAGCGACACAAATTAATTGCGCGTCGTTCAATGCTCCTTTTGGCACAACAAATACTGTGTTGCTTTCGATGTATGTGTAGGTAATGAAAAGCGTTCGACTGTCCGGTGTCTTATCGATACGGGAAGCCAGGCTTCGTTCATGACGGAATCGTGCGCACAGCGGCTAGGTATAAAGCGTTGTTATGCGAATGTACCTGTTTACGGGATAGGTGACACCAAACCGGTACGACCAATGGGAAAGATTTCGTGTTGCATAACTCCGAGAAATGAACTTCAACCTTCTATACCGATTGAAGTTTTAGTATTGCCGAAACTTATTCCTAAAATGCCTAGTGTACCACTGCCTCATATGGGGTGGGCACACATTCAAAATTTAAATTTAGCCGATCCTTTGTTTCACACTCCACAGCCGGTGGAGATGTTGTTAGGTGCAGATGTACTATCTCACATAATTTTAGGAAACGTAATAACGGGTTCGCCCGGTTCGCCGATCGCTATGAACAGCGTTTTCGGTTATTTGTTGTTGGGAAAAATAGCGTTCAACTCTCCGACTCCATCCTCAGTTCAAGCTTGTTTTAGCTCATTATCCGATGACGGCGACTTGAAACGATTTTGGGAACTGGAGTCAGTGCCTGAGGTGAAGGCACTCACCCCCGAGGAACGTCTATGTGAATCCATATTTGAACGCTCACACTATCGTGACGTCACGGGACGATACACAGTAGCTTTACCACGTAAACCTGATGCTACGCCCCTAGGTGAATCACGAGATATTGTCCTCGCTCGGTTCCATAAATTAGAGCAACGTTTACAACGGAACCCGAGTCTTAAAATTGAGTCTCACGCGTGCTTGCAGGACTATCTTAAACAAATGTATAGAAATATACTAGTACAAGAATCTGATAGGGACTTGCAACGCATTCTGTGGCGTACGTCGCCCGATGAACCCCTCCGTGATTATCGTCTGCGGACGGTAACATTTGGTGTGAGCACTTCCCCTTACTTAGCTCTTCGTACCATTAAGCAATTGGCTTGTGACGAAGCATCTAATTTTCCCCTAGCGGCAAAGGTTTTAACCGACCAAGTGTTCGTCGACGATGTGGTCGCGGGCGCGAGCGATGAATCACACGCTCTGGTATTACAACAGCAATTGTTAGGTATTTGCAAATCACTTGGGTTTGAACTACGTAAATGGCACAGTAACTCGCCGGCGATACTCGCCGCGGTTCAGGCGCCAGAGGTTCATGGTGAGCGGCGGGAAGAGGTGCCCTTTGCTCCCATGGAACATGACCATCAAACCAAAATAAGGGACTCAAGGGGACTTTTACCCTCCACATTCTTACAGAACGACATGTGGTTTCACGGCCCAGCATGGCTTCGTGAGGATCCTACTGCGTGGCCAGTATTTAAAAGTATCCCTAGCACGGGTGAGGAGAAACGTAATCCACCGGTCGAGTCTGCATCAGCTACGCTGATCGACGATGTTGAGGTCATAAACCAGTTTTCAACCTTGAGTAAACTATTGAGAATTACTTCTTATATTTTTCGCTTTTACTATATTCTTAAATCGCGCGTCAACAAGGAAAAGAGTTCCTATCTTAGTTACATCACAGTCCACGAGTATAAACTCACGCTTAATCGTTTCATTTATTTAGTGCAACACCAAGTGTTTCATAAAGATTTTGAAAACATTTCACAGGGTAAACCGCCCTCAAACCAATTGAGACGTCTTAATCCGTTTATCGATGATTCGAGTTTTTTGCGAGTCTCCGGACGTCTACATAAATCCCTTTTGTCGTACGAGTCAAAACATCAATTAATTTTACCCAAAAAACACCCTCTTTCGATTTTAATAATTGACGATGCCCATATTACGCATCTTCATGCGGGCACTCAAGCCGTTCAATATTTACCTTTACAAAAATATGCGATTTTATCTAGCCGAGATATAATACGTAAACAAATCTTTCGTTGTGTGCGCCGCTTCCGTGTGCGTCCGGTACGTCTACAGCCTGCGATGGCGCCGCTCCCAGCGGTCCGGCTGCGACCCGAGCGCCCATTCATGAAAACAGCTGTTGATTACGCGGGCCCGTTTTACGTGCGAGCTAATAGGGTTCGTAATGCTAAAATCATCAAATGTTATGTCGCCGTGTTCGTGTGTATGAGTGTGAAGGCTATACACTTGGAGCTCGTATCGGAGCTATCTACTGAGGCGTTCTTAGCAGCCCTGCGCCGATTTACATCGCGCAGAGGTTTGTGCAGCGACATTTACTCTGATTGCGGAAAGAACTTCCAGGGTTGTCATAACTATTTGAGAGATTCGTACGAGTTTTTAAAAAATGACTCAGTTCAATGTGCTTTGAATTCTCAAACCTTGAAACAGGGCATTACCTGGCATTTTCAACCACCCTATACCCCACATTTTGGGGGTTTGTTTGAAGCGGGAGTGAAGAGTTTCAAACATTGTTTTCGTCGTGTAGTGGGCGCTCAAGTGCAGACCTATGACGAGATGCACACCCTGCTATGTCAAATAGAAGCGGTGCTGAACTCCAGACCACTGTGTGTGGACCCTTTGAGTGCGGATAGTTCAGACCCCTTACCCCTATCAGCCGCTCACTTCTTAGTAGGAGGGCCTCTGACGGCCATTCCCGACGTCTCCCTGACCGAGGAGATGCCAGGTAGACTCTCACGGTGGCGATGGGTGCAACAGTGTGTCCAGCACTTCTGGAAACGATGGAGTCGCGAGTATTTACATGAGATTCAACAACAGGGCAAATGGTATAAGGATCGCGGTGCTCCTATCTGTGTAGGCGACATTGTTGTGGTATGCGACGATAATCTTCCACCACTCCAATGGAAACTTGCTCGTGTTCATACACTCCATCCGGGCTCCGATAATAAGGTGCGAGTTGTGACTTTGCAAACGGGCAAGAGTCTATTCAAACGAGCGATCGTAAAAATTTGTAAACTGCCTTTAGAATGATTATTGTTTACGAATTCGTAAAATTAGTTCCTAAGTTTTAATTACCTATACTAGTTGTTTACAACAACCTTAGATCAAGTTTAAGTTTATAGATTGAATAACTTTCTGTTCATTGAGTTTTCGTGTTAAAAGAACTTACAGTCTTTTAAGGTGAGCGGCATGTTTCGTACTGAAACAGATTTCTTTTCTTTTTATTTTGAGTGTTTTCGAACGTAACTACACAAAGACTATTCCGCTTAATATTTTGTGTTGGTACGAGATTATTATGGCCCACGACTTTGGGTTGGCCAACCGAAAGTCAGTCGTCCTTCAAATGCGCGTGCGAGCACTTGTCGCGTCGCGGTGTTTTGAGCTTTCACCGGTAGCTCCATTTCGTGGACGCCATTCCCATCCTCGGAGACGAGCTCCAGGATTAAGTGTAGTGTGGATTGCCTGATCACACCTCTATCCCGGAGGAAGGTGATACGGGATCAGAAGAAACCGCCCCATCGGCGTCCTATGGATATATCTCTGTGCACCATCATCCCCCATCTAACCCGAAGACAGCGCTGATTACACACCCGAGAGGCCATCGACGGATTTCCCAAGTAAGTTCGTAGGCCATAATATCTCCCCGTAACAATGTATAATTGGCAAACAACGCAATTAAAACACGTTGAAGTAATTATAAACGGTCAAATGAATAATTTGTTTATTTTATCAACAATCTTTGGTTGGTAACGAACATGACATAATTCGATGCAATATTTTAACTTTTATTCAAATAAAATACAATTAACTCAAATTCATAAGAAATTACTATTTCGCACAATAGTTTATAAAACTGAGAATGCAAATAAATCAAAATTATGTTATTTTATTTAAAAAAATTAAAATCGAAGATTTTTAATTTTGGTACAAGTTCTGACGAAAATGCCCATAAGTACGTACCAACATATATTTTTCCATCCAATATTTATATTCAGTAACTGACAGCTTTTTAAGCACTAGCTTTACTCCGTTTTGCTTTTGTTTCTATACTGTTTCTGACTGGCTTTTCTCTTGTTCATTTTTATATGTGGGTAAACTTCCTCGTTCACACTGTTTTCTATTCACTTATAATAATATAACAGTTGTCTCCTGATACATTCCAAATATGGAAGATGCGTCTAAATGATTCACGTGACTTAACGACGCGCCATCACATGTAATTGATATACCATCTACTAAACTATCTAGAATGAACATATACCCTTATTTTATTGGTCGTAAAACTTTTATTCGTCCGATATGTTTATCTGGAAGTAATTTTAATTGCGGCCCACCGCGTATTAATTCCCTTTTTATGGATGTTTTCAGTTTTTGTCGCCGGTGACCCGTGACTTATATGGCTACTTTTCAGATAGTCAGCTAACAGTAATTGGACGATATGCTTTTATTGATAATTATTATTGGTCGTTTAAATTTTGTACATCTTCTTCCCAATAAACTGAACGCAGCGGTCACACCGCTGTTGCGTAGACATCGCTTCTCGTGAGATCCAATAAAATGTTGCATAGATTTTTTTATTCGACTGAGTGACGAGACGAGCAAGTCGTTCAACTGATGGTAAGTGCTACGCTTGCCCATAACAGTTGCAGTGCCACCCTGAACTTTGCATGGCATAATCCCGCGCTTCACTGCACTACGCTCGTCACCCTGAGACATCGGCTCTAAAGTCTTATATGCCCAGCAGTTTCGTTGGTAACAGTGCCATAGCACACTACTGCTTGGCGGATGAATATCTGGCAAAGGTATAGTACTTCTCCAGGCGGCCTCTTGCAGAAGAGGCCTCCCTCTAAAAGCACTAAATACAAAGATAGTAAAAGTTATATCGCATCAATATCCAAAGTATCCGCAAATTACAATTTTAGGAAGCTATTCGGAAGCATATTGTAACAAAGCCGCCGAGCGGTCATCATTTCTTCTTACCCTGACATCACCGACGTGACAAATACCAATAAGCCGGGGTTCAGCTGTTCTGGGCGCGTGCTACTCGACTTCCTCTGATCTTTGACTCGGCCAATTGCCCCCAGCTGCCGTCTTCCCCACAAGACCTGCTCAATTGGAGCAATAGGGCCCCTCGCTGGCCTGCAGCCCGAGACGCGGGGGCGGCGGGGAAGGCATATCTCCACTCGCCTGGACTATTTATTAAAACCATATTACTCCTGCATACAAACCATACCTTGTTATAGGCTAACAAGGATCAGAGTCGCATTTTGCAACGTTTAGTCATCGTGGTAAGAAAATATGTTACTCAATCCCTTATTGTCACGAGGATATGAGTTGAAGTGGTTCGCGATCAACGAGGTGTTTCCGCCTCAGATGTTTACGTCTGAGTACTTTGTTTAGACACTTCTTGGTTTCGACTTCGAGTATGGAAACCTCTTCGTTTCTTCTGTCAGTTATTGTCAGTCTGTAGTGACAATTGGACTAGAAGTAACACTTTTCTGTGAAATCAGAAAATGTAAATATTTTGGTAAATATGGGGACGTAAAATTTTCAAGATTATACCTGAGTCCATCGGTGGTTGATCTCAGAATGATTCTAAAGCCAGTAAATTTTAATCGGAAGGAGTTCCGGCGTGGTAAGAATTATAAGATGTCGATCAAAGAAAAGGTATCCGTTAACCGGATCACAAGATCGACGCTGTTCAGCCTCAATAATCTGGAGCAACTGGAGATCGAGAACTCTCTATCGAAACCAACCAGTCGGCTGCCCCCACCTGAAGCTGAATGCTCCAGAGACTTCGCTGGATGCTTTCGGAGCTTTGAAAAAGACAGCTGCCCTTACTACACGGCGACATCTCATTCTTCAGCGTCCAGGCAATCCGATGTCCCCACATATCCAATGCAGTTTATACGATGGAATCCCCACGTGCAAACGTCATCTTCTGAAGACATGCCGTTATCTCTAAAAGATGAACCAAAATACAGCTGCAAGTGCGAAAACTGTTTCAAAGAAACTTGTCCAAATAAAGGGTCATCCTCCAGCGTCTTGAAGCCGCGCAGGGCTGCCATCATGATGTTTTCCAATAAGTACACTAATACTCCGAAAGTGAAGGACGTTGGGTGCGGCTACCTGTCAGTACCAGCCACACGGACGTCAGAAGTATTGGTAACAGCCTCCTTGATTGCCGCCAGAGATACCCACGCAATTACACACATCGACCAGCTTCAAAATCAACGTAAATCTCCCAATTCACCTCCTCAATCAATTTTAAAAGCAAACAGAACTGCTGACTGCAATGATTATTATCATCCCTATGAACACCCCCGTAATGATGACTATGGTCCCCCCAGCACCACACACCAGGTAGCTGAAAAAGACATCTACGACGATTATCAAAAACCCACCAGAGAAAGTTCTGTGAAATCATTCTTCAAAAGCTATAGTAAAAAGAAGAAAGCGCCCGAAGAAGCCACGAGAAGAAGTATTTATAACGAAGGTATAAGTGATCATGTAGCGAATCGGCATCCTTTGATGCCTTTACCACTTACATATGTCGAGGATAATAGAACTAGAAATGATGAGAGCAAAGCATGTCTCATACAAAACAAACGAGCTCAACCGGTTAGTGATGATGAGGACAATCAGATTCCACACTCCCACAGGGCTGATTCCAGGTACCATCACAGTTGTAAGACTTCTTCAAGCAAGATTTACTACATCGAGAATGAGGAGGTAAAGCACGTTGTCCCGGCTGTCGCTCCCAGTAAACCGAACTGCTATTACAAAGTTCCACCCATCAGGCTGCCCAAAAGAGTATTGATATCTGGTAGTGGGTTAGATACCTTGATTGATACGACTCGCCCGAGAGTAGCGCCTGTTTCTGCGAGATGGAAAAAACATTCCAAATAGACGATTTTTTTCTTGATGCTTCTGATTTGCATTGAAAAATTAGAAACTTGACATCTCTTTTTAGAATTTTACAAAGTTCTGCAAGAACAAGATTAGCTAGGACTAGGATAACCGTCCAGCTGCGCGGGGCATGCCAAATATTTAAAGCATACTACGGAACGAACGTCATTCGAGGAAGCTTCTATCCTGAACACCTAACGACCAAGCACGTTATTCTAAGTCTTGAATACTTTTAATTATTTGCATCTGTATACCTATTTCTAATATCGAAAATTAGGATCGCAGTCCTGTAACATCGATGTAACAAACACAAATCGAAAATATACCATTGACCAAAAGAAAACACCGATCTTTTATTAGCTCTCTTATCAATGACCACAACAATGCGTCAATTTAGTCTTTTGTGGTTTCAATTGCGAAAAGCAAACAGAGAGTCATATTCAGGGCAGCTGGTCTCCGCGGGCGAGGGTCTGGGAGGTCACCAGCTGCAGAGAAAGCATCCTTGATTGAATAATCCTCATGCAATTGGCACACCGACTGCGGTGGCGCCGTCAACATTTGGAGGTATAGTCATTGCAATTTTAATTTACTGATTCTTTAGGTAGGTTTACTTATAAGAGGATCAACATGCAATTTTTCTAGCTAGCTTAATTATTAGTTAATACCATCTACGAACCAGTACCGATAATTAATCTAGGACGTGAATTTTACCCTCCTAGAGTTTATCAGAGACTTTGATCTTTAAAATAGGTATCCAGGTATGGGATGACAACTTCTGACGAAGGTCAGGTTTGTTTGCGTCAGTTCAGTGATTGAAAAAATGCATGATCATGTTGTAAAATGTTACCGTCCCCTGCATCCCAGGGGTCAGCGCGCACGCGTCGCTTGCGCATCGCAATCTGCAGCTTGATAGGTAAACTTGTTTATTTATCTCAGATCCCTACCAGTGCGTTTTTATGAACGGAGTTGTTATGAATGCGATATAAACAAATGTTTCCTGGCTGTGGTGCATTCTACTTCTTGATGTTTGTTTTGGCATCGAAGTGTCAGACGTATTAGGTCAGGAGTCCTAGTACTCGCAAAAATCAAGTTGTGCGAATAATCGTGTTCGCACGCAGGATACATTTAATTCAATATGAATTCCGTGCTTGGCTAAGACTTTCAAGATCCGTAGATCACACTCCGAAATAATTCTCGGGTATTTGGATTTCGTCACGATGTTTTCCTTCAACGAAAAGGACAATTCTGTACATAGGTTTTACAAGGAACACATTGGTACATTCCCGCACTGGGATTTGAAACAACGACCCTCTCTTTAGAAAGTGGACGTTTTCCCACTAGACAATCACCGCCTATAATCAAGATAGCTTAATACAGAGTAATAAAATACACTCAATGACTGTTTTATACAGGAAAGATATTGAAATACACTGCAATAAACTTAAAACTCAATATCAGGAAGTTCATTAATAATAAACAATATGTTTGACCGCAGGTGCGCATCGCCTAATAATATTTGGAACGTAATAATCAAAAGTTTACGTTTCCAACACCAAAATATATTAAGTCTTAATTACTTTTATGGTTTCACAATAAAATTAAGGTAGATCTAATAAAGATTGAGCGGGTATCAGCATTAGACCGGGCATTATCTTATGAGCGCCGGGCCTTGGACACATCGCCTTATTCCATTGCATTTTAATATTTATTTGGTGACCATGATGACCGCGGAAAAGTTTTTTAACACTTAGAACATACTATAGTACTAAATATAGAATGAATACTCTTCATCCCCGTTATTCACTCCCCGCAACTCTACCAGCTATTCGGAGGGAAACCGGAAAATCAGTCAATATTACACGCTCAATTGACAAATGACACGACAAACGGATTAATATAAACATTCATGCTATCGGGTGGTAAAGCGGTGGTAGCCTGGTAGGAGAACGTCCGCCTTCCAATCAGAAGGTCGTGAGTTCAAATCCCAGTGCGGGCACGTACCAATGTGTTTCTGTAAAACATGTGTACGTAATTATCACTCGCTTTTCGGTGAAGGAACACATCGTGAGGAAACCAACATACCTACCCGAGAATTATTTCGTGTATAGGTATGTTATCCACCTATCCGGACTGGCCCCCGTGGTGGATTATGGCCAAACCCTCCTCACGAAAGTGAGAGAGAAAGTTCAGTGATTCTGTTGCATCGGTTTTCTCTCATGCTGAAGCAGAAAGAGAGCAGAGAGATCAGTATTGGAACCTTAATGGGATACTTAGTTTTTTATACTACAGAGCTGAGGCATTAATTTGTTTAGCCGATGGTAAGCACCACCCAACAACAGTTGGAGTGCCACTTTGTGCCATCCAGTCTTTCCATTGGAAATTTAGCGTGGCATTGTACGTCTGGAATAATATACCTTTTATCAAAGAAACTTATTATATGTTTCCTGGTTTCACCTGCTAGTATTCTGGTTTCTTCCAACATACTCACCCTACGACGCGAGTGTTAAATTCGTAGATATAACGGAAAACACGAGCGTGACAGCGTGACGACGGCACGCCCCTATCCATCATCCCCTGCCTGGGATGGACAGACATGCGAATAAACTTATCTATTTCATTAAAGATTGATAAGCCTAAAGTTAGGTCGAAAATTTAGAAATAAGCGGTGTTTAAAACAAAAACTAATGTTTTAAACATTCGACGGTATTGAATTTTCTGAATTTTTATTTATTTATATTAGATACTAGCTGTACCCTACCACGCTTCGCTGTGGCACATTCGCACATTCTCTGATACTCGTATGTCACTGATGAAAAAAATAGATAAAAACAATCCGTGATGCGGATTATATATCATGCTAAAATTTCAGATCGATCGGTGCAGAACTTTTTGAGTTTTTGAAGCGTACACAAACCAACATAACATTTATATATATATAGATTTTAAAGCATTTGAAATTTAGATTTTAAACATTTTGCCTTGAGCCATTTTAACTTTTTACGTTCAAACACGTACCCTAATAAGTACGTCCTTTCGCTAAGCATTTGTTTACAATCTATCTTAGTCAAAGAAAATACCATATCCTTACAATTAGAGGAACATTTAATGGTATTTGTTTTACCCAGTTATTATTTGTCGGTGGATATCAAAAGATGTCAAAATGCTGACGGATCAAACCGTTTGAAGTCCGCCGCGACAGGGGTGCGCAATCGTCGCGCATTTACATACATATGAGTTTTTCTCGTTACGCTGCTCATTTGATTAGGATGTATTATAATTTGATTAAGAGATAAGCTATGTTTATTAAGTGGTTACGTTGTTGCTGTTGGAAGTAGTGTAACAATATTATCCTGTCTAAGTAATTTCTTTGCTTAGGATGTATCATTAACAACACATATCGTCCCACATTAATCCAAGACACGAATCTATAATGTTCTAATGTTATTTATTATAGGAAATTTCATCAAAATCCGTTCAGCCGTTTCGGCGTGAAAAAAGGACAAACACACATACAAACTTTCGCATTCATAATTTTAATGTGATTTGTCTAAGTACCGCGCGACCGAAATCACGGGTTACAGGTAGTTTGTAAATGAATGTGATTACCCCTGGCCAATCAATCAGTCCGTCGTGATCGTTCGTCGATCGTTAGTCGATGGCATCGATCGGATGTACCGGTAATTATTCTGCCGCTCCCACATGCGATTGAGAGGAGTTTTTGTCGAAATAAATCTGGAGCGCGGCTAAGGGTTGGCAATTCCAATAGTAGCCCCTATCAAGAAAATGAAAATGCTTCTTGGAAATCATTAATATTGGTATTTGTTGCCAGATATTCATCTGCCAAGCAGTAGTGTGCGAACTTTAATGTGTTCCTGTTTTGAAGGGCATTGTTTTCAGCGAAACTACTGAGCATTTGAGACTTTAGAGCCAATGACTCAGGGTGACGAGCGCAGTGCAGTGCCGCGCAGGGTTATGCAATGCAGGTTTCTGCGTGGTGCTGTGACTGCTATGGGCAGGCGTAGTAGTATCAGGTGATCGACTAGCTAATCTCGTCACTCAGTCAAATAATTAAAAATTTGGCTTCATTACATATTAAGCTTTATTTTTTTTTTTTTTGAGTAATGCATGTTTAGCAACTAATACAAAAAACAAAGTAGAGAGAATTCTAGTTTAAACGATGGCATTTGATAACATTTGGCAATGAGTGTACTAAAATATAAAAATATCTGAGTACCACACATGTATGGATAAATCTTAGCATTTCAGTTAGCAATAATCGTTATTCAAATAACTGTAAGTCAGCCCTACGAGACCTCCGACCGACATCTTGCTGTCGTATCTCTCAATTATTTTGTCATCCGTCGAATTGTCAATTTGCTTACTGATTTATTGACAGATAAATAATTACCCATGATTTATCAACGGTCTAAGGTAACTGGTTTGTACAAAGACTTCAAGATTTCAGGACATATACGAGTAAAAAAAGGAATAAACGTTGACACAAAATACATTACAAATACAACAACATAGCTTTGAAACACATGTAAAAAAATCCTTTAAAAGTAGGTAACCCACCGGCAATGACAATAGTGTTGCGAACGTCCATAGGTGGCGGTGACCACATGCAATCAGGAAAGCCCGTACTGTAGAATCGGCTCGTTTGCCACAAATTTAATAAAAAAAAAAGAGAAAACAAGGTTAAAAGCATAGAGCATAATGACAGGTGTAAGCGTACCGAAAAAAGCTACAATTCTTTAATAATAAGGCAAGGGATACTGATTTGACTTCCACCAACCCTCTCTGGGCTGTGTTTTGCGGTTAATTCCTGTTCCTTATTAAAAGACCTCTGTCCCAGCTGTGGGAACTTTTTGTTTAGTCTGCAGAGCAATGAGATGAGAATCTTATTCACGTGAAGGTAAGCTCTAGACCTGTCCATAGTCTCGTGACCACGGTCAATGATTATTGATTGAATCGTAGTTTACAAAATTATACGAGAGACGAATTACTAGCCTGTTTTTTCTTTAGTATTTTAAATAGTTTGCAGTGAAAAAAAAATGTTAATGGTTCCTTTTTAAGTAGTAAGATTTGGCAACGTGACTGTTATGTCTCTGGCGTTGCGAATGTCCATAAGCGACGGTGACCACTTACCATCAGGTAGGCCGTGTGCTTGCGTGCCACCAATTTTATGAAAAGAAAGAGTACTGCTTGGTGGATAAATATTTGGAGAAGCTGTAGTAATATCCCAGTCAGACTAGTTTACGGTATTACTATGAGAGGTTGAGTACTTATGTAGATTTAATAAAAATAAAAATTTACAAACCAATCTTAGTTTAAAGTGAGGCGCGCGTTGATGTTTTTTGTACGAAGATAATTACTCGCACTACAGGTTTTAGTCAATTATTATTTTTTAACGAATACTTAACCTTTTTTAAACCTCAGAATGCTATGTGTGATTGCTAAAAAGAAGAGGCCTACCACTTAAAACTCCGGGAAGTACTAAGGAAGTACTAAATTAAGAAATTAAGCATGGATTCCATTTTTTAATTCTAATACGGACCTTACAACCCTCCCGTATCGATTTCAAAGTGCAAAACGACATATAAAGCTTTTTAAAAATGGCCAAACATTTTGATGTTTTTATTTTTTTAATCGTGCATCGTCTCGACCGGCGTGTCCCTGTCACATGATTGGTTTTGCCCGTAATGTCGCACAGATGCCGCCGGCTTTGATCTCGCCGCCCACCTGGGTTAACGGCAAAAGATAACCAACTCTAAGGCCTACAATATAAAGGTCAATTTTGAGCAGTAATAGAGACTGTAAGGCATTTAATATCTTTATTAATGTGGCCAAGCTCCGATGATCGATGATAACTAATTATTAGAAACATTTCGTTGACCATCCGACCCTTGATTCCTAAAAACCGATTCGAAATTCGACTCTACCCCTTCGTTACAAGGTCTCGATTAACTAATCAGAGATTAGCCTGAGATAATCGACAGTTATTGTGTTTGGTTATCGTTGAAATGGTTACCTGGCGAAGAGCTAAAAAACGGATTAGAAGTGACGCTTCCAAAAAGCCTGTTTGACAATTTGTTTGCAAAATAGTGACACAATAGTGAGAGGGGTTAAGAAACTAAGCAATGAGGCGACAGCAGGGATTTGCGGTTGAATATCTTAAGTACGCGATGAGTTTATATTCAGTTAAAAGACGATTTAATCCAAGCTTAGGAGAACCTGTCCTGTCGTTGGATTTTTGAAGAAACTTTAATTTTGAGATTTTTTTCTCTGCTGCCGATTTCGTGCCCTTTTCAACCAATCGCAGCCCGAGTTAAGTTAAATCAGTGACTAAGCAAAATATTTAATTTAAAAAGGCGTCTACGGGATAAGTTGGCGATGAGCTAACTGCAGGTCGAAGTTCCGGTCACGAACCCCGCGCAGCCTATAGTATGTTTTATGACGAGTATTAGTGTTATGTAATCCTGATTACTAATATAGATGAGTAGGTAGCTAGAGATAATCCAAGTTACGGATCAGGATCGATGTAGACTATTTGATCGTGACGTTTTATTATTTCGAAGCCGATTTCAATGATTATTTCACTAAAGGAAATGAACCGCATAATACCAGGTTAATTACTAAATAGGTCCGCCTTCTTACAGATTCGTAACCCTACGTCCTGCAGATTGTATCGAGCAGTATTTGTCTAACCGGCGATCACGGTGAGTCGTCGGACCTACTTATTGCTAAACAACGCTAATGGAATCACCCCTTTGTGAGATATTCTTTGATTTCCGAGCTGCGTGCCTCGGGCGGTGTTGGGTCATTCTCATATAGATCATCGTAGTCTCACAGTGTACTATTGTTCCAAATTGTGACATTTAGCGGCTAGGAGCAGGGATCTCGTGGTTCGGAAGCGGCCAGTCGAAGGGTCAGTGTGCGTCGATACCAAACAAAATGTATGAAAAGTTCAGTCCACAGCTTGAGGCGGCCACTAGTGGCTTTGCTATGGTCGCCACCGGTAGCTTAATGTATACGCCCGCTCTAACGTAGGTGTTTAGGTTATGTCACTAAGCGCTAATTGTTTGGACCTAGTTTGTTTTACTTTATAGACAAAACAATTGCACCCTCGCTGCGACACGCGGAATTCCCGGTTTCCTGCAGCAATTGCATTTTCGCTACCGCAACCTACGTTAATCGAGAATAGTTTAGCTTTTGTATAGGTAAAAGAATTGTTATAAGTATCAGATAGGTAGTTCAAAAATTAGCCGGATCCACCGAGGTCGGCCGGTAGGTATCTGTGGCCGGAACAAATAAACTTTTTTTTATCAAAAGCTGAAACATAAGGCCAAATTCTCTCGATTATAATTAATTTATATTTCAAATACATTTTCTCAAAATTGGTAATTAAAACCCGTTCTGATTTTAAAAATACCTTTCTGTGTTACCTATAGACTTACTCGTATGTCAAAGAATATCATTACATAATGAATTAGGTACCTACAGGAAATGAAAAAACTTAATCAAATGCCTCTCTCATGAGATGAGTAACGCTAATCCTCAACCGAATCTCTCCAGAGACGATGTCATTGTCTCCAACGGAATTGTGATGCGAAGGCAGCCAAGTGTCTCCTCGCTCCGAGATTATGGAGATGTCGGCTAAAACAGTTTCCATGTTGCACTCATGCGCAACTGGAGGAGGTATTATGATTGATATTGAACTTACGCGTGTATTGGGTGCGAGCTTTTGAGTTGAACTCCAATTGAGCTAAGAATTAAAATAAACTGCAAGTTTTTAATTCACTGTCACTCATAGATTAAAATTGACGTTGCTATTATTAAGTTTAAAAAATGAAAACAGTATAATTATTAAAATAAGTAAAACGAATAATAAATTTAAGCCTTAAAATCTAACAATACCGCGTTAAATACTCGTTAAAATAGCTATTATTGAATTTTGTTAAGATCCAGATAACTGAGTGATTATTAATGTCGCTTAAAAGTTAATTGACATCTTTAATTATGGCGGTTAGTTATTAGTCTAATAATTCCTAATTAGGGATGGCGATTCTTTACGAAAAAGATCGATTTTTAAATCGATTCGAATCGTAGTCTAATGAATCGATTCACGAAAAAATCGAGGCCTACAAAATCGATTTTTAAAAAATCGATCTTTTTTTCAAGTTTGCGTTTACAATGTAAATTTGTATCAATTTTACTAAAAACAAGATTAATATTGCAATTAACGATATCTTATCAATAAAATCAGGGAATTCAAAAATAGCTATTATTTTTATTAGCGTATCAAACTATAAGATCAACTATAAAAAAAAAAAGTATTTATATACTAACGGCCTTAATAATAAAAAAAAGTTAAACATCTGTGTAACAACTGTATTACTATACAGTGAGTAAGCTATGAATAGGAGTTACACACTCCCTTTATTAATAATCCGTGGGTAAACAATGCATAGTTATCAATTCCTTATAACAAAAACCACTGGCAACTTTCGTCAGAAACGTTCGAAAACATTACGTCATAATATCAGAGTCTTAATATTAGTTCTAAAAACGCTCATAACTTTGATGCATTAGTAGTGAAAAATATAAATTTTATTAAATTAACTATCTTTTTCGTTCTTTAATTACTGTTTTACTTTCACTTAGCCATTTAGTAAGAGTAAAGGATACTAAAAATACAGCCATCTCGCGAGTTTATGAGTAGTTAACTCTTTAACCGGCAGCACTCTTATAATTCAGGCACATTCAACTAAATGCAAATAATTGTATGGTTTATACCAAAACAGAAAAAATCGAATGTCGATTTTCAAGGGTGATATATCGATTCAGTGAATCGATACAGTACTTCATATCGATTTAAAAAATCGATATTTTCTACTCGAAAAATCGATTCTTCGATTAATCGATCTCAGATCGCCATCCCTATTCCTAATTAAATTGAAAAATCTATTGGATACTTTAATAAAAAAAAATACGCTAGTTACTTTCTATTCTTTGAAATCGCTTATTACTACGGCGACTTGCTTAACTGTAAGTGGTTGTTATAACTTAAGAAGGCCGCTGCAATTTTATACGCAGATTATTCAACAATATGAATTAACCGCACCTCGGCTGTTTAGACACTCCAAATGAATACCATCGCTTACTATTAAACGTTATTACCTTCAGCCAATGGGAGACAACTTTGTTGTTTTTTTTTACTTTTCTTTTTTATGAAGTCGCACTCTAGCCGAGCTTGCAGCCTGTACCTGTCGTGTCACAGTGCCGTATCAATAGAGGAGCGGCCCGCGCAGTGAGGCGCGAACATCGTCCTGACTCCATCGCTGGCACCGACAGACCGACAGACAGACACAATTTGTGTAGATACAGTCAGGTAGATAGGATGTGTGACCAAGCCGTCGTGTGACAGGAACTTAGCTGATGATAATTAGTTTATACAGCCTCTTTAGAGTAAACCATGGGTAATTTCCAACGAAATTACTAGGCATATGAGACTTTAAAGTCGATGCCGATGTAGTGGTAGGCTGTTCTGTAAAACACCGCATGGGGAAGTACCCCCTCACCTTTGCCATTAATCATCCGTCATGCAATAATGTGAAAACAATACTATATTCCAGTTTGCAGGGCACTATTTTCAGCGAAATCGGGGATATGAAACTTTAGAATTGATGTTAGAGTAACGAGCGCAGTGCAGTGCCGCGCAGGCTTATGCAATGCAAAGTTATGGGTGCTACTATAACTGCTATGGGCAGGCGTAGCGCTTACCATCAGGTGAACGACTTGCTCGTCTCATCACTCAGTCAAATAACAAACAACTGGAAGAAGCCACGTGATTAAAATGCTGGCCGATTTGGCACTTACAGTGAACTTACGTAATCTCTGCTTTGTTTAAGAAGCTTCGATTATTATATTGAACATCAGACTTCTAGCTTGATCCATAACAAAGTTACGGACAGTTGAAAATGAAAAAAAAAAAGAACTTCCTTAGACTTTACTTCCTTAGTGCACAGTTACAGCTCTGCGTATTCACCTAGCCTATTTAATTTACAATGGCTAGTTAACAGATCAAGTAATTCAAAGATATTTGGAAATATGTAGATTATAAAGTTCTGTAATAAATGCTACTTCCGGCACAGGATAAATAATAGTGTTACGAGCTAGGGGTTCGGATTAGAAATGATAGGCCAAATTACACCGAAAGTACGCTGTTTATTCGGAGAAACCAACAAATATTCACTCTCAGTAAATTAACACACAAAATCACTAATATCACTTATAACACACTGTATTCACTAAACACTCTGGTCTATAGTTCGTAGTTATCGCTCTTCTATCGCTCAGATGTATCGCTTCGAAGTTCGCACAGTCAACTGTCTTCCACTTGGCCGTAGGGCGCGCATTTATACTCCTTTCGCCAACCCTAGCACCTTCCCGAACATTCGCGAGGACTCTTCCCTATTCCACGGCTTTCTATCGGCGCGTGGAATATTCTAGAGCCTAGAAAGTCGCTATTCCTTACTAGATGGCGCTGTATCGCCGCTGCTGTATTGGTTTCCTATAGCGCCTCGAACTTTCGAGATCTTTCCACAACTTTCCGCTATAGTAAACGCCAACCGGCACAACATTACCCCCTTCTAAGACATGCTCGTCCCGAGCACTGTTAGACCTGTAGCATCGCGCCAGTCAGTCCACATGTACAACCTTAGGCGCTCCTCGGGGACTCCTTCGAATGCGGCATGTGACATCGCTAATTCCGGTCACCACTCGGTAGGGTCCGTCCCATTTTGCTTGTAGTTTCGGACGTCTTCCTTTAATGCGCACGGGGCTATGTAACCAGACCAGTGAGTCTTCGTCAAAACCTTTATTGTTCGTCTTTAATGCTCCTCTGTTGCGTGTCTGGGGTCCCTTCACGGCCGCACAACTGGTACATTTGCGACACCAGTCTTCTACATCGCCTCGACAGTGAATCCAATAAAATCGCTCTCTGATTCTCAAAAGAGTCCTTTTTACTCCCAGATGTTCGCCTGAGCATCCACCGTGGCACAGCTTTAGAACGTCTGGTACTTTAGCCTTAGGGACAATTATTTGCAAATGACACCTATCTCCTCGAGCATTTTCCCATTTACGGCACAAGACTCCATTCTGGATAACTAAACTGTCCCATTGCGCCCAATAACTCTTTGTGATTGCGCTCATTGCAGAAATATCACTCCAGTTGGGTTTTGGGACACCGGTTTTAACCCATTTCAGAATCGGTTCAATGTCCGTGTCATTTTGCTGAGCTTGCTGTAGGGCTTCCTTCCAGTCATCGCTAAGGTCTGTTCTTAGCGTCCTTACTGGCACTATTGATCCTGATCTGGGTGGACCTACGATCTTCTTCACACTGTTAACTTTTCCGGATGATGCACTTTCTATAAAGAGCTCTTGTGGACCACACTTCAATATCCCTTGACCTATGTCAATCTCACAGCGGTGTTTCTGCATGAAATCCAGACCTAGTATGCAGTCGTCAACTATGTCAGCCACGATGACGTTATGCCGGAAGGTTTTCTTTCCTAGTTTCAACTCCGCCTCCTTCTCACCATGGACGGATATGTGCTGACCAGTAGCCGTTAGTAGTTCCATGCGTCTACAGTTGCTAAAGCAGTTCCCAAGAGGCTGGCCTGCAAGTTGGGAACTCAGAATCGTGCGAGAAGCTCCAGTATCCAAAGCCAGCTCACATGGTGTTCCGTTGACTTCGCCTCTGATGATCAGGCTGTTCCCATCATTGGCCCGTGAGATCAAGATCCTCGGGGCTTCCTTCGATCGATCTTCCTTTGATTGGTTTTGCTGCGAGCAACTAGATTGGAGGTGGCCCCTTTTTCCACAGGCGTAGCATCTAGGGCTGAACCCTGAACGCCGGTCACTCGCTCTTGATGCCACCATTTCCCTAGCACTATGGGCACGGTGGTCTTGTCGTACTGCCTCTACCTCCAAAGCATGAGCCAAAGCATTCTTTAGTGAGTTGTGATGCCCAAGCCTTACAGCAGCTCTGACTTCTAAGTCTCGTATTCCGTCGACAAAAGCCTGGACCAAGTTTCCATCGATGTGTGCAGGTGCAGATCGGTATGCCTTTCGAACTAGTTTTTCCACTTCCAAGGCCCATTGCTGTAGGCTTTCAGCATTACGTTGAACTCGGTCTCTCAATTGTGCGCGAAACACGTGCTCCAGATGTGCATCCCCGTATCTGGATTCTAACGCTTCTAGCAACTGCTCGTACGTAATATCTTGGCCAAGGGCTTCCAATACGGTCATAGCCTGATCGCGAAGGCCCAAAGTGAGCGCAGTCAGGGCCTGTTGCTTGGTCCATCTATTTGCCTTCACAACAGCGTTAAACTGGATCTTGTAGGCTGACCACGAAGATGTTCCATCGAAAGGTGGGACTTTAAACCCACGTATCGTTGTCGCAGTAATAACAGGGGCAGTGATCCCTTCTTCAACCTTAAGAACACCCAAGGTCTTTTGTACATCGGCAATGCGAGCTTCGGCTTCAGAGATACGGTTTACATACCGGTGAATCTGCTCCTTCATGTCGTCGACGTCTTTTACAATTGTTTTATGTAACTCTTTTATGTAGAGAACTTGTTCGTCCTGACGACGGACCTGTTCCTTCTGCCAGAGGGCCTGTTCCTTTTGCCAGAGGGCCTGTTCTTCCAAACGGCGACTCTGTTCTTCCGAACGGCGACTCTGTTCCTGCATCATCGTCATTAAGGCTGCAAGGTCAAAACCCGTAGTTGCTGGTAAGTCTGAACCTCCACTTGCAGACTCCATTGCAGGTTGGGTACTGGCCGGGGGTGGCGAACCTCCAGACCCCCTCTGGTCTCTATCTTGCTGCCTTTGGTTTCTCGTCCTCACTCCTTTGGAGTCCGTCATTTCTAATCCCACTTCTGACACCAATTTGTTACGAGCTAGGGGTTCGGATTAGAAATGATAGGCCAAATTACACCGAAAGTACGCTGTTTATTCGGAGAAACCAACAAATATTCACTCTCAGTAAATTAACACACAAAATCACTAATATCACTTATAACACACTGTATTCACTAAACACTCTGGTCTATAGTTCGTAGTTATCGCTCTTCTATCGCTCAGATGTATCGCTTCGAAGTTCGCACAGTCAACTGTCTTCCACTTGGCCGTAGGGCGCGCATTTATACTCCTTTCGCCAACCCTAGCACCTTCCCGAACATTCGCGAGGACTCTTCCCTATTCCACGGCTTTCTATCGGCGCGTGGAATATTCTAGAGCCTAGAAAGTCGCTATTCCTTACTAGATGGCGCTGTATCGCCGCTGCTGTATTGGTTTCCTATAGCGCCTCGAACTTTCGAGATCTTTCCACAACTTTCCGCTATAGTAAACGCCAACCGGCACAACAATAGTAATTACCCTTCTGCGTACTCTCGTACTTTGTGCCTACTCTAGAAATGCTTAAAAAAGTTAGCCAGCTTATTATTTCTCTCCGTTTTCTTTACCACTGCGCACACAGACGTAAGCCAAAACGGCATTACAGCTCAAAGAGGGTTTGTTAATACACTACACGTTATACTGTGGCTTTGCACGCGATCAGATTACAGGACTTACAGGGATAGCTGGGATTAACCGCTGGAGGTGTTGGAAACTCGACCCGTGGGGTCAAGTTGAAGTGGGGTCGTGAGCAGGTCGTTAGACTGATGGTGAGCGTAACACTAACAGGCGTGGGCATTGTGGAAATTATGCTAATAACGAAACAGGTAAAAGAAGTAAGGTGCGTTCTTTTGTATAACCATTGGTTTGAGAATCCACATTTTATGAGAATCAGAATTATTTTCTCTCGTGTCACTGTTTTAATTACATTGTCATGAGAGGGGGATGTTTAAAACGTTATTGTGTTATAAACAACCCAAGACGCGCCAGACGTTCTTAAAATCATGGAGAACGAAATAACATGGCTGGAACCGGATTTAGTTTCTATCTTTAATCTGCGTGTTTGCCTTCCTCTGTGTTTTCTATGAAATACAACCTAGATAGGCATCTTCACCACACACCTCTTCAGCACATTGTGGCTTCCCACCAGGTCCCATTGTGGTCAAACGCTTGCCTAGTACGTCATAATGTTAAAAGTCTTGGAGTAGTTCATTTTTTCTTCTTTTGATATTTGCAGTCTGATATTTTTTCTTCTTCTGATATTTCCTAAATTGTTTACCTCCTGTATGAATCAGGCCATTTTTTGTGAATTTACAAATAGTTATCGGCCATATTTCTTTGTAATTTAACTCTCACACGTCATCATTCCCCAGCGGAACGGCAATCGACAAGGATTTGCGGGGAGCTCCATTGTGTTGCTATATATCGTGTTATCGCGCCATATATCGCGTTTCCCGGTTTTGTGTGTCAAACGTGCCGATCTCGGCGAGTTGTTTGTAGCCGTGTGGGAACCGCCACAGGTGCGAACGGGTGAAACCATGAAGCTAAGTTATCTACTTACCTTGTACTATTCAATAGTAGATAATGTGGCTTTTGTACCCGTTTGACAGGATAAAAGAAAAATTGCCTTTCAAGATCGATGCGGGTGATATAGTGTTACAGAACTTGCGAATTATTTGGTTACGCTTTGTTGCAAATTCACAAAATATAAGAGATGGAAAAGACCAATTCCGCCCGCGCCGATCGGGCCGGGCGCTCGTGGTGGTAAGTTAGCTATAGGGCCTACTACTCCCCACGAAAGAGAGGCGAGACCCGTGCTCTGCTCAGCAGTGAGTGGACAAGGGTTGACCATGGTGATAGGATGAACCGAAAGGGAAACCACTATTATTGTATGAATGAGTGTGTAAGTGAAATTTGAGTAGGTACATGGTCTAAAGTTGAAGATGTAGGTATACGGATAGCAAGGCTGAAGTGGAGATGGGCTGGACACTTGGCAAGGCGGGATGACCAAAGATGGACGAAGGTAATAACGGAGTGGTGGCCAAGAGGAGCGCAACGCCCGCGAGGCAGACCACCAGCCCGATGGTCGGATGACATCGCCAAGCACGTCGGGATTGAATGGATGAGACTGGCACAGGACCGGAACAAATGGCGTGAAACAGAGGAGGCCTATACCCAGCAGTGGGTGGATACGGGCTGAATAGATAGATAGATAGACATGGTCTTGATTTTGCAATTTTACGCAGATACGCAGAAAAAAATGAACCATTCTTTTTGTAGGGTTCGGCTAAGTGACAAAACAAAATCCTTTGCTGCATTCCGAACCTTCTTCATTTTGATTACATTTTGTAGAGTGTGCGATGGAGTTACACAACTTCATTCCTCCATCCCCTTTCGACCATCTGACAACATGACGTCCGGAAAACGACGCACGAAGCGTTTTGTATCGATATTTATAATCCGAACAGCAAAGGAATGGAACACCTTACCAGCGTCTGTATTTCTCGAAAACTATAATCTGAAAGTCTTCAAGTCGAGAGTGAATAGGTATCTTCTAGGCAAGCATGCTGCATCCTCGACCGTGTCGATACTTACCACCAGGTGAGACTGTGGACAAATGCTTGCCTATTCGGCAATAAAAAAGTTCGAGTATATTTTATTTGGGAAATTCGGAGATTTCTGACTGTCAAAAACTTCATTGCATCTCTAGGGTGACTATTATCTAATGATGTTTAGCATTAAGTCTTCCTTAACCACGCTATCTATCTTTCAATTTCTTTCTCTTGTAAGTGTTCCTCGCAAAAACAACGCAACCACATCAGTCTTCCGACTCGTCAACAAGGTAATCTAGTTTAACTTCCATTAATCAAAAACGTATCGATTCCCATACACCATCCACTATTTATTTTTTTAATAATATGACAGGTAAATGCTTGGCATTTAGTGATCGTCTTTTTTATGATTTTTTACAAAATTATTTTACGCTAAATCTGAAACACTAACCTCTGTATTTATTAGAACAGAGTTTAAAATCGATTGTCAACGATTTTTAGATAGCAGGTTTAAGTTGGTTTTAAATTTATCTTTTGTAGCGGCTTGACTCAATTAGAGAGGCGGCGTGTATCGATGTTGGATCTCGATATCTCGATTGGGAACTCGATTTATTAATTAATCGATATACAAACATGCGGCCGTCATCGTTTCGGTATCATTATGAAGAGATTAAGTTATATTTGCCGCGGTCAGGGCACCGTCCTCCGACTGTATTTTATATCGATGGCTTTAATTAAAATGACATTAAATAATTTCTGGGGACGTAATGTCTTGTGACTTTAATGTAATAATTTCATAAAAAATTCCGAGCTAATGCCCGAGTAGCGGAATCACCTTTTTAAATGATAATTCTTGTTAAATGTTTTGTTAAATTGGTTGCAGTTACGGAACTTTTGTTAGGTCAGTTGAGACGGTTCAGTTTGATTCCAATATCAAAGTTCAGTGGGACTCATTTTACTTTAATAAGTTTGTGCCCTTTTAACAGTTTAAGGGTCAATACTAATGAAAGAATTTTGATTTATTCATATTTACATTTTTATTACTATTTACAGAAATTTCAAGCAACTACCAACTTAATTACTACGAGTTAACTTAAGTACAAAACTGGCTTGCAGTACTTACTATGGCGGACGAAGTGCTTTTCTTATTACTCAAAATCATATTATGAATAATTCTTTAAGGGTTTATTTAATTACTAAAAGCCAAAGACGACCCATCAAAAAGATTATTTCGTTACCATTATCCAGAAAGTTGGGTATTTTATCTAAGTATAGAAAAAACTCCGCTTCCTGCAATATTCACGTCTACAAAACCTCAAAATCCACCACTTATAAAAATCCGATTATAGAAAACATTTACTCTAACCCCATACAAAACCAATGTAGTGAAAACAACCGATATTTATTTCATAACCATTTACTCCGAACAATGTGTAATTTTTTAACAAAGATTAAATATTCTTAGGTTGAATAAAGAACTGTAAGGTTATCTGTGGCTTGAATACACTTTTTATTTTTTAATCCTGGCCGGCGATAAGTGCGCTTAGGAAATTGTGAAAAAAGTTTTTTAGCAAGGAGGCCTTTTAAAAAGAGGTTTTTTGTAGTTGTTAAGATAGAAGGGCTTTGTGGAAGGGTTAGAGGAAATAGTGCGTGAAGATTGAAGAGGCATACGTTCTGAAGTGAGTTCGATACTGTATGCATGTTGGGATGGGATTAAAGAGTGAATCAGGATTGCAATATTTGTAGGGTGACTCTGTGTTGGGAAGCTTTATTATAGACTGAATATCTGGCGCTTAGGCTGTGCAAATAATACAGATTTGAAGTGTTACAATACAATTTGTGTGACCATATAAAATAATGTACTTGTAAAATTATCAAAAAAATAAACTAATGACTTAGGTAATAAAAACTTAAGATTAATACAACTTACTGGGATAGTGGAATGACCCTAAATTGGTTTTATCTTATATATTATGATTTTTTGAAATTATAGATTAATTATCCTGTTTTAAAAGCCTTGCAAAAAACATAGGAATTAACTATTTATTAATTATGTATTTAAGATAATAATAATGTAATCATAGGAAGGAAAATTAAAATATGAAGGAAAACATCGTGAGGAAACCCACATACCTACCCGAGGATTATTTCGGAGGTCAGTAATCAATCAATATTATCCACCAATCCGGACCGGGCCCCCGTGGTGGAATAAAACCTTACGAAAGCGAGGGTAGACCCGTGCTCAGCAAGTGGGTTGATGATGATGGTGATCATGTAAACAACACAGTACATGACAAGGCTGTTCAGCGATTTATGTAACTATTATCTTTAAGGCGAACAGGGGTTTACAGGGGGGAGGGGAAAAACAGGGGATGAGGAGGGCCTTAAGGATGGTCACCCCAAGACACTCAATCCGCATTCGCACGCCTCACTGCCTCCCTTTGCACTTATTAAACATATCTTATATCAATAATAAATCTGCTTATCTCATCCTTTCACACATCCTTATCCCCTAGCGATAAGGTTGAAAATTATGTTTGAAAAGTTTTTTTTTATAAAGGCTTTATAAAGAGTGGTGCAGATGTGTTATGTCTTTGTTGCTAATTTGCGTTTTCCGGTTTAGTGGCCGTGTCGAGGAGGATTTGCTCGCAGTGTGCGCGGGCGCATACCTCGCGGGTTCATGTTATTAGATTACAGAGCTAAGTGTGGGCTTAAGTTAAGTTGTAGACTTAAGGTGGAACGTTTCATAAATGGCGGGTAATTTAAATTCAAAACAGTTTTTTTTTGTTTTTACAAAATAATGTAAATAGTGATGTATAACTGTCGCTGATTGCGTTATCATTTAAATTAGTTACCCGGTCTAGCTCTGAAACGAAAAAACTGTTTGATATTTAAATTTTCCGCTTTATGCGAAACATATGTTAAGTTGAAGCTTGCGATATTCGTTTTTTTTTATTTGACTGAGCGTTGAGACGAGCACGTATGAACGAAAAAAAAACTAAATTTGTAACGAGGTATTAAATGTACCGTAGGTATATTTGTTTTTTTTTTTCACCATATTGATTTTCACCCTTTTTGAATATTTTGAATGTACGACATAATAATACTGTTATTTTTTTTATAAGGGTAGACTTAACAATCATATTTTTCTTTTATTAATAGACCATAGACTAAAATTATTTGAATTATATTCCAAAATAGGTTCTTGACATAAATACCCAACATAAAAAAAAACAGATAGAGACCATATTGTATTAGAAAAGTAATGACATCCGCATTACGGCACAATACAATTATTTACATCATAAAAACCTCTGCTTCCACCTTTCTAAATTAAACTTTATTTACTCGTCATAAAGCTAAAAATGGTAAAATAACGTTTGCGTAAGGTAAAGGGTACAGTTTTCGTCACCACATTAACCCTGTCGGCGCATATCCTTGATTTATGTCAGGTAATTACTCTCCGCGGGAATTTAAAGCTATCTGTCACCTTTGTAACATGTGTTATGTTGTTATACAAACAGAGTTGGGTAAAGGTGAGGTGATATCCTGAAATATTTAATGATTTAGATTTTTCTCTATCATAAATACGTTTATTCGATTTAATAATAGAATGATCACGTACCTACTTGGTTACATAACATTCACATGATCTAGATTTAGTAAAAACTTAGCCCTACTTGGGGCAATAGGGTAAATAAGCACTCATTTGAAAATATTGTCATTAATATTCATAAAAAAGCAATAAATATGTTACATCTGGACTTTTGAAATAATATAGGTATCTATTCTAGATTTTAAGCTTAAAAATATAACAATAATTTCAGCATTGTGAAATAAGTTTTTTTTGTTGACTGAGTGACGAGACGAGCAAGTCGTTAACCTGATGGTAAGCATCACCACCCAGAACCCTGCATTGCATAATCCTGCGCGGCACTGCACTGCGCTCGTCACCCTAAGACATCGGCTCTAAAGTCTCATATGCCCAGTAATTTCGCTGGAAACAATGCCATCCAACAACAAGTAATAGTGTAATCGATTGTTATAATTGGCTGCGGCCGTTTCAATTGAATAAATAAATAAATAAATAAATAAATAAACAAGTTTAGTTTGGCGAACCTAGAATCGACACCACTTTCTATATAAGCTTTCTATCTACAACAATCGTAAATAGCCAGCGAGATCTTTCTAGCAATTTGCAATTAATCTCCATCGAAACCACTTTTTTTTTGCTCATATCATAAATCATATTACATCCTTCCATTGTAAACAAATCTAATAAAGCTACGAAAAAACTATCAATTCAGAACAGAATACCCCGTGTGGGAGTGGGTCCGATCGGCGGCGGCAAAGCCTCGATTGAGACATCCGAGATGCTTTCAAACGCGCCGCCTTCTATAGCTCTTTAACTCGTACGCTTACCCTACTAATGATGACTCGATTGAATCGAGGGCGCCTTAACTCGATCGATATTTCGGTCGATATTCGAATAAACATCGATTTTTGAGTAGCATAACTAATTTTGTAAGGTATTTAACCCTTAAATTATCCAGTGTGTATTGTTGTCTAAAATTTGTCAGATGCGTGATGCGTGTGGAACATTTTCGGTTGTTTTTTATACGCTATTGTTGATGCATTAGTTGTTGTTGATATCGGAGAAGAGTGCTAATGTGGCGACTCGGTGAATGCATTGTACGACAAAAGTGTATTGTCGCCTGCCTTTGATGGTGTTACCTCTTTGACGGAGCTTTTTGTGCTTTTTAGTGGATGGAGATAGATAAATTATCCGGAGATACGGATATATGATGTGGGATAGATGAGAGCCAGGATACGATTGATGTTGGAGACGCATGATTTTTGAACGTAGCTTTGTTGGTGCTATTGCGCTGTTTTCGAACGTATAGTGCACTAGCTGCGCCCCGCTGCTTCACCCGCAATGCGTATTATTCCAAAGGAATTGTTAATTTTTACGGGATAAAAAGTGTCTTATGAGGTAATCCAGGTAATAAACTATATGTATGTGTGCCAAATTTCATCCGAATCCGTTCGGTAGTTTTTACGTGACAGAGTAACAAACATACATCCATCCATCCATCAATAATCACAAACATTCACATTCACATTATAATATTGATAGTATTGAGGGTAGTTGTTAAGAACATTTTTAGTTGTATCATTTCTAAAGCCAGTGAGAGTAGTTCACGGTATTATTGGCGGTCGGTGGTTGTTCAATCACTGAGTACATAATATGATAAAACTTCAATAAGAGTGAGTCACATCCACGACACAATTACCTGATCAGTAACACTGCGACTAGACCAATTGCGGCCAATTACGAATAAGTGCCACTTTGTAATGCATGGGATTAAACATGCACCACCACCGTGGGAGCTGCCACGTGGTGAGCAGGGTCGGAGCCAGGACAGCGATTGGGGGTACCTTCTACCCTCGAGCAATTTTTACCCACCCAGTACGATGTTCGTCCAATAACACTGTTTGATTATCTCGTATCTACAGTTCATTGAATCCACTTAGAATTTAATTTACAGTCAATATATGTTTTGAATTACTGTTGTCCCAAATACTAGTGGTTGAGTAGTTGATAAAAATAGACCATAATATTGCGGTCGAGGACCAAGCCCTCTTAAAACTAAGCTTTTAACAGTAATACAGATTTAAGGGGACAACGACACATGAAATGTTTACTTCCTGTTGTCCCCGTCCCCGAATCTACGTTACGGGGACAACGGGAAAGAAATTTAATCACGTGCCGCTGTCCACGTGATGGGGACATGCCGTACGGGGACAACAGGAATACGCCCCAGCTATCAGTTGGCTTCAACAGTAATTGGAGACCGACTATGAAAACTTATTATAGTTTCCTGGTTCTTAGGTCGATTTACCCCCAGTCCCCGTACCCCTGAGTCCGCACTTTGCAGTAGTTTACACAGCGAGGTGGTCGGTGGCCGTGGTCGCGAGGTATTGATCAAAGGATGGCCGCCTTAAATCGATGATGTTCGTGGGAATCCGCAACACACTACTGACGCGGCCAATGCTGACAGAATTGTTATATCTAATTTATTATTTGTGGCTAAGATACTAATATAAATACGTTATTCGTCATTATATTTCTATGGAAAATTGTATGTCCATTTGTTTTCATTAAGCTTTCCAACATTTTTTTATTTCACTTTTTTTTTTCATTACACAGTTTTATGCTCATTTTTCTCGTCAATAAATTTGCAAATGGTTTCGTAGCTAGGACTTACGCCTCTCCGTTCCTATAAATCGTTACACTTGGGCTTCAATTGATATTTCTTATTTAATTTAATCAATTAAGTTATTTTATTGTCTTGTTTGTTGATTAGAAGTATTTTAATCACATATCGGCTCGAGCTTGGCTTTGCTCTAATATGGCTTTAAGTTAATCAACGGTTTAGAGAGTAACTCTGTAATTACTAATTAGGTAGAGCGCGTGCGGTCGCGACCTCCCTACTCTACCGGCTTGCATTCTTGCAGGACAGCTTGCAGGGCAGCTTGCATGACGTTACTGTCAATAAAGATGTGCTCTACAATGTAGATTCTACATAATCTTGAGAGGGGTCATTCTATGAATCGAATATCTGGTAAAATGTCACTGCAGACGATAGTATTTACTCTAGTCCACATGGTATGAGCGGAAGGAATATAATTGTAGAATATAATATAACTTAATATATTCAGTGGAAATTAATAATAGTTTAACATTTTCAACAAAATTTTCCACAATTAAAAGAAGGAAATTATAAAGAAAAGTAAAAAAAAATATAATTAAATTTCCCTTTCGATCCACGGCTGAATCTCGCACAGGAAAACGAAACTTCATTAACTCTAGCAGTGCTTCGGAAATACGCCCGTCAGAGAAGAAACTCTACAGGGATGTCCGCAGGGATAGTCATTTTTGAATTTTCGACCTTTTTATTAATGCCAAAAAAAGTGTGATATTAAAGTAAACTAATCTAATGACAATATTTAAACATCGTATTTATAAGTATCAACAAAATGTTTCCAAATAACAATTTTACAATATGCATTTTGGTTACATAAACTTTGGTTCCCATTAGATTAATATCTATAAGTACTTAATTGATTGTTGGAGGATTGTCCATTTGATATTTTACGTCTTCCAATAAACAACTAAGACTGACTATGACTTTATATTGGAACTAAGAAGCTAATATTATGCCTCTTGCATCACAACTCTGTTCCAATGCACAATGTCCTAAACACAATAGCCCTTCATGGCCCACATCCTCGTGATGTAAGATGCAGTGGCGGGAGCGCACGCGCACACGTGCCGTCACGCACACACGCGCACTAGCGATGCCCGGTCCGAGACGTTCCAATCGATTGTTTCGATTGTTCAAACATCTCGATGGATCTCGAAGATTTCTCTCGCAGTTGTTAAGTAAATGCGAGTTGTTTATTGACATCAGAAAGGAAATAGTCTAGGTCGGTGGCACCGATTACGATTCCTTCGAGTTTAGATCGCGACAGGAACGAGACGAAGGTCGCACTGGCGAGTCAGTCGTTTCGATGCATACAATTGAAAAACGAAAAATCTGGGAAATGCTACTACACACCCGGAACAGCGTATCGATGTATCAGGGTGACGAGCGCAGTGCAGTGCCGCGCAAGATTATGCAATGCAAAGATCTAGGTGGCACTGTAACTGTTATGGGCAGGCGAAGCGCTTACCACCAGGTGAACGACATGCTCGTTTCGTCACTGAAAAAAAAGCTAAATATAAAAAAAGCGATATGTAATGTAAAATAAATCGTTTTTTTTTTATTTCGAGATGATAACATCGATTTTTTCGATTGTGGAAACGTCTCGGTCTAGCTCGTCACTCGCACGCTGATGTTTGTGTGTGACACAGTGCCATGGGCAGCGCGCGCAGCCGACGCGGAACACAATTGTTGTCACATACCTTAATATCCTTCTTCTGTGGCGCTCAACCTTTCTGACATAGAAGATAAGATGATATGACAGCTTGGATGTTTTTTTTTATATTTTACTGTGTAACGAGACGAAGAATTCATTCACCTGATGGAATGCGTCAAACCTGCCCAGTTACAGTTATAGTTACAGTGCCATCCAGAAATTTGCATTACATAATCTTTTGCGCTCGTCTCCCTGAGACATTTTTTCTAAAGTCTCATCGCCGAGTAATTAACGAGTAACTAAACACATGAGTACCTAATTGATAATGGTATAAGTTTGGAAAGGAAAATTTCCCTTTCGAGTAGTTGAATCTCGCACAAGAAAAGAAAACTTCATTTACTCTACCAGTGCTTCGGAAATACGCCCGTCAGAGAAGACACTCGTAGTACCAAGAAAATCTACAGGGATGTAATTTCTTCAGTTTTTTTCTTTTTTTATGCCAAAAATGTTAATAAATAAAACAGAATCCAGATCATCGTCCTCATCATCATCATCAACCCATTTCGTCCCACTGCTGAGTACAGGTCTCCCCTCATTTTCGTGAGGAGGGTTAGACCATAATCCACTACGGGGACCAGGTCTGAATTGCTGGATAACATACCTACCTCCGAAATAATTCTCGGGTAGGTATGTGGGTTTCCTCACGATGTTTTCCTTCACCGAAAAGCGAGTGATAATTACGCACACATGCTATAGAATCCAGAAAGGCCATAGTATAAAGATGTCTCAGGGTGTCGGGCGCAGTGCAGTGCCGCGCATTATGCAATGCCGGGTTCTGGATGGTGCTGTTACTGTTATGGGCAGGCGTAGCGCTTACCATCAGGTAAACGGCTAGCTCATATAGTTACTCTGTCAAATAAAAAAAAAAAAAGGTAAAGTTTGAGAGCCGCACATCTTTAGGTGGTGTTACAGGAGTGCCAGCCAACAATTGCGCACAAGTGAACACATCCTCATCAGCTCCGAGACCGGCGGCTCTAATCCACTCGCGACCGACAGCACCTAACAGACGCCTACAGGCGACGGCGTAAGGAGACAAATCGTAGAGTTATTGGGTTAGCCAAATGTGACCGAATTGCTGGTACTTGGCGTGATATCAACACAGTGTCGGATGAGGTAATGCCGATTTTGAAATACATCTGGCAGTAGCTTTGTGTACCCATACTAGTTAGATGGTACTTTTTTCCATAACTAGTGTTATTTGAACGTAAACCTGAAAGTAAGAAGGTTCTAAATTAAGAAAATCTACGAAATTTCCAGTAAAATTACTAGGCATAGGAGACTGTAGAGCCGATGTCTCAAGGTGACGAGCGCAGTTCAGCGCCGCACAGGATTATGCAATCCAAAGTTCTGGGTGGCACTGTTACTGCTATGGGCGAGCGTAGCGCTTACCATCAGGTGAACGATTCACTCAGTTATAAAAAATATTGGAGGAACAGATTCACGCCACAACTCTGGCAATTTATAATTGAAGCCAGATTGGTGAAAGATTGGACCTATGTACACTTTCTATGTATCTATATATTCAGCCCGTATCCTCCCACTGCTGGGTATAGGCCTTCTCTGTTTCACGCCATTTGTTCCGGTCCTGTGCCAGTCTCATCCATTCAATCCCGACGTGCTTTGCGATGTCATCCGACCATCGGGCTGGTGGTCTGCCTCGCAGGCGTTGCGCTATATACACTTTGCCTTACAGTATTTATGATTAGTTAGTACCTTCGAAAAATTCACACCTCAATATCCGCAATATATAATTAATTAGTCTAGTATAACTATAATGAACCTTATTTAACTTTGTATCACCAATAATACAATAGTATTTTCCTTAAATATTGATTTTGCCGTTGACGTACGAGAATAGATTTAAAACCTATTAATTGTTTGTTATTTATTAATAGCATACTCTTCAATATTCATTATACTGATGGACAATAGGTTTACGTGAGTTTTGAGACTATTACGATTTGAAAAAAATCATTATTTTGGTTTGCGGTTAATAAGGTTAACTGATTTATAAGCATTTTACAGATACATTGATTAAATACTTGCATAAATTGTTCGTAGAAAAATATATTGTTCCAGACAAGCTTTTATAAATTACGTATTGCTGGCAGCTTTTTTTATTGCCGGAAAACGTTTTACTGTAGAATTACCTCATGGTATGTGACGACACGATCGACGGTGGAGCATGCTTACCTAGATACCCATTGACGCGTGACATGCTTTGAGCTGCTAAAATGAGCCTGAACAACAATCTATTATTAATCACTGAGAAGTTCCATTGTCTACCTTCCATCTCTATCATCAGATCAGCTCGCTATCGCCATAATGTTGTAGGTATTGTTATCGGAACTTTGCGCTACCTCGAAATCATTTCCTATGATCCGAAAAACTTTCGCAATGTCAGCAGCTACCAGCGAAACAACACAGTGGGCACCAACCACAATAAAAGCCCTACCAACTCCATCTGGGGTTAATTAATAGACCCACAACACAGAAGAATATCATCAGCTATAAGACTGCCTCCGTGGCGTTGTGGGTAATGAGCTAACTGCGAAGCGTGAAGAAACGGATGCGATTCCCGCACAGGGCAAAATTTGTTTGAACCACAAGTATTTGCTCTATGTCTGGGTGTTTGTGGGACCATGGTCCTCGTAGTTTCTGATTCCCTAGATACAGGGAATCCTAGTTCTGATCTGTATACGTGATTGTGACGTATTTCTTTGTCATATACTAATTTTTTGGATCCTTGGGTAGGTTCATACTTGAGCTAAGGAACATTAATTTAGGCCAGTATTGAAGCCACCGTGTGAAAATAGCAAAACTATACAGGTCACAACCAGAGTCGATTAAATCGGAATCTAGTCCCAAAATATTTAATTAACCGTTAATTGGAAATTAATGTAATAATAGTTTGTTTTGATTATGCGCCGGTCCGTGCAGCCGGTCACGTACGCAAGGTTCTAATATCGATACTAATTGCCAATTAATCGAGCTTAATCGATCTTTAATGTGCCAGCCCTAAGTAGAAAGTGATGTTCGCGAAGTGGAACCTACAGGGAAAATCACGCTGTGGAAATTTGTAACAGAATCGACGGTTTACCCGTTAGATGCAGCATCATTCTCATTGCCATTTGCTGCTAACTCCTCACAGCTCATACGAAATTCGTTAAATATTCCCACTCCATTTTAAGGTTTCGAATATAATTGTCTTCCATCGATCAATTTCATCATAATCATCATCATCGATCCACATCTGCTGAGCACGAGCTTCTCTAACTTTTGTGAGTAGAATGAGCCTGGAGAGCGGGGCCCGATCTAGATTGGTGGATCACACACTTACCTCAAAAATAATTCTTGGATATGTGGGTTTCCTCAAAGAAAAGCGAGTAAAAATTACATGGATAAACAAACTATTTTTTGAAACACCACAGAACAAAGGAAACAAACTAAAACAGCATACGTAGGTACGTATGTTTCTACGAGAAATACATTGGTAAGTGCCCGCACTGGAATTGAACTCACTACCCTCTCCTTGGAAGCCGGACGTTCTCCCACTGGGCCATCAACGCTGATAAACTTGCAACTTCTAAATCCCAAATTGTCATTGTAAGATTGGCAGTCCTCCCTAAGGGCCGATCGATCCCGCACCTTCAAGGTGAGCCGTCCAGGGTGGCCTTGCACGCAGAACAATAATTATCGGCCATGCCTGTCTGAACTGACTGGCAGCATGATTAATGCTGCCTTGATAGGTCTACTGGGGCTGCCAGTATAGGAGAGCATTATAGTGTTTTTTTCCTGTTTGCGTTCACTTTTGTGACATTTGTTAGGGTTATGAAGAACTCCAGGGGTGGATTTAAAACCTAGTGGTAATGTGAACTTTCATGAGCGAGCTTTATCTTGGAACAAACGATTGGCATTGGAACAGCGACTATTTCGTATTCTTAATAAGTACTAAACGTCACAGGTCACAATTTAAATTAGAATTGTATTCAAGAGTGGACCCGCATTACTTAATAGGTCAACAAAGATATACAACAAAACGGACAAAATCAAATGACAGACTAACAACAACAAACAACAAAATCTGACAGAAGAATGCTGATAATCTGCTGATTTGCGACCTCCGTGGTGTGACTGGGTGATGAACCCACTGTGAAGCGTGAGGTTACGGGTTCGATTTCCGCGCCGGGCAAACATTTGTGTAGACCACATGCATAGCTCTGTTCTAAATATTCTAGCATTTTTTTATTTTTTTATTTTACTGAGTACTAACCAGACGAGCAAGTTGAGAACCTGCTTTTTTATGTCGGTTAATAATAGGCTATGACAAACTTTGATACAATTATTTAATGATGTTTAGAATAAGATATATCATCATACATGTTCATACATAAAAAACTTGAATAATCATTGTAATTTATGTGACTAATGAGGAAAATAAAATTATTACAAGTATACCTATTTACTTGAAAACGTCAATCTGAATTTTAGATACTTAATTTCATTATCTAATAACTATTCATCCTGACAAAGGCATATTCACATATACGACGTCAAACCAATATTAAGCCTTTTTAACTTCCGACGCAAAAACGACGAATGAAACGATTTTGATTTAGTTTTTTGTTTGAAAGGTAAATTAGTCGGGATTGTTCTTATCTATGTTTGTTAAAAATCGATCCAGTGGCGGCCGCCACAAAATGGCGGATTCATCTTTTTTTCACAGCTCCCTCATTTAATCCTCATTAGAGTAAATTATAACTCGGTGAGCTGATTGGATAACGATCGGATACCCTTTGCCTATGCTCCGTAAACAGTGTTGGAGTTTCCTTGCTGACACACCCTTCTAGTCCTCGTGGTGCTGGCGAATACAAGACCCAGTACTGCACCAGCACAATGCTTGTAAAAACCCACTAGCCATATTAGAGAATTAGGTTGCTAAATTACTGGGCATGTGAGACTTAAGAGCCGATGTCTCAGGGCGACGAGCGCAGTGCAGTGCCGCGGAGGATTATTCAAAGCACAGTTCTGGGTGGCACTGTAACTGTTATGGGCAGGCGTAGCGCTTACTATCAGGTACTACCATCAGGGGCTTGCTCGTTTCGTCACTCAGTGAAATAAAAAAAACGTGAGAGAGAATATCACACTGTTCCCGAAATGGGCTGGCACAACTATGGCACTAGGAGGCGCCAACGCTTAAAACTCCCTCAAAAACACAGAGCAAATCGGGTAGGCATATAGACTTCAAAGGGGGGAAGGTATATAGCGCATTGCCTAAAAGTTTCTACGTATACGAGTGATAGCAAATGAAACAAACCCAAAAAAACATGCCATTTCGTGCTCTCTCCAAGAAGTTTCCGTAAAGCACCCACCACTTTACTGATTTCTCACTTTGACTAGACTAACCACAGTACCCACCCTCCCACTGACTGGGAATCGACATTATTACTATTTTGAATATAAAAAGAAAAAAAAAATACGTGGCACTGGCGAAATGCAGTAATCGTACGAAAGCAAAACTAAAAAAAAACTTAATCCAGAGCTAGATAAACGAAGAATAACAGTTTGTATGCAACTAAAAATAACGACTGTTTTGACTATTCACTGTTTTCTAATCTTTCAAATTGACCACATTGTTAGTGACTCCTTTGACTACACATCTCCATCTTAAACCTCGGGTTAATTCTAAATAACCTCGCGTTCTTCCAAACGGTTATTTAACAAAAACATCCAATAAAGGCCCCCATACACCACACGTATATTCTCGAGGTATTCTTGCAATAACAAGTGTGCGGGGATCGCATGATGGATGATTAACGATGGCTTCCTAGTGACAGCCGTGTCTGATTGTCTGTTTGTTTGTATGATTGTATTCAAATACAGGTAACTGTGTGGGGTGGGTGCCCGTCATGGGAGGCAGCGGGAGCGGTTCGTTGGCGGTTGGTAACGCTTGAGGCGTTTAAATTAAAACTTAGGATAAAAATATATTCAAATCGAGAACTCAAGATACGAGATTAAAAGTGAACTCAAGATAAAAAGTATCCCATATTTTATTCCATGACCTAAATTGTCTCTATACTGAATATCATCAAAATGCGTTTAGCATTGTGGCGTGAAGGGAGGACAACCACAAATACTTACGCGTTAATAATATTAGTATAATGGTTTGCTCTAACTCATTAACTCTCATTTAAGTACATAATTAAGTGTATAATAATGTAATTAAGTTATAAATTACTTTTGTTCATATTATAAACTTCAGAGTTTGATTAGGTGTACTCTTTTTGACATATTAAACAAAGAATTAGCTTAACACACATCAGCAGGCTGACATATATTTTTATTATTTGTTTATTTCGAATTTACAATACCATAAGAGATATTCCGAAAGCCCTAATGTAATAAAATGTAACTAAACAACTAACACATTCAAGAGCAAATTTAAATGTCACTAAAGATGGTAGCCTAGTGGGAGAACGTCCGCCTTCCAATCAGAAGGTCGTGAGTTCAAATCCCAGTGCAGGCACGCAACAATGTGTTTCTGTAAAACATATGTACGTAATTATCACTCGCTTTTCGGTGAAGGAAAACATCGTGAAGAAACCCACATACCTACCCGAGAATTATTTCGGAGGTAGGTATGTTATCCACCAACTGGGCCCTCGTGGTGGATTATGGCCTAACCCTCCTCACTAAAGTGAGGAGAGACCCGTGCCCAGCAGTGGGACGTTATGGGTTGATGATGATGATGATGATGTATGAAGAACATGTAAAAAAGTCAGGATCATCAGCCGGATAACTATCTATTCTGTACTGGAATAAACAACTATTATGCATTTCACTCAAACAGAGCGTAGAGCTATGGTGAGAGTGAGATAGATATAACAGACTATAGTTGCGTTTACAGGCTGTTTTTACTAATCGCCATCGCTCATCGCGCCCACTGGTTCAGCCCGCTGCCGCCTCTCGCTCGCACCCTCCACCCCAGTGACAGATAGTGGCAGAATGAATGTTAACACATTGCAAATCCCATTGTTGGACACAACTGCTTTTTGTCCGAGGTAGCGGGCCCGTGACGCGTCGTGATTGACACCTTTAATCAGCACTATCATTTTGTGTGGGAAATAGAACTACTGAACATATTCTACTAGACAAGTAAGGAAGGTATGCGGTGATAGCCTAGTGGGAGAACGTCCGAATTCCAAGGAGAGGGTCGTAAGTTCGAATCCCAGTGCGGACATGTACCAATGTGTTTCTTGTAAAACATATGTACGTAATTATCACTATGATTGATAAAAAATATAATATTCTCCAATTAGTGCAGCACTGTGCAAACATTTTTGAAGGGCACTGTTTCCAGCGAAATTACTGGACATATGATACTTTAGAACCAACGTATCAGGGTGACGAGCGCAGTGCAGTGCCGCAATAGTTTCTGGGTGGCACTATACCTGTTAAGGGCAGACGTGGCGCTTACTATCAGGTGAACAACTTGCTCGTATCGTTACTTAGTAAAATAAAAAAAATTACAGCGCGAACGAAGTTACAGGCTACCACTAGTGTCATAATAACACCACACAAAATGTATAACATCTTTGCTCATTATTTTGATTAAAATTTACGAATGTAAATTCGGCTCCACGTGTAAACTTAACAAATAAACGGTTGGTGATTAACGCTCATTACAATGCAAGGCAATGCGTGTGTACACTTAATTACCATTCCGTTAATAGGATAAATACTGTTAAGTTATATACAGACAAGTAGGTATCTACTTAGACTTGGAGCGAACGTGTAGCCGACCAGGGGGCTGGCCATCACAGCATTCGACGAATAACATCCTGACCTCTAACTGGGCCTCCATGTATCTAAGGAATCAGGAACTATGACACATTGACACACACATGACACATTGAATTTTTTGTAGCATAAAAAAATACACGTAAATTTATTATTACTTATTCCCCGTAGAGTTTCTAGGTGCTATCTTCTCTCACGGACGTACTTCCGAAGCACTGGTAGAGTTAATGGAGATTTCTCCTGTGCGAGATTCAGCCATGAATCACTTTTAGTATCCCTAAATCTATATGTATACTCTATACTAATATATAAAGCTGAAGAGTTTGTTTGTTTGTTTGAACGCTAGGATCTCAGGAACCACTGGTCCGAATTGAACAATTCTATTTTTGTTGAATAGTCAATTTATCGAGGAAGGTTATAAGCTATATAAAATCACGCTACGACCAATAGGAGCAGAGCAGGAATGAGGAATGTGGCAAAAACTGGGAAAATATACTGCTTTTAAGAGAGTTATTGCGGGAAAACTTGAATGATGCGGGTGAAACTGCAGGGCGCAGCTAGTATATAATATAATTATCACCACGAAATTATATTATTTATAATATTTTATATTATAATATTTTAAAACGAAATAAAAGTCATCCATTTCCGAGCTATGTTAGTCTGATGTCTCTATCTCATCGGTATGTTAATTTAAAATCAATTTGTACAGAACAGACATACAGACAGACAAGAAAAATATATAATAAAAACATGGCGTATGAAACCATCAAGGCCAGCCTCAACATTAGTAACGAAAAATAACTATTACGGCCAGAAGACAATTGAAAATCTACTGTCTCTGTAAATTTTATTAACTTCGAAGTTTTTTTGACGCCTTAAACACTGTGACCTTAGTCAAGGCTAAAAGCGTAGAAAACTGTGTAGAACCATGTAAGCAGAAAACTACAAACACTTTGAACGCGCATGTTTATCCAATACATTAAGAAACAAGGATTTCCGACGCGTTTAAGACGCTTCTGGAATGTGTCCATTCACGTTCCGCGCGTTTAAGAAGTTTCTGCAATGTGTCCATTGACTTTCCGCGCGTATAAAACGCTTCTTCAATGTTTCCTTACACGTGTGCGGTCTATTTATATAACTTATCGGGCCTATTTGTTCCAAAATTCGCGGGTCGTTAGGTAAGACGAAAAACGGCTGTTAAAATATTTCAACATTTACTAATTTTGACTAAATAAACATGTTATTAACATTTGATGTTACGTTAATTTAACGGTTTGTGTTTCTTAATTAAAGTTAAGAGTTACTTTATTATATTTAAAACAAACTTTTGCACGTGACTTTTTTAAATTTATTTGTTTTACATATATTAGGATCTATCAAAGAGATTCATAGAATAAGCTTTTATAGTTTAAATATTATGACTTCATGCCTAGTTTGATAGTTGTTGTACAGACGACCAGGCGGCAAGCCATACTAATGTACTTCATGTGTCAGAGTGACAGCGCCGCGCGGCGCGTCGTGATCTGTCTTTCACCTCACATCACAAAAAAACGATGTCGAAATATACTACACGACCAAAACAAAAGACAACCCACTAGTATGAAGGTTCATACTACGCCATTTGTCTATTGCATTTGGGCGTGTAATATTGACAGCCCCCCGATTGTCCTCCCGATTGCGGGTCCAAGGAAGTGGATCGCGCGGAGTCGATAATATCTATTCTGTATTTACTACATACTGTACGTGTTCTGTGATTAAGGCACAAACAAATTAAAGACGTAAACTTTAAGCTCAACAATTATTATATCTAAGTATAATTGTTTTTTTTTTTATTTTACTCAGCGACGAGGCGAGCAAGTCGTTCACCCGATGGTAAGCGCTACGCCTGCCCATAACAGTTACAGTGCCACCCAGAACTTAGCATTGCATAATATCTGCACTCGTCACCCTGAGACACGGTGTTTGCTAAACAAACACGCTTAAAAAAATCAAATGGTATTCTCTGCATCTTTAATTTATTTAGAATAAATATTTGACGTTTTGCTTACTGTCACAAGAACTGTCAATCAACAATCAACGCTGCCAAAACTGCGTGCTCTTGCGCTCCGTGCAAAAGTAAAGCGTTCCACGCGCGTCATAAACACAGAGTAATGATTGACAGAGAAAGCATAAAATCATAAGCTATGACAATAAAATAAAGGCATAAGTAAACTTATATTATTATGTACCCCACAAGCACAAAAAATGTTAGCAAAATGTCCTTTGTAGTGCCTACCGTGCCGTCAGGAGAAATCTTGCTGTTTCTGAAAATACAGGTTACTCAAACTCTAGTTTCGGAAACACAAGTACATTGCGTAACTCAACTCCTGCAGCCTGTAGCTACGAGTATAAGCAAAAATGTGATTATCTTTCGTATCTCTGCTTCGTAAGGTTTTAGTAATGAACATTCTGGCTCTTCTCAGGGCCACACAAAGCCACTTCTCAGCACCACATCCGATGGATGAGGCATCTCCTTCTGGGGTGGCAACAGCCGAATGTTGTGCCATAGCTATTTAACAGTTTAATTTATTTAATAGTTGCGTAGATACTGTACCATCGATACGACGAAGAAGAATCAAGTTTTTTTATTCATATTAGTGTGTATTTTAGGCCTCTCTAAAAATTCGTACATTACTATTATTTCCGAACAATGTTAGCTAATTACATGATCCAAATAAATTCTCACTTACTTTTTAATGCCACTTGCTGACGCCTAGCCCCTTATCAAGAATCCGTAAAATAAGTGATAAGAACGACATTAACCCTGCAAGGGCGAGTCTGATTACAGTTTAACACCGTCTTATAATTATTTTGTTTAATTACAATAATAATTACATGTATCTGAATCTATTATAATTATGGACTAATAAAGGTAATTGATATACTTATATACGTAGTACTTTAAACAGGTTCATTATTATAAAATCAGATGTTTATATTGTTATTATTTAGAAGTAAGTTTTGGCTCCCAAAAGTTATTTAAATCTTAACTATGATAGGATGAAATTTTAATAATAATGATATTTATTTCCTTACAATATTCAATAATTAAATAGGTCCAAGTTTTGGGAATATAGTATTAACAAATAAACAATATTTTGAGCCTAAACACTTTTCGAAGATTAACCAAGGATTATTCCACCATTGTTTTCCTTCAATTCTATTGTGATTGGAATCAAGTCACGGATTATTCTCGAGAATCCCAAATATTCCGAATATTCTTCGTAGTTTAAAGGAACCTGTAAATAGATAAATGGTTTTTATAATGTTTCATTTCGAGTTTGATCTTGACCTCTTCTGTGTTTATGTTGCTGATAGTTTGAATGAGTCTTTACAATAATTATTGTCTACGTTTTTAATTACTTGATAATTGCTTCCAGAGTAAAGGTTAGATAAATAGCTCGTGTCATTGTTATAAATTGTCGAATTTTTAATATCATTGTTTCTTAATATTTTTGAAATATATTCTATTTGATTTTTAAATTCATAATAGGTATAGATATAAAGAAAACTACAAAGCATTACATTGTAATTTCCTTACTGGTTTATAGTACCTACTTAGATAGCTCATTAACATCATAAATAGGTAAGTACTTATCTATCTACAATATCAATGATGATAATTATGAAATGCGCAAAAATATTTGATTATTAAAAAACGTTATTACTGTTCCAAGTGTGAACGCTTGTGAGACAAATTATGTTTTTGTTGGCATATTTTTATCATCGCAATTAATAATTGTTGTATCATCCATTACCTTGGCTATCTCTAGAATGTCGTCAGCGATGATTTAATTTACTGTAAGTTTATAAGAATTAATAAAATTGTGATAAGAGAGTACTAAAATTGTTTTGGCTTCATTGCCGTAAACCTAATCAGATGTTTTATTGCGATTAGATAAAACAATGTCAAAACAACAGCATTGTATTGTACCTACGGATGTTTAGGCCTAAATATAGATGACCAGTAGATAGACTTATTAGATACAATATTCCGAGAAATCGTTTTAAAATTGTATTATTGTTATATTACTTAATTGTTGGGACACCAACGAAGATTTTGGTTAATATAATCCAAAATATGAATTATTGTATTGTCAAAGTGCTGTTATTCAATCAGGTCCAAAGCCGTCGGTGGCGTCTGCGAGTTAACTGTAATCGCAGATTATCCGACAATACCCGTGGCTTTAGATGATTCGTCGAAGCATCGGTAGCTCCGCGGGATAAAGGGAATAAAAGAGAGCTTTAAGGATAACAATACTTTTGTTTTATTATAATTCTTTTATCGTAATCTTAATTCTATTCAATAAATATACAACTTTGGAATTATTTACATACAATTTACAACAGCAGCGGAATGATATACATTGAGGTTAACAAATGTGCCTAATATTGCATATTTCAGTGCGAATACAATAACAATCATAACACAAATAACTAGAGATTACCTCTCGACGCCGACGTCACTGGTCCTTAGGTGCACTAACTAAAACTAAATCACAGATTTAACAAAAGTCTCAAGTGGTCCTGAGTATTTGGTGGAGCCTCTACGAGATTACCAGAGGAGAGAGTCAATGCCGCGTGAGGACCGTCACGGGCTTGTAGATGTGAGGCGAGAGAGGGTGGTGTGAGGGAGAGGGCAGCTCGGGGCTGGACGCGCCCGACGTGGGTGGCGAGTGCAGCGAGGGCGGCGAGGGCGGCATCATCGGCGACTGCAGCATCGTGTGCCCGCCCTGCAGCAGCGGCCCCTGGCCCAAGAAGTGACCCGACGGCAGGCGCTCGTACAAGGCGTGAGAGTATGGCAAACTACCATATCCCATAGATTCAGATCCTCGGAAGGCAGGGTGCACCGCGCTCGGAGCGACCGGAGGCATCTTCATTTGCATCGGTGCGTATTTCTGGTACAGCAGCTGTGAGTACAGGCCCACCAACTGCGAATAAGCTGCGGGAGGGTACGCGCCGGGCAGCGGAGTTCCAGGGAATAGTGGCCTTTTGAAGCAGGCGAGCCTGGAGCGGCCGTTGAGAGCGGAGCGCCGGCGCAGCTTACCCGTAGTGCCCCCGATGAACACGTCCTCGGCCGAAGCGTCCAACATCCAGTAGTTCCCTTTGCCGGGGTCATCGTAGTGGCGCGGCACTTTCACAAAGCACTTGTTGAGACTCAGGTTGTGGCGGATGGAGTTCTGCCAGCCCTGCCTGTTCTCTCTGTAGTACGGGAAGTTTGTCATGATGTACTCGTAGATTCCGTTCAGAGTCAGCCTTTTCTCCGGGCTGTTGCGGATCGCCATCATGATGAGTGCGTTGTAACTGTACGCTGGTTTTTCATGTTTCTTGTCCTTCTTCTCCTCGTCGTCGTCCTTCGGTTTGGAGCAGTCTACCGGCTCGGTGCCGGTGACGTCCAGCTCGGAATCGCTGAGGTCGGCTTCTGAGTGCGAGGCGCCCGTGGAAGAAGGCGCGGGCGACGGCGGCGGCTTCGGTGCCGCATGGTTCATCAGTATAGAATTAATACTGAAATCTCCTTCGAACTTCACCATGTTGATTCACTTGTAAGTTTATGAGCACTGTTTATAAATGTCGGAGCGCTACGCGTGTGAAGTCACTGCGAGCGGCGAGTAGACTGGCGGCGCGGAGGCGGGCGACGGTATTTATACTGGGTGTGGGAAGCCCCGCCCCGAACGCTTTGGGCGCGCGGTCTGCGAATGAACGCGCGAGCTTTCCGTACATAGCGCCACGCCTGGCGCCCCGCGCCCCGGCAAGCTCCGAGCATCCCCGTCTCTGTCCACTAGATTACTCTGTACTCTCCGTAGTTTTATTCCCCTGCGCGGCGCGGCGCGGTGCAGCGACGAGTTTATTTATTATCTGTACATCGTTTATTGGTGTGTGTCCGATGTCGGCCGCGATTATAAATCGATTGCGGTTCGTAATGTGATTAATGGCGTTATAAATCTATTTAAAATCGGATCGAACGATTTAAATATCTCAATGTTTCTCCATTGAAAGCTTGTGAGCTTTCGCAAAAGCTAGCTGCGTCCTTTCGCTATATTGTTGGTTAGGTACCAAGCGACAATAATGGGTACACTATTTACCTTTACCCATAATGTTTGGCGTGTTATCAGTCACGTTTGATAAAAAACTGCAAATAATGCTTTGATTGTGAAGCGTGACAAGTACTTACGAGGACGCGCCAACTCAGCTGTTTCTGAAGATAAACAAATTAATACGCATTTATTTAGATTATATGAGGTATATTTTTTTCTTTTCTTCAACGTTTTTATCAAAGGTATATATTTAATTTACTTTACCTACCTTATACAATGCCTTTCAACAATTAACTTGAAGTTAGAGCGATGCCTACAGCACGTGTCGCTGTTTATAATCTCTTATCAAACTTCCAAATTTTATCAATATTTACTTAAGAGATAAGGCTCTAAGCAGGTAAACTGGCTTAGTATTATGACTTCTGATTAATGAATGACAAAGTATTTCTTAAAAGGAACACTAGTTCAGACCGTGGTATGGAATGTGTTTGAAAAAAAAAAGGATAATATAGAATAGAATGGAATAGAAAACTCCTTATTGTACACCAGAAACAAAAATAAACACTGTACAGAAAAATTACAATAGGTAAACAAGTAATATGGGCGGTCTTATCGTTGAAGGCGATTTCTTCCAGACTACCTCTGGATGGACAGTAAAAAACATTACCACTATACACACACACTATATACACTTAGTTACGGTGATAAATATTACACTTTTATTGAACGAGTTTTCAAAGATCCCAAATCAATTTGATACAAAGATAAATGAAAGAAGTGTCGCATACTATTATTATGGTAAAAACGATGTTTTAAAACAATTAAATCTTTTTCCATAGAACAGAATAGAATAGAATAGAAAACTCTTTATTGTACACCAGAAACAAAATTAAACACAGTACAGAAAAATTACAATAGGTAAACAAGGGTACAATGGGCGGTCTTATCGCTGAAAGCGCTTTCTTCCAGACAACCTTTGGATGGACAGTAAAAAACATTTTTCGATAGTAGGGTGGGTGGCGTACTGACAGTATTTAACAGTCACAATACATTTAATACTTATGTTTTAATAATACACATACACACTATACTCAATAAATAATAAATAATAATAATAATAATACAATAATAATAATATACACATATTTATAATATACTTCACACATGATTATAATAAAATATACGACATGGTTTTATCTATGGAAATAAAATATACCTGCCTAGCTTTATTATTATACAGGGCGTTACATAATACCCTATAAAGAACCGGGACAGGGTATTCCCGACTCACGTCTGTCTGACAGACATGGTTAGATTTTCATACCTTCCCACTTTTATGTGTGGTGCGATAGTAGGTAAACAAACATTTAGGGTCGTCGCAATTTTCCAATACAAACATAATTTTGTATGGGAGTTTTAAATACGATGTATTCAACCTTTGCACACGTAAAACAATTCATATGCTTGATCGAAACAAGCCTACTGAGTAGCATTAAGGGCCATTCTGTAACACCCTGTATATAAATACAATGGCTTTTAATTCTAAAATAACTATTAAAACAAATTAATAATAGCGTGTAATATCAACAGGTAAATAAGATAAACAAAGCAATACTTTAAACGTGTAAAAGTTAAAGTAATGTGTCCGAGTGAATGAAAACAATTGTTTTCTTGTTAATTGTTTTATTGTTTACACAAATGTCAATTTTACAACAACACAGGGACGAATTCAACACGTAACGACAAATATATTCGATAAGTTACGTAAAGAAAACTTGTTCAAATATTGTGTTCAGTGTAACATGTTCGAGTAACTATTTATGCTCGCACATATTTGTTGCCAATAGTATGTCTGAATAAATACTGAATTAAATAACAAATTAAACATTTGTTCAAATAAAAAGAAAACACGGGTTATTTTCTACTTATCGGTTTGCGAAAGATTAATAGCTCTCAGCTAAGTACTATACCTACCTACATAAATGTCTTTACATATTTCTATTAATGTTTTCTATTTCAGAGATTATTTAGACACCCTTTATTGATCGTTTTTTTTTAAATCATCTTAGAATTGAGATTTGATTACCTGACTGTACGAAGAAACTTAATGTAATTACAGAATATTATAAATAACTAGCTGTACCCTGGCACGCTTCGCTGTGGCACATTCGCACATTCGCTGATATGTCACTGATGAAAAAAATAGATAAAAACAATCCCTGATGCGGATTATATATCAAGGTAAAATTTCAGCTCGATCGGTGCAGAACTTTTTGAGTTTTACAAGTACACAAACCAACATAACATTTTTAAATATATATATAGATAACTGTTAACAATCCATTAATGCATTTAACAAAACGTCAATGCATTTTCTAGTTCAGTCTCGCATTGCAGCTATTTCCGATAACTTAAGTTAACAAGCATACGTTTTTGCCGAAAATTCTGAAAAATAATAGCGACTATAGCTACCTTTTGCGGTCGCCAGTCCTATTATTTGCTATAGGTAAGTAGATAGATAAATTACTCTTTATTGACATCAAAATTTACAAAACACGGAGAGAAAATAAAAATATAAAGTACTAGTAAAGGTATAGCAAACTACGATAATATTCTTTGTAGTAATTTATGTTTGTCTTCGGAAGAGCATATCTACTATTGAAATTAATCAAACCTTTACGCACTGTCTGTGCTCACCCCTCGAAAACATCTAGGGGCAGATAAGTCCCTTATGTTATGTTTTGAAGTGGTAGGCTTTTCTGCAAAAGACCGCATGGGGAAGTACCCTGCACCTTTGCCATATATTCAATACTATGTTCCAGTTTGAAGGGCACTATTTTCAGCGAAATTGGGCATATGAGACTTTAGAACTGAAGTTAGTGTCACGAGCGCAGCGCAGTGCCGCGCAGGCTTATGCAATGCAAAGTTCTGGGTTGCAATGCAATGCAAACTGTTATGGGCAGGCGTAGCGCTTTCCATCAGCTAAACGACTTGCTCGTAACGTTACTCAGTCACCAAAAAAACCGTCCCAGGTTCCATAATGTCCCTTTACCATAAGTTTAATCTAATGATCCGAACTTGACCACTGTGATCTTTATGGTGTAGCTGGCTGCATGATTCACAGCTGCATGTCGGCCCGCGGCCCCGCCTGTACAATCGGCGTAATGTTTGTGACCCGCACCTTAAGTAAGGTTAACTAATTGATGCTGACTCCATGCCAGCGCTAGTGATGTGCAGGACCAAATGATTCTGATAACTATTCATATTTTCTTATATGATTATCAATATGTTTAAAAAAAAATTTAATAACTAGTGCTTAAAAAAATCAAACCTAACTGTAATTTATAACCTTATCATGTGTTTTTTTACGATCACATAGTAGATCTTGACATCTGACTAGGATTGTTCTGACCAGGAACAACGAGGACCATGGTCCAAGACTCAGAACAAATCTTTGTGGTTAACACAAATCTTTGCCGGACGGTAGTTTGTACGGTGTACGGTGGTTTGTACGGTAATTGTTTTGTTCTGAGACTTGGAATTAATTTTCCATTGTAAGTACGTAGAATTCTATAATCTAGGTACTTATATCCGAAGATGAAAAAGTCTTCCTACGAGAAAATAAGTCATTACTAATTAGATAGTAATTATATATCATATCATCATCCACCAATAGATAGGTAGATAGATAAACTGTTTATTGAAACACCACAGAACAAAGAAAACTTAAAAACTAAAACAGAACAAATTTAACAATTAGTGTCGTAATGGGCCTTATCGGGCCTTATTATTGGGCCTTGGGTCTTATTTCTTCCAGACAACCATGTATGGAGAACAGCAACAAAAAGAAACACTAGTTTGCGAAAAAATACATAAACGACACATTTTCAGATATACCTACGCCAAAATTCTCTACAGTTATTTTCCTCTCATCGAAATCCACGCATGAGTTTCAAAGTATAGAAGTAGGTAAAGAAGAAAATGATGTTTGTAGAAGGACTATTGAATGCGTAACATCACTACAGGAGTCACAGCGATATGTATGGAGTGTGTTTGAAATTAAATTATAAGCGGGCCGGGTCGCGCGTGGGCGGCGGCGGCTCATACACGTTGTGTGACTCGGGGGACCTACTGCTGGCTTGCAAACAAGTTAATGAAGTAACTCACTTTAATTTTACACCTAAAATATGAACTAGGAAAATACATAATATTACAGGCACGGACAAATTCCTTTACTAAATATAAAAAGTTTATAAAAAATGAAACACACTTCATCTGCACGTTATATGACGTCTATGAGGCTTAAAGCATTTAATAGAATTGCCCAATCCTAGATATAAGTTTATTATAGCATGTTCTCATTCTAAACCGTAGATACAAAAAAACTCAATATTAAATCAATAGCAAACAAAGTCTTAAATTCGATTTCGAAGAAACAACGGTAAGGATTTATATCCTAGTTAGACAATAAAAGCTAATATAATTGTACATTCTAGGAGATTAGGATTTTACGGTAGTGTTATATAATCTCCCTAAACGTAAGGTTTTTGTAAGAACTAGGATTTGCGCCAATACAATTTATAATCCCTTTGTTCACAAACGTTGTTAAAAATCTGGATACTTATAATGAAAACAATAAAACATTTTTTTAACATGGCTGTAAATAAATAAGGTCAAACTAATCTCATCGGCTAATACCGTGGCACCCCACGAGGCAGAATTGATAAGCGTTCCGAGATCGAACGGTAGCTTTGCAATCCAATGCCACCGGGTTTCATCCTCGACCAATAACTTTTCGCAAGTTATAAACTGATTTCCATCGCTCCGTCTACAGCAGTCGTACCGCCACGTCAGGGGCTCTTCAGTGATCTAACAAACTATGACAGCTCTACTACTTTCGAGAAACAAAATAACGAACCCCGTCGAGTTATCCCCGAGATAGTAACCAACAGTAGGCCCCACTGATTAAACTAATTAGATCAAGGCATCACACGGCGGACACTGAAGACGTATGCGCGTGGTCCGTTTCCTCATTTGTCTTAATTGGGGGAATTAACAGGTTTATGCGGTGCACTACACTTTTGACTTTAACGGAGAAGGGGAAACGAATGTGGGCAAGAAAAATGCGACGATTTCGCTAATTTGCAACGATAACGTGCTATCTCGTCAGTATACTGATAAGGAGATGCCACCTTCTTGCCGCAATTGATCCATATCATGATCATGTGTGAAAGTTAACCATTACTTGTTAACCTTCTATCTTAAAATGTTTTTTAAAACTGAGGATTACGTTATTACTAGCTGCGTCCCGCGACTTCACTTAAGTGACTATTTACGTCACTACGTGGTGATTTCTTATAAAACCTAAATATTCCCATTAATAAATTACAATTTCAGGATAAATGTGCTACAGTGGATAAATACTGGATTGTTTCTTACTAGTTTCCGCCCGCGGCTTTGCCTAAGTGGATTACATAAAATAAAGTATCTAGTTACAAAATTACATGAACACTCCTTGATCCGTTAAAAAGTAAACTGGAAATGATTTAATCCCACAGGGGCCCTTTATTTTTACGGGATAAAAAGTGTATGTGATATGTTCCATTCTAGGGTCTAAAGTATCCAAATACCAAAGTTAATCAAAATTAAACAAGCGGTGGTAGCCCAGTGGGAGAACGTCCGCCTCTTAATCAGAAGGTCGTGAGTTCAAATCCCAGTGCAGGCACGTACCAATGTGTTTCTGTAAAACATATGTACGTAATTATCACTCGCTTTTCGGTGAAGGAAAACATCGTGAGGAAACCCACATACCTACCCGAGAATTATTTCGGAGGTAGGTATGTTATCCACCAATCCGGACTGGGCCCCCGTGGTGGATTATGGCCTTACCCTCCTCACGAAAGTGAGGAGAGACCCGTGCCCAGCAGTGGGACGTTATGGGTTGATGATGAATTAAAATTCGTTCAGCCGTGAACGGAGGACGAACACAATATTTGGCGTTTACAAAATTAGTGAGATAATATTACAAATTTTCAATCAGATTGGGATATTTGGTTACATTGAGAGGCTAATACCGCTAACCAAATCCTAACTTCCAATGTAACTAATAAAAAAAAAAAAATGAAAAAAAAAAAACAAACATGAAAAATATTCAAAGACTCTAAACATCCGTTCTTTAACTGCCCCTTTCCACAAACCAACTGCCGCCTCTACACTGTCCCGCAGTCCCTTCCACCGTTAGACATTCGCGGCAGCGAACAAGCTGCAAACCTCCTTCCTTTTCAACCATAAACTCTCAGATCAGACAGTAGCCTATAAAGCAGCTAATTCAATCGTAGCTATTTCCAGCTTTCTATTTACATCGCCCGCGGTCGCAGGTTGGCATTATAATAAGAAACAACTCTCTTTTAACATCTTAATTGCTACTGGCCAACTCTTACTGCGCCGTCTCGTAATGATATTTGTAATGAACTATGTCAGGGGACCCCGCTGTTTCCCAGGTACCAAAACTAACACGGTTTACGTAAAGCTTTACAGGTTTTAATCTTTTTTCAACCTTCGGGGTATTGGAATAGGGGCGAAGGTGATGTTTGAGAGACGTAAAAAGGTGGGTTTGAATTAAAAGTACTGTAATGCGATTCAATGTGGGACTCTGTTTATGGTGTTAAACGTACATTGATGGGTCTTGTTATTGAGTGACAATATTTTTTTATAGAATTTACGAGAAGTTACAAGGTACAGATCTAATTCTGAAAAGCGTCAGTTTTGTTAGTAGATTCGGTTTAATTTGAATTCTACTTATATTTTGGGTCTGATTCATAATGTTTCCAACATATGTCAGTTTTGGAATAAAATTGTCCCAAAACAACAATAAAATCTCAACATTAATTGAATGAGAGATTCTACAAAAGCAATTCCAGAGAAGTGCCACATCCTTTTACAATAAAACGAATTAAAAATAATAAGGTTGTCTCGTAAAAATATTACAACAAGATATAATTGAAGGCGGGTGCAGTGTACGCGCGGTGGTGTGCGCTAATGGTGTCTGGCCAAAATAATTTTATGCATGAAGTGTCGCACTCTCGCGACACCTCGGACACCGCTGACACTCGCGATATATCGCCTGCGCTTATTAACTTTATTGCAGAAATATTGCTGCAGAGGTGTGAAGTGTCGCGTGAAACATGACATTTTGCAAAATGGTTTTAATGCAGAAGATTAAATAAGTATATAATATATTTTCGAAGGATTATTACATGAAATTTTGTTATACATACTAAAATACGGATGGGCTAGTAAATTGGGCGCATGACTGTTTACGCTCCTAATTATTGTTCTTACGTATGTAATAGGTAATTATAACAATTAATGTTATTATAGATTGATATAGAAGTGAGTAGTTACTCACTCTTCATAGATAAGATAGGATACTTGGATTAGAATAACTTAATTATAAATAACAAGTAGCTTGATCATTACTTAACTGCCAGATTCTAATAGTGAAATGCTTAGGTTTTACTAAGGACAAAGCAGCACTCACACACACGAACAGTGCACAGAAAGTCTTATTTTACATAAAAACGCAGTAAAATTAGTGTCCAGACAGCAAACTGTACACTTTACTGCTCAACGATTACAATAATATGATGCCGCGGCAATGTTTTATCAAACTGTGACATTTAATTTTTACCGCGGCGAGAAAATGAAATTAAAATTGTCAAAAGGACTCGGGGATACAGCTTTATAGACCCGTAGCCGTGCCGACCGCAGCGAAGGACTTGTAACTCTAACTCAAGAGGGAAAAGGTGATATTTAAAGAAAAAATTACTTGACAAACGAGCGGTAAATTCGTTTAGTAGAAAAGGTGTTTGAACATTTTTCGTTTGTCATTTCGTGAGATAGGTTAATTGAACTCCTGTGCAGTTTTGAAATGGAAAAACAAAGAAATAACTCGACTTATACAACTTTCTCGATTAAGTCGTGTTACATGAAAACTGCATTATGGTTCATTGATTGCAATAGCTGTTGTTTTATCAATATATTGGTTGAGCTGGTAATTTTATTGGTTGGTAAAAAATAAATATATAGAATAAGACTTTTTATCTACCACTTCATCAATGTACCACAGGCAAATAACCGTTTCTTGAACTCAAATTATTTATACCTACGTGGATATAAAAAAGACCAAACATTATACAATACATTTCATATCATTCTGATCAGTAACGCCAATAGCTCGACCAACAAATCGCTCACATTTCAAACAAACTTATTTATATCTGTCATTGGATTTTAGCCTTTACTATCACAGTATAAAGTTTGCAGAGAGACAGCGTTAGTTCAAAGGTGAATGAATACAGTAGTTGGTATTTAAACCACACCAAGGCGTTACAAAGGTGGACAGTCGGACATGTAAGTCACCGATGGTCACCTTCGATTACTGAGTGAACTGATAAAGTGGACCGACATCTCTCCGTGATACAGCATCACTTATTTGTCTAGATATGACAGCAGCTAGTACTACTGGGCACCAAAAAGCTGATCGGATATGATTAGAAAGAATTTAAAAATATGTGTGTTGGTGGTATAAAATATAAAATATAATCATATATAAATATACGTAGTCAGATTGGATATATGCGTCGTTGATAACTACAAACTATGCCCTTAAATAGGCTTAATTTTTTATTAAGACTGCTATGTACTTTCATTGGAACCTCTATTACAAAAATAAATAAACAAAATCAAACATTATGATAAACAAAGTCAACCCTTTTTTTTTTTTATTTTTTTTTTGGCCGGGGAAATGTCCTTATTCATACTACCGACCTCGGGGGAGGCCGGCTAGTTATGTAGGGTTCCCCAGCCAGCACGCATCCTATTGACGCGCCTGACGGGGTTTACCCACTAAAAACCCCGGGGTGTTCTCCTCTCCGCATGTTGAGGTGGACACGGGATCGCTATTGAGCTACCGCGACCACCTCTGCGGACGTCCGGGCGACTGCCTCGGACTCACCTCTAGGGGCACTCGGCCTCGCCTAGGTAGGATGCGCTCTGGGGAACACGTCAGAGCGCATCTCGCCTCGGGACTATGTGCTGGGGCGTTGGATCCCTCGATCCGCGGCCCCTAGTCCCTGTTATGGCGGCAGGTGGTGGGCATAAGCCAACCGCCTGCGGCCAGCTCTGCGGCGGCGGATTGGGAGCGAGAGGGCGTCGTCCTCCCGGTTCCTTTCCGCCGTCTCTTCCGTCATCACCGCTTGCGCGAATGACGCCATCGCCTCCCAGGCCTCCTCGCTGCCGACCATTTTGCGGATAATGGTCGGCAGCGAGAAGTCCCCGCCAACGATCATCTGCAGGGCAGCACGCTGCTCTGCCCAAGCAGGGCACACGGCACGGGTGTGCTGCGCCGTGTCCTCGTCTCCGCCGCAATGGTGGCATGCGGCCGTCGGTTCCCGACGCACCACCCGACACAGGTACCTGCCAAAGCAGCCATGCCCTGTCAGCAACGCTGCCACCAGGTCGCGTCCGGCCGTTGGGTCCTCCATCCTCTCCGACCACCTCCGGAGGAGGTCGTCGCGGGCCCGCTCTCTCCATCGGTTGACCACCTCCGGAAACAAAGTCTACCCTAGTCTAACAAACCACTACCAATGTAACACTATTAAGTAGGCAATGTTTCCAAAAATACGTTTTTCTCTCTCGCACGCAACCTATAGAATTCGATATTTTTCATAACTTTTTAATCTAAACACTACCCATTGCCATTTTAAGTTTTCTTTGTTCTGTGGTGTTTCAATAAAGAGTTTATCAATTTATCTATCTATTATTGCCATAAAAGAAAATTGTGTTGCCATAAAAAAAAAGTTAAGGGAAAACTCTGCTTCCGCTTAAAAATTAAAATGACGATTTGAGGCGACACAGCGCGGTTGGACGGCGCTGAATAATTGACTGCAGAGGGTAGTTGTGCACTTGCTGACCAATAGGTACTGACCGGGCGCTAGGGTTGTCAACATTATAGAGTTGGCAGGTCCAAAAATACCTATAGATACATTATCTTATGCGTCACTAGAAAAGATCTAAAAACATGACAGAAAAGGTCACAATTATGGCCAAGCAGAAGGTTTATGGGATTTATTAGAATAACTGATATGAAGATCTGTCGTGAACCTTTTGAAAGTAGACGTTGGTGAAAAGCTCCAGTCCCAAAAGTCATGTTAGATATTGGACCACGTTTAAATCGCTGTAAAGCGTTAGTAAAATTACAGATTTATTCATATTTGTATGGCAAACTGTCTCAGTTAGCCATTTTCGCGGACCAATCAATAGCTTATTATTATTCTTAGTTTTACGCATAAAGGATATTAAATTATTAAAAAAAATACAAAGATAACTATTATTAAGTTACATTATATAGTTAAAGTTTAAGTTAAAAAATTTCTTTCAACAAAGCCATCAGAATGAAGACCCAAGTTAGTGCTCAAGTGGCAGCCCTGGGGGCCAGTGGGGAGCCTCGACTGCCGATGCCGTGGGAACCCCGCACCTGTGCACGCTCACCCCACCCGCCCGTGGACGTCCGTAAATTGTCTAAATATAGTGCTTGCACGGCAAATTATACCGGTTTCAAAAGTGCCGTAATGTTTAATAACCCTGCGATTAATCCGACATGGCACTTTTTAATTGTAGCTTAATGTGTTTATACTAGTTATTGTGATATTTGAGTGTTTAAAATAAAATAATTATTTTATCATATACTTACATTGATAAGATAGGTAAAGTAAAGTTAAAATATATCCATGTCCTAGATAGGTAATAATAATATGAAGTAGAAACATTGATAGAGTTGTTAGAATAGATCCAGGAAATTATTTATCTGTGGGCCTCTAATTGTCAAAAGAAACAAATTAAAAAAATACTGAAATTGTAAAAAATACTTTACGATAATTCGTTTACGGGATCTTTCCTACTTAACTGCTAGCAAATAATTTAAAAGCCAAGCCAACCAACCGAACCAAACCCTTCAAGAGTCACCTTACGAAAAGAAATGTAACATTTTCTCAATCGTACAATATTCTCACACATCTAAATAGATTTCCAGTTGCTTACATACTCAAGAGAGGTTGGTGTGAAGAACGAGGCGCACAGGGGTGGCAAAACTCGACGAAGATTCCGGCTCAAAAATCAAAACTCGGACGCGAATTGCCACTCGAAGACGTATGGCAACACTGACTAGTACTTCTCATGACTTTCTGAAATCATTTTTATTATTTGATTGGTTCCGGGAACTTTTGTCAGGTTGCCTGTAGTTTCGCGTGCATTGTCCACACATTTGCGTCCGGATTGTCCGCGTGACGCGTTCACTTAATAATTATTGGAAAGCTTTTTACCGTTAGTGCTAATTTGAGTTATAAACATACATATCTTTTTTAATAGAACCTATTAAACCAGAGATATTTTTGGTCTTTCGAAAGGACCTCGAGGCGTTTTCAGAAATTCATGTTTCGTTGGTTTCACAGACGTTATTAGTTCTTATACTTCGACTTGTTTCTTGTTTCGATTCGGATATGGTTGCAGAAGGGTCCTATTTCCAATTTATTATAGGATAAAACTACCTATCCATATCAATAAATTAACTCCTCGCGAGTCATGCGTATAAATCAAGGATTCCACATAATTGATACTCGACAGTAAAACAAGAAAAGTTTCGCGAAACGACCCACGTCAATACACCAACACCCTTCCACCTTCCTTCGAAGGAATAACAGCAAAAATATTGAAATCAAGTTTCCCAATAAATAATTAAATGGAGAGAGTCCCCCAACAAGCCTCAATAACAATTTAATGGGGGAATTACGGAACGATTTGTAGGCAGCGACGGACCGACAGACGTTTAATCGCTTGAATATTATAATGGTGGCACAGAATGAGCAATAGTACTGATGATGAACTGTCACTGTGGAGGACGCGGGGGGGGAGGGTGGAGATGGTACGTTGTCGAGCGTACATTGCTTGTGGGGATATTTTCGATGGATAAAAACTACGGACTATTTCCAGAAATAGCTTGATAGGTTGAAGATGCTGATACTACTTTGGATCGAATTAGCGTTGCAATTCAACGAGGCCATGTCGCCAGCATGAAGAACACTTGGGCTTGGGTCTCCTTGCGACATCGGTTAGTAATTTCGCTATAGACATCTCTTCCAACCGAAACACAAGCACGTTTGCACTTACTTGTCACTTTCTAATTCCCGAAAGAGTTACCACGGTTCAATGGAAATCAAACAAGCGACCTTCCTCGCCTGCCTCTTCAGAGCCTGGGAAGACGTCCAGCTGCCGCGGTAGTGTTGTGGTCGCAGGTCGCTTCGCTCCTCGTCAGTTATGCACGGCTTCCGATATAATTACTCTAATTACAGCTTGGCTAACTTACGGAAATGTTCCATTACAAGTTGTGTCGCGGTGGTTTATGTCGTATTATTTAGAATTAGTAACTATTAGGAGTTTTGTAAGGAAGACTATGGTATTAATTTTATGGGTATAGGTTTATGTATGAGTATTATTTATATTAAAATATGTTTACTTACACAGGTGATAAGTCACAAAAATAAATGCTACCAAATTATTAATTAAATTATTTATCTTTAAGGAATTGGTATAGAAAGACATACAAGAGAAGAATTTATCTTTTGAACCAATGCTAGAGGAAAGATTAATGTATAAATGGTACCTTTAGATTATGAGGAGCAACTACAAAATTTTAAGATCGATCGCCGATGGTTTCTTCTGGGTTATGAAAGGCTAAGAGGCACTCACCAACCACCCATCCAGGTTTATGCCACTGGAAACGACGCCTAGCTTTGGTGATCGTTTAGACAAACTATGTTAACGCGCAGTTTATTTTAAATATTATTGACACCATACTCGGAGAAGTTAATTATATGGCAAAGGATCTTTTCGGAGTTCTAGATGAATCGAAGACGACACTCCGCAAGAAGTCTAGTAGTTAGTATCAGATAAATATTTGGAGTCACTATGATATTACAGTTAATCCAGTTTTTCCCACAAACTAATCCTTTCATAACATGATAAATGTAAAAACGTGCGTTCTTCATACACTATTATATTCACGTGCGCCAAAAACATGATTAGCTGAACCTTGCGGCTTCATCCGTGTAATTCCCGGTTTTCACCAGGTAATTTGCATTTTCCCGGGAAAAAATATAGCCTATGTTATTCAGAAATAGTTTAGCTTACAATCAATGAAAGATTTTTCAGAAGCAGATCAGTAATTCCAGAGATAACCTATAATAAACAAACTTACAACAAATTATTTGCAGTATAAGTATAGATTTGTGATAATTGTCTGCGAAAGTTCTGAGGTAAAACAGTCTGCTTGTCTGGTATAAACCGGTGCACGCTTATTGTCCATATTGTCTATCACTGCATTATCACTGTTATCACTTTGGATACAATAAAGTGTGATTATCTTTGAAGGTTTCTTGTTGTAAGTAAGTACATAATCTAGACGCGTTGTTTTGATGCTTCGTACAATCGGACCAGGCTGCATGGAAAGATGATTTTTCTTTGGACATTTCAGGATTTAAAGGCATTTTAAAAACTGGTCCATTGTAGAATTGGTGATTTGAGACAAATGCCATTTTGAGTATTCGTGTTTTTGAGACCAATGACATTTTGAAAAATGGTAATTTTTAGTCTCATGCCGTTTTAAGAATTGCCAATTTTGAGTCTCATGCCGTTTTAAGAATTAGTCCTTTTGAGTCACATGCCATTTTGAGAATTGAAAATTTGCATTTAAACTATTGTGTTTATTTACCCAATAGATTATGTTTAATTTTCTTTCTATATCTACTACATAGCCACAAATTACCGTGAGGGGGAAATATTTTGATACTCCCTACAATCAATTTTAAACGTTACATCAGTGTCTTCAAGCTCCTGAAATATTCATCGAGTAATGATGGCTTGGAGCGTCGCCATTCGACTGTCGCTATAGTGGTAGACTGTTCTGTATGCTTTGCTTGGAGCTAACCCCCCTCCCCCCTGGATGTCCCCCTACTGAACGGTCTCGCTGGGTGGCCATTGGTAGACTGTTTAACTATTTATTGTTTTTGAAGACATGTTGGAGAGTTTTCTAGTAGCATAATTTTAGGTTTATTTTTTATTTTATTTTTTTAATGGAGGTATTTTAGTTTGAATTTTTATTTTTATTTTTATTTGATTGAGTGACGAGTCGTTCACCACCAGCACCACCCAGAACCCTGCATTGCGTAATCTTGCGCGGCACTGCACTGCGCTCGTCACTCTGAGACATCGGCTCTAAAGTCTCTTATGCCCAGTAATTTGTTTGTAATACTTAGAGTGGTGATTTAGTTAATCAATCTTTTGATTATAATTATAAAAACATCCGCTAGATTGTATTACGCATCTTGACTAGTGTTGTCACCATGATGCGATGTTTTAATCAATCATGCAAACTCGGACACGAAAATAGAAAAAAATGTTTTATCGCTGAAATTAATTTAAGGCATTAAAATGCCATAATATACCATGTCATAACTCATGAGAGCGAGACATGAGAGTTGACATGAGACATGTCATGAGAGTTATGACTTTAAATAGCATTTATTAACCAACTTCAATAAAGAGGTAGGTTCTAAATTCATGGCTTTTTAAAGAAGTAATTATAGCTACATTCATATTTTTATTGTAAACGGGATTTTCACTTTTTTATTTAGCTGCATTATAAAAATAGTAGATGTAACTCGACAATATTGGCAAGAGCTAGCGAAGATACATTTACTAAGCTAAAGTATGCAGACTGATAACTGACAGAGCATTGAAAATAATCATGGATCTTTCTTGTAAGATAATTCGACAGTCAGATAACTAGTGTTTGGGTAAGATAATTCAATGAGAAATATTATCAACATTTATCAGTCGGAACTGGCATGTCGCGACGCAGCGCGGCGCGGCGGGCGGCGCCGGGCGGCGGCGGCGCGACGGTGCGGCCGCACCGCTATCAACCTTAACAGCTCCTTCCTAGTTGACACACTTCCTACCAGATAAAAATGCTATCTACAGCCTCAGACGAATCTTTACCTATATATTTTGAAGTGTGCAAGATGAAGATGCCACGCTATCGCACTTTTATCAAAAATATCAAATAATACGTGGTGTCTAAACATTGATTAATATTTCACAATAAGGTGCAACATTTGCGCAATATTTCACAACATTACGCAATCCAAAAAAAAAAAAACTTTTTGATAAAGGGCTTACGATATATCAAATCACGATATATCAATATTTGTGGGTATTTTAATGCTAAATGGAGATTAGATGTTCTGTGTGTTTGTAATTATTGTAATCAGACAGATAGCGGCCGTATCGGGACAGACAGCGCTGTCCTATCATATAATATTATCCTTATTATCTACTGCATCTTTAGATACTTCCCCAGCACTTTGAGCTTACCAACTGCGCAAGTACGTCATTTCTTTTTGGAATTTACCGTATATACATCGGTTTTACCCAATAAATGAATAATTATCATTTTAATCAACCCAGCGATTCTGGTATCTATAGATAGGAATAATAATGAGATATCTAAATGCAATAAATACAACTTATTTTCCAAAGAAATACTATTATAAGAAAAATATTAATAGTAGAATAGAAAATTCTACTTCTGAATCTACCATGAGACCCTCGATGCCATGACGATTGAGGAGTTAACACATGAAAAAAAAAAACAAATTAATCCAAGCTAGATGGACGTAGTAGCAACCATTAGGAGTTCCTTTCTTGAGGAGGTTCATCGTCAGGTCAGCTCGATAGTTGAATGTGAGGTCATCAGAACTGTATACAATTGCAAAATATCAGAACCATACAACAATCCAAACACTCATTTTCGAATGCGTATTCATGGCTCTCGTGATTCTTGATACTTTAGATACTAGATACATATTTAATAAAAAAAAATGTAGTGGTAGCGTAGTACTATCTATTCTGTGGTGGTAGGCCTCTTCTGCAAGATACTATCTGAGGAAGTACCACACCTTTGCCAGGTATTCATCCGCCAAGCAGTAGTGTGCAAACATTACTGTGTTCCGGTTTAAAGGGCACAGTTTCCAGCGAAATTACTGAGCATATGAGACTTTAGAAATAATGTCTATGTGACGAGCGCAGCACAGTCCCGCGCAAGATTATGCAATGAAAACTTCTGCGTGACTCAGTAACTGTTATGGGCAGACGTTGCGCTTACCATCGGGTGTATCGTACCACCACGTTTCGTTACTCAAAAACCTAATCAGGGATAAGTTGTGAGTGACTTATCTTCTGATTTACTAAATGGAACATAAGATCTCCAGCGTCGCCGACAATTAACCTAGCGTGCGTTAAATATCGCTCTTGGGCACTTAAAACCTCGGGATGAGGAACTTTGGTTGGAACCCAATAAGTGTATTATATTACACGTACATATTATGAAACAGTGCAGCAAACAAAGCATTCAAATACCAAAACAAACGATGATTGGCAGGCGGCGGGCGGCGGCGGCGCGGCGGCGCGGCGGCGGCGGCGCGGGCGCAACCTCGCGCCTCGCCTCGGTAGCAGCACGCGCGTGAACTGTCAAAAACTTGTCAAAATTATCTACTGCACGTGACAGTTGGACTATCATACTGTCACGGATCGCTCTAGAGAAATATCAGCTCGAATCTGAAGCTTTGGTATGTAAATAAAGGTGGTATTCGTATGTTTTGTGGTGGTTGCGGTCAAGTGTAGATCTGCTTTGGTAGGCCGCTAACAGTAGGAGGTCGGCAAAGGGCGGCAATCATTTTAAAGAAATAGAATTTTTATTAATAATGTATAAATGGTTATCTAGATTCTTGTGTTACTTCTATTTATTTTTTTATACTTTATTAGCACAAGTAACATGTACACGTGTTACGTATGACGTGATTATGATATTCCACGTAATTTTAGGGTGAGCTCGGTGCCTCACTTAGTATTAAACGTATACACTTTTATGTTAGGCTTTAGATGTGTAATTTTAACTATTATAAATCTAAATGTGAGTACATTTGGGGTTTCTTTGCACCCTTCGGCGGCGGTCTCCGTAACTTAAGGAGGACTTAATGCTAAGTAGCATTCCCTACCAGGCATCCTGGAGGTGCAGTCAAAATGGTAGTTATGTCGCAAAAATAAAAAACTTTATTTACGATTAATAACAACGAAATTTAAAAAAAAAATATAAAATTATCATCAACAACCCATATCGTCCCACTGCTGAGCACGGGTCTCTCCTCACTTTCGTGAAGAGGGTTAGGCCATAATCCACCACGGAGGCCAGGGTCGGATTGGTGGATAAAATATCTACCTCCAAAATAATTCTCGGGTAGGTATGAGGGTTTCCGCACAATGTTTTCCTTCACTGTAAAGCGACTGATAATTACGTACATATGATTTACAGAAACACATTGGCACGTGCCCGCACTGGGATTTGAACTCACGTCCTTCTCCTTGGAAGGCGGGTTTTCTGCTACATGGCTACCACCGCCTACTGCCCTAACACCAAGGATTTCTGAATTTAAAAGCACAGATATCCTCAAAAGCCGATAGCATGGCCACTGCAGGTCAAGTGTCAGATCTGACAGTTAGTATAGAGATGCCGGTCTCGTATCGCCCGTCCTAACAGATCTGACTTCGTTCCGCGCCGCTCGCTCCAGTTGGCTGCCGGATGGTATTTCAAGATCAACATATTTTTCAAATAAAGAATATGTAAAATGTTCTAGAAAGAATAAGCGACAGAAAGAAGAACGGGTTTCAATTTTAAATAAATTGATTGTGATTAACTTTCAATTATTATGCACTGATATAAAAATTAATTAAGATGCGATAAACCAATCGTTTTTGCAACTGACCCAATTACAATGTGACTAAAATGTCCTAACCTCTTCTTAGGTATATTGATTTCGTATCGTATCAATGAAATTCCACCATGAACGAAGTTGGAGGTAACATTGCATTGATTGGGTAACATCACATAACATACAATCTCTGAAACTGCTGATCCGGTGAATATATTATACTATCTATTCTGTGGTCCAGTAATAAGGATATTCCTAGCCAGTTCTTTGCGAATGGATGTATTCCGAAACTAGAAGAAGAGTCAGTAAACTTTAAAGAATGCCGTTTTGGGGTCAAAAAAAACTATAATCGAAAATGTTCGTTATTCGAATAACGAACATTTTCGATTATAGTTTTTTTTATTTATTTATTGCAGAATAGGCAAGCATTTGACCGCAGTCTCACCTGTTGGTAAGTGTCGACACGGTCGAGGATGGAGCATGCTTGCCTAGAAGATACCCATTCACTCTCGACTTGAAGACTTTCAGATTATAGTTTTCGGGAAACACAGACGCTGGCAAGGTGTTCCACTCCTTCGCTAAACCTGACGCTTATGACCTGTCCTCTCATGTACATTGAAGCGAAATAAATGATTTGATTTGTTTTTTTTGAAGTTATACTTCTTTTGGCGCGATGGAGAAAAATGATGAGAGTGAATTTTTACGAGTCGGGTTTTCCTTCCTGACGCTATAACTCTATAACGCACGAACCGATTTCCACGGTTTTGCATTCGTTGGAAAGGTATTGGGCTCCGTGAGGTTTATAGCAAAGAAAATTCAGGAAAAATTTCAACAGAAATTTCTCTGCTTAGTTAATTTCATGAGACAAACCGGTATTGTGTTCACTGTGAAATTGTGAAAAAAAATTAAGTTATATAATGCTTGGTAAGCGTTTATTCCTAACCACAACATTATTATAATAAGATTTACAATATAAATTTTTATTCAATTTCAACAGCAGGCATTTGTCTTTAAGGTGGTAAGTTGAACTGTGTAAATTATGTGGATCGTGCATTTGAGGTTAAATTCACCACTCTGTCCATAGTCCAAAATGCTTAGAGGACGACGTGCGAACATCGGCCGCCGCACAAGATATGCAAGCCAGCAACAAGTGTATTCACAGAAAAAATTGCTAAAGAAGTACTAGAAAGTACTATGTTGTCCACTACTTTAAACGGTTTGAGTTTCAGCATCGTGGTAGTCCACATGCTCATACACTACTGTGGTTAGCTAATGCTCCATTGGATGCACTCGACAAAAATAAATTGGATGCTATCAAATTAATTGATGATTTAATATCTGTCTCATCTCAAGAAGCATCAAACAATATTAAATTACAAACACACAAGCATACGTTTACATGCTACAAAAAAATAGTTGCAAATAAACCTCAACAATGCAGATTTGAAGCACCTTTCATGCCTAGTAGATCCACTACAATATTATCACGATGCAAAAAGATGAACCAAATTTTAAAGAACATGCTCAACTTTATAAAAATGTAAGAATTAACCTTGAAAATAATGATTACTCTGATATAGATTCCTTTTATAAAAATAACAATATTACTTGTGATGAAGATTATAACAATATTCTTCGAGCTGGAATTAAACGACCAAGAGTGTTTGTCAAACGTCAACCTAGCGAAAAGTGGCATAACCCCTTCAATCCTTTTGTATTTAAAGAAGAAAATAATATAATAGAATATAATAATAATATAATATATATAATATAATTAGAAGTATAACTTCTAACGCGTGTACATAAGTACACACACTCTTTTTTTTTTATTTGAAGATGCTGAGTAAATATATAAATTTGTCGAAATTATTTAAATAATATGTGTGAGTTACTTCATTAAAATTCCCGTTTTTAACTGCTGAATAGGCAACACAAAGTTTGCATCGACGTACCTAGATAAAAAATATATATAGGTGATGATAATTTTTATATTCAAATGTTTGTAAGTAACGTAGACTACATTATCATGGACAATACTTGTGTCTACTAATATGCATACAAAACAACGGTTTCTATCGTAAACATACGCCATGACGTAAAGGTTGTTTATATGAATAAAACATAAAAATCGCAAATAGATTACACAAATACACATATTTATAGGGCCTTGTCCACATAAACACAGCTGTCGCATCGCTTACCATTCTTTGTTAAACAATACTCGCAGCTACGTTGATAAATGGAAATAAAATTATAAATAAAAAATAAATGAGAAATACTCATTAAATTCATATTTGTAATTTACCACTGGTAGCAATTAAAGATATAATGTATGACGCACAAACGCACATACGTCTCTGCCTATATCGTTTTGAGATAGGCAGAGAATCTTTCCACACGCTACGATCCCAGCGGAAAGCAGTACACCAACTCCCTGACACCCTCTACTGGTTTCTGGAACTCCAGACCAATAGGCTGTGTAGGGTCCATGCGTGGTGTCACATCCTTTCCGCCTGGCCTCATTCACAGAAAGAAAATCAATCCATATTTTACTCATCATCTCGTAGACTTCCTCAATCTTATCTTTTCATCTTGCATGCGTGTAAAAATAAAATAATACCCAATAGTTTTATTTCCTTAAATTGACGATACATCCCATTTTAAAATATTCATTTATCGGCTCACTAGTCACCTTTTTACGTTATTTAGAAAGTACCTATAAGGTTTTTTGTTTAAAAATATATATTTCTCGACGAGCTCCAAAAAAATTTTCTTTATGGCAAGCTGGTCAAAATAAGCCAAGTACCGTCAATGTAGGTACGCGTAGTACCTACGAGTAAGTCTGCAGATGGCCCAACTAAAAATAAAATAATAAATAACAAGTCAAGATCACGTACATAAATCCTAATCAGTAACTAGAACTCCCTGTATCTAGGGAATCAAGAACTACGAGGACCATGGTCCCACAAACAGCCGTAGTCAAAGCAAATACACGTGTTGCGCGGGAATTTAACGCACTACCTCACGGTCAATAAAGCCGTCTGTAATAAAAATAATCTGTGAACACATTTTGGACAAAGATAGTTTAAATAAAGCCTGAACTGAAACTTTTAACAAAAATCTCGTAATGGGACACCAGCAAGCACGTTGAAAGCCAGGAGCGTTCGATAACATCTCAAACATATTATTTTTCACTTAACTAAACATGTTTAGTTCCCCGGGCCTAGCGTTGTATAGCGAGATGTTATCTGAACATTTGCGCAAGTTATTGGCGTGAGATATGTTATTGTTCAGTTTTGTAATGTAAAACTGTTTATAATGAGTCCATTTTGGGTGTTATCGTGTTATGAATCTCGTACATTTACTATGTCGCTTTGTGTGAAGTTTTGTGAGTTGGTTTTTACTGTGACAAAAAAAAATGTTTTACACTTTAATGATATAATGATGAGTCGATCAGAGTTGTAGGAATCTTCATTTAGAACAGGGTAACTGTTTTCTATATACTTACCTAGCTAGTTATTTATTTTTCAAAATATTCTCATTGACATAGGTGAGTGCATATCATACGCGCTTTGGTTAAATGACTTACCACTTACCTAGAGCCAAATCAAAACAGTTGAAATACCACGAACGACAATTTTTTTATGCATTTTATGAAAGAAAAGGGAGAAGATAATTATAATAATAGCAGTTTTTCAAATCCATAGAATACGTTACAAAATTACATGATCGATTGTCAAGTACTATCTCATATAAGCTGAGGCCGAAACCGCATGCGAAAACTACTATGCTACTAATATTATAAATGCGAAAGTTTGTGAGTATGGGTGTATGTTTGTTCCTCTTTCACGCAAAAACAACTGAACGGATTTCAATGAAATTTGGGACACAGATAGTTTATAACCGGGATTAATACATGGAATACTTTTTAAGGCGAAAAAAGATTTCTAAGGGGTTGAAATAGGGGATGAAAGTTTGTATGGAAATATGTAAGGTTTATGTGACTGTTTGCTTATGGGAACGGGAACTACGCAGGTGAAACCGCGGGGCGCAGCAAGTAAGATAACGCTGAAAAAAAAAACCGGACATAGCCACAAGGGCGGAAGACGATACGTCATTCGAGAACTTTATTTTATCAAACCAAAATCCGTATTTCCCAAACACTGAATGGGATTAACATTATTCGGTCACCCCACTTCAGATGTTATCTACATCCATGGTGGAAATATGATCGCTTTATTATAACGATATTTGCTATTTGTCCAAAACAAACTCTCTAGCGGAAAAAAGCCATAACTGACATTCCCTTTCTGTAACTTTGGTTATTTTACTACTGCGTCAAAAATTGTGAGCCAATGGAGAAATGGCGTAAGTAGCATGGTCTTCAAATTGAGTTAAGTCATTTTGAAGTTATTGTTGGGGCTAGCAGGAGATGGTGCGATACCGCGGCCTTTGTTAGCGACAACTAATGTGAGAGTATTATGTTTCCGACACAATAAGGTGGTTTGTTTTCGATGGAGAGATACGACGGTGTAACTGTCGCTTTACTCTAGCATTGGTTGTTACGGCGTGTAGCTTTCCTCGAGGCAGGGACCATGGTCCTCATAGTCCCGATTCCCTAGATACAGGGAAATTAGAGGTCAGGGGGGTAATCACGTACTTATTCTTATTCCATGCAGTTCATTTTAAGGCCTTAAACTGAACGGCATAGATTGGCACCACTCATTCATAAATGACAAAACGTGAAATGAAGTCACTCAAAAATAGACTGAAGGGCATGAGAGAGAAAAATAATGAGACTGAGCTATATAAACTGCCATAAATGTAAACAAATTGTTACGATCTCTTTGGATAAATGTCTCTGGTCGACTTATGAACGCTAAGCCACCACCACTTATGTCACCACCAATATCGGTGGTGACAGTTAGCAGGGCAGTTCAGTTTGTGGCCTTAAACTTTATAGATTTAACTGTTCATGGTGAGGCCCCAGAATCTAAGACGTGCAATGACTCCATATTCATCAAAATCGGAAGGCTAATTTAAGCGCTACAGCGGAACACACGTAAATACAAACAAACGTACTTACTACACATATACTGCTAAAAGCATAATCCTTCCTTTTTACTTTGGCGTAGTCGGGTAAAAATGTTTTTTTTTGTTATTTTAATTATTATTATTCCAAGATAGAGGGCACAATCATATAATAGCCTTATAATTATATTTCGCAAAAGCTCGCCGCAATTTGTACTAAAACCTATCATATATTTCCGAGGCACATAATAAAGACAGACAGACGTCATCTTACCGCCTTTTTCACATAGAGAAACGTGCTTACATTGTTTTCCTGTTCAGCTGGTCAAATAGATTTATATGATAACGTTATCACAGATAGCGCATGTAATCACAAACAGAGTGATAAGAAGCGGCATGACTGGCAACTAATGTAATATTTTACGTAAACACTTCGTTATTGTGATATTAAATAATTAATCCTTCTTTTTTTACCCGGGGAATGCATTACGCGTATGTGGGACTCCTCGCCCGCTGCCTGACGGTATGCTCACTAAACACCAGGGTGTTCCTCCGGGACGTCTTACGTTGGGGCTACAGGAACGTATAAAGTCTTCCGTGGCCCCGACAGCGTAGGTTCGAAACCCCTCTTAGGGGGTAGGACCCCTCTTGTCTGCCATAAAAGGGCGCACGGAACACGTGCGCGCCACCTTCCGGCCTTATGCTGGCGACGAACACACCCCGTGTCCACCGCCTAGGTCTCTGGGTGTAAGCTGGAAAGAGGGGTAAGCCCCCTCCCCGACACCCAGCATACGTGCTCGACACGGCCCGACACACCCGGCATTGAAAGGTTTGAAATCATTCAATGACGGGTATGGGAGGCCGCCGTCGAGCCGTTGTGCAACCTATAAAATATGAAATTTGAAAAGAATCTAAAATAAAAATTCCTTGTAGTAGTAGTATGTTAAGTAATCCTCGTAGTTCCTGTTATTTTACAATTTTATAGCTTTTACGAGCGGTGGTAGCCTAGTGGGAGAACGTCCGCCTTCCAATCAGAAGGTCGTCATTTCAAATCCCAGTGCGGGCACGTACCAATGTGTTTCTTGTAAAACATATGTACGTAATTATCACTCGCTTTTCGGTGAAGGAAAACATCGTGAGGAAACCCACATATCTACCGGAGAATTATTTCGGAGGTAGGTAGGTGATCCACCAATCCGGATCTGGCCCCCGTGGTGGATGATGGCCTAACCCTCCTCACGAAAGTGAAGGGAGAGCCGTGCCCAGCAGTGGGACGTTATGGGTTGTTGATGATGATGATAATGATAGCTTTTAAATAAAACAAATTAGTAGATTACTGTACAAAGAATAATTGCATAGTTCATAATTTAAGTGACTGCAAGAGTTCGCTGAAAACTGCTGAATTGCAAAATTAGTAATACACTTGTTTATCAGTACAGCATGATGTAATTTCGATAATATAATCATAATCTCCCGGAAAATATGAATTGGCTTATTTTCCTGCAAGTTTTCCCAATTGAGGCGATAGGACGTTATCTGGATCTCGGGTGAGATTACACTCACAATTAAATATATGAAACGTTCAGAAACTGTATTTCACTAAGATTTTAAACTAATCTAAATTATTTCTTAAAAGACGTTATGCTGTTAATTGGTAATCAATGTTTCGTGCAGGATATCAATGAAGTAATTGTAATATCCACCAATTTTCAGATGCGATTTATAAGAGCTGACAGAGGCCCTAGGGCGGCCTAACAAACGCTACACCACACCTAGAACCTGTCACCTCATCTGGAATTCCATTTTTACTAAAAAAACTAGTTCTAAACGTGCGTGAGCACTACGCTTATGAACTGCTAACCGAATCCTTTACACCTATCTAAAAATTTGGATAACCGAGCTGTTGGTTTTTCGTATAATAAAAACAATAAATAAAAATAAAAACAGATTCCCTCTGGTCACGAATTCCTTAAAACAGTAAAAAAAACCCGAGTATAAATAAATATAAGTATACTCACACTTATCGTTGGAAATGGGATATAAACTTGGGTTCTGGGTGGTGCTGTGACTGTTATGGGCAGGCGTAGCGCTTACCATCAGGCGAACGACTTGCTCGTCTCGTCACTCAGTGAAATAAAAAAGAAAAAATAATTTACTTATCATGTTTGTTTTTAATGATTATTGTGACCATATTACTTTAAACTCTAATCTATTTAGAAAATATCTATTTAGAACAGAAAAAAAAAAATATTCGTATTGTATCCACCAGTCATATAAAAAAGTACCAAAAACTATAACAAAAGAAACCATTTCTTAATCACATTACAGCGGCCTGGATACCAAATAACACAACAAAAAGCCAGTAACGGAATGACTTACGGAAATATTTCTTTGTATGTATGCAAATAACGTTCTTTGACGAGGCCACAACGCGTTTTATGCTTTTTATGTCGGTCTACGCGGAGGCTATTGTTGTGCTCAATTATATTAATTATATTTGTTCTGTGAGGAAGTGTTCCGCCGACACCGACGCCGCCGCCGCGCCGCCGCTCAAAAACGATATCCTATAATATATTATGTGAGCACTGGGAACATACTTTATACAGCGTGTTTTCGACACTCTACAATTTCTTTTACAAAAAACAGGAGCAGTTAATTAAAGTAATATTTTTTATTGAATTTTGCGTCACACAAATATTCAGCATAAATCAAATATCCATAACGTCTATCGATTAGAGTGGCAGCTTCAGCTATGTAGTAAAATGTAGACGTCTACTGATCCCTTTCTACCATGGATTAACGATCGATCAATCGGTGTGGTACAATCCTTATATTTCAAGCTTTGTTTTAATAAACCAGTCTAAATATCGAGTCTCAATCAGTCAAAAACTCAGTAGCCAAGTCACGTCACAGTCAAAGTGGTGGATCCTTTGCTAAAACCATTTTTTTTTGTTTGGGTGACAAGACGAGCAAGTCGTTCACTTGATAGTAAGCGCTACACCTGTCCATAACAGTTACAGTGCCACCCAGAACTTTGCATTGCATAATCCAGCGCGGGACTGCCCTGCGCTCGTCACCCTGAGACATCGGTTCTAAAGTCTCATATGCCCTGTAATTTCTCTGGAAACAGTGCCCTTCAAACCGGAACACTGTAATGTCTGCACACTACTGCATTCAAGGATCATCAGCATCAACAACTGAACCAAACTCTTTCACGAGATATAAAGATACGGCGTCGAACTGCACCGGCACAATGATTGGAACCTCAATACGAAGTCTGGAGAAAGCTAGAGCACCATGTATTCATCCAGCCAAAATGTTTTCAGCCGCACATCGCCCCATAATTACATTGAAACAGACAGCTCACGGCACCTAATACGCGAGTATACAATGCCGCCATGCGCCTGCGCCGGTAGCAAAATGACAGGGAGCGTCAGCAGCGGCGTGATGGTGCGATGTGGCAAGTCACGCTCATTATACAGCCCCAATTAGGCGTGTGGGGCACAGGTGGGGCTTTGTGGGGCGACGGTGAAGGGTGGATGGGAACCGAAGAATAGGCTATCATAGCCAATGGAGGAAAGAAATCAGGCTTGGATCGTAATTGGTACAAGTTAATGAGTGGCGGCTTGGAGGTACAGGTAGAGTTTTGATAGAGCATGGATTGCAACAACCGTTTATCTAACAAATACGGTCAGCAACGGTAATTGGAGTAGATAGATAGATAGATAGATAAACACTTTATTGAAACACCAGAGAACAAAGAAAACTTAAAACTATATTTAACTTTATTTATATTTATATTTATGTATTTAGCTAGTCTCATAGCTGTCTCTGCTAAGAACAGTCTAGATGTAGTCACTTTTCAAACAAGCAATTTGTTTCAAGCCTAGAGTGAATAGGCAAGCATGCTCTACCATCGACCGCGTCGACACTTATCACTGGGAGAAACTGTTGTCAAATTCATGTTTATTCTGAAAAAAAAACCTCTCATAATCGGTTCATTCGTTTTGGAGTTACAAAGTCATAGACACAAAAATTCACGCTTTAAAATATAATACTTTTTGCGTCCTCGATTAAAAAGTCATTATTTACTATTCAGATATAATGCAGCTAGGTATTTAGCACCTATATATAATAAATGAGTATAATACTAAGAATGTTTATCAAAATCTTCAATTCGGAAAGGTTATCAAGACATTTTCTCCACACGGCAATTAAGAAAGAAATATTTATCAACAGGCACAAATATTTGTCTCGACTACAGGTATCTCGACGACTCTATCGGACCGCATCATCAGCGTCCACGACTGGTGTCGCCAGGAATTATAATACTAGTAATGAACCCGCGGACGCATTAGCTACCTACTTTATATGAGATTTTATTGGGCTGATGAAACGTTCCCGTTGTTACACGGCAGACGGGAAACCTGACGTCTACGAAAATTGTTGAAACGATGCCGGAAGAAAGTGGGGTAGTGAAATAATCACAATTGACGTAATGTTTCTTGATTATTTATCTTTGATCTTAATCTTTACAATTATTTGATTCCTATCTTTAAAAGTTATCGATAAAGAAGCAATAATAGTAATAATTAAATTACCCTAATTGACTTATTTAATTATTAAACAGAAACATCAAAATGCTGTAGGTATAATACAATTTGTTTTATTATTATTTCCACACAGATCATTTCAAATATTTGACAGAAGGAAAAATTTAAGAAAGTACTGAGACGTGGTGAAATGGAAACATGCACGGATAGAATCTCAGTGCTAATAGCCGGGCCGACCTGATCGCACAATTAATATTCAAATTAATATGTGTTGGAGACATTACTCCGAATAGAGACGTTTTCCACTCACCGGGTCGATGTCGACACGTCGCGCGTCGGCCGAGACATCACCATCAGACTGGGTCGGCAATGACTTTTTATCCGACGACCCAAAGGCAATTTATACTTTTCGGTCGTATGTATACACAAACGTAAAAAAAAAGTGTTCAGGTCGCCTAAACACCAAACAGTGGTTTATTTTATTTCATTTTTCCTTCACGTGTTAGGACACGTAAACGGCTTGATGGATTTTGATAAATACGAGGGTGAATCAAAAAGTTCTTAGAAGTGCATACATATGAAACCTTTTTGGATCAAGTTCGATATTCAAATTAAAGAGTGTCTATCACACTATATTTATGCAGACTGTCACTTGTTTTTGTCAGTTCGTTCGCATGTAATAAATTTTTTTGTGCAACAAGTTGCTAAAAAGTCAAAATTATGGATAAAAGTGAGTTACGTGCGGTGATAAAATATCTCAGTTTGAAAAAAATGTCTACGAAGGAAATTTTTTTGGACATTCAGCAGACATTAGGGGGTGATGCTGTACCCTATTCTACGGTTGCGTACTGGGTGGCTGAATTTAAAAGAGGTAGATCAAGCTGTAAAGATGACCCGCGTTCTGGGCGGCCTTCAACCTCCGTTACAGAAGAAAATGTCAAAAAGGTTGAGAATCTGGTTTTGGAAGACAGAAAAATGACTATAAAACATATAGCTGAGATCCTAAAGATATCTTTTGGTAGCGTTCAATCCATTTTAATTGATTCACTGGGGTTCAAAAAAGTGTCTGCAAGATGGGTGCCACGAATGTTAACCGACGAAAACAAAAAGCGACGTTTGGAAATTTCCAAGCGTAATCTCGAAATGTTCCAGCGTGATTCGGATAATTTTTGCCGTCGTCTTGTCACCATGGATGAAACGTGGGTCCACCATTTTGATCCTGAAACTAAAAGACAAAGCATGTCTTGGAAACGACCATCCTCTCCATCCATTAAGAAATTTCGAGTTGCTCCTACCGCTGGCAAAGTTATGGCCTCTGTGTTCTGGGATAGTGAAGGAATCCTTTTTATTGATTACATGCCAAAAGGCCAGACGATTACTGGACCCTATTATGCAAATTTAATCCCGAAAGTGCGTGAAGCGATTAAAGAAAAACGTCGTGGAAAACTGTCGTTGGGCGTGTTGTTCCTTCAAGATAACGCTCCTGCTCATCGATCGGAAGTTGCGCTCAACGCAATCCGCTGTGCTGGCTTCAATCTCCTTGACCACCCACCATATTCTCCGGACTTAGCCCCAAGTGATTTTCACTTATTTCCAAAATTAAAAGAGGAAATTCGTGGAACAAAATTTCACGATAATGACGCGGTTATAGCTGCCGTAGAGGACTTTTTCGAGAGTAAAGAAAATAATTTTTTTTCACAAGGAATAAGGAAGTTAGAAACGCGTTATTCTAAATGCATTGCATTGGAGGGAGATTATGTAGAAAAATAAAATATTATTATTTAAATCTTTGCATTTTTTAATATTGATTCCAAGAATTTTTTGATTCACCCTCGTAGGATATCATTGGATGCGTCACCATAACTAAAGTGACATGGGCAGTCGAGATTTGTTTTTAATATAATGTAAAAGTTACCTTCGGCCGTACCTTTATTTTTTTGAGAGCTCATTGCTTGGTTAGTTACTCGTGGGTAACGTTTTGTAGAGTACCAGTGGTGTCCTGTGCTGATATATTGACCATCGACTCGTTATTTTATGTCATTAGATTCTTAATCGTAATACAAAGGAACTTGATAAAAAAATCGCTGCTAATCAGCTATTTAGGTGTTCAATACTCGTTTTAGACTGTACTTTACTATTACAGATATCAGAAGCGATTTGATTCTTCATGTTTCAACTGCTGTGACCTGAAGGAGATGTTTGTATGAAAAAATCTTATAACAGCCGCTGTATTTATTTAAACAATACCTATCAACATTGACGGAATTGTATTTCGACGTTACTTCCAGTATATATTTATTATATCTTCCATATTTTTAGAGCTCATCCTCTTTTAACAACTTGCAAGCACTTCCAGATAAGTATTTTCTACGTTACGAACAAAATAGTATCAATGGGTTTGCCAAAGTCGACACAATTGGTAAATGTACACCGTGGCAAGATGGCGATTCCTACTTCAACAGAATGTGGTCGATACAGATTGTTAGCTATAACGATGGCTGCATGCCGACACCTCTCCATCTACAAAGTATAAAATGTAACAAAGTGTCGAAACATTGGACAACGGCCGCGTTAACCAACCGTTTCAAACGAATGTTTACGATTTTGATACTTAACGAACTGTTAACGGCGGCTGCATGTTAATGCCACGTTTGTTTTCCAATCTCGAGCTCATAATGACTGTCCACCGGCGGTCACCTGCCATGCATTCCTCTGGTTTATGGCTATATCATAATTGCCCGTTACCAGCGAATTTATGCAAAGATCGGCCGTTAATACACAAATGGCATACTGTTTTGATGCTTCCATAGTGCTTAATAGATCTGGTTTGTTACTTCATTAAGTCTAAAACATACCTATCTCTTTTATTTTCTTTGAAATTTTTGAATAATATTATGACATTTAGGAAAATAAAAGCTTTTAGTGTTTTTTAAATGTTATTTTTATTTTTAGAGTGTAATTTTGTTCATAACTAGAAAAGAACATGAATAATTGATGAATGCCGAGCAGATACCGCTGAAAATATTATCATAAACCTGTCGCATGAAATGTGTATAGTAAGTAGGTATTTTGTAATGTGAGAAAGAATAATAATATCAAATTTCTCCTATAAAGGGGAGAAATACGGAATACAAGATTGTATGAAAATCCATAATTTTTTAAGACTGATCAACCAACGCAAGCGACCTTAATTTCCCGTTTATCGTTGAATATTCTCTTTACTTTTCCATCAATTTCTTATGATTTTCCAAGGTTAGGTAAATCTTCCTGTTAATAATGACACAGGTGACCACCTCGTGTCCTATCACTGCTAATCGCTATTTGTAGTTTTAGAGATAATCGATAGATAGGTTTGTTTACACTACTGACTGCGCAGTACCGCAGAACCAAGCGAGGCCTTGTCCTAAACTTGTATTGAACTGTCTTATTTACTATCTCTCTCATTATCTCTTATTTAAAACAAAATGACGATATCAAAATCGGTTCATCCGCTTAGGAGCTACGATGCCACAGTCACGTCACGTCAAACTTATAACACCCCTTTGTTTGCGTCGGGAGTTAAAATGATTATATAAGCATAGTAAGCACATTCTTTGCCTTAGTATTTCCCTGGTAACGTCTAACTGAAACTATAAGCTTTTGAATTTATTTTCTTAAAAGAAAAAAAATGTGTCTCTCGTTAAATATATGTACGTAATTATAATTCGCTTTTCAGTGAAGGAAAACATCGTGAAACTCACTTACCTACCCGAGAATTATTTCAGAGGTAGGTATGTTTCCACCAATCTAGACCAGGGCCTCCGTGGTGGATAATGGCGTGCTCAGCAGTAGGACGGTATGGGTGATGAATGTGTTGACTATTGATGACGCATGATGATGCGTCGGTTGTATCGAGGATTACACATTATCTAGATTTTAGATAGGTAAATATCTAGTCGTGTCCTTAAAGTGATCGTGCAATGTTATGATATCAGCTGCTGGTTTTTACGTAATGGGTTTATTGGAGAGATTATAGCAGACAATTATGGGATTAAATAGAACCCTATCTTCCTATCTCCTTTCAGTTTGCTTCCTTACTGTATTTTGACCGATAATCAGTACCTATCTACAAATTTCAATTTGATACGGATCATTTTGTTCCTACTTACGCCACCGCAGTTCATGATGGCAATGCTGACTGCTTTCTAGGCACTTTCCCCAGGTCTTTTAGATTTCTTTATAAATATCATCTCACCTCAAAATATTATTATTATAAATGCGAAAGTTTGTGTGTTTGTCCCCTCTTTACGCCGAAACTGCTGAACGGATTTTGATGAAATGTAGCATATAGATGCTTTAGGTCCTGCGGTAGAACATGGGATACTTTTGAACCCATTGAAATTAACGATTCCTGTAGGATAAAAGTTAACGAGGGCGGAACCGAATGGCGCTACTACAGTGTTCACAGTAAATGTATGGTTTTGATTAATTATTCATATTGGTGTTGGTTTTGGTTGCATTAAACTAACCTAAAATTAAGGCTAGTTTACAGACTAGTCGAAATTTTAGGTCGGTCCTGTCAAATGATTTGTTGTCACTTTTCAACCTTATGAAAATGAAAGGTATGACGATAATTTAAGAGCTGTCAAATTATATTTTAATCTTGTTTTAGTTTAGTTTATACCAATAAAATTGGTATAGGAGTTTGATTTTTATTAGGACATACATATATCAAATTGAAACCGATTTTTTTTACTTCGAATAATTATTTTTTATTTTTAAATAACCCTGTTTGATCCCACTTACGTTATAAAGTCCAACCAGTCATGTATTTCATGTAGGTAAGTTCATTAGTTTAATTTAACGATGGAAGTTTAATGTATTTCTAAGCTAACATTGGCATTACAAGATTTCATTAAACCCGTCACTCCACAGCTTTCTATCGCATCACTCGGCCGTATCGATAATGTATATCGATTAAGATACGAGAGGAGACGCTAGTGATGTCCCTGCCGACATCGAGTTATTGAATCGTTCTGTTAACGAGGTTTCGTAATAACTGAGGCGATTAAATTAGTGATGGAATCCCATAGTTTCACCCGTTTCGTTATAGTCGAGCAGTTGATGTCGATTTTAATTACGAACTGATTTGAACATATTTATTCCGTGAAAAACCTTAGCAATGAAAAAACTCTTTATTGCAAACCCTTACGTACACGGGAAAGAATCAAAAATTACTTAATTATACATTAACTATTCAAATTGCTAAAAAAAACCTAACTTCCAATCCTAGTCTGACTAATATTTTTTATGACTTCTGCGGAATATATTTTACATTTATCTCTTTAAAAGTATGCTATCAACTTTTCACAAAGATCTAGAAGTCAAGCTTCCCTGACAGTAACATCGTTTTTTTTTTGCAGCTTACACAATAACTTACATACTTAGAACACATTTTTTTATATAGATCCATTCGTAAACAAAGCGCGCAGGCTGCACCGAACTACGTGTCTCGGTCAATACTCCGTTTATGTCTATTTATGTTCGTAATCAATGCGGTATTTCGACAGTTCTGGTAGCCGTGGTCTACTGCAGCCCTGATTAGACCGTTTTGTTTCCATTGACAACTCTATTTCGGTGTTCGGAATGCCATGCTCATTTTATCGGACATTTTGAACAACTTTAATCAGTAGTAAACCGAAGAATGCTCGCCGTGGCGTATTCTATTTGGGATGGACCGTTTATAATTTTATGCGCTACTTTTTCTATCTTTATTTCCATTTAAAACATTGAATAAAATATAATTTATTACATGTTTTTATTGTTCCTAAACCATACTTTATACTGGGAGTATAAAGCTGTTTTAGGGTAGGCACATATCGGCGGCAACCCTTAGCGAAAAACTATAATGATTTATGATAACCAAAATCCTCGCTTCTTTTCCCTATCCAAACTCTAACATCTACTCTATTTTTGTAACGATAAAGTCTACAATTCGTTGTCATAGTTAAGAGGTATGTTTGTCAGCGGTATTTGACTTTATTTATCTATTACAAGGGTTTTTGTATTGGATCCCACAGATTTGTTCTGTCCCGCTGCATGCGTGGCGAATCGGACGTCTCAATTTGGAGGCATTGTCTGTCGCCGCATAATGCCACCCGTGTGTACAAGCCATTAAATAAATCACCATATTTCCGTGGACGAGCCCCTTGCAGTCTACCCCTAGGTCGGTATAGGTTAGGGGTAGTTTGCTATCATTTCTCACTCGTGGACAGTCAGTCGTTCGAATTGATTTCTGGGTATTGTTGCTAGGTATGAAATTGCTGTCGCTTCGTAGAAAGTTGAATGGTTTTGTGAATTCCCACCATTGAAGTTAGGTACGATCAATTTAGTGATGGCACTTTTGATACAATTTACGTGCTTTTTGCAAGAAGTAAGCATATATTTTGAAAAGGCAATACATATTCACTGATAGGTATAATATGTTAAAATACGTTGGAAATATGACTTACTTTCAGTATTAGCCCACACTGGACCAGCGTGGTGGATAATGACCATCTTCTTTTGACTTGAGAACGAGCTACGTGTATTCGCTACTGGAACGTCACTAGGCTGATGATAAAGGTACAAGAACTAGACCTCTACACTACTTAGAATCTAATAATTTTATGAAATAAACATATCCATACTAAACCTTATCAAATTCATATATACCTACAGTAAATTATCACATAAGTAACTCATATGCGCAAGCAAAACCATTAATCTCCGCAAAAGTGATTACCATTTCAGATAATATCAATTATTATTAATGACAACATTTCTCAGCTTTGTACGAAATTCTGAAAAGTAGAATTTCTCGAAACCAATAAAACTCTACTAATCTCACTCGTAATTATTTGGACGAGAGTTAATCTCTAGAGCTCTACTAATCCGCGGCTTACTCTACAACACTCTGCATATTTGTTTTTCCAACGGAGACTGGTTCAACAAACGAATTTAGCGAATAGAGACGGAAATAAACGGAATGCCTTTAATATCTAAATAAAGAGACGTGGTAGAGATAATTGGTAGAGATCGTTAATCGCTATTAAGCCGGGATAATAGAGTTTGATCTTTGTTTTTGTAAAGTTTCGTCACGTTTTTATGCACACCTACTCACGAATGGTAATTATTAGTTTCTCCATAAAGGACTAAAGAGTCCATTAATTTCGTTATCTTCAACGTTAAACTGTTTAGGCAACTCTAATGTTCCAAAGCTTTTTGACCACATCGTCGCTTACCATCAAGACTTCTACCACAACAAACGATAAGCAATATGCTGCTGTAATATCGTTGCGTAATCAACTGTGTTTTATCCAACGTTTGCAGAATTTCTGTACTTCCTTAATTATAAAAAAAAAATACACTTTTTTTTACACTCGACGTTTTTTTATTAATTTCTCGAAACTTTTGTGTTTTGTCTTAGTTTTTGGGGTTTTTACAATTGTGGTTTGAATAAAGTATTATTAATATGCGGCGTTTGATTATTATAACATTCGTCGAATCATGCGGTAGATATCCTGGAAAATACTTGTACACTTACATAAATCTGACACCGTTAGAAATAAAAAAACAATTAAACTTTCTTTTTATTGAAGAATAGGAAAGTATTTGACCGCAGTCTCACTTGGTGATAAATGTCGACGCGGTCGACGGTGGACCATGCTGGCCTAGAAAATACCTTTAAATCTCGACTTGAAGACTTTCATGTTACGGTTTTCGGGAAACAAAGACGCTGGTAAGGTGTTCCATTCCTTCGTTGTTCGGATTACAAATGTGGATGGAACTGTTTACGTAGCAGAATTCCTTCCACCACAATCAACTGAACCTATAATTTCTTCAGCGTTAAATCTCAGCACGCCGCCGTCCACATTTAGTCACACTGCCAATGTTATCCAACATGGCTACAGCAAGGGTTGCCACCCCTTGCACCCCGAATTATTTTTATTTCATTATTAACAATACATTTCACCCATTTTGAAATATGATTTCATACCGCCATATTTCTTTACTTATACGACCCCACTATGCGCGGACGCAGAAACACACACACACACACATGTAGAATTGTTATTTTTTAACCGTAACTAACTTGTGTAACCGATCGTATGGTACAATTTCTGTATTTATTGAAGGAACATGTAGAACCGTGGCTAATGAATAGGAAACCGGTATTTTTGAAGAAATTTGTTTTGACATGTGTAATGTCGCTGGATTTGGACTAGTTAGCTCAGTCACGGATTAAATAATGGTAACTGAGGTTTTGGGATTTTGGACTTAGCTGTCATAGCTCTGTTTTGAAGTAAATAGACTTCAATTGGAGTTAGTTAAATCGTCTTAGTTCGCCACGTAATAAGCAAGTACACGTACAACGAACCTAGGACCATGCTTCTGGCATCGTAACCACCAGCCAGCGACGAGCATCAGACCAGCTTGATAGACTATGCGCCACTATTTGTTTGGTTATATGTTTAATTTCTTTATTAATAAATAGGGACAAGTTTGACCACTATATTGCCAGATGAATCATCTCTTTGTCATAGTTGTAAAATTTGGTGTTCTCCCAAATAAATGTTTACATTCTTTATTTTCTTTCACCACTTTTTCTGGAAAATTCTGGAATAAAAATTATACGCGCTTTCCGAATCTGAATTCTTCTGCAAAACTATCTTATCTCACTATAATCTCATAGCACTATTACTAATCACTTATATAATAAATGCGAAAGTTTGTGTGTTTGTCCCCTCGGCTGACTGAAACGGCTGAACAGATTGTGATGAAATTTAGTATATAGATAGTTTACGTACTGGAATAGAACATAGGATACTTTACATCCCGTTAAAAGTAGCTGTTCCTGTGGGATAATTAAACCTACTCACACGAAAAACTTACCAACTCGTTCATGTAATAAACTACAGTACTGTACAGACATCTCCTAATTTTCAATTATTTGAACGCACGTAACTTTTTTATTTCGTTTAATAATAAGTATTGTTTGTCGAGCTACTTTTGAAGCCGGCAGTATATTGTACCTTCATAAAAAACGAACTTTTCTACCCTAATTAAATACACCCACTTCGAAAATTAGTAACACGACTCCTGGCAAAGCAGTGGGGTGCGCGCGCGCAGCCTCCCCTCGGGCTCCGGAGGCTGCGCCCCGCGCCTCCGCCGGCAAATATTTGTAAATGTTTTATTTTATAACTAAGGGGTACAGATTTGTTGTAATATTTTTTGATGAGGCGTAACAGGTAGGCGCGAGCGGGGCTTCAAAAACCGCGTCACTTTAGTGTCCCATATTTTGAAATATCATAAAATGTAGCACAATAACTTACGATAGAAAATACAGCCAGCATTATTCATCACGTGGTTCATCATCATGGTTGTCTGGAAAAAATCGCTGTAAACGATAAGACCGCCATTATGACACTTATTGTTAAATTTTGTTTTGCCCTAGTTTTTATGTTTTCCTTGTTCTGTGGTGTTGCAAAGAAGCGTTTATCCATATAAATATCTACAGCATATCCATATTCTTAGAAAGATGGATGTCTTGCAAACATATTTTTTAATTGGTGGATTATTACATCTGGGACATCTAGTCAGAACTGAGGTTAATTTTTTTTTCTTGCAAACATAATTTCGATGCGGCATCTAATTGGTTCAGTCTTAGGTTTAGAAATATTTCAACTTAAAATCGCTTTTTAGTTTGAAATAATTATTTAATTGCCACAAATACCCGCCGCTCCCGCTCTCACACCCGCTCTCGCTGCCACTTATGACTTAACATTTTAAATGAGTAGTATTGTGTTCCCCATCTCGGAATAGTTCTGATTCACAACGAATGTGTTTGCACACATGCTTGCTTGTCGTGCTGCGGGGAGTTAGCGAGGTTTACGCTTTAAATGTGAACAGTACAACCCTCTTGCTCTAATCTTTGATATTGTTAACTGGGGGGGGGGGGGGGGGGGGTAACCACGTACTTATTCTTATTCCATGCAGTTCATTTTAAGGCCTTAAACTGAACGGCCTAGATTGGCACCACACACTCATAAATGACAAACGTGATGTGACGTCACTGAAAAATAGACTGAAGAGAATAAGAGAGAAAGAGAATGAGATGGAGCTATATAAACTCCCATAAATGCAAACAAATTGTTACGATCTCTTTGGATAAATGTCTCTGGTCGACAGAACGCTTAGCGATATTGGTGGTGACAGTTAGCAGGGCAGTTCAGTTTAAGGCCTTAAACTGGATGGATTTAACTGTTCGTGGTGAGGCCCCTGGCCGCGTACCTCACAATCGCTTTGCATTTGGTGACATGTGGGGAGTAACCTTTACGTCAGTTGGATGACTGCGTACCATTTAGTGCTCACATACAAAGACATTAAAATTGAAAATTAGTTAGGACTACATCTTATTGTTTTCCATCGGCTCACTCGGTGTTTCGTCTCACTGCCAATTCTAGCTCTACGTACATATTTATGATTAGTATTGAAGATTATGATTAAGTTATCTATGATTAATTACTTTGATTATACGAACACAGAAAAATAAAACATTATGCCGGATTCAAAGCTAGATAATCTCAACAAGGCGACAGACTCGGCCGGATACACTCGTAGACAATTATCACGAGCTGGGGAAATAACGAGCGCATCTCACGCGAGACGTAATTAGAGGCGTAGGCATTTATAATTATCATTATTTTGGGTGTCGCATCTATGCTATTAATCTTTGCACCCGCAGAACGATTAAATTGTGTTCATTTGTGATAAACCGCATTTATAAAGTGTCTAAGTTAAAAAAATGTACATATGCAATAGAGCTTTAATATATTTTAAAAGTTTAATGTCGCAATAATTAGTAAAATATTTTAATTGCTCAATAATAATGTTACCTCCTCATATAAACCTTATGAAAATATTTCAAAAGCGTACTCAATGAATTAAATTAAAAAAACCAAATTCAATAAAAATACCCGTTTGGAACCCCAAAACGAATCCGAAAAGTCAAATACAAAAACAAGTTTTATTTAATTTTTATTAATAGAGAAGCGGGCAAATAAAACCAGCTATATAAACGTCCGCAAGTGACATCCAGTGACATACGGACGCATTCAGTGACACCCGAACATTATGCAGTGACACACAGACGCGGCGGAGCGGGGACAATGGCTGACATCAATGTGAGCTAATTTCTTACGGTCCCTGCCCTTATTCAATACAATACTGTACTTCACTGTTAAAATATCAACCATCCTTATAAAAAATCACAAAGCAATTTCAACCTCACCCCCGTAATGTTAAGGCGCAAAATAAGCTGGAAAGTTGTAAGTAGGGTGACAATGATTCTGACTTCCGCGCGGACAAACTTACCCACACATTAGCGGTGCTCTCAGTGGCGGATCCAAAGATAACTTTATAAGTTATAAGTTGATAAGGGTGCGCTTTGTTAGTTCAGAAACAGTTTTCAATGTTTAATAAAATGTCTATCAGTTGAACTTTAGAGAAGATGGGAATCGCATTTATGGTAACTAGCTGCGATTTATATTAATTTATTGCTTACGGTATCACACGCTGATAAAAATTATAATCCTCATCATCATTATCAACCGATTTCGACCCACTGAGCACGGATCTCCCCTCATTTTCGTGGAGATGCCATGGCATCTCCACGAAAATCCGGACCAGGCCCCATGGGGCCTGGTCCGGATTGGTGGATAACATACCTTTCTCCGAAATAATCCTCCGCTAGGTATGTGGGTTTCCTCACGATGTTTCCCTTCACCGAAAAGCGAGTGATAATTCCGGACACATGTTTTTTACGGGAAACACTTTGGTGCGTGCCCGCACTGGGATTGAAAATCACGACCATCTCCTTGAAAGGCGGACGTTCTCCCACTAGGCTATACCACCTACAAAAATGAGGCAGCGTGTTCTTCTAACACCTAAAGTGCCTACCAAGAAGCTTAATTTCACCAAAATCTATTTAGCCATTACGGAGCTAAGCGGCAACAAACTAACATACTTTCGTATTTGTCATAAGTATTATAAGAATTGATTAATAAGCGATAAGACCTTGTTTTACCTTTTGTTGTTTTATTGTATGTTGTGTCTAATCTATTCTAAGTATTTTATTTATAAACGATGTCGTATGTAAGCAGTGTTCTAAAACAGTAGATAAAAATACAAAAAATATTTTAAAATAATTAAAAAATATATATATCATAGATGAAAAACATTCGTTACTTGGATTATCGCTCGACCGTTTCAAAAGTTACTCATTAAGCACTATCACAAATAATATAACGATTTCCAATCTCTTTAATACATCGTAAATTGAGCAACCAACGAAACAGTATCAAATAAAAAAAAAGTCAAAACAAAAACTCTTATCTAAACTCCTATGAATAAAAATAAACTGCCACAAAAAGAAACAACCTCGCCAGACATACAAACTAAAACGGCTAATTTATTAATCAATCCATTTTACCATAACAGAAGCACTTTTCACGAAATATCATTAGTGTAAAGGGGCTACAATCCGAATGGCGGCCGTACATTAGCCGCCAGTAAGCCGACCGGTATGTATAATGTAACACATTAGAACATCTTAATTTCAATCGCGATAAAACGCATAAAGAACCGTTTTATAAAACCGTCATGGCTTGTTAAGGCGGCACATTCGCGCTGCGACTTGCAGCTTCGATATTAAGTTTATAGTTGGAGAATATAATCGCGCAATTGAGTTTAGGTAAGATCTGTGCTTCGGGCTTTTTCTGATATCACTCTGCTTCGACTATCTCCGTACACTATTATCTTCGTTGTGTGTAATTTTCTTAAAGTTATCATATTTTTAGGTGATTTTTATTGGTCAATTATTTGTCATGGTGGGAATGAGCGAATTCTGTCTGCAGCGTAAAGCAAAAGGTGACTATGGTGACAAATAGATACAAAATACTGCCAGCCATGATTTCTATAAAAGCCATTCTGGATGAATCCCGAACCCTGTAGAGAATGACTCGTACTTTAGGAACACCAGTTTTCTTTTACTTCGTGCATATTTGAAATTGTATAACAAGTCGTTTATTGTTTGCACTTTTATAAACTAAACTCTGGAAATAACCCCGACTGGTCGCACCGTGAATGGCCGTCCTCATCTCAATTTATCCTGAGCACAGTAACGCGACGACACGCCGCGACCATCGTAATCACCGCCGCTTTGATCAGCCGCCGACGGTCACCACACTTCATTAGCCACCGAGGACAGGGATGCTGGGGAGGATGCCAGACTTGGGTAAAAAAAAGTTTAAAACGCTGTAAATGATTTTGTCTATTATTTATGTAGGATGGAACTAAATAACTTAATTTCAAGTGGCAGTTTTCAAACTAACGAGTAACCGAGCTATCTACAAAATATGAAAAAAATATAAGCAGATGTAAAATAATTCATGAAATAAAATATATGATATACAATAAATTAAAAAAATATTATGATTTAACATACATATTCGTATTATAATTTTATTCCCATTCATAAATTTATAACAAAAAATGTGGCAATTTTTAATTTTTTAGCCTTTTAATAACTATTTTAGACGAGTAGCCCATTTAAGTTAATTCATTATACTATTTGCATACAATAGTATGAACTTAACACTCCAAATTTAAATTTTAAATATTCCTTTTTTCTATCATAAATCGTAAGGTATAATCAGAAAACTTTACAACGGTTTTCTAATCAGTAACAAGAAATGCCGCATGAAAAGTGCTTTTGAGAATTATCCTTAAATATCCCGAACTCCTGCCGCCTCTACATCCACCCACGGCTCCGGATTATCATCTCTACCTTCGACGACAGAAATTAATATGTTATTGCGCTTATTATTACAATTTACTGAGTTTTATACGCCTTTCTCTACGGCACAGCCATGTAGAGTACCGAGATTATGATTCCATTCGTTTTATAGCAGAGAGATGTCTTAACACGCTTTTAATGTTCAGTTTAAAATGGACTAGTTCTTAGAGTTTTCTTCGATACTTTTTCTTCCAGCTATTTTTGGGGTTCCCTATAGTTTATTTTCTAGTAAATTTATACTCTTTTTAAGCTATAAATAAGATTAATAATAGTAACATAATGGCATATTTTTACCATCATCTGACGGTTTGAAGATATGCTTAGAAGTAGGGTGTGACAGTTATTAAATTGCAACAGAATTAGAATAAGATACTTTGAAATGTTAATTTCCTTAAAGCTGTCCATTCTGACATTCCCCTTACACATTAATGAATAGTCTTAGAAGCAGCTGCAGCACACATATCCGCAAACTAGTCACGGTGGTCCGCTCAAGTGCTATTTACGTCCGCAGACGTCCGCCAACAATCGCTGTCGTCCGCCAACAATCAACCTAAAGCACCATGAACAATTTAGGCGTCCACAATGAGCTGACACAAACGAGATCATCCGAGAGACGCATCTTAAAATCGGACCCAAAATAAAGTGATTACGGAATCGGGCCGATGCGCGCTGTTTGCGACTGGTCCTTTTGCCGGCAGATAAATAAATAAATCTCGGATTTAATCCGCCATGAATAAATAGCTCGGATCAGCCGCTTTGTCATTTGTGACGTATTGTCTATTGACAAGTTTTTGGCAATGAAAAAAGACGCAGGATTACTTGCGCCGTCGCAACTAAACGCCGAGCAGTTATGCACTTTATCCGCCCTTAAATAAAGGAGACGGTTGAAAAGTTTGGTGCAGCCGACCTTTGTCCAAGATTAAGGAGTAAATCAACGCAGATGCGACGTTATACGCGAAGAGATAAAGTGCCTAATCGTTCGCTTATTTATTGCCTCGAACTCGTGTTTCTTAATCCGTCGGCGCTTAGTTTTGATGTTTTCAAGGATATTTTTTGGGAGGAAACGTTCACTTTCATCGACATCTGTCTTTGAGATAATTAGCCGAAACGTGGGTGGGCGACTCCCTAAGTTTGCGACATATTTCTCTATTATTCTTCGTAATAACCCCTTTTGTTGTCTGTCATCGCTGTTTTCACTTTCAATGCTAATCCTTTATGTTAATATGTAAACAGAAATCGATAGTTCTCTTCTCTTTGTGAGACACGTTTGAAGTGACAGTACCAGAAATAGGACAGCGGGATTAGAGGCCGCATCCAATCGTCCTTTGCTAAATTCTGGCGTTGTTAGACAAAGTTTCTTAGACATTATTTAATAGGAAACGTTGCTTGTTCGGCGGCGGCGTTTTCACACACATTTTGTACAATCATTATTCTTTTGTGTTCTAAAATATATGCCTTATTAGCGGCGGTGTGGGCATTGTTTTGCGTTAGCGTTGCGGCGAGGGGCCGCGTGAAGCTGATATGTTTATTACAAGGCAGCGCGCGGGGCGGAGCCCCACTGACGGCTGCACAATGATGAACCGCAGGCTCAACGGCCTAACGTCACAAATTGAAACCTCATGGACGGAAAAAGGTGTAGACTTTGCCTGTGTTAGAGGAAGTTTGTGAGGCACCTTGGAGGACATGGAAATTTTGAAAACTAGTTTTCGAACAAGCTGGAGTAAAGTTGATAACCTTTTATCAATTAAAATTAAAGTAGAAATTAACTCATTATAAACCATTTGAATTGTTTTATTTATTATGGCAACGTTACTTACAACTGTAACACTGTACAAGTGTTACAACTTTACTTACCAAAAGACAGTACAATTTCTGATAAAAAAATACCTAAATTTATTTGTTTCTTCTGTGGTATTTTCTAATCTATGGCTTGTATACCGCGTCATTCGCACTAATAAGCCCCGGCCGCGAATAATTGAGTAATCTAATATAATTGTGGGATTGCAACGGTGTTACGTTTCGAACCTTTCAATTTGTTAGTAGGCAGTATTACAGGGCGGCGCGCTTTGTTGCGCCTCTGGGCGTTTGTTCTTTGCACCTGTGGTTTGATACAGTTGCATTTTATTGATGAAAATGTTTAAATAAAAGAAGCTTTGGTAAAAAAATTTTTTCCTTATCAACTTTTTTTTCTGTAAGCATGTAATTTAATTTAATAATGGAGCTTAAAGAGAGGCACTGGAAAATATAGTTTCAAAATTCAATTACTTCTATTTTATGTATTAAGTAATGTCTTTTTTTGGGTTGGAAATCTAATTCTTATTGTAGGCATTAAATTTTGTTTTATATGCTTCTTTTAACTGCGGGATTATGAATTAATTTATTTTATTGGCAGGCGTGGATCTTACTATCATGTGAACGTCTTTCTCGTCTCGATACTTTATAACATAAAAAAAATATCATCATATGCAGCTCATCCAACCCACTGCAGGGCATAAGCCTCCTCCCTCTTACGCCATTCATCCCGGCTTTGGGCCGATCTGGTCCCTGCATTACCCTAAAAAAAATATGTAGAATATAATTACACTTACTTACCTACTTCTCTAATTATTATGGGAGCGAATTAAAATAAGACGTTACTAATTGATGAACATAATAATCACTACGATCAAGAAATCAAACATTCCCACAATTAAAGTACCTATACTAAAGTCCAACATTAAATAACAAATTAAAAAGAAAAGTAAAGTGGTTGATTAAGCCGCGTCCACACTAGCGGATTACCCGCGCGAGTGGCGTGCCTAATCGCACCTGTCGTGGGTCGCAGCCTTTTTGTGCAGCTCGGAGTGATGGCTGCATTACTCATCCTTACTTGTTATATTATAAATGCGAAAGTAACTCTGTCTGTCTGTCTGTCTGTTGCTCTTTCACGCCTAAACTACTGAACCGATTGAAATGAAATTAGGTACAGAGATAGTCTAGAGCCTAAGAAAGGACATAGGCTACTTTTTATCGCGAAAAAAGAAGCGTTGTAAGGGTTTGAAATAGGGGATGAAAGTTTGTATGGAAGTTTCGTCATTTTTGAAGCTATAAGTTTGAAATTTATTTTTTAGGCTTTTGATTAGATATAAATAAATTTGGCATTAAAATTTGTAAATCTTTACCCTTGAGGGGATAAAGTAAATATAAGGTTTCATCCCGTATATTTACTGAATGTATGTATAGAAATATGTAAGGTTACGGCTTAACCACTGCACCGATTTAAAAAAATATTTCACTAATGGAAAGCTACATTGACAGCGAGTAACATAGGCTATATTTTATCCCCATATTCCCGCGGGAACAGGAACTACGCGGGTGAAACCGCGGGGCGCAGCTAGTGATCATATAAGAAGTTACTTTAGGAACTGTGCATAAAAAACTATGTAACTTGACAAGTATGTACAAGGCCACGAGGTCAGTGGTAGTTTTTTTTTTTGGTTTGGCTCCGCACGTTTTTTGCATTTAGACAGAGTATTAACATTATCAAAGTTTTTTAAATAAAAGTCAAAATCTCCTTTGCTACGATGAATGTTGGAGGACGTATGAAAGAAAAGATTGAAGAAGTATGCGAGATGATGAGTGAAAAGCGGTTTGCATCCACATTTATTATGCGTACCGTAAGTAGTGGAACTCCTTGCCGGGGTCTGTGTTTTCCGATAGTTACAACCTGGGAGTCTTCAAGGCACGAGTGAATAGGTTACTTCTGGGTAAGCGTGTACCATCGTAGACCGCATTTTCCCATCGGGTGACATAGTGGTCAAACGCAAACTTATCCATTAATAAAAAAAAAATACAAAGTACTTGCAAAAAAGGTGCCTTTCCAAATTGCGTATGGACAAAACAGCATCCTCCTTTTTTGATGTTGGTTAAAAATTTAAGTGAATTCAGTTTCCCAAAAATATAAAAGTGTTCCGCGTGATCGATTCTCGAGTGTTACCAGGTGGCGACAGGAGGCAACATTAATACCTATCTAGTTACCAGGGTAAACATGTGTGTTTTATTAGTTTTGGCGTTGTGTGTCGTCTGACACGCCGCTTTAGGTTAATCTGCCAATCTTCATTGCCCGTGGTGTAAGTTAGTGATGAATCGGTGGTATTGGTGTGAACCACAGCTAGTCGTTTCTACAACGTGTAATAGTAACGTGTCATGTCATTCATAGATGCAACTCATGATTAAGGTTCCCTGTGGAAGATATCAGGAACTAGGAGGACCATGGCCCCGCCCCGCAAACGCCAAGGCATCATACATTACCGTATATAAAAAATTTAGGAGTACCTACCTACCTCTTAAATTTTATATCATCGACATCTCCAGCCTGTGTCGACTACTAGATCTAGCGATAACCCTCCGACACCACTCTTCAAAATCAACCTCATCCTGAAACTCCGTTCAAAACACACTCAAACTGAATATCATTTAAAATCGTCCTCTTACTTTGTCATCCACTTACCAATTGACAACTCACAAAGCTGGCTTCAATGAAATCTCAGCGGCGGCTCTTGAGCCCTAACGATCAGATATGACACCTGCGCCTCACCCCCACCCACCCCACCCTCCAAGAAGATGATATCAATTACGATAGCCCCCACCGATACCAATAATCGTGGGGTAATAATGCGAGGAGTGCTTTCGTCGCGAATGAATAGAATAGAATAGAATAGAAAAACTCTTTATTGTACACCAGAAACAAAAATAAACACAATACAGAAGAATTACAATAGGACTTCATATATTTTATTATCTGCGTAATTTTCTACAAAGACAATCTTTTCAAAGGCCACTTTGTGATTTGGGCTGTTGATATTTTTCATTGTTTATTGTCGAAAGGTCTAATTAAACCACACATACGTAGCATGCATATCTATTCTGTTATCCGCACTTCCATTTCGCTGAAAACCAGTTCCAGGGATGAAAATAATGCCTGTATTACCAACTGCCCTCCCAAAGCATAAATTGATAAAGCGTATCTATATTAGCGTAACAAAATATAATTTTAAGAAACCGTTTTGATCAAGTTACATAAAACGTGGTTTTACTAGAAGTCTCCGAAATCCGTCTTTATCTTCTAAACACGAATTCAGTTCGTGTAGCTTTTAAAAGTTCGACTCACCCAAGGCATTTGCAATTGCAGTGCAATGGTTGAAACGATTATAACATTAGGTGAGCTACCAAAAAAGAAAAAATACGTGCCATAGTATTGTTTTTCATTTAAACACTTAACTTAAGATAAAGATTACTCAAGCATAATCTCTAATATTAAATTACCGACCCAGGCAAGCTTTTAAAAAGATAAAACTTGCAAAGATAACAAACAAACAAGCTCAATGTACCGTGATGTCCACTATTATCCTTTTATTTTGTGTTTAGGGACGCTGAAGAAAATAGAGTCCGTTTTCACTCTCGAGTAGAGACCCGACAAAGAGCCGGTAAGTGTGCTAAGGTTTAAATTATAGGATAACGGCGATTATAATCTACCATCTACCTTCTTCGCTGTAGGTAATTTGATAAAGCACTGGTAGAGTCAATGGAGTTTTCCTTTTCTTGTGCGAGACTCAGGCATGAGTCACCACTTGAAAGGGAAATATCCTTTTTCTAACTCAAACCATAATTAGATAATAATCATTAGTTTCGTAGATCATAATATTTTGACTTATTTTTTTGTATTTCTATACTTATGTATAAGATATTATATTTTTTGACGTGTCAAAGTGCAATATTTTGCCTATTTACTATAAATGATTTGAGTTTGAGTTTGAGTGAGTTTGAGTTTGAGTTTGTTTTTAACGATGCATCTTTTCGATTCTTCATTAAAATTACGATCTAGCCTGAACGACTAATGACTAATTTGAGTTTAACACACTTTTTTTTATTTACTTTTTTTTTTAAACTTGCCATGGGTGCGGTGCGGCTCTGCACACAACAATTCAGTTTTTTTTTAGTGTTTTCCCTTACAACAAACAACAGTTGTGTTTTGAAGGTGTTAACGCATTTCTTACTGTCTCTATTAAGGCGAAGACACTTTGTCAATGTGTTCTTTACTAGTAGATTTAACTAAGCTACACTTCACTGTCACATCACTACACTAACTCGAAAGGTTTTTTTCCTTTTTAGCCTTCTTACTATATTCGTGTTGATGATGATAAAAGAAAAAAGTATCTGAAAAGTTTCTTGTCGGTTCTTCTCGATTGGATGTATTCAGAATCTGATGGTAATCAGTGATCTATCAGGATGGCCTTCTTGGCGTTCATGCGTATAAAGATTTTTTGACTTTCACGAGCGGACTGGGATGAATCCAAATGTCACGCAGCGCAAATTATTTATGTAAGATTCGCTCTGAGTTTTGATGTTTTTGGAGGTCCTCGTAGTTCCTGATTTTCTCGATACAGGAAACCCTAATTAGGAGTCGGAATCTATGTATTTATGTGAAAGTGACGCGTTATTGCATCATTATTATTAACTAAGGCATCTTTTAGGGACTTCTTTATCCACGTTTGTACTCCTTGTTTGCTGAATTAGAACCTTGATTATTTATAATAAAAAAGATATACTTAGCTATGCTATAGTATTTTATATGCTCTTTTTCTAGTAATCAAAAGATCAGATCTAGCATTATGTTTTTTTAATGGAACTTTAAAACAGGCTTCTTCGCCAATTATTAGTTATCTTAAGTAGTATCTACGTGACATTTTTCGAGAAACCAGTATTCGAACTAGCACTTACATTTGCGTCAATCGTTATAGTTCTTAAGTTTTTTTAAATTCTTTATTTATTTAAATACTCGCTAGTATTTAAATAAATAAAGAATGCAATGCCCAGCAGTTTCACCCGCGTTAACTTTAACCTTAAATTTTTACGAGATTAAAAGTATTTTATGTTCTATTCCAGGATCGGAAGTATCTATGTACTAAATTTTATCAAAATCCGTTCAGTCGTTTAGGAGTGAAAAGAGGACAAACACACAAACACATAAACTTTCGCCTTTGTAATGTTAAGTTATTTGAAATGAATTGGTAAAATGCTCTGCTGTTTTTTGCCTAATTAGGATCCAGCGTTCTGGTCACGTCTCGCCACTTCCCAACGTTTTGCCATTTACAACTCTAAGAATAAGGTGCTTATCTAGTTTTTACAGATAACGCTTACGAACACTGTGATCGATAAGAGAGCAGTGATCTGCTGTCATCATCCTCCTTTTGCAAATCGCTAGCAAACGCACCCCGCCCGCTCTTCCCGCGACCCTGGTAAAACCTCTGCAACCCTCCGTGCCTAATTGGACCCGTACGGACCCGCCACCCACGTGGAGCCCTAATGGCTGTCTCCACTGGGGACACGTTGCTGTCACCAAGCATGTTAAATGTGCCTGATTGAGACCTTGCGCCTTTTAGGGAACAAGATTGGGTTTTTGATGCGAATATCTTGTGAGTAGGGTTGCCAGATCGGAAGTTCTAAATAACTGGAGGAAATTTTCAAATGTTAAAAATAGAAATATAAGTTTTTTTTTAAGTTGTACTACATTGTTGACACTTAACTAATTTAAGCGCGGTAAAGAGCGCGGGGGGTGCGGGCCAGGTAACCTCCACGAGTGCCCGGCTGTTGTTCGTCCCTCTTGATGCGTTGCATCCGGAGGGAAGGGCAGCAGCTGGGACGGTGCACCCTGGGGTTCGGTCAGCAATTCTCCTAGGGGAATTGGTGGCCGTAGCAAATAACCTGGCGAGAAGAGGTCCTTCGCGTGTCCCTCTGATCAGCAGAGGGCACAGCGAGGGACCAATAACGGGGACTTTTGGGCCGCGGATCGGGGGTCCAACGCCCAAGTTAGAAGTCCCGAGCTGAGGTGCGGCCCGTGTGTTCCGGGACGCACCCAGCGGAGAAAGAGGCCCAAGCCTCACGTGGCGAGCCCGGGAGGGCGCCCGCAGAGGTGGTCGCGGAAGCGCCGTGCGAACCCGTGACCACCTCCATAATGCGGAGAGGAGAACACCCCGGGGTTTTAGTGGGTAAACCCCGCCAGACCAGCTGGCGGGGGAGTCCCACATAACCACCCCCCCGCCCCCGAGGGCCGGGTGGTATGCCTAATGCATTTCCCCGGGAAAAAAAAAAAAAAAAAAAAAAAAAAAACGGTAAAGAGCGCGGCATTTTATAATTATTGTTTCCAGGAGTCTGGAGATCACTGAAAATGTCGGGAGAATTCAGACCATCTGGCAACTTTAGGTGAGCGGCGTACGGAAACACAGTATTACAACAAAACAAATATTATTGGAAAACTAACTAAAACTAAAAACTTTAAAATCTAACAAAAGAGGGTGTCCATGAGGCATGGTGCCAAGAATACTGGCTGCATGTCCTCGTTGAATAGGAATAGCTATTCTCTGTGCTAGAAATGAGCCAGCCCTCTTGTCACCAGAAGCATAGCATATTAGCATATTACAATGCAGTAGTGTCAAAGCATAAATTATGACGTCATGTTCTTTACACTGCTGAGTAATAGAAGTTTTTATATAGTTTGATAGATTTTCTGTACACTTATGGAAAATAGAATATAGCTAGTGATATTCATTTTTTATTTTGAGGTTGCAGTTTTGATTTCCGCATACCTAACGGAAATAATTATGTGCACTGCAATTGTTTGCTCTCAATCTGCGTAATTAATAATTACAGCCCTTCTAGTTCCAGAATTTCTAGATGCAGAATCCTAGTTAGGGTTCACCATGCATTTACTCGTATGTGATGGTGATGTGTTATTATAATTATGCATTTTTTTGTTTTCGTCTTGAAAAATGTAATAAATGATTCCTCCCTTCAGTTCTTCCCCTACCACCAGGTGCCCCACACAGTGTGACATTCCTACAGGCTCGCTAATAAGGCGGCTCCTTTCCTACTGAATATTTATTAATCAGAACCGCGCTAGGAATGTCGGAAAGATACCGAAAATTAAGCTAAAGTGGGAAGTACTAATGAAGCAAAAATGCTACAAATACTTGTAGCGTGGGCGGTAATGTGTATAGACTATAGGTAGGTAGACTTTAGCCGAAAACTTTAATGTACCTACTTACAATAAATAATGTCGGCTTCATAGAAAAAGGAGAGGAACAATTTTAGCCATTTATTGTTCAACGCGGAAATGCAGTCAGTGTTTTTGGCGCAATGCGTTATTCATGCCAAAATTTGTTAAATTTTAATTGAATTTCAAATGCATTAATTAACACATTTCAGTATCAATTTCCACATAGCATGAGTTCTCTACACTGACATTTCATATTTATCTTTGAAGTTTTTTTTTCAATTCGTTCCCGTGATGGTAAGCGCTACGCCTGCCCATAACAGTTACAGTGCCACCCAGAACTTTGCATCGCATTATCCTACGCGGTACTGCACTGCGCTCGTCATCCTGAGACATCGGCTGTCAAGTCTCATAGGCCCAGTAATTTCGCTGGAAGTGCAACGAACAAGACGTGTAGAGATTATATTTTTTTGCGTCGGGCTTAAAAGTCATGCTGATAAGTGTGATTAAGATCTCAATAAATGAAGTTTACTAAGGATCCTTTAGACAAATGATCTCTACCCTCTAACGGAAGCTAATTCACGGGTAAGTAGCTTTACCGCTAATTGGCGCTCACGAACGCGCCACCTCAGCCACCCACCGCTGACAAATCGTTAGTAGGAATGTGCTGTCGAAGCGTTGAAGCATCCAGGAGGGTAATGAGGATATTTTTGGAGGGCATTGTGATGGGACTTGATATTTGTATTGTAGAGGTGAGGAAACCAAATCTTTCTACAGATACGCGTGAGCAAGAGATGCCATTTATTTAAATGTCTTTGTGGAGTTTTTTTTTTATATTAGCGTGCACCTCAACGTCAGGTAACTTTTGCTTTTTGAACTTTGTAAACTTACTGTACCTGTACTATTGAGTATTTTATGGGCATTAGTATCATCTTTATCTCATATTGAAAATGTAACCAGAGCTTCGAGCTTATTGACAACTGCAAGAAGAAATAATTTGTCATGTTTCGTCAAGCACCGCTGCAATTTTGGCACTTCCCTTTTCGGCATCTTTTTAAACAGGGCGGTAACTGCTTCAGGGTGGCACCTAGCAACACATGCCTTAAATGTTTGCGATTAATAAATTAGGTCAAAGACGCACATCTTTAAAAAAAATTTATAAATTACGTTCCATACACCCACGCTGAGAAATCGATACTAATTTTGTAAATTAGTTAGTGTTTTTGACTGGCTGTTATTTACAGCTGAAATACTACACATATCTCAATATAATAAGTTCCGATGGAAGGCAAACTGAGTCTACAAAAATATAGACAAATTTTTGTGCAAAGGAAACTTTGAGCTGCTATTTTACATAGAAGATACCATGCAGAGAAAGTTATTATAATTTTCGCATAACTTGTAATCTGAACAGAGCCGCTGAGCGATGCATGGATATTCACGATTTATGACAAGATAGTTAAGTCTTCTAAATGTAATTAATAGCTTTACAAGCTCATTAGCACCTGAGCATAGCTTACGTGAGCGCGGAGACGGATGGCGTCGAATATTTCCATTTCACCGTCCGTCAGTCTCGGTGGGAGGTCGGCTTCAAACGGCGCTGACAAACTATACCTCAGAGTAACACGTGTGAACCTGTGAACACGTGCCTATGTCATGTCATGTTATGTTATACTTAGTCTATGATTTATAATTATATGTTGAAAAAAGATTTTAAACACGCATATTGTCGTGATCAACGTCACGATTCAGTAAAGTGGCGGAAGTTTTACTGAAAAACACTTTGGGCAGTTTTGGCAAAATCAACCAAACTTCATACTTATATTATGTGGTTTTATATATTTTAACAAGTGAGTGACAGTGCCCTCCAAACCGGAACACAGTAATGTTTGCACACTACTGCTTGGCGGATAAATATCTGGCAATGGTGTGGTACTTTCCCCGGCAATCTCTTGCAGAAGAGGCCCCCCACTACAGAGGCCTTCCACTACATCTACTATATTTATGAACCTTAACCTAAAGCTTTAGCATTACCACAGACTAAATATATTACGAGCGTTCTTCTTGTGTCAGCGTTCAATCATCATATATTTTGCAATTTATTCCTAACACAAAACTTTATCTACCGAATTACACATGATTTACTCGGCACTTGACTAGCAATGCCACCCAGTGCGGTTCGCTAGCGGTTAGATAACGAGCACGTGGCTTGGGGGTAGTGTCGGCACTTTTAAACGTCTGTTTGACCTTTGGAGATCCGTAACCTTAAACTTTTAAATGAATTTAATTCTCTAAATATTTTCTAAATGTTTCCTTTTTCATGGTTACTGTACTAATATTTAATGGATATCCTTGGGAATTAAATTATATGAATTAAAAACCTAAGCAATACATCTGGCTGGAAACAAAATCATGGGCTTATGAGAATATTGGTCAATTCGTCAGCCTTATTGCAGAATTTCATGAAATCAGGCTTACATGATAGCTTTTGCGTTCATAATAATATTTATCCTAGAATATCTACAGAACCGCGTCAACATGACAATTTTCTTACCTCCGGCCTCTGGGTGCAATCGTGGGTGGTTTGTTTTTTAGCGACACATTTTACCAAAACACGGCGCCAATCGTGGGCCCTATCTATGCAGCCCTTGGGCCTGTAACGTGGTCCTTGTGAGCCGGTGAGGAGGCCCTTATCTAATGCAGTTAATTGGTGTTTGACTTTAAGTGACGGCTGCAAGCTTTTTATGGTAAAAGGTTTCAGTCTTGCGTAAGGTGGGAGCTGAAATATTAGGTTGTTATAGCTTTGAATAATGTTTTGCTTCAAGAACTCTTATTAAAACAGATTTGATGTTGGGGCTCTACGATACTATGACTCGCGACAACCGGTCAGATAATTCAAAAACGTAACATGTTATCGTACACCAAGTAATCTTGGCAATTAACCTGTGAGCAATTGGTAAAATTAAGGCGTTGCCGTTGCACCCCCTCTGCAGACTAGTCTACACAGGACTGGTTCTCAGCATATGCCATTCCTATATCCTTACCTGAAGAATCATATTTTATTTTCTTTACATATTTCCCTCCGTTGTGCAAAATGTTTCCGTCCGCGTCCTCCGGCTTAGCTATATGAGTAAGTGCGTCATTAAATAAATCAAAGCGTAACTGTATCTTCTCCCCTGTTCGCAAATCTACAGGTTGCACAGAGGTGCCGCCAGCGCCGACAATTAGGACAAATCCATCGACCAATTTCCAAACATTTCCTAAGCCGGAACGCCAGACGTGGTCTGTTTACAATAAACATGCACTGTACCGTGCGATCTTTTTCATGCGTTAGTTTTTCTGGCGGTGCTTTTGAAGGCTCAGATTATTTTGAAAGCGTCTTCAAGTTCGACTTCAGTGGAGTTAAACACGCGAGAAATCCGGTGTTTTAGTCGAGATTAGCTTTTGAATGCGAACTCTGGGTGGGCGGTGCGCTTCGACGGAGAATTATAAAGTTGAACTAAAATAACAGTTTGTTACACAATGCAGAATAAAAGCTTGCGGTGTTTTTGACGGTGATGCGGGCGAGTGCTTTATTGAAATGATTATTTAAAAACATTATTTTAAGCATAACAATGCAAGATGCATCGCTTCGTTTTAAATTTTCAGGTGTACCTACTATTTAAGCTTCATTTAATAACAGCCGGTACAGTTTTGACGTTACGAGTATTTTCATTACGTGTGATTGGGCGTTTGATATTATACAAAACCTCTCTGAAGAAAATTATGAAATAGAAATTCAAAGTCCACTATTTGAACCTCAATAATTAGATTAAACTTTAAATGTGTATCAAAAATGTACCCACAGTGCAGATGTTTAGGGATGTTGCCCTACATTTTACAAGCGGAGTGAGCATTTCCAGCAATGTTGTAACAATATTATCTATAAATATTAGCCCGATTGTGATTTCAATGAGGGGTGCCTTTTGTTCGACCCACTGTGCGGTTTACGATCAACTTTAGAGGGACAACTTAGCAACTTATTGTAGTTCTTATTTCCTATGCAGTAAGGTAAAGCGCGCATGCATTTTGAAGTTTGTTACAAAAATATTGACGCATAAAACAGCGTGATCATGTTTGCAATTCACAGGACATGTGGGAACACGGGACTTTCAATTAAACCGAGATTTATGTGGTTCCTGCCAGACTCAAATTTCAAACTTTTATGTCTTTTGTTAACCAAATATTTTCTCATTTAGTTGAAATATTTATCAACAATAACTGCCACGTTTGTTTCTTCCCATAAATAATAACCGGATAGTTTTAGGAGAAACTTTGAAACATCCGAGTCTTTATTGTGGGTCTTAAATAACATCGACGACACGTTATTCGCCGTAAACGTGTCTTCTAAATAAAACACAGAAACATTTTAATGGAAATAAAGCTCACAAAACGTGTTGTAAATATAAATTCTCATCTTTAGTGCACCAACAATGATCTAATGCGTTCGATTTACGATTCACACAAACCGGGACAGTGCACAGTGCACAGTCGAGTGGGTTTTTAAAAAGCGACAAAATGTGCGTGTACGCCGGCCGCACAGTGAGACGAAAGCGTCCCGCGTCGGGACAAAAACGCGCCATTAATGACTCGAACGAATATCGACAATTTGCTACGTGCGATTGAACAATATCAATCCGATTTGTACACCCCATGTTCGGCATCTAACGGCTGCTCAACTGTGCGCACGAAAATAAACTTTATGAACTCCATGTAGAGCTCTATTCTCGTTGCTTTTAAAAGAACAATGTTTGCAAAAATAAAGACATAAGCGTCATGCATTGAGGGCGAATGCCATAAAATATTATCATTTATCAAATAGATGTGTTTGTTATTGCAATAGCGGTTATTGTGGTAAACGTCGGCGTTACCATTATTAATAATCAACCGATGACATCTGCGCGTTACAGTTTCTTATTGTCCACGATTGTCGTAAATCTCTTGTAGTAAAAGAAGACATGTGCGTGAAATAATCGTTAGAACATGCTCTGTAAAGCTCAAGTCATGAACATTACAGGGTGCCCGAAAACAAAAATTTACGTACAATAATCATCAACCTGAAAATGTTCAGAGCGCAGAAACAGTAATTAATGGTAAAGTTGATTTTATTCGTTAGTTGTCAAAGTAAAATTAGAAATTTCTTAAACAAGATAAATTTATAATTTGGCACACAAGAGCCGCACTGTCATAAATTATTATCGGATGTAGATAAATACAGCATTTAAACATTAAGCTTTAAATTAAATCAACATATTGACACGGCATCACCCGCCGATTTATCATCGTCAGCGAACAAATGAGTTTGGCAAACACATCGCTAATCCACACTGTTGACACAACCGAGCTGCGTACGCGCAGCTTTCCCGAAATGGCCACGCTAATGTTGCGAAACATTCATTTAAATAGGGGACCGCCGTTTATCGTTATTATTAAGTTGTAAGGGATAAGAATTTGACTTCCGCACATTCATCACGCGGTGAATAAAACCGATATTGAGGCCCGAGCGTGCCAAATCTATTCACCGAGCACATTGCGCTTTTTGTCCGTGTCTCGGCGCGCTCGTCCCACTGTCCAGTCCATGATGGTTTTATTGCGGGTGCATTTTGAAAATTATTGGGCTCTTTCTTGGAGTGACGAAGTTATATGGCTGCTGTAAAACAATAAATAAGGTGATTGTTTACAGTTTGGTGGTTTTAGGCAGCTTTGTTCGGACCCCTTGCGAGGCGTTAGTCACGGTGAGGAGCTGTAAACCGATGATGGGCATTAAAACTCATTGAATCTCGGTTTGGATGCGATGACGAGCTGCATTCACTGCGTTTGAAGTAATGAGCGTTATTTAGTAGTTCTTTGAGATAAATTAAAGAACTCTGCTGTCCTGCAGTGAGTTTACAAAGAACAGTGGGGGCGCTCGCGCTGTGGCCAGTGGTAAAGAAATGGTAAAAGGTCATTATGAGCGTAACGTTGGAGCTAAAATTAATTTATTGTCGATTGGGATGGCTTAAGAAAAAGAAGACCACTCTGCTTGCTATGGAACAAGATAATGCAGCAAGATGTGGATAAACAATGTCCAGATCTAAGAAAATAAGGACGACAAATACAATACATTTAAACTACGTTCTCTTAACTTTTAAGGTTAGTTCAATTGTGTTCTTAATCTGTAATGCTGATCTGTTTTTGAAAATTCTTTTACCGACAGTAAGTTGCACTATTACTACGTGACATAGGTGACTATGTTTTATCCTAGTAAAATGCAGTCCCTACGGGGAAACCGCGGGACGCAGCTAGTCATTCAAACTTAAATTCTTACGAGAGAGCTTTCAAAGTTATCAGACAAGCAGTTAGTTTATCAAATGGTAAGCGCCATACGTGCCCAAAATGTAGACTAGTAATGTGTATTCATTTCGAAGCATTTTGGGAAGTTATTTAGTTCTGAAAATTCTCATTTTGAAAATGAATACGAATCTTTTAAAATAGCTATATAACATTTTTTTCAATTCTTTCTAGCCAAGCGTGATATATCATCGGCCGCATCGTCACTTACCATCAAACCTCTCGAGGGATAACTCCTTTAAAAAAACCTGCCGCCAAAATTCCGTAGAAACTTGATGACAAATAAGAATATTTCCCTAGAGACTGATTCGTTTGTTCTTGCCAAGTGATAATACTTATCCCCGGGGTGCAGTGTCCTAACGTTTACTCCATTACTTTGCATTTTGGCTTCTGGACTTTCCATGCCGACCAGCGGTAGTTACAACACTTTAGTTTTAGTACTCAACAAATTTGATTCGTAACGCTTGCACTCATGTGTGTTTTTCAGTTGTATAAATTAAATTAAAAAAATGACATCGCCGTAGAGTTTCTTGGCGCTATCTTCTCTAGCGGGCGTATTTCCGAAGCACTGGTAGAGTTAATATAGTTTTCCTTTTCCTGTGCGAGATTCAAGCATGAGACACCACTTGAAAGGGAAATATCCTTTTTCTAACTCGAACCATAATTAGATAATAATCATTAGTTTCGTAGATCATAATATTTTGACTTATTTTTTTTGTATTTCTGTACTTATGTATAAGTTGTTTGTTTTTTTGACGTGTAAAAGTGCAATATTTTGCCTATTTAAAATAAATGATTTGAGTTTGAGTTTTGAGTTTGTATGATTACTCAAGAATCCCGCCAGAGAACAATTTTTTTTTTAGAAATGAGACTTGAAGTTTAAAACTTACTAAACACAATTAAAACATGTTTTTATATTACAAGCCAGTAACCAGATAAGCCAGCGATGCTGAATAGAAAAAAAAAAAAAACTACTCAAACTCTTTGTTTACTACCTATAATAGTATTCTACACAAGTTAATTGAAACAAAGCAATAAAGTTTGAAAATGTACCACTTATTCTTACAAATAAATGATTTGATTTCATTACATTTAAAAAAAACTAACTAACTATAAGTAAATAAACTATTTAATTTGATTTGAATAAACTATTTAATTTTTGAACATTCAGATTGTACCTAAACAGTAAAGACACCAACTCTAGAATACAAGAGGAGTATTTTTTTTACTTTGAATCTAATTATTCATTGTCACAAAGCTCCTTTGACTTTACATAAACAACTCAAATAAGGTTATTCCCAATCTCCATAAGCTATTCAAACATTTGAAAGGTTTATTTAACGTAAATCATCACATCGGAAAGTCAACATGAAGGCTCCTGACGGCGGCGGCGGCGGCGGCGGCTTGCACAACCTCACAGGACTAACCGATCGCTTACCAACACTCTAATACTATTGTCATCAACACGCATCTACCAAACACCGAACACTATCAAAAATGAAACAGCACAAGTCACCGGCCCCAATTAAAAAGTTAAGAACCACAGATATAAGGTTCAATTTTAAAGTTATAAAGTCAACAGTCGGTGCCTTTTGGCTAAAGGGATAAATAGAGACGTGGCTCCAAAGACCCCGACGCAAAAAACCGACAAAAGCCCGGAGTTTTGGACACAAAGCGACATCGGGAAATAAATTATTTCATCTGTTCAGACCTTTCACGATAATATTGGCAAATGTTTCCATCTGGGACTGGCCACGCCCTCGTTTCAATCCAACAAGAAAAAACTACAACCCCTATGAAGCAAAATTGAGCTTTAACAGCTAAAGTTGTAAGTTGAAATCGGCCTGGTTGTTGCGGCTGGACAGTGGGTCGGCGCGTCACAAAGTCGACAGAAAGCTAAGTTTCTATAACATTTTTTTATATAACGCCAACATATATTTTGACTGTGATGTTTTTATTATTTTTGTTCGTGATTCCGAAACTGTTGTGGATTTTTTCGCAAAGCCGGCGTATGCGCATGTCTAATGTGCAGTTTGAGGAGTTCGGGGAAACGCCGACAAAGTGTTGCCAGTAATTATCTAATCGGCACAAAGGGCGACTTTTCGAGTATTTTGGCTTCCGTTCGGGGTGGCCATTAATCAGTGCTAACTGGACGTTTTAATGCAGGAGACAATGTCCCATTATCGGTTTGTTGTTCCTGCTTGCTACTGGCGGCGGTTGTTTCGAATATTTTCTAAACTATTTGGTTCGAATGATTAATATGCCCCCGTGTCATAATCGTTTAAAACGTATTTTGGTGCGAATGTTTGTCTAGACGTCGGCAATGCGTAGCATAATTTACTGACGGAATATTTATATTTTATTAAAACTCTTTGAGTATGTTCGAGCTAATTTTAAATTGTATCATCATCTAGTTACTAAATTTATTCTGTGATCGAGTATAAGAGGCGATGATCTACACTATTTCTTCGAGCTAAAGTGTGAAGACGTCTAAACATGCTCCTTGCAAGCCAAGATGGGCCATTTTGTGCTATTTAGGGCAATACTTTAGTACTATTGAACACATACTAGAAAAGTAATAAGCTATCTTGAAATAATGCTGTCAATACAGGAAACATACCTTTAAAAAATCTTCAGGAGTCACTTACAACTATTTAATAACGTAAAAGAATTCTAACATTCTTCAGAAACTGTCAAAGCTCTACTTAAATTCTAGAGCACCAACAACAAAACAACATTTGAGCCTCACTTACAAACAACAGACAAAAGGTCCACATGTCTGCTTCCAGCAGTCTTCCACGAACCTCCATCCATAGCCATAGACAATAGACCGAACGGAAACCAAACGGTAGTGGCGCGCATGCAACTGTCAGAAAAAATGCAAATGTCAATGTCACAGCTAACTTTTTAAAAAGGCATTGCATGAAGCAGGATCGTTATTAGTCCTCGCGCAGGGGGGCCACATAAATCAGGCGCAGGCTGTGTGTAATTGGAACTCGAAAGTCGATTTTCGGAAATATTTTCGCTCGTGATTATTGTTTGTTTTGAATGCGCGATGGCGAAAGGTTTATCTTATTTTCTGGGCCTGTATTTGCAACTCTTGTAGTTCGGCTTTTGTCGTTGCAAGTCTGTCATGCTGATTGATTGGCGGTGCGGTTAAGGGTCTTGCAAGCCAAAGGACAAGATCAGCCAAAACAAATGACATCCAATCGAGAGCTACTTATACATGTCCAGATCGCTCTAATTGTCTTTAATTATTTATACACTTCAGCCTAGATCCGTAGATACTAATTTCCTCTCACACTTCTCTACTAGATGGTTAAGTCAGAAAACATACTCTTGCTATAATATACCTATACTATATTACTGGGAATATGAGGCTTTAGAGCCGATGTCTCAGGGTGACAAGCGCAGGCACTGCACTGCGCTCCTTTACGCAGAATTATGCAACGCAAAGTTCTGAGTGGCACTGCAAATGTTATGGACAACGTAGCGCTTACCAACATGTGAACGACTTGCTCGTCTTGTTACTCAGGCAAATAAAAAAAAACCCTACTTACTCCTAATTGAACTTCTAAATATAAAGCAGAAGCTTAGTGATTTTTAAAGAGCTGTTCTCACTTATATCGTGGCTCTGCCAGACACGAGTTTGAGGCATCAGACTTCTAACAATTTGATATCAAAAACTTATAGGCAACGATGTCTTATTAAAGCGTTTAAAAGTTTTTGAATCCACGAAGTTAGCCATTAGCATAAGAACTCATACCACCCGCGACTCCTCCTAAACAATGGCAACACAATGGCGCACCTTGTAACACAATAGTGTCACATCATGGATCGACTACTGCTTTACTGCTGACTAGAGACTATTGTAACTAAACTCGCTTGCACTCCACGGTTATTAGCACTCGCTAAGAAACGGTAGTCATGAAGACGCGAGCTTCAGTAGCGTGCACAATGGTCCGTGACGCGGACACATTTGGCCAAAAATTAACAAAACAGCATCATAATAAAGCTGCATTAGAACCGTGAAATTCATTAACGGAGACACCCAAGTAGTAGGTAGCGTGACTAATGAAGAATCCCTTTAAGGTCTTCAAACGGATGGGAATATCAAAATCTGTATAGATTTTAAGTGACATTGTTTAAAAGGCTAAGGGTGTGATAATACTATTTGGGAATATAATCAAAATGAATTTATACTATTTTGACTTCCATTTACTTCAAGAGTATCTAAATGATAATCATTGTACTACCCTTGTTTACCTATTCTTCTTCTTCTGTACTGTGTTCATTTTTGTTTCTGGTGTACAATAAAGAGTTTTTCTATTCTATTCTATTCTATGATTGGAGCAACGTTAAGCAACCTAAAAAATAAATATAAAATGAATATTGAAAATAGAACAAGTAAACTTACAAACCATCGTGTTTTCATAGATTTATTGTGCACTGTTTAACATTGTATATTGTCTTTAGTTAGGTAATGTTAGTTGCCAAACAGTTTTAATTAAAATAAATAACTGCGCACCGCACCTACATAATAAATCGAGATTCAGAACTATCGCGACTAGTCGGTATTTTTCAACTTTCCAACCCGTGAATTTCAGACAGTTAGACACAATTAAATAGGTATGTATGTAGATAATTAACAAAATCACAAAAGAAATTCGTTTTCACTGAAGATTATTTAATTATTAAGGTATAGTTACACTATTGAACTTTGAGAACAAAGTCAACAATAACTCATAAGTCCTTACATAAATAGAACAAAACAGAGCAGCCATATTTCATAATTTCAGTAATGAAATATGAGACAGCCAGCGCCATCTCTTAACTAGCCGATCCGTCAAGCCGCACAGTGGAACAAAGAGGCCCGTCAGCGGCCAAAAAATAGTGCGCATTAAATCAAAGGCATTCGCAACGCATCGTTTGACTTGCTCCTGTGATTGTAGGCGAGTGTGCAACTGAATGCATTGAGTTATGGAGACGATGTATCTTGCACAATGGGCCGCCATTTCTTCTTAATTACTATGCCTCATTAACGACTGGTAGCCCTATTTCTGAAGTTTTCATAAAAGTGTGTATCTTGAGAAAAAATATGACCGTATGAAAACCAAACTTTCAGGATTCTATAAATCGGTATTAGCTCTATATGACTAGAATTACATATATATAAATTATAATTTAAATTATTATCGTATATATAAATTTATATCGCCAATTTGCAACAATAATGAGAAGTCAAGTTCAAGTCAAGTCTTCTCAAGTTGAGGAAAACACGTTCTTGTCGGAAATTAGACGATGATGTATAAAATATAAACAATTAATATTGTGTCTGTCTTTAGAATACATAAAAAACATAATTCATTGCAAAGAAGTCACACTCAGTCTCACACCTTCCTCTCGATTAATAGTATGTTTTCGCGCAGTTATCGGAAAACATCGGAATCGATTATTCTCAGCGGCAATCAGGCGCGGGCAGTATATCAGCGGGTAATGAGTCGCCGCGTGCGCCCGCGCCTTTATTTATCACCGCGATTTGTGGCCGGGCGACACGCAGCGCAACCTGCGCGAAAAAACGTTGCGCATTCTAATTTTAAACGTTTGTATTTAGACATTTCGTTCCTTATCGATTTTGAATTGTAGCACTGAATTTTTGGCGGTCAATTTAGTCGAAAGGTTTTATTTATAAGTTTTTGTTCAATTACATGAGAATCTTATTGGCATTTCTTTTTCTGTTAATTTTTTGTAGAGACTCGACTTGAACTTCTTGATTCTTTTGTCACGCGTGAGAATTATCATTTATTTTCATCTGACTCGGTGTTTTTCATAGCATGCCGAGTCCAACGACTTCGAAGGATGTTTTATCTCACACCCTCTAGATACGTTATCAATCAACTTATACTCCAATATATAATAAAGATCCTTGCAATAACACTGAAAAACATAATGTAACCTGCCTCAAACACTGAATAGCAGATAAACACAAAAGTTTAGCATCTTCAAACTGTAATAATCCGTAGATGCGTCATACTATTGTCTCCATCCGAAAAATACTCCGTGTAATGTTGACAGATGATCTGCGGCAGGCGTCGCCACTGTTGCAGAGATTAACTGTTGCTCCAACTGGCATATTGTCCGCTATTGTTCATAACTCGTTGGAAATTCTGAATAATCGAGCGCAGCTACTGATTTAAATGTCAATAGTAATACGGTTAGGTAGAGGGCATTGTTTTTGGCCAAGTAATGGGGCTCGTCTACCCACCGGGCGTCCGTCGCGGACGCCACGGAGCAAACTGCTCTATGGCTCTGGCCATTGTGTTTGAACTTTTTAAATATTAACACGCTATGTTATGTATATTGATACATTATTATCACGGTTTGATTTACGATGTTACGCGGTTTGTCTGGAATTGTAATGCGAGTAATAAATATGTATAATATTGAGGGCTGACGGGCAGTTGCCGGTTGTGTAGGAGGAATATGAATATGGCTTAGTATTCGGCCCGTGGAATAGCAATATGTTATGTGAACATTGAAGAATAGTAGTCAAGTTAGTAATCATTATCAAGAACAGGGAAAACTACAGACTTGCGTGATAAGTTTTCAGTATTAGTCATGTGATTTTTTTTTAATTTCTTTAACGTTTTAAGGTCTTATGATTGGTAGGTATTGGGTATTTTCATTTCAGAAAGCGGAAGAACACTTCTTGATTTGATCCAGGTTACATTTAGTTTTTTTTACTTAAAAACAACAATTTAAATCAAGAAAATTGGTTTAAGACAATATTCAGGTTTTGTTTATGTATAGTTACTTACCCAGTCTTGAAGGCTCAGTGCATTTCGACCCTTGCAACTAATCTTAAACAGGTCTCTTAAAATCCATCTCAGGTTTTAACAATACCCCTTTCAGCAGCGAACCAATCATTTTCACAAATCCAAAGTGACTTTGAAACTCTTCCACTCCACTGACAGTGATTGTCGTGAAATATAGTGTTTGTTGTACGTCACAGCGATTGTTGTAAGCTGTAATAACTGTTGCAATCACCATATTCTTTGTTATGTTCGCAAATATGATATTTGTTTGCTTACAAAGCCTTTGTTCGAGGGCACTGATATGACCTTCAGTTGTGAATCAGGCATTAGCATGAGAAAGGACTAAGTTAACTGACAAAACTGAAGTCTTAAAGGAAAATTCTGTTGCATTTTGACTAATTTGAAGGCGTAGGACGACATGGTCGGTCACCTTGGCCATTTTTGGCAAAATATTATGATAATATTATTTTCCATTTCTTGTAAAATACTCGTGCATTAGGTACATAACTAAACTAAAAATACTGCAAAATAATGATAATTGCGTTAGGATTCCAGAGAAAATACTGGGCATATGAGACTTTAGAGCCGATGTCTCGGGTGACGAGCGCAATGCAGTGCCGCGCAGGATTATGTAATGCAAAAATCTGGGTGGCGCTGTAACTGTTATGAACAGGCGTAGCGCTTACCGACAGGTGAACGACTAAAAAATCAACGTTAAATCGAATGCTAATCGAATCGAATGTTAAATCGAATGAAACGTAGCTAACGTGAACTCCATCTAAACATTATTATTATTATAAATTCATTTCTTCTACAGTATTCAAGTTATTTCAACATGGTTAGTCGATCTCAGGAACATCAGTAATACGTCTTGTAGATAAGGATCGACACACTTATGATCGATTCGACGCACAAAACAGACATTTTGGTCGAAATACAACCGTTTAACGGAAACTTCTAATTTGACCTCGAATGAAAAAACAGAAAAAGCTTGACGAGTAATTTTATTTTATATCTTGTGGTTTTTGTTAATTATTTAATGACTACTGACAAAATTAATTGATGTTGACATCAAATGAAACAAAAATTTAAATAATTCTTTGAATCATATGAATCAAAATAATAGAAATAATAAAAAAAATATACTGAATAATATTCATGGTACATGGGAGGTCATTCGAGGTGTACTTTATCATAATTATACAAAAACATTTAAGGCACAGATATTTTTATTTAAATCATACTTAACTCATATATGCATACGTATAAACGTAAGTAATGTAAAAAAAAATGTTGCCGGAAAATGGTCAACAACATTTTCTTGTCCAAAAGAAATGTGGAATCTAGGTCAAGTGGGAGCCGCGCTCCCGGAGAGGCTTCCCTAATCGCGCTTCCCTCCAGCCGACCGTGTGGCCTAATGGATAAGGCGTCGGACTTCGGATCCGAAGATTGCAGGTTCGAGTCCTGTCACGGTCGAATTATTTTTGCCGGAAACTTTTTAAGGATAATAATTTGATCATTGTTTAAAATGTTTTTATTTCGATTTCATACAAAAATCCAGACCCCTAACTAGATATTCCTGATTTTTGTTTTTTTTTTTAATTCTGTATATCTGCGGAATCTAATAATTTGTTAACAATGGTCCCGCAAACACCCAGAATAAATACGCGTATCCGTGGTTCATACAAATAATTTCCTTGCACGGGAATCGACCGGCTCCTCATCGGATATTTTATATCTTGGGCATATACGCTACAAATATAATTATCTTGAAATATAATATTTTTCATTGTATTTTATTTCAATAATATTATGTCTAAACAGCAAGGCTGTGTCAATATCTATAAAAAGAAACATAATATAAGTAGGTATGTTATGCGTAAGACATGTCGACGCAGTGTGGCGTGCCGTGCGGCGCGTCGCATCGGTCTGTCTTACGGCTTATGAACGTAATTTTTTTTACCAAGCTCTACCTACATTCATTCGAATTTATGCTACAAGTTTTTCTATGAGCCCAAAATGATAAATAATAAATAAACAAGACAGAGAAACAGCTCCAAAACTAGAATAAAATATTGATAAACAGTACGATTAGTATCCAACGTCCGATCCATCAAGCAACGCCAAGAAAATATTTATATAGCCGAATGGCGCCGGAACTCCGCCGGTATCGGTACATCTACTAAATACTCGCATTTGACTACTAAATACTTGTTACAAATGGAGTATTGTTGGCTTTACTGGTATTTAGGGCAACATGCAATATGGCGATAGAAGCTAAGATAAAAAAAAACACTGTATTTGATTGTTTTATAAATATTTTTAACCGCGCCCCGCGGTTTTACCTCGTTTACAATTCGACAAGAACCGTTATAGGTTACATATAAATAGAAGTCGTATTCTATATTATGTTATTCTAGGACGTAAAGTGACAAATTTCATGAAAATCTGTACCGCCGATGCGGCGTGAAGAAGAAACAAACACAGTAACAAACTTTCGAATTTATAATATTAGTGAGATGAGATTTTGGTAAGTTTTGATAGTACCTGTATGCAGTTAGATTAGAGATTAAACGGCATTGCATATTCTTATTACCTACTAAGCAGTGGGAGGCCTCTTCTGCAGGGACCGCCTGGGGAAGTACCACACCTTTTTCCAGATATTTATCCGCCAAGCAGGAATGTGCAAACATTACTGTGTTCCGGTTTGAAGGGCACTGTTTCCAGCGAAATTACTGGGCATATAAGACTTTAGAGCCGACGCTCAGGGTGACGAGCTCAGTGCAGTGCCGCGCAAGATTATGTAATGCAAAGTTCTGAGTGGCACTGTAACTGTTATGGGCGGGCGTAGCGCTTACCATCAGGTGAATGAATTGCTCGTCTCGTCATTAAGTCAAATAAAAAAAAATAACAAAAGTGATGGTTGTTTGTTTTTTTTCTTATAATTTTTAATCGATTTCAGGCTGAATGATTGTGATGCCCTTGTCATAGTGGCGCGTCACTGTCTCACGCATGAGCAGTGGCGCGGAACATGTGCGACGGACGCCTGTCACCCGTGCTGACGCATCTTTGAACCGCACACAAATAAATATTAATATTTCGTTTTGAACAAGTAGCAGAGACCCTCAAAAGTGGATCTATAATACATTTCATATATATCCAATAATAAGTTACCGAGCTCATATAGCAAATTTTGCAAGCAAGTGTAAAAGAAATTAAACAATCATTAACCATCCCCGAAAACAGAATAAATAAATCCGGTTCATACGTTCGTTAATCCTAATTTCCTGCTCAAAGTTTATCCATAACGTTAGTTTATTATCTTCCAAATAGATTAAATGAAACCCTGCGTTTAAAGTTCATAAAGCTTCGCCTTTTAAATAATATTTAACTGAACATAAAAGACTGGAATCTGTACGTTCTAATGTATATTTTTAATACATGTGCTTGTCTATCGTAAATGTGTCAATACAGGCGCGGTCCCGCGGCATGATGGATGCTCCCAGCATGTTTCCAGCGTGCCGGATCAAAGCCGCGCCCGGATGTTGAGAAAACTGCGCACGATTTGCGTATTTGATCGATGTTATTGGACTCTTTGAGCAATCGATCGATTTATTCTCCGAAATCTGTGAAAATATTGGGAAATCGCGGTTTTGATGTATGTTTGCTCGGAAGTTCAAAGGGATTCCGTGTTAAGCACCACAAATAGAACGGACAGCATAGTAATATGTAAATTTTTTTTTAGTCGTAGGACTCGCTCTCAATGACTGCTGCAGGAACCGTTAAAAGGGCCTGGATATCCCTTTGTGAAGAACATTTGGTTTACTTATAACCCTGTAATAGTTGGTAAGTTGTCCATCCTAATAGGTTGTTGGAAGTATTTGCTTTTGACAAAGTGTCTAACGTAACAATAAATATAACTTTTCATACCCACCTATAGCCTGTCTGTAGTGACAGTGAGGTAGCAAACTGTTTGTAAAACTTCTCCTGGGATAGCAAACTGTTTCTAGGACTTCTTCGTACCATCGTATCTCCTTCAATGCTAATACCAAGTGCGCCCTAAACCGGAAGCGATCACATGCAGGTGTAATCAAATCGTTACAGGAAGCGTTGGTTCCCGCCCGCGCCGCAGTGTTTACTCCGGCCGCCTTTGATTGCGGCTTTGATCGGCCGCGGGATTGCTCGGTTCCTGCTTGCTGGACCGTGTGGAGCGCCGCTAACGCCATCTTTAGTGTCAATGTTAAACCATAGAGGTCCGAATAAAAAAGAAAAGTACCTATTAATTTATTAAGCTGTGATTTTAGGATGAGTCTGAAAAATCATAGATGAAAGCAAACTTAAGGAGCATTATAGTAAACATTCTTACCCCGAAACAGAACCACATTGTATGCACCCATCAAGGACTTTTTGCACACCCTACTTATGAAGGTACGACACCCGATAACTGCACAAATCGCATTATTGCAGCTTATTTCAGGGCTTATAAAAATTAATGCAATATTCAATATTGGCTACATCCAGCATTTCTTAGGTTTCTATCCGAAGCCTTAAAAATTTCAAATACGTTATAGTGAATTTGATTAAATAAATGAGGTGTTTTCAAGTAAATCTCTAATGCCCCCATTCTATTTGACTCGGTAACAAACTATTTCCATTTATAAAACTACTAGCTGCGCCCCGCGGTTTCACCCGCGTAGTTCCCGTTTTGTCCCACGGAAACATACTATCGGGATAAAAAGTACCCTATTACTCGATCCTGGTTATAAACTACCCGCGTTCCAAATTTCATTTGAATCCGTTCAGTAGTTTTTGCATGAAAGAGGAACAAACATCCATCCATCCATTCTCACAAACTTTCGCATTTATAATATTAGTAGGATAGGATCTATGCAGAGTCCTGTTGTATTCTTTCAGCAGCTGAACGAAAATAGGTCAACAAGCTAAGTTGACTGGACTACGGAACCTCCACGCACTGAAACTTGGATCTAAGAAGAAACCAATTAACAATCCGTGGTCATAACTACTAAGGTCGAAAAAAGTAGTGTGAAAGAAGAAGAAATCTTGAAACCAACCTGGGATCTTGTGCAAGACCTCATAGATCTCTATGATTCTAAAAACGTCTGCACTCCTTGGACTGATAGATTGGCCGTCTAGCTGGCCAGCATCATGCTTTTTCAAAGAAAACAACCCTTTTCAGTTAACACTGGTTGTGTTGCGACACCAAAGGAGTTTACCCATCTGAAGAACAAAAAATTATATTAGAAACTAGGCATTTCTATGTGAAAGCCTTTGAAACTAATCAAAATACGTTTTCAATTGTCAAAAATCAGACAAAAATCCGTAACTTCCTCGTTCAAAAGTGAATTATAAAGTAGGAGCAAGCCAGTTCATAAGTAGCCGATGTTCTGGGCCACCGCAAATATGAAAATAAACAAACAGTACGTAAATAACCAGAAAGCACTTCAAAGTCGAGTACTGGGAGCCGACACGGCGCAAGGTGTGAGCGGTTACCGATAGACCCTTCAAGAAACTCGCTGAACTGGAAAAAACTAAAAACTCGTTAAATGTGTTGTGGCGATAGAATTAAGTAGACTTCGATGATTCGAAATACATTCGACTTAATTATTACGTCCATCTTTGACGTATCTCCCAAAAAAAAGCATGCTTACGAAACAAGTGTATCTACTTGCGTTGGATTTATAATTAATTATAAATGAGTCAATTCACATTTTACAGTTTAATGAAGAATTTTTTTTATGCGTATGGTCTGTTTTGAGAATGGGACGTTTTAAAAGTAATCAATGCAATTAAGCAATAACACGGGATTCCCATGGTCACAGGTTCAAATCTTCTTTGTAAACACCAAAAATAAACACAATACAGAAAAATAACAGTAGTTAAACATAGTATAGTGCAATGAGCGGTATTTTTGCTTACAACGATCGTAGACAACAATCTCTTTTAAGGTATATTCTCCTTTTTATTGACAAGTTTCTTTACCCAAACACTTGAATAATGTTCAAGAATGCCTTCTCCGCCTGAATCTTGGACCAAACAGAAGCATGGAAACCGAATCGTTTTGTTTACATACAATATCGCTCATTGGGGCAAACCTAACGAATGCTGTAATAAACACCATCGAGCTCCCACCCAACGTCGGTCAATGCGCCAATGGATACCGCCAACATTGGTAAAACTTCGATTAAGAAGAATCATACATACTTTTGAACTGATTTTTGTTCCACCTAACAACCAAGGTACGATATAACAGTCTCTATTATATCATTAACCACCAGCTACCTTATTGGTCTGTCTTGGAAGCAGTAGATGAGCTTATGACCGAAAATATTATCAAGTCTTATGGAAAATATTAAGATAAAAATAGGTCCATGTGATTCGATGAAGTCATGTACTATGAAAAAAATGGTAACTACAGAAAGGTAATAAAATTATTATATGGCACTCTTCATTTTCAGTCAAATCTGGATTCATAAAAGGTCTATTGAGAATAAACTCCTTTCATTCCAAATGGTGATGATACTTATACTCTAAGTAAGGATTATGATTATGTATGAGTCATCGTTTTCGGGTAATCCACGTTGGCTCCAACGTTGGTACATATTGGCACAAATCAAAGTTTGTTTGATAGCGAACACAGACGCGCGCACCGCGTAAACAGCGGCCACATCAAAGAAAACCGGAGAAGTCTCATCAGCAGATTCATCTTGATCCTTTAATCGCTGAATTAATTTGAAGATTTGAAGATTAAATTCAACGGTACTCTTAATATTCAAGAGAGGCTATCCAGCCTCAAGAATTTACGAGTTGAGAGTCTGTGGTTTGGGTGACCATTATTATAGATAGCAAAACATTTTGTAGATCTGAAAAATCTTTCTTTCATCATCCTCAGCATTATTTTGCTCAAAAAGTAAGTATTTAATAATATTTTCAGACTTTATGAGAAATTGGAAAACCTTTTGATTCACAATTTCTCAACCTTAAAAGCTAGTTTTTTTTAGACATTATGTACCTACTACAGAGCGCAGAACTGTTCGCCAGATTCCTCTCCTCCGAAAAACGGTAAACCGAACAAATCATTCGGCGAATGTCTCTTGGTTAAAACAGCGATAAATTAATTATTCCAATGAGTGAGGCTGCTGGAGCTTTTCTTAATTCTTCCTTACTTGAAAAAAAATCTGGTTACACCTATCAAAAATCCAAATCCTTTCAAAGATAAGATTAAAAATCGAATAAAATAATCACAAGAGGTTTCCTATCATGACTTCTCCACGTCAAAAGTCAAAACGATCAAGACGCTTGGTTTCCATCCGAGTGCACATCGGTGGATTCATCAAACACTTTGATCTTTGAATCACGCGCCCTTTACTTATATTACTTTAATTTTAAAATACTACTCACTTCTTAAAACTAATCCACAGTTGCTAAAACCAACTCTAACATTGAAACCACAACGCACAAAATCGTATTTAAAAAAAGTTTACTTACACCCATTAAAAACAAATAGTGAATCAAACTCCTCACATCAAGATGGTCAAAAGTCATCTTTCCAAGCCATTTATTCTTCTATTTTATTCTCTGGTTTATAAAGTTAAGTTTCATCTAACACACCCGAGGTACTTTTCACGTTTACAAGTTGTTAGTGTTAGTGTGATCTGTCAAAACTGTGAAGAGTAGCAGACGCGAGGCGTAAACATTTACACGTGGTGGTCGCGAGTACCTACACTTGTGGTACAATTACCGAGTTGGTGCTGGGCTGGTTGGTGGCAGTGAGACGCGGAGCCGAGACCTTGCCGATTGACAAATTGCCTTAGTTATGATTCACATCTACACTCTCACACAATAACATAATCTTTTCTGTGAAATGAAGACCATTTTTTTCCAAACACTCGTTTCAGTCATGATTTAATCGCAAATGGTCACGATACTGCAAATGGTCCCATTCACAAAACATCACATTCTCAAACAGTTCCAGTCGCGTTTGGTCCCATTCGCAAATCGTTCCATTAGTAGAACTTCCCTTTCTCAAAATTAATGTAATGATCCATCGCATTTGATCCCATTCGCAATATGTCCCGTATGCATATCCCATAAGCCCATAGAAATAGCAACAAAAAATACCAAACATTAACGATCCGTAATTCCTCGGTGGTCTCCTTAGCATCGGGTTCCATACAATCGTGGACCACCGTCCCGTTTAATGCAATTACGTCAATTAGTACAACGGTACACCACTAATTTTCTTATTAGTAATGTTTCGACCTCCTTCCATGTAGAAGGAAATGAGACCCAATTGTTAAATACATTAGCAGCATTACGGATCTGCTTTGTCTTTGAGATAAGTACCTAGTTTAGTGCACTCTTTGGAATTAAGATTAGGGTGTTTTATAAACTCTATAAGCGAAGCAAAAATGCTATAGATATATAGATAAACTTTTCTTTCTTCACTTCTTCTTCTATTCTTTGCTATTTTCTTTTCGTGTTCCAACTTTCCTTCTTTATTTACCCCAAAGAATTCACTTTGCAATCTTATCTCCCAGACCATGCGTTGGGAGAAAAGTTGCAAGTTGAAAGGGGACTGAGCTTCTTTATTATTATGGCAAACAGATACGAATTTTACTTGAAATAGGTTTCTTTTAAATAGACGGAATGTATAAACTGTTGACAATTATAGAAACTGTCGATTTCCTATTCATTTAAAACCCCCAACATAGACCTTCTGACTTCTGTGATCCTAATTTTGTTATTAAGTCTCTTGTCGTTGATTAAGCAACAGTACCTGGATGACCGAGCTTTGCTCGGTATTTTTTTTTTTATGACATTTTCTAAAAATGATTCCTAGCTAGATCGATTTATCGCCCCCGAAACACCCAATATACGAGTACTAAATTTCATGAAAATCGTTGGAGCCGATTCCGAGATTCCAATTATTATATATATATATATATACAAGAATTGCATTTCCACTCAATATCAAACGCTATTTGGCAAACCACAAATATATGAGAATATCAAAACGAGAAACTCTCACGAAACCGCCGGAAACCGAACAAACCACAATTGAATTAATCAAAACACAATAAAATCAACGTCCACCAGCCGACACATTAGCGCATTTAACTAGTTAACAAAATGTCCCAAAACGAAGTAAACAGACAAACATCCCGCATCATACATCAGTAACAATAGATAATAATAAAATCATAATAAAACTGTGGTCAATTATCCTGGAATGCCGGGAATCGAACCGCCTTCATTTGTAACAATTCTGCCAACTTTGGGAAACGCTCTGTCGATAGATTTGGGTTTAGGGCTGATGCTTGTTGACAGATGGAGAATTAACTTTGATTTGTGAAATTCAGATTTTATTTAGAAAACTGCAATTCACAACTAAGTATTGTTTCGTTTTATGCGAATGAACGAAATGACATACTCGCGCTTAATATTGGGAAACGATCTGGTCAAACGTCATCACTGCTTACTACCTCAAGAATCTTTATTGGACTCGCTTTTGGGACAGATGTTTGATTACAATTTATTCGACGTTGCGATAACCAGATTTTTCGAGGAAAAAACACTTGGCACAAGATATTTTCAGTGATCACTGATCAGATACTGTTGTTCGGAGAAGAATAATTCGACAAACAGTAATCGCCATCACACCGCAAGGGATTTTCTATGCACCACAGCTGGCTCTAAACTTTCATCATCACCGCAATCATCACATCACATCCACTGAACTTGGTATCTAATTGGATCCGAACTAGGAAGGCTTCAGCCTCTTACTTCAATCCAGTTCTAAGTCAATCTTGATTACAAACGAATTTGCCAAGCACTTCCCAAAACTATCCCACATTTACAAACTCCCATAACAATAAGCCATATCTGTCAGAATCCGGTAAACCAATGCGGGAGGGAGAGGGCGAGGGCGCAAGGTCAAGAGCGGAGGGCCAAAACTATAAATACAAATTATTCTATTATCTGTCATACGAGTGGACTCGTGATGAGGTGGAGGGCCGAGGAGAGTATTATTTAACTCGAGGGTTTTTAAGTAATGCAAGACGGGACTCCAATAAGGAAGGGTATAATTCATAATAACTTAAAGTTTGATGATAGTTTTTTAGGAAACATGGAGCCTGATTTGCTATTTTGAGATTCTAAATAAAGGACAAGCACTGTTTGGGAATTTAGCCACTGTCAAAGTCCAGTCAATTTGCAGTCTACGTCATGATCCAGTAAAGTCGGTGGAAATTCATCATTATCAACTCATATCGTCATATGTTTTCCTTCACCGAAAAGCGAGTGATAATTACGTACATATGTTTTACAAGAAACACATTGGTACGTGCCTGCACTGAGATTTGAACTCACGACCTTGTGCACACTCGTGTAATATTACGAAGAAACACAAGGTTTAGAAGAATACAAAATCAACAGAAGAATACTAAATTCCTGCCAAAGCGATGACTATCATTTCGCTGTCGCCAATTAAGTTAATGAACAAGAATCAAAACCACAGACCATTAAGACGATGCAGCAGTGACCCGTTGCAGCTGTGGGCATAGAAAATGTAAACAATTCGACACCAGTGGAGGTTACTGTTTTCAGCAAGAAGTGCTTACTCTCGTGCTCCCAAGAAAAGTGAAACACCCACCCGAGTCAATGACACAAAATTGACGTCAAATGAAGACATAATAATCCGCAGATTGTATTGAACAAAACTTGATAAGTACAGTCATACAACTCATACAATAGTGGGTCCTTAATACAATTTGTCCACAATAGGCTATCTACCATAAATGTATATTCATATTTTAGAACCATGTGCCAATACACATCAGCTACTTTACCTTTGAAAGTCAACAGGGGTTCAGTCTTTGTTGATTTGACAAAGTACTAAACTAGTGAGGTTAAGATGGGAACTGTTCATTGTGAAGAAGCGTGGAGGATGGTATTGTGCAAGATGGACGCTCAATTGGACGGCAATGGACCCGTATGCGACAGTAACCTCGAGCTGGGAATGGATTTGTTGATTCAACGCTTAGGCCTTTTAGAAGATTAGAATCAAAATCAACAGATACTGAGCAGAAAGGTTTATTTTTATTTTGTATAAACGGCAAAGGAGCTTGCAATTCCCCTGATGGTAAGCCGTCGCTTTAGACATCTGAAACACCAGTCACCTGATTCCGTATAGAGTGGTGCTGAGCTCGATTCCATGTTCTGCCCCAAATTCTAACTATGCCGAATTTGCGACTTGACTTGATTGCAACGACACCTATCAGTGTATCCAATTTTTTACTTTGAGTTCCCTTGTTAAATATACCATCGCTCTCTTCAATATTGTCGTCATCAGCCTATCATTTCCTATGCTAAAGAAAATAATGTGTCTCAATACCTTTATTTAGAATTAATGGGCCATAAACCTCTAACCCCCGATGGGGCTAATGGATTTGAATCATCCGTAGGTATATTTTTGATTCTAATTACCTTGTTTTCTAGTAATATTTAATGCTGCGGTTGACATAAACACTACCCACAATCTTTCCATATATCATGTGAGACATTAAAGATTCTTTGATAACTCCCACGACACATCTCCAGACTTAAAATCTAATTGACCAAATTGATATTGATTTATATCGGCCAAAAGTGATTGTTATTAATTGCCCCTGACCTGATCACGGACGGGCTGGGCCTCGGATGCCGTGACAATTGACCCCGGACGAAAGGGGTGACTTGAAGATCGGTGTCAAGTGAAGAAGTAGCAGCGATCATCAACTTTGGATGCCGTCATTTTACTTCAAGTTTGATGATTTCACTTTGAAGATACTTTGATGATTTCATTATCTTTTTCTAAAACCTCAGTCTACACTCAAGATCGTTGTTTAGCGATAAGGCCGCTCATTATAGATTCTATCTTTGAAATCCATGATGCTGGGACAATATGGGTTGATGATGATGTTAATGCTGCCGGATGCCTTTCGAGCTCTAAATTATTATTTCTTAAAGCAATCACTGCTAATTTAATGGTACCCAGAGAACCATTTCGGAGGTGGGTATGTTATCGACCAATCCAGATCGGGCCCGCATGGTGGAATATGGCCTAATCCTCCTCACGAATGTGAGAGGAGACCCATGCTCAGCAGTGGGACGATATGGGTTGATGATGATGATGATACCTGAAAAAATCTTAGATTTGTTATTGCATAACGTCTTGTGTCTAACTTCACATCCGTCATTAAGTATAAATCCTGCTTTACCTATCTACCCGCGGCTTTTATCCCTTGCACCACCCCTAAAGGGTTGACTTGGTAGACAGCAGACCCCACTCTGGCAGCAATTCGTTCCGCGCTGACCATCACCACTGTGACGGATCTTAAATTGGGTCTGTTTGGGGTTCCACCGACTCTACATCGTAAAATGAAACATGTTTTACGATAATGTCATAACTTTAACACCATATTTTAAAGGGTTTAGGGTCGTTGTTAGATGTGATAAGTTTTAAATTTTTAATTCTTATAATCATAAGGGAACATATTTAGAAGGTTTTTGTTTTATTGACTTATGTAATGTTAAAGTTTTTGATCGTTCTGAAATGTCAGAGCTTGAGTTCTCAAATCATCTTCAAAAGTGGCTCCTCGCCTTATCCTTATTGAAGAATAGAATAGAATAAAAAACTCTTTATTACACATAAAAATAAAACACAGTACAGAAAAATTACAATACATTAACAAGGTTAGTACAGTTCTTATCGCTGAAAGAGATTTCTTGCAGACAACCTTTGGATAAAAATCATTTTTCGGTAGTAGGTACATTATATTTATCAAGCTGATGAATCTCGTCGTTTCACTTTATAAACTTGGATGCAAAGATCCAGCTTTTGAATTTTTTTAACTTATTCCAATTAAGACTTGGTAGTGTCTTTCTTCACGGCGGACCTGGTTAGCTCCGAAGATGAGAGCGCAGATGGAAATCGAAGCCTAAATTTCAAAGATTTTTTTGTCTTAGATAATTATTATGTTTCAGATTTTCAAGCACAGTGCAGTGCCGCACAACATTTTGCAACGTCTGACTAAGTGGCACTGCAAAATTTGCAAATATTGTGGGCATGGTGCTTACCACCACTTAACAACATGCTTTTCCCATTTTCCTGTATAAAATAATATGTTATTTCCCGTGAAGTTCCTTTAAAGAACCTCTTTTCTCGAGTATAGGGTTGTCGCAATGGGGTGCAGGGTGTGGACAGTAATGGTAGCTGCGCAAGCGGACAGCGTGGCTGAGTTATTATAATTGCTGCATTAGCTGCGCCGGCGCAAGCATGCGGGCTGGCTGTCGGCCAGTGCAGGGGTACGCAGCTTTTGGATCATATACAAGAAGTAGACGCAGCATGAAACTTATCCAAAAATCCTACTAATACTATAACTGTGAAAGTTTGTGTGGAGGGATGGGTGGAATTTTGTTACTCTTTCACGTACTAAGTACAGAACGGATTTAGATAAAACTACCGTACCAAAATTAAGCTCTACAACTTCAGAGGCCCCTTATATAGGCCTGACAATCTGGCACCAGGGCCTAGCATTACTACATTGACCTTTTTTTTTAACTTTGAGCTATGAGACGTGCCAGTCGTTCATGTGATGGTAAGCGCCACATCTGCCCTTAACATTCGACAAACTAACAACAATCCAAACTTCTCACCGTAACTTCCAGTCGAATAACCTCAATAACTCATAGACAAAAGGTTTCCCACCCCTGCCCCACGCGGCTGCCACGAGGGTACGTTAATCGCTACGAGTGCTGTTTGAAACCATCCAATTATGAATATTGACCAACAAAAAGTTGTTCACGGGATGTTATCATCTCGTCACCATCATGGTTATTAGGGAATTTTAATTCTTCACAGAGTGGCAGAACGATTAATTTAAAGTGGCAAAACTGTGGGCAGTGACATCCATTATGCGACCTAGCTACCAAGGAGGTTTGGCGGAATACCGAAAATGTGACTTGGATGATTTTGTTGTTTTTTTCTGATACTTGTGTTTCTTTGTTGTTGATATATATTATTTTTTGTAATAAAAACACAAGAAAAGTTTGATTTGTGTTCTCTCCAAAATTCCCTAGGAAATTCCAAACATTCACAACTATACTTAACTTTAAGAGGAGTTTATAAGTAAAGCCGCTAAACTCTTATTGACTGCTATATAAGTTGAATAGACTACACACTAGACTAGAACGTTAACTACCCGACATTAGTCCGAGAGCTCTCTCTCAGCTCTTCCCACTTTTTATAGCAATAGCTAGAAGACAAAAACGAAAGGTAATAATTATTATCAGTCTTTTTTTGACTGAGTGACGATACGAGCAAGTCGTTCATCTGATGGTAAGCGCTATGCCGGCCCATAACAGTTACAGTGCCACCCAGAACTTTCCATTGCATAATCCTGCGCGGCACTGCACTGCGCTCGTCACCCTGAGACATCGGCTCTAAAGTCTTATTTGACCAGGAATTTAGCTTGTAACAGTGCCCCATAGTAATGTTTGCACACTACTGCTTGGCGGAAAAGGTATGGTGCTTCCCCAGGTGGTCTCTTTCAGAAGAGGCCTCCCACTACAAGTCTTCACCAAAGAGCCTTCCACGTTCACAACTGTCCATAAAACCAAAGCCAAAAGTTGACAGTCGTCATCGCCAGGTTGGTCCGTCAGGATTGGACCAAAGTGGCTAGACGAGTGGTGATTGAATTAGATTGTGACCCGCGCAGGGGTTAACTCGCCTAATTGGACCTCTGGATGCCCCGCGCTGTGGCGACGGAGGGGTTAACATGAGAGGTCTTTGGAATTGGAGATCGATGTTTTATTTATTTTTCTCGTATATTACTGAGTAGCGAGACGAGAAAGTCATTCGCCTGATGGTAAGCGTCACATCTACTCATAAGCTACAGTGCCATCACAGAATAAATAGCATAAGATAAGTCATTTTGCATTGCGGTACTACACTGCGCTCGTCACTCTGAGACGTTGGTTGGTTGATTTAATCAAATTATTATAAAAAATACATTTAAAGATTGTACGATTGCTTTTAGACATAGGCTATTCTTTCGCTCTTTTCTAATAAGTTTTAATTGTTCTTGTGCCTGTGATCTGCTATTTCAACCTGTATCACACTAAATTTAGGTTTTTTCTATGTACTTTCCTACATATTCTAGTCTAAAAACAAAGTAAAATTCAGCAATTAAAACAACACGAAATGAAAACAATAAACTGAATCGGCTGTAGTATTAACATGACTAAGGTGAAATTTGTCATAACAAAACTCAAAATGAAATCTAAGATTTAATATTTATAAAAAAAGTGATTGAACATACCTTTACAGAACACTCAAATAATTACCTGGTCCATTTCTTTTCCAAGATTATCAGTAGTAATTACACGTTAAACGCTGTTCAAAAAATATCGCATTACCAGCGATTGTACAGATTTGTACTCTACATAAATATTCCAAAATACGCCGTAATTCAATACGCACCAGTCCAGCGATACTATAATTATACCAAACAATGACATTTTATCTGATTCCTGCTTGTTCTTGCATGAAAACGCTCTATTTTCTATTTTTTTTTATTTACGCAAAATTGCGATGCAAAAACACAAACAAATGAATATCGGGTTTCACTTTCAAAAAAGTGAGCTCTTGGAATGTTGTTTTTACCTTTGTTTGCTCAATCTTCTGATAAAGATTATCAGCTAACATCATCCTAAGATATTCATAGGCCATATAAAGTACCTATGTTTTTATGAACTGGGGTCAGGACCTCAGAAAATTAGATCTCATTCTGAGATTTGTCCTACAGTCAGTTTGGTGGACCCAAAATGCGACGAAACACTGAATTTAAATTTTAATTGAAGTGAAACGTTTTATCGGCGTATGGGAGAAGTATTATAGCAATCATTACACTTTTCTGTTACGCTCGACCGTTGACATGAAGGTTTATAGTGAAGAAGTTTGAAATAAGACAAAGAGTTCGGTAGTAAGAAGTCTTCATAGAGTATACAAACTTACAGAGGTTTAAAAAGGTTTTGTATTGACATCTCTTAGTTTGACCACAAAAGAGTATTATCATGAAAGTTTTTTCTACTTTTATTATGCTTCAACAAGGCCTCGATAGAGAACATTGGCGGGTCGGAATGAGGAACAAACTAAGAAGGAATAGTTTCACTTCTTACGTGTGTACACTTTTAAACTCACTCTTTTTTTACTCGACTGCTTAAAAGAGGGTTATGTTTATTCAGTGCTTCCTACCTCATTATTAAAAGTCGAATCGTTTGGAGAAAATAAATTCATCTTATATTTTTACCAATACTTTACGTAGGACAATCGTTTTTTGATATTAACCTATTTTTACCCGACTTCCCAAAGGGCTGGTTTTATGTTTTTTTTTAAACTCTTGGAGCTTAAGTAGAACGATTTCTCAAAGCGGAGTGGCATAAGTAGAAATAATCGATTCTAACTAAGTAAGCCTCACTTACAACTTACCAACTTCACGCTACCTCCTTTCTCCATTAAATGTTGGTTGTCAACGTCTGCAGGCAAACCCGCAGCCAACTACTAGCCTAAGGAAATAAAGAAATCAATAAATTAATCGTAGGTACAATCTAATACCGTACTCGCATCTTCAAAAAGCAAAGATGGTACGTACCTTTACCGCACCGCGTCGGCGCCTTTGATCTCGCCGATTGTTGTCTGTTTGATGTTGCCGCCGTAACTGGTTCGTGTTAGAACGGTAAAAATTACAGTAAACATTGATTCCGCTGAAATTTAGGGAAATATCTGAAAGCTTAGTGGGAGATGGGCCATCAAGATACTTACATATCACCGTACTGTAGTTGACACCAATTTTTCGAACACTAAGCAGTACCTAAGCAATAAGCTAAGTGGAACTCGTCTTTGCAAAACTTCGCTATCCTAAGTGGCATGCAGCTTTTACTAAGCAGGTTTGCTTACCACGTATTGACTGGGTACCAATTCGATCTTGTGCACTGTTTCATGAAATAGAAAAATAAAAAAAATGCCTCAGATTCTGAGACATTTTTGATAATCTCTAAGACTTAAATATTATCTAAAGAGGATAAAATTGTCCCTTCCTGCCTATATCATCACTCAGGTTAATAATTTAAAAAATATCTTAAAATTTTTCATTAGGTTCATGTACCTTATGAACATTTTTAAGATTTTATTTTTTTCATATTTTAATTTTACCTTATGAACTTTTTTAAGTTTTTTTTTTAATTATAATTAGGTAGTATTTCAGGATGGTTCCTGAAATTCCACCTTAAAAAAGACAATAAAAATACGCAATCGGGTTTAAGAATTACGTAGATATTAACAGGCTTTTTTTTAATCTAAAGATTTGTGTAAACCACAAATATTTGCTGAGTCTGGGTGTTTGTAGGACCATGATTCTGGTAATTTATGATTCCCTAGATCCAGGGAATCCTAGGTAGGGATCAGGACCTATGTATGTGACCGCGACGCGTTATTTGTGGACATGGAGTTTTAAAAATATGGTCTTTTGCGAACATGATGTTGTGGCACAATGGTATTCAGAGACGGAGCGGATAAAGAAAGCAAAAGGAATGTCCACAAAGAAATCAACCAACTCGAAACTTTCTTTTTGAAGTTGATGAACAGATCACACAACACCAACACGTGGCCCACGCTATCCATGTAGTTGTAGATATATCTACAGTCTACACGTTTGAACCCCACTAAAAACACGATCAAACCAACTATTAGCCGGCTATAAACACTAGCCGGCTATTTGGAACTAAAACAAGCTTCCAGGAAGAAAGCGTGTTATTAAACAACGGGAAGAGTTCATATCGCGATGGATTGCTCGCAACTCGTAAACAGACAATTCGGATCATAACTTTATTCAAACGTTGGGATGAGACAAAACCTTTTTTTTACTTCTTACGCGTTCTGCTGCATGCTTTGCTAACATGAAATAAGATGAGATAACAGAAGACAGTCTTAGAGAAAGTTAGGTGGTATTTCAGACAGCTTTTAAAATTATACCAAGCTCAAATCTGACCTTGTATCGAATACTAAGGCCTTATATGGGACGCTAAATACCATCTCGAACCCTAGGACTCCACAGAAAACCATGCAAAATATTTAATGGCTGCGATGCACTAGTGAAAGCTAGACTTCGAAACCTTACACAGTCTCTTTGCAGTTTCTATGGGATAAAAAACAATTAGGCTAAACTTTATGACACTCATAACGGAGAAAGCCAACTTTCCGAGGACAACAGCGTCCAAGAACGTCAAAATTTAACGATTGTAACTTCATCAAGCTGAGTGTGCGTGGTAGATTGTGGCCCATGCTCTGATCCTCTCTCTCTTTCAGAATAAAAGGGTGTTTTAAAACTCTATGATTGTAGCTAGGTACTTAAATAGTAAGCGGTGGTAGCCTAGTGGGAGAACGTCCGCCTTCCAAGCAGAAGGTCGTGAGTTCAAATCCCAGTGCAGGCACGTACCAATGTGTTTCTTGTAAAACATATGTACGTAATTATCACTCGCTTTTCGGTGAAGGAAAACATCGTGAGGAAACCCACATACCTACCCGAGAATTATTTCGGAGGTAGGTATGTGATCCACCAATCCGGATCTGGCCTCCGTGGTGGATTATGGCCTAATCCTCTTCACGAAAATGAGGGGATACCCGTGCCCAGCAGTGGGACGTTATGGGTTGTTGATGATGATGATGACTTAAATAATCATCTACTCGAGGTCTTTGGCTGAATTAAGACTTGTACACTGGCTACTGAATTCCGAAATGCCGCTATCATAAAACACTCAATAGATATGTGCGAATAGCTAATTTTAATAGTTAAATATATGGCTAGGTCCAAAAAAATATTCTGATTACATAAAGCTAAGATTTGAATGTATTATTTGTGTATAACTTCGGCTCATGCGAGACTACGCTAAATGGTCTGATTTCTCTCAATGCTGGATACATTATAATTGCACTTTGTAATTTTGGATTTTCTAACAAACTGACAGGTTGTGACCATCACAAATAATGCACACAAAAGCTCACAAAATATGTTGAATGGAATCCGATTTACAATAAGCATAATTATATCATTTTTTCACTCAAAATTAAGTTTCCATAATCATACCAAATCCTATTCTGTAGGCCGCGCACAATGTCGCAAGAAAAACATCCGCTTCAGAAAGGGGTAATTCGCTTTCTCAATGTGAGCAAATAAACATGGTGAATGAACTAAATGTGGACAAACACACTGACAAAAGAATCGTAAATAGAATTTACTATAAATATTTCCGATTGTCCCCTTTCTGCGACTGTCCGAAACGCATGCACTCTGTTATTACTTTTTTTCGGGATTAGCCATTCACAATGTGTTCAAAGGATTGAGAAATCCAATTTCAAAAATTTCTTTAATATTCGGTGGCCATCACATTACTTTTTCTCCCCATAATCAGCCAGTGACATTATTACCATAAAGCCAGATCTCATTCGGTTTCCATTGACAAGATCATATAACGTTTCTTGTTCATGAGGGTATTTAGGAGTTTACAAAAACAAACCCCGCATCCGTATTTAGAGCCGATTTCCCAAAACTGTTCATGATGTTACCATATTTAACGTGAGATTAACGCTCCATTTTGGCGGGAAGTCGTCAGTTTCCGATGGAACCGATCGCGCCGCATAAAACAGCATAAAACGGGTTAATCTTCCCCTAGTAATCCCCTAACATATGTAAGTGTCGTTGCGTTTTGACGTAGATTTACAATTATTTACAAGAAATGCTGGATGCAGGCCGCTTGTCTTCGCTCACGATAATCCGCGGATTAGCGCGCCTCTTGTTTATGGTGCGCTGTCACCCACCTAATTATCTGTGGTTGGGAAAAGCGCGGGAACGTAAAAACAAAATGGCCGTTTTGATTTATAAAGGAGTGCGTTTAGGGCTTTCCGCGATGCGTCTAGAAGGCAAGGTGTGTCGTGTCGATCGAGAGACCGGGATTATCGGTGTCGCGTTTCTCGATAAAGATGTTTTTGTTGGCGAGGACTCGACACTTTGCAGTTGGTGACGAGCGCCCGGAGACGCTGTTACAGCTCGACTTTATGTCGCCGCTCCGTTCATAAATAAAGTAAATGTTTGGACGCCGACACCGCACTCATTATCGTTAACGATTCAATATTTAACGTGGCGAATGCCAATTCTTATTGTTACAAATAAATTTCGCTAAAAACAAATAGTGTTTTGATTGTAAATATCGTTCCGCGGAGGAATGTTGATAGGAATAGTCACAGTTTCATTTTCGGTTGTGTTAATGATTCCCCGCAGTCGACTTTAACGACTTTTCTATTTTGAAATCAGAACAATGGTATAGCAATAAAAATAATAATATTATTAAGAAATATAATTCATGTCTGCTTCATCAACAAACCGTAGATGCATCTATGATAATACTTACTACCTAGATATCAAATCTACGAGCTCTCATAATTGTGTTTAAATAGGAAATTTATAGAGTTAATGACGGCAAAATGTTCATTGCATCCAATAGTACAAAACGACTATATTATACTGGTACCTATGTCTACGCCGAGGAACTCTTTTCATGTTTACTGATTTTTGAAACCTATATGATCTCAAATCGACTCTATTTCTTTTAATGTTATCCCACAATCTGAGATTCTTAAATTGATTTGGATGACTTAAAAAGGTAGATCTTCGGGCGGGCCAACAAAATATGAAAATAATTTTGGTGTTGAAATCAACTTTTATGTTCAAATAATAAAAACAAAGCAATTTCGCGTATAATTTTTTTTGTTTCGTTATTAGACCCAAAAAAATTACGTCAAATTACTAAAAAGCGAACGCGAGCGAAGCAAATTACTAAGAGCTTTAAGTTTAGACGTGTTTCAAAATAATATGCTTACAATGGTGATTATGATGACAAAGTAATCTAAACTCCGATGGTTTATATTATAAAGTTACTAAGTAACAACCTGTCAACTCAACGTGGCTGTCGTCAGGAATTCGGGCAACCCGCCAAGCCGAGGCAGCGAGTACTGTCAGGAACAAAACTAACTAAACTTTCAATATAATATTTATCAACGCAAAACCACACGTCAAACATTCATATAAAAGCTGACACCGCAACTCACACATATAAATTACGTTTGTACACGCGCCAAATGTGAATGTAAGCACTCAAACATACTACGCGACCAAAACAAAAGGTAACCCGCTAGTGTAAAGGTTCATACTAACCCGTTTGTCTATTACATTTGGACGTATAATATTGACAGCTTCCCGAATGTCCTTCTGATGGCGGATAGAGCTGTGGGTGAAACCGCGGGGCGCATCTAGTCTTATATTTGTATGAAATCGTATAATAAGCTGTGAAGCCGTTGCCGGGTGTCGTAGTGGAGGTGTGGCTTTTGATATAGAGCTACAGTGGTAAGATGTTCGGTGACTTTTGCTTTCGACTGTTCAAATCAATATTTCTATTGCAAATTTACAGATAAGAGTATTTGTCATACCGCTAAAGGATACAATTTTTTTTTACTTCAAACTTGAATATCTGGCTGATTCTATTATTTTTTGTAATACTAATATTTTTGTGGATGTGCATACTGCTTAGTGTTTCTAAAAAAAAATACAGTGGAATTGATAAACTTCTTTGAAGTCGTTTAAAAATCAGATACAATCAAGCATTTCATAGCCTGCAATTCCTATCACTACATTTCACATGGTTTGTTCCCATAGATCCACATGCCATTGTTATCGAAAAATAATGCTTAATCAGGAATGTAAAGCTTGTGTGTTTTTTTTAGGTTATGTTCAACGTCGGGTTTTTTGTTTTTGGTAGGTACTTACCAAATTTTTTTTTTCGTTATAATGAATAATATTTAGTAAGTCGTAATTATTAAAAACCTTTAAATGTTCACGCAACGGCAGTAGTTTTCTTCGTGAGGTAGATATTTTTTTAAGGGTGACGGCAATTTGGAGTAGTTTAGTTCTATCTATCTGAAATTTATGAAAGCTAATAATTTCTATTAATCTTATTTTTTACATTTGCGTAGGAAAAATATTCTTTTTATTTTTTTTCCTTGGTGCGGTTTGAGTATTGTGCCATTTAGAAGTTATTAATATACCTATCTACTTACTATGTCGTATTTACCTAGAATTTACAGATTAGAAGGTATCTTATTTAGGATGGAGAACAAATAGACAAAGCTATAAAACTGGTTCATAACTGTAGAGAACATACAGATATTACATCATAGAGCCAAATAGGATTTTATTTGAAACGTGCAGAATTTAACCGTTTTGCTTTAGTCCAGACCATAGATTTAGGGGATATAATTCTTGGTGTACGACGCAAAACAGTTCGCTGGAAATTGTTGAAAAATTTCGCGTAAATTATGACGAATTCTTGTCAAAGGAAACACTTGTTTTCATGCCTATGTTTTCTATTTTGCTAGACGCATTGAAATCATATTGAAATCCTATTAGATTTGTGTATTTTAATAATTGTTCTATGTATAAATCGGTTAGTTATATAAATTGTAATAAAAAAGGATAACGCAATGTTTATATGTTACATTATAACTGTATCCTGTGGTTTTATTATTTTTATCTTATAATTATAACACGGGAGCAATACCAATTTTTTTTTTGTGCCGAAAAATTGCTTAATTTACTCTTCAGCCCTTTATTTATATTTATGCAAAAGATAACAAACGTACACTTTCGTGTTTGTTAAATATTATTATTTACTTATTAAGATTTAGAAAAAACGTACAGGTTATTAAAGAAAACAATTATAAGGCTATGTTTGCCGTTAATTAATTTGTTTCCTATTCGAGTAGTTCACAGAAAGTTATACCACACCCCGAGTTTCATTATAGGCCTAAACGCACCAGAAAACCGCTCCAAAAAAAAGCCAAATACTTTTAAGCGATTGCTCGAGAACATCTTTTATTGCGACCAATATAACTTAAACTAAGCCTCTTAAATTAAATTAAATTCATTTAGAATCTTACGTTTATAATAAATAACGATATCACTTTATACAATGGGTATTATACACAGTCCACGGTCCACTATCACAGTCTTTAACTACAGTCTTCCTTGCCTGCACCATGGTACACGGAAGCACCACACGGAGGCCCGTTCTATCAACTGTGCTTCATCATATGGTCCGGCTCGGGTGGCGGCGGGCTCATCGGCGGCGCCAGCCCGTGTATCCGCCGGTACAGCTGGTGGTACGGGTTCGGCGGCGGCGGCGGCAGCCTCAGCAAAGGACCGGGCAGTGCGTACCGCCCGTACACCGACAGCAGCGGAGGATACAGCCCCACTAGAGACGCGTAAGGGTTCCCGAACATCGGATGCAACAGAGCTCCGCGCTTGAAAGCCGCCAGCCGAGACCTCGAAGCCGCCGTCGACCGTCTCCTCAACTTCCCTGTAGTTCCACCGATGAACACATCGTCCGATGACGGATCCAACATCCAGTAGTTCCCTTTCCCGGGATCGTCGTAATGCCGCGGAACTTTGACGAAACACTTGTTCAAACTGAGGTTGTGCCGGATGGAGTTCTGCCAGCCCTGCTTGTTCTCCTTGTAGTAAGGGAAGTTTTTCATGATGTACTCGTAGATTCCGTTGAGAGTCAGCCTTTTTTCAGGGCTGCTGCGGATGGCCATCATGATTAGCGCGTTGTAGCTGTAAGCCGGTTTCTCGTTTTTCTTCTCCTCGGTTTGGGTCGAGGAGCCGGGCGGAGGAGTCTCGGTGCCGGTGACGTCGAGCTCGGTGTCGGAGGGCTCCGGCGACGGGGAGCGCGAGGAGGCCTCGGGCAGCAGGTCTCGGATCGCGAAGCTGTGCGGAGGAGTCATAGTGGTGCGGCATCGCGAGCCGCTCTCGCCGGACTAAGGAGCCTCGCGCGCCGGGAGCGAAGCCCCGCCTGCCGGCGCCGCCCAGTCTCCGACCCCTCCTTCCTCCGCCGAGCATGTGTGAGCAGCGACCAAAATAACCTTACCGCTGCGCCAGTCTCTACAACACTAGTGTTGAGGTCGAGATTCCTTCGATCAAGCTTTATGAAATTTCATGACTTTTTGGTCGACTTTTTTACACCATCAGATGCACACGTACGCGGGATAGGGTTGCGGGGTTAAAAAATGTGAATTAACACTATTAGTCATGGGTTGTAAACAGTTTTTTGTAATTTTCCACGCGTTGTTTGCGAGTTTATTTAGTGTGACCGCTTGTAGAAGGCTTTTATGTGTCGCGTAATTATTAATTGTGTTTCTAAACATTGCAGCAGATGCGCGTACGCATTAATAATGGTGTAATGAAGGTGACAAATTAGTCGATGTGACGTAGAATGTTTCGTGGTGAACAATTGGACCATTAATGATGGCTTTATTTATGAGCTGGTGAACAATAACGTTACGGCTGGCATTTATAACGACAATTATGCAAAGCTTTGTGCTAGTCTACCATCTTTTCTTTTCGTTTGAGACCTATGTAAATAAAATGGAATTTTATGGCCACAATTTATGATAGAAAGCTCACCATTAATAGGACTGCTGTGTGTACATATTTCTATGCCTATAACATTTATATTCCTGAATCACATTGAGGTTTCAAGTTTTAGAAAGGTCCCCTTGATTTCATTATTACAACAAGAGGAGTTTTATTGTAGTTTAAGATAATAGGTCCTATAAGACATTTGGGGTCACCATATTTCCCCATACTTACCTATCTCCAGCTTCAAAATAAAAAACCTCTGGATATAGAGGTCAGTATTATTGAGGACTGTTGAGGAGTGATAGTAGTATAGGGGCAGGTCGAGTCCCCGAGCCCGATCGCTTGGCATCCCAATAATAACGGAATCCCAGTTTTGTAGTGTAAGTTGACAAACTTTGCCACTCCCAGGCCAGCACTCGTCATTCGACAAAATAAAAAAAAGTTATAACCATAATTTTCATTTATCGGAAAATAGAGCGCAAAATAAAATTTACTAGAAACCTCATTTTCCCTATGGTCATTTTTTTTATTGGACCTTCCGGCAGCAACCTGCACCACCATTCAGATAAATATCTATAGATGGCTATAGCTGTGGCTATAGCGTCGGCCACGCCCCTCCGCCACGCCTCTGCCAGCTAACACTCGAGGTGGCCTGTTTTGTATTGTTTTACTATAAGCTTAGCTTGGAACTTACAGTAAAGAAACGATGGAGAATTTCTGTTCAAAAATATATTTTTACAGAGGAGCTTTTAGAAAATACGTATCTGGAACATACTGCAAGCTGATCAAAATGAGCTTAAACACTATCATCTTACAGACCTTTCGTCTGTACCATCAAATCAGGCTATCCCCATAATAATGACATTCATAATAATGGCATAAATTCAACTCAATTTAAACTTAGTAAAAAAAACGGTGTTTAAATAGAAAGAGAAACATCCATCCATATCTAAACATACGCATCTTTGTAGAAACAAAAATACAATGACATTACCTAAGCATACCCCCGGTACAGTCGAGGGCGCAAACAGTTGTACAGCTATAGCACGAGCAACCGCGCGCGTGTTTACCACACGATTGAGCCAATCGCGGACCCGGCGCTACGGTGGCCAGCCCATTCTTGGGGAAGACGGGGACAGTTTGGGAAAATTCGGGGAATGTAGTCCGATCCTAGTAGACGTTGAAAATTATCAATGAAACTCTCATTGTTATCTCCCATTTAAGATGCAATGCAATTTATTTTGAAGTTCTTTAGCAGCGAGCGAACCAATTAGCAGATTCAATACTATTTATCTATCTGTTCATTTGCAGGTACCATTTTGACTCATCATTATTAGGAAGACGTCCACTGATGACCACAGGCCTCCCCCATCGAACGCCACAACCAGAGGTTTCTACCATGCAGTGGTTATATCGATATATATATAACACTTTTTCAAGAGTTATCTTCACTTCTTGTGAAGTCATTTGTTTATTCTGATAACACTGCATTGGAGTCAGCCTGTAATCAAGAAAGTGTACAATATAAAGCATCCAGAACAATGACTGAGGAGTGTGGTCACTGCATCCTCAAACTGTCGCTGGCTCCAGCCAAAGCCGTGTTTAGTCGTGCCCAGACAAATATTTAACTGGCAGTCGCTATAGTTATACTATATTGTCACTGAACTTGCAATTTACTGACTTTTGTATATTGTTAGTAGAGAACCGAATGCCAACTCAAGCAATAAATGGATATGTTATTAGAACTGATACTCATTGATGTTTTGATAGACCACAATTGGAGCTTCTACAAAGAAATATGGTGATTCAGAACAAAATGTTGCGCTACACAAGAAAATTAAGAATACTTTTCTGACTCTTCTGGTGACCATCTACCAGTTATACCACCATAATAACTATACCAGGTTATATTCAGATAGACATACTGTTTTTTGCTGTTTCCGTAGATATATCCAGGGTATTCCATAATGAAAGGGCATTATTTAGATTTCAAGTACTGTTCTATCTCATGATGTCCAGAAGAGTCTAGGTCTCTGCTCATGTGTCTACACTTGTCATCTCAAAACCATTATTTCTGTACACTTTCAAACTCTGAAGAAACCTCGCTACAAGAACAGTGGACTTTTTAAAACAAAGCAAAAAATCACGAACCCCCAAAAAGTCTCCCAAACTCCGTAAGCGCCGGGAGCTCTCGTTACTGTTGCAGTACATACCAAGTAAATAAATAAATACGAGTTGCTGCGTGTTTTCTCCCGGATTGGACCAATTACCTCGCCTCCGACTGTTGCCGAATGTCGGCGAAAATGCGAGCGAGCGATTTTGGTGGCAGTTTTAAAAACTTTTTTGGTTTGGGACTTCGTAGAATTTGATTTGAATTGTCTTTTCTGTACAGGGACCAAAACTGTTTTAAAATATTAATTATATTCAAAGAAATTTAATGGTCTAGGAGTCCCAAATAAAATATTATGAAAATAAAATTATAGAGAAGGGTGTTTCTCGCGTCACGTAAAAACGCATGAACCAACTGCAACATATGCAGTGATCAATGTATAGTAGCTTAAAGCTTAACTTAAAAGCGATATCACCCATTGTTTTTGTTGAAGTCCCATTCTTAAGTTTAACATTTTTAGATTTCTCTCCTACAATTAGCAATCCATTGTCAGAAGCCCTAAAAGGTAGCGTCAACACGAGACAATAACATGAAGCCCTGCTGAGTTCAATCAGAAACCCTGAAATGACAAATAAACATGCGGCTCTCCGGCAAAACAACATAATGTGAGTGAATTAATTTACTTCGATCTAATTACTATTTGATTGATCAAATTCCAACGGGGTTTTGGAAGTTTATTGATTTTGCAAACAGTAAATGAAAAGGAAAAACATTAAGATATTTACTATGGGAGAAACAATGGGCCTAGGCCCTAGGGGTAAATTAATTATCCTTAGGGACACTATACTCACTGGGCCTCCATACTATGATAATTTACAAAACTTGTAGTGTACCTATTTGAATAATAAAAAAAAGCCAAAAATAATTTTAGCGCTGTCAAATTGAATTTTCAGTTTATCTTTGGTTTTTGGTGCACCCAGGCGTGACTCCAATGTCAATCCGTAAACCATTGTCTCCAATTATTTCCTCGCGAGTAGGAACGTAATCGGCTGTCGCGGTGCCCACCTTGCTGACTCCATACAAACACTGTCCCGCGGCGCGGCCCGCCTGCAAACAGCGCCCTCTGTGCCAACTCAGCGGGGCAGGACGGCCCAGTGTGCATACATACTTACCTACTAGTATGGTATTACTATTTTTTGTGTGGCAAGTATAAGATAGTTACAAGCTGGCAACTGTATAAAACCAACTGGAGATAAATTGAGGGTTGTAATAGAAATTAAAAGTATATATTCAATAGTGTAGAGTGGCGGGTATGATGAAACGTCAGTCCATGAGAAGAGGGCTGTGGGTCGTGAAGTGCTGATTGTTTACAATAAACCAGAAATGCTGTATTCCGCCTTAGAAACAAAGGAACCTCACTCAAAATCGTACTCAGCAAAGTAGGTGTCTCATCTTAAGGAGGCGCCCACTCCACTCCCCAGCTAATGTTGTTGAAATATTGATTAATATTGTCGCCATCTTGGGTCGCCACTCACGGCGCGGAAGCGCACGAACACACCGGAAGCGCAGCTCTTGCGGATAACGTTCTATAGAAAAGATACTTTTAACCCCATTGTTACTTCCCGGCCACGAGTGCTCTTGAAAAAGTAGAGTTCTATATTTAAAAATTCTAATTCAAATTTAGAAAACAATGGAAAATATTGTAATGAATTTTTAAATGCTCAATTGAGCAACGATCGAGAAACAACAGGAAAGCCATTGAACGCCATCGCCTGATTTAGAAGCATGTTCATAGGTTAACAATAGTTTCGGACGAGTGCTATTAATTTAAAAGGGCAGAGCCATTATTTAGAGCGCGACAATTGAGTCCGCTTCAAACAAATTAAAACTTCACTTACCGAACGGAGGTAGCGATCGCTTATTTTTAAAAATAAATGGGTTTGGTACGTGTTCGAGAGTGAAGTGGCGGTCGGAGCTAACTCGCTATTGTCGAGCGCACCTGGAAGGCAAGTGCGGACAATAGTGCTCAGTGCTCGTTCCGAAACAAACAGCCTCGGATAATGCCTACGGACGTGGGCGGGTGGCCACACTGAGGGAGAGAAGCGTTTGTATCAGCGTGTATGCCATGTAAGCAGGTAATTAAAACGTTGTTTTTAGAAAGAGCAGGAAACTACGCCGTATCCGACTAGTTTATAAACTATACAATTTTCTGGTACTACTTAATAGTTATCAACTGAAACTAATATCATGAACCTCTCGTGAAATAGTTTATGTAGATTAGGATCGAAATTTTCAGAGATAGTTAGATATGATTTTCAAAATAACTTATTAAGAAGTTGCAAACTTTACCAGTTATTAATTTCGTAGATCTCAATTTTCTAATTTACTTCAGTATAATTACTATTTACCCTATCCATCTACTTACTAAAAAAATCCGTAAACTACCATAGAGATGATTTTTTTTCTAGTAGTAGAAAGAATAGAATAGAAAACTCATTAATGTACACCAAAAAAAACAGTACAGACAAATCACAATAAGTAAACAAGGGTAGTACAATGGGCGGTCTTATCGCTGAAAGCGATTTCTTCCAGCCAACATTTGAATGGACAGTAAAAAACATTTTTCAATAGTAATTAGTAAGGACTTAGTCGAGCAAGCAATAAAGACTTGAAAAGGAGAAATCGCTACCGCTCCCGCTAGCCGCTCACACTACGCCCCCTCGTTATGTCATCGGATAGAAAGTTCAGTTAGCGTCCCGCTGATTTTCTACTGAATCTATCATAAGAAAACTATTAACACTCATTGTTAACTCAAAATGGAGCAGCTGATTGTATACTTTACGATGAAATTTTAGATAATGAAAAAAATTTAAAGTAAAGCTGTTGACACACCAGAAAACGTGAAAAAGCTTCTTCTAATTTGAACTTGTTGGTCTGAATTCTCACCACACGACATGTAATCTAGCTTATTGTTTTCATTTATTAGTACCCTTATTGCAATTGTATTTCACGTAGAAATTGAATTAATTAGACCAACAAAGAAGATTGTTAATTTTTAAACTTATTATTTATTCAATTCTTTTTTTTTTCTTCTGTCTTAAGCACGCTTAAGTACGAGTAGAAGTTTGAAAACCTAAACTGTAAGCCGAATAAAAAGAAACTCACAATACATTATTTGACGGTGTCACTTTTATATGTAGACTACGTTCACTTCTCTTCTAAAGAATTTTCGTTTTCGCGATATCACAATGAATTCCATTATTTTCCCACTGTTTGATACAAAGATGCGTTCCGAAACGCGTTTAATTGCATTCGTTTGCACAAGACACGGCTGTGTGACGCAGTAGACACGTGCCGCGCACTCTGTCGGCCGATAAGGACAATTTGTTTCATATCATGAAACTGTGACTTTTGCGTTATGTGAGCTTTAATGTTGCGGTTTTTATATTTTTCAGATATATTCAATTACTTGTATGAAACTAGCCAATCTGAAAGACAGTTTTTTCAGAATCCCCAAAAAATAAAGCGTGAACAATCATGGCAAAATGAAAAGCTCATTACATTGGCCTTAACCAGCAACATTATAACGAATTGATCACCACATGCCACCCCTTTACCACTCGATTTATTCCACTTTACGAAACAATAAGCCCCCGCAAATCGACATAATAACGAGATTTCAGAACGCACCTAAACTTTTTTCTTTTTTCGCAGCATCTGTCGTGGCCTCGTGTCCATTCTGCCAGTGCGTTTTTTTTTATCGCGCTCTTTTCTGCTGTACAAGTCGATCGGATTTGTCGCCGGGGGGTCGCATTCTGCGGTACTAACGATCGCCTTACATTTTTGTTAATGTTATTGCGCGTTTTTGCTCTTTGATTGTCCGAATGTGACGGATTTGCGATTATAACGCTATTCACACTAGAACGGACATTTGAGCGGCAAAAGAGGATTAGAGAAAGGAAAATAGCCGACAATGGACTGTTATGAATGCCAAACTTTTTGGAATGAATAGTTCGGGCTGTGCTGTTTATGAGCAATCTTTTATTTTTTACAATATTTAATATTAAATATTGTAGTCGTGATGCTGCTAATCCAGATTAAATAAAAGTAATAAGTACAGTTAGATACTTTGATATGTCAATCTGTTAATATTTTTTTAAATGTACCTACAGACAGAAATCTACAGACAGAAAGAAAAGAGAATATTCACGTGAGAAAACGCTGTTATAGCTTTCTCATGCAAAGTCACTGTTTTCTCCATTTTTTTTGTCACTTTGAATAACTATAAATAAGCCTCTAGAGACATACCTATCAATGCACAAATAAATCATCTGCCCACGTAACAAGTATGTATACACGATTTAATTAAGTCTTTACGATTCGACACGTGAGGCTGAATGGAGACGCGCGCTGCCATTGTGAGCTTCGTCTGTCGCATTGTTGGCAAGCAGTGGGAGGCTGGCCCGGTTTCCGAACGCACCTGTCAACGGACTCGATCATTCCAAATTTGAATTTTGAATTAGTTCCGTAGGGATGAAAATGGAACGGCTTATCAAAAAGCGTGGGTATTTCTGAAATTAAGCACGTCGTCCACTTTTTTTTTGCAGTAATAGTTGATCGAGTCTGTGGTGAATTAAATCCTTTGATCTAGGTTAAATAAACTGATATTTAATTCATAGTTATACATAAATAGATTAAATTGTCATTTGATAAATAAAAAAGTCTAAACCAGACTAGATTCTTAGTTTGACCTTGAAATCTATCACTTTTTGAGATTAAAGCATGCTCGCTTGGCGTCCCATAGGTCCATAATTTTGTTCCCATCTGATTCACGGCTTCTTTTATATACATACCTAATTTAACACGTTCAGTGCTAAAAGCACAACTGTCGTGTTTTTCATAACTTGCCGCGAGTGCGGGAAAACACAACAGCTGTGTTTATAGTATGGAAAAACACTATGGAGTGTGCAGAGATTGGTTAGCACATCCGTGGCTAGACAAGAAAATCGGCTCAGCAGTGAAAGTGTTAATTCCTAGGACATCCAAGAAAAGTAGCTAAGTTACAAGGGTTTTAGTGACAATATTCTATTGTTGTTTCATAGACCTATGTACCTAATTATGTAGCATGGCATAGCAGAATAAATCACCGCTCCTAAACTGGAACCCAAGCACTCGTTTCAAATATCCCAACATGGCGCGCGGTGCTGGGACACCGCCGTTCGACAATGCCTATAATTGATCGAGTCCTTTCTTCGCGTCACGCAGATGTCTTCATAGTCCTGGTTGTTGTCGCATGTCGCTCTTTGTCGCCGCAACACGTTTGTTTGCACATTATAATACACCTAGTGGGTAGAAGTAAATCTTTTGACATATGGTAGGCATCGTTTGATGATTGCCGTATCTGACGTTTTGGCTTTTGAGGTAAAGTTTTTTTTTTTAATTCTTGTAATGTGACTTGCTGTTTCGGGCGCCAAGGTTGGGTATTAACGTGAAATAATATTGAATTATGACATGGGTTGATAGCTTAATCAAGTATCATGCCTTTAATTTTTTTTATTAACATCTGTGAATTCGGTTTCTGTCTTTTCCACTGAAGTGAACGCTAAGAGCGGTTTCGCACTACGTCCAATCTGAATCCGTGCGAACGCGTTACGGAGTAGTCGCAGAACTATTTGTATGATACTTTACGCACTAGATCCGATTTCCATCATCCGTGAATTTCAATTTCGAAGAAGATTATTGAGTTGACATATTAAAGTCGCCATAGTGTTATTTGAAAATAACTAACGTATATTACCAAAAGGTGGCCGTTGAATTACTTGGTTTTAGATCAGAGATCACTGATTCGGATTGGAGGTCGTGCAAAAGCAATATCCGGATTCAGCCCGAGTTTCTTAGATCCGTATTATCACGGATTCGGATCGGATGTAGTGCCGAACCGCTCTAAGGGTAGAGTTTATAAAATATATTTTTTATAGATAGATAGTGCCGCGGGTAGTAATTTGCAAAACAGTTTAAATTATAAAATAGAAATACCGCCATATACTTAAGGAAAGTGAATTTACTGTTGGTATAAATATAAAGTAATTACTAATATTGTCCGACTGAGACGAATTAGAAGTTTTAATAAGACCCGTTTATGTTGTGAATATGTGACAAGTTATAGGTTCTAAAATAATATAGACACCTATAAGCTATAACTTATTTACGTTAACCTCAATTATTTTTTAACATTTTACATAATATAGTTTACGTTTACATATTCATATTTTATTTACAGAACTTAAAAACAAAATATAGATAAAATTAAATAGAAAACTAAAACTTAAAAATCTAACAAAAGAGGGTGTCCATGAGGCACGGTGCCAAGAACACTGGCTGCATTTCTACGTTGAATAGCAATAGCTATTCTCTGTGCGAGAAATGAGCATTCGACATCCAAAGTCCAATGCAAAGCAGTTGCTCGCAACGACGCATGCCGTCATGTAAATAGCGTCGTAGACCCAAAACAATCCATCAACTTGTCCGTTTGTCTGTCAATAGCTACCTATAGTGGACCAAAATGTGTCAATAGCTACCGTTATCCGGAGATTGCTACAATTTCTGCAGCATTGTAAATTTCCTAATGTTTTTTTTCTTCATTTAAATATTTAGGGTTTAGGGTTGAAGTTTTAACCAGGGTCAAATTTGAAGCCTAGCATTAATTTTGAAAATAAACTATGTGATAAATTGTGTGGCAATTTTATACTTATTAAACAAACTCTTTGGTCCCTACTAAAGAGTTTACTTAATAAGTAAACTCACTTCTATATCTTTATTTACTTCTTTTTTTTACTTTTTTAGGAATTAACTATACCCTGAAGTTCTTTTTCTTGATCTCGTGTATCTATTTTAGTACTTGCGGATACTTTTTATATCTGTAGACATAAAGTATCTGCAATAACCCACAGTAAACCATAAGTGGTTGGCAATTTTCCCATCAACGTTAAGAGCCTCATTCTATAGAGCACTTCAAAACTGTTTATGCACAGGAACATGCTTATTTGTGTACCAAACCACGCCATTTATTTTCACATCGCCCGCGTTCAAAGGCACACAAATCGCTAAAATAAAAACATTAATCCACGTTACAATGGCGCTCGTCATTATCAAAACATTAGCGCGCGTCCGCCAGCGGGGCGCCAATTATTTCCACGGGCAACCCCATCACGCGCTGATTATTCGCACTGGCAACATCGTTACTCGTACATCATGGCGGCCAGTCGCGTGCGGCCAGCGAGCGGCACGCGACCTGGGATAGTCCTTTTTTAGAAAAACACTAGATGAGATTGATGACACTACAATTTTGTCATTGTGTTTATTGTACTTTCAAATTATCTGAAGATAAGATAATATCCTTGAGAACAGCTAAGAACAACAGAGCGCGGTATATTTTGTCTTCAATTTGATGCCTAAATTTAAGACGAATGAAATTTATGTTAACTGCTATAACGTGTGACCATGAAAATAGTAAGTAGATACATAAAACAACATAACACACCTCCTTAAACCTTTAAAATGTTGAAGAGATTGATAGAGTGGGTACCTACGTACGACAATCAATCTCCACTTACATAAAGGGAAGGCAAATTTACCAACTGCAAAGAAAACGGAAATAACGTTTTTTCCTGTCAAGGCCTCTTGCATTACACCTCCTTGAGTCACGATGGCAACTCAAGAAGGTGGGAAACATATTCCACAGCTCCACTCAAATCTCGCTTTCTCAGGCTTATTAGTCAAAAATCTCTCGAAAACTCATTGAATGTTAATAGGTGACGCGAACAATCGACACAAGAATCGGTCCGGCGGAGCGCGCGAGCAATCACAATAGCTACGTGTTTAATACAAATAACCTTAATCTGGAAATTCGCGCCATTATTCCCCTGTTTGCGACGCTCACCCGCGATTAAACACCCAATGATTCCGCCGTCCCTCTGTTCCCGCCCTTTGTCCCACACGAAAAAAAGAAAAAGTCATACGCTCCGGTTCTCGCAGAAATCGCCACTCGACCGCTCACAGCTTTTAACTTTTCTTAAAGGAACCTTAATTGTGGGAACACTCCAATATTTGCAATTTATATTCAATTGTGAGAATTTTTACGAGTATAATTGCCGAGTTCTCGATAGTCATTAAAATGTAGCGAACAAATTAAATTCTTTTGTTTAATTGATATTTAAATTGAGTCGTGATTTCTAATCTTTTGTTCTTTATAGTTTAGTAATTTACAATGAAATTGTCGTTATGTATTTTGTGATTTTATTGCATCTGATTGGACGTTGTGATTATCTTCTTAACTTGGTTTGAGAAAGTATCCAATAGGGTCTAAAAGTTGAAGTGTGAACATACCTAATAGGCTAAGTGAATGATAGACTGCCTTGACTTTAAGGAACAATAGAAATTTTGCATACATAATATGCATGACTGATAAAAATTAATAAAAATACATTCAAAATAATAATACGAGAGTTAATATTGATGAAATCTCTTCAGAAAAACCATCTCTTGTTATTTTTAAAACACAATAGGCACCAAAACAAGCTGCAACATTACATTCAAATTAAGAATGTTTGTGCAACGGTATCGCTAACAAACGCGCACCGCCCGAGGGCAGTGCTGCCAACCTCTCTTTCGAAAACAATTAAACGCTACTAACATTTATAAAGAAAAAAGGCATGAGGGTTGGCCGCAGGCGAGGCTGTGGGAACAAATTCTTTGTTTTTAGATTAGAACGATCACATTGACGGTGTTCAGTCGGTCGTCCCCGACATAGGTGTCCGTTGAAAACTACTCAGATAGAGGTAATTCGCAGTTTTCGCTGGGAGCGCATATGGCGGGGGTTTTGTTCGATATTTGATAGAAAACATGTTTGTGTGATTGATTTGCTTTGAAATACAAATGGATGAGTTTCGGCTCGAGATGCAGCGCAAATTCAAAAAGGGGTAGGTTCAGTGACTTTAAATTTAACGATGGAGAAGAATATGAATATCTACAAACTTAATTATTTAAATTAAACTTCCCTGTGGCCATGTCGACTATTAACTCTCGCTCTCTTTGTTCTCACGTGTAGCGAAAAGTTAACTCTACAATATTATTTGTCTTGTCATGAATTTATTTCTATACAAAGCTAAAGAGAACATAGAGCAAGTGGTGAGAGTGTAGTGGGAGGCCTCTTCTGCAAGTGACCGCCTGGAGAAGTGCCACACTTTTGCCAAATATTCATCCGCCAAGCAGTAATGTGCAAACATTCATGTGCGTTCAGTTTGAAGGGCACCGTTTCCAATGAAATTACTGGGCATATGAGACTTTAGAGCCGATGTCTCAGGGTGACGAGCGCAGTGCAGTGCCGCGCAGGATTATGCAATGCAAAATTTTGAAAAAATAGGTACTTTAATAGAGAGGGTAGCTTTATCTAAACGCACCAGGTTTAACTGAGGTGCCTCTTCATCAACCCTTTAACAATTTACCCTCTCCAATCCACCTGCGTCCACCCCCAAGCAAAATCACTTCAAATCATTCAGCCTATCTTTTTTTTTAATTCATAAACGTCGTGACACGTGCTAAAACAATCGAAGCCGCGTCGATAGTCGATTGAACTAAATTGTTTCCTCCGAGTGGTCGATCCATCGAGTGGGCGAGCGCGTGCCGAATCGCGCGCGGCATAGACAAGAGGTGCAGAGTGGCTAATTGAGGCACGTGTAGTCGATGACAACGTTCGGAAAGAATGGAAAACATTGGTTATCGTCATCGCGTTTAACTAGGAAGAGGGTAGGCGTAAGCTTTTTTTTAGATCTGTCATTTATCTATTTTTTTACAACGTCAAGGGGTGATTGCGTGAAATGGTAAGTCGCGACTCCATCCATTGCAGTCATCGGTATCGGTATCAGGTATTTGAAACTGAGATTTCATTTGATATTGAATTCAATTCAAATACCACGGAGGCCCCAAGAGGGTACTTATGAAAGTTAACTGACTGTACTACCGAGTTCGGCATATCTGCATCCGTTCGAGATGAACCGACTTTATTCTAGTTTAATAATACCATAAAATGAATGTAGCTTTTAACATAAGTAGAGAACCGTCTCTACATACAATAATTCAATGACGAATGACACGTTCTGCCATCTAGTGGCAAATAGCAACACTACAATTTATAAAATGTCACCTTTAAAATACCAAAATGGTTCTCAGTGAACTAAAATACACATAGCGACATCTAGTATCGGGTAGTAGTACTAAATACGTGAAAAATTATTGTTTTCATAACCCTTTTTTATGAAATGTGTACGATGAAAAATAGTATTTAAAAACCTATTTCCAACCATATAAGTATTTAAACTTAAACGAAACGTAAATAAATATTTCATTATCTTGGTGCAATCATAACCGTGTTCCGGTTTGAAGGGCACTTTCCCAGTGAAATTACTGAACATAATGAGCTGATATAGCTGATGTCTCACGCTGACGAGCGCAGTGCAGTGCCACGCAGGATTGTGCAATGCAAAGTTCTGGGTGGCTCTGTAACTGTTATGGGCAGGCGTAGCGCTTACCATCAGGTGAACGACTTGCTACTCTCGTCACTCAGTCAAGTAAAAACGTACTACCGATTCTGCCTTAACACTATCTCCCCACCTACGACATTTGTATTACACCTTGTAACCGTAATATTTTCTCCCGAACACGACCCGTGAGTCTGCAAACAAGCAACTCGATCGTCGGTAATCTGGAAAAATAACCAAATTGCCCACTTATACTGTTACCCACCATACAATGAGCTCTATTGACGTTCACTTGCGTTCTGAAAGGGGTTCTACGACTGCTGGTGTTTTCTAAGGTCAAGTTACGAATTACGACCGACAGAGGGCCAGCAAATATTTGACATCGGTAATTGACACACGAGAAGGAAAAATCTCCTATTACGATGTCCCCCAGTCCCCAGTGAAGAAAACAAGATATCTACGAATAAATTGCGCAGTTTCGTGGTTTTGTTTAGGTTAATGCTGTTTTAGTACTTATCTATTAAACCCGTTCCTTTTCAACCGAGTTTAGTTTGCACAATGTCGTCGTAGGTATTGTGTGTCTATAGTCTAGCCGCTAGCCGCTCTAAGCCCCGCTATTATTTTAGTCTGTACAGTGCTATATAGCCTTCAATTAAAATCTTACTAAAGCGAGTGTAGGGAGTTTACACTTTACACGCTTCAACTAAAGCATTCTAATAAAGACTAACATAACGTAAACATGCCATTTCGTAGAGGCAATTAGAGTTTACAAACTAGTTACAGACCAGAGGCGTATTTACGTATTTACCCAAGGGCCAAAAGGACCATGGGGCCCTTTTGGCCCTAGGGTAAATGCGTACCACTGCCATCCCGGGCCATCCCGGGGTGGCAGTCTGTGAGGGACGACGCAAACCCCACGTCACAGCTTTGTGCGCCTTTCTTTTGGAATTTATAAAAATTAAAAGACAGTTATAACGGGGCTATGACTGGGGGCGGGGCGGTTTTGTGTCTAAATATTGAATAAATAGTTATTATTTCTTTGGACTTTTTTCATTCTTTATCACCATTCTCAGCCTACATCGACGCTGCTGAATTTTATTATGTAATTAAAAATTTATGGGGCAGAATACCTTACAGGCCTGGGGCGTAGAATTTTAAATACGTCACCGCTTTAGATAGTTTTCTTTTAGTACAGTATACAAAAAAGCACGTAAGCGGTACGTATTTGTTATCCCAGTAAATCAGAAAAGCAACAAACCTTTTTTTTAAACTAACTAATTAGGTATTGACATTTTCGTCTGCTATTGTCAAAAAGACGTCTCCGATTACGATCCATCCATTATAAAAATAATTATTTTCTTAAGTGACATTAAATTGCATCAGATTAATTGCCTTCCAACATGAACATACACAAGCTATGGGAATACAAAGAGTACATGAACGTGAACGGAATGATGCTGTCCAGCGAGCTGATCTCCTTGCTGCACAACTCTCTGACGCTGCTCCAGGTGGAGAACCACTTCAACCACATGCAGTACTGGGGCCAGCTGTACGCAGTCGACTTCGACTACCACATCGCAGTCGGGATCGGAAACGACGCCATGGCCGATAGGAAATACTTCTACACGACGGATTTTAAATTCTGGGGGTTGCTACCCAAACCCAAGAAAAAGTACAAGCTCCTGTCTTTGATGACGACGTTTCCTTTCCGTGGAGACCCCTCCCTAAAGATCAAGGTGCTGGATGAAGCGCTGGAAGAAAACCACCCCGATAGATGCCAATTTATGAAGGAGGAAAGTCGCCTGGCAGCCACGATCAGCAATATTTGCGATGAGGCCGAAATCTGCGCAAGAGGACAGCTGATCAAAAACCCAGATGGAACAGTGGTCATCAATCCTAACTACTACGGCCTCACAGCCCCTGAAGCGAAATTCTTGAAGTCGTACTTGCATATCAGACCGGCACAGCACCGCTGGAACACCAACCTGCTGACCAGACAGGACTATAACTACAGCATGGACTTTCTTGACTCTATTGACCAGGATATCCCTAACGGCTGTTGGAACCTGTCTCTCGAGCAAGCTGGCAGCGTGGCTTACTTGAAAAGCCTCTACTGGCCGGGCATGGCTTACTTCCACAAGATTAGAACGCCTGACACTGGCTTTTTATATGTCGGCAATGGACGAAAAAACCTAGACGTACCTTTCCAGCTCTAATATATAATAAAAGGGAAATAAAAGGGCTAAAAAATTAATACTTATTGTTTATTTACACCGCTGCCGTTTGTGTGTAGCTAAAGTGTTGGGAGAAGTTTCCGACTCTCAAGGCATTTTACCACCGGTACAGTGCCAGGCTGTGCAGCAATATCAGAGCCAAATGGCTTCATGCGTAACTATGATTAAAGATTATGGGGAGTGGATGGCAAACTTCGTGCGTTTACTGTGTCAGGATCTGTCCCTACCTATTCTGTGCCCCTACCCATATACTTTTTATTACCTGACTGCGCCAGAAGGAGAGTTATGTTTTTGGTTGGCACCTATCTTTAGGAATTTATCAGCAACTTTGGATCTTTTGCCACCAAGTATGCCACAGAATAAAAAAGTATTCATGATTTTAATCGATTCCTATACAATTAGTCGATGATTTAAGCTAGATTCACATTTGTCTGAGACGTATTGTGTCTTGTGCGTCAGAAAGGTATTGGTTTCATACACTTAAAACAAGCCGTCACAACACACTGCATCGGAGAAATGTAAACGCTACCATATTAAATGCATGAAACCGATTTACCTATACCTTTCTGATACATCACGGCACAAGACATCAGACAAATGTGAATCTAGCTTAACACTGGCATGGCAACACAAATCCGTATTCCTTCCTCCCTAGTTAAGTTATATAAATTATAATCTGTAGTTTAGCAAGATAATCGCTATTCGGTAGATTTCGTTCGACTACATCGGTTGTGGAAAAAAAAAATAGTTCGCGCTCATTTTAACCGGCTTTCAGCAATAATTATTCCTTTGTCCGCATAAAAGTTAGAAGAAATAATTGTGGTTTTGCGTTGTGTGTCTTGGAATGGCCACCAACGGCGCTAACAACGTCGAAGATGCCGACATGGCGGAGTGCGACGGCGAGAAAGTCGTAACAATGATGGACGTCTTGCAAGAGCAACAAGATTTTGAAGATGACGCTAATGCGGTGCTCGGGGCTTCCGATGAGAAAAACTGCACTTATTCTAAGGTAATAATTCACTACGTTGCTTCTTCCAAAAAAACTTCAGAGCAATATGGCGATTTGACTATTAATTTTATTCACAACGTTCGACAATACGACAATTATTTTACAGTCAAGGCTCCATTATAGTATTCAGATTTATTATTCTCAAGTTCCACACATGGCTCAGATTCAAATGAATGCTAGAACTGCTTGCTACACCATCCAAAAGCCTAAATATTCGAGCCCTGTTGAGAAGGTGATGGAGATTTCCTTTTTCAAACTCAAACAATAATTAGTTACTCAAGTTACTCATTAATTTAGTTGCTACTATGTTTTGTTATATTTTAAATATGAGGCTTAAGTTTTTGACTTGTAAAAGTGCATTACTTTGGCCTACTTGCAATAAATTATTTGAGTTTTGACTAGCCATGCTACAGCATATGAAAGTACAGCTACAGGTATAGTAAATGATTTGTAGCTGTAACAATAATGCAATTTATATATCTAAAACTAGTCCTATCTGTCATATTTATTTAATACAAAGACTAAGTTCCAGAAAATCATTGTACCTACCTACTATACTAGATAACAACCGTAATGAATAAATCATAATAAATTTTAGACAAAACAGGATGCTTCTTTGGGTATTCCAATGATTGCTTTGTAAAGTTTTTTTATTGATTATCATTTATTTATTGGAACTTTCGTAACTTGTTGCAGGGCTACATCAAAAGACAAGCCATCTATGCTTGCTTGACATGCTGTACTGAAGCCAAAGATGATCCGACACAAAGAGCCGGAGTCTGCCTCGCCTGCAGTCTCAACTGCCATGAAAACCATGAGCTCATCGAGCTCTACACCAAAAGGAGCTTCCGCTGTGACTGCGGCAACCCTAAATTCAACTCGCACCCCTGCCAATTCACCCCTGATAAAACTGGCCTCAATGATGATAATCAATATAACCAGAACTTTAGCGGACTCTACTGTAACTGCCACAGGCCTTACCCCGACCCAGAATCTACTGTTGAGGACGATGAAATGATTCAGTGCATCATTTGTGAGGATTGGCTCCATTCTTCTCACTTAGATGCTGTAGTTCCAGGCAATGATCAATATTCTGAAATGGTTTGCAAGGCTTGTATGGAGAACAATGAGTTCTTGCATGACTACAGTGCTTTAGCTGTTAATATTGAAATGGGAGATGTGGATGTTACCACTGTTAATGGTACTGACACAAAAATCGCTAATGGTGATTTAGAAATTAAAATATCTGTGAATGGCGCAGAAGATTCAGCAGATGACACCACTGAGAAAACTGCAAATAACATAGATCTTGATAAGATACAAACAGAATACCAAGAATTGCAAAAATCAGCGGAAGAAAATAAAAAAAGTGAATCTGACATCACAATGGAAGCTGAAAAGACTGAGGACCCGTCACAATTATCATCAGAGGTCAATTCTGAAACCAAAGATGACTCAAACACAACAACTTCAGAAGATCAAACAACAGATACTAAAGCAACTGAAGATTCTTTAGAAGGCCAAAATCCTGAAGACATAGAAAGTGCTAAACCACAAAAATCAGAGGAATCTCTACTTGAAAATGCGGAAAAAACAGAAGCCATCCCAGAACCTGAAGAAATTAAAGAGACAGAAGAAAAAATGGAGCAGGACATACCTGTACGTGAAAGTGTAAAGGACAATTCTGAAAACAATACAGAAAACAGTGAAGCTACAGGCCAAACAACTGAAATTACCACAGAAGATAGCAATGGGGATGAGCAGGCAACAGTAGATTCTAAAGACAATGATGAAAATAATGCAAGTCAAAAAACTACTGAAAATGATGGCTCTTTAGATGCTAAGGACTCTGATGAAAAAAATGCTATTCCAACTGAAAATGATGACACTAGTGCAGATATTAAACCAAATTACATTGACACAAATGAAGCAAAGGCTGCAGAAAAAGAAAATTCTGGTGTGGCTGAAGGTGACATTAGTACAAACAAGACTGACAGTACAGAAACTGATAAAACCTCAAACAAAATAACTCCTGAAGCAGAAGCTGTGATAGCAGATGATAGTGTAAGCAAAGTAGTACCTAATGAAATTCCTGACGATGTAAATACTATTGAGCCATGTGTGGACAAACCTGAAGTTTCTAATGAAACGTTAAATGGTGCAGAAGAAATGACTGAAGTAAATGATAACAAAAGAAAGCTATCCACCGAGGAAGATACTGATGATAATTTAGTTAAGAAACCCAAACTGGTTGAGGAAAACAACTGCACTCGACCTAAACAGGTCAAGAGAGTGCATAAAGGGCCAACTTTCTGGCCTTCAAACTTCCGTCAAAAACTTTGCACTTGTAATGAATGCCTGTCAATGTACAAAGACCTGAGTGTATTATTCCTGCTAGACCCAGAAGACACCGTTATTGCCTATGAAACTTTAGGTAAAGAAATGGTTGATGGTAGGGCAACGCAATATGAAAAAGGCTTGGAAGCTCTGTCGTCTTTAGGCAGAATCCAGCAAATAAACGCCCTGACCGAATACAATAGAATGAAGGACAAGCTACTGGACTTCTTGAAGAGCTTCAAGGATAGACAGGAAGTTGTGAAAGAGGAAGATATAAAGGCATTCTTTGCCGGCATGAAACCCAAACGGGAGCCAGATGGTGTCTATTTCTGCAGATAAATGCATAGATTGTTTTAACTTGTTACTATTTTATTTTGTACTCAGTAATTTTGACAGCATTCCTTTTAAGCGTTTCGAGATGTTTCAAGTGTTTTGAAATATCTCATTATATCCTGACTTTGAACATTTTTGTTTTATTTACATACATTCATTATAACTGACCTTATTTGTCCTAATGGTATCCAATTTATCAATCAAAGCATAGATAGTGACTAGCATTATTGATATTTATGTGCGTGACTGCTAAACCTGGTATAACTTCAATATATCCCATACAGTAAAGATGCTGGCTACTGGCAATTATTTTTCCCAGCGTCACCACTTAGAATTTTGATAGGTGAGGTAGTCTACAGGTCTACAGGTAGGCGTAAGACATCAATGCGACGCGGCGTGTAGCGCGGCGGTCACGATACATTTTGCATAAAAAAGGTGTCGTGACGCCTTGCAGCTTGCCGCATGCCGCATGTCGCGCCTCTTTTATCTGGCTTGCCGCCAAGGTGTAAGACAAATCGATGCAACGCACCGCATCTCGTCACTCGATGCCTTTTTCATACAAAACATGTCAGTGACGGCGCGCTATATAGATTTATCTTACGCCCAAGTGTTTTCATTCTACTCATGTATATGCAGCAACTCTTATAGCCACTCCTGCCTAACAACCTCATTAATAAAATTTTTATTGACAGCAATAATGAGCCATAATATAGAAAATCAAGTTTTTAAATGAAACAGCATTAAACAGTAGACATTTATTATTAGACGAGTATGTGATCATGCATACAGAATATCGTAGTGGCCGGGTCGGTACAGGAGCTGCACCAGCGGCGAGGAACCCTCAGGGAAGTCATGCGCCATCACCTGGGAAATATAGTATACTTTTATTACGTTCTTCATCAAAAACAAGCAATACAATTGAGGAGCATATCAATAACAAATATTGCAACTGCATTGTGATAATAGAAGCTCACAAAATCTACTGATTTTGTTTTTATGCATTTGTGTATGCTAGGAGTGAACCTAGCAAGTTGAAGTGCACTTGGCTTGCAATTGTAATAATTTTCAAGACGACTTATGACTTTCACTGCCGATCCGTTTTGCATGTCTAGCCACTGGTGCGGCTCTGCACGCTCTATAGTGTTTCCCATACAACAAACACAACAGTTGTGTTTTCCCGCACTCGTGGCAAGTTATGAAAAACATGACATTACAACATCCATTTTATTGTGGTATCCTCACCTGACTGCCCTCTCCGCGGTCCATGTACTTGACCCGCACTCCAACCTTCAGTGCATTGCTCAATGCTATTATATGGATGTGGTCAGACTCCTTGTACATTGGCTCTACCTCCTGCAACATTCAATCAACAATGTATATGAACGTTCATTGCACTGTAAATTCATTTGTGTGCAAATTGGACGTAGTTAAACAGATTCAATCCTGAACATTGTCAAAAATTACAATTCTAAAGACAAACTCTAGTAGAAGTCTACTACTACAAAACACTGCCACACAGATTTTGGTCTACCTGTCGACAGAACTCGGTAACTGTACGCGGGCCTTCAATGAAGTTCTGGTAGAACTCTTGCTCAGTCTGCAGGTGGCCGGAAGTGACTAGGCGGAGGTACACTACGATGTAGTCTGAATAGCCCTGCTTGTTGAACTTGTCGTGGAGCTCTGCACGCACCGACTCAATGTCATTAAGGGATCCGTTAGCCTGCTCACCTACTCTCTGTACAACTTCCATGAACTGTGAACAAAATTGAATAGGTGTCAGACAAACTCGGCTTGTTACCATGTATTGTTTGTTTTGAGATAGATACCGTTTAAAAAAAATTAATAACAACAAATTACTGGAGGGTGACTGCCCCTCAGTGAACTGTTTAAAAATTAGACTAGACTATTTTTCATAAAAAGTGCATAACACATCAGTTCAACGCTGCTGCTGTATCAAAAAATAATTATAAAAATTACAGAAAATATAACTATCACAACAAGTCAATAAAAATACCACAAGTGTCACACAAAATGTAATAATAATATATAAAATTAAAAATATTGAATTATATCATTATCCTTCTATGTAAGAGTCAAGCGTCACTAGCAAGCACTCAGTTGTAGTTAGAGGCCCCACAACATAAACACAAACAATCAATAACCTAAAAACAGTAAACTCACCGTCTCATAGAAGTCTTCAACTGTGAACTGTGAGAAACCTAAGGCCACCAGAATTTCTTTCGAATTCTTAGCAATGTCGTAGAATTTGTCGTATTCTTTCTTATCGGTGAGTAAATACTCTAGATACGCATAGGAAAATGCCCGGAAAAAACAGTTGCCGTCCGGCCGTGTTCTTCGGATGTTCTTGTATTTAGACGCTAGATCTTTCACTTTCAGCATGTATATGGGATCCTCAATATATTCCTTTTCTAGAGTAGACAAAGGCTCCAGGTCACCGACGAGCGGTATTGATTCTGATATCTAAAAAACAAACAGAAACATAACGTCACCCATTGCTAATAATTTTTTGCACGAATTAACAATCTTAACGGCTCAAAACTGTCAATAATTTTATAATTTACCTCTTTTTCTATCTCTCGCTGCTGTTTCAATATTAACTCATCTTGATTAATGGAGTTATCAATTAAATTGCCGGCGCAACTGGTGCTGCTCGATGCATCGTCCGCCATTTTCAAATAAAAATATGAATGAAATGAGTGATTCTACGAGTGAACGATGAAATAATTTGACAGAAATGAAAGGAAAGAGTACGCAGAAATTGCAAAATACAGACTGCAGCGCAACAATTACTGAATATAGACAAGAAAATTTTGTACTGCGTTCATAGATAAATAAAGGTAGGTTCACGCAAAAATTATGATGATGATGGCATTACCAGCACATAAAATCGATTCACATAATGTTACAATCGACTTTATTTCGGTATTTTGTCTTTTTATTTAGTTACGTACCTCTCAGAAAAAAGCATTTTATAGGTGTTGTGCATTATCGTTATAGAATGTAGATTGGAGAAGATATTGTAAAGGCCTGTATTTGTAGTTGTGGTATCTTTGAAACATAAATTAAAACAACATGTGAGTATACCAATAATAGGTTTAGTATTAAAAATAATGTTTTATTTAGGACTAAAAAAATTATAAAATAACCAATTAGCGCAACATTCTAGAACTAACTTATTATTAAAAATAAAGTCATCTGTTTTGTTTATTATTAAAACTCAATCAGCAAACATGTCTTCAATCTTTTTCTGTACTTCCTTCTCAGTTTCCGAGTTCAGTTTATCTGGCAATAACTTGACTGACTCCAAATCTGCCGGTTCTCCATCGTCATTCACTGGCGTCTCACCCATAGCCTGCAATAATATTTAAAAAGTTATGTTCCTATAACTGTAATATTCAGCACAAAGATTTTATCTGCAGGTAGTTTTCTATTTTACCTGCTACATAGAGTGCTCGAACTCTTTGTGCCTCAAAGCCATCCAAGGATAATGAAGGTGATAGGCAATTATTATCATTAACATATCGTCATCACTTTTAATCCAATTGTCAAAAGGAGGGTTACATTTATAAATGTGCTGACTTGCTTCAAAGACCAGTTCACAAACCTTCTGCAGCTGTATCTCTAGCTGCATGATGGCTCGCTCCGTCCGGTAGTTGTCAGACACGAGCTGCGCCCACCGCCGCCGCAGGGCGCGCAGTCTCGCGCCACTCGCAGTCTGTGACCTCTTGCGCTCCCAATTGACCCCTGCTATCTGTTTCCTGCAATTTTATTTTTTTTATTGCATAATAGGTAAGTATTTGACAGCAGTCTCACCTCGTGGTAGTTAACTGTTGGATATTTGGAGTACTACTGGGGTGAGGGACACAACTAGTAAAAGAGACTGCTAGATGCGTGTTGATTTATAGCAAATAGAAATGGCATGGGCACAACTATGCGAACATGCTATTTCTATGGTTAAATAAACATACATGACAGAATTGACATGGTCAGAGGTGGAGCAGGCTCGTCTAAAAGATATCTCAAGATAGATCCACTTGAGAATTCCCAGGTTATAATGAGGTTATGCTTCAAGGTGAGACAGTTTGCTTTCGCTACAGTCGGACATAGACTTTCCGAGTTTAAAAATGAAATATGTTAATACAAGCTCATCTAATATGATAAAAAATTTTTTTATCAAATATTCCATTCCGTTCAATAATCACAGAGCCATTCAGGGAAGAATATTTGCAATAATATTAAAATGACTGGTATGGTGATGATGATAATATTCTTCCTGACATATTCCTCAAAAATCAATATTGTAAGCTCCAGAAGAGATGTGAGAGTGCAGATGGCTAACTTAGCATGATTACTGCTTACCTTAATATAGCAAGTATTTGTGTAGCTTTTGTAACCAATTCCTGCAGAGTGATGAGATAGGACTTCCAGGCTTCCGATCCGTACTCTATCTGCAGTCCCAAGTTGAGAACTCTGATGGCCTGATGAGTAAGCTGGGCGTGAGAATTGTCCACGGACTCGCCCCACGCTGCGGGCTCACCAAGGCGTCCAGTAGGCGGCGGCGGCAGTTCATATCTGAAAATTTCATGAAAGCATTACCTGTGGTGTTTTATACTGTATTTTCATTTCAATTTCAGACATCATGCTGTTTGGTTAGGAGATGGTACAAACCTTTTCATGGAAAGAGGTTCCATTGGTAATCTTTGTTGTACTCTTTCTATTTCCCGCTGGAGTGCAGGAGTCTCGAAGGCGGTGCTAGGTTCGGGTCCAGCATTTTCTAGATAATTCTTTGTCGGTCTGTATCTTCGGCACTCCTCTTCTACCATAGCCAAGGCCTGCCAACACCATTATTCAGGTCATGCTCTCGTAATCAAATAGTTAAATAATTAAAAAAATTGTGTTCAAAATAGCAAAGCCAAAAGTAAGGTTAAGTAAAAACATTATTAATTTCTTACCGCTTCCCTGACTCCTGGGTCATCGTAGCCTTGATCTATATATGGTAGAGCGTCTACTACAACTTCTCCAGCCATTTATGTAGATTATTTGGAAGTTGTTCAATAGTTCAAAGTAACGAAAAAATAAAACTATTTAGTTATGATCGACATTCACAACAATACAAGAGTCGACCACAGAATAGACCAGATGAAACCGTCGAGTCGGTTAACGTCTCGTTCTTCGCGTCAACACAGATGATCACCGAAGTCACAGATTTACTATATACTCTGTGATCACTGGTCAGTCAAATTATTTAATAGTTCATTCACAAATCAATATCACAGGCTATAAACTACGGATGAAATAATATAGAAAGTCTCTGTTTTAATAACCATACTAGGTACATTTAGTCCAAACAGTAGACGTGATAGTTTTCTTTGTATGCTTGGAATGGTACTGTAAAATAATTCATTCACTTAGATTACCTAGTACTTGGACTTGATAGTGTAGTACATTAACTATGTGGAGTGTGTGGTCCCTGCGTATTAGTTTTCTGTGGTATGGTCGGTCAGTCTGCACTCTGCAGTCGTTAATGTATGTTTATGTCACTGTCATAGAAGTCCCTGACGAGTGTTGCCAGACCATGGATATTTTCCTTAAATTTGGGAGATATATTGAAATTGAATTTGTCCAAGTGAAAAAATTTAAAAAAGTGGAACAAAACCTATTTTTAAAGGTTTGCTACCTATTTCTCAAATCGTTTATTGCAAGTAAGCAAAAATATTGCACTTTTACAAGTCAAAACCTTAAATCTCTTAACTACATAATTTACGGACAAGGTCTCAGTTCGGGTTGAATTAAATAAAGAACGTGAAAGTGTTGGATTATGCAAATAATGAAGTATGTTAAAAGGATTGGCGGCTTTTTCTGTACACCATGATTTTTGGAGAACAAGTTTGACAACTTGACTTGACTTCTTGATTATGGTCTCTGTGACTAGAGTTAACAAGTTTGACAAGTTTTGGGGTAAAACTAAGACAGCCACTAGGCAGCACTATCATTGACGGTCGACTGACAGATGAAATTTACGAACTGGATTGCGTGGAGACAAAATCAAAACAAACAATTTCCATTAGATTTCAAGTTTTTTATTTAGCTGTAGTGTTCTTCCGCTGGCTAGATACAAATAAAAATTTGATCAAAGTTAAGAATGCAACCATCAGTCATGCATCAAGAACTCACACCCGCTGATAATATGTCTAAGGTAGAAAACTACAAAATGTAATGCTTCAGAGTAACTTGAGAAAATGTAAATCATTACATTTTCTTCAGTTTTACACGTTAAATATCCTGTTTATAGATACAAGCACTGCAGCAGAAACGTACGCTAGCATTCGTGAACCACTTCGTGATGACCAATGTGCAGTTTCTAAACAATTTTATGAAGAACTGCGAGCAGAAACTAATGGCATTTGAGAGGAAACTGGAGAAGGTTAACGCGGCCATGGTGCTTCTAGAAGCACGGGTGAGAGTTTCCTATTGAAAATAATTCTTAAAGTGCGAACCCCTAATTGACTTCCTAATACAGTCTAAAGTTTATAGTATGAGATGTCTCTTACTAAAATATATTGAGACTGAACTTTGGTCATTGTAAAAGACTTGTAAATATAGGTAGTACATAACTCAAAAATGCAATGAACATTGCATTTTTTAGGTAGCTGTGATGTGCTTCTTACTACTGTGGCACTGAATAAAATAGAATTTGTTCAAAATAGAACAAATTTAACACATTCACTCCTGAAAACAACTGTTTTTCATAAATTGCCGCGAGTGCGGGAAAGCACAACTATTGTGTTTGTTGTATGGGAAACAACACTAGTGTGCAGAGCCGCACCCGTGGCTAGACACAAAAATCAGCTCAGCAGTGAAAGTGTAAAGTAATTTGTGACAAGAACATGACTGTTATCTCACATTCAACACATTGACGAGATAACATATTCTTGTCACAACTGTGCGATATGTATACCCACTACTGCATTGCAGTTCATTCAGTAAAAACAAAGTTCATTATCTTCATTCAATCATGTGTAAATCATATACTCAAATTATTTATCAACTAATTCCTTGATCTCCAACTTTACAGCTCTCATCAATCCCTGAACTTACCGTTCCACAATCAGCAACTGAAGTCAAAGCGCCACCTCCAACAACAACAGAAGTCTCAGAACAAGCACCACCAGAAGAGACTAAACTAGACGTGGAACCTGAGCCGAGTGAAGACATAACTGACAGTAAAGCGAGGCCCGAGTATGACCGATTTCTGAAAATGATTCAAGTAGGAGTACCTGTTCAAGCTGTGAAGTTAAAAGTGTCTTTAGAAGGGCTGGATCCCAATGTGTTTGAAGAAATATTGGGTAAAAGATAAATATCATCTCAAAACTAGTTAGAAATAATTTATATTAACACATTCACTGCAGAAAACACGAATGTTGTTTTTTTATAAGTTTCCACGAGTATGGGAAAACACAACTTTTGTGTGCAGATCCGTAACCGTAGCTAGACAAGAAAATCGACTCGGCAGTTAAAGTATTAATACATTGACTGTTGAGCTGGTTCTTACATTTAAGCACCAGTAAGGTCAGTGTGTTTACCAGCAATGGTGTGCCATCTGTGTGAGCAGCACTGGAGTAGCGCCACATTAAACACACACTTCCGTTTTGGCACTGAGCAGGCATGTAAGCTGCACTAACACAACAGTTGTTTTTCTGTACTCACTGCAAGTTATAAAAAACACAAGTTGTTTTCAGCAGTGAATGTCTTAAAAAATCGTCTCAAAATTGCTTGATACGAGAGATCAACAGGGTACCATTATTGCCTATACCATGATTGGCTGCAATTTTAATTTGCAATTTTGTAATACAAAAGCTTGTTTATTGTAAGCTTTTGAGATCTTTAGGAAAGTAAGAATAAATATCTCTGATTATTCATATTTATTTTATTTCTATGGGGTCTTGGTCACCTTGATAACATGTTTGTTAAAGGTTCACAGATGTTCAAACAGAAATATAGATAAAAATAACCATAACACGAGTACGACCGGCAATGCTTTGTAGCAACAGAGTGGTCCACAATTGGAATTTACTCCCTGACAATGTTATTTATGCCACTTATGTCAACAGCTTTACAAATGAACTTGATAACTAGCTCACAAACTAATATCATTGTTACGATGTTTGTTTTATATTGGATTATTCCAAAATTACATTATGGAAAATGGACTTTGGGAGTGTACTTTTGTAAGAATGAAAGCAGTGCATAGATTTTATTCTTATTTATTATCGAGCCTAGAACTGGATCATCTGTCCCTTCCTCTTCTTGTCACCTCCGAGCTCGAAGTGCTTGCACCGCTTGAGTGCCACCTGGGATCGCACCTTGCAGTCGGCGCACTCAAGACGCAGCACAATTTTCTTGGTAGTTTTCGCCTGAAAACAAGAGCAACCTTTAGATTCTCTTAGTTCTTTATACATTCACTAATATCACTGTGTTCAGTTCGAAGGGCAGTTTCTAGCAAAATTACTGAACATGAGATTTGAGCACTATGCCTTGGGGTGCATATGAACCCTACACAACCTAATGGTCTGGAGTTCCAGAAACCAGTAGAGGAGGTCAGGGAACTGGTGTACTGCTTTCCGCTGGGATTGTAGCATGTGTAAAGTTGTAGTCTGAGAAAGGCGTGACTGAATGTATGTCTCGGGTGACAAGCGCAATCTGCTGCACAACATATTGAAATGCAAAATAATGGTTGGCACTACAACTGTTACGAGCACTCCTACCATTAGCCAAAAGATGAGCGCATATTTGACTAATACCCTATCACTTTTAAGCAATTAAAAAATAACTAGTAAGAAGAATACAGTAAAAATGAGTATGTATAGCTGCCAATACTAAGTTTTCACTTTTCTCAGTTCAATGCAACCTCCTTCAGCTGCTGGTGTTCAGAAAAATACCAAGTACATTGAATTTGGGTGCATTTGCCCCAAAAATAATGGTAAAACGAAGATGTCCTATGTTACTTTTACCAACTACAGTAATGAAAGATCTTGAGAATAATTTATGTTGTGGTCAGTTGAACATTTATATCAGTCATTAACCATTTCTAACATCAAAAGAGTAAGTCATAATGCAATGCATATTAGAGCATTATTTTTCGTACTTTATTACACATTTGAAATGTTGGGAATGTGAAATTGGGTATGATGAGCTTCAAATAACTTTTGTAATTAGGTACCTTTTGACAGTCTGAGATATGAAATGTTTTGATTGTTTGGATACCTAGTGGATGGGGAGATATGTCAAGAATAAGATTAGTACAGGCTCATAGGCACTTGGTATAACACAAATGATGATAAGCATGGCAGAGAACTTTTGATAACAAGCCGGTAGAGGTTAACCTCAACTTACCTTCTTCTTGAAGATGGGCTTTGACTGACCGCCATAACCTTGCTGTTTACGGTCGTAACGTCTCCTGCCCTGGGCAGCGTGCCTTTCCTTTGACTTTTTGTACTGCGACACCTTGTGTACTTTGTGGCACTTGCATTTTTTGCAGTACGTCCTACGGGACTTCGGAACGTTCACCTGAAATGTCGAAGTTGATGTTGAAATATATGAGGCACTAACACTGTTGATATATTAGCCATCATTTCTACGATCGTTTTCTGTATTTCACATTAAAATTATCACGATTTACATGGATAAAATTTAATAAAAAACAAACCATTTTGGCGTTCGCTTTGCACGATATCAACAAACGTCAAAAAAGAAAGATCCGTCAAATTTTTAACTGACTTGACAGCTGTGCTGCCAGTGTTGGCACAATTGTCTGTCCATCTGGCAACAGGCTATCTCTCTGAAATATTCACAGAATATTGAGTAGTATCCTTCACTTTAAAATAAATGATTAAATTAAAATAAAATTAATATTTAAGTGAGCCTCCCATACAAAAAGGTACGGAACCTTTCGTGTTCGAGTCCGAGTCGCACTTGGCCGGTTTTAATTTCGTATTTAACCCTAGTAACACAGCTCTCCTCAATCTTCATTATCTATGGAGACACCGACAGACAGACCTGACAAATGACACATTTAACAATTTGACAGACAGCTGGTTTTTGTTTTGTTTTGGCGCCAAATTTCACGCATCGCGATAGAAATCCGGTCGACTCGTTTTAATTAATTTCTCTTATTTTATAGCCAGAACATGAAGTTTGCAATCCCTGAAATATCATGGCACAACAGGGATCCCGTTTTGAGTGTGGACTTTCAACCAAACACTGGTGAAGATGGACCCTTGCGTCTGGCCACTGGCGGAACTGATTCTCACGTTTTGGTATGTTGTTTCTTCCTCTTTTTAATAATGCAATTTTTCTAAATATGCTCAAGCATATTTTATAGAATAATGCTTCAATTAATGGTTTTATTTTAGGATGGAGTTCTGTATAAAGTCGTTTGTACCTTCTAATCATATAGGTATCACATAATATTCACAGATCTGGTACATTTCGACAACAGAGAGTGGTTCTGTGAACTTAGAAGTAGCAGCAGACCTTTCCCGTCACCAGAAAGCGGTCAACGTCGTCCGATGGTCTCCGAGTGGACAACTCTTGGCCTCTGGCGATGATGAATCTATTATTTTTATTTGGAAACAAAAGTTTGAAAAGGAGCCCCCTTCGAATATGGAACAGATAGAGGAACAGTATAAGGAGTCTTGGGTGATACACAAGGTTAGTACATAAACATATTCATAAATGATATCTTAGCTAGATAGATAGATAAACTCTTTATTGAAACACCACATAACAAAGAAAACTAAATCATCATCAACCAATATAATAAGGTACATTGGTACTAGTAAACACTTTGACTGCTGAGCTGATTTTCTTGTCTAGCCACAGGTATGGATCTGCACACACCATTGTGTATTCCCATACAGCTAAGACCACAGGTGTTTTCCCATACTAGCAGCAAGTATTAAATAACACCATGGTTGTGTTTTTAGCAGTGAATGTGTTAAGTAAATATAAGCCATCTCTTTCAGACCCTCCGAGGCCACATGGAAGATGTCCTCGACATATCCTGGAGTACGGACTCCTTGCACCTAGCATCGGGCTCTGTGGACAACAAGCTGCTCCTGTGGGACGTCACACGGGGACGGTACAGCTGTATACTGAGTGACCACAAGGGTTTTGTTCAGGGAGTTTGTTGGGATCCTAAAGGACAGCTCATTGCCACTGCTAGCACTGACAGGTAGGCCGTAGAATACAATGATCATCATTATCATCATCATCCCATTTCATGCCACATAGTGAGGAGACTCAAAAGAACAAAACAGTTTGAGGTAGTTGAGTGCCCGCTAGTGAGTTGGAGTAATGTGGTACAAGTGCTGCGTATAAAGAACACTCAAAAAAGTGTCTTCCCCGTAATAGAGACCATAAGAAAACTGCTTACAAAGTGGACACATTCTTAGTTAAAAACAACAAACAACCACGGGGGCCCTGACACACTGGGGTACAGATAGGTAAATCACATACACATTAAAAAGAGCTATAAAAACATCACATGATTAATGGACTGCCCCATAACAATATACTTTTCAATCAACAGAACCTTCCGCACCTTCGACGTGACCACTAAGAAGGTGATATCCCGGAGCAGCAAGGCCCTCCTCCCCTTCCCCTCTGGACACCCTCTGCACGGCGTCCGCGTGCGCCTGTTCCACGACGACACGCTGCAGACGTTCTACCGGCGCCTGCAGTTCAGCCCCGACGGGCTACTACTGGCCGTGCCAGCTGGCAGGGCCGAGCCGGAGCAGGGGAAGGCAGAGAGCAAGCCGGTCAACGCGGTTTATATTTATACGAGATACAGTTTGAAAGTGTGAGTTATTAAGTTTGTGATCTTTGAAGAACCGCTTGCTATCTTTAAAGTGATCGTTTATCATCATCACTAGAGAGTAAATTGTAGTAAGTACTATATACAGAATGGATACTCTTTAACCTGCGCAATGTGCTTCCCCGCACCTCTCACCAATTGCTGGAACAGTCATTATTATTAAAAAATATGAAATTAAATGGAATTATTTATTCATTTAACATTATTTTAACATAGTCCACTAAAGATGACATATTTATAAAGTCCTGCATGTTCCACCAGAAACTGGCATCCAATTTTTTTTATATTATTGTATACTCGTACAGAATATTATGTAAAGAAACATAAAATCATTAATAATATTAATAACGCGTCACGATCATATAATTAGAAGCTGCCCCTAGCATAATTATGTATCCGCTATTATGTAGTGTCCGGTGTGTGCTGAAGGTTTATATTTCTCTCCGCCAGGCCAGCCTGTGTGCTCCCGTGCGGCGAGGCGGCGCTGGTGACCCGCTGGTCCCCGCGGCTGTACTCGGCGCGCGCCGATGGCCCCTCGCCCGCCTTCCCCGCGCCACGCCGCATGGTGCTGGCGGTGGGCACCAAGCGCTCCGTGCTGCTGTATGATACGCAGCAAAAAACGCCTATTGCACTGATATCTAATATACATTATACCAGGTGAGATAAATCTGTGTTATTGGATGTGGTAATCGCTCTGTAACATGAGGCTGACGCGATTTTTTTTTAAATGTGTTAAACGCGTTACGTTTGAATATCCTTTTTATACATAATGATGTACTTTGCTATGGCTTCTGTGTATATAGAATCTCACCTCCTAACTAAGATTCCCTGTATCTAGGAGATCAGAAACTACGAGTACTGTGTTTCCACGAGCGCATAGACTCAGAGGAAATACCTGCAGTTCCCACAAATCCTTGTCCTGTACGTGAAATTGAACCTGCACTCCCACGGTTTGCAGTCGACTCATAGTACATCTTTGCCCCTATAGTATACTTAACATCAGGTAAGGTAATAGTGAAGGTTTAAAAAAAACTGAAGTAAATAAGCTTTCTTTCAGACTGACAGACCTGACATGGTCCTCCGACGGGTTAACCCTGGTGGCGTCGAGCACGGATGGATTCTGCTCCGTCATCACTTTCGAGCCCGGGGAGCTGGGGCACGTGCTGCCGGACGATACACCCGCCGTGGGGCTCGGACCAGGTACTACGCTCAAATAATACTAGTACACTCGCCACCCCCTTTATTATAACAACCCCTTTACCGATTTTACTCATATTCTAACCTAAGAATTATAAGTACATGAACTTCTAGTTTACAAAACTTCATGAAGATCGGTTCAACGGTACCCAAGTTATTATGAAATAAATATATATACAAACGATCTTCATTTGCTCAGTGCTTATCTCAAAACTCGTAATTTTTTTATGTCTAGGAAATAAGTAGAAATTATAATATGTGATGAGTGCAATACTTCTGATTCATATGATTACTTATAGCACTGTCTTGGGTCTGACTGAGTCTTACCGTATAAAAAGGTATTTAATGTTTTATTTAACACTAATTACTTCCTTTCAATTGTTATAGAAGCTAAGGACGCCTCACCTGACCAGCCAACGAAAGAAAAACCGTGTCAACCAACTCCTACGCCAAAGGAAACGCCACAAGAGTCAAAACTGAAGCAGAAAGAATCAAAATCTATGATATCCAAAATGGACTCCTTCATCACATTCAAGGCACCTTCCAGGTCGCCGAAAAAACAGAAGACTGAAGTTCAACCGAAGACTCCTGTGAAAATAGATGTGTTAGAAGAAGTGGCCATGCCTTCATGGTCTGATAACAGCAGCAATGAGATTATGAGACCGAAAGATACTGAACCGATGGAAGTAGAACACCCAGAGATCATGGTGATAGAAGATAGTGAAGACATTAAATTGGTTTACGATGAGACGCAAAGCAAATCTGAGACCTCACCGAAAACTGAATCTCCGAAAGCCTCATCCAGTAGCATAAGTTCTGAAAATTCGTTCTTCAAGTCTGCTAAAGTCACAGACGTAAAGAAAGCTGCTCAAATCAAAGCGGCTCCAAGCCCCAAGGCGCCTAGACGAGTTAACTTTGTAACATTATCAAGTCCTAAAAATAAGAAGAAATTGTAGATGTATAGATATTTATATTTTTTTATAGTATTACTATATTTTTAAGAAATAAATGTATTCAATTTAAAATTCTACCCGTCATTAGATTTTATTTGTTGATTTTACATTTGCGCGACCTTGAATTCGTTGAATTGTAGCAGTTGACCTGCAGCATCTGTGAGCATTGCATTAGACAATAATATAATCCGTCTCCCGTAAGCTTCTAGTGCGAGAGTGCCAGATGGCGCTAACTGTAATGAGGTGGCAACAGTTTGTTTTGTTACATTGAAATCAAAAGCATAGGTAAGAAGCATTTTATATCTTATGTTAATTTCACCACACTTGTATTTTGTAATTAGGAAAACACTTCCTTCTTTACAGATTGATCAAATTGGAGTTCCGTTGAACCTTTGGCCATGTCTTCATCTTCACATGGTGACCCAGATCAGCTTCTACCTGATGATGCCACAGGATGCTGCATGGATCAAGTAAGAACAATCTCTGATGTTTAAGTCTCCTTTCACAAGTAGCTCCCTGCTTTGCTGATTTCGTACAAATTCCATGAAAATTGATTCAGAAATTTTTATCTGACTGCACACAGTGGGGATATTTTTTTTTATTTAGATTTTTTTTCAGGCACCGAAAATGGCTAGCCAGTGTTCTTGGCACCATGCCTCATAGCCTCTTTTGTTGGATTTTTAAGTTATAGTTTTAGTTTTCTATTTAATTTTACCCTTTTATTGTTTTTATGTTCTGTAAATAACACACACTAAAATAAAAAAACTAAATAGGTAGATTACAATTAAAATACCTGTGATGAGTCAAATAATAGAATGATCTTCGTGATTCTTACTAACAGTACTGTCTTGGTCTGAGCGTCACCCCATGCGGAGTCTCAATACTGTGGGCTACTCACATACAACAAATATATAATTCTATATATCTCCCTACTTACTATAAAATATCTATAATACATTTGTATAAATAAATAATAAATAATACACTGATTTAACAATACATAAATTACTCATAATAAACATAAAATATAATACACCTAAACTAAACCCATATAACTAAATACGCAACTTACAATAATAACACAATAATATTAACATGCATTATAACACTGATGGTAAGCGCATTGGAATCAGCGGTAGCCTCCTCTGGCTACCTTGTTTGTGCTACGGTTCGCGCGACACAGATTACGCGGTAGTAGTCGAGCTCGGGCGCGTCTCCCGCTCGCGACCGGTTGCCGCCGCCGCGACCCGGGCCTTCCCCGCGCTAGCCCTCAGTCAGCGACAGACTAGTTGGCGATAACTGTGTCACACGCTCACCCATCTGTTTACTCCTTCTATACCCGAATAAACTATTTAAACAAGAGGACGCTTTGATTGTGCACCCGCGCCCCATAACTGGTGACCCCGACGTGATTTGAACACGCAGATCAAGCAGAATGAGTGATAGTAGTGATTCGAGTGTGAAAACAGCGATACCGGCTCAAGACGGCGCTAGTGGAAGTACGCCGCACGGACCGCACGTAACTGTGCGCCGTGCCCAACGAGTACGTGTCTCCGCGGAACGCGAACACGACTTTCGTAGGATGAATCTTAAAGTGCCACCCTTTTCACCGGACGATCCTGAGATATGGTTTGCATTACTCGAAGGTCAGTTTGAAAATTTTAATATTACGGAAGACTCAGTTAAATTTAATAACGTCATAGTAAATTTGGACATGCAGCACGCAAAAGCGGTTAAAGATATTATTGTCTGTCCTCCAGCGAGACACCGTTATGAAAAAATTAAAACTGAGCTGATTAGACGCCTGTCCGCCTCACACGAAAAAAAGGTTAAACAATTGTTAACTCATGAAGAACTAGGAGACCGGAAGCCTTCACAGTTCCTGAGGCATCTTCAGGATCTGGCCGGACCTTCCGTACCCGAAGACTTCATCAAAACAATTTGGAGCAACCGCCTACCGAATAATATTCAGACAGTATTAGCGTCACAGACCACCCAACCGCTAGACCAGCTATCTGACTTAGCCGACCGTATTCACGAACTGACCTCGCCATATAATGTCGCATCAACATCGACAAATATCGCACACACTAACCCTCTTAGTGAGATTGCAGAGCTCAGGAAGATGGTGGAGCGCCTCGCGCTGAAAATAGACGAACACACGCGCACTCCGAATCGCTCACACTATAACAACCGTTCCAGACCACAGAGACGTCAATCGCCATCACAAGGATCACGCCAGACCCAGAGGACGCGATCCAACTCCAGCTACCGGAAGTACCCTTTGTGCTGGTATCATTCAAAGCACGGAGGAGACGCACGCTCCTGTGTCAAGCCATGCGACTTTGTTAAAAAGGCGGGAAACTTCACGGGCAGTCGCTAATGGCGGCTGACGATTGCCCTGCCTCTTCAGGTCGCCTCTTCGTTACCGACCGTAGTTCGAGCACCCAGTTCCTGGTGGACACCGGCAGTGACCTATGCGTATACCCTCGATCTGCACTTCGGGAACGTCGCAGCAAGACCGACTACCAACTGTGCGCGGCTAACGGAACTACAATAGACACTTTCGGTTATTTAGAGCTAAATTTAAATTTAGGCTTAAGGCGTAGCTTTCCATGGCGCTTCATTGTAGCAAATGTTACTAAAGCTATTATTGGTGTTGATTTCCTTAGCTTTTATAATCTGATAGTAGATTGCCGTAATCAGCGTTTAATTGATAACACCACAACATTGTTTTCAAATGCTTCTATTGCTAAGACTGATGTATTTTCTATTAAGGCTTGGACGGGTGACACAAGGTATCACAATATCTTAAATAATTTTCCAGAAATTACCCGCCCTTCAGGCACACCGCTGATTCCAAAGCACACCACCAAACACCACATCCGCACTACACCCGGCCCACCCATATCATGCACACCTCGCAGACTAGCTCCCGATAAGCTTAAAATTGCTAAGCAAGAATTTGAACTGATGCTTAGTAATGGTACAGCGCGCCCATCTGACAGTCCCTGGGCCGCGCCCTTACACCTGGCTCCAAAAAAGGATAACGGCTGGCGACCATGCGGCGACTATCGAATGCTCAACGCACGCACTATCCCAGACCGTTATCCAATAAAACACATACAAGACTTCGCTCAAAGTATCGCTGGTTGTATGGTCTACTCAACAATAGACCTAGTTAAGGCCTACAACCAAATACCGGTTTACCAGGATGACATACAGAAGACCGCGATCTCGACACCCTTCGGACTGTTTGAGTTTCCATTCATGACCTTTGGGTTAAGAAATGCAGGTCAAACATTCCAAAGGTTTGTCGACGAGATGACCAGAGGTCTCGACTTCTGCTATTGTTATTTGGACGATTTCCTCGTCTACTCCCGCACAGAAGTAGACCATGAAGCCCACCTTCAGCAGCTTTTCACCCGCATGAAGGAATATGGCATCCTCGTAAACACAGCGAAATGCGTCTTTGGAGCTAGCGAAGTTTCATTTCTGGGGTACAAAATATCAGCCTCCGGTACGAAGCCCCTGGAATCAAAAGTGGAGGCCATCAAGCATTACCCCCCACCAAAGACGGTCCGTGAATTGAGACGATTTTTGGGGATGGTAAATTTTTACAGGCGATTTTTACCGCACGCCGCCAAAGTTCAAGCACCCCTAAACGCCTTACTAACTGGATCAGTAAAAGCATCGCATCCAATCCACCTGTCTGGTGATACACTGTTGGCCTTCGAACAATGCAAAGAAAACCTGGCTAACGCTGCATTGCTCGCTCACCCAGATTGTCAAGCCAAACTCGCGCTGGTAACAGACGCGTCAAATTTGGCGATGGGAGCAGTTCTGCAGCAGTTTGTGGATGGTACGTGGCAACCCCTCGCGTTCTTTTCACGGAAGTTCAGTCCTTCTCAACAGAAGTACTCAGCCTTTGACCGCGAGCTGTTAGCCATTTACGAAAGTATAAAACACTTCAGGCACATGTTGGAGGCAAGACACTTTGTGGTGTATACAGACCACAAACCTCTCAGTTATGCTTTTAACGAAAGAAAAGCTAACTGTTCCCCTCGTCAGTACCGGCACCTCGATTATATCTCGCAGTTCACTACCGATATCCGACACATCTCAGGCAGAGATAACGTCGTCTCTGATGCATTGTCCAGGATAGAAGAACTGCAGACATCAATCGACTTCACCTTGCTCGCCACATCTCAAGCATCTGACCAAGAGCTCGCTCAACTTCTGGGTTGTGAATCTTCACTCCGCCTGAAGAAGTTGAAAATCCCCAACACCCACACAGAACTTTACTGTGACATTAGCACAGAATCACCAAGGCCTTTCATTACGAAACCATTTCGAAAACCACTCTTTGATAGCCTTCATAATCTCAGCCACCCAGGCGCAAACGCAACCGCTAAAATGATAGCAGAGCGATTTATTTGGCCGGGGGCGCGCAAAGACTGCCGAGAGTGGTCACGAAAGTGCCTGGCCTGTCAACGCGCTAAAGTGAGTCGCCATGTGTCATCTCCATTAAGCACATTCGACTTACCTCGCGCCCGATTCGCTTTTGTCCACGTGGACATTATCGGACCACTGCCTTCATCACAAGGCCATCGGTACTGCTTAACAGCAGTGGACCGTTTTACACGCTGGCCCGAAGTCACGCCAATGGCAGATATGACAGCCGAAACTGTTGGCAAGGCGTTGATGTCGTGGATATCCAGATTTGGATGTCCAACCGACATTGTGACTGACCGCGGCGGTCAGTTTGAATCGGCACTTTTCCAATACCTTGGAAAAATGATCGGATTCAAACACCGCAGAACAACCGCGTATCATCCAGCGTGTAACGGTTTGGTGGAACGTTTTCACCGTCAATTAAAAGCAGCGATAATGTGTCACGCTGACAACAACTGGGTTGATACATTACCCTTGGTGCTTTTAGGCATAAGAAGCTCATTTAAAGAGGATCTTCAAGCTTCATCAGCAGAGATGGTGTATGGCGAGCCGTTACGTCTGCCGGGAGAATTTTTCCAGGCGACAGTGCCAGACTCCACCGACATATCAGACTTCACCACTCGCCTGCGCCATTTTGCAGCTAAGCTGACACCCTCACCAGCTTCTCGTCACACTAAAGCCAAAATCTTCATTTTCAAAGATTTGACATCATCCAGCCACGTTTTCTTAAGGGACGATGCAGTGCGAGGCGCTTTACAGCCTCCCTTCACCGGCCCCTACGAAGTGCTCGAACGCGGTGACAAAACCTTTAAATTATCTGTCAAGGGTAAAACTGTTACCGTGTCTATAGATCGGCTCAAGCCGGCCTACATGCTGGTTGATCCAACTCCTACCCCCACCCCATCCCCCATTCCCACTGTCTTACCCGATCCCATTCCAACACAGCAACAGGACAATTTAATCCCAGTCCCGGCGCAGGATGTAGTAAAGGAGACTCGCTATGGACGTAAAGTGCGACTCCCTAACTACTATCGTCCGTAGTGACAGACTCTGAAAGGGGGGTGATGTGGGCTACTCACATACAACAAATATATAATTCTATATATCTCCCTACTTACTATAAAATATCTATAATACATTTGTATAAATAAATAATAAATAATACACTGATTTAACAATACATAAATTACTCATAATAAACATAAAATATAATACACCTAAACTAAACCCATATAACTAAATACGCAACTTACAATAATAACACAATAATATTAACATGCATTATAACACTGATGGTAAGCGCATTGGAATCAGCGGTAGCCTCCTCTGGCTACCTTGTTTGTGCTACGGTTCGCGCGACACAGATTACGCGGTAGTAGTCGAGCTCGGGCGCGTCTCCCGCTCGCGACCGGTTGCCGCCGCCGCGACCCGGGCCTTCCCCGCGCTAGCCCTCAGTCAGCGACAGACTAGTTGGCGATAACTGTGTCACACGCTCACCCATCTGTTTACTCCTTCTATACCCGAATAAACTATTTAAACAAGAGGACGCTTTGATTGTGCACCCGCGTCCCATAATACAACCTTTTACCGTGCACACTAAAATATCATTAAATTTTTTTGCAGTATGAACGGTCTACTTTGAAGACCAACCCTATCAAACACCAGAAGAAACTCATCAGGAACAACTGTTTATTTAGTGTCCCAGCATACCCACAACCACTACACCAGTGGATACTGTGAATTGATATCCTCAGCGTCTCCACTGACCAATTTCGTAGTGAGGACGCCGCAGCAAAGCCATAGACGCCCGATGGTTATACAAAGTTACATACAATTGTTCACACTAAATTCTTTTCTGTCGCAGACCAATCTCGGTGATTCTTCTATTACTTTTAAAGGTAAGGTAAGGTATAGCTCTATGCAAATATTTTTAATAAATTGATGCAATATAATGTTGCAACATACAAATAAAAGACAAATATAAAAGTAAACATTTATAATAAATATTTACAATTCAATACATACCTTTATTATCACATTTCAAACAAAAGTAAGTAAAATATAACAAAAAATAGGCATTTTAAAAATAAGATACCTACCTAACTTACCTGGAAATTGTTCAGAGACTAAATTGAAAATCGAGTTATTAACATGACTTGTTCACTCCATACACAACACACTGTTAACTTGAACATTATAAAACAACTGCTAACTACCTTCTGCTTAAAATTTACAATTTCATTTAATTATACTCTTTACTCATCTGGCACAGAATTACATAGGTACAATACTTATGATTCAATGGAGCGAGCCAAGTTTACAAAAAACATTACAACAAATACGAGGGTAATAGCTAAAGTAAAAATATATTGCTTGTCAATTGTTGATACGAGGTATGCATCAATACCGCACTTCACTTCTACACTAGACTACATCATGTAATCGTAAGGTTTATTACTCACATTCATGTAACAACTGTCCAAGAAGCTTTCAACAGAGCTCGACAATGATGAATCTCAAAAACCCAATCATGTTTTTACAAATGGGTGACTAGCTGCGCCCCGCAGCTTCAAATCAAATCCAAATCTTCAAATAAATAAAAATATTATCTTCAACAATTCAAATCTTTGCAAGAACTCTACATTTTCAAAGGGTAAAATAGTCTACGTCACTCGGGAATATATACAATTTCTCTACCTACAAACAAACTCAGAACCTTCACCTCTTAATATTAGTTCAGAATTGTTGATAATTTTTGTCATTTTGCATTTTATACAAAATTCGTTAATGATTGGGTTAAAATTTAACCTATTTGATAACATAAATTGTTGTAATTTTTTAATTCTAATTATAAGTTCGCGTTTGACCATTATCTCGCTTGATATTAGGTGATGATGCTGCAAGTAGCCTGTTCACTTGTGACTTGAAGAATCTCAGGTTGTATCTATGGAGAAACATACTCGGGCAAGCAGTTTCCTCTTCTTTGTAATTAGGGTTTCTATGTCACGTGTTCTTAAACAGTTGTTACACGATTATAAGTCAAAGACTACACTAATAGTGACTTTTAACATTTTCAAATAAATTTTCTACCACTTACGGGTAACTTCACATTTCCGTACAGATCAATCAAATATACTCTTTATTTCGTAGCTACAAGGTCGAAAGCTCATCGAGTCAGTTACTTCGCTAGCTTCAGTCTTGACGTATAATCGTTTGTTATAATTTTTTTTATTTTAATCACTGCGGAGGATGGATACGTGTTTATCGGTAGAGCTTCGCGAAGTCTCGTAGCAGCCAGGTCATTTCTTTTACTTTGTCTGCCCTGGAAGCGGAAATAAGTTGTTAAAATTTGAAATTGTTCATTGTATTCTATGAAAGTCGTAACACATCACTTTTCATACAAAAAAACAAAACAAAATCGGTTTATCCGTTCGGGAGCTACGATGCCACAGACAGACAGACACACAGAGATAAACCCGTCGTTTTTGCATCGGGGGTTTAAAATGGGTTACTTCAATACTAGAAACCAGTCCTAGAGTGAAGCGGTAGTAGCCTAATGGGAGAATGTCTGCCTCCCAAGCAAAAGGTAGTTAGTTCAAATCCCAGCACATGCATGTACCAATGTGTTTCTGGTAAAACATATGTACGTAATTGTCACTTGCATTTCGGTGAAGGAAAACATCATGAGGAAACCCACATACCTACCCCAGAATTATTTCGGAAGTAAGGACACACCCTCCACCAATCCGGACCTGGCCGCCGTGGTGGATTATGGCCTAATCCTCCTCACGAAAGTAAGGGGAGAACCCGTGCTCAGCAGTGTGACGATATGGCTTATTTATTTTTGGCTTAATGAGAGCGGAGACCAACCCCCAGATTCCATATAGTGCTATTGAATCAAATTTGATGAGTTGATAAATGTATGGATGTGACAAGTGTTGTGGCAATCTAATCACAGTTTAGGCACGTAGTTAGCACTTATAAATAAAGTATAGAATCAAACTCAACAGCTATCTATAAGGAGTTCCTTATAGATAGCTGTTGAGTTTGATTCTATACTTTATTTATAAGTGCTAACTACAGGTCTACTACTAAGGTCTACAGTTGTAGACCTTATCCCCTAACTTGGGAGTTAGGAACTATGAGGACCACGGTCCCACAAACACCCAGACTCAGAGCAAAACTGTGGTTCACACAAATATTAGCCCTGCGTGGGAATGAAGCCTGCCCTCGTGCTTTGCAGTCTGGTTGTCACTAACACCACGGAGGTCATCACTGGCCAGTCTCCATCAGTGGATTAACATGAGGTGATGATGATGACCTACCTGACGGCGTACTGATGGAACTGATAGCACTGATGGTCGGTGGGGAGCGCGGCGCGGTCCCTCGGGAGACGTCGCAGCGCCGCCTGCAGCCAGTCAGAGCCCAGGGCTCGCTGGAAAATCACCAGCTCCAGGAGCACCTCCGCCACCTCCGACAGCATGTACGAGTGGAGGTGGAGGACACTGGACTCCAGGAGGGCGTAGGTAAGCTCCTCACCGTACGTGGAGATGGCTGATGCGGATAGAGCTGTGGATCGTAGGAAGAATATAAGTTGTCATAAATTTTAGTAAAAACTGTGCTCTGTTGTGGAACATATAACTAGCAAGCCCGCGACTTTCCTCGCGTTTACGAATATTTAGGTTCATATCTCGAATATGCCTTTCAACTACGCTTTGTTGCGGAATATATTTTTTTAATGAAATCCGTCCCATTTCTAAGCTTATTTTAGACAAACTTTTCGACAGACACAAAGACAAAAAAACTAGGCATCGTATAAATAGGCGGTATTCACTTTAATTTTGGCGTTTTAGCGTGTTTTTGGCGGTATCATTGATAACATTTCAACAATCAACTATATACCCGAAGCGAGTGTTACCTTGCACGCGCTGTTTGTCGGCACCGCGCGCGGCGTTGGCGGCGCGCACGAGGTCGTAGAGGAACTTCATGACGGACGCGTTGGCGTCGCGGTGGTCCAGCGCCGCCGCCAGCGCCGCGCACTGCAGCACCCCCGGCATGGCGCCCGACGACAGGAACTCCAGCGGGATGCGCTGCAGGAACCTGCGGAAGCAGCGGTGCTCGTCAAAGTTGATTGTCGTTCGGTAATCGGTGACAACGTTTTATCCTGGAGGCAACCGTAGCCGCCAATTCTCTCCGCCCGGTACCTACCTGATGCAGAGCCGGAAAAGGTCGTCGACGGTGTCGGGGTTGTCCCGCAAGCCGTCTTCCTCTTGGAGCAACGCAAAGGTTCTCGGCATGAGCGCCTGAAGCAGCCCTATCAGCTCCGGCACACACTCCGGAGTCGACGCTAGTTCGTCCACCTACAGGTTAGAGCTATATTTAGCGCATTGGGCCGACGCGGGACATCATGGGAGTTTAAAAACGGTATGCTAGACTGCAAGTTCACATTGTTATTATTTTTAGCCACGATTGTCCCACAGCAGGACGAAAGCCTCTACTCTCTCTTCTCTTTTCGTAGTTGATGGCGTCCACGGTCCGATCGTCGCGGAAGGAGTCGAGCTCGTCCCGTTCACACAATAATAGTAAAGTAAAGCGAAAAGGGAGCGAGACACCGACGCTCAGTCGGCGCGGAGTTCGACTGACCAGCACGCTGGCCAGGTAGAGGATGCAGGAGTGCGCGTGGCTGGCGTAGAGTGCGCGCATGGAGTGCGCCAGCGCGGGCAGCAGCGGGGCGCAGCGCCGCGCGCCGCAGCGGAGCGCGAACCGCACGCAGCGGCACCAGCGCTCCGTCACGCGGCCGTCGCCGCCGAACCGCTCCAGCACGTCGCGCAGCACGGGCCAGGCGTCGCCCAGCGCCGGCAGCGCGGGGTGCGCCGCGGCGGCGGCGGCGGCCGCGGGGATGTCCACGTCGCGGAACAGCGCGGCGATGCGGTCCAGCCACAGCACGGGGTCGCTGCCGGTGCCCTTCTTGATCTCCCCGCGGAACTTCAGCAGCGCGCCGAGCCCCGCGATCTGCACGCCAATCGCCTCGCGCATCGCCACCGATAACTGTAAAGAATACATATCTGTTTACACTTGGCGGTTTCGTTACAATGTTTAAATTTTAATTTATGTCTACGGGGCCTCGCTTCTGTTAGCTAACAAAACTGACTGTTACTTGAATAAACAAACTGTGAAAATAGCCGTCTTTAACAGTGATTTGCAGCATAACACGGTCTAATAACAAACTCGAGGTTCAGCCCTCTGCTGTTCGGTTCTCGCGTTACCTCTTCCGGCGGCAGCGAGCCTATGGCGGAGGCGACGGCGCGCATGAGCGTGGCGGAGGTGTGCAGCGGCAGCGCCAGGTCGTCCGACAGCTGCGCCGCGCGCAGCAGCACCGTCGCGTGCGCCTTCACCTGGCTGCGGCACGCCTTGCAGATGTTCTGGAACAGAATGCAACTTGCAATGACAATGTGCATTTCTATACTTTTTTTACCTTTTCCTAGAGAGCACTGTAAAGGTGCACCCTAATTTTATTGCAATCTAGCATTGAATATGGCTAATTGGTTATATATGATCCGATAGCACTTTTCTTATTGTCTCTATTGACAGGAAGACCCCTTTTTGCATGTTTTTTATGCAGGCCTTTTACTGCATTATTTAAACTCACTAACACTAAAAACAACATTAACATTAGGTTTTGTCCTTTTGAGTCTTTTCACTGTCTGTGTGGTCAAGGAGCTGGATTGCCTCGACATTCACATGATGATAAAGTCTGCTGTAGTGAGCTTCTGCTTATTTATAACAACTTTGAATACAAACTCTACTTTGAGGTCCCTATGGAGATCGTAATTTCGAGTGTACCAAGGTGCATTTACAATGTTCCTCAGTACCTTGTTCTGGAATCGGTTCCGGAAACTTCTATAGTGATATTATAAAAAGGCGCCAAGCGCTCGTCCTCCAGCGCCGGCCCCGTGCTGACCTGCAGCGCGGTGGCGGCGGCGGGCGCCAGGCGCTCGTCGTGCAGCGCCCGCAGCAGCACCTCGAGCGCGGGCGCCAGGCAGGTGCCGTGTTGCTCGATCCACTCGCACAGCTCCCCGAGCAGCAGGATGCATGTCTTGCGGACGCCGATGTGGGTGCTTTCTGGCATCGAGAGAATCGCCTCTACCACCTTCGGTACATACTCATACTCCTCCCTGGAACAACAAAGCCTATGGTATGAGAAATTGAGAACATTTTGTGGGCAGCTAGTTTTGTTTTTGCTAGTACTACACCGCAGAATCTTTTGGTTATTTCTTACCATTAGTTACATGTTATTCTAAATTGCACTTTATTTCCATATGACTAGAATGAAATTAAAAATTAAAAGCAGGGCGGTCCGCACCTCATATCTCATCTATAGCCAAAATGAGCATGATGGCGTTCTGTTAACATAACTTACGGAAGGATGTTCTTAGCGACTGACTGCATGATGAACAAAGCCGCCTCTGTCTGTTCCCAGGAGTTGTTCGCATTCAAAGTGGTGAACATCTGCCGGAACACTGAACTTGAGCCCACGATGAAAACTGCATCTTTGATCAGACCCATCACTTTCATGCGGAATTCCTGCAACAAAATGATTCTTTAAGGTAATCACTAGCTGTTCCCTGCTGATGCACCAGCTATTCCAGGAATAAATTGTATTGGCTTTTATAATTTAGGGTACTATCAATCTCTGTACCAAATTACATCCAAATCCATTCAGCCATTGTTGTGCTAAAAGGGAAATACACACACAAACTTTAGCATTTATGATATTAGTGTAATTAAATGTTTAATGTAATTATTTAAGGAGCTGCTTTGCTGATTAAATGCTATTAACAAAGCCATTGTTTTTAAATTCCGACTTATTCACATTAATTACTTTTCTTATCAACTACTTGGTAAATTAGCAAAATATAATTAACACAGGCTTTCAATATACTAATGTTATGACATACAGATTGTAAATGGGAAAGGATAGCTTCGATTCCGTCCATACACATCATAATGGTAGACATTTTCAATATGCCATGTCGCCCACAGGTAACTAAAAAGGTCAAAAGAAAAAATTTACCATTACAACTTGTATTACCATTGTAAAAGTCTAAAAACGCACATAGAACTCATCCCCTTCATCGGGCAGATTGGTGTGGTCCGGTTCACACTGACAGTGCCTAGCCAGAGCCTCGATCAGCCTCTCAATGTGAGGCTTGAAGGCATCCGTCAGAGGTTGGTAGTCACGCTGGTACACCTCTTCTGATAGTCTGTACCACAAGTTGAATGTTATTTCTGCTACCTGGAAAAAGTAACTTTGTTTGTAAATAACATGTCACAATCCCATACATAGATTGCAACCCCTAACTATGAAATGTTTAATTAATAAATAGGTTCTAGCTTGGGATTCAATCAAAAACCACAATATTGTATTGTTTCAATAAAGGTAAGGAATCTTTTACTGAAAAAATGCAATATCAATCTCACATGAAATATATACTTACCAAGCTTATTATTTTCATTACTGACTATATTCATAGAAAACATTAAAACATTATTACTATAAATTATAAATTATCTATTTATTAATTTATAGACGAGCAGCAAAGATGCTGATATGTCTACATCACAGTGTTGACAAACATGTCACAAAAATGAATAAATAATTCAATTAACATTTCAAATGGTATATTTACTTTACATTATATTTTTTATGAGTGATTGTTATGTCAGCACCACAATCATATCTTGCCAGACAACAATTAAAAATCTATTATGTTTGTAAATTATGCATACAAGAGAATAACAATTTACATTGTAAAATATTTCTTACCTCATAGTCGTGATGTCCCACACATACAAGAGCTAATTCCATGCTCCTGACTGCAAAGTGACTATTCCCACTCGCCATTGACGCAATAACCTTCTCTAGGAACGTCTCGGCCAGCTCCGTAAACACTCTCGCATAGTTGGCCGCCTTCTCTTCCTCTTCGTGAGCCACGGCCAGGTGATAGCTCTCTTCCAACGAAGCTATACTTTCAAACAATAGCCTCTCAATGTTTTCGTGATTGTTGTTCTCTTCTAAGCAATGTAATAATGCACAAATGCAGTCGGAAGCCGCATCGTGCAGAATATTTATAGAATTGTGATCCCTCAACATCTGCAAACAAAATCCTATCACGGCATTCTGTGGCACTTCCTGAATGTTTATAGCTTTAACCTGAATCCAAGATGTCATACATTTCACTATTTTCAATGCAACATGAGTATTTTGGGAACTAGTAATGCTTTCTTTTAAAAACATAGTCACTATATTGGCATTTGTCAGTAATTCTGCTTTGATTTCTTCTCTTCTGTTTTCACCGAGTTTTAAGTTAGACGAGTCAATTTCTTGCGGTAGTACGGTGAGTATTTCAAGTAGGGCAAAGTCGTTTTTGTTTGAGAAAGATTTGATGAGGTCACTGATACAGTTCTGCCACGAGGGCATCTGGAGGGCGAGGTCTGCTAACGCTAGGCACAGCTGTGTCAGGATAGCGGCGCTAGTTTCAGAAGACGTACGATTCAAGTGAGTCACCAGGGAGTCTCTCAAGGATACCACGGCTTCTGTAGGCAGCTCGGCTAGATTGTGCTGGACTTTTGACCTCATCGTCTGAGCAGCAAAATAGCACGAGTTGGCGTTCTTCTTTTCCTGGAGCAGCTCATCTGCTATCTTCCACGAATGAATCTGAAAACATAGGCATGGTTATTTTTTATCATGGCTCACATGAGGAAGAGCATACAAAAAGGTTGATTAGAAGTGCTGTCGGTTTACTCACAGACTTTTGCACGTCCCCCAACCATTTGGAAGCCTTTTCTTTTGCATCATTATTGGGGTTATCATAGAGCGCGCCGATCGCCTGGTAAACAGTGTCCATTGAGGGACTCTCCATCGTGAAGCACCCACGCTTTCCACTTTACGCTTAAAGCTTTATTTTCGTAACACTTCATTCACACACTATCATACTAAAAATGCGGAAAAACGACCTAAAAACCGAAATAAATTAGCAAACAAGCAAAACTTGAACGAAATGCTGCAAATTGTCAACCATAAACAATAAAGTGCTACCATATGTAACAACTAAATTACCTTCTTCACGATCGATAGAATTACAGATTTTTATTTTGGGTATCAGAATGATAATGCTTGTGTAACTTTTACGCATTGTATAAGTGTGTATATATTTTTTTTTATTTTTACTTCATCTGGCCAAGACTTCACCGTTTTTATGAATTCTGCAGATGTGTAATTATATATCTAAAAATATTAAATAAGTATGTGAGTGATTATACCTTCAACTAAAGGTAAATTTTCATTACTAGTAACTTTTTTTTAACGGTCTATACCATAGATAAAGGCTGGCTCAAAATCCATATGATTTTATCAGAAAAAGATGAAATAATGAAGCTGACAAATGTTAAAAAAATATGATTTAAATTAATTTTAATCATGCTGCATTTATGATAGTAAATTAGTTTTTATTTGAAACTTTTAGTGTCAATAATAATGACTTGACTTCTTGATTATGGTCTCTGTGACTAGAGTTGTCAATAATAATGTTTTGGGTAGATTGGTGAAATGTTTCTAAACCAATTGTTTCCTGCCTGACTGTCAAAGTTGTCAGTTGTCAAAGAAAAGTTGACAATTTACTGGTATTACCAATTATGCTGAACTTGGAGATTTTCTAATTCTTCACATCAAAATTTAGAGCTGTACTTTGTGATCGGAAGAATCGAAAATCCCAGCCTAACATGATGTTCTTTTGGATCTAACTATGCCGACGAGTACTTCGGTTGGAGCACTATATGCTAGAAAGAGTTTTGACACCCTAACTAAGCTAAAGTGAAATATTTTGATATGATAAAATTATTCAGTATGACTGATTATTTAAAATTGAGTTGGCAACACTTAAACAAGGTCATCGAACGGTGGCTTTATTATCTGTATTGAAATAGTGATCAATAAAACAAAGATAAAAAATTCAATCAAGAGGCTACAAATGTTTCTCACGGGGCTTTCCGTAATTCGTGGTATTGCTGCCTTCACCAAGCAAGCGACCGGACGAGCGTTCCACACATCACAAGTAGCCATGGCGCCTATTAAGGTAAGCCTACGGAACTTCATGTTTTTAATGAAATTACATAACTGCCGGCTTTTTGGTAATGTTAACGGGTTGTAGGTTGGAGACAACTTGCCGGTGGGAGATTTGTTCGAGGATTCGCCGGCAAATAAAGTGAATATTTGCGACTTGACGGCCGGAAAGAAGGTTATCCTGTTTGCGGTGCCCGGCGCGTTCACTCCAGGGTGTTCCAAAACCCACCTTCCTGGATACGTTGAGAATGCAGACAAGCTGAAGTCCGAGGGCGTCGGGGAGATCGTGTGCGTCTCCGTCAACGACCCCTACGTGATGGCGGCTTGGGGAATACAACACAACACTAAAGGGAAGGTACGTAATGAAGCAATGAAAATGTTTATCATGTAAACATCAATCATTATTTAATTTTGATAGTCTGGAATATTTTATGGAATATCAAATAGAAATGGCTCTGTTGTAAGTTTATTTCATCTGTGAATAATAACTAAACGCTATTAAGTATTTTATCCATTCAGCAACATTAGTCCTTTTTAGGAGTTAAATATTTGAATCAAATGAATTAGCTACAATATCATAATTGAATTACATAAGCAAATATGTGTTCTATAATATATTTTTAGACCATTACTTAACAGCCATAAGTTGCCTTCTACCGAGACAGCAAAAAGGAAAAATATAAGGAAGTGACCTCCAAACAAATTGTAAGGTTAAGTAAAGCCATTTTAAATATGCACCTTACGTTGTTTGCACAAAGTAGACAATAGCATGAAAATGGAATCATGACGAAACAACTATTTTGTTTGTGAATGTCCACAGCTAGGTAATTGGACATTCTGAGTCTTGTGAATGATGTTTTTAAAACATTGTTTGCTTTTACTGCCTTTTTAAGTTGAACTTTGAATTAATTTTCATTTAATTACTGACAAACTCACAAACCAGTAAATATCAGTAACATAGGAATCAAAATTAGTCAAAGTATTCTTGGATTTTTTCCATGGTATTACTTTTTGTAGACTAAAACATAAAAATAAATAATAACAATGCATCATGTTTACATACAAGGAACCTAGGATTCCCTGTATCAAGGGAATCAGGAACTACAAGGACCATGGTCCTACAAACACCCAGACCCTGAGCAAATATTTGCAGTTCACATAAAGCTTTTGCTGCATGTGGTAATCAAATCCCCAACCTCACACTTAGCAGTCAGATTATCACCCACTTACGCCATGGAGGCTGTCAAATTACATTTTTATTATATATCTAAAAGAGAGTAAAAAATGGTTTATAATCCATTCCAAAAGAGTATTTTTTTTTAATTATTTCAAAGTCAAGCAGTAAAAATGTAGATATTGTACAAAGTGAAAAAAAAACACTAGCACAGGCTATAGATATGAATTGTAAAGGTCATATTTATATTCATAATAATTATTTCTATCTCTTCAAAGATAACACTTTAGCTGTCAGTTCAGCATAATAATATAGCTCTTCCACAATGTCAATAAGATTCAGTTTGACTTGAATTAACACTTTCACTGCTAAGCCGATTTGCTTGTCTAGCCACGGGCGCGGCTCTGCACACTCCATAGTGTTTTCCCATACAAAAAACACAACAGTTGTGTTTTGATCATTGTATCCTTCTGTACATGTGCTCTTAGTAATTCTATAATTATATCTACAATACCTGATTAGTTTAGCAGCCAAGCAGCACAAAGATAAGAATTATTTATTAGCTCACTCTATACCTATCATTATGAAATCAATACCTAGTTGTGTGACCTTCCACCTGCCTGAATAATTCAGTTTCATGACAGACTTCCATTTGAAGCTTGTACTAATGGACGCTGAATATTTAAATGGGCCAGTTCCTTTGCAGACACATAATTTGGTTAAGTTAGTAGGCTGTTTGGTAGATACTTGTAAGTAGGTTGGGATTTACAGGAAAATTAGTTTATTGTTTAAAAATGTATTATCCTAAACAAGTTTTTATACAAAATGCATAATTCCAGTACTGCTAGCTGATCAAAATGAGCCCAAACACAATCAATGTATTGTTGGTCACTTGGGAGTTGTGTGACTGCATCTGTGTCAAGGATGTTTTTAATTGTATGATAAGTAATAAATCACTTGCGGTATAAGAAACTACGCTATTACTTCATTCACCATATGTTTTTGTAATCAATATGGTACTTAAGTTGCCTACCAAAGCCAAGTGGCTTAGACCAGTGTACAGTGTTTAATGTAAGAATAAGAAGACTTATCATTCTAAAATTCTTTCTAGATTCGGATGCTCGCTGATCCAACTGGGGCCTGGATCAAACAACTGGATCTTGGCACCAACCTGCCCCCACTTGGCGGGTTCCGTTCCAAACGGTTCTCCATGGTCATCAACGACTCCAAGGTGGAGACACTCAATGTGGAGCCTGATGGCACCGGACTCTCCTGCTCCCTCGCCGATAAGATCAAGATCAAGAAGTAAACTCACCTAGATTTAGGAATAATCTCTCCTTCTATTGTGATCACTCCTAGCTTATAGACTGTCGGAGCACTCCTTGTGATAAATCAATTAGGTAATTATAAATTTAATTTTATAATGTCTTAGTTTGTGGTTTTAATGTTTACCTACTTTTACTATCACGCAGTTTGGAGACTACTTACTCCATAGGAAATTAATTGAGAAAGCATCAAGTCCCAAAGTCCCATCATTGTTATCAAGAAGCAATGCCTAGGTTACCTATGTAGATACCAAGAAGAAGTATAAAACACCCTGGATAATTAGTTGAACAGTCAAATATAGTTTTTGTAAATAAGGTTTGAATTACCATTGAATCAGACAGAAAAATTATATTCTAATAATTTTAGAATTACTGTCATACACGACGTTATTCCTAAAGCCCATAGCTACAAGAACATAAACCTCCTGGCGCACGGCGCAGTCAGGTAATAAAAAGAAAATGCTAGCTTTCATTCTAGTATAATAAAAAAGTCGTTATAGATAACGCAAACACGGCAAAACACCACGAACAAACATATAAAGACTACCTTCCACAATACCTTCCTTAGCGGCGCGCAGTCAGGTAAAAAACCGCCCAATTGCGAGTCGGACTAGCGCACAAAGGATTCCGTATTTTGTTGTATGGGTGCCCCCCTTAAATATTAATTTTATTTTAATTTAAATATAATTATGTTATTTTTAAAGTGAATAACTATATTAAAACTAAATATTCTGAGAATATTTCAAGTATCTACCTGTTGCCGTTATCAATATCGAGCAAAAAAATCACGTCTGTTGTATGGGAGCCCCCTTAAATATTTGTTTTATTCTGTTTTTTAGGATAAAGTTGTTGATATAGCGGCAACAGAAATACATCATCTGTGAAAAATTCATCTCTCTAACTATCACGGTTCACGAGATTCAGCCTGGTGACAGACGGTCAGACAGACAGATACAGCAGTCTTAGTAATAGGGTCTCGTTTTACCCTTTGGGTACGGAACCCTAAAAATGGTAAAAATTACCATACTGATTATTTGCTGCATAAAATGAAACTGACCTATTTTTTGGTTTGAGATTGAGATGTCATTGTCAAAGTCAACGCCCTTCGGTCAAATGTCAGCGTGACATAATCACAAGTACCAAATACCCCGATATGTAAAATTGTAAAAGAAACAAAAACAAACACACTGGCCGTCCTAATTTAAATTAGATTTCATCGAAATTATTAAACTATAATGGCATTATGACGCGAGCCTAACGTGCAAAAGATGTATAGTCAAGTGCATTATTTTGGCACCATATTGTTATTGTTTACATTGATTTATTTCGTGCGAGTCGTGTTCACGGATATCTTTGAGGATGAAAGTGACCAAGTGGACGAGTGGCTCGACCAAAACGAACTCGGGGATTTTAAGAAGCTTTTCAAAGAATATGGTAAGTATTGCTTTTAATTTAACACCCTAAACATCTTAATTTCCATGACCTTTTTGCTTTCATACATTTTGCACATTTTATCTAGTTACATATGTATGTAAGATACTTACATTCAAATAATAATACAATAAGGTGTAATATTTGAGAAACAATTACAATGTTATTTTAAAAAAAAATTACTTTACATTTCCTTACATTTATACTTTTACTTAGCCAACTTAAGTTTAATGATACAACATTAAAATTAATTATCTTTCTTTCAACACCAGGTAGGTAAGCGTACTTTTATTTTCTTAGCTACTGTAAAGTTTTACTTATTTCATTACACAGGTCACACATTAAAGTAGTATGAATGTCACGAAAGGTTACCCTACTATCTATGCATATTACCGATACATTAAAAAGTCAACTGACAGCATCACAGTCATAACATTGATCTTTCATAAACTATTTGCCTACTTATCGTCTAACTGTCCTACTTATTCAGTTCTTACTAAAATACTTCTGAATGTTGCTGTAATTAGTGGAATCTATTGTAAATATCCACCACCAATCCGGATCGGGCCCCATGGTGGATTATGAATGTTTACTGATTGTACCACCGGGTTCTGAATACATGCAATCGAGAGCTGAAATGCAGGTTTATTCTTAGTGTAATGTTTGAAATGTATTTTTAGGGTTCCCTACCTCCTATGAGAAAGGAACCCTTATTATGATCACCTTGTTATCCATCTGTCTGTCTGTCCATCCGTCTGTCTATCAAGGCACTTTTTCTCCGGAATGCGTAGATATATCAAGTAAAAACTTATATCAAATATGCGGGGCTACACTCTCTTTCAGCTCTGAAAAAAGCTAATTAAGTCAGCGCGATCAAAAGATATGACTGTTTATGTTGTATAATTAAATTGACACATTCCACAACTTCACAGGGGAATAAAAACCTATAGGGTACTTCCGGTTGACCTAGGATTATGAAATTTAGCAAGAAGCAATGTCTTACAGCACAAGTAAAGGAAAAAAACGGAAAACCATTACTATGTAGTTTAATATAACAAAAAAAATGCGGATTTTCTATTACAAGCTTATTATTTGCGGTTAGTGCAATAACTGTTTCTAGGGATCGGCACGGTAAGTTAGTCCTTTATCCCAGATTGTCATTAAGTTAGAGCAATAATATTATATGTTTCATAAGACTTACCAGTTTGTATGAAACCCTAGGTGCGAAAGTCCAATTCACACTTGGCCAGATTTTTTTAGTGATGGGTCTGTTCTGTTAATTTTGTAATTGAAGTATACATTAGGTCCTAATTACTTCTGATAATTGGCGCCCAACATGTGCCATGTTGGGCGCCAATTATTACTAGCTCGAAGTCAAAGGGATAGATCAGTGGGGATATGTGGAACTGCCGAAGTATTTTGGGCAAAACTACTTCCTTTGATGATATTTGAAACATTGTTAGTTTTGGGACATTCGATCTATCGTTAGCCATAATTAGCTTCCTTTGTTTATATTTTATACTAACTGTTCCCCGCGGTTACACTCGTGATTTGCAGCACCGTTTTTGCGTTTTTGACTAACGATTTCATTTTTCTTTTTTGGTTTAGGTACCTATCTATTTCCACACCCAATTTGATCCAAATCCGTTTAGCCATTGCGGCTTAAAAAGGGAACAAACACACACACAGAAACTTTCGCATTTATAATATTAGTGTGTTATAGATATTTTTTATGTCACACGTTGGGCGCCATTTATTGCGATGTGACTTATTCATAATATGATTATGTATATTTAAAACAAGTGACTGTAAAATAACGCTGATAGCATATATCCCCTTATCTACTTGAAAACTTCCCTTGTGTCTGTTAATCATGAAAGAGCCGGTGCCTTAACAATCAACTATAATGGAAAATAAAGTAAATAATTTAATCTAGAAAATTGCATTCGAGAATTTCATAACACAAAATGTGACGTCGATACCTACAGAAGTCACCCCGGGGCTTTGTGCAGCGCTCATGGCGGCGCACAGGGTGTCAGAGGAGAATGACGTAGCCTCCCCCTACTGCCTCCGAGCACCACCCCGCCCGCAAACAAACACAAAGGCGGGCGGTCCAGTCGCACCGCTACCGTCGCGGCGTGCGCACGTCTCACTCCATGCATATCCACATTCACACATCACTTAATAATGCTCATTTTAAACAAACGTATGACAGAATAGTCTCCCCATTTATAATTAAAAATTAACGCTAACAGTTTTGGTGAAGTTTTTGCGGATTGCATGGGTAGTGTTGATGCGCTGTCATCCGATCTAGTGTTGACTCGGTTCAGGTAGACTTGTCCTAAGATGTGGCAGTTTGAGGACTCTGAGATCTGCTCCATAGGGATGATACACCCCTCGCACAGCCGGCACTCGGGGCTTTCAATGCTCTCCGGAATATCGCAGTTTTCAGGTAGGCTATTGAACTTTCAGATTTAACGTTTGCGGAAATTGAACTGATTTTATCACACCGACGCGACGGGGCAGCGGGAAATGTTGCAGCGGGAAATATTGCAGCGGGATATTTGTGTTTATTTGGATTTAAATGTGCACTTCGGTTCACATAATTAATTATATTCATAACTCTTTATTGCACTGAATACTAAATTACAGTCAAGCGATAAAAAAAGATTAATTAATATAATTACTCCGCTAAAACAACAAGAAAATATAAATGCATTTGTTGGAACCAAGCTACAATTTTTTTCTTATTTTTGAATATACTAAACAAGTAACACCCGGTTCTATCATAAAAATTACACCTTGTGAGATCGGGTTAAAATAGTACAATAGGCGGCCTTATCGCTAAGCAGCTATCTCTTAGCATTTTATGGAATTTAGCGTCTTTTTACCCGCACTGCACTTTGTCGTAGCTGGTGTCACTTATGACATCAGCTTACCCGGCAGAGTCGTCGACTAGGATATCGGTGTCTGGGACGACATAGTGTCGCTGTCGTAATCGGTGTCGATTTCGGTATTGGCTATTGTGAAATCACCGGACTTTAAAATCCAATTGAATGCTCAATAGTAGTTGAATTGAATACGGCTGACATTGATCATCATTATTACATTAACATTACCTTTGTCCGCCCACTGCTAGAACGGGTGTCACCTCACTTGCATGAGGCGGATTAGATAATAATAGAGTCGTTATCATCATCATCAACCTATATTCGTACACTGCTTGAGAGCAAGAGAGAGAGTGATAGCTTAATTACTTGGGTAGCAACTAGAATAAAACGACCCAAAACACGGCTTAAAACTCTATATTTCTTCGACGTCGTATAGTTCAGCGCATGGGCGCTGATGGATTAAATCGCTCCCCGCTCATCTCGACAATTACGCCACAGTGCTTAATGCATCCCTCGTAAGTTAAGACTTGGAACAATTTCAAAAAGGCCACTAAACTTGCGGTGAATAACGTTTCTAACGGCAACCTTGCCCTCTGCCAATTGTTTTGCGTCCAAACTTGGACAATAATCGAGTGTTGTTTTCGATCTCGCAATTTCCGAAAAGAAAAATGGAAGGTTTTCATTAGATTACTACTACCAATTTGGATGATCATGGTACCATCATTTCTGTTGGCACAAACTATCCGTCTCTTTTCTTTTTATAAGGTTTGAAAATGGCAACAAATCATTTGACTAAAATACACACTAGTTTCTAACCACAGAGAAAATAAGTAGGTACCTATTTACTCAAAGTTTGTAGAACATAAATGACATCAGTGGCTACTTTTCCAAATTATTTTTACGATAATTACATGTACCTATCATGTTATCAAAACAGACTTCTTTCGAATCGTCGCCTCTTTGGTTGGTTATTATCCGACTTCAAAACAAGAGCAGGTTCTTAATTCGAGTGTACGTTTTCCTTCAAATCTTCGATATCTTCCAGCAATAGCTCATGCAACCATCGATCTTCTATTATTTTCTCGAGACTATGTACTAAAGTAAAACTCATCCATCAAAAGCTGCGCTTGTGTTGAGCTATTTTTGTTGTTGTTGTAACTTGTTCGAATTTGTAACTACATATCAAATACCTACCCCTGACTTGAAGAATGGTTTTCTCCAAGTTTTTCTTTATACAGTTCCTCTTTTTCTACCTTTTTTGTATCTTAATATTTTTAACGACTTGAACGAACTTTATTCAATAGTAGTAGGATTTTTAATCATCCCTCGCTAGACTAGCTACCTTATACTTGCCATATTATGTGGTTTGTATATTTATGCGTTAATCAGTGCTAGTCATTTACGTGTTTTTGGAATCACGAGCGATGAAAGGATTTTTTTAAATTTGTTTTTTCTGATGACGGTATAGAGATACTATTTGAAAACTAATTGATTTAGAGCCGATAAAGCCTAAGCCTTGAGCGTTTGAGCTTTAGATTCCCTTTCCTTTTTCGCTTTGATTTTGGGCAAAAATAAAAGACTTATAAATTCAAAGTAAACTGTTCCACATTATAATAATACTATGCATCCTAAGAATTCAATTCTATCTGTTAGAACTGTGTAAATTTGACATGATCCAATTACTAGATAATGGTGGGGGCTGTCCTGCCAAATGCTAATTACCAAAGCACGATGCGAGATCAACTTGTCCATCTGCAATAGCGCGTTGGAAGCTCGCCAGATAGCGCCAGCTTTTGTGTGACTAGGTATTGAAAAACCGGAGAGAGATGAATATTTTGTCAATTAAGTTATCACGGCCATAGTAAATCGTTTCTTTGTTTTGTTTATTTATTTAGGCAAAGTATGAAATACCGAGTTTTTCTTCGCTAGTCCGCATCGCTTCATTCTCTATACGCTATAAAAATCGGTGCCGCAGTATTATAAAACTTCCATACAACCTCAGGCTCGTTCATTGTTTTGGTGTCGTGCACAGATGTAGTTCTTAATAAAACAGCTTCAAATATTTCACGAATAAAAGCCAGCTGTTAGCGGCTAATGTGAATGAAAATCATTAACGTCTAATGTTTTTTTTTCATAGAAGTAACAAAGTAAAAGCTGCTGAACTCGTAAGCGTGCTTAGTGCGGCATTTAAAACTTAATAGTTAATTACAAGCCAGTTAAATCAACACTTTAAAGGAATGCGAAGGTTGTTATTATTATGATCGTGTAATTTTGAGCCGAAAGGTTGACTGCGGAGTATTAAATTGCGGTAATTGTGTCGAGGAACAGTTTCCGTCCCCGGAAAATGGAAAATTAGCTACAATTTTTTTTTTATTTAGCAACTGAAATGAAAGTTATGGCATACGAGCAGTATCACAGTGTCTACTTACTACTTAACAAAGACTAAGAACTATTCAAAACTTTTTGATCATTAAATCAAATATTCCAGCCTACACATGGACTAAGAAATGGGTTTACTTATGTTTTGTTGCAATACAAGCTATACAATTATTATACAATTATTATTTTATTTTAATCATGTGTGTAGTATATTATAAATATGTGTATATTATTATTATTATTTATTATTTATTGAGTATAGTGTGTATGTGTATTATTAAAACATAAGTATTAAATGTATTGTGACTGTTAAATACTGTAAGTACGCCACCCACCCTACTATCGAAAAATGTTTTTTACTGTCCATCCAAAGGTTGTCTGGAAGAAATCGCTTTCAGCGATAAGACCGCCCATTGTACTACCCTTGTTTACCTATTGTAATTTTTCTGTACTGTGTTTAATTTTGTTTCTGGTGTACAATAAAGAGTTTTCTATTCTATTCTATTCTATTCTACAATTAGTAAATCTTATTAATTACAACCGCATCTTCGAGGGGCTGTCATGGCCAGTTGAACTCAATATCTCACATGTCATCCAGATAAGCCAGATGTACTATGTCCTATATGTTACTTGTTGCATCCGGGTTAAAACTAGGACGTGTAAGTAGGCCAGTGACCCGAGACCCGGCCAATCTTGGCTACAGGTGGAGCTGCGCTGCATTGGTAAGCAAATATCGACATAGCATCAGGGTAGTGTTACTTACCTATATCCGGTTGTTATATCCATAGCAGTTAAGATATTTCTTGGGCAAGCTCCTTGCCCTATTGTGAGTTTGTCATTAGATTGCTGTTCTTGTATGCTTCTTTGGAAAGTAAAGAATCGTCAATGCAGAGTTTGGGCATTCCAATTGCCCATTTGCTTTCTTTCCAATGTTTGACGAGCGAAATGAAAAAAAAAATGGCTAGCGATATGAAAATAATAATATGCCTGCATTGCAGGCAAATTATTGAGAGAATATTAAAAAGAGAACGTTATACGACTGACCTATTTACGGCTGTGCAGTCTATAATTTGTTTTTTATGATAGCGGAGCGTTCATTGATAATAAGCCGAGTGAAGCCAGTGCGGAAATAATTAATATCAGAGGGAAAAAAACGAAAATGTATCTATGTTGACTTAACGGAAAACATGCCAATCACAGGAAATCTATCAATGTGTGCTATTAGGAAGTAAGATACCCCGTTTTAAATAACTTTTAATTGACTGTAAACGTTTTGCTTGAATAGTTTGCACTGTTGGTTGTGGCGTATGCCAAATAGAACAAATGTAAATCGCTGAAAGATCGATCTACAACTGAATTTTATTAAGGGATTCAGGACGCAAGCAGGAAGCTACAATAGGAAGTAGACCTACGTGTTGGAAGTAACAGACTGAAAGGAACTAATACGAAGAATTTCTTGCCTGTAAAGAATAAAATTTTTCGTTAGCAGAATATCGTGTTACTTGAAAAGCTATTCTGATAAAGTTTCCTTATGTTATTTTGTGTTAAACAAGAAGCTATGAACGCGAAATACGAATAGAGTGGAATCAGTATATAATATGGCACCGAAACCGAAGCAATTTCCTGGGCACAGCGGTTGACCAATATTTGTTCAAATAAGCTTTCAAAACTGACTAATATTTGCGCAAATAGTTTCCAGCTAGGTATTTACTTGCACCTTTAGTTTTATGGCAAGTGTGTTTCTTTTTGTACTCAGTAATGGATTAGAATTTGCTACTCCTTATTCTACTATGTTTGGTATTTTCAAGACTGACGCTTGGGGATCTTTTGTGGCTTAGGAATGCAAACACAAGTTGATTTTAACCATAATTGATATTACTATTAGCTTGTGGTGATTATAAAAACCACGTTCCTTATAAATAGATATGTGAGTTAGATAAATATGTTAAAACAATGTAGATTCACCTCTGTAAATGTTCACCAAACTAATATCATACGGTGTTGTCCTACCTATGACCTTTTATATGAGCTTTTTCTAACAAAAACAAACCAATTCTGCTACCTTTTGCTTTGAACTTTCTCCACGATAATTGAATTACATCGTTGAAAGTTCCATCACAAGGTTTTTTTGAAAGCTTGTTACGTTTACATATCATTATACACCATTTAAATTGGAAAACCAGGATTCCAGTGAGTTCTTTTTTACACTGAAAACACACACACCTCTGTGTTTATAATTTTACGGATAGCGAAAAGTCGCACTGCTGTATTGTCAATTTTATCACACTAGTTGTGTAAAAACATATGTACGTAATTATCACTCGCTTTTCGGTGAAGGAAAACATCGTGAGGAAACCCACATACCTACCCGAGAATTATTTCGTAGGTTGGTATGTATCCACCAATCCGGACTTTTCCCCCGTGGTGGAAAATAGCCTAACCCTCCTCACGAAAGTGAGGAGAGACCCGTGCCCAGCAGTGGGACGTTATGGGTTGATGATGAGATGTGTGCGCCCGCACAGCTGATTGAGTTTAGTTACGACACAACGCCAGTAAACAGTAAGCACACGTTGTGTAAAGATTCGCAAAGAGCCAAAAAAAGTAAAACTGTTCACCAGTGAACGTGTTAAGTGGCTGGTATTTAACAACCGAGCTGGTGGTTTAGGCGTAAGACAGATCAATGGAGCGCGCTGTTAGTGTCTGTGGCGCGCCGTCAGTTTGACATATTTTGTATGAAAAAGGCATCGAGTAACGTTATGCAGCGCGCCGTATGCCGCGTATCGCTCGCCGCGCAGCATTAAATGGTCTTACGCCTTAGACCATACCGCTACTATTTTGTTCTACAAAGAACCTAATGTTTGAAACCTCAAGGTTGTAGTGCTGCTCGCGTGAAGCTGCCCTACATGGCTCACCGATACTTATCGCGCTTACTTACACAACCTCGCGTGAGAAATGTTACTTTTCATTAGCAATTTAACTTTTGCTCTTTAAAACAAGTTGTGGCTAACTTTACTAGAATTACCAGTAGGCGTTGCGCGATTCTTTGTCTTCGCATTAATTCGACGAATAAAACTTAAATAAGGTGTAGGAGTAACTTACGTTGGCGCCTTTCAATTAGCAGCAGCAGCGAAGTCCATACTCTCAGAAGGTCTAACATTCTCGTCTATATTAATGTGGAAGGGTGGAACGATCCCATAAATCCTGCTGACGCTATGGCTGATATTATCAACTAGTTAAATATTAACTCCGACGTGGGTAACACGGCGGGTGACAGTTGAAATGTCAGATATAAAGCTACTGCGGAGTAGGATGGCGTGAGGCACGATATGGCGCGACTGCTGCTTCGAAAGCTCATCATTTATTAATCCAAGCACGCAATCAGTATCGTCTTATATCTAGAGTATGGTTTGGTAGAGCTTTTGGGTCAGAAATAATTGGTATCGCAACCATTAACCCACATGAAATTCATTTGTAACTTACATTTAGATTCATGTGGTGACTGTAAAGGCTTTCTTATTGAACAAAATATGTAACATCAAGATCAAAATAAAAAGAATTTATTCGAACGGGTTTTAATACTCGATTAATATCGATGCTTTGACTCAAATCTACAGGAACACAGGGTTCCGATCAAGCGGAAATGAATCCCATTTGAAATAGACCATTTTCTGCTGCCACCGAATGATTCCCCCACATTATGATCAAAACCAGAGTTCCAAATAGCCATAAACCTAATGTTACCAGTTTACCGATTCATTTCGGCGGCAGGTCACGGCCCTGAGGGTTAGATTACGTGTCTGAAGGTGTTTGAATATGCTCCACGCTGTCTGCCCCGGGATCCCTGGCTCCGCAGCCGCTTCCGATTTGAATACTTAATGAGAAACGTCGATCATACCCTGTAATAGTTCCTCCTAGATCGGTAGTTAAGTTAAGCTCTATGCTATGTTTATCGCAGAACTATGTCTCTATTTGAACAGGTCTAATTGACGTTAAATCAAAATCAGTTTATACGACAACATACTAAGAATAAAGCTTCTTGTTGGTTTATTAAAATTTAACTTATTCGCAACTGTTCATCCATCCTAAATGCTCAATATTTTAAGTGCAACTAAAGCTAAACATAACTTGTATGTATAATGCTATTCATATTATGAACAGTATTTATCTCGTCCTATTGATATGCAGCACCTTAGTAGTAGTTGTTTTAATAAAAAAAAGGCTTACATTATTGTAGTATCTACCGTTTGAGCTTTCTTTACAGTTATTACCTTTTCGAAATGGTTCGAAACTGTATCGTCCCAGATTATAAGATAAAAGAAAAGTGGATGTACTAAAAGAAAAGCGCTCGTTTGTATATCTATGTATAGGATCTTCCAATGTCCCTTGCGCCACACTCTGGAAATAACATTTGAACGTTTCCGTGCTTCGGAGGTCACCCTAGTTGTAATCGATTGAGTAGTCCTTAAGCGATGCCAGAGGTCCTTGGACGGCCTGAGGAACTCTTACACCAAAAGACACCACTTCCGCCTTCAAGATCCACAGAACCGTACCTATAACAAGTATTATCTTCCTTTAACAAGTCAAAGCGTGTATTATGTTGGAAATCGCGAGAGAAAGCTTTCTTCTACGTGTATGAAAGACGGTTTCAGTTTTTTTTTTGTTTACCTTGGTGGCTTCTTTCAAAGGCCCTTTTGTCCTTTTATGGTGTACATTTTTTTATTCTCGCTTAGATATCTAATAAAATAAATATATAAATAATATATTTCTTATAAGTTGAATCAAAAACAAACAATCCTAATCAAAAGTTTATAAACTCCAACTGAACCCATCGCGTGTCTCAATTACGTAGAATATTTTGCTTTCTTTTGTTTCAACTGTACGCCTGATGAATATCACGGACTCCTTACTGTGTTTCCTTGAGTAAAAGACATTAGATCAGGCCTTTGAATAGTTTATAAATAAAGTTTTAAGTCCCAGTTTAACTTGTCATATCGTCTCAACGAATAGCTCTGGCTCTGCGAATGAATTGCCTGAAAGCGCGATGCCGTTTCAGAGATACGGGACCCTTATGACAAAGGTTGGCCTACCTTTGGGATATCAATTGTTATTCTAATCTATTCACGTTTCAAAACCTTTTATTCCTAAAATACTTGCTATGGACTTGCATAACTGTCTCCGAGGAACATTAAAGTACGCCGCCGTGCCATCATAGTCACCATTAGTGGACGAGGTCAAGGTCGCCGGTTCCCTAGCAACGCCACCGACAACAGAGCCCTAATGCTTCCAAGACATGAATTTTGCATTAAGTGTTATTAGCCATAATAATACACCTAGAAATGGTGAAGTTTAATGTGCTAAACATAACATTGGCGGCCCCAATTTGGGCGCCATTATTACTTAACAGTCTTTTCCATCGAGAATTTCGATAAACGTTGTTTAATCGTTTATTATTGTATTTCTCTTCATGTATGTGAGGAACAATAGTAGATTGTACCACAAGGGAACAAAATAATGTATTTACGGCGAGAGCGATTTTTGAATCCAGAGCGAAGCGAAGGATTCTATAGTACAATCCCGAGCGTAGCGAGGGGTTCTAGAGTAGAATCCTAAGCGTAGCGAGGGAGTCAAAGTACTTCGCTCGAGCTTAAATAATTTTGTTACCGTGTGGTACACGATACTTTTCATCCCAAGCTATGAGAAAATATTCATCATATGAGAAAAAAATCCTATGACGTGACAACGTCTAATAAATCGATGAACGCCGGCTTCATGCACGAAAAAGTTGACACATTGTCTCGTAACGCTCATTGTCCCGTTACGCTCACTGTACGCTTGCGCCGCATCTATCTCTCTTCTCTTCTTGACAGGTTAATTATTCATTCATTTTAAAAATCTGATTACTAGTATAATTTTAAGTATTTATTCTTTTATTATTAAAAAACTATTCATTTTTGTTCATAAAAGTATGCAAGCACTTCATCAATGTTATGTTACGACGTTGTCACGTTAAAATATCGTCCGTAAACCAACTTTACAGACAACCAATTTTTTTAATTTTGGATAGCCAATGCCTCGTCGGCACGTGCTGTTTTTTTTTATTGCCGGCCAGGAGTTTATTGAAGCGAATTGCGTTCAAACTTTTTAACTAAACAGTGTTCCAAATTCAAAACTCATTTCGTCACTGTTATTAAGTGCGCGGAAAAGACCCACTTTGCTCGCACTTATGTAGGAGCAAAGTGCGACTTTTCGAATACATGGGATGAAAAGTAATATTTAAGGCTAAAAGGTAATCCCCATGTTCAATAAAACACTCCTAACACAAAACAAAACGGATGTACTTATTACGTAGGTTTTTCTATCACTGCTTAGTTTTTAACAAATCCGTAGTTATCAAATATTATCTCTAACAATGTTTTGGGAAATGTACTGAAAAACTGAATAAATAAATACAGTAAGTACTTACCTATGTTGTAGTCTATGTATCTGACAGTATACGAAGCTCATCATGGCGCCGGTATTGGACGTAGAAATCCGATTACAGTCGTAATTGAACGATAAGCTTCGACAGGGCGTTGGTTGGCAGACCGCAGCCTGCTGCGGTGACATAATATAGCGTGGCAGGATTTATAGAACGGCCATCCGTTCTGGGGACTAAGTGATGGCGGTAACAAAGGAATTCTACGAATCGTTAATAATCTTTTGTAGATTTAGGCTTATCCATAGGCTTTGTAATTCTTCTGTACTGTGTTTATTTTTGTTTCTGGTGTACAATAAAGAGATTTTCTGTTCTATTCTATCCATTAAAATTATGAAGACTAATTTTAGTTCTCAAAGTAGTTAGTTTATCAGCATCAGACAGGCTCTGTTGTATCCGACTATGTGAAGATAATGTTATTTAATTTTTTTCGGATCAAACCGTCACTTTTTTTTTTAAATTAACCTTCTTCCTGACTCCATAATGAGAGGTATTGAGTTCAGTGAGATATTTTTTTATGGGTTTGACAGGTGTCGATTCTAATAAGTCACAGACGTCACAGTTTAGGAAAGTAATACTAAATTTGGTTCAAAGCATCAAACCGAAATCAACTGGTTTACAAGCAATCAGGCGGCGAGTTGGCGGCTGGTTGTAAACCTAATTGTCTTTATCCTTTGTCGCAGGCATCTCGACGCTCTCAGGGTGTGGGACTCCAGAGCACTTGGACCGACTGCCAGAGTTGCCGGCAGCGGAGGAGAAACGCCTGCGACGCGCGGCGCACATACTGCAGCAGCGCTTGGTGCTGCGCCAATGGCTTGCAACGCAGCGTCTGCAGCACGCTTACACTAAGTACGTCACTAGAGAGTCTTTTTTAACCCCCGATGCCACCTATAACCTGTGTCTATCTGTGGGATCGAAGCTCCGAAACGGATGGACCGATTTTGATTTAGCTTTTTGTTAATGGTGGCTGGCGCAAGAGTGTTCTTAACTATGATTAATTTACAAAAGTAAGCAGCGCATCAGAAATTCAAAACTATTACTGATCAAAAAAGTCTTCTACATTGCTGGCCTACGCACTGTCTACGAGAAGCGTTTACATACTTGAAGAGAAGCACTTGCTGTCAAACATTCTAACTTTCAAATCGGTTAACCTGCACCGTAAGCTTTTGACAGCAGCTCATCTACGCTTTGTTAACGTATTATAAAGAGCCAACGTTTCCTAATGGACGGTCAAAGTTTTCGAACCCGACAGGCTAAGTTTCGAAAACCACGCGTTTTCAATGGAAACGTTCTAGATTTTATAGCGTTTTCGAACCTGTCATTAATTTTTCGTCATTAAGTGCCTATAATAGTCTAATATTATTTGTATTTTGGTGATGAGGTGAAGCTACGTTTTGCAGCCATAAACCAGTCGACTCCAGATTCCTGTGTTCAAGTCCCAAAACGTTCGACCGCACTGGCTGGAAGAAGTTTCTTTAATTAACATTTGGGGTTATCAGTGGAGAGCCAAGCCAAGTTGAACCTACGTACATTAAGCCCGGTGCTTGGACTAGTGCAGATTAAAACTTAGACAATTCCGCAAGTTTCGGGTGGTTTCGAAACGCCGTCGATTAATGTGATATTAGCGTTGAACTTTTAAAAGTTATTCAGTTTCAAGGATATATGACGAATATTAGACAACGCGTCAAAACTTGGGCGTGACTCGTAAAACTCCTCCAGGCTGTATAACATTAAAACTTTATTCCCAGAATAATATTGCTCGTCTTGACCCAATATCGATACTCAAAGATGACAGGCCATATAGTTCTCCAACCTTTAGTAACCTTGAAATAAACGAAGTTAGAAAAGTGTGTGTATGTTTAGGTTTCTATATTATGTTCCGACATTAGTTCTAGCAAAGTATATCGTTGGCAGATAGAAAACGCAATTATTCTTAATAAGGCAGTTTAGTGAGAACCAGTTCGAGGTAAATCTCCCAAGCAATGTGAATTTCTTCACTCACTATAACCTAAATCATTGAGCCAATAAAGCAACATTGAAAATTTATAGAAAAACACAATCCGAGTCTGTTTAACGAGCCAACGCGTTTCCATATTCATTGCCCAACCCCCCCCCCCTCCCTCCCTCTAGTGGGGGGCGGCAACTCTGGCAACAAAGGGTATTGAAATTTTTATCTCCTGAATCCACTCGCTTAATAATCGAAGCAACAATATTTAAGAGCTATCGAGTGTTGTCTTATTTCTGTTCACAAGTTGCTGCTTCGAAGTCTGTAATTTGAAAGCGATATTAGCTCCGCTTCTCTGAACTTTGAAGAACTACTTTCAATTATATTTTTACTAAAACGTGTACATCTGCTAAATTGGATACATTCGTCTGGAAAATTACCACATCACTGAACTTTACAGACATTCAAAGTAGGGTCAAGTGTAAAAGTTTGAAGAGACTTGGAGTAAATTGGAGTACTTTGGGCGTCAAATATCCATATACATTGTCCAGATTGCCGACCCCTCTACACTTACTGTATCTGGGACGCTCGAGAGGGCAACGGTCTCGTTCACACTCAACCTTCCGTTTGAATGTACCAATCACCGAAGCAAAGGTCCTCTCATCAGAAGCTCTATTCTTATAACAACGCTCTTGTTTGAAGCTTTATAAATTGGGAACAGCTTGAGCCTTCCCAAGCTATCAATAACCTATACCTGGCCATTGTTGCCGGATCTAGGTCAACAACGTACCTAGCCTAGCCTGGTTTGAAGCTTTAGAGCTCAAATTAATTTGACATCGATCAACCTAATCAAATTTTCTGTGCCGCCCACACTAATTATCAAAGTGTTAGGGTCGAATTGGCGTTGAGAAATCTTTATATTAATGATGTGGCCAAACAACAAACTGACTGTAAAATTTCGGGCTTAAAACAAAGATAGTTGTAAAAGTTAAGAACTATTATGGTCACTAGCATTAGTGTTAACATTGGCAACAATATAATTCTCATGTCTTATGGTTGCTTTGAGTTCGTGGTATTTCGACGTATATCCGGAAAGCACCCGAATTAAGGCGAAATTCAGTAAAGACAGTTAAATTTCCAGTAATTTCCCTTTCTTTAAAGTAGCAATTTCAATAGGTTATCTACTTTACCTACAGTACTTGTCTACTTAGATTCGCTCGACTGACTCCGACAATCGCATGCGACCCGCAATCCGGATATTGACTACGGCTGCCAGGGAAGGGTGTTTTTGAGGTTGACAGCTTAATCGGGAAACTTTTACACGTAGAAATTGTAAACTGCGACCCGCGGTTATCCGGTGCAAACTCGGCCGCACGCGATGCTCGTGTTTGTTCCCTTTTGCCATGTTTGTTTACTTTTTAAAGTTCTGATGTTGAATCGTGTTCAGTTCTGTCATAAGCAGTCACTCTTTCATAGGATAATAACATTAAGTTACAAACAAAATCAAATTTGATTTAAAGCCCTGTTCAAGTTCAAGAGTTGTTTATGGAAATTTGAGGTTTGTAGTTCAAGAGTTAAGTAGAAAGTAAGAGGTTTAGAAAGGTTGCCTAGTTCTTCTTTGCGAATTTCTGTGTCTAGCTTGTGCTCACTAATATCAAAACGAATATAGATGCTATAAAATCTAGTCTATGATTTAAAATCTCTACTGGTCTTGGTTTAAAATCACTGTTATATATTCTAAATGGCTCTCGCTTCCTCCACCGCTAGCTATAAATTATTACACCCATTTGTTATTTGTACCTACTGCCTGACTTTCGAACTGCATTTCTCTTTGTATTCGACGCTTATTTCACGTTTGCTCTTTCCGCTAATTTCAGACATTTGCAATAGGATATTCAATCTCAACCTCAGGAAGTTCTCTTGAGATTATTATTTTTATTAATATAGAAGTTAATGTTATGAGGGAGGTTTTTGTGATCTCGAAGTTGGCTCAAATTTATCGTGGGGTGGAAGTGGACTAAATAAAAGTCACGCCATTCAAAAATGCTTTGTAGTTTTTGATTTTTCAAACCAATTTTGTTTCTCATCTGTTCGACCCGAGCCGGTGAGGCATTGATCGGTGCTAATATGCAAAATATCATCATTAATATGTATAGAATGAATAGCGTTGGTGACAGTAGAGAACCTTGTGGAACGCAGCGTTAATACACATTATATTGTAGCCAGAACAATCCCATAAATTGAAAATTTAGATATCAATTTCAAGAGAAATAGTTCTCCGCTATTATATGAATACAAATAGAAAGCCCAGAAACAGCCGGCAAGGTAGATAGAAACTAAAGTTTGTTGGAAACTCCAGACAAAGCCCGAGTCTGTTGGTAACAGTTCCAGTTTAACTTTAGTATAATGCCAATATAGGGCGAGTAAAGTAACGTCACAGTATCACGTACAGTATGGACATTTGGTAGAAAAGATTAACATAGTTAGAAGTTAAATATTATATATGCTATATTCTGCAATATTGAGTGGAGCTATGCTAAATTGGCACACGTTCCGCAATTTTTGTGCGGGTCAACCCATTTGTATATAAAGCAAAAAATTTTGCATCTCTAATTTTCTCTACACTAATTGACAAAGATATCTTGGCTAAAGTAACCATTGAGTGGTCACCTCGTACGACCAGATGACGTTACGGCAGACCACACAAGAGATGGTAGGACGAGCTTTTAACCTTTGACAGAAACTAGTTGGGTGAATTGCACGAATGCCAGATTGCGCAGTAACCTTACTGTATTTGAGAATGTTTATGTTCCGAACGGCGCGAACAATAATCTCAGTCGTATATAACGTGCAGACAATGAGCCTAAACACACAGAAGCGCGCTACATCGTGTTTGGGAATCCTCACGCTCTCGGAACTCTTGGAAGTCTCACTTCGTGAGAAACTTTACCCGCTAACATTCACCCTTACTCTGTTTCAATTTGTGTGGACAGTATTGAAACCTATAATAAGTACCTTCTCTCTTTCTCTTCTTAGCTATGTTTTTAACGGCCAGTTTTCCACATTATCTCTATATTATATCTTGGAACAACTAGGACACTTTTATGTTCCCTTTTTACTTCTTCCTAAAGTCATTTTCCTCGGATTTTTGTGAAGATCCATCGGCTATTGAACAAAGTAGCTATGGCAAAAAAATCTAGCCCCCCATGGATTTTAGGGTGGAGTTTGAACAATATACAAAATCCTAACTTAGATTTGTAATTTCTTTGTTCTTGAGTTGTCGAATGGTCGCCGCGAGTAACGCAGCTGTTGTCGGGGTGATCTAACTCACGTTTCACATCTTCAAAGTCATAGATCAAAGAACGCTGAAGCAAAGAGCAATCGTCAATTGAAACAAGAATCATCCGGGATTCGTAAATCACACCCCTCGAAAGTGAAAAACGTTTCCTCGTGTCGTCGGATTCAATGGAGCGTGGAAGATAGTCATATATCAGTGCTGCGGAGGGCACGTGACCCTTGTTGAGGGAGACAGGGCCGCAGTGAGGAGTCCAGATATTTATTGAAGAGTTGCCCCCTTAATTTTTATCAGATCCTTGGCATACAGGCTTTTTCGGTGGTGATATATTCATTGTATTCTGAAGATTTAGTTCAGAGACAACATATTACGTGATAACTTTACCATTTGTAAGACTTGCCTATGGAATTGGGTATTGGGTATTGGGTAATGAAGACTTGACAGCATACAACTATACTTAGATTGAATGCATGATATTTTAACAGTTGTCATAAAAGTAATCAAGATCTTTTTTTAAATGCATATGACTTTCATGGTTCTTGAAACGGCCAGCGCACTTTGTTTCCCAGATTTATCCGCGCCATTTCATAATCGAAAATTCAATATAAAGAAAAAGTTTGACCTGGAATCCCCTCCTTTAACTACGGCTTTGGATACACAAAACAGACAGGACGAAAGCTAGGCGCGTGGCCGCCCATAAATCTGAGGAATGAACCAAATATTGCCAGTAGGTAACTCAAAGGATTTAGTGCTGCTATGCCGTGACGTCTGTGTTGGCTGGAGGACTATTTATCAAAGGCTGCATATGGAACAGCTGTTTTAAAGCTAGATAAGGTAACAATAACTAGCAATATGATATCTCTAACAGAGACATTTGTATTGCTTCGCAAATTACGTAGTTAGAATTGTTATTTCTCATCAGCCCATATCGACCCATAGTTTTTTTTTATATTTTACACTCAACATTTAGAACAACTTAATAATGCACGGCGCGGCCAAATATTGAATCTAAAACAGGTTGATAGTGGAATTGATTTTTCTTTGTACACTGGACAAACTAAAGACATAACCAGTCCCACCCAACCGTGTTCGATCATCGTGCAATGCTGTTTCTAGACAGAATCTCCCCAAATGACGTTTACAAAACCCAGTCATTATACAAGAGAAGAAAGACCCGCTCGAATAACGTTTAATACCGCACATAAAATTAAATATAACTCTTTTCATAATTAAAATCTGAGTCATGACCGCCATTTATACTTCCAGCTGAAAACGCAGTAAGTACTCAGTTTGATTTAACTACTGCTTCATATCCCTTTTAAGCCCAGCCCTTAATCCTTTAAGACGTACTTAGTAAAAGGTCGGCCGACTCTGCACGCGCCGGCCAGATGGTTAAAACAACTAAATACATCGTAATCTGTCCCCGAGGGTTGAAAGGTTTATAATTAATTGCCAAATCAAAGAGAATTTTAGAACTTCGTGTTGGCGGGAAATTTTAGATACACTTGGAGGCGTCCAGGTCCTTCGTCCGACGTCCAGCCCCATAACGATTGCACTGCCATCGAGAACAAGGGTTGCAAAGTGTTGCGCAGCACTTGCACTGCGCTAATCATCCTCTCTGTAGACATTTTGCTGACATTGTGTGTGGTAACACTGAAAGGGACAACTTCAGACTGCAACATTCGGGGCTCTGTCGATGCGTTGCCTTTTCTCTAAAATTATTTTCACACTTCTTTTGAAGAGCCTCATATTATAATACCGCTGATAAATATCTCTTAGTAGATAGATGTGACGTGGTTTCCGCATGTGCTCCTCGTGCAGCGATCATGAATTGCTTGTCCATTACCGAGCTTCGACAATATCAATCGATATTCCGTGACTTTGTGACAAGCTTAAAACTTCACGGTTGTAAGTTCCGCTTGCACTTGGTACTGCGTGGCGAGTTCACAAGTGGGTCAGGCGGGGATTACACGAGCGCTCGCAAACTGTCGCAGCCTCCTCTTTTGAAATTTAGTTTTAAACTTATGGAGTTCGTTAGTGAGTGGTTAGTGCCAAGTCAAATTTTCCTGCTTATTTTATGCAAGCTTTTTGGCTAATTTGATACATCTGTATACAGCCCTATAGGTTGCAATCCAATTGGAAATCTAACATCAATGGTTATTATCTTAATTGCATTCATCCCAATACCACCAGGTACCTACGCCATTCGAGTTAATTAATTTTGGTGGAAACCGCCAGTTTCTCCTTTAACAATACCATTAAATTCTATGAAAATACTCTTGGGTTAAACCTTTTAAAATTGCGGGTAGTCTGAAGCGCGCGAGACGGTGGCGGTAATGGCGTCGACATTAATTATTCCCTGACCGTTAATTACTTATCTCCATTAGTCTCATTAGTCATGTAAAGGAGTTAGTTTTGTGCATCGCTATTAAATTGTATTTTGAAAGACTGACTGACGAACGGCGACTGCGATGTTTAGTAAAGGCTGCGGGTCGCAAAGTACAACAATAAATAAACTGGAAATAAATAAATAAACAATGATTGTGAGTTTTGAGGAAAAAATTAATACGTTTTTAAACATTTTAAGAATCTTTACCTAACTTAGCTAATTCTTGGCGGATAAGATGTTGCTAGATATGTAGACACATCGTGCACGTTTTTATAAAGAACAACTTATTTTTTTAGACTCAAGGTTAGTTCAATGGCAAGTGCTCTATATTTACATAAACAGACAAAAAAATTAAAAACGAACAAAGTATACTGTGCCAAACCTCCCAAACCTCCCCTCTCACAATATTGCATGCTGTAGGCTCCCATGCAATACAGGGTATGATCAGTTGCTCGTGCCAACGATTTGGGACAAGCTCGTTATATAATGGTAATACCAGAGGCCTTTGAGTATTATTGTTTTTAATATTTTGGGTATTTGTGCGCAGGGAGAGATGGCGTAAAATCTCCCTATACTTTTTCCTGCTACAATCTTTTCGAGATCTGTTTGAAAGCTATTTAACAATCATAACATGCATAACCTACTGGTAACAACAATTTAAGTAAGAAAATCTAAGCGTCAGCTCAACTCCTGTAAATAAAAAGACTGTCAGACGAGTGTTTTGTGTCAGTAAATGTCAACTCAAAGCACAATACGATCCCTCCAACTACGTAACAGGGGTTGTGTAAGTCCAGAATTAAATTCCTGCACGTCGCTAATCGGATTGCTGGCTGTATTGAAATCTGCGCGTGTCACCGGATTAGTACGACTGTGAATGGCGCGCCTTAATTGAATGACGTCACTGATGCCAACGGCGAAACGCTGCGCCGATAAGATTGGCTTGGATTGGATTGAACAAAAAAGTTGTGGACATATTTGTCCACAACTTTTTTGTTACAGGGTGTGGTATTCCACACCCTGGCCCTCCGTACAACAGCTGGGTTAACAACTCACACGTATGTATAAATGACGTTTCTTTGTACATGCGCCAAAATAGTTAGTAAGTTCTCAAAGAGAGAGTTCTACGCTACCAAAACAAAAGACAACCCGCTTGTATGAAGGTTCATACTAACCCGTTTGTCTATTGTTATTTGGGCGTGTAATATTGACTGACCTCCCAATTACCCTCCGGATTGCGGGTAGAGGTGCGGGAAGCGGATCGTGGGGGTGAAGTGTCCATTGATCCATTCTGTATGTCCATATATGCCTTCTGACGCTTCATTAAATTAAATTGTACAAAACCAAATGTAAAGCAAATTATTGTGGGATTCGTTTGATATTGCTATTTCATACTGTGAAACGAACGGTTGAAGTATATTCAGTTAATTAAATTCTAAAACCGTTCCAGTACAAATGGTACAACCTATTTTTAACTGTGCTTTGAGTTAACGGACATAATTTGTCTATTTTCGAACGGAACTGTGACATTTACCCCAATAAAGCTTTCTGCTTATTTTGGAAAATTGGAGTTTGTCGTTGGAATAGATAATATCTATGCCGACTAAATAGGGAGCTTTACGTTCCGGAATAAGCTTGACGGTATTTCTCTAGAAGTAGTTATATATAGTAAGTTATAAGATGTAATTCACAATTAAAGTTATAACTCTATAGATAGATAAACTGTTTAATAAGATAATGTAGAAATATATAGTCTTAATTCCGCCTAAGTTGTCTGATGAATGTATGATAGGACTTTGTTGGAAGATGTAACCCCTATGACAAATCTATCCGTTTAAAAATCTAAATCCCTACGCAACCCTTAATTTATCTGAAGACCGAAACAACTCTGACGTGTCACCCCGTACTTAAATTGACCTAACGTAAAATAAATAGACACGGCCTCCGGCCTTATCTACTTATTTTACTCCTACCTATCTACCTTCACAGAAAAAAAAAAACCCTGACTTACTCCTTCCCAAATTCCCATCAAACATCGACCGACAGCAATACGACATGTGTCGATGTTTGATGGGAATTTGGGAAGGAGTAAGTCAAGGTTTTTTTTTCTATTAACTAGATAAACTCTTTATTGAAACACCACATAACAAAGAAAACTCTATTAACCTTCCCCCCCCCCCCCTCTCTTTTATTATTTCTCTATTATTAGTTTAATGAAGTAAGTGTAACATAAGTAACAGGTGCATTATTTTCTATTTCCAATAACATAGTTTCTGCGGAAGAGTAATGGCAAATAAATTCGCAAAAGTTTTCAATGATTGAATAATGCTGACGTCAGCGACGAAAGTGGTTCGCTCCGATTTCCGAACCAATATTGTCAATTCCTGATTGCTTCCATAGCGGCTCTATTGTTTGCTGAGAGGAGTCTAGTGCTGTTTTTGGAGTTTTTTTATTTTATTTCACTTAGTGACCAGACGAGAAATTCGTTCACCTGATGGTAAGCGCTACGCCTGCCCATAACAGTTACAGCACCACCCAGGACACTGTATTGTATAATCCTGCGCGGCACTGCACTGCGCTCGTCACCCTGGGACATCGGCTGCAAAGTCTCATTTGCCCAGTAATTTCGCTGGAAACAATGTCCTTCAAACCGGAATACAGTAATTTTTGCACACTACTGCTTGGCGGATGAATATCTGGCGGCGGTGTGGTACTTCCCCAGGCAGTCTCTCGCAGAGGAGGCCTCCCACTACATAAATATAAACGCTAAAAGCTAATAACACTAGTATATAACGCAAAAAAAATAAAATTTCATTCAAATCCCACCATAATTACCTCATAATTACCTTAATCGGCGACTTTTTAAAGGGCAAAAAATTTCAGCATTCATCCGACCATATCTAATTTGATCCGGATATTTCCGCGGGTCGTTTATCAAACGCCCCTCACGGCCCATTAGCCAGGCCCAGGCCGTGACCCTTTTAATAGACCTTTAGTTTTCCGCGTCTCGGTAAACAAATCCAATCGAGCAAAAGAATTGGGGTATTCCTTGGTACCAGTGAATCGGTATTTCCTCTGGGAGTCCTTGGATAGGGTCCTGGATAGGTCCTGGGAGTCCTTCTGTGCATTAGACTGAGGCAGATTGGTCTGTCCCGTGGAAAAATCTTCACTAAGTGCTATCTTAACTCCAAATCAGATTGGGTGGTGGATTAGGGGTGCCCCCCTACCTCGTGTTCAATCTGCTTTCGAAACTGCAATACATATGGATAAGAGTTTTCCTTCAATTCTCAAGAGATTTTAATGTGTTATGCTCCTTTGAATATCAGAAGTGGGCTGACAATATAAAATGTTTTATGATCGGAATTTCGGGAGGCCTTTACGAGGGAATCCGGCCGCGCTCGCGTGAATCGTGAAATGCGAAATTATTTTCTTCTATATGAGCGAGTTTGCCCGAGCTTTCGTTAAGTGTTTATTTTGAAACGGGTGTAAGAGCTTTGGGATTTGGAATATTATAAATGAGACTACCTTTTCTCACAAAAGTTCCAGCCATAAAATGAAACACCTCGATGTTAACTAAAAACATATGTCTGTAAAACCCCAAATTCTAAATTAAAAATCATGTGGAAATAGAAGGGTTGTATGAAATAAAAAAAATCAAACTTAGATTCCGCCTTAAAAAACGCAGTTACAATAATTGAATCATGTTCTATTTCGATTTTCAATGGTCATCTCTTTGATATTTCCAGACTCCTCAGCCTGGATGTATCCTCTCTCGAGGACGTATACTGGCTCGAGGACTCTACCGCACGCCATGTCTTGGACCCCAAAGACTTCAATGCGTGGTCAGCAGCCCGGCACGGCCTTCCTACTGGAAAGGAGGCCCTCGTCACGCTGAAAAGTGACCTGTGGAACACCGTGGTCAAGAACAGCAAGCACCAGGATGCCTGGACTTGGGGTGAGTAGGAAAAACTTGTTATTGGACTTGTTCTCCAACCATATTTTAGTGTTCATAGTAAGGTGCCCTGTAAACGCAAGATTTGATCTGGTTATTTGGGAACGAAAGCAGCTATTTGCATTTTGTCATATTTATGACGTATTAATTTATTAATCGTAGCAGCCGTAGTTGTCGGAGTTTTGCCTTCTAATCTGCATGGAAGAACAACTAACCAATGACTCAGTGACGAACGCAGTGCCGCGCAAGATTTGCCGAAGTTCTAAGTGGCACTGCAAATGTTAGGGTCTGGTGCTAACTAACAGGCGGGCGGCTTGCTCGTCTCGTACAAATCTGGTGGGTGTGTTGTCTAGGGGGCATGCTCGTGGTGTCGGTGTCGGTGTGCGGGCTGGTGACGCTGGCGGCGATGACGCAGCCGTCGCTGGCGCCCGAGGCGAAGCACTCGCTGCTGCAGTACGTCACCGGGAAGTACCTGCATCCCTCCAGCTGCAGGGTGAGTCGGGGGCTTTGCTAAGACGGTGGTGGAGTCTTACATCGCTGTTTTTCGAAGTGCATCTTCTGGAACACTCCTATGGATTATGCAATATTTTTCAGGCGTTTCTGGGTCAAGGTGTTAACAAGAATCTGAAGAGTCCCATTTAAGATTGACAGATAGGAGCTAAGTCCCGTAGTCCTTTTTAAAGGAATTCAAGTATTAAAATAAGATAATGTAGAAATATATAGTTTTAATTCCGCCTAAGTTGTCTGAAGAATGTATGATAGGACTTTGTTGGATGACGTAACCCCTTTGACAAATCTATCCGTTTAAAAATCTTAATCTCTACGCAACCCTTTATTTATCTGAAGACCGAAACAACCCTGACGTGTCCCCCGTACTTAAATTGACCTAACGTAAAATAAAAAGACACGGCCTCCGGCCTTATCTACTTATTTTACTCCTACCTATCTACCTACACTGGAAAAAAAAAAAAAAAAAAAAAAAAAAAAAAACCTATCCTATGTATTGCTGTCAGTCGATGTTTGATGGGAATTTGGGAAGGAGTAAATCAGGTTTTTTTTTTTTTTTTTTTTTTTTTTTTCCAGTGTAGGTAGATAGGTAGGAGTAAAATAAGTAGATAAGGCCGGAGGCCGTGTCTTTTTATTTTACGTTAGGTCAATTTAAGTACGGGGGACACGTCAGGGTTGTTTCGGTCTTCAGATAAATAAAGGGTTGCGTAGAGATTAAGATTTTTAAACGGATAGATTTGTCAAAGGGGTTACGTCATCCAACAAAGTCCTATCATACATTCTTCAGACAACTTAGGCGGAATTAAAACTATATATTTCTACATTATCTTATTGATTATGGATTTCCGCAAAATAACGCCTGATTCTATTAACTAATTCAAGTATTGTTCTTCTCAAGCTTTCGTTGTCATCTCGTTTAGTCACCTTCTCGAATCCGCAAATGTGAATCGTTCCCGGTGTTCCTTCCAGGTGGAGTGGGACTGGCAGGAGCCGCAGCCGGTCGGCGAGACGATGTGCTTCACAGTGCACTGCTTCCAGCGCAACGGGCAGCCCTATCCCGTCTGCGATACCGATAACCTTGAAGTCACCATCTCCCACGGCACCAGAAAGGTAGTCAACAAGGCCGGCATCCGGATAGGATCTCTTCACATTTTCGTTGGTATCATACACGTTCATCGGACCGCTAAGCGAAAGTAGTGATCGACATTTCGGGTCGCCACGCCATAATCATTACGATTTTGCAGCAAATAGCTACTGTGATAGAGCTGGGATCGGGGGATCCGGCGCTGGCCAACCAGGCGCGCGCAAAGTTCACCGTCAGGACCGCCGGAGTGTACCTCGTCTCCATCACCATAGGTGAGTCGAGCCGTTATCGCGTCAGAGTTTGGGGGCGGAATGACGCCTATAAGAGGCGAGCGTGATGTTTTATGGTTTCTCCTAGAAGTTTGAAAATGTTCCGTTCCCAGGCGGCGTCCCGGTGGCGGGCAGCCCGTTCCGCAAGTGGTTCACGGCGGGGCGCGTGGAGGCGCGCCGCTCGCGCGTGGCGCGCGCGCACTGCTCGCTGGTGTGCGTGGCCGAGCGCGAGCGCCACGTGCACCTGCACCCGCGGGACCAGTTCGACAACCCCGCGCCGCTGCCGGACGACACCGCGCCGGTAGGTGTGCCACGGGCCCCGCGGGGCGGGGAGGCGCGCCGCTCGCGCGTGGCGCGCGCGCACTGCTCGCTGGTGTGCGTGGCCGAGCGCGAGCGCCACGTGCACCTGCACCCGCGGGACCAGTTCGACAACCCCGCGCCGCTGCCGGACGACACCGCGCCGGTAGGTGTGCCACGGGCCCCGCGGGGCGGGGAGGCGCGCCGCTCGCGCGTGGCGCGCGCGCACTGCTCGCTGGTGTGCGTGGCCGAGCGCGAGCGCCACGTGCACCTGCACCCGCGGGACCAGTTCGACAACCCCGCGCCGCTGCCGGACGACACCGCGCCGGTAGGTGTGCCACGGGCCCCGCGGGGCGGGGAGGCGCGCCGCTCGCGCGTGGCGCGCGCGCACTGCTCGCTGGTGTGCGTGGCCGAGCGCGAGCGCCACGTGCACCTGCACCCGCGGGACCAGTTCGACAACCCCGCGCCGCTGCCGGACGACACCGCGCCGGTAGGTGTGCCACGGGCCCCGCGGGGCGGGGAGGCGCGCCGCTCGCGCGTGGCGCGCGCGCACTGCTCGCTGGTGTGCGTGGCCGAGCGCGAGCGCCACGTGCACCTGCACCCGCGGGACCAGTTCGACAACCCCGCGCCGCTGCCGGACGACACCGCGCCGGTAGGTGTGCCACGGGCCCCGCGGGGCGGGGAGGCGCGCCGCTCGCGCGTGGCGCGCGCGCACTGCTCGCTGGTGTGCGTGGCCGAGCGCGAGCGCCACGTGCACCTGCACCCGCGGGACCAGTTCGACAACCCCGCGCCGCTGCCGGACGACACCGCGCCGGTAGGTGTGCCACGGGCCCCGCGGGGCGGGGAGGCGCGCCGCTCGCGCGTGGCGCGCGCGCACTGCTCGCTGGTGTGCGTGGCCGAGCGCGAGCGCCACGTGCACCTGCACCCGCGGGACCAGTTCGACAACCCCGCGCCGCTGCCGGACGACACCGCGCCGGTAGGTGTGCCACGGGCCCCGCGGGGCGGGGAGGCGCGCCGCTCGCGCGTGGCGCGCGCGCACTGCTCGCTGGTGTGCGTGGCCGAGCGCGAGCGCCACGTGCACCTGCACCCGCGGGACCAGTTCGACAACCCCGCGCCGCTGCCGGACGACACCGCGCCGGTAGGTGTGCCACGGGCCCCGCGGGGCGGGGAGGCGCGCCGCTCGCGCGTGGCGCGCGCGCACTGCTCGCTGGTGTGCGTGGCCGAGCGCGAGCGCCACGTGCACCTGCACCCGCGGGACCAGTTCGACAACCCCGCGCCGCTGCCGGACGACACCGCGCCGGTAGGTGTGCCACGGGCCCCGCGGGGCGGGGAGGCGCGCCGCTCGCGCGTGGCGCGCGCGCACTGCTCGCTGGTGTGCGTGGCCGAGCGCGAGCGCCACGTGCACCTGCACCCGCGGGACCAGTTCGACAACCCCGCGCCGCTGCCGGACGACACCGCGCCGGTAGGTGTGCCGCGGGCCCCGCGGGGCGGGGAGCTCATGGTACCATCTCACTGTCGAAACGGCCTGTCTCGCCGTCTGCTCCGATGTGTTCTCTCGCTCCACGTCGTCGATCGCTGACCTTGTCCCGCCTGCAGGGCTTCACGATGGAGATCAGCCCCTTGGGCGGCGAGATCGACGAGAAGCTCTCCGCGTCGGTGACGTTCGCGTTCGACGCCGTGAACCAGCGCGTGACGACGCGCGTGACGTTCCCGCGCGCCGGCATCTACCGCGCCGCCATCTACTACGACGGCGTCGTGTTGCACAACGGGCAGTTCGAGTGCATAGTGCTCACCGGTGAGTGACGTGACCTTGCACTACGTTGGGGGAGCATTTTAGAATGTACATTATTTACGAGAACTACCTGAAAGTTCCATTGAATGGTACAATCGGTGCGAGTCCAAAATGGATAGCTATTACACTAGGCAGTATGGCACAAAACTCAAAAGTCATCGTCGAGGTCTACAATAAGACACCGTTGTATGTACAGCGAGCGACACGGCGACGGTGCAGCGCAACATCTCGTCCAAGCGGCACAACATCAGCTACGAGGCGCGGCTGCTGGCGCCGGGCCGCGCGCGCCGCGTGCTGTGCAGCATCAGCCCGCGCCAGCTCACCGTCAAGGACTACATTCTCAAGTTCATCCCCAAGAGGATCACGGCCTTCCGCCTCTGCCCCTCCACCAAGGTAGCTCTCGGCTGCACGAAGGCGAGTTCTGCCGAACATTTTGTGATCTTTGTTCGAACTTGTGTTTTGGCGCGCGTTATCGTGTGTACCTTCAAGGCCGGCCCCGTGTCCCTCAGCTGGTCCTGTCGCCGACGGCGGCGGGCGCGGAGCCGGGCGGGGAGTTCTCCCTGGAGGACGGCGTGCAGCCCTCGCTGCGGCTGCAGTCCCCGGAGCGGGACCTCATCGCCGCTACCTTCACGCGGCTGCTGCTGGCCAACTGTGGCGGGGAGGACACCTTCAAGGTCGGCTTCGTCCCCCGGCTTGTCCTCCGCGAAAGCGGCCGGCTGGGATGTTTCGGTTTTGTTATATTTGCAACATTATCCTCGTGCTAATGGTTTACAGGCTTTCTTATTAGGAAAAGCTCTGGCGTTGAATGGCAGAAGTCTTATAGTTCGCCTCCCTTCGGATGTTTTTGCATCCGAAGGGAGGCCAACTATAGGGCGAATTTAAAGTGGCCTATTCTAGCGAACTTCTTGTTGAAATGTAATTTTCAAATACTGCCGATTTCCAAAACGATGTGATAATACCGGAGCACCAATAATTTTTTTGTCATCGTCGGACATAACTTCCCGAATCGATTCGCTCGCGTATCGAAAGCGTCGGCCGGGGCACCCGGGCGCGCACGGTAGTGGAACCGGCCGGTGGCGTCGTGTTGCAGAACAAGCAGGACTTCTTCTACAGCGAGATCCGCAAGGCGCACGCGCGCCACGCGCACGACAAGCTGCCGCTGCGGGTGCAGCGCGCCGACCTGCTGGCCTCCTCGCTCAAGGCCACCAAGCACTTCTCGCAGGCCGACTGGTGCAAGAACTTCGACGTGTGCTTCCTGGGCGAGCAGGGTACGTGCCGCGCCGCGCCCGGCCTCCTCTGCGCGCCGGCGTCTAATGTCACGGTGGCCCGCAGGCCTGGACTGGGGCGGCGTGCGGCGCGAGTGGTTCTCCCTGGTGTGCGCGCAACTCTTCGACCACAAGCACGGCCTCTTCGTCTCCTTCCACGAGAGCGCCGGCCTCGTGCACCCCAACCCGCAGCCGCCGCGCCCGCCGCACCTCAAGGTGAGGCCGGCGCCCCCCTCCCCCCCGCGCTCCGGAACCGACACCCAGACCTATCGTTTTCTTTTTTCAGCTGAAGCACTTCGAGCTGGCCGGCAAGATCGTAGGCAAGTGCCTGTACGAGAGCGCGCTCGGCGGCTCCTACCGGCAGCTGGTGCGCGCGCGCCTCACCCGCGCCTTCCTCGCTCAGATCATAGGGCTCCGGGTGCATTACAAGGTACGGAACCATTCTCGTTTCTCGAGTTTTGCCATTTTTATAATATCTGGCACTCTATAGCTCGGAATTAGGAACGTCCGCAAAGGTGTCATAGATATTCTTTTCTCGGTTCCAGTACTTCGAGCAAGACGACCCCGAACTGTATCTGTCGAAGATCAAGTACGTCCTGGAGGCGGACCTGGACGGCGCGGAGTCCGTGCCCGAGATATACTTCTCGGAGGACGTGTACGACGCGTCGGGCCGCCTGCTCGCCACGCACGACCTCATCCCCAACGGCTCCACCGTGCGGGTGAGGCCCGCGCGCCCCCGCCGCCGCCCGGGGCTCCGCCGCCCGCGCACTGACGCCGCGATCCTTCCAGGTCCGCAACAGCTCCAAGATCCAGTACCTGGACGCGCTGGCGCAGTGGCGGCTGGCGGTGCGCTGCCGGCACGAGGTGGAGGCCTTCCTGCGCGGCCTGGCGCTGCTCGTGCCCGACAACCTGCTCGCCATCTTCGACGAGAACGAGCTGGAGGTGAGTCCCGGGCGGCGCGCGCGGGGGCGGAGGCCCTTGGGCGCTGACGCTGGTGCGTTGCAGCTGCTGGTGTGCGGCACGGGCGAGGTGTGCGTGGCGGACTGGCGGGCGCACGCGCTGGTGGCGGGCGCGGGCCGCGACTGGGAGCGCGTGCTGGCCTGGTTCTGGGCCGCGCTGGGCAACTTCACCAACGAGGAGCGCGCGCGCCTGCTGCAGTTCACCACCGGCTGCTCGCAGCTGCCGCCCGGCGGCTTCCAGGTGAGCCGTAGCACACTCGCACGGAACAAACAAACTCATTTCATTCATTCATTTTTATTACCAAAAAGCGGCTTCTACTTTGTGCAATTTTCTTTTCACTTTATACTATACATTTGAATCAAAAAAGAGGAAACTCATGAGCGATCCACCTCCCAATCGTGGAGCCCCCGCGCTCTACCCTCGACTTCACGAATGACGCCGCCGTCCGCAGGAGTTGAGCCCGCGGTTCCAGATCTGCGCGGCGGCGACGTCGGGGGCGCTGCCGACGGCGCACACGTGCTTCAACCAGCTGTGCCTCCCGGACTACGAGGAGTACGAGCAGCTGGTGCGGGCGCTGCTGTGGGCCATCAACGAGGGCGGCGAGGGGTTCGGCATGATGTAGGCGCAGGGGGTCGGCGAGGGGGTTGGCATTATGTAGGCGCAAGATACCAGAGGGTTGGCGAGGGGTTCTGTATGATATAGGCGCAGGGAGGCGACGAGGGGTTCTGCATGATGTAGGCGCCGGGAGGCGAGGAGGGGTTCTGCATGATGCAGGCGCCGGGGAACACCAAGGGGTCGGCGAGGGGTTCTGCACGATGTAGGCGCAGAGGGCGACGAGGGGTTCTGCATGATGCAGGCGCTGGGGACACGACGGGGGGGGGGGGGGGTTGGGGGGGGTTCTGCATAGTCTGTGGCGCCGCGGCGAAGTGAAGAGCTATGGCTGCTTGGATTACAGGCTCAATTCCCGTATAAAATTGACCAACTGTGCTTAGTAACTACAATTATAGAAGTTGAGAGTTTAAAACCGAGCTGTAGTACCTGAAAATGGCCTCTTTTGTGGATCCGTTTCGAAAGCTAAGCTCTATGAGTAATTTATCAAATACTTACCTTTTATTTGTAAAACGCCTTATCATAAAGGCAGATATATCATAAAGGCAGCAGAATAATCAATAATGTAGAATAAATAAAATAATGTCCTACTAGTCATTGTCAACGTTAAGCAATATTTTCTTGTGTTGTAAAATTAGAGACGTGTTCATCTCTAACTTTAAGGTTGTTGAGACTTTTCTGAGCAGACGAAACGGCTCCTAAAATACTATACCTGATGATTGAAATTCAAATAACGATGGTTCACCATTTTTTATAGACAAAACTAGCAGGTCAGATGTGTTTCTACCTATTAACCTAGTTTCAGGATCATGGAACCAATGAGAACCTGCCGTCCTTTTAATGTGCTGAGGAATTTCAATTTAAAATCCGATGTAACTTTTTTTTTGATTGAGTGACGTGACGAGCAAGGCGTCACGCTTGCCCATAATAGTAACGGTGCCACCCAGAACTTCGCATTGCATAATCTTGCGCGGCACTGCACTGCGCTCGTCAACCTGAGACATCGGATCTGAAGTCTCATACGCCCAGTAATTTCGCTGGAAACAGTGCCCTTAACCTACTGAAAATACATTTAAACTCGCCGACTATCCAGTGGGACCTTTTGCTGTTTAAAAGCTGAGAGATTTAGAAGTCATGACTAGATTTGACTTCAATGCAAAATGCGAAAAGGACGGTAGATAGAAACACAAACAAACACTGACGATCTTGAGTTTTGGCCCCTCCCGCCATTCTCCCAGTGACGATTGTAGGTAGATCACTAAACGCCGCTGAAAATTTAATAACTGCGTAGTAAAAAAAACCCTACCTCCTGCAACAGATGATTTATGCGTCTCTTTTTCGCTTATTAGCAAATTGCAAGAGAAAGAGAGATACATAATATTTTCAGGAGATCCCATTCCGTCTGAAAACATTCCATCGTGATATTCGTAATGTAGGTATAAATCACAGGTATAAATAGTCACGCCTCTCCTAAATGATAAATAAGAAAGGAATCCTGCCAAGGCGCAGTCCACCGCTGCTGGAATTGATGACCTAATGACAATAAACACGAGCTGTCGTGTAATATCTGAGATTTGTAAATGGATTCTGAATAAGAGACGCTTGTTTAATGATTACTTCATTGATCTCTTCGTTTTATTAAAAAAACGCAAACGCAGTGCCGGATTAACCACGTAGCAAGAGTAGCAGTTGCTACGGGACCCGCGCAAAAGGGGGCCCCGCATATTTAAACCCACTCATCTCTGCCTGAGCGTAATTTTAAGAGTGAAATTTAAGATTTGGTACCTATATTGAATTTACGTGAACCATTACAACTAAGTACTAAGACAGTTGTTTTTTTACCACTTTATACATAAGAACCCTTAGTAGATCAAGGGCTCTATGAAATAATTCGCTACGGGCCCCGCGCTTGCTTAATCCGACACTGCATAAACATTATATAAAATGTAAATATAAGATAACGTTATTCAGCTAAATAAAACTATTTTCCGTCAATTTATTTCGCGATACTTCTGTAGGTAGTTGATATTATTTATGTAGTATTGTATACCTACTGTAGTGACTCCTATGATGGAGTTTCCTATACAGTTTAATTGACTTATTCCAGTTAACTTGGCCAGCTTTAGTTTCGGCTTTTTTAATTATTTCCCTCAAAGTTTAGTATAGGTAGTATTAGGTGTCCAATATAGGTAGTACATAGTAGACGGTGCGAACCGCACAATAGCGTAACATACCTTGTCCAGATATTTAGAAATTTTGATAATTACTAGAATAAATGAGAAAATATTTATTTACATGTTGTTGACCTAAGTATTTCGATGTTCTCAAGCTAATATTGTTAGTAATATTTCGTAATAATGTAAAGAACAAATACAATTATCAAATAGAATGAAAATTATCTACAGTAGTAACATTTCAGATGTCTGTGGTAGTGACACTCTTCGTAGAGAAAAGTCTATAATGTTATTCGTATGTATGTAAATATCTAACAGTAGATATAATTTTCGATTTTTGCGATTCTATTGTACGTTCATTTTATGTATAAAAATACTTGTGGCCTAAACGAGTCTATCCAATACTCATTTTTCGTGTTTGTAACTGAAGAAAGCGTAGTATGTGTAATGTAAATATTGTTCATAATTTAAGTAGCAAATGATTATAAATCTTCTCTGCACTGTGACACTTGACATTCCAAAGGCCTTGAAACTTTAGGCGAAAGATAGCTTTATCTTGGTTTCTATAACTATAGAAACTAAGTATATTAACTTTAACAAAACTGAATAAAAAACTTCAGTGCTTAAGGAAATTAAAACCCCACGAATCAGCAATAACTCGTGTTCAAGGCAAACTTTAACATCAGCATCGGACGATGAAACGCAGGGTTGTTTCCACAGTCGCAAGTAAAGTTCAGGATAGGGTATTTACTTGCTCGTAAGTATTGGAGTATGTAGTGTTGGTCGCTCGCACGCGAACGCATTTCCTGTAGCTCTTATCCCTTTCTATCGCTCATAGACGTCGTTTCGTATAGTCAGGCGAAAAATGGCCGCCCTAGATAAATAGAGTGGGATAGAGCTAACAAAGATGCTATTCAGTGCACAAACTATTTGTCAGTAAAAAGAATAATCAGCTGATAAATATCAAAAGGACTACGCTGCCCATTCTCTGTTCGAGTCCTATCGGAGTAGTACAATTAATGTAAATGCGAAGTTAACCGGAAGTTATCATAGACAACTTGGCATATTCTAAAACAGACCCAGAATTACGTCTCAGTGTTGTTTAAATACGATCTGAACGAGTTAGTGATGCTCAGCAGTGCTGATTTCCAGCACTTTAAAATAAGTTATTTTAACTTTTAAGTTAAGTTTGGTATAAGTTCTTTGTTAAGTTAGGACTTTTTATATTTACCTTATATTCGCGCTAGTCAATAAACGCTTTATATTGTTACTTTTTTTTTAATTTTTACTTCATAATTGTTTACGTATCAATCAACATGTAAAGCTTTAGATTTTTCCAAATTTTTATAAACCCAATTATTACAGAAAGTTAGTTTCGCTGCCAGGATTACTATTTTCATATTTTCTTCTAGAATTATATACTATTTGAAGAATAGGTACTCATTTGTAAAGAACTATGGTTTTTTTCTCAAGATCCCTCGTGACATGTAAAATAATATTCTAATAAAATATGTTGACGTTTCGTAGAGGTAGCTACTTATTGTTGATTAGCGTTCTAAGACTGAAATAAATAAAATTACTCTTGGCCTTCTATTTAATTGTTTCTCTTTTAATAACCGAACCTTAATTAGTGTCAGTAGAAAATTAGTTAATAAAAACAATATGCACTTTGGAGATAAGTTTATTAAAGTTAAGTTTAACAATTTCTTACAAACTAAAACCTAACTACAAAAGACAATCTGGTAAATGGTAACAGTTCCCAAAATAAATAACGTTACTAGTTAAATATGATAAAATGGTTAAAAAACTTACCTTAAACAAACCTTAAGACCGTGTATGTATAATTAAATCCAGCTGGTTCCAACATTCTTCATAATTATGCATTATAAGTAGACAAATAACCTACTAGTAAGTATCAACGTATATTATGTCGGTACTTACATTTTTAAAATGATTTTTTATAAGTAATACAGAAGTTTTATGAATCCTTACAACCGGCACGCTATCCATTATGACATTTTTATGCATTGAAATGGCTGACAAAAATGCCCCAGGATTCACTAGACGAGCCCGAACAGAGGCAATGTGGATATACATTATATGGAATACCTACTGCAATTTAAAAAACGAATATTTGTGGAAGTCCGTGAAACAAAACGCTAATGCTTGAGCTATGAGGGGGATTTCAGGAATCTGAAATCCCCCTCGAGGTAACTCAATTAGATTTGGGGGATTTCCGGAAATCCCCCTCAAGGTGTACGGCTTAGGGGGACTTCCTGAATAATCCTAACTATTAGGGCCTTATTTATTTTGTGTACCTGCCTATGTAATTATATTTTTAAAACTCGGTTTCGTAATGTGCAAGTGCATGGTCTCTCGTCCCGGGGCTCCCCTAGAGGAGCCCCCGGGCGAGGTGTGCGGCGCCGTGCGTGGGCGGCACGGCGCTCCACAGGATGGCGGCCGGCAGCGACACCGGCCGCCGCAGCCAGCTCCGCACCGCGCCCATCATCCTGTGCAACAACATGGCCGGGTTAGTGGTACATATAATTATACACACTATGAATATCCACTGAAATGGAGATGTGTTCATCTGCCTGAAATCTGAATCGACCATAAAGGTTGTCATCGGCGATACTCTAGGAGTCTATAGTACAAGATGTCGCCACACATTTCGGCTTCACTAGTGAGCAACGACGCGGCGTTAGACAATGACAAAACCCACATATCAGTGTTCAGCGGTGGACCGATATGGGTTGATAGAGGGCGTAGGTGTGACAAAAGAAGCCAAGAAGCCTCACCAATAGCTATTATTTGATATCCTCGCGTCACGATTGACGCTGACCCGAGGCAAGAGGGAAAAGTTAGAGATCTGACCTGGTGAGCGGCGCGGGCCACCACTCCAGCTGCGCCGTGGCGGCGGCCAGCTGCAGCTGCGCGGCGTCCAGGTCGGCGCGTAGGGCCGCGCCGCGGGCCCGGAGCGCCTCCGCCGCCGCGCCCGCCTCCGCCAGCGCCGCGGTCAGGTCTTCACATTTACGCACGTAGCCCCGCCGCGCCCTGTGAACCGGCAAGGGTAACGTCAGTTGGAATTGACAATCATCTAGATCTACTGACAGGTTCATATATCCATATCCACCTACACAGCAGAAAGCCTATGTTTGGTGTTCCGGCAGTTGTTAGCCCTAGAGCGTTGCGGAGAATGTTAGTTAGAACCGAACAGATTCTGAAATGTAGGTACTTTGTCCTCCCGTTCAAATGCCAGCCTCAAGCAAAAAGTCCTACTTCCTAGTTCCTCTTTCACTCAAAAAACTACTTAACGGATTCGAATGAAATTTGGGACACATATAGTTTATAATAAGGACTGAGTAATAGGATGCTTTTTGTCCTGATAGTAATTCCCGTGGGACAAAACGGGTACTACGCGGTTGAAACCGCAGGGCACAGCTAGTTACTCATTAAAGGTAGGTATTCTGGCAGTTACAGTTGACGTCAAGAGCCGGTGTCCAATTCAACTGCAATTTTGATGAAACTTGGATTGGTGAATCCTGATTTATTCGGATTTGGTTTGATTTGGGTTTAGTTTTGGTATGGTTATTAACGATTTGGTTTGTGGCTGTAGGTAGGTCCTGGCGTTACAAAGATCAAATTCTTCGAGATCATAATGACTTGAAATACCTTCACTCATCTCATTTGAACATTCTCTAACGCCTAACCGAGTAAATGAGTTTAGAGATTGTCACTCCACTCACTCTCTCTCACTGCGCAACTGTTCGTTTAATCCGTCGACGGCGCGCTGTGCGTCGTCGGCCTCGCGGCGGTAGGCGGCCGCGGCGGCCTCGGCGACGGACAGGAGCTCCTCCTGCTGCGCCATGTCTTCTTCCAACTGCGACATCTGAAACGGAATCGGGTGTCATGGAATGACGATAGAAGAAGTAGGCTAAACGTCGAAAACTCATTACGTGTCTATGAAATTACACTTTCATTGTATCTACGCCGTAAACTGTCTGGTTAGATGATGATGATGATGATGAACTGATGGTTAGATTATAATTGACCCCTTTGAGAATAAGTCATTTATAGTTTTGAGACTCATATGGCATTTTGTGAATTGGGCGTTCTGCGCCTAAGCTGTTCATTCGCTCTGGAACTTTCTACAGGAAAAAGAATACCTAATAAGCGGGTCCTTTACGGATTCTGGATTGTTTTTAGAAGAAATGGGATAGCAAGTGTTTCCATAACATAGACCGGACTCTTAGCCCAGTCCTTGGGGCCGCGTACCCCGGCGGCGGCGCGGGCGCGGCGCGCGCGCTCCCCCGCCAGCGCGCGCTCGGCCGCGGCGGCGGCGGCGCGCGCGCCCTCCAACTCGTTGCGGCAGTTGCGCCAACCTTACAAGAGGAACAAATAATCATCAGATCTTGAATAGCCTCTTTCCCTCACTTAGAGCACGTTTTACTGTCATGCGAATTAGCTCAAGGTGCGGGTTTCATAGGTATGATGCATGCTGCACGCGCGCACCTCAGGCGACGACAGGACGAAACAGAATAACCCGAAAGGGGTTGCGATAGATTTCTATGTAACTTTTATAAAAGACTACGAGGCTCCAGGACATATAAATACTTAATTGTAGTTCAATAACTAATTTCACAATTATCTAACCGATGCCGTATTCAGACGCCCGATCTTCAGCGGCGCAGATATCATCTTCCAGTGCAATTTTCTCCTGGAAAAGTATGCATTTTTTTAACTTACGCAAAATTCCAATAGTAAAATTAGAAGACAAGAAAATAAGAGTAATAGACATCACAATAGTACCCAAGGTGTCCGCCTCTCTCCATACGTAGAGTCAGGACTCTCAGGACTCATAGTTACCCGCTCCAGCACCGCCTTCTCCGCATCCTTATCCTTCAGCAGCTGCTTGAGCCGGTCCAGCTCCCTCATCGCGAGACGGACCTTCGCGTTGTCGGAGTCCAGGAGGGACTTCAACGCGCACACCTGCATCCGGAGCCTCTCCGAACAGGACACCTGGAGTGGTCACTTTTATGAATACTTATAAGAAACCTGGCTGGGGTGTATGATGTACCGAGATATGTTTATAACTATTATATTTAAAATACCTGGGGAATTACCGACCAGTTACTGCGTGGACGGATCCGCGGCCAAACGCTACAATTTTAACTATTCACTTCATCCATAAAGATGCTAAAATAAATAGTAACTTACCTGGAACTCCAAGGTCTTCCTGACACATCGCACTTCCTCCCGCCGGCGCCTCCACGCCGCGACCACCATGAACTTGGCAACTCTGGCGGCTGCTTTCTCTTCAGCTATCCCGTGGAGTCCTGGCAATCGCACTACTGCCAGACTCCTGTCATGGTCAGTGCTGGTGAAGGAAATTTAGAACTATTTGTGTGGAAGGCATGAAGACAGCTGCGCTCGGACTTTTTCTGAAGGAGCGGATGCACAATGATGTGATCCGAAAGTGAACCGACATGGCTCACAGAATTTGCAAGCTTAAGTGGCAGTGGGCCGGTCACATCTCTAGAAGAACGATTGCCGTTGAAGTTCTAGAGTAAAAGATCCACTAACTTGTCATTCTTCATCCTCTTAGTCGGCGTGAGGTCCTCCATTGACGCCGCCTTGGGCGCTAGCTTAGTTCTCTTCATCGGAGTACTGTACTCCTCGAGGCAGCTGCGGATCCTGTCGAGGTGGGGCGAGGGTCCGGAGCAGCTAGCGGTGAACTTGTTCACAGGCGTGAAGAACAGCTGCTTTTTGGGGTGGACTGGCTGGAGTCGGCTGGTGAGCAGGAATTGATTTTTACTCATTAGGCTTCAGATATTTGAGGTACCATTTTTCTATAAGACAACGATCAAAGTTTGATTAGTTAGATAGGACCTTTCGTCTGAAATGAAGCCTCGGTCGGAGCCTAAATCCTGAGAGCATCTTTGGGTGACAATCGGCTGAACTGGAGATGTGTGATTTATGACTCAGAAACAACCATTAAGATCTCGATGATGACATAACGTATGATAACGATTAGTAAGCGCTCGTTCAGTCGCCCAAAAGCTTGATATGAATCAAATTATATAATTATTATCACTCGCTACATTTCAAAACCACGACAAAATTGGAAATAACCACGCAAATCCATGCGAAGTTTATTACCTCACTGGCATCGATTATGTCAACCCTTCTAACTATAAAATGTACCCTACAAAACACCCTTCCAAAATATATTAGCATTCGTGCTGGCAGAAAGTTAGCAACAGCGAGGGTATTTTTATCGCGATGGTAACATTGGTTGCACTGCGAATAGCAAGCTGGCAATAGGGTGATCAGACTTTCTGGTACAACTAGCTACTAAGTTGGCTAGACGAATAATAGACGTAATTCTACCTATTCTGTGTTCTAGACTAGCTATAGTCTATGATGAGATGGGCGGCACGAGGACAGTTGATTCAAGCAGAGAATTGGGCTTAGTGGCGCGCCTTTAAAGCAGCTCTTTACCCTGCGCACTAACTAATCTAATAATAGCATTGGGATGAAAAATATAGGTAAACAAGGTTGACCCTTGGAACTCACGCAGGTGGCGTGGACTGCAAGGTGTGCCTCTCCCGAGACAGCTCGTGTTCGGAGATGTCCCCTGCTCCAGCGCGCGCCACGGGCGATGCGCTACGAGGAGGCATTTTCAATACATTTTCAGGCATTTTTAACAATTATTCAAAACAAACAAGAAATATGAAGAATGTTGTGGCAACTTAAGTCTGATTAAAAGTTTGAAAGATATCGGCGACATGGATTTCAAATTAATTCGATTTTTTTTTCAGGTTTGGAGACAGCAGGGTTTTATAGTCGAAACAGGATTTACATCAAACATTTTTGGTATGAAAAAGGATTTACGTTTTAGTTCTTGGAAATCAATTTTATATTACTTTTAGTTTAGACCTAAGTACTTATAGAGCGACCAATCGCAAGCAAGGCGACGCGGCGACGGCGGCGGGCGGCGCCGGCGGTGGCGGTTGTGCTTAGAGCTTTTTACTCACCATATAGTTAGGTATCAATTATGTAACAAAGAAACAGCCCTCGGCGGCAGCTTTACCGGTGCTGAATAACGGATTTTGTAGACAAGGTATCGCGTGCGGCGACAACGCACCGTGACGCTACGACGCGTCCCTTCGTTGTCGGTGGCATTCCGGCAGGCGCCCCGGTGGCGAAGGTTGGAGGCGCCAGTCGCGTCGGCGCCGCCGCTGCCGCGCTGGCGCCCTCACCCTAGTGGGTACTAGGTAGTTACTAGCGACCCTACGTTTACCGAGTGACGCATCGTGTCAAAGACCTACCGTAATGAATGTATTAAGTAACTTTAACATTTTAGTACTGGGTCGGTGCAATCATTGAGCTATAATATTTGCAATAATGTTTCTCTGTCTACTGTCAAGCAAATAAAGCACTTGAACATTTTTTGTTGTGTTTAGTCCATGTATCGAGGAAGGTTATAAGCTATATAGCATCACGTTACGACCGATAGGAGCGGAGCATCAACGAAGAACGTGGCCAAAAAGGAAAAAATATATATTGCTTTTAAGAGAGTTATTGCGGGAAAACTTGAATTATGCGGGTGAAACCGCGGGGCGCAGCTAGTATAATATAATAACCCATTGATCTTCATGAAGAAAACCATCTATATGACGACAAGGAAAATTAGAGAGAACTAGTAATACTACTCGAATGCCTTACATTCATCAATAAATGATGTTTAGGCACAGGATGCCCAGTTCTCAAAATTACATACCTACCTACATCTTCGATCAATATAAAATGATTATTAATGATGATATTGATCGAAGATCTACATTTATATATCTATGAGCCTCGTCTCATGACTCCACACAATTGAGACATACGACGGGTTAATAAAAGATAACCAAACGCCTGTGAAACAAAGTTAATTAAGTATAGACGCTATACCCCGTTTTGCTATAAAAGTTTATCTGCATATTTTTCTTTTTGTTTGCAAGCTAAGTATTTGTATTCCACGTATCTACGTGATACTACATTATAGGTATATACTTTTATCATACAATTGTAATACTAAAAATATAGAGCCATTTAACAGTGGCCGATAAGTACATGGTGGTTTTGAATGTAGAATTACGGCGGCGAGCGGCGCCGCACGCAACGCGCACAGGCGCGTCGCTTTGCCGCCACCGCTGCGCTGGCGGACGCGCTCACGCTGACTCATACGGTAAACTTTCTAAATTATACCACTTTGGATAGAGGAAAACGATGTTTATACTCACTGTGTTTCATTGATATCCAAAGGTATTCGACAAACCCAATAGAGAAATCAATGTAATGCCTAATAGCGTAAGTACTTAATTCAATTGTGTTATTTTTTGAGGAAATGTCATTGCAAAATACCACCCACAGCTCAGTGACCGTACAGTTAGGAATAAACTTATGTAGAGAGAGCAATCATCGTCATAAGCCTGTATTACGTTCCCACTGATGGGACAAAACAGCCTGTTCTTAGACAGGGAAGGATTTAGTTTATAGGTACTTACCTAGTTGGATCATACTCTGCCGCGCTGGCTCACAACTCCACCTAAATGAAATCCAATGACGATATTGATTAGCTATTTCTTAGCAGAAAGTAGGCATATATTTATTTCCAGTATCTGAATTCTGAATGAGTAGCATGAATGAGTTTAACGAGTAAGTCTACAGGCGATGCGTAACGCAGTGACTCATCGCCGAAATCCACTGAAAGATACCCCTCCTACGAACCTAACTCCATTCGTATTCTGAAACTGTACGCCCACGCTCTCTGAATTCTAGTAGCGAGCACCCCCTTACTACCCTCTCCATTACTGTAAATTCAAGTATGACTCATCCTTTTGATCCTTCGATCGCTGTGTAGCTGTACTGTACATTTTCCAAATTGTATACTTAACTTAAAAATAGCGTAGTTCTGCAGTTTTTCAAGTGCTTATTTAGCTTCGCTCTATCCAAGTAGGATTGTCTGACTAACTGCCGTCGTGAGTATTCTACCTAACTACAAATTTACGTGCTCTAGACGTTAAACAAGGAAAATCGGAATACAAATTACATTTAACTTTATTTATAGTATATTTACTAACTATTTGGTAATTATTAAATTTTGGCGGGAAGTATTACTACTAACAATGGACAGACAGATACAATTTGCATTATGTTTGTTTTGCAGAATGTAGTGTTTATCCTCTTTGCTCTGCACTGATTTGTCAGATTTGTGATGCGCACTCTTTCCCACTCAGCAAAAGACCGAAAAGTTTTGCATTTGGACGTTGCGCATGCGCCCAGAGCTACGTCCGCGTACGTCACACAGCGCTCGAGCGACCCAATCCGCGGCATTCGACGGCCAATCGCCGGCGGCCGATCTCGTTTTGTGTGAGCGACTTCACGCACACTAGCACACGTGGGTTATCAACTCAAAACACGAGTGTTGTACCTGATACGGAAATAGGCGGCTGTTGATTCCTTAGTTCCCTCAACCTATCAAAATTAGGAATGTTCCAAAATTATCAAGTTTGGTGCATAAACAAGTTTTGTGAAGTGGTGCATTCATAAAATAATTTTTGTACCCTTCAATTACAAAATGGTAAATGTTGAAATATTTTTTCATAATTTAGTTACGTACTTTTTTTTCTGTATTGGTAAAGACTACTACATTTCAATTTAATTATCTAAGTTAATTTGAATATGATTGTCTTATTTTTATCAATAAAAATATAATGTGAACAAATATTAAAATCTCAATGCATTTTAGAAAACATTGGAATCATTCAAGAACGCGTTTTTGTATCAAAAAATACAATAGCCAGAAGATTATTAGCTCATCCTCGTGACAGACAGACAGTTATATTATACAAGTAATATTATTTCTTCACTGGTTTTCTTGAGTTTTTATGTTCATAAATAAAATTGTTAATCATTAAACTTTTAGCCTCTAAAAATACTTATAATGCATCAATTGTATATGTAATTTCTATAAATAGATTTACTAGATTTGTACTCATCTAATATAATTATACACTATATACGGTAATTTGTTACTATCTCTCGTAGTAGCAATACGGCTAACATAATGTCGTTCTATACGGCGTAATGCGAAACTGCGAAACGGAACATCACTGTTTGAAACTTTACTTTTTTGACATTTGCGCGGTCGTTCGTTCCTTCGTCGCGTCGAAGTTTTAGCGAATTGATTTGATTTTTTAATTTAAAAGTTAATTTGAAGTGTCTTTAGGTTACAAAACAACTGGCGTTATCATTTGTTGTTACTTTGTGATAACTAAAGTGTCAGAGTTCGACATAACCTGTTCGATTCTTGGAAGTGTACTGCGATCGAGACGAGACCTTGATAACTTGTTCCTTGGACGAGCGACACCGAAGAGACAGTTAATAATAAAGGATCATTCATGCTGGAGGTACGTCTTTAGTTTACGTTTTGTGAAGTCGCTAGTGTGTGTTTAACGCAATTCCACTAACCGGGAAGAAGTTAAAAGTGTGTTTGAGTGAGTTCTAAGATCGCAACGGACTCGTTCTGAAACTGGCAAGTGTTACAAAACTCGGTGGCACTATGACGGAGTTAAAATAAATGTGCGTTTCGATAATGTGTGCGGAGGGACGTCTGTGAGGCGTCCGCGGCGACCACGTATTCGTTGCAAAGTGCCATGGACATCGGAGGTAAACTGTGTGCCAGCATGCTCGCGGCTTGTTTCATTGGTTTGACAAACAATCTGACACCTTCGCCAGCACTATGCACGCCAACCCTAATCTATTAGCCAACAGTGGAGTAAGGACCCGGCTCATTCATCCAGGCTTGGTTTCGGTGCACTCTCAGCTCATTTCCAATGTAAATAGAGTTTACTTCTCAATGTGCTAGTTTCTTGGGTGCTTGAGTGTAGATCTATAAATATCCCGTAAACTGGTCTCACCGTCTGGAATTAGCATAGTAAGCTTCCTATGATTTAGCGGCAAACTTTGCTTGTATTGTAGCAAATTGGAGCAATTGTAACTTTATTAAGCATGCCATTGTAGTTAGCATTAGACTATATTTAGAACAACCATCTACAAAGTTATTACACCCGTGAGCATAGTCAGGCTCGTCTGCGCATTTTATAGAAAATATTAGTCTTTTATTTACTTTAGTATAATAATTTAGTGCTTACTTATGTAACTTGGTGGTGGCGCACTCATTGTTCTTCAAAGTTAATCACATTAACCTGACATGTGTCTCAATTGTGTAGAAAATTTTGTTTTCTTTTGTTTAAACTATATGTTAACGTTCAAGCTGTTAAAAATAAACTCAAAACCTAGAGTGCTGTCTTAATTGATTGTCACAAATAAATCAATCATATGAAATGAGAAATAATGGTGAACCACAGGCTTCTCAAAATTCTGGTTGACACCAATCATATTCATAGCCTAAAAGTACTCCATCGTCAAAGTATATAAAAGTAGCATGACCGATCCATGCTGGCAGAATTGTGACTTCAAGCCACTGAAGCCAAAATCAAGACAAGTCGAGGACTACAGCCCGCAGAAGTACAATGACGTCTCTTATAACTTATCATGTTAACGAGATCAGCCAGATACAATAAATTATATGCTATATAAATTCGAGGATTCTTATATTAATGGAGGAAAGATTCCTAGATTTAGGGACTATTAACTCATCCAAGGAATACGGCAGTCATATAACTATAACCATAACTATATAAAATGTCTGCACAGCTGAGATGATCTAAAACAGACCCACATTAACACATTCACTGCTGAAAACACAACTGTGGTGTTTATCATAACTTGCTGCGAGTACTGAAAAACACAACTGTGGTGTTAGCTGTATTGGAAAACAATATGGTGTGTGCAGATCCATACCTGTGGCTAGACAAGAAAATCGGCTCAGCAGTAAAAGTGTTCAGTTGATTTAAACCAACTTCAAACAACTCAATAAATCCTCTCTCATAGGTGCACTCTGGATACATTCCATCAGAAAATAATAGATGTCGCCGGACATTCCTCAGTTGGAGCTCTCAATTTTGTTCATTAAGAATTTAAACCTAGTTTTCTCAATTAGAAGATTCTACGGCATCATCATCTTACATAGGTCTCTTTGCCCACCACTGAGTATAATTTTCGAGAGGAGGCTAATTCCCTCAGTGGATGGTGCCGAAATCCAGAGTAAGATTGGCTCAAAACCGAAATGATCAGCGTAGGCCATCAATAAATTACATGACACATTATGACCGCCCATTGTACTACCCTTGTTTACCTATTGTAATTCTTCTGTACTGTGTTTATTTTTGTTTCTGGTGTACAATAAAGAGTTTTTCTATTCTATTCTATTCTATGGGGTGGAAAGGGGTCACCATAGTGTGATATTGTATGACAAGGGGAGGGAAAAGTGATACATTTCATTATGTCACATTTCAAAGTCTCTAAACATATTAAAATAGGATATAAATCTCATTTTTGGAACTGCTATTTCATATAAATCATTTTTCATTTAAAAATGCAAAATATGTAATGTCACAAAATGGGGCGCTCACAAATGTGACCAACTGTGATAAGGATGGGGGTGTAAAAAACATGATATTTGCGTGACGTAATTTGTCGATGGATCCTAATAGGCATCTAATTCATTCCGGTTTTGAACACATCTTGGCTTGAACCACTCCCACTACAAGACAAATATGGGTCTATTGGAGGTCACATTAATTCCTTATACACTTACATAAATTTTCAGTTCAAATTCAGGATCTTTCTAAGACATTTACAGATGTTGCCCTTAAATGTTTTGGTTCTTAGTTACATGTAAGTATGGTGTCGCTTTGGAAACACCTGTTAAGGCACTGTATATTGAAATAAATAAACAAGAATTAGCTCAATCACTCTCTTCTAATTCTTACCTTAACTTTATAATTAATTTATTTATTTATCGACGAGCAACATGGTCGCCCACAAACTTGAGACTCTTAAAAGTCACTTGACAAAATGTTCACTGTAACAATTATTTATTAGTTTGTTCATAGCCAGTTATCAATATTGTTTCTAAAAGTGTTTACAAATTGATAATGAAGTACACACTCTGTAAATATATTTATTGTTATGGATGGTCTACGTGATTAATGTCTCATGTTCCCTGTAAGCTTAAATGTGCATCAAAACATGGGATGTAAGGCTGTATTTCACCCACACACTTACATATATATGCAAGTAAGATACTTATCAGTACACAATTAGCATTAGAGTGTCTACACTTCTACCTATTTATCTAGAAAATCATCACTATACTACTGCTATTTATCTGTTTTTTTAATCTATTATTTATTTATTTATTTAATCTTACTTTTATGAAAACTGCAATAGGTGGGAATAAGGTTGATTTGGGATTTTCTGTATTAAGGGAATAAGGACGACTGCCATGGTCCCACAAATACCCAAATTCAGAACAATAGCTGTGTTTCACGCTAATGTTTGCCCTGTGCGGGAATCAAACCCGCAACCTCACGCTTTGCAGTCTAGATTAATAGTCAGTAAGATTTTCACTTCTTGTCTCAGATGATGTGAAAGGTTTAGTTTTCTTTTGATAAACATTGATAACATTTTGAATATAGGGCAGGGCAGGTGTGCTACTTTGCTAGTGTGGTGCTTACCATTGATGGTGGACAAGACTGGCTTGTCTTGTTACTTAATAACATAAAAAAATTAAGCTTATATAATTAGTCATAATTTTTTTTAGCTTTGGTGGAATTAAATCCTACATATTTTACATTTTCATTATCTATATAGTAAAAATAATTTAAAATTACCAATGACCGTATTCTTAGATCAATATCGATTGCAGGCAGACAACAATTCTAGCATCATCAATGGTGATACCATATCGAATCAATGTCTGGCGCTAAACAAATTACTGATAAGATATATTATTATATGGTCAGTAAAATAATTAACAATTGTTTTGTTTATTTAAAATCAGAAGACAAGAGTTAAGAGCAGCTAAAAAATTTAATAAAAATTAAACATAGACTGCGAGTAAAACTGAAACTTTAAATGCAGTTGTAGGCATTGCAGTGAGAAGGCGATGTAGAAATAAAGTAAACATAATGCGTCAATGATGTAAAAATATACTGAAAAAATAAATGCATGATAATGATTCATCATATAAATTTATTTTTTAGACATACTTTCATCTTGCATTAAAGAAAAGAAATAAAACTTAAATAAATATACATGTATCATAAAAATCTAAAATGTATTTTACATTTTTATAATATTTTAAATAATTTTATTATTAATACATATTTAAATAGGTAATTTTATTTATAACTAGCTGCGAACCGCATTTTCACCCGCGTAGTCACGTTCGCGGGGAATAATAGGATAAAAAAATATAGCCTATGGTATGTGGGGAAATAATTTTTTAAATCGATTCAGTGGTGAAAGCGTAACAAACAAACAAGCTCACATTCGCATTTTATAATATTAGTTAGAATAATTTAAGGTCTTGTACGGTGTTCTCAATGAGCATGGTTGGACAAACTTCGCCAGTAATTCTAGACCTCTACAACAACTATGCATGACTATTTATAATGAAGTGGCCAGGTGAGCACTGAATAACTCATAGTTCAGTTTTATTAGTCACTGGGAAAGCAATATTGTAAAATTTGAGGAAAATTCTAAGTCTGTGTGTTTTGGGACCATGGTCCTCGTAGATCCTGATTATCTAGATACAGGTAATATAGGTAATCCTAGTAAGGGCTTCAGGATCCATATATATGTAATCGTGACGTGTTTTAATTATTTTAATTATTATTCTGTGGTGAGACTCATTCACTCATCTATACAAATGGATGCTACGTGACATGGAACAGATCGGACATGTTGTCCTAACTCCTATCTATTGCAATATTGCGAGAAAAATATAAACATATTGATGTAGGCAATTAAACGAAATGTATTGATGTAATGTTTACAGGCTGCTAATTTGTCACTCAAATGTGATAAGACTTTTTTTACCCACACAAATTTGGGAAGAATTTTATCTTTTTTTTGTCTCACATCCGGCATCCGGTACAATAGACATGCGCGGCTTTCTTGTATCTTAGGAACTTCGCACACTATCAAGTCCAAGGCTGCTGGTCACTTTAAACTAGATGTTCTAAAATACTCTAAACTCAAATAGAGAAAAATAAAATTTAAGTCAAATATGATCTACAAAACTAACGATTAACTGATTATGGTTTGAGTTTGACAAAGGAGATTTCCCTTTCAGGTGGTGACTCGTTCCTGAATCTAGGTATATCTCTATGAAACGATTCATCCTTTCGCGCACTTGGTCGCTTACATTGGTTAAATATTTCACGTCACGAAGACATAACAAAAAACAAAAACAGACACAAACAAAAATAGAGAAACACGGTAGCAAGGGCAACACTGAACCTATTTCGAGCGGAGATTCCATTATCATTCTCTATTTTACTTCTTTCATATGAAACTTTGCCCCAGTGATCCCCTAATAACTATTGACTAATCTATAATCTTTTAAGGGTTTATAATATCTATATTTACTTGTATATATTTGACAGGAATCCGTGTATTTCGTTGTCCCATATTTACCTTATTCAGCATTCAGGAGTCGGTGGATGTTTTTTTTTTTTGTAATTTCCGAAATAAATCAATTTTCTTGTTGTTTTTTCATCGGTTTAAACTGGATCAAGATATGAGCTGTGCAATCTGTGCATGCTTCATTAGAGCATTCGAAACACACCAAACAATACAATACAATAATTCTTTATTGAACACCATAAAGCTTTTTGCACTTGCACTTTGCACTCGCACGATACATCATACTATGGATATTGTTTACACTGAATGATATGACGTGCAAGCCTAATGGTAAGCGCCAGTGCCACCCAAAAAAATGTTTAATAGCACGCACTTCGCATGAAACATCAAATTATGAAGTTATCTACTGCCTAGCAAGCCATTCGCCTTTTGGTAAGCGGAATGATATTCAAAACTGCATTGTAAAATCTTGTGAGGCACTGCAATGCACTCGTTATACGGTTGCGTCGTTGGATTCGCTAGGGACAAGTGGAGCTATACGCCCCGGGACATGTACATAATGTCCCGATTTCCCTAGGTTCCCGGGAACTATGAATTGTCTGGGGGATATCGCACATTTTATTGACTTTTTAGAAAAAAATAAACTATAAAAAAACAATTTCTTTATAAAACTAGGCTATGGTATAAAATGTTATTTTAGTCTATCATTTTTTTTTGTCACGTTCCCATTCATAGATGCTGGTCCCTAACTAGGGATCAGGGACTACGAGGACCGTAGTCCTACAAACACCCAAACTCAGAGCTGTGGTGCACACAAATCTTTGCCCTGTGTGGGAATCGAACCCGCAACCTAACGCTTCGCAGTCAGCACATCACCCACTGCGCCACGGAGGTCGTCACATATTAACGTAAACTCGAAGATAAAACTTTTTTGAATTGCACTGACTGATAAATTACATTTCATTCAATGTAATAATCGGTGTTGCGCTCATTGAATTTAATAACATACTCCGGTTATATTTTTGTATGTTGGGAATGAAACATCTCTGAATATAGTTGGAATTGTGTAAATATTGCCTCGACTTTGTGGAACAGTGCCCATCGTTGCCCCTTTGTTAGCCCGTCATGTTGGAAGACATTTTGCCCCCTAGCGAATCCAAAGATGGAGAAATTACCTTGAAAAAGTAAACGGTTATTATTTCTAATCTCATTGAATTTATTTCAGAGAATATCGGAAGCTTGCAGCAATTAGATGCTCAGAATGGGAACGACCTACCTTCAGATAACGTGAATATCAGTGATGTTCGTAAGTACACGATTCCGAATTCATTAATTGTTTCGTACTGAAACAGATTTCTTTTCTTTTTATTTTGAGTATTTTCGAACGTAACTACACAAAGACTATTCCGCTTAATATTTTGTGTTGGTACGAGATTATTATGGCCCACGACTTTGGGTTGGCCAAACGAAAAGTCAGTCGTCCTTCAAATGCGCGTGCGAGCACTTGTCGCGTCGCGGTGTTTGGAGCTTTCACCGGTAGCTCCATTTCGTGGACGCCATTCCCATCCTCGGAGACGAGCTCCAGGATTAAGTGTAGTGTGGATTGCCTGATCACACCTCTATCCCGGAGGAAGGTGATACGGGATCAGAAGAAACCGCCCCATCGGCGTCCTATGGATATATCTCTGTGCACCATCATTCCCCATCTAACCCGAAGACAGCGCTGATTACACACCCGAGAGGCCATCGACGGATTTCCCAAGTAAGTTCGTAGGCCATAATATCTCCCCGTAACATTTTTGATCCGTTCGAGCCGGATCTGCGGATTTTCTTTGCTGTAGTCACGTTGTCCAAATCCCGTTATTAGTGCATATTTTCCCATTTTTGGAAACCATCCGAGTATATTTTAGTGTTTGTCGTAGCGGCGTTACGCGTCCCGACAATATTTCCCATTTTTCATCTTGATTTTGCCGATTTTTGATTTTTTGTGTGCGACATTACGTGTCCATTAAAAATGGCGGAACAAGATATTTTCGAAAGAGAAGTTATACTTGACGACGTCAAACGTACTTTAGAGTTTTACGAACTCAATGAACAGCAATTTAAAGCGCGAGCAAAAGATATTCTTTCTATTCAGAGAAAATTCCTTAAATTGCAAACTAAAATTGAGAAGTCACAAATGAAATTGTCAACATTTGACCGAGAGGAACAGTTACGTATTCGAAGTCAATTCAATGATATTTATTACGCAATTGTCAGCCATGTCGAAGTTCTGAAGAAAAACGATGAGGAGTGTAGGCGCATGAGTCGAGTTTCCTTTAACAATACAATACAACCGACTCACGGGGGTTGCTGTAGTAGGTTACCGAATCTTCCGTTGCCGTCATTCGGGGGAGAATTGACCGATTGGCCACCATTTTATGACCTATTTCGCTCCATGGTTGATAATAATGACGCCTACACAGATAACGAGAAGTTTAGGTATCTCCTTCTTACCTTGAAAAACGAGCCCTATAACTTAATAAAATCGATACCTATCACGGACGAAAATTATACCGTCGCGTTAGATATTTTAATTTCAAGATATGAGAACAAACGAGTCATAGCTTCTCAACATATTGATCGTATTCTGGATATTCAATCCTGTGCCGAGAAATCAAATCAAAGTGTGCGTAATTTGTTGAATATTTACCATGAGAATATAAAAGCGTTACAAGTAATGCATTTTCCTACAAATCAGTGGAGTTTTTTGTTGTTGAATATTTTACTACGTAAAATACCTACTTCCATTCGGATGCGATTCGAGTTAACCTTGCATAAACCATCCGATGTACCCAACGTCGACTTGTTAATCGAGTTTTTAGAACGAGAATTAACCGCCAGCGAAATAGTTGAATCTGGCAGTAGAAATATTCAAAATGTAGGTAGTCAGAGGAAAGAGTACGTCGCTCCAACGTTCCGTCGAGCGTTGGCTGCCGGCGTGGCCAGCCGCACTTCGACTCAGGGTGCGAGCGGTTCTCAGCCTTCTGTCAATAATCGCAAGAATCAGAATTGTGTATGTTGCGATGCTCAACATCCATTAAGAAAATGTAATAAGTTTTTGAATTTGTCACCAAGCAATAGGTATGCGTTTATCAAAAATAAAGATGTTTGTTTCAATTGTTTACGCAAAGGTCATAACGTTTCTCAATGCAAGTCGAGTTTTGTTTGTCGTTCGTGTAAAAAACGTCATCATACATTGATTCACTTTACTTCTGAAGGTGATACTAGCCGTGCGAGTGAGAGAAGTGTTTCTTTACCGCTCACGGAGGAACGGGAAGAGAACATTCCGAGCACCTGTACTCAGCACGCTATGTCCGCGAGTCAAGCGACACAAATTAATTGCGCGTCGTCCAATGCTCCTTTTGGCACGACAAATACTGTGTTGCTTTCGACCGCACTCGTCGATGTATGTGTAGGTAATGAAAAGCGTTCGACTGTCCGGTGTCTTATCGATACGGGAAGCCAGGCTTCGTTCATGACGGAATCGTGCGCACAGCGGCTAGGTATAAAGCGTTGTTATGCGAATGTACCTGTTTACGGGATAGGTGACACCAAACTGGTACGACCAATGGGAAAGATTTCGTGTTGCATAACTCCGAGAAATGAACTTCAACCTTCTATACCGATTGAAGTTTTAGTATTGCCGAAACTTATTCCTAAAATGCCTAGTGTACCACTGCCTCATATGGGGTGGGCACACATTCAAAATTTAAATTTAGCCGATCCTTTGTTTCACACTCCACAGCCGGTGGAGATGTTGTTAGGTGCAGATGTACTATCTCACATAATTTTAGGAAACGTAATAACGGGTTCGCCCGGTTCGCCGATCGCTATGAACAGCGTTTTCGGTTATTTGTTGTTGGGAAAAATAGCGTTCAACTCTTTGACTCCATCCTCAGTTCAAGCTTGTTTTAGCTCATTATCCGATGACGGCGACTTGAAACGATTCTGGGAACTGGAGTCAGTGCCTGAGGTGAAGGCACTCACCCCCGAGGAACGTCTATGTGAATCCATATTTGAACGTTCGCACTATCGTGACGTCACGGGACGATACACAGTAGCTTTACCACGTAAACCGGATGCTACGCCCCTAGGTGAATCTCGAGATATTGTCCTCGCTCGGTTCCATAAATTAGAGCAACGTTTACAACGGAACCCGAGTCTTAAAATTGAGTCTCACGCGTGCTTGCAGGACTATATTAAACAAATGTATAGAAATATACTAGTACAAGAATCTGATAGGGACTTGCAACGCATTCTGTGGCGTACGTCGCCCGATGAACCCCTCCGTGATTATCGTCTGCGGACGGTAACGTTTGGTGTGAGCACTTCCCCTTACTTAGCTCTTCGTACCATTAAGCAATTGGCTTGTGACGAAGCATCTAATTTTCCCCTAGCGGCAAAGGTTTTAACCGACCAAGTGTTCGTCGACGATGTGGTCGGGGGCGCGAGCGATGAATCACACGCTCTGGTATTACAACAGCAATTGTTAGGTATTTGCAAATCACTTGGGTTTGAACTACGTAAATGGCACAGTAACTCGCCGGCGATACTCGCCGCGGTTCAGGCGCCAGAGGTTCATGGTGAGCGGCGGGAAGAGGTGCCCTTTGCTCCCATGGAACATGACCATCAAACCAAAATAAGGGACTCAAGGGGACTTTTACCCTCCGCATTCTTACAGAACGACATGTGGTTTCACGGCCCAGCATGGCTCCGTGAGGATCCTACTGCGTGGCCAGTATTTAAAAGTATCCCTAGCACTGGTGAGGAGAAACGTAATCCACCGGTCGCGTCTGCATCAGCTACGCTGATCGACGATGTTGAGGTCATAAACCAGTTTTCAACCTTGAGTAAACTATTGAGAATAACTTCTTATATTTTTCGCTTTTACAATATTCTTAAATCTCGCGTCAACAAGGAAAAGAGTTCCTATCCTAGTTACATCACAGTCCACGAGTATAAACTCACGCTTAATCGTTTCATTTATGTAGTGCAACACCAAGTGTTTCATAAAGATTTTGAAAACATTTCACAGGGTAAACCGCCCTCAAACCAATTGAGACGTCTTAATCCGTTTATCGATGATTCGAGTTTTTTGCGAGTCTCCGGACGTCTACATAAATCCCTTTTGTCGTACGAGTCAAAACATCAATTAATTTTACTCAAAAAACACCCTCTTACGATTTTAATAATTGACGATGCCCATATTACGCATCTTCATGCGGGCACTCAAGCCGTTCAATATTTACCTTTACAAAAATATGCGATTTTATCTAGCCGAGATATAATACGTAAACAAATCTTTCGTTGTGTGCGCTGCTTCCGTGTGCGTCCGGTACGTCTACAGACTGCGATGGCGCCGCTCCCAGCGGTCCGGCTGCGACCCGAGCGCCCATTCATGAAAACAGCTGTTGATTACGCGGGCCCGTTTTACATGCGAGCTAATAGGGTTCGTAATGCTAAAATCATCAAATGTTATGTCGCCGTGTTCGTGTGTATGAGTGTGAAGGCTATACACTTGGAGCTCGTATCGGAGCTATCTACTGAGGCGTTCTTAGCAGCCCTGCGCCGATTTACATCGCGCAGAGGTTTGTGCAGCGACATTTACTCTGATTGCGGAAACTTCCAGGGTTGTCATAACTATTTGAGAGATTCGTACGAGTTTTTAAAAAATGACTCTGTTCAATGTGCTTTGAATTATCAAACCTTGAAACAGGGCAAATGGTATAAGGACCGCGGTGCTCCTATCTGTGTAGGCGACATTGTTGTGGTATGCGACGATAATCTTCCACCACTCCAATGGAAACTTGCTCGTGTTCATACACTCCATCCGGGTTGTGACTTTGCAAACGGGCAAGAGTCTATTCAAACGAGCGATCGTAAATATTGTAAACTGCCTTTAGAATGATTATTGTTTACGAATTCGTAAAATTAGTTCCTAAGTTTTAATTACCTATACTAGTTGTTTACAACAACCTTAGATCAAGTTTAAGTTTATAGATTGAATAACTTTCTGTTCATTGAGTTTTCGTGTTAAAAGAACTTACAGTCTTTTAAGGTGAGCGGCATGTTTCGTACTGAAACAGATTTCTTTTCTTTTTATTTTGAGTATTTTCGAACGTAACTACACAAAGACTATTCCGCTTAATATTTTGTGTTGGTACGAGATTATTATGGCCCACGACTTTGGGTTGGCCAAACGAAAAGTCAGTCGTCCTTCAAATGCGCGTGCGAGCACTTGTCGCGTCGCGGTGTTTGGAGCTTTCACCGGTAGCTCCATTTCGTGGACGCCATTCCCATCCTCGGAGACGAGCTCCAGGATTAAGTGTAGTGTGGATTGCCTGATCACACCTCTATCCCGGAGGAAGGTGATACGGGATCAGAAGAAACCGCCCCATCGGCGTCCTATGGATATATCTCTGTGCACCATCATTCCCCATCTAACCCGAAGACAGCGCTGATTACACACCCGAGAGGCCATCGACGGATTTCCCAAGTAAGTTCGTAGGCCATAATATCTCCCCGTAACATTAATTATTTATTAATTTTAATATATCGTTAACTTTATTACGTGTGAAGGGCAGTTTTGGTTGAACATCGTAATTATAGGGAGGTCTACGACGGTCATTTTCAAATCATGCGTTACTTTGTCCGGCTTCTGCACTTAGCTTATGAGAGTAAATCATTGGTACATTAATTGGTCATTGGTTTTGTGTACTGCTTTCCGTTGGGATCGTAGCACGTGGAAAGTGTAGTCTCTGCCTATCCCAACGGGAGGAAGGCGTGACTATGTATGTGTATGTAAAGCATTGGTGTGTGGGCCGAGGATCGACCCTGGTAGATTTCGCTGAAAAAGCGCAGAAGTTACCACTCGGCCATCGTCTCTGATCGTATTATAGAAATAGATTAACTATCCCCCTTCTAAACACGCCTGTCTTTCGACTCCAAAATTGTATGCTACGGGAATGTTCTTCCAAAACTAATTCATAGACACTACTTCGCTTGGCTTCGCTGGATCGATCACGAAAGAATGGAAGAAGTTCGTGCTATGCGTACATGGGACGGCGGAGTGGCCGAAACCCGGTCGGCTGTCCCAAGTACCGCTGGATAGATGAAGTGGAGAAGGACTTTGCAAGCTCCAGGCGGCTGGCAGGAGGTGGCGCAAGACATACCGAATTGGCGGCTTGCCTGCTGAACCGGTTTTTATCTTTGGCACTTTTGCGAATCTGCACGCAACGTGTGTGTTTACTAGCACTGGCGTTGCGTCGTACCCAAACTCAATCACCTGTGCGGGCGCACATCTGGCGTGATATAATTGTCAATACAGCAGTTCGCTAGCCGCTTTGCCCGTAAAACACACACGTGTGTGTTTTCAGCAGTGAACGTGTTAACATCGGAGGCCTAGACTTATTTGAGTCATTGCGCCATTCTAATTAGTTTATCAGCAGCCAAGAGTTTGATTATTATTTCGTTAGTACATGGCCAACGCCCGTATCCTTTGCCTTCACTGGTCACTTAGGCAGAGCACGACCCATGTAAATGCAAGTGTTTGCTGTGTTTTGTTAATTGACAGAGCTAGGCGCTAACTGCAGAAATCCATTTTCAAAATAATACAAAAAAATCTTTAGAAAAACCTGTAGAACAGAATAAAATATAAAATACTTTACTCTACACCAGTTCGGTGAAGGAAAACATCGTGAGGAAACCCAAATACATATCCCAGAACTGTTATATTTCAGAGGTAGGTATGTTATCCACCAATCCGGACCGGGCCCCCGTGGTGGAATATGGCCTAACACTCTTCACGAAAGTGAGGGGAGACCCGTGCTCAGCGATTTGGGTTGATGATGATGAGTTTAGGTAAAATGGCAGAATACCGAATCTCTGTCCTACGCAAATTCTGTAGTACCTACGAGATGCAAAAATATTTTGTTCCATATTTTTAACTGGACAACAGAAGCATGCCAGATACGCGGGTATGATATCGCGTTCATGTGACCTTACCGACACATTTGGCATCCTCTGAGATTGAAAACTATCAGTTATCAAATTCAGTAACGCCACATTCTGGGACTCACTGTATCCAATAAACATTGTTGTGAAAAGAATTCATCTGAGATAGATAAGGTGTTTACAAATGTGAATAGGCACGTGCATATATTTTAACCGTATCGAGACTTCGTTCACGGTGGTATTTTTTTATATCGATATTAAATTTCATACAGACAGTTTCACACCAACGCACAGCTAGCTCATTTTCTACTCGTTGATGTTTGATGTAACGTATCATCTACATTTTTTCGGCTCGTATTGATCCACTACTGGAAATAGGGCAGAAATACTACGGTGTGGCAGGGATTGCTACGGTGAAATTTCACAAGCAATCTCACCAAGCCGAACCGACCCCCGCCCTGATGGATTATGGCCCAGTCCTCCCCACAACTCGTTCTCAGCAGTAGGCGGATATGGGTTGATGATATGGTGTATTTCTCCTTACATCATATTATAAACCTTTCTTTCTATAAAAACATTCAACTTCGGACCCACCTTGTATGAACATATTCGTACGAAGTTGATTTTTAGGGCAAAAAGATTTTCCGAAAGACAAGAAATTAAATTGAGACTGGGATGTTCTTGACTTTTCGCCAAAGACAACTCTGTATAAAAAGTATTGTGCCATGTGCGTCACTGCCTATAACGAAATACTGTCTTCAAAGAGCTTACCATATGAGATCTGTCGTAGGATGCTACAGGTGTGCTTTTCGGGAAAACGGCGACATCGAGCTGATCTAATCATAGAGACGAAATGCACACATCGAAACTCCTTAGTCACTAAGAAGATTGATGGTGTTTGGGCACATTTTGACCAACTTGGTGTAAATAATATATGTATTTTTTAAAAGCTTGTCTGGAACAATATATTTTGCATTAGAAAAAAAAATGTACTTGAAACTGGCGGATTAAAAAAGCCGATATGATTACACTATAAAATTGACCAAATCTCCGAAACTGGATTGGAGCAGTTCCCTGTTTTGACCCGTGAGCTTTCCCCATTTTGCGTTCCCAATGTTTTTAAATATACTTAAAAATAAGAACTTAAATAGGAATATGATTCGACTATTGTTTGTTATTGTTTTATCGTGTAGGTATTGTATTGTAGATAATATCGATGTGTCATCTCAAATTAAGCAATTAAAAAGGGGGTGTTTGCGGAGATGTTCCTCATTCGGAGTGTAGTGGCACCGTGCAGCAGACCTGTCTCTGAACCAGTGAGGAGATCTTGGCGAACTTTATTTGATCAACTCAGAGGACGATCATAAAAAGTTATCGTATTACAGAATAGTACATCCCCACCACTTAGTTCGATTTGTGAGGAAAACTTCTCGGTATTCGATCAGTCTCACATCCGCAATGTGTGAAAGTGACACATCCTCAGATGATTTTTTAATCATTGACGAACATCGCCAAGACGATGAAAATAGTGTTAACTCCATTGACACTGATGGTAATCCATTGATTTGGTCCACCATTGATGTTGGATTGATGATGGAGCTGATCGATTTCGTTCGCATCGAGTTGGATTTAGCGAAGAAGTCCGCAAATAACTGTAAGTGTTTTGTAAATCAACTGCTGTTTTTATTTGCGTCTGCTCATCCTATCGTCACGATGTTTCTACCAACAAAACCAAACTAGGTGCTCAATTTTTTTTTCCTTTTTGTGTCATCGACGCATACTTTGACTTTTCTTTTATTATAATACTAGCTGTACTCGCGCCTTGGTTCACAGTAGTATTTTGCTAATTGATATTAGATGATAGTTTCCTGCCAATGGTTGTTAGGGTGGCCTATACCGGCCGGCGCGTAGCTACAAACGGTTGCGAGAAAATCTCCTTCCGTATTTCAGTTACGATCAACCAACTTCCAGCAATAGCGGACGCCGCCGAGTCTCAAATTTCAACTTTATTTTGGTACAGACTGGGACTTGACACTTCATTTATAGAACTTGATACTGGCTAAATTCACAAATAATGATAAACCTGAATTTAAAAACAACAATTTTCCACGCCGTTAACTGTTTTTTGAGATTAATGAGGAATTAGTTTGGGACCCAATCTTTGATTCACACCTTTGCCAGATATTCATGCACCAAGCAGTAGTATGCAAGCATTACTGTATTCCGGTTTGAAGGTCCTCAGTAAGCGCTACGCCTGCCCATAACAGTAACAGTGCCTCCCAGAACTTGGCGTTGCATAATCTTGTGCGGCAGTGCATGGGCTCGTCACCCTGAGAAATCGGTTCTAAAGTCACATTCGCCTACTAATCTCCCTTCATCCTCCCCAGAAATAGTAATAAGGATAGGGGGGATGACAAACCATATCAAAGTTATTAAGATTGTCCTTCTAGAAGACCAGTAGTATGGCTGTTTTAAAGCTACTATAAATGTATACCAGGTGTTCCGGGGGGTAGTATAGTGTTCTATGGGGAGACCTATGCAGCAGCGTGCGTCTTCCGACTATGGCGATGTGTTGATCATGTTAGTAAGTAATGTTGCATTGTTGCAGTGGACGTGTTGCACAACGACCCGTTGTTCGGCGCGGGCGCGGTAGGCAGCATGCCGCAGACGCCCGCCATGCCGCAGGCCACGGTGGAGATCGTCGAGCAGCCCGCCCCCAAGGCGCTCAGGTCAGTGTCATCATCGCCACCGCCTTTCATCGATTTGTAGCGCAATTCTACTAAGGTGCTACTTGTTTATTGGCGGTCCAAACATGTCTTATTTACAACGTTGGGAGTAAAAATTGCCTTATGTAATAAATAAACAGTTCCTACTTAAAATGGGATGGAAGTGATCTGGCCGTACTTTTAATAGTACCTCGCCCTAGGAAACATCCGAGCATCAGATAAATAAGGATAGAGCTACGGAAAATGCGATTCCGTGCACATGGGGCCGATGGGGCCTACCTTTATTTAATGGCTTTGGAAGGCCAAATTTTAGGGTGGTCCCATAGATCCGCAGCCCATTGTTCTCGAAAATGTACTTTAATTCCCTAGTTCCCCCAACGTCTACGATATTAATTTTAATGTTTTTTTCTTACTCATGAAATCCTTACATGAGTTTTAGTAAGCATGAAAAGCTTCTGCTAATACTTTTATCGAGCACCTATATCCCTTATAATATAGTGCTTGATTTTATAAATCACGTGTTCGATAACTTTAATGTCGTCCTACCGCCATCGCCATTCTGACTATTGGTTAAATTGAATCAACGTCTACTCCTAGATGAATTATGTATGAGGGAACGTTATTTTCAATTCTGGAGATAAAATGTGAATTTCCTTTCTTTCTTTGAGATAATAAATATTATGCCTAACTTCTTAACCTTCTTATTTATTAGGTACCTATTTCATTTGTGACAAGCGCACAAATCTATATCTCAAACAGATAGGTACCTACTTACATTCCGTGACACAAACTCTATTATGTTTTTTTTTTATATTTTACGCATGGTCAGGAACTTCTGTCGCCGACTATACTACTGATAAAAACTTATGCTAAAGGTTAAAGTGTTCTGAGATATACAAAACGCAGCTGTGATTAAATAACTTGGTATAAATAAAACTTAGGAACTATTATTCAAAGTTTTGAAAGATGGCGGCCGAGCGCGGTGATCAATTCGCTTTGCAACCCGACGACACCGGATTCCATCCCCGCCGCACCAATGACTTATTCTCATAAGTTAGGCACGAGTTTCGATAGCTCCGGGATTCGATGAATAAGTTAACGCCTTCAGTCTGTGCTTCAGTGCTGAAAACACAACTGTCGTGTTTTTCATAACTTGCCGCGAGTGCGGGAAAACACAATTGTCGTGTTAGCTGTATGGGAAAACACTATGGAGTGTGCAGAGCCACACCCGTAGCTAGACAAGAAAATCAGCTCAGCAGTTAAAGTGTTAAGTTTTGGTTTCCTCCAATAGCGGTGGCGCCAAGTAGCGGTCCCTATATAGCGTCCAATGCTCTGTAAACAAGACTGCATGGCTTCCTAGTTCCTAGAGAGCGTTCAAGTCACAAATGTGATCACGTGTGACAAGGACTGCTCTACCTCATTTGAAAACTAACAATATTTTTTGTAATCATACACATTTAACACGTTCACTACTGAAAATACAGACGGTGTGTTAGTGCAGCTTACGTGCCGGCAGTGCGGCAAAATACATGTGTGTGCTTAACGCGGCGCTACTACAGTGCGGCTCACACAGACGTCACGCCATTGCTGGAAAACACGGTCCGTAACGGTGCCCAAATGTAAAAACTAGTTCAGCAGTCAACGTGTTAAGTCTGCCACTTTTGCCTATTTACAATAAATGATTTGAGTTTGAGTTTGACCCATAGCAGCGCACGGTCACTAAGTACACGGTTTCATTTATAGAAAAAAAATTACAGATGCAGTTCGACGTTAGTTCAAAGAAATCGTATTCGTAGTATGCGTGCGCCGCTATGTGTGAAGTGCCAATGTTGTCTCTTGATCAAGTTGCTTACTATATGCCAAGAATGGTATTAAAGCAAGTAAAGTAATGCAACTTTCACCGCGCGTCTACCTCTCGACCTGTTTCGTGCAGGATCTCCGATTGTGAATTGTGACGTCATCAAGGTAGGGAAGCCGTGTCGTACTATGTATTTTAAAAGATAGTCTGGACATTTCGTACTACCGATATCGGTCAATAAGTCCCAATGGCGCCTCTTCACATTCTTCTTTATTTGGCAACGATCGTATACGATTGTGTGCATATTTTGCCTATTCTCGGCAATATTCCGAAAAACATCGAACTTCCAATGTGTAGGGACTGCCACCTCTGCTACGATTTTCTTTATTTAATTTTATTTTACCGTAGGTAAGCTTTGTGTCTGACCATGAAAGTTACAGTGCCACCCAAAATGTTGCATTGCATAATCTTGCGCGGCACTACACTGCGCTCGTCACCCTGAAACATCGGTTCTAAAATCTCATATGCCCAGTAATTTCGCTAGAAACAGTGCCGCTCAAACCGGAACATAGTATTGTTTTCACACTACTGCTAGGCGGATGAGTATCTGGCAATGGTGTGTTACTTCCCCAAGCGGTTTCTTGCAGAAGAGGCCTACCACTACAAAAATCGACTTGTCAATTCGATGCGGAATTACCGATAGTGAATTGTGACGTCATCGAGATAGGGAATGCCGTAAGAGGGAAAACTAGTTTGGGTCGGGTTTGATCCCATTTGCACAAAATTAGCGAAGCTTCGACAAACCAACCCGATTGGTTCAAGGTCCCCATACTCTCCGACTTCCTCATACAAAATTAACCATATTAAGGCAACGATCTACGTAGTAATACAGTTCAATGTATTTAGGTATGGTTTCTGTCTATTACTGATATAAATTTATTTATTGTATTAGCGCTATATTCATTAAAGTTTAATATGCCATGAATATAAATGCAATACTAATTGATAAATAATAATTGTCATACCACTAACATTATGAATGCGAAAGTGAGTGTGTGTGTGTGTGTGTGTTTGTTCCCTCTTCACGCCGAAACGGCTGAACGGATTGCGATGAAATTTACTATACAGATACTTTAGGTCCTGGAATAAAACATAGTATAGTTTTTATCTCGTAAAAATGTACGGTTCCTGTGGGATTCAAGTTATCGTGGTTGAAACCGCGGGGCTCTTCTAATGTAATATTTATTATTTTTGAAGTAAAACTTCTTTACGCACGCTTGACTTGAGGAGTAAGCTGGTAAATGCGTGACGAGAGCGTTACGAAAAGTGTGATCGGGCGATATAATAAGTTAGTGAAGAAAGAGAGAGAGAGTTACGTTTCGTATATTACTGTAGGGGCAAGAGAGAGAGGTGCAGGTTGCATATTTGGAGACCGTTTTTTGTTCAAGTAATTTTTTAATCAGATTTTATATATTGTGTTGATTGTAGGTAGCTAGTAACACGTGAAGCTATGTTTTCTCAAATAAATAAATTTCATATAATAAAATTTAAAATTTTAAACCATATATCCACAGCACCAGATTCACTAGCTGCAAGGTAAATCTTGGCATTCGTCCAAATGTGAGGCGAAAACCACTGGTCAGGCTAAAGCATCCAAGGCCGTCTAATTTGCAGTACAGACTAGTAATGGAAGTAATATCTGTGGCCGAGATAAACCAAGGACGTTTTATAATACTCTATGGACCCGGCACGCATCTAACTGCAAACATTTTTTTTTTAAAAACGTGATATTACACTAGAGATTCCGATAAACAAAAATACCGATTAAAATGGTCGGAAACCGCGAGTTGGCTACCGCTCTATGAACATTCGGTCAAACTAACCAAGAAACCAAGTAAAGTATCTATTTAAGTATCAAATTTTATCCAAATCCATTCAAAATTCAAAGGATCAAAACTCAAATCATTCATGCAAGTAGACAGAAAATAATTCACGTTTACAAGTCAGTAGTTTTTGCGTGAAAGAGTAACAGACGTCCATCCATCCATCCTCACACACTTCCACATTTATAATATTAAGTAGGATAAGTAGAATAATAGTATGTCATGAAAGTACATACACACCAAGTAATACAATTCCGCAATGCTTGGATATTCTTAACAAAATATCTGTTAATGTTGTGATGTCATGATACAGGTGTTTCCCCGGTTGAAGGACGCATGATGAATACCGGTGGCGCCGTCTTGGAACCCAGCAGCATTCTTTGTTATATTTTCGCGCTGCTCAGCAAAAAAGGACGGAAATGATAACGATAAATCAAACACAGGAAGACACAGATATAGAGGAAATAGACGCCAATTATTCGCAAATCATTAAACCGACCGTGTCACACATTTTGTCAGTTTTTTCACAATAAATGATATTGCTCCTTTCGATAGTTTAATGGCAGTACTTATTGAATCTAAATAGGTCATTCCCAGTTGTCACCACCTTCCATGTCCCCAGTGGTGACAACTGGGAATTATTTTTATAAAGCGTCCCATTTGCCACCACTGGGGACTTCTGTCTACATTTTAATCCGTGCACGAATTATAGATTATTCTTTCTCCTAAACCACAAACAACTTGCGATATCCTCTACCTGATGTCTGTGACTTAACATTTGCTTTGCATAATTACGTTACATAGCATTACCTTTGTTGGTAAATATAAATATTAAGTAAGTATTCTAAGAACTATGCATAATTACTAACTATTTCTGAGACTTTGTTGTTTTCGTACACAATATACCTATCTTGAGGTTTTCGTTACCTCCAGAGAGTCGTCTGCTTGCTCTGTACATTCGTTTTCTCCATGTTTTTACGCCTTTTCCACTAACTCGTTCTCCATGCTTCTCTATCATCACAGATTAGAGTCAATCTTAACTAATATTATAAATGCGAATGTGAGTTTGTTTGTTTGTTACGCTTTGACGCCTAAACCTCTAGACCGATTTAAAAAAATATTTTACCAATGAAAAGCTACGTTATCAACGAGTAACAAAGACTTTATTTTATCCCCGTATTCCCACTGGGACGGGAACTAAGCGGGCGAAACCGCGGGGCCCAGCTAGTAAAGTTTGTTTGCTTTGCAAATTCGTATAATTTAACGAACACGCACCGCCACCATTATTATTAAATTTTCAAGATGACTGGTAGAGAATGCTTGTAGCATCAAGTCCTTGCACATTTTATTTGTATGCTAAACTATTAATAGGTTATTTAAATACATTCTGGCCAGCTACCACGCGTCATTCCGTCATGATTCGTAACCTAAACCTAGACCCAGACTAGGAAACCATAGCAGCAATCACACAAAACAAACTATCAGGTAAACGTTCAATACGGTAAATCAGTAATTTTAATACTGACCTAATGTTTGAAATACAACTACAAATTCAACAGTGTAATTAAGGTAAATAAAACAATGCAAGGAAAACAACAAAATAAACTTTTTATTTATGTGACTGAATAACCAGACGAGCAAGTCGTTCACCTGATGGTAAGCGCTACGCCGCCCATAATAGTTACAGTGCTACCCGGAACGTCGCATTGCATAATCCTGCGCGACACTGCACTGCGTTAGTCACCCTGAGACTCAGTTCTAAAGTCTCATATGCCCAGTAATATCGCTGGAAACAGTGCCCTTCAAACCGGAACAGTAATGTTTGCACACAACTGCTTGGCGGATGAATATCTGGCAAAGGTGTGATACTTCCCCAGCCGGTCCTTGCAGAAGAGGCCTACCACTACAACGGGAACTGACTACCGAAACAAAATTCGCTCACGTACCTCTAACTATCTATTGACATGGTTATGTACGAACTATGCAGTGAAAGTGGTTTGAATTTATAATACACCACAAACATTGGCCTTTGGTGATTGTTATTATTGTCATGATGTGATCGGCCAAGCAGTAACATTGCCAGCAGCCGGTACTACTGTGGCGCTGTCCCCAACGAAATTACTGGCGTAATTACTGAGAAGCCGATGTCCGAGGCCGAGATAAATATACGTTTCATAACCAAATCACATACTGAGCACTACCTTAAATAAACATCGTAAAAACATCACTTTTCAGTAATAAATCTTTAATAGTTTTTTCAGACGCTTTACTTTGGCTTCTGTACAAATTATAATGCCAAGGGTAATTTCCAAACGTACTAAAGTAAGTAATAAGGATACTCGAATCGAACGCAAGAAACGTCTCGTAGTGGTAGGCTTCTTCTGCAAGAGACCGCCCGGGGAACCACACCTTTGCCAGATATTCATCCACTAAGCTGTAGTGTGCAAAAACATACAGTGTTCCGGTTTGAAGGGCACTGTTTCCAGCGAAATTACTGGACATATGAGTTTCTCAGAGTAACACCGATTTCTCAGAGTAAGGAGCGCAGTGCAGTGCCGCACAAGATTTCGTAATGGAAAATGTTGGGTGCCACTGTATCTGTTAAAAAAACGTCTTTTATCCGTCGGCACCGGGTGCTACAATACTTCGATAATATAGCCCGTGGATACGCATACAACCTGGAAAGATTAATAGTGACTGGCAAAAGACCAAGAGGCCGAAGCCCGAAACGTTGGTCTGAACAGGTGTCGTAATACCTAGAAATGCCAATCGACCTAGCACTCCACAAAGCTGATGATTGGAGCAGGTGGAGACTTGACGTAGTTGGAAGGAGTCATGATCTTCAACGACAGAGAACGACAGAGAAGGGGAGAACGATAATTAAGCACATCCTTTCGCGTAGGATCTACTCAGTAACGTTGGTAACACTGTCTCGGCATCATTGGCATTTACTGTTGTGCCGCTTAGGATTTACGATTAGTAATTCAAAGTTCTAATGGCAGTGTAACAAGTCAGGTGAATGATCTGATCATTGCTTCGTAAGTTCCACCATATTATACGACAGGAAGTATCACGATAAATCCAGCGAAAACTTGTCTGCGGCATCGTCCGACTTGTTCACCGTCTACTAGATTATAGATAGCAAACACAAAGGTGCTCAAAATAATGGTGACCTTATTACGCCATAGTCGGATATAAAACGATTATATTTTGTTTTCTGGAGGAAGGCCTTACATGCAATTTCCGTCACATTTGGTATGGCCTAGCCAGCTAAAGCTGAGACTCGTAGAAGATTAGAGGCTACAAAAACAGCGAAATCGCAGGAGATTTTATTGCAAAGAGATTCCTCAATTCCAACAGATTAGCGTTCGAAGGTGAAAACTGAATCATCCCGTCTATTTTAGTTCCATTGTCGATGAATACCCACATTGTTGGAGCAGTAAACATTCGGCATCGCGGTTCGATAGTTTCTAAATCAATGGGTGACGCGAACGCCTCACAATTTATTTTATCACGGAATAGAACAAGAGTACGAAGATGGTTTTCAAACAATTGTTCAACTTTGTTATGTCTTGGTATGTGATCCCTGTACACTAGCCCTTATTACTTTCTTACCAGCCATCCGTGTATTGCTAATCAGTACGAAAGGAAACCTTTTACAATTCCGAATTCATCATTATCAACAACTCATATCGTCCCACTGCTGAGCACGGATCTCCCCTCACTTTCGTGAGGAGAGTTAGGCCATAATCCACCACGGGGGCCCAGTCCAAATTGGCAGATCATATACCTACTAGGTATTACCTAGCTCCGAAATAATTCTGGGGTAGGCATGTGGGTTTCGTCACGATGTTTTCTTTCACCGAAAATCGAGTTATAATTTAGTACATATGTTTTACAAGAAACACGCTGGGATTTGAACTAGGGAGTTTCTGCTTGGAAGGCAGACGTTCTCCTACTAGGCTACCGCCGCATTCCGAATTAAGTACTATTTATTTTCATCTTGATTCATCGCGTTGGCTGATACTTAATTTTTTGGGATATGGCAAGATTTTTCGCTTTACGGCATACAATTTTAAAGGAGATATATTCAAAAGCTCATAGAAAGAAACACGCTTCCAAAAAGCTTGTTCTCATAGAACCACAGCTCATTATTGTCTAAAAATAAACTTACATACGTGTAGATCACACGAAATCCAAAACAATTTAAATTGGATCAAAAGTTATTACCTAACCGATCCAGACGAAAGGTAATCACATGACAACTTCAATTCGGTCCAGAGAGACACTATGCCGTCCCTGGTGCGTCACCCGGCCCAGTGTCACAGATCCGGGAAAATGTTGGAGCGCGGCCAACACTCACGAGTGAACGGCAGCCGACGGTGTACCTAATAACAGTAAGGACAAACGTAAATGTCTAAGTACAACAACTCTAAATCAACAAATTTGATCGGATTTCGATTCCGGTGATGATAACTTCGATCTTATTGGTTGTTAACACATTCAGTGCTGAAAACACAACTGTCGTGTTTTTCATAACTTGCCGCGAGTGCGGGAAAACACAACTGCTGTGTTTGTTGTATGGGAAAACACTATGGAGTGTGCAGAGCCGCACCCGAGGCTAGACAAGAAAATCGGCTCAGCAGCGAAAATGTTCACGAGATTCAAGAGCTATCTATCACACACACACATAATTATCCCTGGTACCAGTCTGTTGCTGTTGCGTGTCTTAAGCTGAGTCCACATTTGTAACTGTGACCGTAATAAATACGTGTGACAAAACACAAGTGTGGACTAGTTTTGTCCCGCGTATTTGTTACGGTTACGGAGTCACGACCTAATGTGACAGCAATCCAATGCAATACTGTGTAAACTTAAAATTGTTCTTCTTTCGGGCAGCACTGAATTCGTGCAAGTTGACTTACTGCATACATGAATATGCTGTTATAATGGATTAATATTCCGATTTTAATGCTTTCGCCGTCGAGATTCTTTGTTGAACCAATAGCAATAGCTGTTAAATACTAGCTGTAAAGTATACGTAACGTTCGTATTATTAGCATTATTTTGTAGGTTTGAGTCAGCATTCCTTTAATTATGACTTTTATGAGTGTGACTTACAAGAACTATTAGGTGATCTGTATTAGGTGCTTATAATATACAGACTATGATTTGTGGAAGAATACTTTTTTCTAGACTGGCTTATTAAAATGCTTGAATATCTTACTGGGGTTGCAAATCGCCTGAATAGCTTCGAGAAAAGGTTCGTACGACTGTGCCTTTGTTTGCTAGACTTGGCGGGGGCACTGCCGTGCCCCCAGGATAAGCTGACGAAAATATACGCAAACGCAATCACTCTACTGTCAATTATTAATGAGTTCTGTACTCTACCTCCCATCTCTATCGTGACCAGCTAATGTCACCATATTGTAATATTATCGGAACTTTAAGCTTTGTGCAATTTCAGCTCAATTTAACTACGAAAACTGGGTCAAAATTGACTTGAAATAATTTACTTACATTCATCCATCCATTTATACTATTTTATACTAACTATCGCCGTGAGTGGTTTAGTTAAAGCAACAATAACCAATTAAACAAACAATAAGAATAAAAACAAACAAACAATGATATGATAATGATGATTATGATTATTATGTTAATAAAAGTTTTAAATAAAAACGGCACGCTAGGAAAAAATCACAAAAGTAAAAAATTGTGAAAAAAAAAACGATATTGATGATATTTATTGATAATGTGAAAAGTTCTTCACATTCTCAGAATACAGTCCTTAGTATAATGATATATAAATTTTTAGTGGTACGATTATTATGGTAATCAAATTGTCGATCGGCACGCCATGCGCCGAGTAAATTACGCCTTGTTTTCCTGTAGGCTGCGACCAGTCTACCAGTGGGAGTTACGGACGGAAACCGTAAATGTGACGTTATTTTTCTATTTTATCTCAAACTTGTGATCCTTCGTATCAATGTGTATAATTGGTGGAATATCAACCCATTACGCACGAGTGTGGGCAGATGATGCAAACCCGAAAAGCGTTTCATTTCGTGGGCCCTCCAGATCTCCTCAGATGTATCAGTCAAGCACCCACCACTTAGCTGAATCGCGATTTTGACAGGAGTACCTTAACAGTAGAATGGCTGAACTGAAAATCATTGATACTTGACATTGGCTAACTAAATGCACTTATCGTGCGAATCCAAAACGAAAACAAAAAAGTTCAAATGTCGTTGACACAATCCACCAAAAGCGTTAATTATATGCAAAATTCGCCGATTTACCATTCTATTTCGTCATCACAACTTGATGACAACATAATGGTAATTAGCAGACCGTTATGTGGTTTTTGTCTTACATATGGATGTATAACTTAGGTATTTAAGCTAATCATTGACAGAACACCACATTTAATTCGTGACTCATATAGTTTTGTGATGACGAATGTGGAAAGAATACCTTGCAAGTCTTGCCATGGTAAAATTAATGTCAGGTTTATTTTCTAAGCAGGTTTTCCTTTCCTTGTTTTGATCCATCATTACTTAGCATAGTCGTAGTCGAGAAACAACTTTAAGTGAGCTTCTAACTCCCGTGTTGGGTGAAAGCTCACTCATGACTTTCAGGCATCGCGATCTGGTGATATGGACGACCAGTAGTGGATAGTTGTCTGGAAAATCGCATTAACACTGATTGCTCAGCCAATTTTCTTCTCTACCCACGGTTACGTATCTGCAAACACCGTTGTGTTTTCCCGTACCGCTAACGCAACAGTTGTGTTTGTTGTATGGGAAAATAATATGGAGTGTGCAGAGCCGCACCCGTGGCAGGACAAGAAAATCGGCTCAGCAATCTAAGTGTGATGCGTTTTAACGTTGTTAAGTTCGTTTTTTGTACTATTTTGTTCGTTTATCATTATTATCGGTTTAGTATTTTTTTTTCCAACTGAGATTTGCTTTTAGATTCCTACTTCTCGCGTTTTTGTGCGTGTTTTCCTTAACATGTATCGTGTTCAAAGCGTCCTAGCGTGGGCTTACTGGTTTGTATCAATATATGGGGTTATAACCAATATCGTCTTAATCGAACTTCGAAGCTCTAAGACACTTCATACAAATAAGCTAATTTGATAATTCACGTATCTAAATTTATAAATTTTTGTTGTATTTTTTGCCACGTTTACTTAGGATTCAGATGGCTAATTTAAAAGAATGCTAGTAAAGTATTATCGTATATTATATGCAACTAGCAGCGCCCCGCGTTAACTATGATCCCACAGGAACCGTCAATTTTTACAGGATAATAAGTATCTAATGTTCAATTCCAGGCCTAAAGTACCTATACACTAAATTTCATCTGAATCCGTTTAGCCGTTTTGGTGTGAAGAGAGGACAAACACACAAACACAAACTTTCACTTTTTTATGTTTAACAAGACGAACAAGTTGTTCGCCTGACAGCTACAGTGTCACCCAGAACTAATAATAAGTACCTGGATGACCGAGCTTTGCTCGGTATTTTTTTTTATGACATTTTCTAAAAATGATTCCTAGCTAGATCGATTTATCGCCCCCGAAACCCCCTATATACTAAATTACATGAAAATCGTTGGAGCCGATTCCGAGATTCCAATTAATATATATTTATATATACAAGAAATGCTCATTTAAAGACATAAGATATTATTGAGTTACAAAGAAAGAGAAGTGTTGGTTCATCCAAAGCTTTAAATTGTATAATATGTATATCGGCCATTCAGCGGCAAAGTTCCGGAAATGTCCTATCATTCAATGTACCACCAATTTATAGTATTGTGCGTTCTAAATTGAATACAGGGTATGAACGACTTTGTCACTGACTTTATTAACTGGAGGCCTACCATGACGTCTTATAGCGATTCAGTTCAGGACCTAAACTGAGCCGCGTCGCATAATTGTACCATGACGTATTATTTTTTATGTTGCTGCCATTTTCAACCTAAACTGGATATAGGTTAGGTTGAAAATGGCTTATTAGCGACTCAATTTAGGTTGCTACCATTTTCAACCTTAACTGGAACCAGTTTAGGTTGAAAATAGCAGCAACATTAAAAATAAGACGTAACGGTACGATTATGCGACGCGGCTCAGTTTAGGTCCTGAACTGAATCGCTATAAGACGTCATGGTAGGCCTCCTGAATTCTCTCTGTGTGTATCTGTGTGTCCCAGTACCAATACGAACGTAACCATCAGATGGTGGTGATCATTGATATCTTGTTACCCGACTGTTCAAAGGATTAAGGACTAAAGAGGGTTGTTATGTTTTACGGTTGAATGTATGTCCTGCAGTCTAAAAAGCTTGATGAATTTTGATAAATGAGGTATCATTGGATTCGTCATAATAACAAAAGTGATATAAGTTACATGGGCAGAAGTGTTTTTGTTTTTCATATAATATTATTTAGGTTTATTCTTTGCAGGTTTCGATATGAGTGCGAGGGGCGGTCCGCGGGTTCGATCCCCGGCGTCCACAGCACGGCGGAGAACAAGACGTACCCCACCATTAGGATAAACAATTACGTCGGCCAGGTCACCATCGTCGTCTCCTGCGTCACCAAGGATGAGCCTTACAAGTGAGACCTACTAACTAACTAACTAAATAGCATCCCTACGTAGTCCGTCACATTATTTGAACTACATGTCAGCGTTTCTTCACCAACCGGCGACGATGCACTGAAGCCAATGACGTTTTATATATACTCTATGGAGCCGACACGCGTCTGACGGCTAACAAAATGTTCTGTCAGTTACAGCTAGGATCGCGGAAGACGAAAAATACATTACGCTAGTGATTGCGAAAAACAAAGACCGATTAAAATGACCGGAGATCGCGAGTTTACTACAATTACACGAACACTCGATCATATGACTGGCAACTTCGAGATCCTATGGGTAGTTTACATTCACATTTCTAAACATCTCCGCTTCAGTGCATTCTCGGCTTTTGATGAGGAAAGGCGGACGTGACATCTCCCTTTAGAGCGTCATTTAATACATAGTCTAATATGAAGAAACAAGGTCTCAGGTCGCGTGATTACCTCAAATCATACGTCGCTATCTTCATAGGTTTAAATTGCGCGGTGAAATCAGATGGATAATTTGTCGCTAATGTCTGCCTTCCATTTTGCCTCTTTCACTCGTCTAAACTTTAAATGAAACAAAATTCCTAAAAGATTCTGAACCGATCCGACCATGTTCGATTTTGACACTCTGCTCATACAGATTGGTGAATTTGAATTGCATTGAAAATTAAAAAGAATCAGCATTCCAGGGGACGTTCTCCCAAGTGATAGCTGGCACGTTTTGGACACACAAGCACGGGGTTTATTCGCTATGCCACATTAGATTTCTTGCCGAAAACGTGTGATGTTATAATGAGCTTTGTACTTATTTTGAACCTTAAAACTTCTCGAGACGTGCTAGTTTCCCGCACGCTATTTTAACAGTTCAAAATGAGCGCATTGCGAGTTTCAGTGGTCCATAGCGAGTTCAGCCCTGGTGTCAGAATGAAGGTTAGATGACATAATGAACATCACCCATTCATTTCCTTGATTCCGAGTGCGACCAAAGGCGCCAAGTTCGTCGATCGGTTCATCAATGAATCTTTTGGTGCTTTAGTTTCATGATGCGTCCAGAAAAAGGCAAAACGAAAGACGGGCACCGAAGGTACACCAGCGAGCGCGAAGAAAATCGATCCGTCTGATTCCGCCCCGGTGTCCTCCCCAGTCAGCACCCGTTCCGTACGGTGCGAGTACAAGCCGCGTCCGCCCGCAGGCCGCACCCGCACAACCTGGTGGGGCGCGAGCGCTGCGAGCGCGGCGTGTGCACCATCAAGGCGCGCATCTCCGAGGACGCCAACGAGTACCAGTTCAAGAACCTCGGCATCCAGTGCGTCAAGCGCCGCGACATCGCCGAGGCGCTGCAGACGCGCGCCACGCTGCGCGTCGACCCCTTCCGAAGTGAGTGCCCGATTCCTACTGACCACTGCCAAATAAATGCTCAGTTTTTAGCAAAGGCCGACCGTATACGGATAAGTAAAGCAGTTGATCGTCCAACAATTTACACGCCCCGCTTGAGCAACCAGTGTTAAATGCTCCAGCAGTCGTCAATAACTCGAGCGGCCCGTCTGCAATCTGTCCGTGCAAGGAAGGCTGTTGTTCGCTATGCAGTCTCAGAAAAAAGCGGGCGAGCACGACTGCTGAAAAAATCTCCTAAGTGATTTACAGTAGATTCACGGTGCTTGGACTAAATTTGATCAACAAGCAGCACTGCATACGTATTTTATAAATCAAACTCGGAAAATTGTATTTTGCATAAAAAAAAAAGTTATTATCCTAGTTCTTGTATCGGACATGTGGCGATCCGTCCGTCGGATTATATAAGGACATCCGAGTTTTCCTGTTATTGACGTTGCAGAAGCGTCAGAGTGACTCACCCAGTGCTGGGTTGAAAGGTTTATTAAAGTTATCTTATGAGATCATAACTGTATGAAAGTTTCAAAATGACTATCAAGATTAAAAAAAAAAAAACGATTAGACCAAAACATCCATCCATACTAACATACTCAAACATTATTTTTTTTATACTTCTCCGTGTTTATGAGAGTGCTTGACTTGTAAAAGTTCAAGGTAAGCGTGCACCATCGTAGAACACATCGTCGCTTATCAGGTGAGATAGTGGTCAAACGAGAACCAATGATTAAAAAAAAAACAACCTAGTGCGAGTTGGAATCGCGCACCGAGGGTTCCGTACCGACTTGTAGATCTTAAGTAAGCATCTAACATTAAAGCTCTAATTTAATGACAAATTAGGTTAAAGGACAAACCTAACTTTGCCGTTCGATCCCTAGACACGGTTATTGCACCAACCAAAAATATGCTACATACTCTACGTTTTCTTGTCAAACAGACGGACAGGCGGACAACAAAGTGATCCTATAAGGGTGGGTTCCTTTTTCCTTTTGTTGTACGAAACCCTAAAAAGGTGCTTTGTTATTGACTGCCTAATTCCAATAAATGACATGAGTTATGAGTAAGTAAAATAAAAGTATGTTAATAAAATTAATGATGCAATAGATTATGTGCTGGCCAAAACTACTATAAAGGTATGTATTCAAGTGTTACGAACCGGGTCAGTGTACCTACGGTAGGTCATAGATTGCGAATCGCTTCTGCACAACAAACTATTTGTGGAATGTACACGTGGAACAATCACACCGTACCGTAACATAAATCAGAGCGTTACTACAGACAGAACGTTTTAGTTCAAATGTGGTTCATCAAAGAATCATGGCAAAGCAAACTGATAATATATTAAAGACATCGCTTTTTTATTGAAACATTATTACGAGACAGGCTGCCTTTTCTAAAATAGGTTTTGTTTAACTCAGTGTGTTTGTTTGGATGAATGAATGGATAGGATACAATACATATTTAGGTCAAATCTTGCAAGTCGATTTTGACCCAGTTTCCATTATTCAATTGAGTTAGAAGTTTGGCGAAAGTATCAAGATAATATAATGTTATGGTGACCGGGTATTGATCTGATTATAGTGACGAAAGCTAGACATCGTCTTCAGTGATTAACAGCAGATTGGTGGTATTTTGGGTTCATTTACATCAACTTGCAGTACCGAATAATATCTATAGGATACATGGACCCAGTTCGTTTCACTACATGTCATGTCTTTGTACTGCTATGCTACACCACGGTGTGATAGTCCGCCAGACATCCACGCGAGTAGCTCGTGCCAATATGAAATGACACTCGCTCAGCCCACACTCATTAGAAAAGGAATTCATAATTTAACTACAGGGAAAATGATGCGAGATATTTACCATGCATTAGGTTTGTTTTGAATTTACAATATTTCAGCAGAGAACCAAAGTATCCGACATAGCTCAAAGGATTAGCAAGCCAAAGTGCCAGTGAGCAGTCACATCTCTAGAAGAACCAACAACCGATGGCAAACCTAGTGGAAAGCTACATTATTAGCGAGTAACATAGGCCATATTTTGTCCCCGTATTCCCACGGGTAATATATAAACACATAGTAATATATAAATCAGATATCCTGAGAGGACAGAGTTTTATTAATTTACCTTAAAAGCTAGCTGTCCCGGCGAACTTAGTACCGTCTAACAGTTAATGAATGTTCATGCTTAGGATTTTAAAATTAATCCATAATTAAAAACGGGGATAGCTGATCAAGTGAATAATATGGCTATAAATTAATAGGGGATGATGATAGAAGGGTGTAAATTTTGGGTTGTATGTGTTTTTTGATGCCACATATTTTAAGCTAAAAAAATAAAAATAAAATGTATGGGGTGGGCCACCCTTATCACTAAGGGGTATGAAAAATGGTTAAAAACCTATTATCAAACCTACAGAATATTATACATATAAAATTACATAAAAATCGATCAAGGCGTTTCGGAGGGATAGGGCAACTAACGCTGTGACAAGAATTTTATATATATAGACAAGATACATCACCGTACCTGAGTTCAAAACTTGTTTGACATGTAAGTGTGAACTATTTGTCGCTGTCATGTCATCGGCTTCTAATATCATCTCAGAATGCTAATTTAGTGGAGAGGTCAGTTAATCGAAAGGTCAGAAGACTTGTCTCGAATGCCTGGCAAGCTCCGATGTCAATACAATATTAATTGTATGCAATTAGCATGTAAAATGGCGTATTAATTCAATTACATTGAATAAAAAAAAATATGCTGTGAGCTGATATGATGTAACAGACGGAAGGTAGACAATGGAACTCCTCGGTGACTAACACTAGACTGATAACTTGGGCTTATTTAGATCAGCTTGCAGTGCCAAATACGCGTGTTATGGGAAAATATATTATTTCAACATTTATTTATTTATTTAATACTTTATTGCACAGATTAACTAACTAGTACAAATGGCGGACTTAACGCTAAGAGCATTTTCTACCAGTCAACCACCCATAGTGAAGGAGAGAGGTGTGTAGGCGTGCATCAAAATATCTTATGCAAAAAAAAAATGCCTGTAATAAAAACTATTAATACCTGTAGGAGTATATCAAACCAATCAAAAATTGAAGTGTTTGTCTGTCTGTATACACTCCCCAATTGCCCAATCATTAATTACCGTTTTTAGAACTTTTGTCAGGCGGTCTGTCTCAATGCTTGTCTCAAATAGTCTCTGAAAAGGCGCAACGGATTTCAATGAAAATTACATGGATTTTAACTTAAATATTCGTGTAAGTTTCTTTTAGATATCTTCCAGGGTTTAGAAAACATACATAAATATCTCGCAAGTCCCGCGTGAACCAAGTCGACGGTTACAGCTAGTATCTAATTAATTCAATTCACATTAACGTCGCATTTGTAATCTCATTGACGGGTTCAGTAGGCTGACCGCCGATACGTAATGGTAAACGTTTTCAATTAACATTTTGCCCTGACTAAAAACGTCTAATTAAGACGTTTACCAATGATATTTGTAGATCAGCGGACCTATGCAGCGAGGTGCGGATGATCATTCGTATTGTAATAACGAGCCCCGTGGCAATCAAACGTCAAAATGAAAAGAACTCGAGCTCATCCGCACCGTGCTGCATAGCCCCGCAGCAGTCTAGGAACAGACCCTTCTAGTCCACCGATACATAACGTAACGTCAATTTGACATACTGCCCATTTAAAAATTGTCAAATTGTAAACGTTTACCATTACGATAATATCGGCGGTCCCTTACAGTTATACTTTTACACAGTTAACAATGTGTTTTCGTCGATTAGGTAATGGGCGCGGCGCAGCGGCTAAAGGAGCAGTCTGCGTCCATTATGGATATTTTGGTAGACGCTATTTCTGTGCGCGCTCGCCCTCTACCGCGCTATATCTCGGCCGCAGCAATCGGCCTATATAAATACATTCCATTCACAATATTTTTTTAGCTTAACACGTTCGCTGCTGAAACCACAACTGTTGTGTTTTTTATAACTTGTCGCGAGTACGGGAAAACACAACGGTGTGTGCAGATCCGTAACCGTGGCTAGACAAGAAAATCGGCTCCGCAGTTTAAGTGAAGAAGTTAACGTCCATGAAGATTTTTTTATTCGGTTAACATATTGGATATCATATAACACCATAGATAGACCTTAGAATGAACATATTATTATCAAGCTAATATTTAGTTTAAATTCAGTGTTCAACCTAAAAGCAGCAAATACAGCATGCAATGTCGACAATACAATGTTTTTGCATACCCAATAAAACCATTTACCTTTAGTTATACTACTTCTATGATTATTATCTTCCATCCAACAGCTTTATATATCAAGGATTCCCGCCATTTTTTTATATCAAACAAATCCCTCGGCCTACTCGATTTTCAGGGCTGCCATCTTTGAAAAGAGGTTACAGCCCAATGCTGATTTATCTATTAATTATTAGTTTTACATTATACATACTTAACAAACTAGGTTATGGAACAGTTAAACTGAAATCAAGTACAAAACAAAGGAAATTAATAGATTATACGAACGTTTGTCAATTTACGATGAGTTTCTTAACTTTAGTCTTTGAACTATCAAAGACGTCTAAAGAGGTACGAATTAACATTTTGTCTTATATGTCTTACGTACCGGCAAGGAGTGGAGTTCCTTGCCGGAGTCTGTGTTTCCCGATAGTTCTAACCTGGGAGTCTTCAGGTCATGAGTGAATAGGTTGCTTCTAGGTAAGCGTGCACCATCATAGACCGCATTGTCGCTTAACATCTGGTGAGATAGTAGTCAAACGTGAACCTATTTATTAATATTGAAGATGTAATGAAGCTTCGTTCATATTTTTAAAGAAAAGAAAAATCTAGAAAAGTGAGTGGCAATTTGTACATCTGTTTTACAAGAAACACAGGTTTAACACGTTCACTGCTGAAAACACAACTTGCCACGAGTACGGCAAAATACAACCGTTGTGTTTGTTGTATGGGAAAACACTATGGCGCGCGCAGAGCTGCACCTGTCTGCTGAGCCGTTTTGCTTACTAGCCACGGGGCTAGACAGCAGTCAAAGTGTTAAGATATTGTATGTTCGAAACGGACAGACTGTTGGAGCTTTTTCAAATGTGAAGACCACGATAATTATTCGTATTCCATGATATTATATCGCGCGCGCCCGTGGCCTGTCCGCAGCCGGGTTCGAGCACCGCAACAGCGCCTCCCCCGGGCTGGACCTGAACGCGGTGCGCCTCGCCTTCCAAGTGTTCCTGCACGACGCGGCGGGCGGCGCGCGCCTGCTGCAGCTGCGGCCCGTGGTGTCCGACGTCATCTTCGACAAGAAGGCCATGGGCGACCTGCAGATCAACCGCGCCTCGCACTGCGCCGGGCCCGTCGCCGGCGGCACGCAGCTCATCCTGCTCTGCGAGAAGGTGAGCCGCCCCTGGCCTAGCGCCGCCCCTGGCCTAGCGCCGCCCCTGGCCTAGCGCCGCCCCTGGCCTAGCGCCGCCCCTGGCCTAGCGCCGCCCCTGGCCTAGCGCCGCCCCTGGCCTAGCGCCGCCCCTGGCCTAGCGCCGCCCCTGGCCTAGCGCCGCCCCTGGCCTAGCGCTTGTCCTACTGTTTTATTACAAAAGCTGTATTATTGAATTGCAAAGCACGCAAGCTAGCGCTCGGTCACCACTGCTTTATGAACTGTGACGCGTAGGTACCTAACCGACGCAACTGTGTCAAAATTCATAAAATAATATACCATAGAACTCGGGTGGGCAAATTGGGACACTGCAATGTCGACCCAAAAGTATGAGAATAAACAAATAAATGATAATAATATAACATATTGGTATCTACATTGAGATTACATTTAAACATTATTATACCGATTCATACTAAAAAAATTTTAATAGTTTACGGTCAGAGGGCATTATTTCATTGAAAGACAAAAAAAAATAGGCACCGCCATTTTAGATTACAAACTAAATTATTAATTACCTAGCCGTTGATAAGAGATAAGTCCGGTCAGAAGGGTCACGTTACGTAGTGGGTTTGTGCTATTCTTTGGACGAAGACAAAAATTAATGAAAGAAATCAACAGTTTCAACGTTAGGTACCTACTGTCGAGGACGTTTTATATTATATACTCTATGGACCCGGCACGAATCTGAGTACAAACAAAAATATAACGCGTGTTTTAGTACACACGACAAGTAAAACTTCTTTACCTCCATCTTTATATATGTATATAACTGGCTATGGGAGGAAGGGAGGAAGAAAATGTGTGCTCCTGCTCACACTCTCTTGCCCCTACAGTAATATACGTAACTCACTCTCTTTCTATCTTCACTAACTTCTATCTCCCTCTCAATTTTCGTTCGCCTCGCCCATCACATTTTTCGTAACGCATTCACCAGCTTACTCCCTAAGTCAAGCGTGCGTGCGTTGCGGGGGACGAGGGGGACACATTACAGTAGTGATTGCGAATATGAACACTCGATCATATAACTTTGGGAGAGAGAAGGGGAGTCGTTTAAGCCTTACTTACTGTACGTATCTTGTTAGGTACTTGTGACATTGTTTTTCATTTTGGTAATTTTTAACAAGAACAAGGAAAAATCGCTGCATTGTTATCTAGCTCCGCTGTCCGGAAGTGACCCCACTTCCTTCGCGTAGCTATATGATAACCTCGAGGAAAGAAAATCTGTCATATACAATTTACTTATGAAACATTCTCACGGCCTCCGTGAATTTTTTTTAATGGAAAATGAACGCTAATTATAGGTAGATATTTTTCGCAAGTAGGCAGTAAGTATCTCCGATACTGGGGCAGGTGATACCGATCGATGCTTGAACTGTGCAGTTCGCTCGGTTACTTACGTGGAACGTTCCCCTGCAGGTGTCCCGCGAGGACGCCGTGGTGCTGTTCTACGAGAAGGACGGCGCCGGCCGCCTGCTGTGGGAGGAGGCCGCCAACACCATCCTCGTGCACAAGCAGGCCGCCATCGTCATCGAGACGCCCAAGTACAACCCGCCCTACTACGCATCGCGGCCGCACGCGCACGTCACGGTGAGCCCCGCCCCCCGCGGGACCGGCCCCCTCCCGCCGCGCGCTAACCGAACCGTCCGTCCGCAGGTGGAGTTCTGCTTGAAGCGGCTGACGGACAACGAGCGCAGCAACGCGCTGTCCTTCGAGTACATCCCCGAGTTCCAAGGTACCGCGCGCAAGGCCCCGCCCGACCTCGGCCTCCTGGCGCGCCTGCTGGCCGCGCCCCGGGGCGGCAACGACGGCGCCGACGAGGCCGGCCTCGTGTCCTCCTCCTCCGACAGCGCCGCCGCGTCCGACGCCGCCGCGTCGCCGCTCGTCGTCGACGTCGACGAAGAAGCCGACGCGGCCGACGTCGACGACGAAGCCGACACGGCCGACGTCGAGATGGTCGACGTGAACGAGCGGAGTCTCGACGACCTGCTCGAGCAGGTCGCCGAGCTCGACGAGATCTATTCGGAGAGCCGCACGCGGCTGGAGGCGCCGGCCGCCGCGTCGGACGCCGCGCCCGACGACGACTTCGACGACGCCGGCACCTACACGAGCCTCCAGCTGGCGTTCCGCAACCCCGTCGCGATCGCGGAGCCCGAGGCGGCGCCCTACGAGGACGTGCAGGTGCACACGTACCGCGGGCCCATCGTGGAGTTCTCGCCGCTCAAGCGCGACCCGGACGAGGAGCGCGCGCCGCCGCTGCCGCCCAAGCGCGTGCGGCGCCCGCACTCGGCCGCGTCCGACGAGGCGTTCAAGTCGAGCCAGGGCTCCGTCGAGGGGGTGCTCCGGCCCGGCCGGGCGCTGCCCGTGTCGCGCGACCCGGAGGCGCTCCGGCCGAAGCCGCGGCTGGGCGCGGCGCGGAGCGAGCCGGCGCTGCCGCCCGCCAAGAAGCGCTCGTTCCTGTCGCGCCTGTTCCGGCGCCGCTCGCGCTCCCCGGCGCCCAGCGTCAAGTCGGAGGGGCGCCGCGAGGCGGGCGCCAAGCCCGTGGGGCGCTCCGTCAGCAGCGTGTCGGGCGTGCGCCCCTCCAAGTTCAAGTCGTCCGTGTCGCACGCGTCGCTGAAGGACGGCGGCTCGGCCGCCGGCCTCAGCTACGCGGACAGCATCACGCACATCTCGCTGCACGGGGACGGCGAGCCGGCGCCGGCGGCGGCGGCGGCGGCGGCGGCGGCGGCGGCGGGGGGCGGCGGCACCATCCTGGTGGCGGAGAGCGTGCTGGCGCTGGACGCGGCGGCGTTCCGGCGGCTGCAGGACGAGCTGGAGCTGACGGACGCGGAGCACTACGCGCTGTACATGGCGGTGGCGCCGCACGCGACGGCCTCCGAGTTCGACGAGACGAGCTGCTACTACTGCCCCGTGGACGCTTCCAAGTTCCACTCGTAGAGTGCGCGGCGAACGCCACCTTTTATGACGTTTGAATCTATTCGTTAGATTCTAAAACGTCCGGTGCAGCCAACGTCGCTCGTTTTGAATCTGTCCTTAAGATTCTAAAACGTCCGGTGCAACCAGCATCGCACGTTTTGGAACCATCCATAAGATTCTAAAATATCCGGTGCAGCCAGCATCCCTCGTCTTGAATCAATCCATAAGATTCTAAAACGTCCGGTGCAGCCAGCGTCGTTCGTTTTGAATCGATCCATAAGACTCTAAAACAGCCGATGCAGCCAACGTCGCACGTTCTATCGTTCCATCGTAACTAATTAGACATTGGAAATCTACATGCAATTTCAAGCAATCAGAAAATGTCTATATTTGCCGTGAACGAATGAACGTGACACATCCGCATCTAGACTAGATTGTAGAAGCATCTGCTAGAGAATCTCTGGGCCCGGGTACTGTGCTTCGGTTGAGAATTGTCTTTGACACTAAGGGACCTTCCGCACTATCAGTCCAAATCTACTGGCCGCCTTAGACGAGATGTCTATGAAACTATTCAACTGGACTGAGTGACCAAGTGCGCGATAGAATGTATAGTTTCATAGAACATCTGATCTAAAGTGGCCAGCAGTCCTGGACATGAACTATAGTGCGTGTGCTCCACAAGAAAATGCTCTTAACGTGAACCCTTTCTCTTAATATTCTTTAGTCCGAAGAGGCTGTAAGAATCCGGTAGACTGAAGGCAATAACTTGATAAAACTATCGATTTATTATATCAAACGGAAACGCCGGTTCAGTCTGTCTTTATCTAGTCCATCCGGTATGCCAAATTTTGATAAGTACCTTTTACAGCTCTACCTTAGTGTTAATGTCTTAACTCTTAAGCCCTTAATGTAGTATCATATCGCTCATCAACGACAAGAACGTATTATCTCCTTAACGGTACATTCAGGAGATTCGTTCTTTTCTATGTACAAAATGTATGTCCCGCTTCCTACAGTGCCGATGAACGATACGAGAGACCAAACGGCTGATGATTTGCATAAAAACTAATTCAATGTTTTCAATGTTCTAGATTCTAATAAGAGACGAAAAACCGTCATGACTCCTTTGATGAATTACGACTCGGAAAGTAAGTGCCATTTCTTACGATATATACGTTACCACGCGTGCGAGAAATTCGACGTCAGTTTGCTTTTTGGCGAGCAGAAGTCATTTAGGCAGATGTTACACGTTCAATTTGGCGTCAATCATGAATTGGCAGATTTCGGACCTATTTTATAATGCGAAATGGATTTCTTTGGAACATATTTCGGTTTGTTTTTTACGTTCAGTTTCCAACCTGAACTGATGTAAGATTGACCATGTAATGTCTGCGTCAGGGTTTCTCACACGAGTAATAACGGTATTATGGGAAATATACATAAAATTCATATTTAAGTATGTATGTACGTTTATATTTGGGATGGTACAAGGCAAACAAATTGTGAGGACTGTGGTTAAGGGTTTCTATATAATTTTTACTAACATATATTTTGATAGTCTATTATACTAATATCGAAATATATTATTATGTCGTGTATCGATGAAATGTATTATTTAATAACACTAAAATTTAATGTAATTAGTTAATTTATAACCTTATACATGTATTTACATTTTAAGTCATATATAAATCACGATTACCATGTGACTAATGCATTCGAATTAACGACTGGTCGCTTATATTATATTTAAATTCTATTTAGAAACTATGTATTTTCGGATGCATTAAAATTAATTAAATTGCGGTATATCACTGCATAATTATAAGTAAGTTCATATAAAATTCCAGACGCGTCTATCTGTTTATGCAAAAATATCTCTAAAAGTACTGCCTCAATTTTATTCTGGTTTTAACCAATACTTAGCCTGGTTTCTGAGGAAGGTTTTAACGTATATTTGATAAGTATTTGTGTGTATTTGATATTATAAAGAGATTCTGAAGAAACCTTGATAACTGTGCGAAGCCGGGCGGCTAGCTAGTTTTATAAAATACTTTAATCATTAAAGCTAGCCTTGTGTATTTTGTGAACTGGTGTACAATAAAGTATTTTATATTCTATTCTATACTACTTTTAGACAGATTTTGCGGTGTTACTAACAAATAGATAGTTAGTTTGTATCGATTCGCCTAAACAAATCGATTGTGTTTTTTATAAATTTGAAATAATTACTTAGTTTTAACATTGTTGTGTCTGGCCAAACTCACTGTACAGAAAAAGGAAAAATTATTTAATTGAATGATTTCCTTTTTGGCGTGTAGTATTTTTGGTCAAAATTGAACTTTGCTTTACTTGTGTATTTGTTTGTGTACGTCCAAAATGTCCGTTATTTGATAGCAATTTTTATCGATATAATTTATTTATTTATGAAGTTGATTCTTTTTGAAGTCTATTATAAATAGTTTGTTATTTCGTTCGTTGTTTACGGTTAAATTATTATTTGTTTTCGTTTCGAGTTGATGTCGAATTTACCTTTTTAGAGGAGAGTTTTTATATTTTTTCAATTAGTTTTTTTATTTAATAACTCCAGTTACGCTATTTTGCTATAGCGTAAATCTGGCAGTTGATCGCTTCAAGTACAAACTCGATCTAGTCTTAGCTAATGTGGATATGTGTGCTCTTAACATTAATGTTTAAGAAACATCTGTCTTCAAACTGCTTAACTTTTCAAATGTCGCAATTAAATGAGGACATTAATAAGTTAGATGTGAAAAGAGAAAAAAAATTGAATTAAAATACCATTTGAAAATATTGAAATACCGCCGGGAGTATGTGAAATTGTGTAGAAGCGGGCAGAGCACAAACTGTTTTATATAATATATATTTAACTACGCTTCTGTAATTTGGATAGGTTGATATAATCGCCACTTAAGTTCAAGGCAGCTAAGTAATTAAGGCTATATTGTTTCATCTGCTGCAATCATGTGGCACCCTAAAAATCTAGCTAATATGTGCTCTCCAGTAGTGTATGAAATACAACAAACATATCTTTTTGTTATTGCACGTGTAGACGAATTTATGACAAACCCAGTGTTTCGGATGTTCAGAATGTTAATGAAACATCAGCTAAGCTGGTACTCGATATAAAAATAAGATTGTGTGAAATACATATTATGAAACTCTATTAGGTAACAACTTTGTACATTTGAATAGACTGTATTATTTGCCACAGTTGTTTGTAGAATCAATAATGCATTTATTTATGAAATGGAACAGACCGTTAAACTGCAACCAACTGTGGCAATTACTCTAAGATTTTTCACTTTTATATAGATTGAATAATAGCTTGAGTGGATGCAAAAGTTACATAACAATATGCTAATAAGAAATGTTATTTTATTTTAAATACGTCAGCCACATCCCTAAACCAGAAAGCGCGAGAAAGGTACGATTTGGTTAATGTGGCATGGTTGTGTTTTTCCTTTTTGTAAATTATTAGTTATTTTTCTTTGATTTTCATTCACACATATTCATATTAGCTCTAGGCTAGTGTTTCTAGCTTTGTGTATATTGCACGTGGTTTTGGTTTGGAGTTTAATTAGTTTTATAGCGCTTTGAAAATTTATTATGGAAAGTGCATACAATAGATTGACTGGCATGCCCCTTGGAGATAATTATGTTTGATGCCTAAAAGCAGTGACAATACCAATATGGTTTGTTGTGTGTCCGTTCCATAACAGATTATGCTTATGCTTTATTTATTATTTCAATTTTTTATATATTTTTATAATATCAGAAATTGCACAATTTTGTATGAAGTTATGGATATTTTTTTTACATCCGCGACACAATAGATCTGTAAGATTTTTGAGAATATAAGTAATTATATTACAAAGTTGTGGAATTTCAAGATTATGATAACTAACTTATTCATTATATTAATTTATATAGATGTTATAGACAAAAATGTGATTTCATTTCATTAAAAATCCAGTAAAGTTTGTTCAAAATTGTTGAATGAAATGAAGTCTACATGTAATTGTTAGTGAATGTGTGTGCGTAGTTTTCGTTGTGAATTTCCTTTTTTATTGAATAAATAAATTAAAAGCTATATTTTTTTTATTTCAGGATACACTCTGGAGCCTCCAATCAAGATTGAACCAAGTACGTAATATTATCTTTTCTGAACAATATTTGCTAACATTAATTTGTTGAAATTGAAAAATATTATTATGAAATTACCGATTTTTACGCGACGCACTCGACTACATATAAATATCCGATGCGTAGATCATACTTACCATGTTTCATGCCAATAAACTATTTTTCGCTTTCACTTCATTGTAATTTTTAAAGAGTCTTGAAGTGACTCACGTCGGCATGATGTAAAATGACGATGGGAACTCTTGTATGCTCACTGTCATTGACCACGCCCTGTTTCCTTTCAGACCGAACGCCTCCCCATATCTACTCGCCGCTCGGCCAGGGGTACCCCGAAGCCCAGGTAAATACTGCACTGTACATCTATCCGATGTCGATGTCATTATCAACCCATATCCGACCACTGCTGAGTACGGGTCTCCCCTAACTTACGTGAGGAGGGTTAGGCCATAATCCACCACGGGACCCGGTTCGAATTGGGGGATAGTAAAAATATTTACCTCCAAAATAATTCTCGGGTAGGTATGTAGATGTCTTCCTTCACCAAAAAGCGAGTGATAATAACGTATAAAATATATAAGTAATTTCATGGACGTTATTTTGAAGCCATGTAAATAAAATGTTTGACATTTTCTAGCTATTATATTTCATCCGCACTGTATCACATTACAGCAGCAGTGGACGCCCCTGGAGCCGATGGTGGGCCCCTCGCACTACAACGAGGCGGCGGCGTGGGGCGCGCAGTTCGCGGGCGCGGCGGGCCCCTACGGCGCGGCGTCCCCGCTCGGGGCCGTGGCGCAGTCCCCGGCGCTCCCGCACGGGTCCCCGCTGGGGGCCCTGTCCCCGCACAACAACCTGCAGTCCCCGCTGTCGCCCACGCACGTGCACGCACACGCGTCGCCGATGGGAGGCACTATGTCGCCGATGGGGGGCACTATGTCGCCGATGGCGCCCATTATGTCGCCGATGGGGTCCACCATGGCGCCCACCATGACGCCCACCATGTCGCCGATGGGGCCCACCATGTCGCCCGGCCTGCTGCCGCCGCAGCACCCGCCTCCGTACCAGGTGCGGTATTACAGCATCGCGGCAAATGGGTACTCATTGTTATTATTGACGAGCGTTGGTCGGCTTGTTCGATGGAAAATGTATCGAGGTAGACCTGGGAACGGTTGTACACATTACGACGGCAGAGGCGCGATCGCTACGTTACGCATGAAATTTCTGTTCTGTTATGTACAAACGAGAGCGACCGATGCCTTAACACTATGACTGCTGAGCCGATTTTCTTGTCTAGCCACGGGTGCTGCTCTGCACACACCGTAGTGTTTCGCCATACAACAAACACCACAGTTGTGTTTTCCCGCACTCGCGGCAAGTTATGAAAAACACCACAGTTGTGTTTTCAGCAGTGAACGTGTTAAAGGAAACACGTCTACATTACGTGATATTATATAAAAGTTTGTTTGCTAGTTTGTTAGTTTCTCCGTTATTCTTTTTAGTTTTTTTTTTCACCAAATTCTTTCCGTAATCGGAAGCTACATGAACCCCGAGTGCTATATGCTATGTTTTATCCCGAAAAGCTCAAAATTCCTGCGGGAATATATGAAATTCACGATCCGATTCTGAAAAATCTCACTATTAGTGTTTCTATTAGAAAGCTACTCTGTTTCCGATTGACATAGGCTATGCTTATCCAGTGGCAATGCAGAATACCTGCAGGAAAACAGGATATAAGCTGGTAAAACCGCAAGGAGCAGTTTGTAATTAAATAGGAAATTGGATATGGTTTATTTGAATATATATTATCGCCGCTATGTTCCAAGTGGACATTGGTTTGATCAATCCCTTCCTCCAGGGCCTGCCGGCGCAGGACCAAATGGACACGGCCAGCGGAGCCCCCTCGCTCTCCGCCCTCCTGAACGCGGAGGACGCGGCGCTGCACCACGACCTGTACAGCCTGTCGTCGCTGGTCGGCGACCGCGGCGAGAACCTCAGCGACAGCCTCCGCCAACTCTCCACTAACGACCTCTTCCGTCAGTAGACGGGAGCACACTGTCTATCTTCATAGCATACCTTTAAACCGTCGTATGTTTTGTCAAGGATCCTGCCAGACGACAACTAAAAATCTATTGTGTCTGGGATGAGATATATGAAAAGTTGATATATTTAATAGTATAAAGAAAAATGTTACAATATACTTGAAGCTACCATGTCACAGAGAGAAACACCATAGATATAGCAACAACACATAGAGACGACGAACTAATGAATTTAACTCGGTGACTAAAGCTGAAAATTAATGTTAAGCCATTCAACAGTTTGAGTTATGAGAACTTTCAAAGTCAAACATGTTTTTATTGATTTTGAAGAGACTTGTTGAATGCTTTTTACTTTTACATCGACTGTCAAACCGGTACTAGTATGTGAATGTTACATTAATTATGGACATTTTGTGTGGTGCTGTAAGAAAGGAAATATTGCTACAAAGAGAAGTATAGTTAGACTAACCTAATGTTTCACGAATTTAAGAAATATGACTGTAATGTTGTTACACTTTAAGTATGATATAAGCGGGTAGATTTACTCAGAGTGATTATTGTCTCATGGTGTTGTCAATGCCTCGATCTAGAACAAATACGTAATTGATACAATGTAGAAGTTTGCGTTTTTAAAATATGACATTTGCTGATGAAATAATAGTCCGTTAAATTGTTTGTATATAATTTGTTAAATTTTAAAAAGGGCCTTTTTATGAATTCCTTGTGGCCTGTGTTTTAGAAAAAAACTTTTTAATTGATAAAACACTTATTTTAGCTTGCACGATGAAAAATATAATAACTATAAAAATATAAATAAAAAAATACCTGGAGGTAGTAAGAAATTAAGAATACATGTGACAGGTGTATTCTGTAATCGTTAGAAGAAGGCAATTCATTCGAGATAAACTTGTTTGTTATTAGGTGGTGATCAATTTGTCTCAATACCGTTTCTTCTAGTTGAGAAATGACTATTGAAAAACAAAATTGAAATAATTATAATATCTCAGTGCACTAGGATATAAGAACTACAATTGCTTGCTTACATAATGTTACACTTAAAAGTACATTAAAACTAAGAGATTTTATAATGTTATGAATAGTTCTACCTATTTATCTCAAGTAGGTAAGTGGAACATTTGTTTTAGATTAGTTACCAAAAATAATTCTTTGAACCTTGTGATTCTTTGAACAAAACTTGTAAATCTGTTTTTTTATCTATTTTTATTTAAGTAAGTAATTGATATAATTGCACTTGGATGTTAAATAAAGTATAAGAAAATGCTAGAAAGCTGCTCGTGATTCTTTTCGTAATCAGTGTAAGAGTGAAATAATCTTATATAATATCTTAGTTATATTTAGATAAATACATATTTTGAATTTTCTATCATCACACTTAAATATAATCATGACGCGTTAAACGTGCTATGTGGAAAATGCATTGAAAATGTAATAAAAGGATATTTTGCTGTCATTTTTATGTATAAAATAAATTTTATTAAAAAGACATTGTTTCATTCTACCGTCGATGCTTGTGGCGAAGGCGTAGTATTTTAGTGTTAAGTCCTACCACTGAATGTCCATGCCATGATAACATAAAGCCTATTTATACTTAACATTTCTGCGGTATATTCCCATCATCCCCAATAAGTTGTCCCCACTCAGTGATATTATGACACTCCGAAAACTGCTAGACAAGCTGCTAGGGTAATAGTGTTTGTAAAGCCTAGTAGGACAGGTAGCCAAAGTAGTGCCCGGAGTAAACTAGCCGAAATACTGTACATCTTCCTCATATCTTTTTCTAATAGCGTATAGTCTGTGGAATCGTTAGGATCCACATTTCTAAAAGAGGACTTTGATGTCTCCATTCTAAAATCTAGGTACTAAAACTAACCAAGAACTGAATAATTTCGAGGGAAAACCAAGCATCCTAAAACCGGGCTGGGGAACTAAAAGTAAAACTAATTAGGTGACAACACTGAGTCTCGAGTCAATCAGCTACATGATCGTGCAGGTCATGTCAATGTCAGTGACAGCTGACTTGTTTAGTTTCCTGTTGCCGAGCAACCTGAGTGTTGGCCGAGTTTGTAAACTTATGAACAAAACCAACAATAAATCGTAAATAATTATATATTGAAGAAAATGAATGAACCGCTATCAAACAAAATGCCACAACCGAAAAGAGTCGGCGTCTGGGCCGAAGGAACACACATAGAAGCCAAGTAAGTCCGTCAACAAGAAACACTAGTCTTATTCTGAAATTTGAATTCTTCTCACCGGATAATCTTCTTGCTTTGATGATCCATCTTTCTTCCTGGTTGATATTGGTGACATTGCAGTGGCCCCTCCATGGAATATACCTACCTACTGTTTTAACAATCCTTAAAAATTACAGAGAATACATTATCCCAAAGAAGTCTCCAGATTCAAGCGATGATATCCCAACAATACCAGACCTAGATGACTTGCAAGATCTCTTGGAAAAGGAAATCTCTATGCCGCCTGTGTGAGTACCACGAAATAAGTAAATGAAGTATCTACCAACAGTGGAATATTTTCATCTAACATCTGTTCATGTGGGCTATAGTTTATCGCGATTTAAATTATATTTTGCCTTTCGCCAGGGTTCAAACTATCTCCTTATCAAACTTCATCAATATTGGTTTACCTGTTTTATCCTGAAAACGGAACTTACTTTTACTTTTGTAATATTCGTAGAATTATCAGAAATGTTATCTTTACTTAACTTTTCAGAACTGACCGTAAAGACTCAGAGACAGTGAATGCCTTGGCAGAGGTGAGAGGAGGGATCACGGGCATTGCAGACAGCATAGAAGCCGTCCTGGAAGTGCTGAACTCATTCATCTCTCAGGAAGAGGTAGACAATGCAGACTCTGTGTGGACAGTGGACTCTTTGCTAGCACAACTGGCTGAGGAGTACCAAGAAGCCCCATAGAGCTATGAAATAGTAGTATTTTGTTTTAGGCAACATAATAAGTAAAACTTCTGGTATTTTCATTTAACTAAAACTTATATAGTTATAGTTTTAGTTATATTATATAGTTTTAGTTAACATAGGGTTAAATGGTGCGTGCTAGCTCGGACTGTGATGTGTGAAGGATTATGCAAACTTTGCCGAGATATGTCAATCTATTGTGCGTGAAAGATGTGCATGCATATCAGTGCATGGCGCACCAGCGCGAGCAGCCTGGATCCAAGCTGGGCTTGCACTAGTGTCTGCTGTTAAACTGTACCTTTACATTTAACACATAATATTAGAAATTGAAATTTATTATTAAATTGAATTTTTATAGCTCAAGATTGCACTGTCATTTTGGAGGCCTTTGGCCAACTATAGAACAATATGGGCTAATCTTTTTTGTAATTGTATCGGTTAAAAAAAAAACAGATAATATTTCATTAATTTATTTTATAAAAAAAAAAAAAATTCTAGCTGAACTATCTAATAATTTTTAACAGTGATCAAATTAAGTATATTGTTGATTTAACAATTTTCCGTCCATTTTGTATATCATTATTTTACATTAAGGCTAAGGGAATGATTGCTTTACTTAGATTATATTATTAACACTTTCACTGCTGAGCCGATTTGCTTGTCTAGCCACGGGTGCGGCTCTGCACACTTCATAGTGTTTTCCCATACAACCAAAACAACAGTTGTTTTTCTGCACTCATGGCAAGTTATGAAATCACAAAAGCTGTGTTCTCAGCACTGAATGAGTTAATAAGTAAACAAAATTACCATTTTCATTATAATACAGAACATAGCTTGCTTGGTTCACGTTTTTATAAAATCTAGCCTAGTACAGTATAAAAAGATAATTCACACGTGTTTGGAACCTGTGATCTTATTGTATTTTACTTGTCAATATAGTAGCTTGTAACAAACATTTTTGTGTGACGGCTTACTTTGGCATGGATCATATTTATTGTTTATTTATTATCTATACTAATATAAAACAAAGAGTTGAATGGTACGTAAAGTTGTTTACTTTCAAATGGTTTCTTAAAAATTTCTACTATAGGATAAGTTGCAATGATCTTGTGTGAATGTCTGCTTTCTCTACTAAAACAGGACATAACAAAACAACTGCAACTAACAAGCTATAAGCGCTCCCTCACACATTTCCTCCCACTTCCGTTGAATTATAAAGAAGGCACTTTAAGAAACCGTTCAATAATTTTACATTCCATTTCAAATCAATCAGCATGCATGTCAAATCCGTAATTTTTAGGTTGAGACCTCACGTCGCGGTTTCCTCCCGCTTTCGCAAAATAAGTAGAATCTCAGATTAATATGGAAATCAAAATTTGAACACTCACGACGCGGTTTCGCTCCCGCGCGCGTTTGGGTTAAAACGTCAGTTAGCGAGCTATGCAAGTATTAAAAAAACCGTGACGTGAGCTTTTAGGGAATAAAGGGTTGATTCTTTTTAATTGAGATCGACTTCAACATTTTAGATTATATCGCTTCGGGTTCACACAATTTTTGGCAGTGTCATGTCGTGGAAATCACAACATGCATAACTAAAGTCAATACTGTCTTTCAATATCTTTCAATTATCTAATCTTTGCAAAATGTCATGCCTGCATTTCACTTAATTCCAATTCAACAATCATGTATAGGCAACGTGTAGACCCTATGACCTAGTCTGGAAACTTTCTAGGAGTTTTTTACTCGTTCCACCTGCTGACCGGAAAGCTATGTACATTGTAACAACTAAAACTATGTATGAAGGTAAGATTGTGGCTACATATACCTCTTTTCTATTTAGTAAACTGAGGCCTGACACAAAGAAGTGTGAACAGACCACCCAGCCCACTTTGAGATAGTCTTTGTCGTCGAGGCCACTGAAAAATATGACACTCCAAAATGTGTTGAGCAGGATAATGCACAGCGTCATGGATGCACTGGTGACGAAGAAGTATTCTGTGCCACTGTGGAGACCTAGTGTGCCAGGTCCAAGCTGGAAGAAAATATTTTCAATAATTACTCAAATATGATGGCTTCATAAAGTACATTTATTTGACACAAGGCAAAGAGCACTCCTCTGGGAAGCATCACCCTGACTGATCCGTGAGGTAATGTCAAGCTAAATTAGTTTTCGTGCGTCCAGATGGATACAAGCAATGTGTTGTGCTGGTTGGATTAATTTAACTGTGGATTCTAAATTACAGCCCAATTTCTTATTGGGGATCCAACCCCCCTTGATAATTGCACGAATGGAACTATGCCAAGTGCAGCCTCTAATAGGTTTAGACTGAAATTGTGTCAGAACATATCTTAATTTACTTTAAAAAGTAGGAATACCTTATGTAACTATACCATATAGCTGAATAGCTATATTTAACCTTGGTCTTAAAAATGTATTTTTTATAATTATTTTGTAGATGAGCAGCATAGATGCTGATATCTCTACATAACTTCACAAAATAGTTCACATATGTAACAAAGATTTATTAGTTAGTAGCCAGTTATGGAGTTTTTTTTAAAGGTGTTCACGAAGGTGGCAGATTCAACATAATCTATATTCAACTATACATAAGTTAGCAGACTTTAACTTACAGAGTCGGCGAGCACATTGACCAGTGCAAAGGCACCGCTCATGGCCCCGAAGCCCAGTCCCGACACATACGCCATCTCCAGCTTATTGCTGCCTATGTCGTGGTTTTCCGATATCTCCTTCAGGCCTGCTTCTGTCTTCCGCAGTAACAAGTACATGCCGTAGCGAAATATTTCCTGGAAGATTGGAATTTAAATCATCCTGTTGTTAACCAAAACAGGACTAGTTTACCTATTGAAAGTGTATGATTTTATTACTTAGTACTTGAATATAGCTATTTTATTGCAAAAGTTGAAGTTTCCACTGTAAGCGTAGGAAGCAGTCTATACAGACCTGGAATAGGACCGCGAAAATCATCCCGAATGCTAGATACGACCGGAGAGGCACCACCGCAAACCACACTAGCGACGACAGCAGAAACGAGACCAGCCATCCGAACGCTGCCACTATCAGGATGATGATCCGCACCGGGTCGTTCGCCACCGTCATCGTGAACATCGCTACCGGAGCCCCGAAAGCCAGTAGGGAACAGCTGAAGAACTCCGCGAGAGTCATCTTACTAAACTATGTACACAGTTACAGTAAACCTATTTAGAGCTAAACGCTGCTTTAACGCAGCGATTTCTTAACAACAATTGAACATTTGCAAAGAAAAAGAAATGTTTTTGTGTGAGAAAACTTAGAAATGAATCACGTCCGTAGGTGGATCGTAGTCCCACAAATCGTCGCGTAATTTTGACATGACAATGACAATCAAGCTGACCGTGACTTTGACAAACAGAAAAACCGAAGAAGTTTTACTAAAGCAACAAAACGCATGCGCATGCATCTATGTTTGACGTTTGTTTGTTTACGTTTCGTTTTTTATTTTTTTTCCTTTCTATTGCCAAATTAACCTAACCTCAATTTTGTCTATTTATAAGTTTTTATCAGATTTCTCAGAGAAGCCTAGCTAAAATTAAAGAAATATGCCTCCGAAACAAGCCAAAAAGACTCTGTGGGTTGACTGTGAACGATGCGGGTCTAGTATAACCTCGAATGACAAAAATGTTCATGTCGAATTAAACTGCGGGAAAGATCAGGTGAAATGTCCCTTTGTGGAGAGCGGGACGCTTTACACATGGCTGCAAAGAGCGGGTGCAGCGCCCGAGGGTGCTCCCAAGGATGCTGTGATGGTGCACCCGTCGGCTGGCTCGCTGATAGGTGCAGTGATTGGAGCACCTTTGGAGTTGAGACGTGACGGAGCCCCTGTAATGCTGAAGAGAATGTGGCCATCCAAAGCATCAGCTCCTGCTGCTGTCATTATACCTGCTGCAGGTAATTACTAACAACTTTAATGAAATGGAATTAGCCCTTCATCTGATTTATGAACCTACTGGGTAGGACCTAATGATTCATTTTGTTTTCACAGATCTATCAGCCGCCTGGAGCAACGACAGTAAAAATGTAACAGTCTCTACAATACGGGAACAAATTACGAAGGCATCCTTCATTACAATTAAAATATTGAATCATAAAACGGATACAGATATATGTGATATTTTAAAAGAACATTTTTACAACAATTTTGTTTCAGTAGGAGCTATTCTGGTATACTATTACTTCGGTAAAAAGCTTGAAATACAGGTTGTCAATGTAAAATCTGAAAATCAAGAGAATACTTGTAAAACATGGTTCATTTCTTCTGATAACACCATTTGGGATATTGAGGAAGATGCGGTTATGAAAGTTAAAAAGAAACCCATCTGTTTAGGTGGTGTAGATGATATCTTGGATGAAATCAATACTTTTATAAAAATATCCTTCAATAAGGATGGTCTGACGGCCAACTTTCAACCTACGAGAGGACTCCTTATTTATGGTCATTCAGGCATTGGTAAAACTGCCATTTGCAAATATCTAATTGAAAATCTCAACTGTTTTCACATTGAAGTAAATGGGCCGGCTATATTCAGTAAATATTTTGGGGAAACTGAAAGCACAATGAAGGGTTTGTTTGCGAAAGCTGTGCAGAATGAACCAAGTATTATCTTGGTTGATGAAATTGAAACTATTTGTCCAAAACGCACTTCAGGTAGCACAGAGCAAGAGAGGCGTGTGACGTCTGCTTTTGTTTCCCTTTTGGACAGCTTACACGGGGAAAATAGTAGAGTGTTTGTATTAGCCACAACAAGAAAGCCCGAGGCTATAGACCCTATGCTTCGTAGATTTGGTCGATTGGACAAAGAGATTGAAGTGCCAGTCCCCGATAGAGTCAGAAGAAAAGAAATTCTGTACAGCTTGCTCAAGAATCTCCCAAACAAGATATCGTCCCAAGAAATAGAGAGTATATCAGACTTAGGTCATGGTTATGTTGCTGCAGATTTAGTTAACTTGTGTACACAAGCTTCAATGAAATGCATAAAGCGTAAAAGTGACGCTTTAGAAAAGCAGGATTTGACAGCAGCGCTCACTATAGTGAGACCAAGTGCTATGAGAGAGCTGTTAATTGAAGTCCCAAATGTGAGATGGACAGACATTGGCGGTCAAGGCGACCTGAAGTTAAAATTGAGACAAGCTGTTGAATGGCCTTTGAAACATGCAGAGAGCTTTAGAAGGCTGGGGGTTGAACCCCCAGGGGGAGTTCTGCTATATGGTCCTCCAGGCTGTTCCAAGACTATGATAGCAAAAGCATTGGCAACGGAAAGTGGACTCAACTTCCTTTCAATAAAAGGTCCAGAATTGTTTTCAAAATGGGTTGGAGAATCGGAGCGAGCTGTCAGAGATTTATTTACGAAAGCAAGGCAAGTGGCTCCATCTATTATCTTCTTTGATGAAATGGATGCTCTGGGCGGGGAGAGAGGTGCGGGAGAGGCGGGCGTACACGAAAGGGTGCTAGCTCAACTATTGACTGAGCTAGATGGTGTTGTACCTTTGAATGCAGTCACTATACTGGCGGCAACTAACAGACCAGATAGAATGGACAGGGCTTTACTCAGACCGGGACGTTTAGATAGATTGATATATGTGCCATTACCAGATTTCGAGACTCGACTACAGATCATTGAATTGAAGCTTGGGAAGATGAGTGTGAGTGAATATGTGAACTCGCACAGCTTGGCCACGAGGACAGAAGGATTCTCTGGGGCAGAACTGCAAGCTCTGTGCCACGAAGCCGCCTTGAAGGCTTTAGAAAGAGACCTGGATTGTCCAGAAGTCCTTATGGAGCATTTTGAGTATGTCCTCAAAGGTTTCAAGCCTAGAACACCACAATATTTGCTTAAAATATATGAAGATTTTGCCTTAGGCCAAAAATCAAGTTAACTTTTTTTTATATGAATAAATAGTATAGTAAGATGAAGTGAATATCGACACATAAATCATTTGGTGCTCAATTCATAATTTTATACGTGTTACAGTAAAAAAAGTTTGGTTTTTTATAGTTTATTCAATAATAAGATGTCCTTATACCTAAGTATATAAATTAACTTTACGTCTAGTCCTTATTTAAATATTTTACTAATACATTTTTACAATTCGTTATTTGAGAACTGTTTAATTCCTCACAACATGGAAATCATAATAGAAGGTGAACACATTGTAAAAAGAAACCACAGTTAAAAGCAACAGTTTTGGAAGAGGTACAACATGAACATTCCTAAAAACAAGGCAATCATTTCACCAAACGCCTTTAATGGATTATTATATAGTAATTTCACACTGACTTTCCTGTCTTTCATGTGATTACAAACTAATGGCTATCTAAGAGCAGCCACATATGGGCAGCTTGAAGTGGCCATGATCGAATACTTCAAGCTGCGACTGCATCGACTAGTCTATCTTGCATGGACATACAGGGGACCATTTGAGGAGTCGCAACTGATGCGAGCAGTCAGCAGCATGGCTAAATTCCATTGTGCAGTTATAAGTCACACTGACAAGCTTTTGACTGTGACTGCAGTTGAAAATGACTGCTCAACTGCCTGTGTATAGCTGGCTATAAAGTTTAGAGTATTTGCTACATTCATAAATGCAGTTCTGTCACGAATTTAGAGATAGTTATTGCCATACAAACATATAAACCATGCTTTTCCAACACTATACATAACATAACAATTCCACCCTCATTCCAATTATTCTTCAACACAATAAATACATAACATGTTTTTGAAATACATACTTGTATCCAATCCTGTCCGTGTATTGCAATCATCTCCGCTGGCATGCTTGTCTAATGAGATTATCAAAGGAAGACATTGCGATACGACAGAACTCAGTCTTTCTAATTTAATTGCATAAACCCTATAGTATCTACAGCCGCAACCAGATATCGCGAATGGCATGTAACGAATGCTTCAGGGTAAACTATGTAACACACCAAAGAATTTTTTGAGTTTTACGTCTGTCGCGAACCTCTCGTTAGATTCGTAATAGGGCAGCCGTTTTTACGCTCCTAATTTATGCGGTAAGTGCTCACAGTGAGCATCTTCCTCTACACGGCCTACGTGACAAGCCATTTGTAACGCATGTTTCGCGCTTAGTTGCGGCTTAACGATTTCCTCAAACTCTAGGTGGCTAACTTAAATTTTGTACCCCTTTGGCTAGTTTGCATAAGTACTCAACGCAACTACACCACCTTGACGCTGACAATATATTGTCTGGTAGGTCGCTTCTTGTCTAATACAGTGGCGAAGAACTTCCTGGGTGGCAGTATTGGCTCGGTGTTCAGGATAATGGTGGTGTTTGTGAAAATAATTATTTTGTCCACCACCATCACTCATTTGCGATATGAAAGTGTTATAACCTCAGTATACCGTTAACACATTCACTGTTGAAAATACAACTGTTGTGTTAGCGGTAAGGGAAAACACAACGGTGTGTGCAGATCCGTAACAGTGGCTAGACAAGAAAATCGGCTCAGCAGCCAAAGTGTTAAGAAGATAACACATTCGTCTCACAAATGAGAGATTTACTATAGTACAGCAGTAATAAAGTCTTGACAAAAGGTACAGTGACCCATAGCACACCCCGGACACTTCAGACAAATGACTCAATGCAGGGTTCTGGGTGGTGCTGTGACTGTTATCGGCAGGCGTAGCGCTTACCATCAGGCGAACGACTTGTTCGTCTCGTCACTCAGTCCAATAAAAAAAAAACTGATCGGACATTTCACACATATAAATGACATTACACGCGCTAAAAGCGTGTGTATGCACTCAAAGATACTACGAGACCGAAACAAAAGACCACCCGATAGTATGAGAGTTCATACTAACCCGTTTGTCCATTCTCCTTTGGGTGTGTAATATTGACTGAGCTCCCAATTTCCCTCTCAAATTCGGGGGGTGGAGTGTCCATTGACAAGGCCTTATTACTGTCCTATAACACGGATTTACACATTAATTAGTTAATTGGCGAGTTAACTTTTTATCGTAATTTAGAACAGTTAAGTAGCAAGTTGACGATTAATTAACGGCTGTATTTCCGAAGCACAGGTATTTGAGTTTCGTTTTTCTGTTCGAGATTAAGCCATGACTTATATACATACTTCTGCTAATATCTGTCCAAACGATAGTATAGATGTACTTCTGTGGGTCGCAGCTGACACGACTGGTGCGCGTGACATGTCAACCGTGTGGCGTCGCTTCCGACCCATAAATTCCATTGTCGCCCGCATCAGCCACGCGCGTCAATGACATTTCACGAAGTTCCACCTTAAAGACTCAATTCGCTAACTTAGCAACTTAACTCGCCACTTAACTAACGAACGCGGAGTCCTACAGCCGTTGCCACCACTCGTAGCGGTTCTACACGCGCAGTATCTCCGTATGCCGGTTGTAGCAGATGGCGATCCAGTCGGGCTGCGTGGCGCCCCACTGGATCTGGTTGACCTCGCCCTCGGCCGCCGTGTAGGCCAGGATGGGGTCCTCGATGGCGCGCGGCATCTGCTGGATGTCCCAGATCAGCGCCTGGTGGTCGTCGCCGGCTGTGCAGATGTGGCAGGAGCTGGGGATGGATGTCACGATCACATACCTATCTCCTGACTCCTAACTGGGATTCCCTATATCTAGGGAATCAGGAATCACGAGGACCATGGCCCCACCAACATCCAGACTCAGAGCAAATACCAATGAGCTCAAACATCAATCTACTGTTTTGTACTGTAATCGAAATTTAATTTTCGATACGTGAAATCGATTTGGTTCCTAATCGAATAGTTCTGATTCGTCTAGCAGTAGATACCTGTGCGGCGCCCAGGCGATGCCGTTGACGCAGGCGCGGTGGTTGTTGAGGCGCGCTACAGGCGTGCACGGCACGCGCACGTCGAGGATGATGACCTCGCAGGCGTCCATGGCCACAGTGGCCAAGTAGTTAGGGTCCTGCTTGTTCCACGCCAGCCGGAGTAGGGGGGTGTGCTGCGGGTCCTGAAAGAGCAGTAAGAGGCATTAGACAAGTTGAATTGCTCTTTATAAGGGTAGTATCGAAGATTGCACAGTTGAATATTCAAAAGAAAATTTTCAATTCAATGCAAAAATGTTTAGATTTTCTAACATACATTGCATAGCATTAAAATCTCAAATTATTGAAATAGTCACTTTGCATAAAAGTTTAATACAGGACAGATTGATATTATTTAGATTTTTACTAAATGGGCTAGTACTTGACTTAATTTTGATAATTTTTACTGTTAGTAAGATGCATACATAATCTTTATCTACAGCTTATTTTCTGATCTTCTTATCTTCTTTGCATGTCTTACACCTGGTACATCAGATCACACATACCTTGTACATTATATATCACATACTTCGTACATTATGTGGTACATACCTCATATATGATGGTGGAGTGCTCGAGGTGCCGAAGGTCGAACATGCGCACGGAGCCGTCGGCGCCCACCGACGCGAACATGTCGCGGCCGCCGCCCGCGCGGCTGAATGCGATGTCGTACACCTCCTGCCGACAAACAGACATCATTATTATCACAGTCAGTCTATATTCATCTACTGCTTGACATAGGCTTTTCCTAGTGAATGCCTGATCTTCGGGTCTCCTCATCCAGTCTTTGCGGGCCGTCACTCCACCTAGCCGGCGAGCGTCCCACACTATGACTGCCTAAATGTAGTCTCCACGCCACTCTAGAACTCTTCTACTCCATTAGTTGTTGGTTCTTCCAGAGATGCAGCCGGCCTGGATCACAGATCATCTAATAGTTCTTTTGAACCTGTATGTGTATACCTTAGCATATTATTCTATTTTATATTACAAGTTTAGTTCACCTTGTCATGAGCAATAAGCTGTGTTTTCACATGTCCCGAGACCTCATTGACCCTCCCGAGGACTTGGCCCGTTTCCAGACCCCAAATGGTGCAGGTGGTATCGATGCTGCTCGTGCCAATGAGGTTGGGATCCACCTCGTTCCAGTCAAACGATGTGAGCGGTGCGCAGAAGTCAGAGTTCTTGTTGTTGTTTAGGACGCACTCGAACAATGTGTAAGGCTCCCCGGCGCGCCAGATGCGGAGGTAGTCGCCTGGAATGGTATAAATGATGCTGATATTTAGGAAAAATTTGGTTGATGACCGTGTTTAAGACGGTTAGGTGTAGATACTCACACAGGATCGGAATAAGTGGTGTGATGAAGAAGATGCCGATCACTGGTTGGTTTACACGAGCTGATAGTGATGAATTTTTATATGTGTCTCAATCATAATATTATTATAATGTTCGAACGAGTTTCCATGAACTTTCGAAAACTCACAGTATGTTCACAAAGAGATTTTAAGTTCTATTTTCTATGCAGGAGCAACATTTTTTAACAGAAGTCCCAATTATGGAGCACTGTTAATGAGGATGTGTGTACTACAAGCACAATAAATACACATAAGTACCGCCCATTGTACTACCCTTGTTTACCTATTGTAATTTTTCTGTCCTGTGTTTAATTTTGTTTCTGGTGTACAATAAAGAGTTTTTCTATTCTATTCTATTCTATAAGTAAAAAATAATTACGCCTAAAATATTTCAATTACAATGAAGTCTTTACTCAACAGATTTTTTTTTTAAATTTCTACAATGAAGTTGCGTATCCGACCGGTACAGTCTGGTAAACATAAATGCTGATGCGTAAACCAAAACAGTAAGCCGAGAGCGGTAAGATACGCCTTACTTACCACTAGTAGCAAGCAAGTCTGGGTAAACTCCCTTGCCGTCCGGTATCCAAACGATCTTAGTGGCACGGAATGGATGGTCAAATGTGCTCTTAGGACTGAACTCGCTCGTCTCCTCATCAAGTGAGATGATTTGCACCTGCAAAGTTTGCTTGTTAAGTGACATACATACCGCTAGTGGCAAGCAGATCGGGGTACACCCCCTTGCTATCGGGGATCCACATTATCTTGGTGGTTGGGTACGGGTGGTCAAATGTGCTTTTAGCACTGAACTCGCTTGTCTCTTCGTCTAAGGAGATTATTTGGACCTGCGAAGAGAGAGCAACTTAAGGTTCTTGTTTTTATTAGTTTTTAAGTCTTCTTCGTTGTGTTTGTTTCAACCATTGTTTGTTGAGAGGCGCTACTTTGGCTGAAACATTGTGGTTACAGGATTAGCAGCCAGTTTTAAGCAGTTTTTTTTCCAATGTCTTAGAGAGGAAAAAGATTTTTTTCCCAGAGAGCACCAAAGAATGCACGCAAATCTCATATATATCTCTCAGCTCTCAATATGGCTGATAACAAATTTAATTTTAAATTGCAACTTTTAAATTGTCCTTAACTAAGAAGAATTGCATGAAAAGTTTTATTACAATATACAAAATTAATAATTTAACAAGCAACTGATTATAATTGGAATCTAAACCCAATATCCACCTTATTGTTGTACTCCTCGACAAAGCTACCCAACGCCAGACGAAATCTCTTGTCGGGGCGCACAGACCAGTTCATTGAATAGAGCGGCCATGGTGCTTGGTACCTGGAACGCAAAAGTAAAGTAAGAATTAGCGGTGGACGATTAGGAGATATACTAATGGAATTATTTGATTATGAAAATACCTTATGATTATTAGTAAGAATAAGTAACACTTTGACTGCTGAGGCGATTTTCTTGTCTAGCCACGAGTGCGGCTCTGCACACACCATAGTGTTTTTCCATACAACAAACACAACAGTTGTGGTTTTCCGCAGTCGCGGCAAGTTATGAAAAACACCAGTTATGGTATAAAAGGTACATTAGGACCTAGGACAAAAGGACCTAGCTTATAGTCTGAATAAATGTTTAAGTGTCAATATTTCTTGACATTTAACACTTATGACTGCTGAGCCAATACTCTTGTCTAGCCACGGGTACGTATCTGCACACACCATTGTGTTTTCTCATATAGCTAACAAACAGTTGTGATTTTCCGTACTCGCGGCAAGTTATGAAAAACACCATGGTTGTGTTTTTAGAAGTGAAAATGCACATGCTTTCATTAACAATTTGAATTCCAGTTTTTTCAAAGGTTATTAATCATATGTTGGAGGGAAACCTCATAAGAACGTACAAAGTATTGAATACGAGTTTCACAATATCCTTACTTGTAAATTTCTTTGCGTTTTGTGCTGGAGCTCGTGGTACTCGAGCTGCTATGTGGCATTGACATGATTCGCTCAATGGTGACTACTGAAGACGAAAAATACGAGTTATTAAGATTAAGAAAATCGTAACACTATATTCTGCAATAGATAATACAACTTTTACATACTTTTGGAGCCGGAACGGCTTTTACAATGGAGAATTTGCTAATTAAAAAGGATGTGTATCTATTAAATAGATACACTTGCTCCACTGTGCTGTAATTCGTGCTCAAATAAAAAAACGCCAGATAGTTTAATTGCATTAGTGAACGTTGTGAATGGCACTAAGCAGTTAATTAACTAGTTAATCACTTTCAATTATTAAAATAGTAAGAAAAATCACATCACGCGTTGAATGAAAACAAGTAACTTTGCTTTGCTTGCTTGCTTCAGTTGCTTCATGAAATCAATCAAAGTTATTTCAGTGTTACCTACATGTCAGACATGTAAATAAAAAAAAAAAAACTATTCTATCTTATTAAAATCTAATGCTAATATGCAATCAGATATAATACCGTTGTATACCGTTGTCAATAGAATAGTAATAGTAATGGTGTACATAGAAACTGTAAAAATATCTGCAGTTAACCAGATCCGTCGAGGCTACATAGATGCGAAATCACGACAAAAATCTGAACTGGCAACACAATGCTGACAAGTATCCACTTTTGCAATCAAACGTGAAGCAAGCGGATCAAACTCAATGTGACATTTTGTGACCACAGACTATAGTTAAAGTATTTTTATTTGGGACTTGCATGTCCTGCAAGTCTTTTTTTTTGGAAATCCACTAAGTCGTCATCGAAAGCCTGCTGGGCCAGCGTAGTATACTGTAATCCTTTTTTAAAGACAAAATCTAAATTAAAAAATCCTGTACTCATATCCTTCGAACACAAACAATCATAGGTTTTTTTTTGTGAAAGTAAAATTTGTAAATCACAGTCTCCTTGGCTGGCACTAAAAAGAAAATCCCAGTACATATAAAAGAGATTTCAATATCTTGCACAGATAATAATATATGATGCATTTTGATAATTAGGTATCTGCATATAAAAGTAAATAGTGTTATATGTCAATCAATCAAGCACCATGCCAAGATGATGAAGAATAATGGAGATGCACATCTTAACTTCTTATAAACCAGAAAACCAATTCTCTCACCTAGATCTACTGTCCTGTTACCAATATAATAATCTACATATCTTTGTCCAAGATCTAATTACGAAATGTTTTTGAAACTTATCAAAGGCGCATTATTGAGGTGACTTCTACAAAACTTGTCAGTCAGATAAAGTTACTGATTAGCAATATTATCATCGAAAAAATATTGTCAACATGGAACGTAGCTTCAGATGATCTGGGTACCAAGACTCTTGGGATGATCAGCAGAGCACAGGTACCAAGTACCACTTACCTACTAAAAGATCACATCATCATCGGCCTATATTCGTCCATTACCTACTCGACGTAAGCCTCCTACCGAAAGCCACTAAGTCAGATTTTGGCTCCCCTCACCTCATTCAGCTTTGTCAGCCGTTTTTACTGCGAGTTTCAGCCGTTTTTACTCCATCTAGCCGGTGGGAAAAGATGCAATATGATAACAGAGTTCAGAGCTATCGATGTATCATATGTAGGTATCTAACCGCGAGAACATCCAAGTCTACATCAACTCACACGGCTCCTAAAAGGAATCTGTTGAAGACTCAAGGCAAAAGGTTTATTCATTTCTGGAAGGATGTCATTGTGGGGAAGGAAGATGAACATAACTCGGAAATTTCCCTCTTCACGATAGTGACCTGCATTGGATTTATAACGATTGTTACTCTCGTTTTTAAATCTTTGTACTTGATGTACTTGCACCAAAATGCCACGTCATAAGTCAATTTTACGTAAGTCTCAATAACTGCCTACAGTATAAATGTTGCTAGTTGAAATAATCAGGCGTTACTTTGCTAAAATCCAGACGAATTAAAAATATTTGTTTAACAATTATATACACTTATTTTGGTAATCTAACTCTTGCGAAAGTCTTGATCATTGATACATATGAGCTTTGAGGCCATGTCAATGGTGATGGATGATAGAGGGGCTGCTTTGGATGAATCATTGTAGAGACTGGATTAACCAGCTAGGCTGAAGACGCAGCTAGTTTCTAGGGAGCGTTGGACGTTTTGAGAATGATAATAAGGATTATATCCTCGCCTGTAAACTAGAACTCACTGTACCTATCTAGAGAATCAGCACCAAACCACAGAAGAGTACTCTTACACAAACCTGAGTTGCAGCTTTTATTATCAGAGACAAGACTCATTTTAGTTTTATTTTATTTGACTGAGTGACGCGACGAGCAAGCCGTTCACCTGATGGTAAGCGCTACGCCTGCTCATAACAATCACAGGACCACCCAGAACTCTGCAATGCATAATCCTGCACTGCGCTTGTCACTCTGAGACATCGGCCTAAAGTCTCATATGCCCAGTAATTTCGCTGGAAACAATGCCCTTCAAATCGGAACACAGTAATGTTTGCACACTACTGCTTGGCGGATGAATATCTGGTAAAGGAGTGGTACTTCCCCAGGCGCAGGCGGTCTCTTGCAGAAGAGGCCTCCCACTACTAAATGGGTTGTTGCGCCATCCTATTTTATCAGTTCTTTATCTAACTACGCACCCAAATATCACCTATAGGGGCTATAGGTACTTAATGTATGCAAGTCTTGTATATTTCTAAATCAAATTGCCGACACATTAGTCACCACAGGCCAAACATCTGACCTACATTGTCCAAATCCCGCTGGCATTACCGGCGACCTTATCAATGCAGCGCACGCGCCGCCCGGTTAAGGACATAGCTTTCTTTCTTACGTCGCTGACGTTTAGGGACCGATTGTTATGTAACGCTTTCGCAAGAGACGTTAGGAATGCGGGAATTATGGATATACAACCGTAGGTAAATAGGGCTTCGCGGCTTTCCGCCTTCCTTATGGAGGAGACTCTGATACTGATCTTGAAGGTAATTCCAGCACTAGCACAACAATTATTTATTACATGATAAAATAATTGTAACATTACGGATGAGATCTAATGCGCTATAATTATCACATTACTTAAAAAACTACAAAAATAAAATTAAAGAAAAAAAATAGCATAAAAAAACAACACGAAATAGAAAATGTACATTAAAAATAAACAACAAACTTACAAATAAACTATTTGATGAGGTAGCTTGAAAATAGAGCATCGCAGTCAGCCAAAGTCTAATCTGGATCGCCTCTAGGTTTTGATAAGCAAGTAAAGGTAGAGTTGTATGTCTAATTTGCGCTTTGGCATATAGTATACCTATTATTAATAGTAGGTTACTAAAGATTTAATGTCCTGTTACCCTTTTCAATCAACGTTAAACCAAGGTGAATCCATTTCTCTGCACGAATCTAGCTCACCGCTTCATTGAAACATGGTTATCAATGCGTTAATTATTTCTGACTATTACAGTTTATATTAGAGCACACCCGGACACTTCCTACGAATAAACTAATTGACAGCTCACGCATAATAATATGACGTACACAAGTCATATTTTGTATGTTAGTACAAAAAAAAACACACTACGCGGCTAAAACAAAAGACAACCCACCAGTATGAAGGTTCGTACAAACCGTTTGTCTATTACATTTGGGCGTGTAATATTGACTGACCTCCCGACTGCCCTCCGTATTGCGGGTAGAGGCGCGGGGAAGCGGATTGCACTTGGTGGAAAGTGGATTTTCTGAATGTAGTATCGGTACTACTAATATACGTCTTTTATGATTAGAGGTAACCTTTGCCCGTCCCAACAGAGGGTACCCGCTGTCAGTGTAATATTAAGACAAATGGACAACAGACAAAAGATTTTACATTCATATACGGGCTCCTTGACCTCAGTTCAGTTGTATCGAGCGTGGTAGGTCGTAAGATGAATTAGTTGCTTTGCTATTATATCCATTAAAATAATACGTTCATTGGTGGTTATTATAGGTTCAGTAGTTCTTACTTGCTATAGCTAGGCCGTAGCTGACGTTTTTACTAACTTGTATAAAATTGTCGAGCGACATAAAAGACCTTTACAGTTAAGTATAGATAAATCGTTTATTAAACAGTTCTAGTAGCCACTAGTGATGGTAATATTAGTTTTCGATCGACACCAAGCTTAAATAGGCAAGTACTATAATTATACACACGGACTAATGGAAATATGCATATATTTAGGTACCTCTTACCTTCAATTATTATTCTATAAAGACATACAACCTCTTTATTGGATCTCCTTGGCTTACGCAAAAATGATTTAAGTCAAAAAACATGTCTAAACTCTTTGGTGTCAAGCACCCGTCATGTGAACGCCGCCGCCCCGTCAACTCATTCCGGAATCTTTTGCTTTTTGTTATCAAAATTAAAACCATGTAGTACATCACAGCAGTAATAAATCCACTGCTTGCTGCCGCCCACGAAGCATCGCCCTATGGATCCAAAACTGGCGGACCCGACGGCGATATCAACCCAGGTACCAAGCCGTACCTCCTGGAACAAAACATGCAACACAATGAAGTTTTTGAAAAGAGCTGCTCGCAAACAGGAGGCCGGCATTCGCCACAAGAAGTTGATGAAGTTCGTCAAACAGGTGTTTGTTGCCAGCAAAGAATCTGAGGAATGGAACACGAAAGAAACGCTGCATAGTGTTATAACAGCTATTGGATTTCTCGTGGTCACTCTTGTGGTCTTCCGATCCTTGTATTTGATGTATTTGCATCCGGACGGCATATAAGTGAGGTATTATATTATTGGCCATACGCAATGGTGGTGATGCACTACCTAACCCAAGCCTTAACCCGACCCACCGACCTATTTGTCGTCTACTCTAAAAATATAACTGGAAAAATAATCTCATGAAAGTCAGACATTGAAAACAGATTTTGCAGTTGCAGTGCAGATTGCTGATGGACATGGTAAGGGACCAGGAAAAAGACAAATAGAATACAATTTATTGCATAAAACGGTGTACATGTGTAAAGGAATTATCACGTTCACCGCTGAAAACACAACTGTGGTGTTAGCTGTATGGGAAAACACAACGGTGTTTGCAGATCCGCACCCGTGGATAGACAAAAAAATCAGCTCAGCAGTCAAAGGGTTAATAAAATAAAGTCTCAACAGTAATACCCAATATCATCATCACCAACCCATATCGTCCCACTGCTGAGCACGGGTCTGACCTCACTTTCTTGAGGAGGGATAGGCCATAACCCACCACGGGGGCCCGGTCCGGATTTGTGGATAACATACCAATATGGACGAACAACAATTACCTATTAATAGCTTATCTCTTACTACAACATTAGGAACATACTTTATATGACACCGTAAAGTTATAGCTGTGGTTTTAGAAAAGTCCAACGCGTATCTTTGACTCAGCATTGACTCAATATCAGTTTTGATACGTTTTTTCTCTTAACACTTTACGTGCACGACGCACAGCGACAAACAAGGCCGTGCTGATTGAACCACTAAAATAATTTATAATTTCAGTTGAAGAATGACTTTAACTCTACATCCATCTAAATGTTCTGGAGCAAGCATGGCAAACTGTACCGGTACAAGCGAGCCATGTACATGAGGCAGATGAGGAGCCGCGGCATCAAAACCTGCACCAAACAGCTGACCAAACTAGTCTATGTAGGTTACACTGGTAGCTACATCATCATCAGCTGGAAGACGTCCACTGCTGAACATAGGCCTCCCCCACTGAGTGCCACAACGAGCGGTTGCTAGCTGTTTGCATCCAGCGGCTCCCCGCGACTCGCATCAGGTCATCGGTCCATCTCGTGGGGGGCCGTCCTACGCTACGTCTTCCGATCCGCGGTCGCCACTCGAGAACCTTTCTTCCCCAACGATTTTCGGTTCTACGAGCTTCGTGGCGGTACGTGTACGTACGCGGCAGGTATCTACCCTTAGACCGAAATAAGTACGCTTACCTTAACACGTTGACTGCAGAAAACACACACGTTTGTGTTTTTTAAAACATTACGGCAAGCGAAAACACTTTTGGTGTGCTAAGCCACACCGCTGTATTGAAGATTTTATTTCAACAGTTGGGTGCGCCAGCGCTAGTAAACACACACGTTGCGTGAAGATTAGCAATAGTGCCAATAAAAAAACGGTTCAACAGTCAGTGTTACTACATGCTAAGTACTACCTCTTCGTTAAAAAGATTCCGATTGACTTTAGCCCCAACGGTGAAGACACCACTTAACATCTGTTTTCACCAACAACTACTTTAGTCTAGCTTTTGTCCAAATTATAATACCATTCCTCACCAGGCAGCATCTAGGCATCATCTAGGCATCACTCTGTATACAGTCTAATTAGTATACCATTTTGAGACTTACTCGCTCCTATATAATTCTGCTCGGTTGGTCGATGTCGAACGAGGTAGACAGGTCGTCTCACTTCCAAACTTCCAAGCTGTTGGAGTCTACCATTCTAAGAAGAAACTCGCATGTTACTCTACATGTTATAGTAAAACCAGGCCTCCGTTACTCCCTCAAGGTCACGCGTTAGATAACCTACGATGCGAGATTGCTGGAGGTAAAAATTTACTGAGAATTCTAGTTAGGTACAGGATCAATGTCTGTGTTCGTGACGCGGTATTTATGTGATGTTACGCACTACAAATTGGTTTCGTAGGCGTTCGGGTGGACGACAGTGGCGATCCTCATCACGCTGGGTCTGCGGGCTGTGTACATCAGGTTCGTGAAGCCCCAAACAGAGGGTTCGGCTTCCAACAACGACTACATGAACTTGTATCTAATGCAACACCAACGTCGCAACGCGGCTGCTGACATTTCTCAATAGAATATTTTTGTGTTGGATAAAAGGTAAAGTTATACCAAATTAAATGAGATATTAATGCACACTCTGATTTTTTATTTCCATTTATTGTATTAACATCACTGACCGTTTTCAATCTTGCATTTTCCACTCTATTCACGCGACCACCACGCCAACTTATGGGGCCTCTAAGTTCTATAAATAAAAGTTGGACTGGAAGTAAGCACAGAATGAAATAGGGTTTTGTTATCATTATCATCGATCTACTATAAGGATCGATGCTTGTAATAGATGATTTCCTACTGTAACAATTATGTAAAGTCTCAAATTAAATAATTTTGTTTTGGTGAAAGTTAAAATCAAGATAAGAATGTTTATGTGTAGGCATTCCTTAATAGCAACTCACGTAATCTCAATCGAAAAAACACATATTTCGGTCCATATTAATGTTTGTTCCGCTGTGATTTCTCTTATTTTAAGGTGACGAAGTGATAAACAATGAACCTCAAATCGGCGCCATACAAAAATGTGCGCGAGCTCGTCGAAAACATCATATTATCTATTTTTTTTTATAAAATCCAATTACAAACTCATCTAACTGAGGCTTACCTAAATCAGTCTCGTTTACCGGTAAAATGAACTTCTCTGTTTTACAAGAGCTATATGGTAAACGAAATATATAAAAATCAGTTCCAAATGTTTTCTAAGTTCAGAGAAACATTTAGATCCGTGCGGCTTATAATTTCAATTCGTTGCCGACCCAAAGGTCCGATCGTCTAATAAAAGCTTTTATTTCATTATTCCAAAAGAAGGTCATTTCTAATGTCAGTCAAGCAACAAGATTAGTCAACCGGCCACAAAGTAATGCTTGTATCCAACGAGTAGATCTGATAGGAGCCCGCACCCGGCTCTGCCTAGAGCTATTTAACTTCTAACAATCTAGATGTAATCTCAAAACCTTGAACTTTAGGCAAACAGTTTGTTTTTGTATCCTGCAGCGAGCAATAATAATGTTTAATTACTAATTAATAATTACAACGCATCCGCAATAAAGCGATCATGATATTTCCTACATTTTATGGCAAAAAATCCGATTTATTGTTTATCTAGTGGTTATGTAGTGTTCGGACACACCAGGTAGGTAGGTAGGACTATTTTCTGACTATTGGACACTATTACAGATTTATTTAGATATGATTTTAGGTCTCTTTCATGACCTATTTACAAGTTAAGTATCATGGCTGATTACTGGTTAAAGACACCAGTAACTATGTAGCGCGGGTTTCAATAACTCAAAGTTAAACTTATCTGTAATCTGTTGATTATCTTGTATAATCTCTTCTATTTAATTATTTGGTCCAATTTAGTAGTACTCAAGTGTACCATAGGCACTAACGAATGGTACGGTCGGTCTAAAAAGTTGCTGAAAATGTCTAAAAATCTGTGAAATTTGAATTTTCTATTCTACGGAGCAAAACAGTTTTGTGGCAGTAAAACGAAATTAAAAATTAGGACGTGTCAAGCTACTGCTGAAGCCGACTGTAGCCAAGAGATAAGGTAAGACTTCGAGACGGACGAGCAGCCATTGATGCTAAGATGACATTATAAAGTATAATTTAACAAATGCCAATAGATGAAACTTGCACTGCTGGACTGAAAACCCTGGCGTGCAAAATGGGTCTCAACTCTTTGATTAATACGAGTATTATGTTACTATGCAACCTCGCTCAGTTCTCTGATTGGATACAGACAGTCTTCGTCTAGTCGTGGATTAAAAAAACCCTGATTAGGCTGGCTGGGGTATAATTAAAAAAATTAAATTAAAACCAACGATGATTTGCTTCACCAGTTTTCTGATAATTCGACTTACTGATGGCCCTGTCTATGCTCCTACTCTTGAACTCGTTTTGTGCACAACTGAGCACGGGTCTAACCCCAGGAGGATTATGCCAAAATTCACCACGGTTGGCCAGTCCGGGTTGGTTTATCATGTCACTTTCCACATACCTGATTGATATCACCAGTCAGCGCGCCACTTTGCGTCCGCGCAGTTCATCAACGCGAGTGGTCAGCCTTTCATCGCTGCGTTTGTTTTGGCGGAAAGGTCGCCGGTCAAGGCGGCGCGGCGCAGCCACATTGTCTTGTAATCTGATGGCTGGGAGGCCACTTCCCTGTGCTACGGGTGTGACGCGTGGCTTAAATGATTGCTCATTTCCAGTGACTTCAAGTGGTTTACGATTCATCTAAGCGCAATCTGTTCTTCACGCGCTCTCCGCTAGAAGAATTATTTTTTTGTGTCTTGTCTATTTTTTTTGTCACGTTTTTGTCTTTGTTTCTTATTCCTCCATAAAACTTTCATCACCTTTTTTACGACCCATATACGGCCGCGGTTGAGGTTTCACCTTACTATTGTATCACTTCACCTCATTGTTTTTATTATTATTTCAATCTTAAGCTATTGACTTATCGATCTAATTACAATAGCCTTGAGTCTGGGTATCCAACGGACCGATTATTGTCTAAGTAGCTAGCGGAGGCCGGCTATGAAAGCTGAGTTTTCCGGGTTCTAACCGCGCAATCTAATGGAGGAATGTATAAAAATGGTAAAGAATGTTGACATGCTGTATCAGTAGATAATTTGTTGATATCTGGCCAGGCATCTAGCTTCATTTAATTATTAGTTGTAGTTACTGCAACCGCTAGTCTCTTCCGTTGTTCAAGAATTGAGTTTAATTTGGCAGGCCTGTGAGGTTTCAAAGGTGAACTGACCTGATGATAGAGACGAAAGGTAGCAGACCAGGTAGGTAGGTGGTCAGTGACTTTTTATTTTTATTTGACGGAGTGACGAGACGAGCAAGTCGGTCGCCTGATGGTCAGCGCTACGCCTGCCCATAAAAGTTACAGTGCCACCTAGAACTTTGCATTGCGTAATCTTGCGCGGCACTGCACTGCGCTCGACACCCTGAGACATCAGCTCTAAAGTCTCATATGCCCAGAATTTTTTTCTGGAAACAGTGCCCTTCAAACCGGAACACAGTAATGTTTGCACACTACTGCTTGGCGGATGAATATCTGGCAAAGGTGTGGGTGGTACTAACAATAGATTGACGATGATCGGGCTTATTTCAATCTGCTAAAAGTATCTACCAATTACTTGCCTACTTATTTTGTATGGAAAAATATTTTTTTTTAACGAATAACTATTTTTTTAGGTAATTGCTCACAGTTGGACTGAATTTAATTTGCTAGTTTGATTAAATACTAAGGTCAGCTATAAAACTTATGCTATTAGGTAACACGGTATTATTTTTAATCTGTTAAGGTTAAGCAATTTGGTATGGCGCTTTTACGCTCGCAAAAGTGTATATTGAAAGAAAGTATTTTTTGCCAAACAACGGAGGTCCTTGACATATCTGGAACAGTTAAGACTGAGGCAATGCATGTGCAGCTATGAATTACACGTTTAAAGACACTGCAAGTAGCTTCTATAACCTCTTTGAATAGAGTTCAATATGAAGAGGTTTGATGGTAAAAGTATTGTTGTAAGTTTTCACTTGCGATGCGGTCCGCGGCTAAGTTATTCGTTTCGGTTTCGGAACGCGGCCTATCGTAACAACTGTATTGGCTGAATAACCAATGTCCATTGCCCCTCGTTTGCTGTTATGGGATTCTGACATCTGTCATGGTGTTTGCTAATTTTGGCGGGAAACTTGGAAATACAGCTACAACTTTGCGATTTGACTTTTGGCGGAAAAATAAAAATGTGACGCTCCATTTTGTATATTTTTAACGTTGTTCATTTTGTGTTTTTTCGTCAAACTAGTGTTTATTTGATGCAATTATAGCGAGTGTAGGATAGTGAAATCCAAAAACCTGCCATTACGCGTTCTTTGCAAAACTCGCTGGAGGTTTCAGCATCTACCACTTTAGTAAAATATTGACAAGGACTATGACTTGACCACCCTTGCACCTGACTGAACATAGGACTCGATATTTTGACTATTTTAACAAAAAACTTCCAAATCAAATATCGTATCATCGTCATTATCATCAACCCATGTTGTCCCACTGCTGAGCACACCTCCTCTCACTCCTCTCTTCTCCTCTCACTTTCGTGTAGGAGGTTAGGTCTTAATCCACCACTGGGGCCCGGTCCGGTTTAGTGGATAAAAACATTAAAATTAAATAATTATCGTATACTTGACACTGAATTCACAAAGTTTGCGAAGTCAAAAAATCTTTTTAATTTTCTTTTCTAATCTTTGCGATTGTCGAGATTTCTTATGAAAGATAAATAATTATAATTACCTTATAAGGAACGGTACCTAATAAGATTAAAATTATGTTAGTGCTGTGAAATAGCACTGATAAGATCTTTGGTTATGTAATTTAGAAAACACTTTATCTTAATCTCATTACATTTTTTATGGCTGTTGCATTTCCTTTGCCCTTATTGAAGTAAAACTTCTTTAGGCACGCTAGACTTGGGGAGTAAGCTGGTGAATGCGTTACGAACAGTGGGATCGGGCGAGGCGAATGGAAGTTGAGAGGTAAATAAAAAATATTAATAAATTAAATGGTACGTGATAAAGGTAGGTAGGTGGTATGGGGTAAGTGGTAGGTGGTAAGTGGTAAATGATAGGCGGTATGTGTTAAGTGGCAAGTGGTAAGTGGTAAGTTGCAAGTAACAAGTGGTAAGTGTTAAGTTGTAAGTGGTAAGTGGCAAGTAACAAGTGGTAAGTGTTAAGTTGTAAGTGGTAAGTGGCAAGTAACAAGTGGTAAGTGGTAAGTGGTAAGTAGTAAGTGGTAAGTGGTAAGTGGTAAATGATAGGCGGTATGTGTTAAGTGGCAAGTGGTAAGTGGTAAGTGGCAAGTAACAAGTGGTAAGTGGTAAGTGGTAATTGATAAGTGGCAAGTGGCAAGTGGTAAGTGGTAACTGGTATGTGATATCAGGCCGGATATCAAATACCGGATTCTAGATATCGGACACCTGATACTAGATATGAGACACCTGAAACCGGATATCAAACACCTGACACCTAATATCAGACAGCTGACACCGGATATCAGACACTGGATACCGGATATCAGATACCGGATACCCGATACTGGATACTTGAAACCAAACACCTGACTCCGGATATTAGATACCGGATATCGGATATCAGTTACTGGATACAGGTTACCTGATACCGGACACCTGACACCGGCTGTCAGACACCTGACACCGGATATCAGACGCCTAGCACCGGATATAAGACACCTGACACCGAATATCAGACACCTGACACCGGATACCGGATACCAGACACCTGACATTGGATGTATGACACCGGATATCAGACACTTGATACCGGTTTGACATTACCTCACGGGTCAGTCTGGGTGACGCTTCCCAAACGACAGTTTTTTTCTTGAGTGTCAAACAAAAAGTAATCCGAATTGGCTCGGTCTATTCTATACCTATAAATAGTAAAATTAATATAATCTTAACAGTTTGAACCGGAAATGGTTAATTTTCCATTAGAATAGAATGCCACCATGACGAATGTGGTTCAATAGATCACGAGCAAATGGAGTACTATCGCAAAAATCAAGGTGAAGGGGCGTGGGAAGTACCTACACGGCTGTACCTACAGACAGACTTACAACAAAGTACTATCTAATTACGGAACTATTATGTTATATTCGAAACGGCTTAAGTAACAGACAAGTGCGTAAATGTAGAACGTATATATTTAATATCTTCCTTTTTATTTACACTCAAATCTTCAGTTAATCATTAGTTAAGTAGATCATGTCTGAACCTATTATTGAAAAATGTTTTTTACTGTCCACCCAATGGTTGTCTGGAAGAAATCGCTTTCAGCGATAACAGCGCCCATTGTACTACCCTTGTTTATCTATTGCAATTTTTGTATTCTATTCTATTTAACTTTTTTTTTTCCTCTATGTATATGAGACTTTAGGCTTTGGACTTGTAAAAGTACATTATTGTTGCCTACTTGGAATAAATAATTTGATTTTTTTTAAGTTATCATTATAATTTCCAATAACTACCTAAAAATAATTATAATCTGAATACCTTTGTGCGTTCTTGAAAAGATCTACCATCTATTCTTCCAACTTTTTGTATCGTTCTTCGTTTATAGATTTTTTTAAACTATGGAAAGTCTTGTCACTTCCCACGTTAGCACTAGTATCTTGATCTTCTAGGACGGCCTGCTCCATCTTTGGCCACATCGCTGCCCATCATCATACGAGCTGGTGGTCAAAAGTATTGAACAATCAACGATAGAAAACCCCAACCAGTAACAACAGTAAAACAATTAATTATAAATCTAAGGCCTAGAACAATATAAATGACGTACAGACAGACGGACAGCCGGACCCGAGCGACCTTGTCTGACGCCGCCCGCAATCTCTATAATTATATGTGAATGGGCTTATTCATAACAAACTGATGTATGGAAATGTGAAGCAATAATACGACAATGACAGTCATGGCGGCTCGGGGGCAATTCTCGTTAGTACGACACAATTTCTAAGTGTAGTCTTAGATTAAGATTTTTTACATTGTAGACATAAAAACCTAAGTACATAACCTAAAATAAAGATTTTTCATTTTAGGTTATGTACTAAGGTTAGGAAAATATGCAAATGTTTGCTATGAGATCACGTCTACTAAGTAAACAAATACCAACTACGTAAATTATATCGTAAGAAAGATAATTATTTAGGTATCATAATATGAGAAAGTTTTCCAATCCAAGGGTGGATGGGACGAAAGACACTTCTGCAGTAACCATAAACAGAAAATATAAAAGCCACGGAGACTCCTCTATGATTCCTGGCACGGTAGCGAAATTAAATGAGGCTTGTCTAAAATTGTCTAATACGGAATTAATGACAAGTAGGCCAGGGTAGGTCTTTGCCAGATATTCATCCGCCAAGCAGTAATGTGTAAACATTACTGTGTTCCGGTTTGAAGGGCACTGTTTCCAGCGAAATTATTGGGCATATGGGACTTTAGAGTTGATGTCTCAGGGTGACGAGCGCAGTGCACTGCCGCGCAGGATTATGCAATGCAAAGCTCTGGGTGGCACTATAATATATGATATATATAATATATGGAGTTTGAGTTTGAACGACTTGGTGGTCTCGTCACTCAGTCAAATAAAAAAAAATGAATGACAATTGAAAAAAAAAACTGACCCCCACCGTTGAATTCAACAGGATATATGTGGGTTAAATAATAATTACCTAGATCCGTTTATAGCGCACGCGTGTGAATGTCGTGTTTCTACGCAGGCAGCGAAGCACGCTTCTCGTTGTGACCCGGTTTTGAGCTTATCGAATGAAGATTTGTAAGTCGGGGTTTGATATACTTCTCTTGACTGGTATGTTACCACGAGCCTGGTTAGCTCTACCAAATGTGAACTACTACTGTGGTCTACTCTACTAAAGTAGCTTAGTTATCATCGCCATTTTATCTATCCTAACTTGAATTCTTTTTGTCTCTTGTTTTTTTTAAATTGAAATGCCAAACTAGAGCGTTTGTTAAGCCAAATAAACTTTATTTCTTCCTTTATATTTCCTATACTTTGTAGTCCACTGCTAGACGTAGGAAATGTTCACTTGATATCCTTCCTTCACCGCCTACTCTATTATTATCTGTTCCATCTGAACACATCTGATAGATTTCCCCGAGGATTTCCCTCAAATGTAATGAAAACCCTAGGACATCTACGAATACCCACTCTTCCTAAACCTATTACGAACGCTGCATGCAACGAAGTTCGTTTAATAGCTTTCTGTTTCGTTTTTTTTTTTGTGTAAAAGTAAAACTTCATCTAAATAATAATAAAAAAATTCAAAAATTATCAAATAATTATACGAAACTTAACTCTCTCTTTTTCTATCTTCACTAACTTATATCTCCCTCTCAACTTCCGATCGCCTCGCCCGATCACACTTTTCGTAACGCATTCACCAGCTTACTCCTCAAGTCAAGCGTGCGTAAAGAAGTTTTACTTCAAAAAAACTGAATTCCATCTGGTCGAGAAAAGGGAGAAAGGATCGACTGACTCACCCGTGAATTCCTTGTAAAGCTTCTTCGATAGTAAAATGGGTGGCTGGTTTCGTGGGCGAGTTGTCTTTCTCAACCATTTATGTTGAGATGCGTTGATTTTGCTGATTTTCCTATATATGTTGAGGTTCTATGCTTGCGGAAAGGATTGCGGCGAAACAGGCTAACTGGAGCACTATTGATCGGCAAAAACTATCCTTCCTTGGATCCGCGATGTTAACGGTAGCGAAGATGGACGCGCAAGACCGATGTCGTCATAGGGCATCTGTCAGTCGATCGGGATGTGACGTAGGGAGGGAGGATACGGGTAGGTGTACCCTCACATGAAAAGATTGACGTTTAAGTATGACATTCGTACCCTCCATTTACAAGTTGAATGCTGAGGGCTGAATTTACATGTGATTGATGAATTCGTAGGCGTACATTGCACAATAAACCTACCATACCGCCCCCCAAAGAGCTACCTAGCTCTTTCAATTAATTAATATAAGTTGAGGATGAATCTAAAATTCTGTGGTGAGGTTCGAGATCAAAAATGGTGAGCCTCTTAAGTTGAGATTCTAAGTGGAAATTCTAAGTTGAATTTCCTAAGTTGAGTTTCAAACTTGATAAACTAAGTTGATTTTCTAAGTTGATTTTCCAAGTTGAGTTTCAAAGTTGATAAACTAAGTTGATTTTCTAAGTTGATTTTCCAAGTTGAGTTTCAAAGTTGATAAGCCAAGTTGATTTTCTAAGTTGATTTTCCAAGTTGAGTTTCAAAGTTGATAAGCTAAGTTGATTTACATAATAAAATTTAAGTTTTAAGTTGATATTCGACTATAGATTGGCACATGGCATCAAAGGACAAAGTTTCACTGTTGGCCTAAGAAGCGTACCAGATGAAGTTCTGAGCTCAACGACTCTCACCGTACCATCTGTACCTGGGCAGGTTCGAATGACGCGAGCCTTTCGCCATTGAAGCGGCGGCAAGTTGGGTTCCTTGATTAGTACTAGATCGCCTGGCTGCAAGTTCTGGGACTTGTGGAACCATTTGGGACGCTGCTGGAGGGTATGAAGATACTCTGCTTGCCAACGCCTCCAGAAGTGTTGCGTGATTTGGCGAACTAGTTGCCATCGCTTCAATAAGCTTAAGTTCTCTTGGCATGAGTCCTGCTCTGGCAGGGCAAGAAGAGGTTGTCCAATAATAAAGTGGCCGGGCGATAAACTCTCGAGCTCAAGGTCGTTCGGGTCGTTGGTGACCGAAAACATTGGACGAGAATTTAACGCGGCCTCGACCTTTGAGAAGACCGTGGCGAGCTCTTCGAAGACGAGAGAGCGGTCGCCGATGATTTTACTTAAGATGAGCTTCGCGGATCTAACTGCGCTCTCCCACAGGCCACCCATGTGCGGGCTAGCCGGGGGATTGAAATGCCATGAGATTTGATGTCCGACCAAGGATTTTTGTATTTCAGTCTGGGATTCACGTAGAAACTTTGAAACCTCTTTAAGATAGTTGCACGCGCCTATAAAATTCGTACCGCAGTCACTGAACACGTCGCTCGGGAGACCTCTGCGGGATACGAATCTGTCAAAACAGGCTAGAAAGGCGGCCGTTGATAGTTCAGAAACTATTTCTAGATGACAGCATTTGGTGGTGAAACATACAAAAATGCACATGTAGGCCTTTACGCTTTTAGCATTGCGCATGCGGGAAGTCTTCAGCATGAAAGGTCCAGCGAAATCCACTCCGACCCTTTGAAATGGTCGGCACGATGTGACTCGGCTTGCCGGCAAGTCGGCCATGAAAGGTTCAATGGATTTAGGCCGCAAACGATAGCAGCGCTGACATTGAAAAATACGATTTCGAATAACCCTACGCGCAGACAGGATCCAAAATTTGCGCACGAGCAAATTCAGAAGTGTGTTTATACCAGGATGTTGGAACATCCGGTGGTAATGATCCACTAAAAGATGTGTGACGTGATGAGATTTTGGGAGCAACAATGGATGTTTGATATTGAAATCCAAATCAGACTTGACAAGTCTGCCGCCAACTCTGACGAGACCTTCAGAGTCAATGAACGGATTCAAGCGCATCAGACCAACCTTGACAACCTTGTTAGCACGCAACAGTTTCAGCGGTTCTGCAAATTCCGTAGACTGGACTAGTTTGACAATGGTGCAAACACTATCGTTTAGCTCAGCGACCGATAGGTGTCCAGTACGTTTTTGAGCTGGGTTGCGCGCGTTATGGATGAAGCGTTTGCACCAAGCTACAGTTGCCTGTAGTTTGGGAAACGAACTGAATCTGGTTAGCAAGTCGGTTGCAGCCTGAACCTGCTCGGAGATTTCCGTGATTTGGATAGCATGAGATGCGAGACTTGAAGTTGCGGATTTCAATCCCGGTAAATCTGCGTCATCAACAAGTTGATAGTTTCCAGGCCATGACGAAGAATCATCTTCGAGCCATGCTGGTGACCACCACAGCGGGTGGTTGACTAATTCTGAAGGCGAGAGACCGCGACTTGCAGAATCAGCTGCGTTTTGAGCTGATGGGACGTGCCGCCAAACAACGCTTGGAGTCAGCGACTGTATTTGGGACACACGATTTCCCTCATAAGTTTGTAATTTGTGAGGCGAAGTTTTGAGCCAGGATAGCACGATAGTGGAATCAGACCACGCTGTCGTGCTGTCCAATAGAATCTTACCTCCTATTATTTTTGTGACATGTTCCAACAAGCGAGCCAATAGCAACGCTCCGTTTAGTTCGAGCTTGGGGACAGTCAGTTTTTGCTTGAGCGGCGCTACGCGTGATTTAGCCAGAAGCAGCTGAACTAAAACGCGACCGCAAGCGTTTTGAACGCGCAGGTAGACGCATGCTGCGTACCCGCGTTCTGAGCCGTCACTGAAACCGTGCAGTTGACTGGACACCAGTTGATCAGTGACGACACACCGTGGTATTGAAATCTGATTTATATTGTGGAAGTCAGACATAAAGTCAGTCCACACATTGCGAATGTCTGAAGGGAGGGGGTCATCCCACCCTGAGTTGATCGACCAAAGCATTTGCATGATGTATTTAGCAAAAAATGTGACCGGGGATAAGAACCCGCACGGATCATACAACCTGGCAATGTTGGACAAGACACCGCGCTTGGTGAGGACCTTGTTCATATCGGAGACGCGGTAGATGAAGCTGTCCTTGTTTGCGTTCCACTCGATGCCCAGAACCTTGAAGATATTTTCGCCATCCTCGACGAACCTGTAAGGAGATTCGCGGTGGTCGACAGGAAAACCTTCCAAAAAATCTTGGGAGTTGCTGGACCACTTGCGCAAAAGAAAACCTCCCTGGGCGAGAATGTCAGAAATCGTTTGAGCAAGGTTCCTGGCAGAGTTGACATCATGAGATCCACTCACAACGTCGTCGACGAAGGTATCCTCCAACAAAGTTTTTGAAGCGGCGGGATGCTTGTCTGCATTGAGGTAAGCTAGCTCGTGTAGAACGCGAATAGCCTGGAACGCCGAACTCGAAACGCCATAGGTGACTGTGGTTAGTTCGAACTGCTTGAGTACGTCGTCAGGAGATTCGCGCCATAATATTGCTTGATATTTGCAGTCATCGTCACGCATGCGCACCTGCCTATACATTTGTTTTATATCGCAGGTGAAAACTACTCCATGCAATCTGAAACGCAAAATGATGTCTTCGATATTTTGCTGAAGCTTGGGACCGGACATGAGCACTTGGTTGAGCGCAACACCTGAGGTACTAGGCGCAGACGCATCAAAAACTGCGCGCAACTTTGTGCTTGTGCTATGCTCCTTCAGGACCCCATGGTGTGGTATATAGTAGCGCTGACCACCAGTCGAACATGGCACTTCACGCATGTGACCGGCTTCAATATAATCCCTCATGAAGGCTACATAAAGTTCACAAAGTCGAGGTTCCCTAACCAGCCTGCGCTCCAAATTATGGAACCGCTTCAAAGCAGTGAGATGAGTGTCACCTAATGGTTTGTGGTTCACCTTAAAAGGTAACGAGACAACAAAGCGACCATCACTATCCCGTTTGTATGTTTCTGTGAAATGCTTCTCACATTGGATGTCCTCGGGATCTTGAATGCGTAGCTTGGGTGGCTCTTCAACCTCCCAAAACATCCTGAGTGCGTGATCAAGATCTATGGTGCAGGCCATCGAAGTAGCGGTGTACGTGTACTGCGATGCTGCTGGAGCTTTCCCCATGATGATCCAGCCAAAGATAGATGAGTAGGCAGTAGGCATATTTTCACCTAGACTGATCCTCTTACCATCCAGAATCTGGTCATAATATTCTATACCTAGAAGCAAGTCAATTTGTCCGGGAATTGTGAAGTTACTATCCGCTAAAACTAAATTTTTGCAAAGTTCTAATACTTTAGGATCAACTGGAACCGAAGGCATACGGCCAGTTATTTTCTTTAAAATGATGAAGTCCGATGATAAAATATGTAAATTGTTCCGTGTTGATTTGACATTGCAATGAACTATACCTCGAGTCTCGTGAACAGACGAAGCACCTAGCCCACACAAGCCGCCTGACCTTGTACGAGGCAGCCTCAACCGTTGAGCCAAGGTATCAGTCATAACTGACACTTGAGAGCCGCTGTCTATTAGAGCACGGGCTGTGTGAAATTGACCGTCAACATCCTGCACGCTGATGAACGCTGTACCTAAAATCATGGTGGATGTCACATCGACACCATGTAAGGTCTGAGACTGGACTGCGGAGCTATGTATCGACACAGCAGGCTCAGAGGGGATGGGTGCAGAAGTTGGGTCCGAATGTTGATTTCCTATTGAATTGTTGATGTGTAGCTTGCTATGGTGGCGCTTACGACACACCTGGCATACACTTGTTGAGGTGCACTTAGAAACCTGGTGAGTGCGCAGACAATTAAAGCAAAGTTTATGTTGAATTACAAAACTCTTCCGTTGCACCGGAGTCATGTTCTCAAATTTAGAGCATCGATATATAGCATGGTTCTCCGTGCAACATGGACAAGCAAAGGCATTTTTGACCTTGTTGTGCTGTTTATTCTCATTAAAAATATTCAATGTGTTATTGCCTGACGCTGACCTAGATGTAGACCCACCAACATTTTCTAAGATCCTAAGTTGATTTTCTAAAAAATTTTGCAATTGGCTGAACGTTGGAATTTTTAAAGTATCAATTGATGATTCAAACTTTGTACGCAAATCCATCGTCAGCTTTTTGAGGATGATGTGAAGTAAAAGAAAGCTCCATGATGTGACATCAAATGTCAAGGCTTGTAACGCGTGTGTATTCTCCTTTACAATATTGATAAACTTACCTAAAGTTTTACTATTAAGTTGATTTAGATTTGGCAATGACAATAGAGATTCAACATGTTTGTCCGCAATCATCCTGCTATTTTCATAACGATCTGTCAATAACCCATAAGCTATTGCATAATTTTCAAGCGAAATTGGCAAGTGTTTGATTAATGAAAGGGCATCTTTGTCCAAGACACTTAGTAAATAATGCATTTTTTCTACAGAACTCAAATTTGCATTGTCATGGATTAAACTATTGAAGATATTAATAAACCCAGGCCACTCTGTATGGATTCCTGCAAACCGTGTTAATGAAATTTTTGGTAGGTGAAAGCCGGTGCTGATTGTGGGTTTTGATTCTAATGGCACGTAGTGATTTTGGAGAGTTTTGATTGAATATACTTTCTCCTCACAATTGTTGAATTTTTCCTCGATTTCATGACGCTCCGCTTGTTCCGTATTGGCCATGACTACCGAGAAAGCCTTTTCCATTTCATGCCAGTGCCTATCCAAGTCCTTATACCTGGCGAAGAAACGACTCCTGTCGTGAACGGATATCGTCTGCTGAGATGTTATTTTAGTAGTTAAATTGTACAAATCTTGAATGAAACGCGCACAATAATCGAAAGCAACGTTGCTTATCTTAGGATCACTCATGTTTATAAACTTTCACTCCACTTTTCAACTTGGAAACAGTAAATTAAACGAAGTTTGAAACAAAATAACAAAACTTACGAAATGTCAAACATGTCAAACAAACTTGACGTTACGAGGTTAATGTTACCAGTTGACTAAAATAATAAGATTCGCTACACACTTCAAGATGATTTACCAAAGAGATCGATTCGAACTTTTACCACAGAATATTAAGAAAAAGTGAATACAATTCGAAGTGAATGAACGAAACTCAATTTCAATGTGGGGTATATTCAAATATGGCGGATGAAAAATGCTAAGTATACCTACGATTAAGAAAAATTCAGATTGAATTTCCTAAGAAGGATGCTAATAAGATCGGGTTTTGAAGGACCAGGGAAATGGTCGAGAAAAGGGAGAAAGGATCGACTGACTCACCCGTGAATTCCTTGTAAAGCTTCTTCGATAGTAAAATGGGTGGCTGGTTTCGTGGGCGAGTTGTCTTTCTCAACCATTTATGTTGAGATGCGTTGATTTTGCTGATTTTCCTATATATGTTGAGGTTCTATGCTTGCGGAAAGGATTGCGGCGAAACAGGCTAACTGGAGCACTATTGATCGGCAAAAACTATCCTTCCTTGGATCCGCGATGTTAACGGTAGCGAAGATGGACGCGCAAGACCGATGTCGTCATAGGGCATCTGTCAGTCGATCGGGATGTGACGTAGGGAGGGAGGATACGGGTAGGTGTACCCTCACATGAAAAGATTGACGTTTAAGTATGACATTCGTACCCTCCATTTACAAGTTGAATGCTGAGGGCTGAATTTACATGTGATTGATGAATTCGTAGGCGTACATTGCACAATAAACCTACCACCATCATCTTTTTCCACAGATCTATACGTGCTTACACTGACTTCAGCTATGTCTTAACTTTCAACTCGTTATCCTTTCTCAAAGGCTATAGTCTACTTACTGTGTATTTCTCGTACCTATAAATACCTACTTGTTAAACTGGGCGGCGACCTTGACTCAGCTCGCAGGCGGTACTCGAAAGTAAAATGCGCGCGTGCTCGATGCGGATGAATTTCATGGTGTCATAACATGGTCTCCGCGCGGTGTCCGGTTGCGATCGGTTTCATACAAGTGGACATTGCCTTGATATCTATTCTATATTCTAATAAAGTAGTAGATTACCAAAATCTGTATATTGAAGATTAGCATAGAGAAAGACGAAGCAAGTCTTTGGATCTGACTGCGAACAAAATCGTGGACTTATGGGAAGGGCCCTTTTTACTTGGGACTTCGTTGACGCCGCTAATTTTAAAATCGATATTACCCACGACAGACGATATTTATACAATTTTTATTTCATTCTTTTATAGATGCATACACGCCTGTATGAAATGAAGCTGATTTTGATGGAGATACCGCCTACAATAACTTATGAAAGATAAAACATCTATTGCCAATTAGCACGTTAGTCATACATATTTACTCAGAGACCTTGGATCTTCAAGCAAGACCCGTAATACGTGTAACAAATGACATGCATAGTTCTCTACACTTCCACGGCTACCTGTCTCCAATTAAGACAGTGCGGACATGGCTCGCGTTACCAACAATTCGAGTGGTGGACCGCAGTGTCCGTAGGCTGTCGCAATGGTGCGGTCAGTAAACAGGGCTTAGTATGCGGCGTGGGTGCGACTGCGATGCGATTGACATGCGTGCCGCAGCACCTATTACCACGAGCATGGAGAAAAATTTACGCAGTTGAATTGCAGAGTCGCTGGTGGCCTTCGTTGACGGAGTTGCTAGAAGTTTGTAAAGCGTCGTGTTGTTTTAGTGCGGTAGGCTAAACGGCTTTCCTATTCGGATAACTGGTGTGGCTGGGCTTTGATTCACCAAACCGTGCTGTGCAGACAGTGTACGAAACTCTTTGAGAGTTGTTTTGGTGAACCGATGCTTATGATTCCATAATACTTTTAGCGTGCCTTGGACAGGTAGACTTTATATTCATAGGCTAGCTAGTTATCTTATCTTGTTGATGGTTCAACCTAACAGCCGATTTCAGGATGTTGGTTGATACATCGGCACTTAAGAAGAAGTCATTCCTACAAAATTTCCGATAATGCGGGTTGTAAGAGCTTAGTTTCAGACATATTGATAATTCTTACGGGAACTGAATTGGGTTATTAGCTCCGCTCCATACGACCCTAGATTCCATCAAAATCAGTCTATGACATTCATTCCAATCACTTTTACAAGAGCTAACAATTTCTTTCTATCGTTCATTATTGACCAATCAATCATTTCTTCCCATTGAACTTACTACGGACATAATGTTTCACATGAACGCAAGAAAGTATCCTTGAAGGTTATAAAGCCTGTACCGGATCGGCAAATAAATAAGAGATGTTTTATCTTGGAATTTATTTCCTCGTATGGACTCTCTCGCCGGGTGCGATGCACTTGCAAGGTGTCTGCCTTGCTCGGCCACTTGCATTGTATGAGTTTCGATATTTATCTTGCGTAGCGGATATTATAGTGTTTATATTGATATATATGTATTTTTGAAGTAAAACTTCTTTACGCACGCTTGACTTGGAGAGTAAGTTGGTGAAAGCGTTACGAAAAATGTGATTGACCGAGGCGAACGGAAGTTGAGAGGGATATATAAGTTAGAGAAGATAGAAAGAGAGAGAATTTCATTTCGTATATTTTTTAAATATCGTTATTTTCGAAAATAATTTTTTAATTGCAGGTTTACTTCTACTATATGTCCCAGCACACATTTCGTTTTTAATTTTTATCATTATCATACCATTACATATTTATCTTTTCTTCTTAATCATTCAATTGTTTTTTTTTTTACTTTAGTCACGCTTTTAGTAGTATTTATATTATTACTCTCCCAACATAAAAAGAAAAAACATTTAGGATTAAAAATATAAATGAGGTTCAATGTACGTTTCATCATCGAAAATCGTAGTTTTCGAAAAATACAGCAGTGACAGGTGGACGGTACAATAAAATCATAAAAGAAAAATCATAGAAATTAATAGTAATCATAAAAGAGAGTAACTTCAATATAGTCCTTATAAGTGATACTCATTGTCATAACACAGAATCATCTATATATATAAAAATGTTAAGTTGGTTTGTGTACGCTTCAAAAACTCAAAAAGTTCTGCACCGATCGAGCTGAAATTTTAGCATGATGTATAATCCGCATCAAGGTTTGTCTATCTATCTATCTTTCAACAAAGGAAAGCTACATTATCAGCAAGTAGCTTAAGCTATAATTATTTTACACCCATATTCCTACGGGAACGGGAAATACGCGGGCGAAACCACGGGGGGTAAGCAGCACCCACATATGATACAATATATTAGCGACATAGGATACGTTTTATCGCGATAAACTCTAGTCTGCGCGGACGAAGTCGCAGTCGAAAGCTAGTACAAATATAATTCTAATAAAGTACGTATCTATTTATCTATGTAAAACGCTAATGATGAATTTATGTGACTCCTATTTAGTTATAATGCCTCCGTAACTCGCTGTTCATAATTCAGACATTTTTAAAGATTGCCTACAAACTCTACCGAAAATAAATCAAAGTTACATATTCACATACAAGTTCAACTCCGTAATAGGTAAATGTAACTGAGGCTTAAGACGTAACCCCGCAATTAAACGTTACAATTATTTTTTCAGCAGTCATTAATTTCGTGCGTTTTTATACAACCTGTACTGGTTTATACGCGCCGGTGAACGTTGTTGTAAAAAGTTAATTGTTAATCCATATTTGGCTACATAACGATCACTTTTACGAAATTGCTTTTAGAGAATATTTTGAACTATTTTTTGGGCTTAAAATAAAATAAATGACTATGTTTATGACAAAGATGCTTGGAGTCAAACTGCTCAAGCGCCTCCTGGAGACTACCTACCAAAGTAGGCTTTTTAGAAACATTGAGATATTAGAATATTTAAAAAAAACAAAACTGTTGAGTTTCTAGTTGATTTTTTTCGAATGTGAGTATGCTGAGTCCCGCAGTAGAGTCAGTTAACTTTAGTGTCCTTGGCCATGCTAATACAGATTTTCGAATACGATTTGGGTTTATAAATTTATGTGCGTTAGGCTCTTTCCTTCTTGAAACCGAAGACAAGCCTAGTGTACAATATTTCGGTTAAACATCGGCACACATTAGCGAGACTAACAACCGAGTCCGCTTAAAAAAAGACAGTATACTGACATAGTATAAGAGATTTTATCAAGCTTCACCAAGAATCGCATGTTCGAGTAAACAATGGAGGAACTCCATCTCACCCCGGCCTCCATGCTTTCTCCGCGTTACGGCCGTTTGGATTCCTAACCCGGGATTATCTGTATAGGAAGCTTGATCCAGATCGATCGGCATCGGCCAGTGAAAACATCGAATGTAATTAATATATTATAACTATGGGGGGGAGGTTATAAACTGTGCTCGTAAGCTCGGGCGCCATTCGCCGCGCATACCCTCTGCGCATGCGCCCGCGTCGCGAGTGAACAGTGACATTGACACCCCTTAAAATAATGGCGGCCAAAATTTACGTAAGTGTCAAAAGAGTGTAGAATTGTGGTCTAGAACGCACCGAGGACACGCGGACTCAACGCTAGTGATTTCAAGTGGACCATTGTGTTTTAGCTAGAGGTGGTTCTAAGCCACATTTCTACTCCATTGTCGCATGTTCCACGTGAATTCGTGCCTCCTGGCACTGTGGCCAAATGTTAAACTTCTTACGTTCGTGATGTCGATCTGTACAACCATGTTAATGGAAGGACTATCTCACGCATTGTCTCGGGTCAACCAGCATTTATTTTCCATTGCATTTTGTATGAGACAGACAGAACTGTAGGCGCCTATACATTTTTTAACGTGGTTACATCAGCCATTGTTTCAAATTAATTTGACTGAAACGGTCGTAAAAAGCTTAAGTAACAAAGATATCGTGTTTGCAGCTGCAATTGTTGAATGTGATATTCTAGAGTTAGGCAATAGATTTGTAGGTAAGTGCTATTAGTTGTACAAATGTACATGCTGTGGAGGCTGCCCTCTTGTAAAGGACAATTGCCTGTCCGGGTCGTTAACCTACTGCTTTTGCTTTCAGCGGCTTGCGAGCGACACAATGATACAATTTTAAGGTCGTTCTGAAGCACCGCATAAAGTGACAATAAAACTGAAGCGCAGCAACTTTTTGTACCAGAAATAGGCGGCTAGTGAATAAGGAAAATGAAAAGTGCAATCGAAAAGGCTTTTTGCACTTTTGACCTTTGATTTTGGATTGAAGCCTTGAATGTATTTCCTAGATTTTGTTCTGATGGGAAGTCGTTTAGATTTTTGGTTTGTGTTCAAATTACATAGTTTCGCAGAGCTTTATTAGCTTTTTCTTGAATTCTTGTTTATATTCAATAATTACTAGCTTCTAGTACTTCATCGATTTTTTAATAAATAATCAATATAATAATTGGAAACGTCACTAACTATTAACGCTAATTGCTTTTAGGAAGCTAATTATTTTAGAGTCCAAACGTAAAACAAAAAATATCTAAGCCAATCTGATGTTTGCGACGAAAAAAGTCCCAACACGGCATTACATTTATTACGCATGTTACGCATTTTAACAGCATTACGTCAATGCGCAAGTGCGGACAACGTGCGAAGTGTATCGAAAGTGAAAACATAACGAAAGCGAGACCGGAGTCGACGGAAAGTGAAACCATTCGCAGGAAACAGCCTTAGCCGTTAGATGAGAACAAACTGACACTAATGTGCTTGCTGCAAATAAATCGGAACGCGGAAAAACAACGATACATGTCTGGAAAGTCATCCGCTTAGATTCCTCCTCATGAGCAAAAAGCTGAGTCGTTATCATAGGCAAAGTATTTATTATAGGCAGGCAATGAGTAGCACAAGTCAATTATTTTAATTTTATGAACACGAAGGAATAAGAAAAAATACTTGGTAACCCTAAAACACGAAGGAAGAAGACCGTCGCACGAGCTTGAAAATTTATCTAAATATCCCTTTCAAATCTTCTTCTTTCTTCATTCCTTTTTTTTTCGTGACTTTTATTTTTATATGACTGAGTGACGAGACAAGCAAGTCATTCACTTGATGGTAAGAGCTACGGCTGCCCATAACAGTCACAGCACCACCCAGAACCTTGCATTACATAATGCTGCGCGGCACTGCACTGCGCCCGTCACCCTGAGACAACGGCTCTAAAGTCTCATATGCCCAGTAATTTCGCTGGAAAAAATGCCCTTCAAACCGGATCACAGTAATGTTTGCACACTATCCATCCTTCCTCCATCCAGCCTTCCATATACTCTTATACCTTTTCCTTGCAGACATCTACTCATTATCTATTTGATTGAGCAGTCCTTCTTCCTTTCCTTTCCCTTCTTCCTTCTATCGCAAGAGTAGGACTGAATTTCGAATACCGCAGCTTCAAAAAAACTTCAACTAGTCTTTAATGCAAAAGGACTGCATTTCGAGAAGACTTGTCTTGGAACGGATTGATTCCTCATGGTATTTATTCCATCTGACAATCAAGGTCCACGAGCCCATGTCTTTTCAATGGACATGTTAATTGCCCACAATGGTCTATCGGACGGTAATGTGTTCTGCGTGGGTGCATGCTGATCTATTGGCACACAGCCTTATCTAATTAATCATTTCGGCTGTTTTGGAAATGTTAATGTGAGTCATTGATTTTGACCATTCAATAGATTTATTTTCATGTTGTTATCATGTGAAACTATTAATTTGAGCATCGCTTTTGAATTGCGTTTCATGTTCATCTTGTTTTGAATTAATCTCAGTTATCTGACTCAATTTGACTTCTTCATCTTCTCCACTCTGCTTCCTTCTATTTCTTCATGGCCCAAAAAGGAAATTCGAAATCTAAACTAAGAAAGTGTCGTTCTTTTTAACCTCCGACGCAAAAATGACGGGGTGTTATAAGTTGAGGTGTCTTCTCTCTCTCTCTGTGTGTGTGTGTCTGTCTGTGGCATCGTAGTTCCCGAACGGATGAACCGATTTTGATTTTGTTTTCTTCGTTTGATTATCTCACTATTAAACTTTAGATTGTCGGATTTAATTTAGGAGTTTAATAAGCTTGATCTTAAAAATAGGTACTGTTTTTCGTTTGAGACATTTGAAGCGTATTTCTCACGTACAAGCTGCAAGGGTCACGATTCGCCGCGTGTTGCAACTGGCCCCGTTCTCAGCGCGGCCAGGAGGAAGTCAGGATCTTCGTGAGAAGACACTTTTTACCAACTATCTGTGAATAATATTGTGAAAAATCCTTGCATTATGTTGCATCATAGCATCTTTTCGTGCCTCTGCTGGGTTAAGACTCTTACAGTCTGTTCACCTATTTGTTTGTAGTCGTAGGCCTCTTCTGCATGAGTCCGCCTAGAGTAGTGGTACACAGCGTGGCGCTTACCATCAAGAGAAAAGCTTACTCGCCTCGATAAAAAAGTTATTTTGAGACTAAACTTCATCCAGTTCTGATTGTTGCATTGAAACGTTGCAGTAGTGCATAATTCTGATAACTTTACAATAGCAATATGGAACTATCAAGCTGATCTGATGATGAAAAACCTGAAGGCTGGCCAGTTGAAAGAGGAAGAAGTGTGATAGAACTCTGTAACTCATCGACTGATTTAACAAAGACCCTGCCAGGCACTAATTAGGAATATGTTATGAATGACAACTATTGTGAATTTTAAATTACACATTCGACAAGTTAACGCGCTTATAGATAAGTGTGACCTACTTTGTTTTGTTTGGCTAGTTCTATTTAAAGTCAACTAAAAATCTGAAATAATCAGTGAAGAGGCTTCACTCAACAATATTAACTCTAAGTAGATATTAGATGTTAATCAGCAACTCATATTGAGTTTTGCAGTCCCATTTCCCGTGGAAACAGGGTCAAGAATCACATTTTGTACCTCCAACTCTATGATTATCCAAAAACCTGTTATTAGCGAAGGAGGTCAGTGGTTCTGAACACAATAGTGTTTGTTACCTAAACATCGGGTTATCTTATCGTATCGACTAAATGTATCGCTGCGATCTGTGTATGAAAAATGTATGAGTGAGAAATGCGAATTTGAATGAGCTTGCTTTGCTATTACAAGTTGTTAAGTATGATTTCAAAAGATTTTTGGCTAGCATTTGAAGTAGATACAGTAAGGGTGGTGTTTGTTCACTTACGTTTACGTATCGTAACCAAGGTTGATTTAAAATTATGTACATTTTCTAAATTAACTTTATTAGCTTAACCATGGCGTATGATTATTTAGGGTATTTTACAGCATGGCTTAGATTATGGATATTTTAACTGCACGTTGTCAAAATTTTACCTTACGGCTGGCATTTGGGAAAAGTTTATATAGATAAAGCATAGATTTTATGTCAAAGAAAATTTTACGAAAAAAATATCGAATCGAAAAATATGTTTCGCTTTACAATTAAATTTTTATTTACTTAATTGACTTTTCAAACTCTATATACAAATAAGGATTACTTTAATTGATTACCGGAAACATTAATCTCGAATGGATCCACCACGCTAGATCGATTTATTGCTACCTAATTCAATTTTGAGTTATTTAAAATGTTTCGTGTAAATAAGCTTTGAAAGCCATCAATCTTTAGCTGTGGCAATAATTGCGTTGCAGTTTCTATTTGACATATCTACCGTGGGAGAGCAGTGCAGCGAAACTTCTAGAAGACATGCTATAAGAAATGAAATTTATAACAAGGCAAAGCCTTGTTCGTAAGTGTAGGCAGTCTCACTTGTCAAGTAAAAAATCTACATTTTATTGACCATTAACACTTTGACTGCTGAGCCGTTTTGCTTGTCTAGCCACTGGTGCGGCTCTGCACGCGCCATACCGTTTTCCCATACAACAAACACAACACAACACTTTTGGTTTGCTGCACTCGTGGCGAGTTATGAAAAACACGACAGTTGTTTTTTTTAGCAGTGAACGTGCTAAGACCATGATCTCCGAAGTTCCTGATTCCCAGGATCTATGTATATAATTGTGGCGCGTTATTTTGTTAAGTATTTGTAAAGTAAGATATCTGTTTTGTGAACTAATTGCACCCTAATTTCAAGCGTAAAACGATTCGATTTGCAAAAACCCATTCGAATCCATTATCGAGACACGACCGCCATAATTCGATTATCGATTATGAAGTAATCGGTCCAATTATCTTTATTGTAATAATTGAACGACTTAAGCTATTGTGAAATGAATTACAAAAGCTTTTCAAAAGCTCTGCGCCGCGCCGCGCGCCGTGTCGACTTGCCGTTGTGCCTCTGGGTTAGTGTTATCAGATATAGAACGAATTATGTAAAGTTGGAAAGTACGGTCCGCTTCCAAAGGAGCCGAACATTTCCATCCCCATACATCTATTAAAATTCCTAACCTAATAACGAAAATATATTTTTCATGTGTGTAAACTTAAATTGGAAATTAGACGTGTTCAGATACTTCTGAAGCCAGGTAGAGAAGTACGTATAGTTGAATTGAAAAAGCCCTTTGATACTTTACTAGGCTAACTTTGAGCACTACGATGCGGGGGGTGTTCCTGGGCAGTGGGAGAAGGAAAAAAAATGTCATAAAAGGCATAATAATGAACCGATTCTATCTGTAAAGTTTCATTCCCAAATTTAAATCACCACAAAATACCTATTATACAGGGTGTTACAGAATGCCCCTACAAGTACTCAGCAGGCTTGTTACGATCAAGCATGTGAGTTGTTTTACGTGTGCAAAGGTTGAATACATCGTATTTAAAATTCCCATACAAAATTATAATTATGTTTGTCTTGGAAAATTGCGACGACCTACATTTTTTACTTACTATCGCACCACACCAAAAAGTGGGTAGGTATGAATATCTAACCATGTCTGTCGGACAGGCGTGGGAAGGAAATACCCGAATACCCTGTCCCGGTTCTTTATAGGGTATTATGTCACTCTGTATAATACTCGTATAACCATTTTACGCTAGTTAAAAATTAAATCATATCGCGTATCGGTCTGGTTTCCGCTGGGATCGTGGCGTGTGGAATGATATAGTCTCTGCCCATCCCTACGGGAGAAAGGCGTGACTGTTTGTTTGTAAGTACAATTTTTTTTTTTTGATAGAGATATTAAAACAAGAATAAGTTCTCCGATATAAGATTTCGCAACCGTGGATGGCCGACGTCAAGAGATCTTCTCTGCACAAGGCGAGCTAGTGGTTTCCCACGGTCTTGCATACATTATTGTATGAGTTTACAACCGAACAACTCATAGAGATATAATAAACTCTACAGCTTCGCAATAAAGTTTGTTCTTCATTCGCGTTACGTCTTGGTTTTATTGACATTTGTGATATTTCTAAATTGCTTAATTGAATACGGTTTACATCTAAATACGCTAAAAAGTCTGCATTGTAAATTAATAAGCTCATTAATATTGTAAATTCGAAAGTTTGTGCGTGTGTGTGTTCGGTCCATCTTCGCACCAAAATGGCTGAATGGATTTTGATGAAATTTGGTAAAAAAAATTTTTTTTTTGTAATTAAGATTTTCTTTATATTTTACTCATAATTACAAAAAAAAACCCGAAAATTTATATGTGTATTTGTTAGCGCTTATCGCTAAAACGGCTCAATTGATTTTGATGTAGTTCGCCTAGAAATATATATGCTATATAAGCTATAAGTCAAAAAATAGCACTAAAACTGGGATACTTTTCATTATTATATAACTCACAGTTTATTATATTAGTCAAGTCTGGTGAAGCCGCGGGGCGTAGATAGTTTGCAATAGATATTTGAAATACAAATTTATGACCACTGTTAGTTTTTACACATAGCTAATTATGTTTGTAGACCTCTAAGGTCAACGACTAGGTCTAGCAATCACAAACTCGAATATTAACTAGATCTTACTCATAGCTTTAGGTAACAATTTGTTTTTTATTTATATGACTCATATTAAAACTGCAATAAAGTAAATAAAAACGAAATGTGTGCTGGAACACAATATAGTAGATGTAAAACCACAAAAAAAAAATTAAAAAAAAATCTATAAAATATTTAAAAATTGCCTCGCCCGATCACATTTTTCGTAACGCATTCACCAGCTTACTACCCAAGTCAAGCATGCGAAAATAAGTTTTACTTCAAAAAATATTTAGGTATTTGAATATGATAACTGTTTATCACATTAATAAATAAAGATAAGCAATATTCGGTAAAGGGAAACATCTTGAGGAAGCCCAAATGCTCAAAAAATATTTTGGCGATATTTGAGCCACTAATGCGTGCCGGCCCCCGTGGTGGATTATGGCCTAATCCTACTCACAAAAGTGAGGTGGAACCCATGCTCAGCAGTGGGAAAATTACAAAAAATCAACCATCTATCAACCAACCAACGGTAGGTTACCAACGGTATTCGCTTCACGAGAAACCAACTAATTACAACAATTACTAATTAATCAGCAGCATAACTTCACGCCTTAACGTAATTAAAGCCGCTTATCCACTGTTGGTACCTGTGTAATTAAAGACGCCTACTGACAGAGGTCACGAGTACAAACAATACTCCTTCCTAACTCGGAGTTCCGTGTCCAATTGGCAGATACACGAAGTTCCATCACGATTTGTTTAGCAATTTGCCGTGAAAAGTATTGTTTGTTTATAATTATGAAGGCGTCAATAGAAAAGGCTTAATCTATTCGTTTTATAGTAGGTGTACTAGCTGCGCCCCGCGGTTTTACCCGCATAGTTCCTGTTTCGGTGGGGATACGGGGATAAAATATAGCCTATGTTACTCGCTGATAATGTCGCTTTCCATTACTGAAAAATTTTTGGAAATCAGTCTAGTTGTTTAGCCGAAACCTAACACATTTCTATACAAAATTTCATCCCCTATTTCCCCTTAAGAGTAATTTTATTAATGTCACATTTATTTATATCTGATCAAAAGCCTAAAAAATAAGTATTAAGCTTCTAGCTTCAAAAATGACGAAACTTCTATACAAACTTTCATCCCCTTACAACCCTTATTTCGCATTAAAGAATACCCTATGTCCTTCCTCAAGCCGTAGACTATCTCTGTACCAAATTTCATTTCAATGGGTTCAGTAGTTTAGGCGTGAAAGCGTAACAAACAAACTTACATTCGTTTTTATAACATTAGTAAGTATAAGGATAAACACATAGCTGTTGCGGAACATAGCTAGTAAGCTATGTTCCGCGGCTTCACCCGCGAAATTTCCAGGATAATGTAGCTTCCTATTGTATTATAATCAATGTTTTTAATATAATGTAATATAATGAATGTTTTTAATTGTTATCGACTTGCTGTTATTGCTACATATTTTTTTATGTATTTAATAATAAATAGTTTTACTATTCTATTCTACTCATAAACGGTTCATATTGATCATGCCTTGGGTAAATACTATATTATTTCCGACTTGGGGAGTAAGCTGGTGATACGTTACGAAAAGTGTGATCGGGCGAGGCGAATGGAAGTTGAGACGGAGATAATAACTTATTGAAGATAGAAAGAAAGTACGTTTCGTATATTATTGTAGGGGCAAGAAAGAGAGAGAGACAGCACACATTTCCTTCTTTCTTTCTCTCATAGCCTGTTATATACATACATATAGATGGAGCTAAAGAAGTTTTAGAATAGAATAGAATAGAATAGAAAACTCTTTATTGTACACCAGAAACAAAAATAAACACAGTACAGAAAAATTACAATACGTAAACAAGGGTAGTACAATGGGCGGTCTTATCGCTGAAAGCGATTTCTTCCAGACAACCTTTGTATGGACAGTAAAAAACATTTTACTTCAGTCGTATATACCATTTTGTTTCTGCAACCAACACAGGTTTTCTAAAGTATTGCATTTCACACGATCTCACTTTCTATAATGTAGAGCATAATAATAGCCGTGCTTTATGATCTGAGAAGCAATAGCTCTACATTTCGTCTAGTATTTAAGTCTAGGATTACTAGGAATGCGGAAATACGAAGATTGCACACACTCTATGTTCAAGGCAACTGCGTTTTTAGCTACTGGCATTAGATTAACAGTTTCGATATATTTTTACATTAATTCATTAATTTTAGAGTGGTTGAGAAGGACACAATATGCAAGGACAACATTTACGTAAAATGGTTGACGCAAAAGCCAGCTAAATATTCCACTGAAAATTACATTATAATTAGGATATTTACATATGTAAAATCGTTAATTTTTCCGCACACGAGACCTGGAAGCTTAATTAGGCCACGACTTATATAATATTATAAAACCAGTCAAAGAAGTCACATCGACTGATTTAATTTTCATTATAATTGCCTTTTCAGTTATATAAGAAGCTAAGAAGCGCTGGTAGCCTAGTGGGAGAACGTCCGCCTTCCAAGCAGAAGGTCATGAGTTCAATTCCCAGTGCAGGCACGTACCAATGTGTTTCTTGTAAAACATATGTACGTTATTATCACTTGCTTTTCGGTGAAGGAAAACATCGTGAGGAAACCCACATACCTACCCGAGAATTATTTCGGAGGTAGATCCACGTCCCACTGCTGGGCACGGGTCTCCCCTCAGCTTCGTGAGGAGGATTAGGCCATGATCCACCACGGGGGCCAGATCCGGATTGGTGGATCACATACCTACCTCCGAAATAATTCTCGGGTAGGTATGTGGGTTTCCTCACGATGTTTTCCTTCACCGAAAAGCGAGTGATAATTACGTACTTATGTTTTACAAGAAACACATTGGTACACGCCTGCACTGGGATTTGAACTCACGACCTTCTGCTTGGAAGGCGGACGTTCTCCCACTAGGCTACCACCGCTTTAAGTAATTTCAATTTTATTTAATTGCAAGCAATAAAAACAGTAAGTTACAACGACACAACACAACACACACCAAGTTGTTGTACGACACAACTTGCTTAACTTACATCGAAGCTGGGTAACTTTGTCGATGGCGATCGCCACATAGGTTACTTGCAGGCCTAGTTCACTTTGCCACTTAAAATTATCACTTGAGCAACTCAATTGACGAAACATAGATTAGCTGTCACTTGTAAGTAATTTCCCTGGTCGTTTGTCATATTTTAATTTAATTTTAGCTTAACTATAGAGTAAAAAATCGATTGCATCTAGGTATGATAGAGCGTAAGAAAAGCTATTTCATACTCGCAGTTTTTTTGGCTTAATGAAATTCTGGCATGTATGTTATGCCAGAGTTGACTTAGAGTTAGTACGTGCTGAATTTCTAAGAGCTATCACTAAGGCATATTGGTTGAAAGGTTAGAATAGAATAGAAAATACTTTAGTGTACACCAGTTCAGAAATATACAAGGTACAAGGAATAGAACTTATTGAAATAAATATAGCACAACGATCGGACTTATCGCTAAAAGCGATCTGTTCCAGCGACCTTTTTCTCTTCTTCAAAGGTTATAATTTCTCAAATTACTATTCTCATTAGCAACGCACAAAATGTCCCAAGATTGCACAAACCATCTCGAAAATGCGAACAATGTCACTTATATTATCATTAGGTACATATTTAGCTGCATTATCCCACAGCTGGGATTCCAGATCAAAAAGTGGGAAAGAAAATATAGGGCTTGTTGTTGTCATTTGTGAGCTTGAATAAGTCGCAAAATGGCTTAAGACTATAAGTCACTTGTTATTCATTCTTTTCATAAAAAAATAATTAAAATATAAGATTTAAAAAAAAGGGTTATATCTGGTAAATTGAGACAAACTTCAATAAATATTAATTTAGTCTTAATTCATGGATTTTAAATGACAAATATTAACATTGTGAACCAAACGGAAACGACAAGTTTTGAATAAAATACAGATAAAATGATACGAAATGTTAAATAATACATTAACCTACAGTGTTATATAAAAACCAAATATATACCAAAATACCAAATATTCTAAAAGCGGAAATGCAAATATATGCCCTTGATTCTTAAAATGGATTAAATCTGAGTCAAAAAAAGCGATCTCAAAATCAAAAGCCGATTATATAGATTAAAAAAGCCTTCGACTCGCGGATTATTATAAACATTTGTTATGTTATTGTTCTGTTAACAGCAACGTTGTTTGATTACACGTTTTTAGCAAAGTAAGGTCGATAGCTAGATAAGATTCAACAATGCAATGTGCTTATACGAAACAAGTGGAATCTTAAATGTTCAGTGTATTTTAACAAGGCTGTGTGGTAAGAATGTTTGACTAGTTGGCTGTGTGGTAAGAATGTTAGAAGAGAATAGAATGAAATAAACATAGTACAGCGGGTGGACTTATCGCTAAAAGCAATCTCTTCCACTCAACGTTTGGATGGTGAGAAGCAATGGCGTGTCAAAGGTTGGCGGTGTAAATAAATAAATACATAATAAACATACCTGCTTAAATAAACATAAATATTAAATAATTAGGAGATGCGGAGGGAATTGCCTGACTACGCTAAAGCAACCGAAGGGTTATGTATTTAATAGAATAGATGAAAGTAGTACTTTGCTACTAGTGCTTTGTTTTACACTCCAGATGGATCCCCAGAGTTCCACGGGAGACTCGACGGGGGTCGTGACAAAAAACAATATATGGTAGGAAATAAATAGGAATATGGTAGAAATGTGGCTGCAGGGGGTCCACCGGAACCAGCTTAATTTCGAAAGTGGTCTATAAGAAGAAAAGTCTGGAAATCTCTGATTTAGGCAAATGCAGTAGATGCCAAGTGTGCCTGGCAGAAAAGGACTGGTAGAGACAGGATGAGGAGAGCCGAAGACCAGGCTCAGTAGCATTCGCCTAGAGAGGTCTACATCGAGCAGTGGATGAATACAGACTGATGATGAAATATGCACGAGTATACTCATGAAAGCTTTACAAAAAGTTCTAGTTTTCTGATGTAAGAACCACCTCATCGTATACAATTAAGAACCTGACCATCCTTGCACGCCTCGGGCAGGTTTTAACAGTGACATAATGACCGCAAAACGTCAATAATAGGCCTCTAACATCGTGTAATTTGAGCAACTTACTATTAATCAGTACGATCGATTGGTCAAACATGGCCCCATGTATTAATCATTGTTAACTCTTTTAGAAAGTCAACAATCAATATTGGGAGCGGTTTTGCAATACTTACCGGGTGGTTTTAGTAATCACTACTTTTCGTACATTCATCTATCTATATATATAAAAATGTTATGTTGGTTTGTGTACGCTTCAAAAACTCAAAAAGTTCTGCACCGATCGAGCTGAAATTTTAGCATGATATATAATCCGCATCAAGGATTGTTTTTATCTATTTTTTTCATCAGTGACATATCAGCGAATGTGCGAATGTGCCACAGCGAAGCGTGGCAGAGTACAGCTAGTACTAATACGTATAATGAAGAGGTAAAGTTTGTGAGTTAGTAAGGTTGTAGGGGATAATCTCTGGATCTACAGAACCGATTTTGAAAAATCTTTTACCAATAGAAAGTCACGTTATTTATGAGTATCATAGGCTATGATTATTACTAGCAGCGTCCCGTGGTTTCACCCACGATGATCATTATTCGCACAGGAACCCTATATTTTTCAGGAATAAAAAGTATACAGTCTATTCCAGGACCTAAAGTGCCTAAGTACTAAATTTAATCAAAATCCGTTCAGTGGTTTTGGCGTGAAGATATTAGTTAGCGCGATAGGTTAGATATAAAATATCGAACTATATATATATATATATATATATATATATATATATATATACGTACAGCTAGTAGGTCCATTTACCTATGGATTGTTAAACATATTGTTAAACAGATTGACTCATTAAACATATTGTATACTATGTTTTCTAGTTTACTAGCATAGCCTAATAGACACTTCCACTATGATGCTAATGACGGCGAGTAATAACCATACATTAACTTATTACATATAACTTGATATATTACGGATAAAATAAACACGACAGCTTGTGCATATGTGGGGCATGACATAACCGACGTATCATTATAGGTCAAGGCCAAGGTGTGAACATGTCGGCACATTTCTTTGAATTTATTTGTCTATGTTTCTATTGTGGTATTTATATATATGCCCACGGGTTGCCCACGCGCAGATATTGTAGTGCAATCGTTAATTAGTGCTTAAGTAGACTAGTCCATAAGATATAGAGATGTTACGTCATATATGTAAGGCTAATATGACGAAATAGGAATTGACCTTAGTTAAAATGGACGTATTTAGTTTAAAAACGCGCCGATATCAAAACATATATCACGCCTTTTGGGATACGATAGGCAGAGACTACATCTTTCCACACGCTACGATCCCAGCGGAAAGCAGTACATCAACTCCCTGACACCCTCTACTGGTTTCTGGAACTCCAGACCAATAGGCTGTGTAGGGTCCATGCGTGGTGGTATCACATCTTTGACGCCCGGTCTCATTAACACAAAGAACATCAATACGTCTTTTACTCATCATCTCGCATGCTATCTCATGTGTCAGTATAATTAAAATATATGAAATTTCCTACATATAAGTGAGCCCTTTGAATTCAGTGTAATTTTTTTTTCTGTAATGTCGATTATCACTTGCTTTTCGGTGAAGGAAAACATCGTGAGGAAACCCACATATCTACACGAGAATTATTTCGGAGGTAGGTATGTTATCCACCAATCCGGACTGGGCCCCCGTGGTGGATGATGGCCTAATCCTCTTCACGAAAGTGAGGAGAGACCCGTGCCCAGCAGTGGGACGATATGGGTTGATGATGATGATGATGATGAATGTCGATTTATTAAATGAAAAGTGAATGTGTAACGCATTCCCGCGCGTTGATGTCCTTTGTATGAGAATCTGTTTCATACAATAATTCAAATTCTTATTACAACTTAACGCGTTCACTGGCGAACCGTTTTAATTATTTGGCTCTATTGCGAATCTTCACCCGACGCGTGTTCATTGTTTACTGGCGTTTGTCGTAACTATACACAATCGGCTGCTCCTGTGCGGGCGCACACAACTGTTGTGATAAAATTGTCAATACAGCAGAGCGGGTTCGCACGTCAGGCGCGTTTTCGCATGCCGTAAAATTATAATAACACAAAGATGTGTGTGTTTTCAGCAGTGAACGTGTTAATAAATGTTTTTGAACACATACATAATAGGTATTATACTATTTACCACAGAGTATCTAGTCTTATTTCCGCTATATCTGTTACAAAAAAATCTATGACTATAAAATAGTGATGCCTATTAATTCGATTCGTTTACAACTCAGTTTCCAATAACATCATAAGTGTTTAATAGTGGTGTTTAGCGCGTTACCTAAGCTGGACAGATTGTTTCCTGCAGCCATGATACCAGCCGCGATACACTTTCTCCTGTGGTTATGGTTTAGGTTAGATTCCGCGGGTTCGACTTGTTTCTGTCGGACTATCGGGTTATCGTTAGTGTTAGCAAGTTTTCATCGTGATATAATAGGAAAAATAACTTCTATTGGTAAAGTGACTTGAAGGAACAAGCTGGTGCGGTTTTTTGCATAAGTAGGCATATCAGTCAATAAAATATTGTATTTGTGTGAAATATTATTTGCTTTGTGATTAACGATAGTTGATAGTAAAAAAGGGTTAATTTTGCAAAAATCCATATTGATAAAGCTGCATGGTTTTTAGTGGAATTAATACTACAAAATTATTTAATTTATCTATTTGATAATTAGCGATAAAGCATATGTTTCAACTAAGTGCGCCTTGCTATTTCAAGCGTCACTCGCTTTTCGGCGAAGGAAAACAAAAGGGTTATCTCGGAGGTAGATAATATGTTATCCACCGATCTGGACCGGGCCCCCGTGGTGGATTATGGCTTAGTCCTCCTCACAAAAGAGAGGGGAAACTCGTGCTCAGCAGTGGGACGTTATGGGTTGATGCTGATGATAAAATGACAATTTTGATGCATTTCTATGCCATTATCATACCTACGTATAGTTAGCTGACGTAATCAGGTTCTAGCTTTACTGATAAGGTTCTAACCTTTCACAGGCGACCTCGAGGGCTTACCCCGGTGCCCCACTTCTCGCCCTTTGCACTGGTCCGTTGCCCCATAACTGGTTACCTACGTGGTTACATTCAGATTGCAGTTGGTTGCACTTTGTTTGCGTAATGGTTGCTTGTGATAATACTGATGCCCGCAATTGTCCAATAAGGCGGGGAGATCTGGTTGATTTGATTTTTCTAGTTAATTATTTTGAAATTTAATTTTTAATTCCCTTTTTTTTATTTATTTACTGACGTCAGCTGAGCCGTTTCAGAGCACATCTACGACGAACATTCAGACAGACAGACAAATATTCTGAAATTGGTAATTTATGAGAAGGCGTCGTTTATATAGCAGTTTACATTTAAATTTAGTATTTTTTCAAAGTATAGCAATAATTGGTATAGTTAAGTAATCAGATATGTATACAAGTATATAGTTATATTTATTGTTATTAAGGGCAATATTATATGATTTTATTCAATACAACACGTTTATACACACACTCACACATACAGTCACGCTTTTGTCCCGTTGGGATAGGCAAAGACTACATCTTTCCACATGCTACGATCCCAGCGGAAAGCAGTACACCAACTACCTGACACCCTCTACTGGTTTCTGGAACTCCAGACCAATAGGCCGTGTAGGGTCCATGCGTGGTGGTGGTGCTTATAGGTTCAAATAAAATTAAATACTTTAATAAGGAAAACTGGTAACCTATGAAGACCAAAAAAAAACAAACATGCAGTCGGTTAACATAACACAGACTAAACAATTCAATTTGTTATTTAATAAGCATGTATTTGCATGTAACACTGCCATTGTTATGTCGGTTATTATGCAAAGAGGTTATATAATTTTCTAAATTGATGTAGACATAAATAGTTTAATAGAAATGCGGTCGTGGGCGTTCTATCACTTATAGACAGCTATAATGATGACTCGTGCCGCGCTACCGCCTGCTATTTCCTACTTTCCGTGTAAATATTTTGTTTTCAACATTTTCTCCAATATTCCTCACGATGTTTTCCTTCACTTCAACGTAGTTAAGTTTTTAACCCCTGAAAAGTAAATTCCGCAAAAAACGACGGGGTTTTATTAGTTTGACGTGTTTCTGTGTGTATGTGTGTGTGTGTGTGTGTCTGCTGTGGCATCGTAGGTCCATCCATCCCCTGAACGGATGAACCAATTTCGATGTTGTTTTTTTTGTTTGAATGGGGAATCAGTTCGGAGTGTTCTTAGCTTTGTTATATGAAAATCGGTTCAAGATGGCCGCCGCCACAAAATAGCGAATTACATATTTTTTCACAACTCTGTCATACAAGAAACACATTGGTACATGTCCGCACTGCGATTTGACCTCCCAACCCTCTCTTTGGAAGGCGGACGTTCAATAGAAGTCATAAAGTCACGTCAGAGGCTCCTGATAAACTCTTATGCTAGAAGCCGTCGCTCATTCTAAAAACAAACAAACATTTATTGTATTGTTCAGAAACAAAGGATTTAAGTGCCAAAACCGCTCCGCCACCCACTACGCCAACTAACATACTATTAAATCTTTTGAAACAAAGAACCGAGTGCGTTCTACAATAATCACCAAGATCAAGCGATGGGATGCAGTGGCAATCGAATTGCATCATAATCACTGTGACCTTAGCTTACAGTGGTCAGCTTTTGACCACAGCTTAATAAGTTTGATGGTTTGTTTATGTATGATTACTGTTTTTGATAGAGAACAATGAGCAATTTTTTTGTTGTTTAGAACTGCGTTCTCTTGTTGATATGATTGGGTTGGTAGGTAATTGGATAAAAGTTCATTGTTGTTTGTTTGTCCGATGAGGTACAGCTGGTCTCTGGTTTAGGAGTTCACACATAACTATATAGGAGATAAGTAGAACAAGACGTGTCGGATCAGGGGGTGAATCGGATTCTTATAGTGGTAGGTCTCTTCTGCAAGAGTCCGCCTGGGGAAGTACACACCTTTGCCAGATATTCATCCGGCAAGCAGGGTTTGAAGTGCACTGTTTCCAGCGAAATTACTAGACATAACATGAGACTTTAGACCCATGTCTCAGGGTGACAAACGCAGTGGAGTGCCGTAACAAATTTTGGGTAGCTGCAATGGGCAGGCGTGGCGCTTACCATCCGGTGAACGCTTTGCTTGTCTCGTTACTTAGTAAAATAAAAAAAAAACAGCAAATCAAAAATCAGTTATATGTCAAAATCCGCGGCTAACTAAATGGAACCAATCATCGCTACACGTTGCTTCTATCCACCTGCACGCGCCGAGAATGATTTAACTTGACATTACCTCACGGGTCAGTCAGTCTAGGTGACGTTACCCAGAGGACCGCTCTTTTCGAAAAAAGTTTTCTGATTCGCCTCGGCCTACTATAGCTATATGTTAGCTCCTCAAATATTTTAGTCCACGGGGGTAAAGCCGCGGATTGTACTCAATTGTTTAATAAATTTAGGGAAGATACTAGTATTATTTCTAATTTATATGTTCTTTCTTTTACAGGTAAGTACTGATGGAGAGTTTCTTCAACTACAAAAGCTTCTCAATTTCGGATTGAACTAGTCTAAGTATAATTCGAAAAGGTAACTCTACTTAATTTCGTTTATGACTCATTGGCTCTACAAAAATGTAAGCAAAAATCTGGTAAGTGCTCTTTAAAGCGTCTTCTGATAACTTATTACAGAATTGCATTAAAAATACTTGAAATCTATAGCTTCCAATTTAAGATTTCCGGTTACAGAATTTTAGTACCAATTACTACATCAAATAAGAAGAATTTTGCAATAACCGTGCTCTAACATGTAGACTCGTACAGGAGTGCACACATTACTTGAAGTTCAAATAAGGTCCTAACATTTTAAACTACATTGTGGCATCCCAATTAAGAGCAAGTATTGAAGTTTGAACCTTATAAATTCAAGCTATAGGTCTAAATTTCCGTAGTTCCCATCTGCACGTCAGTACAGAAGAAATACAGTTCATTGAAATGCACTCTTCACTCCCCGCAGTTGGGAGGGCAATCGGGAGGTCAGGTGGGTTGGTATGAACCCTCATACTAGCGGGTTGTCTTTTGTTTCGGTCACGTAGTATCTTTGAGTACTTGCACACACATTTGGTGCGTGTAAACACGTCATTTATGTGTGTGTGAGTTGTCAAATGAGCTTTTGTATGGAGTGTCGGGTGTGTGACGTGAGTCAGAAGGTGGCCAGATTGGCACGGAAACCTTTTAGGTATTTTCCGGTAATGGAAACCGGTTACCCAGATTATGTGTCAGTTATACTAATGCAAGTGGGTTCCTTCGGACCTTGATTACTCTATTAAGTAGATACAGAGTCACGTGGAAAATTATAAAACGTACCGCACCCAGCCTAATTAATTAGTATGTAGGACTTAGTTGAACACTTTTATAATGTCAAGACCGCCTTTTAAGATTTACGTTTTTCACATTTATTTATGGACCTCAATATTTTTTTAATTCAATCCACTAATATTATAAATGCGATAGTTTGTGTGTGTGTGTGTGTGTATGTGTGTGTATTTGTCTTCTTCGCGGTGCAACGGCTGAACAGATAATGTTGGTATTGAGTTAACTTACTTATATACTCTAGGTCCTGAACCGAGGATACTTTTTATCCAGTAAACTTGGTGGGATAATAGTTAATACGGATGAAACCGTGGAGCACAGCTAGTTGTTTCAATTAGATGAAAACTGTTAAGACAATCCACTTTGGGTTAAAACCGGCGTTTTCTTAACATTATAACTTTAATATTATAAATGCGAATCTGAGTTTGTTTGTTTATTTGTTACGGTTTCACGCCTAAACCACAAAACAGGTTTAAAAAATTCTATCACCAATGGAAAGTTACATTATCAGCGAGTAACATAGGCTATATTTTATCCTCGTATTCCCACGGGAACAGTAACTACGCGGGTGGAACCACGGAGCGCTGCTCGTGTAGAGATAAATAACAAAATGTGATGATGTTATCGAAAAGCATGCATAATAATTTAATTGCCGGGAAATAGAGAGATGAACTGACAGGCCGGCAGACATGCGTGCACGCGCGTGCGCGGCGTCACGCGACGGCGACATTTACTTGTACTGTTATGCAATCGCTGTTGATACACGACCACTTAAGAGATAGAAGTTTGACGGTTATATTTAGCTTTGATTATAAAACACAAGAAATAATGTTTAACAAAATTTGTACTAAAAACTAAAGCAGTGTTTCGGTCGACACACTACACAAAAGAGTTGATTTTTTTTGAAAATGTTTGTAGTTTTCATTTTTGTTGACATTGTATTTTAATTTTATTTTTTTATTTGACGAGGCGAGCAGGTCGTTCACTTTATGGTAAGCGCTACGCCTGCCCATAACAGTCACAGTGCCATCCAGAACCTTGCATTGCATTGAAACAGTGCCCTTCAAACCGGAACACAATAAAGTTTGACACTACTGCTTAAAGGATGAATTTTTGGCAAAGGTGTGGTACTTCCCTAGGTGGTGTCTAGCAGAAGAGGCCACTACATAAAATAATATTGGGATTACTTGTGGCGGCCTCTTTATGACGCTGAGTAATAGATAAGTGCGTAAAGTGGCAGACAGTAGGAATGACGTTAGAAAGGAGCCGACCAAGGCTGGTCTGCGTCGGAGCGATTGTTACGCGGCACTTCGAAAGGGTCAGGGGCCTCACCACGAACAGTTAAATCCATCCAGTTTAAGGCCTTAAAATGAACTGCCACCACCAATATCGCTAAGCGTTCATAAGTCGACCACAGACATTTATCCATAGAGATCGTAACAATTTGTTTGCATTTATGGGAGTTTGTATAGCTTCCATTCTCTTTTCTCTCATTCTCTTTAGTCTATTTTTGAGTGACGTCACGTCACAGTTGTCATTCATGAGTGTGTGTTGCCAATCTAGGCCGTTCAGTTTAACGCCCTAAAATGAACTGCATGGAATAAGAATAAGTACGTGGTTACCCCCCTGGTCTAAACATTACTGTGTTCCAGTTTGAAGGGCATGTTTCCATCGAAATTACTGGGCATATGACACTTTAGAGCCGATGTCTCAGGGTGACGAGCGCAGTGCAGTGCCGCGCAGGATTATGCAACACAAAGTTCTGGGTGGCGTTGTAACTGTTATGGGTAGGCGTAGAGCTTACCATCAGGTGAACGACATGCTCGCCTCGATACACAGTCAAAAAAATTTGTTAACAATGTCCCAAAAAAAAACATTTATAAACCAGACACACATCTTTAACTGGTTCTCCTTACGTGACGTTTACTCGTCGTAATGGCGTCATGGTCATCTTAGTGACGTGGGAGCGACTCCGTAGGTCATGACTAGAAAGCCTATGGTCACGCCGGTTGACGGCTGGATCAATGTCATAAATAGTCTGTTACGGGACAGGAAACGTCACTCATGAGATGGAAGGAAAGAAGTGATCACTCATGTAATGTGAACCTGCATGCCAATCATGTTTCTAACTAAAGATGCAAATGTATACTGTTTGTTACCGCTTAACGCCATAACGGCCGATGAAATTTGTTAAAATTTGGTATCATCAAAACCAAATAAGAATCAAATCCTATTTCCAATAATTAAATTTTTCTGTAGCGTTAATTTTTTGCTGTTGTACAATGAAAAGTTTTCTATTCTATTCTATTCTAACATTTACGTTCTGAAATTACACGTGAGGTTTTTTTTTATGATAATTATCATAGTTGACTCGGGTGAAAGCTGAAGCAGGAGCGTATGTAGTAACAAACTTAAACCATAATCAGTTAATCATTAGTTTAGTAGATCATATTAGAAATGAAATGAAATGAAATTATTTAGATTTATTTTTATATATTTCACTATTATATGAGACGTGTCAACTTGTAAAAGTGCATTATTTTAGCCTACTTGCAATAAATGTTTGGATTTTGGAGAGTGTCACACAAAATTCTCAGAAAAGAAATAAAAAAAATTCAAAGCTGTTGAGATGACACCATCATGAACTTTTTGATGAAGTGTGTTGTTAGCAATATTTCAATGAAACACCAATAAGTATTTAATTGTGTTTAAGAATAAGTTTGAAACCATTTTTTATTTATGCTAGTCACTGGTGAAACGTTCTTGATGCTATTTATACCAAACTACACTTTGTGAAGTCATCAACCAAGTTGCAGCATCATCAATGGAAGTTTAACAATTAGATATATAGGTACATATGCATATAAAATGCCTCCAATTAAGAAAACAAAGGGGCACTTTCACAAAAACACTTACAGAACGATTAAGCTCTAGTTATTTAATTAACATTGGTTGCAGAGGGGTCCAGCCCCATTGTTTTGAATGCATCAGCGTGTGTAATGAACGTTTCGTGTCCGAGCGAGTTTTAGATAGATTATCATGAACTTAAATGGGCGAAAGCGGATGCGAGCATCACCCGATTTTAACAAGCTTTAACACTTTGACTGCTGAGCCGTTTTGCTTGTCTAGCCATGGGGGCGGCTCTGCACGCGCCATATTGTTTTCCGATACAACGAACACAACTGTCGTGTTTTGCCGTACTCGTGGCAAATTATGAAAAACACGACAGTTGTGTTTTCAGCAGTGAACGTGTTAACATGTCTAGTCCATTTCTATTTTTTCTCTTTTTCAATTACTTTCATTACCGTCATTTGGTCCATTATTTCAATTGATTTTGCATAAGAGTATCAAATAAGGAACAAACCTGTAGTGGAAACTCCACTACATTTATACGTAGCTATAAGTAGTAAAAATTGTTTGTTATTAGTTAGGATATAGTCGTAAGTCGTGCACAAATAAATAGTTATTCTCATTTGTATCATTATCCCAATTAGCTTAGTATAGGTAGGAAGTTAACAAATAGACTAATAGAAACTATGTGATAGTCTAGGGCACATAGGTAAACGAGCCAAGTAATTCCAGAACTTAACGCTATAGTTATAAGGTGCACATTGCAACATAAAGTTTAGGCTTTGGGGCTCTCCACACGGTAAGGTTCCGTGATAGCTCTGTATTTTATGTCACAGATTAGGTAGGAGTAATTGCAGACTGTACGCCGACAGCCATTTGTGAGAGGCTTTCGCTTTAAGGTAAGGGAACGACATAGAATAGTAATTTGTAAGATTTAGTATATAAGTAGGGCAAATTCGTAATAAATTCACGTTACACCGGACAGAGACTTTCATTCAAAGTGCAACACCCAACCAGTCAACACCTCCAGTGACTACATAATAATATTCGGGGTGCCACGATATTTGATCTTTACCTGGCACCACGAAATTGGTGACCCCGACGTGATAGAAGATACGCAGTTACACAGCAAGATGGAGAAAGGAGACGCTGAACCGGGCGCTACGACGAGCGAGCTGGCGACTGTATCGCTACAATCACGCATTCCACCGTTCTGGCGTGAGAACCCGCGTCTATGGTTTGCGCAGTTCGAGGCAGTTGTCGGCGCAAGGAAAGTCGGCGACGAACAAAAATACAACTTGGTCATCCCTGTACTAGAACGGACGGACATCGAACAAGTCAGCGACATCATTTTGAGTCCACCGGCATCGGGCAAATACGACATTCTGAAAGAGAGGCTGATCTCCGTGTATCAAGAGTCCGAGCACAAACAGCTACAAAAACTGCTCAGCGGGCTAGAGCTTGGAGACCAGAAGCCTACACACTTACTCAGGCGGATGAGAGACCTTGGAGGCAACAGATTCCCAGACGATGCTCTGAAAGTCATATGGATGAGTCAAGTCCCCAGTCAGATGCGCGCCGTGCTAGCTGTAAACACAGAGTCGTCGCTCGATGGGCTAGCAAGTATGGCTGATAAAATGATGGAGCACACCGAACACTTGTCAGTCTCTGCAATCAACTCTTCAGCATCGAGTTCCAGTTCCAATAATATGGGAAATGCACAATTTGAATTTCTGTCGAAACAAATAGAAAAGTTGACACTGGAGATCGCGGAGCTACGTGTGACAAGGACAGACAGATATCGCAATCCCTCTCGCACACGCAACAATTTCCGCTCTCGTTCTCGCTCTCACACACCTGGCGAAGCGAGACGGAAACCTGGAGATCCGGACTGGCAATGCAAATATCATTTTCGTTTTGGCAACAAGGCGAAGCGATGTGAATCACCGTGCTCGAAGAAGAACCAGAAAAACTAGACCAGACATCGACCATGGCGGGCGTCGATGTCCCATCCGCTAGCCACCGCCTGTGCGTCATCGACATTAACTCCAGAGAGCGATTCCTCGTCGACACCGGCGCTGATATATCCGTACTAGCTGCAAGTAAAACCAAGAAAGGTCAGACAACCACATCAAAGTATCAGCTATACGCCGCAAACAACACGCCGATACGTACCTACGGAGAGCGAACACTAGAACTCAACTTAGGTCTACGGCGTAGCTACAAATGGACGTTCGTAGTCGCTGATGTTAAAACATCAATACTTGGAGCTGATTTTTTAAGAAGACATAGATTACTTGTCGATCTACATCACCGGAAACTAATCGACGAAGTCACAGCCATCGACGTAAATGTTTTCAAAGTCAAGAACAACGATCCTGCAGTCTTCATGGTCAGTCGTGACCACACTTACCATGACATCCTGACGAAGTATCCCGATGTTCTCCGAGTGCTGTCAATGAAGATACCTATGAAGCATAGCGTCACGCATCGCATTGAAACTACAGGGCCGCCTTTATTCGCGCGACCACGGCCACTACCGCCCGACAAGTACAAGGCAGCCAAACTGGAATTTGAGAAGATGATGGAAATGGGGATCTGTGAACCAGCCAACAGTCCCTGGGCCAGCCCATTACACGTAGTCACGAAGAAAGATGGCTCACTACGTGTGTGCGGAGATTACCGCAGACTGAACGCGGTAACCATTCCCGACCGCTACCCTATACCGCGCATTCAAGATTTCACGTACCAGCTACACGGGAACACGGTATTTTCGAAGCTCGACATCAAGACTGCTTACTTCTGGATTCCCATGGAAAAAGAAGATGCAAAGAAAACTGCGATCACAACTCCTTTTGGCATGTTTTCATTCAACTGCATGCCATTTGGATTGAGAAACAGCGCGCAGACGTTTCAACGATTTATGCACGAAGTACTCCGAGGGCTGGACGAGATCGCATACTGCTTTGTCGATGATGTCCTGATCCATTCTCCAGATCCTGAGACGCATAAAAAACACTTAGAGCAAGTACTGGAACGCTTGAACAAACACGGCATCGGACTCAACATAAACAAATGCGAGTTTGAAAAAAACAAGATCGAGTTCCTCGGATATGAAGTCTCATATGAAGGCATTAAGCCAACAGAAGCCCGCACTCAAGCCATCAGCAATTACCCAAAACCAAAGACGGTACAAGAACTACGAAGATTCCTAGGCATGGTGAACTTCTATCGTGATTGTTTACCACATCAAGCCGAACATCAGCATGAATTGAACCGGTACCTGCACAACTGTAAAAAGAACGACAAAACGCCAATAGCATGGACAGCAGACGCAGACAAGGCTTTCGATAAATGCCGCCAAAGCATCCTCGACGCCACTACTCTGACGCACGCAGTACCAAATACTCCACTCTGTCTGATGACGGACGCTTCAGATTGCAGCCTAGGCGCTGTACTACAACAGAAAGTGGGACAAGTGTGGAAGCCACTTGCTTTCTTCTCGAAGACGATGAGCGAAACACAAAGGAGATACAGTGTATACGATCGCGAGCTCTTAGCGATTTATACAGCTGTCAAACACCTGCGCCGGCTTATAGAAGGAAATCACGTGACCATCTATACGGATCACAAGCCGCTGTCGTACGCGCTCACCAGGCCTCCCAACAGTAGCGATACCCCGCGACGGGAAAGACAACTACACTTCATTAGTCAGTTCTGTTCAAGCATCAAGTACATCAACGGCGCTCGCAATGAAGCTGCGGATGCGATGTCAAGAATAGAAGAGATACAATCATCACCTATCATCAATTATGATAAACTATCTGAAGAGCAAGACATAGACGAAGAGTTGAAAAAGTTACGAGCAAATCCTATACTAAAATTTGCAAACGTAACTTTACCAGGCGTTTCAAGAGCGATTACATGTGAAACTTCAACAAAGAACGTACGCCCGTACCTACCACCTAGTTATCGTCACGCAGCATTCAAAGCGCAGCACGATATCAGTCATCCAGGAATAAGAACGACGAGAAAAATTATGACAACAAAGTACTTCTGGCCGTCGATGAACAAAGACGTCGGAAGGTGGGCAAAATCGTGCGTGGGTTGTCAACGTGCCAAAGTTCACCGGCACGTCAACAGTCCGCTAGGCGAGTTCCCCGAATCAGAAAGGTTCGAGCACATCCACATGGACATCGTGGGACCACTGCCACCATCAAGAGGGTACAGATACCTCGTCACTATCATAGACCGATGTACTAAGTGGCCAGAGGCGATACCAGTCGAGAGCATCACTGCCGAAAGCGTAGCCAGAGCATTGTACGAAGGGTGGATATCACGATTTGGAACGCCGATCCGAGTGACTACCGACAGAGGAACACAACTACTTTCCTCGTTGTTTACCATACTGATGAAGAAACTCGGTATCACCCACACGAAGACCACAGCATACCACCCGCAGGCGAACGGACAAGTTGAGCGATTGCATCGCACATTAAAAGTTGCTCTGATGGCAAGAAGTGCAAGCACAAGATGGAGCGAAGAGCTGTACACCGTCTTACTTGGCCTACGAACGGCTATGCGAGAAGAAACGAACTACAGTCCAGCCCTGATGACATATGGGGCAACACTAAGGCTCCCGTCGGACTTCTTCGTACCTACGAAGTCGAAGATTGAAGACGCTGAGTTTGTACGCCGTCTGACAGAAACAATGGCATCACTAACGCCAGTGAAAAGGAAGATAGCAACGAATAAAGAACCGTTCGTTTTCAAAGACTTGGCATCATGCAGTCACGTATTCGTCCGGAACGACACCGTACGAAAACCGCTGACCCCACCCTATGATGGACCATACGAAGTACTAAAACGAGGTGACAAATACTTCAAACTGCAGTTACCACTACGCACATCTAACGTCTCAATAGACAGACTTAAACCAGCGCATCTATGCAATGACGAGGCGAAACCGACGAAAGAAAAGGACACATCGGTCGCAGCTACTCCAACGACTGACGTCACGCCAGCGCCTGAGTCATCACAACCGCAGTCAGCGAAGCCTTACACTACGAGGTCCGGCCGCACCGTTAAACCTACGGTACGCTTCGCTTGAAGGGGGGTTATGTAGTGGAAACTCCACTACATTTATACGTAGCTATAAGTAGTAAAAATTGTTTGTTATTAGTTAGGATATAGTCGTAAGTCGTGCACAAATAAATAGTTATTCTCATTTGTATCATTATCCCAATTAGCTTAGTATAGGTAGGAAGTTAACAAATAGACTAATAGAAACTATGTGATAGTCTAGGGCACATAGGTAAACGAGCCAAGTAATTCCAGAACTTAACGCTATAGTTATAAGGTGCACATTGCAACATAAAGTTTAGGCTTTGGGGCTCTCCACACGGTAAGGTTCCGTGATAGCTCTGTATTTTATGTCACAGATTAGGTAGGAGTAATTGCAGACTGTACGCCGACAGCCATTTGTGAGAGGCTTTCGCTTTAAGGTAAGGGAACGACATAGAATAGTAATTTGTAAGATTTAGTATATAAGTAGGGCAAATTCGTAATAAATTCACGTTACACCGGACAGAGACTTTCATTCAAAGTGCAACACCCAACCAGTCAACACCTCCAGTGACTACATAATAATATTCGGGGTGCCACGATATTTGATCTTTACCTGGCACCACGAAAAACCCTATAGATAAAGGAAGCACTCGAGCGAGCTCCAGGCGGATGGCTGACAGGAGGTGGCTTAAGACAGACCGAAGTAGCTGTTCTTTAGTTAATGATCAATTTTTTTATATTACTTTGTAACGAGAGGAGCAAGCAGGTCTTTCACCCGATGGTAAGCGCCAAACCTGCCTATAACAGCTACAGTGCCACCCAGAACTTTCCATAACAAGATCTTGTGCAGCGCTTCCCTGCGCTCGTCCACCCTGAAACATCGGTTCTAAAGTCCCCTACGCCCAGTAATTTCGCTGGAAACAGTGCCCTTCAAACCGAAACAATATTATTAAAAATATATATGCGTCGTTACTCTAATTAATTTTTTCAAAGCAAAGTCAGTTACGCAATTAACCTGAATTACAATGTCATATCATAGCGCTCAACTGACTTAAAACAGACAGGTTTCGTTTAAACTCATTCAAGCCAAGCAAGGACAAGCTTTTTGACATACGATTAGAAAAAACTAATTAATCAAAACGGCATTTCAAGCCGCCACGGTCACTAGAAAGCATACAAGGCAATTAAATCGATTCTATTTAATAGATCGATTCGATTTTTAATCGATTGGAATGATCGAGTAATAATTTAAAGGTTGAGGTTGAGTTTCTACTCATCGATTTACGCTATTAAGTGTTTCTAGAGTAGTTAATTGCGAGTTATTAATGTGATTGATTGGGTCTTCTTTATTAATCCCATTATTAACTTTGTTAACACGTTCTTAACTTTCAGCCAGTGCGTATGAGACCTTTCCGGCCTCACAGAACCTTTCCGACATCTGTCGCAGGCACAGAGTGAGAGAATGTAATTTTGAGTACCGCACTAGCGAGAAGTCACGCATGTGGCTTATTCGACCTCATAATGAACGCGAAAATACTACAGGAACCAAACTTAACCGAGACTTGCTTTGTAAAAAAATATTTTGCTTAAACATTTTGGCCCCTAGTAAAGCTGAATTAACTGGCTTCTGTTTTATTTAATCTACTCTTAACCGTACATTATATTAATATTTAGGATAAGATAAACACGATCCTATTACCGCCCATTGTACTACCCTTGTTTACCTATTGTAATTTTTCTGTCCTGTGTTTAATTTTGTTTCTGGTGTACAATAAAGAGTTTTTCTATTCTATTCTATTCTACCCACATAAACTTAACCTTACCGAAAATTACAAATAACACACGAAGAAACAAAAGTTCATGTCCATTAGATATTGAACACGAATCACTTAAATGCATATTTGCCATTGACCGCTGGCCGTCGTGAATTATGGTTTTCGTTACTTGTGAGGTCAGTAAAAAGCTGCATTGGATGACGTGTTCATTCATATAATATCATGGAGTCAATGCTTAGTTTACGAATAATTCTGTAAATGGTAGCGGTGGCAGCCAAATAGGAGAACGTCTGCCTTCCAAGCAGAAGGTCATGAGTTCCAATCCCAGTGCAGGCATGTACCAATATGCTTCTGCAAAACATATGTACGTAATTATCACTCGCTTTTCGGTAAAGGAAAAACATCGTGGGGAAACCCACATGCCTACCCGAGAATTATTTCTGAGGCAGGTATATTATCCACCAATCCGGATCGGGCCCCCGTGGTGGATTATGGCCGAACCCTCCTCACGAAAGTGAGGGGAGACCCGTGCTCAGCAGTGGGACGTTATGAGTTGATGATAAATGGTGCTAGTTAAATTACAGAGATGTCTTTAGCAATCTTTAACGCTATGAAAGATGCTACCACTAAGTGCTAGATTGCGCAAGGTATTGTTTGTTTCACAACAATCAATTCAGGCTGCTGGTTGCGGCGCCGCGCGCGCTGGGAGCCGGCCGAGCCGCTTTTCTCACACTTTTCATGGTGATGCACTGATGGTGTTAGCAAATGTGATGTTATTGATGTGTGACCTGTATCGAAATGTAAATAAGAGATCAGCGAACACTACATAGGCTCTGAAACTAGGATTCTCTATCTAGGAATCATAAAACATCTCAGTGCCCACCAGGGTTCCAAGATGCAAGATTCTAAACTGTTTTTTAAGACCTTACAATGTACGTACCTTGCCGGTATCATCTTTGTATCCGTACTTCCCCTTGACTTCTCCGGCGGGGGAAGCGACAGCTTTGTAAACAGAGCAGAGAAGCGTATTAATCTTTATAAAATAGATTTAAAACACCAAGTGCATCTCCCGCCGGCATACAAACGAGCTTTGAATCTTAGATACAGAATAACTTAGTCTACTTGAAATTAGCTTTCTAGCACGTGCTTAGCTTGTGAATCTTCTAGATCCAGGCTTTAGTAATGCTAAACTGTGAATTAAACTGCTATTTGTCTAGGGAGAAAGTTATTATATTTCACTAGTATAAATTAGTGCTTTTATTGTTATTCCAGCCCTTATTGTCCCGTAGAGCATAGATAGATAAATAGATAAACTCTTTATTGAAACACTCTTCGTCTCAACAACACTTATTGTCTCGGAGTGACGAGCGCAGTGCACTGCCGCCCAAGATTATGTTAGTGCAAGTTAATGCAATGTTATGGGTGGTGCTGTGACTGTTATGGGCAGGCGTAGCGCTTACCATCAGGTGAACGACTTGCTCGTCTCGTCGTTCAGTCAAATAAAATAAAAACATACAAAATTTCACATGTCACATAGCACTCAGTTCTAGACCCGGATACAGTAGATTTATGAAACAAAAAACAATATCTCAGAGTAATGAGCGCATTGCATTCCCGCACAAGATTCTGCAACCCAAGCTCCTGGGTGGTTGCAATTTTTCAGACAGGTGTAGTTGTGGAAAAGAAGCAAAATCACTACCACAACACCTGATTATTTTCATCTAACAATAGCTAAGTGCGCAAGAGTGTCCAATGTCGAAAGTAATTCAAATCGTGCTTTGATCGGTGCTATTTATTTGTCGTTTGCGCATTTCCCTGCTGCAAACGCATCTATCGGCGGTGTCGACATCTTCAGCCCTGACATATGGGATTGCACACTGAAAACAGCAATGCGATGTGCTTAATGTTTCATATAGAAATATAGGCCTCTTCTCAAGGGACCTCTGAACTTTTTACTGCATGTTTGGTAGGGATACAAAACTAACTTAACGTATGAGGTATGAGGTTTATAGAGGCAAAGTTTAACTTCTTTGCAGTGCGTGTGAGACTTTTCCGGCGTCACAAAGCCTTTCCAGACTTTCTCCCCGCACATAGTGAAAGAAGGCGATTTTGACTGCCGCACCAGCGAGAAGTCAGGCATGTGGCTCATTCGACCTCGAACTAGGGTGGCGCAACGACCCAAAATGAATCTTGACCTCCGATAAAAGGTGTTGCCACTTCGGTCTGTCTCGCGTCAGCTCCAGTCTACGTAGCGATAAATCATAATTTATTTGCGTACCTGTAATGAGTGGAGCTCCTTGCTCGAGTCTGTTTTTTCCGATAGTTACAACCTGAGCCCTTATTCGCTAGCCACATTTCCTTGCCAGATTCCTTGCCAAAAACTTGTTATGACAACTCGCGTTTTCAAAAAGGAATTTCATGTGGCAAATAAGGGCCCAGGGAGTCTTCAAGTCACCATTGTCGACTGCATATTCAGTGAGATATGTACCAACTAATTAAACGACAAGTCTAAAAAAATGCTTTAACTGTGTTTTGGTTTAATTATTTTTTATATTTTAAAATCAATACTGCGCAGCGCAGTGCCACGTGAGATGTACTCGTAATCCGAAGTGTTATGTAGCTCTGTAATTATTTGGAATTTAACTGAAAGGTCTTAATAACAAAAGTTAAAACCTGTAATGTAATATTCTATATTCCATATTCCTGTCCATCCAATGGTTGCCTGGAAGAAATTGCTTTAAGCGAGGCCCATTGTACCACCTGTTTATTAAATGTTTATTGTACTATGTTTCCTGAAGCTTATGGTGTTGAATATGGAATTATTGTATTCTATTGTAATTTCAAAATGTGCCAGCACTTTACCCCAACTGCAGTGCAGTACTTATTGCATTGACCACTGCAAATTGCATCTACTTATTTTAATATACAGCAGGGTGTTGCGCTATCGGAATGTGGCAGGTAAACGTACCAGTTCTTGGCTAATTTGTGGCAATAAAAAGCAAGTTACATAATGCTGTTACGGTTTATATTCAAATTTTCATTAAATAGATGCAGTTTACTTGTTCTTGAAAACATGCGTGGTTGAGTTACGTGTCCTTCGTCCTTGAATAGAGGGCTGTTTTTATTAATTTCACAGACGATGCTAAAAAAAGTTATGTAAATGGACGATGTTGATTTTTTATAGTAAGTAAATCAGCAATTTTGGTGAAATATTTCACCCATTGAAATTGAAAATTCAATGCCCAGATGTACTAATCCGTATTTGGCGGTAGAATCGATTAACTTACTCAGATTAATTATATTTCATTATTTTATTTTAATAAATTGCAGATTCAATCATAATTAAGTCATTGATCGTCGAAAATATCGATCATTTCAAAACAGTATCGATCCATTTTAAAAATAAAGTGTAGGTTACCATAAACATAATGACCGGCGAATGTGAAGCAACATGGCCACGAACTGTAGCTAGGGACGCAGTCATAGAAATATCGATATTTATAACGGAGGCAGAAAAATATCGATAGCCGATATATCGATCGTTCCAACATAGTTTCATCGATATTTATAAAGTCAATGAAAAGCATATAAATCAAGTACGAATCATAATAATAAAAGATTAGTTTAACAACAGTCTTATTTCGCCACATAAATGTTTTACTAACGAAACACAAATATAGTAATTTAGACTATCTTTTCGCAAAAATCAAGTAATAGGAACCGTGAAAAATCGGTGACAGATAATAGATACCTACCTATACTTTATTATTCCTCTACGTACATGGTTGTCTGTAAATTATCGCTCTGAGCGACAATACCGCCCATTGTGACAATTGTAAAATTTTGTCCTAGTTTTTAAGTTTTCCTTGTTCCGTGATGTTTCAATCGAGAGTACCTATATAATATCTATCTATATACAGTTGAACTAAACAGCAAATGTTTTGTAATTTTTAAATCTGATACTATCGTTCGCCATTTTTGTTATATCGATATGACAGATATCGATGCTGTTGTGTCGATATTATTCGTTTCTTCACACATCCCTAACTAATAACTGTATCGTTTGCCCTGGGCAGTAGGTTATCAGATTGACGAAACGTAACGATATAATTGGTATGTCACCCTATAACGTAATACGCATTTCAATATGTAGGTACCATTGTAAAGCATTTCGTTGAAATTGGGATGATATGTAACAACTCAGGCGGTATTATGGATTCTATAGTTAGTTTTTCGGTAAAACGGGAAAACGGTAAAACGGTACCCAATCGGTAAAACGGGACCTTATTACTATGGCTCCGCTGTCTGTCTGTCTATCTGTTCGTCTGTCACCAGGCCTGTCCTGTATATCATGAACCGTAATAGTTAGACAGTAGAAATTTTCACAGATGATGTATTTCTGTGGACGCTATAACAACAAATACTAAAAATAAGAATGCAATATTTAAGGAGGATTATCAATATTTAGACAAATCTGACACGTCTTGTTATTTATTACCCACCAAACGTGAAATTACCATTCTTCACACATATTTACATGCGCTTAGAAGGGGATCATTGCATAACGATGGAGTTACAATAACGATCGAGCTAGGCGACATTTGTATAACAATGGCTCGTTAGTTGTTGATCGCGGGTGATTATAGAATTAGCTTTTAGTGGAGGGTCATTTGAACTGTTGTTCAACTGATATTTCAATATATTTTTTCTGTATTTTTTTTTTCGTTTTTTTAATTAATTTTGTAGATACTAATTATTGTAAGGGACACGAGCCTCTTTAGTATAACAAACCTTTTTTGAAGTTATAAGTCTTTTGGCGCGATGGAGAAAAATGATGAGAGTGAATTTTTAATAAGTCGGGTTTTCCTTCCTGACGCTATAACTCTAGAACGCACGAACCGATTTCCACGGTTTTGCATTCGTTGGAAAGGTATCGGGCTCCGTGAGGTTTATAGCAAAGAAAATTCAGGAAAAATTTCAACAGAAATTTCTCTGCTCAGTTAATTTCATGAGATAAACCGGTATTGTGTTCACTGTGAAATTGTGAAAAAAAAGTAAAAAAATTAAGTTATATAATGCTTGGTAAGCGTTTATTCCTCACCACAACATTATTTTTTTCGTCTTGTTTTATTTCTGGTATATTAACAAATTTTATGTATCAATAAAAAAAAATAAAAAATTTCTATACTTGTTTATATTAACCTTAAATGCTGAATGTTTATTTTATCTTTGATCTTAACTATTCGTTAAAATTTTATTTATTGATATTTCAATTATTTTTTATTATATTTTTATTAAAACAAACAAATTTTATTAAATAACTCTAAAAATAACGAGCACTGAGCTTAACATGATATATTTATATAAACATATATTTTCAATCTATTAAAGTAGTACTTGAAATAATCAAAAATAAATTCTCATAAATAAACTTAAATAAATTTTGATAAATAAATTTAAAATTTAAATAAACTTAAATAGAACAATATAAATAATTTTCTATACTAATTCGTATCTATCTACCTATGATCTTTTGCAGGTTTCTCTGAAACTAATAATACTACATGATTAAATTTCAATTTCTGTTTTAGTTTCCGAGATGTCTGAAGATATTATTCAAAGAAATGCACAATACTGTAAAAAATATTATTCACGAAAAAAATCTGCAAATCAGGGGGTAGTGAAAAAAAAACTAACTCTGAGAAGTGTCGACAGTATAGAGAACGAAAAAAATTGCTTGCACAACAAGTATAACTTCTAACGCGTGTACATAAGTACACACACTCTTTTTTTGTTAGGAAAACCTTTTTAGTTTGAGACTTTATTTTTGAAATTAGAAAAAAGAAGAAAAACAAAAAAGGCCTTTTTCACGTAGTTTTGATTCGTTGTTTTATTTTCGCCAAACTAAGTCCTTTTCTGATTCCTATATATATTTTAATTCCTGAATAACCTGTTTTTCATTCGTGAGAGACCTTTGTCTTCTACACTAATGATATGTTTTATGTTGTAGGCGACACGAAACTCTTTTTAGTTGGCAAAACCTTTTTGTATTTAATTGTTACGAACAGAAGAAAAAAGGAGAACAATAGAATATCTTACTTGTTACACCAAATTTATGCCTTTTTTTGAGGGGTGGGAAATGCCGTCGCACTGTCCCCTCCACCACGGGGGTGACAGAAGGGGGTATGTGGGACTCGAACCCACTAAAACCCTCCGTGAGCAGTCCTCCGCCGAGGTGGGGCAAGATGGGGTCGCTCTCACAGTCAGTCAGGCAGTCACCATCTTGCCCCGGCAACACTAAATGTATGCCTCATAAACAGCGCATTTCCAGTAATCAGCCAGCAAGCGTGTTCGTTACCTAACCATGTCTACACAGTTACTAAAACTAACCTACTGTTAGCGCGGCAGCTAAGCTGTATAGGCTGAGCGCGCCTCCAATGGCGGGGGAAGGATGGCTGGTAGAAGAGTAGTACAAAGGAACTTGGCGACTAACCTGGTCTCCATGCAACTGCAATCACCTCGGTTCGGGTCCGTCTCCAAGCTGCTTGTTCCTTCAGGATGTTATGACGTTCGATGTAGTGGACTGTATTTTTGGCGGTTGGTGCGTGTCGGCAAGGAGCGTTTACGCGGCGGGTTTATAGCGGGTTTTGTTTATATTTTCGCGTCGAATTCACGTGGACCACCACAGAGGAGCAGCAGATCCAGTACTTTGGATTCGGCGAGAGCGGCAGCCGCGAAGGACGAGGGTCGATCGCAGACTACTTGCGGCGGCAAGCAGTTTTCTCGTGGATACCACGATATGAGCGACAGAGATAGTCGCCAAGAAATGATAGGAATAGGAAGGTAGGAAGGTATTATGAGTGCCAATGTAAGTGGCGCGAACATTTGCCCCCGGCCTAAAAACCATTGGTTTTTAAAAGAAAGCGGGAAATAAAAAAAAAATAAAAATAAGAGTTAACTCTTAAGCAGTCAACGGGTTAAATATAACATAGCGGTTGACCGGGGAGCAAGGGGTTAAATTATTGGGTAGGTAAGATGCATAAACGGACGACGGGTCTCTGGTAGACGCCGGTCGCCGTTTTTACTGACGCTACTCGACAGATGCCATCGCCGCCGACATGAGTGGCCACGACGACGCCGAGAGGCCAGGATAGCGGGGGAATATTATCAGTGATAATAAGAACAATAGAACCTATTGTAATGGGATTCGAAGGTGTATTCCATTTTCCTCTAGATTGAAGTAAGTGAAGATATTCCAACTTCCACCGTTTGGAAAATGATTGTACCATTTGATCCAATAAAGCGTACCGTTTCAATAAGTGTCCAGGTTCATCGGGAACCGTGCAAGCGGGTAAATGCTTCAGCGGTGCGGTCATTAAGAAATGTGAAGCACTCAGCGCGGTCGGCTCAGACGGATCTTCGCTCAATAACGTTATAGGACGAGAATTGATAACGCATTCTATCTGTGTGAGTACGGTTAACATTTTTTCATAGGTGAGTAACTGTGAACCGATCGTTTTATGAAGATGACTTTTAAACGCTTTCACATATATTTCATAATTCCCCCCGAAGTGAGGACTTCGCGGTGGATTGAATTTCCAGTGTATGCGATTAGCTGATAACTCATCTGAGATAGACTTATTATATTCGTCGGAATTTAAAAGATCCGTTAACGCATTTTTCGCATTTTTAACGCATTCCGTTAACGCAGAGACGGGAAGGGAGTCAAGGAGCGCGGGTGAGTTACTAGCCCATTTGACGAGATCGAAGCCCCCGGCCTTGAGCAACTCGCGGAGATCGTCTCTGAGTTGTAAACAAGCAGACAGAGTAGGCATGGAGTAGCACACGTCGTCCATGTATGTGTTGTCGCTGATAAGAGATGCTGCGAGTGGGAAGCGGGCACCGTCGGCGGCGCACAGCTGTCGCAACACTCGCATTGCAAGGAACGGACTGCTACGTAGACCAAAACAAACGCGGTTGAATTGGTAGGTATCAAGCGGAAAAACGGGATCGAATCGATACAGGAATTTTTGATATTTGCGGTGGTCCTTATTTATCAAAATTTGTAGGTACATCTGTTTAATATCGGATGTAAAAGCGATTGGGTAGAGGCGGAAATCCAAGAGGATTGTAAAAAGATCGTTTTGTAAATTATCCCCGGTATATAAAACTTGATTCAAGGAGAGGCCTGAGTCAGTTTCAGCACTGGCGTCCATCACCATACGCCATCGAGTTGTTGTTTTTTGTAGTCTCGCAATGGCGTGGTGTGGCACGTAATATCCAGTAAAAGGACTATCATTGTCGATCAGTGAAATGTAACCCTTCTGAATGTACTCTTTGATTATAGCATCGTACTCTAAGCGCAGAGCAGGTGTCGCGGCGAGCTTACGTTCGAGATACATGAAGCGTTTTTTAGCGATAGGGTAAGAATTACCCAGAGAGGTCGCGGGATCGCGGGAGAAAGGCAACGCTACAGAATAGCGTCCCGTAGGATCGCGGGAAACGTTATTTGTAAAAATGCGTTCACATTCTATAGCGTCTGGGCTCAAAGTCGGCGTGCATTGCACCTCTTCAAGCTGCCAGAAGCGTTGGACAAGATTATCTAAACGTGGTCCTTCCGTAAAGGTACAAAGGGAAATATGAGAGCGGCATCTATCTTCAACCAAGGGGTCAGTGATAGAAACAACGGTTTCAATATGAGCGGGCGTAACATGAGCGGGAGTAACATGAGCGGGAGTAACATGAGCGGGAGTAACGGGAGCGGTCCCGATTACGATAAAACCAAAAATGGTTTCAAAAGCGGTTGGAGTACCAGGCGGACCAGCGGCGCGGCCTGATAGCAATATTTCAGAAAAGAGCGGCGCGCCTATAAGTATGTCGATCTCGGAAGGCGAAGCGAAACTGTCGTCTGCCAGAGGCAGGCAGTTCAGGTATGAAAGGCAGGATACGTCAATTTTCACTGCCGGTAAATTGTCTGTTATGCGGTCGATAACATAGGCGTCAATTGCAATAAAATTATCATTTAGGCGGGAAGATAAAGTAGCAGAAACTGCTCCCTTGATTGGGTTAGATGCGGAACCTATCCCTTTAACAACGGTGTTCGTCACCTTATTGCATTTTAAATTTAATTTAGCGCAACATTTTGAAGTTAAAAAGTTACTTTGGGAAGCCGAATCAATTAAGGCGCGTACTACATGGCGGCGACCATTTAAATCCGTAGCATAAACTTGTACGGTTCCCAGTAAACAAGTAGTGTCATTAGGCTGCGAAGCGGGGCGTATATTACACAGCGACACCTGTTGTTGTGATGACTGATAAGCAGTTGTAGGTAAGTTCGTCAGCTGAGCGCTAGCGGAGCCCGCGACGGGCGGCGGCGATGCCGAAGGCGGCATGTGATCCCCGGCGGCGGAGAAGTTGCCAGTTCGCGCGCGCGGAGGCGGCGCGTGCGCCTGTGACGGAGCGCTAGGGTACGGGCGATTGTCTTCACGGGAAGATGATACTTTGCGGCATAACATAGAATGATGTTTACATCCACAATAACGGCAATTAAATTTAGAATTGCAAGCAGTATTTATATGCGTAGTGCTTAGACAATTAGTGCAACCTTTGCTTTGTTTTACAAAAGTGTACCTGTCGTCGATAGAAAGCTTATCAAATGCAGGGCATCTATATAAGTTAGCGTGATCGGCTTGTTTGCAAAGCGGACAGTGAGTGACGCATGATGCTGCAAAAGACTGCGTAGACCTTGCAGTACCCGGCCTGTTATCACTGCGGCTAAGAGAATCGGTCGTAGTGCGTTCCAATATTTTGCTTTGTTCGCGGATGAATTTTAAAAGTTCATTGTATGTAGGCATAGATTTACCTCGCATGTGCATTTCAAACGACCGTGCAGTACTTGAATCTATTTTCTTCAAAGCGAGCGATAGTAAAATAAAATCAGACATGTTATCGAGCTTGAGAGACTTCAAACTTGACACAGCCGTGCAGAATTTATCTAGGAATAATTCTAAGTTTTTATTCGTCGCGGTGTTAAAAGATTTAAAATCAAGCATTTGATCAAGATAAGCGGAGGCTAGGTTACGTTTGTCGTTATACTTATCGACGAGCGTCTGCCATATGATCGAATAATTATCACCGTTAGGTACGATACCAGAACAAACTGCAAGGGCCCGGCCTGACAATTTATTAATTAAATATTGGACGCGTTCGTGATCAGTGAGATCGGGATTTTCGTGAATCGTGCGTTTGAATGACTCATAAAATATCCTCCAGGTCATCGGATCTCCATTGAAGACCATCAAATCGAGTTCAGGAATTCTGATAGATTTACGTTGCGGGGCAACATTGAAATCAGCGGTTTTTAAAGGCGGGTTAAGTTTATTATAAACAAACTGACAACGGCAAAACATATCTTCGAAGACGTTTATAGATTGGTAGTTTACCGTGTACGAAGCGTTGAGAGTCAACTCGGTGACATTTAATTTGTTCACAATTTCATTGAAATCGGAGCGTAAGCGGTCTAACGAGATCATTTCACATAGAAATAAATCCTTCTCAGTATCATCAGTGAAAGCCTTTAAAGATCGGTTAAAAATATCTTGTAAGCGGGAAAATATAATGTCACGTTTACCTATCAAGGTCAAACGTTCGATTTGTAACGTATCGAGCGCTTTTGCGTCCTCGTATACTTCACTATCTTTGTCTTTTGAACGAGTAGCCATAGCCATCTTAACAAAGTATAAAAAACTAGATAAAGTATGAAATTCCTAATTTACTGCAACTGCCTACAGCATTTACCTGTCGCGCGCGCGGCGTATTGAATACCCACGTGGAGACGCACGGGCGGTCGTTAGGAATACCTTCACTTTTTAATAAAAATTAAGAATTACGGAAAAATCGTTATTTTTACTATTTAGGAATGCGGAATACACGAAATAAGTATATAAGAGCGTAGTAGGATAGTACAGGGTACTATCTGAACTGTAATTGCGGGCGGGAACACGATAATTATAGGAAATTATCGTTGGTAAAAATACCAATATAAAATTGCGGGCGGTTATAAAGAGGACTATATGAGGCCTAAGAGGGGCCAGAGAATAGCGGGAGGACCAGAGAAGATCCGGCGGCGGAGGACCAACAATATGTTAGCGCGGCAGCTAAGCTGTATAGGCTGAGCGCGCCTCCAATGGCGGGGGAAGGATGGCTGGTAGAAGAGTAGTACAAAGGAACTTGGCGACTAACCTGGTCTCCATGCAACTGCAATCACCTCGGTTCGGGTCCGTCTCCAAGCTGCTTGTTCCTTCAGGATGTTATGACGTTCGATGTAGTGGACTGTATTTTTGGCGGTTGGTGCGTGTCGGCAAGGAGCGTTTACGCGGCGGGTTTATAGCGGGTTTTGTTTATATTTTCGCGTCGAATTCACGTGGACCACCACAGAGGAGCAGCAGATCCAGTACTTTGGATTCGGCGAGAGCGGCAGCCGCGAAGGACGAGGGTCGATCGCAGACTACTTGCGGCGGCAAGCAGTTTTCTCGTGGATACCACGATATGAGCGACAGAGATAGTCGCCAAGAAATGATAGGAATAGGAAGGTAGGAAGGTATTATGAGTGCCAATGTAAGTGGCGCGAACACCTACTAACTATTTATATTTTCTATACAAAGTAGGTATTACAATTGCCTCTATTCACAGGGGCCTATTTAATATTTTAAATGCGTCTGGCGCTTTCTAATGGAGTAGATATTGTACAATAGTATCGATAGGTAGAATTGGGTATTTGGTTTTGAAACTTACACTTTGAATAAAATAGTTGTAAGTTATGCCACAATGAATAAAGGTACAATTTATGTTCGTAAAGCTTATAGCGCAAAGGATACTTAAATAACTAAGACGAAACAATTACCCAAAATGGGGTTTGGTCTTCGATATTCAGAGCGGCCACTTCGGTCTGTCTTGTACCACCTTCAGCCAGTCCTCCGCCCTGAAGTCCTTCTATATTTCATCTATCCAGCGTTACTTTAGATGACCGATGGGGGGTCGCCCACTCGGCCGCCCCAAGTACTTTAGAACCAGTTTTTACATTTAGGCACTGGTATGGACCGTGTGTGTTTTCCAGCAATGGCGTGCCGTCTCTGTTTTCCGCACTGTAGTAGCGCCGCGATAGACACACACGTCCGTGTTTCGCCGCACAGCTGGCACGTAAGCTGCCCTAACACAACTGGTGTTTTTTCCTGCACCCGCGTAAAGTTATATAAAACACAACGTCTGTGTTTTCAGCAAAGAACATGTTAATTGTTAAAATGAGGTTTATGCCGAAAATATCAAAGCTCTAATAATAAGTAAAAATCACCATTCACAAACTATTTTCTTTCATAGTTGGCTGTCATATAGCACCGGAATTCTTTTCGCTATTTTGTTTTGCGATACGAGTCAGATTTTACCGTGTTTTATGAATATTTTTTTAAATCTATTTTATTAGTTAAAAAAATTATCTATCTGTCTAAAAGTTTAATTACTCAGGGCTTCATTTAACCCAAAAAAAATGTTTTCTTAGTAATAGTTAATCATTTTAAGACGATTTTAGCCTAAATTATTAATTCAGTAACTGGCCATTATTTAGAAAGAACATTTCGTAACCCCCAGTTTTATTCTCACATCGTTAATGTCTCATGTTATTAATGTAGATGCATAATTAAATCTTCTCTCACATGAAGTAACTAAGTGATATATCTAAGTTAATGGGCGCGCTCTAGGCGTAAGTTATTCAATCACAAGCGCCGTAGGTAAGCTTGTTATTGGTTACCTACTGGGTCACCTTGATGCGATATGTTTTAGATTATACCGAAGGTGAAAAGTTGATAGAAAGAATGAGAGCAAATACGCGCTTTTCCTTCATCGCGATTGGATAAGTAAGCGCAAGTAAGTTCAGAAATATCTTACAGAAATTGCAACTTAAAGTTTCTTGTAAGTTCCATTTCGATATTTTGCAAGGTTTAGAAGCTACAAATAATTATAATTATACTAGCTGCGCCCGCGGTTTATAATATTTATTTTTATAGAATAAAAAGCATTACATTATGTTAATCCGGGTATATAAAGGTATCCAGGTAGGTTAAAGATAAATTATATGTGTGCTTTTGGCGTGAAAGAGTAATAAACATCCATCCATCCATGCATCCATACTTCCATTCTCACAAACTTTCACATTTATAATACTAGCAGCGCCCCGCGGTTTCATCCGTGCGAACTAATTTCCCACGGCCACCGTTAATTTTACGAGATAAAATGTATTCCAGGACCTAAAGTATATTATGTATTCAACATTTCATCAAAATCCGTTCAGTCGTTTTGGCGTGAAGACAGGACAAACACACAAGCGTTCGCATTTATTATATTAGTAAGATTAGTACGAATTAGAATTAGTAGGATAGGATGTTTGTAAGCGCGAACGAAGTCACGGGCACAGCTAGTACCCAATAAAGAGCCCGGCGTATCATAAAGTATTGCAGTTCCATATATTTCAATGACACTGCAATGCTGCAATATGTGATTTACAAATGTATTTATAAGTGGTCTGTTTATGAGTAGCTAACCTTTAATTAAAGCGATAGCCTTAGAAAATTAGGGCCATTACGCACTAAATCGAGATTACACGTTACTATGTTAATCAAATTCAAATCAGAGCACATTTATTGATTTGAATTATCACTCGGCTATAAAAATTGGGGCATTAACAGTTAATTACATTTGAATATCCAATTTTTAATTTAAATTAGTCTATAAAATATGTGAAAATTGTTTTTTTTTTGGTTTGTATTATCTAGTCGACAAGCCTTGTTATGTCATTATTTATTGACAACTGGCAAATCGTAACGTGGCCGTGAATTTATTACCTGTCTAGATTACTGTGTGATAAAAATTTCGCAGCTCTATATTAGCGGCTATGATTCGTGATCTAAGAATTTTTTTGTGAGGATAAAATTGTAGCTACATTGAAAATTGTATCACTAGGACACAACTAGCTTCAAAAACACAACCAAAAAAGCAATTGTATTTGTAAAGAGGTCTGTCTATATTTAATAACTCAATATACTCGTAATAGAATAGAATAGAAAACTCTTTATTGTACATCAGAAACAAAAATAAACACAGTACAGAAAAATTACAAAAGGTAAACAAGGGGAGTACAATGGGTGGTCTTATCGCTGAAAGCGATTTCTTCCAGACAACCTTTGGATGGACAGTAAAAAACATTTTTCGATAGTAGGGTGGGTGGCGTACTTACAGTATTTAATAAACACGATACATGAATGAATTTGAACAAGTATTACAATTGATATAAAAAACCTAGGATTCTTCAAAACACAAGTGAAAAGGTCACTTCTAGGTAAAGAAGCGTGCACCATCATAGACTGCATTGTTACTTAACATCAGTGAGATAGTGGCCAAACGTGAACATATCGATGAATTAAAAAAACTAATCGATTTCATCGTCTAATAATTAAATCGAATACACAAATAGAAAAAAAAAAACAATCGCATTTTCAAAGCGTCTATCTCTATTAGTTAAATAAAACCGTAGAATTAAGAGGACAATGACGAGACAAGGAAAAAAACGCAAATAGGTTTTATCGTCTAGTTGGCCCTGTACACGTTTTGCACAAATAGTAATTAATGAAGCAATCTTAAACAAGAACCTGCGAGAGCCCGCAATACGGCCAAAAGGTTCAATTATGATGGCGATACAAAAATGAACAATCTCGTGTCGAAACAATTCACATGATGACAATACGACGTAAAAAAAACTTTCACAACGAACTCGAGATCGACAATTGTCTAAAAATATAAATAAAATTACTTTTATGACGTCATTTTCTAGCAATTCGTTGTTTCACTTGACTTTCACTGTTTATGCATGACTAGGGGGGTCATGTCGCGAGGAAAATTAGGACAGGTCCGGTTTGGAACGTAACTCATTATCATTACGTTGCGCTTTTATGGAAGTGTCTAATTTTCTGTCGCTGTGAAGTAAATGCCGGGGCGTGTGAAATGTAGATTTTTGACTGCCAAATATGGCTTCGAGTAATGAATAGCGGTAAGCTGTGTCAAAATTGGTAGGTACCTACTGCGTGAGCAAAGAGCGCATGAAAGACTTATGTACATATTTAACAAACTAAAGGCTAGAACAGAACAGGCAGTGGTAGCGATTTAGAGCCGATTATAGTTTTAAATAACTAATAACATAGAATAATAAATAGTATAGCTAATGGTCACATATAGTGTAAAAAAAATGTTTACATCCATTTTGACTTATATATTATTTCTGTCATTTTGAAATAAAAAATAAGAACAAATGCGACCCGTTTTGAATTTGTACAGTTAGCCACGGCCATCGATTCGTTACAGCGACGACCACTCGCCCTAACCTTGTAGTATTTGTTCCTCTGTATATTTAACAAATAAAGACAAAAACGTGCAATAATAAACAATAACACAAAGCCGTTGTGTACAAGCACGCTATATAAGCAGTTCCACATATCAACTAAAGAAAGCAGCACAAAAATTAAAATGCCGAGCACTGCGTGTCCATATTTGTATTCTTTTGCATAACAACTGGCACCTGTTTAGTTCCAGATGTTTGTTACGAGGTCTCCTATTAGGAATGTGTCAGTGAGGGTGACGACACGGTCGCCCTAGCGCCTAGCTGTTGTAGCTGTTATGTCAGCGCATGCGTGCGCGCAACTAGGTCGGAATGCGACCAAGTTTTGTAATTAGTCTGCTTATTGCATTTGTAACATAATTATTGAAGATATTAACTTTGTGCGCTTTGTGTTGTGTCGTAGGCGCGTGTAGATTGCAGATAACGATGTGGGTTGGTACGTTATCGCACTGCGAGGACCGAGACTCCATGCGAATTAATGGTTTTAGATTTAGACAATGCAATGTCGTATTTACTTATGCACAATATCTTGTAACAATTGAATAGAACATTTATCGGGTGAGACAGAAGGACAGGTCGTTTCGGCTGTAATTGTAAAGTACTTCTGTTTAAATGTGATCATAGAGCGCTTGCAAAGGGGAAGCGGGAGCTGAAATATTGGAAATAACATTTGTTGGAAATAACAGGTGGGCTGAAAAGTTCGTAGGGTGACACATAGATGCCGGTACTAGTATTTTTAGTTAGCTTAGCCCTTACCTTCAAAAGACACGTGTATAAATTTGACACCTATCGTACTGTTAGTTTCAAACTTATGTGTTTTCAGCAGTCAACGTGTTAAGCACGGAGGCCATCAAATTAAATACCAGAGGGGCTATGCAGCACGGTGTGGATCAGCTAGAGTTCGTTTCATTTTGACGTTTAATTGCCACTGGACTCGTCATTCGTATTGAAATGACAAGTCCCGTGGCCATAGCCCCGCAACGCGTGGAAAACATTTAAAAAAAATACATTAAAAAAGAGATAATAACGTACCAGAATAAGTGGACACACCTCCTCGTTGAGCAGTCTCCAAACGACCTGTTCCGATTATATTATTAGTACTTAAAATAAATTGTGCCACAAACGATAGATATCTTGTTAAACAAAACCACAAAGATATATGTGGGAGTCATTATTGTTATTGCTGTCAAAATTTGACAGACCACTAATTGCATGCACGAGCCATACAACCACAGAACCGGAACAAGCAATAGAGAAGGAAGAAAGGCAACGCTGTCTCGCATCTCTCTTATTCACATCTAGTAATACAGCGTATACGAGAGTGAGTGAAACAGAAAACTTCCCATGGTTTTTATTATTCCAAGTATGATACACAAAATTGGTTGGTCAGGTTGTCTATTTGCTACTAAGTTATGTTATAGATGGAGAGCTTTGTGGACGGTTCGGTAAAAAAAAAATAAGTGAACAACTAGTGATAAGCTGCCAATTTAGTTTGGATTCCTTTTACTTTAGTAACACTTCCTGGCACACAACCTTGCGCGCCGTAACTAATCTAGGCCTTGTGTAATGTCTAGACTAGACAGATAGACGACTAGAAATTAAAAATTGTATGATGCATGAGATCCATTGAATTGTAAACTTGAAGATTGAATGAGGTTTCATAATCTGGCTTTTATAAATGGATGGATATTGTGAGGATTGCAACCTTTAAGAAGCATTAAAATTATTTTTATTTATTATAATAAGTATGTTACATATATCTTAATTTCTTCTCTATGTTAATTGGCAGTTGGATTTAACGAATACGGATATTAATCATTTTACATAGTGTAAACGGGATGGTAAAATGATTTTCTCCAAGGTAACTTTAACTAGGTAATGGCGGATTCTTGCAAGAGGAAGGCAAATGTAACTACAGTATATACGAGTTTTAGCGGTCTCTCGTCCAATATAGCTAAACACGTTCACAACTGAAAACACAACTGTTGTGTTCTTTATAACTTGCCGCGAGTACGGGAAGACACAACGGTGTGTGCAGATCCATAGTCGTACCTCGACAATAAAATCGGCTCAGCAGTCAAATTGTTAACTAGCATCCGCTCATTTCGAAGATAGGGAATCAAACAAATAATTTCTAAGCACACATTAGGTTCATTTAACAGTCCCTAATTATAGTTAATCATCTGAATGGCTATATAGTGAGGTCATCATGCCCTGTTCCAATGAACAAACTAACATATAATACGTTGATTATAGATCTATGGCCGATTACATTAATCAGACAGATAAATCCCAAGGCGAAACGATAAAAGTTCAAGATGCACTAGTTCATAAATCAGTAGAATATACCGAACGACACGCTCCAAGGATAATGAGCTGTGCTCTGTTTAACATTGTTTCTAAATTATGATTATTTATAGGCGTGTAGACGTAACTTGTAATTATACGCGGTCAGTCGCGTCTGCCGAGTTATAATAGAGATTAGAGAAATGAGCGCAGATTTGTGGCTAATTTATTCATAGAGTTCGTTACGAGTGAGGTACGGCAAAGTGTATATGAGGTTTCTTTTTGTTCATTCACTCACATTTGTTTGTGATAGCAGCTTTTGAGGAACGAGCGTGATGGCGAATGCGTAGATTACATAGAGAGACCACCTGGGGAAGTACCACACCTTTGCCAGATATTCATCCGCCACGCAGTAGTGTACAAACATTACTGTGTTCCGGTTTGAAGGTCACTGTTTCCAGCAAAATTACTGGGCATATGAGACTTTAGAGCCGATGTCTCAGAATGACCAGTGCAGTGCTGCGCAGGATTATGGAATGCCAAGTTCTGGGTGGCACTGTAACTGTTATGGGCAGGCTAGCACTTACCATTAGGTCAACGAATTGCTCGTCTCGTCACACAGACAAATAAAAAAAACCTTCATCACAAAATCTAAAATCAAAACCGCTATTCAATGGAAGTGGAATACGAGAATTTTAATTAATTACCTTTTCTATATGTAAGCTTAATAAAAAGTGACGCACGCTTGACTTGGGGAGTAAGCTGGTGAATGCGTTACGAAAAATGTGACCGGGCGAGGCAAATGGAAGTTGAGAGGCAAATAAGGTTAATAAGGTTAAAAGGTAGATGGTACACGTTTTCTTTCTCTCTTTCTCTCATAGCCAGCTATATATACATACATATAGATGGAGCTAAAGCAGTTTTACTTCTGTCGTCTGTAGACCACACTCGTTTTTCAGTTGTTCCGTTGTTCATTGGTCCATGTTCGTTGCAGGTATTGTGCTTGGTGCTGGCGACGGGCCTGGCTGCTCGCCAGAGGCCGAGGATACAGCAGCCGGTGGAAGACGCGTACGACTACGAGCCCCAGGCGCAGGAGCGAGGAGACCAGGTAACCAAACAAATCTATACTTATAATAAGGCAGTGTAGTGTATAAACTACAGACTTACATAAAAAAGCCACCGACATAGTACTACATAAGCAGTCATCGTATAGACGCCTAACACTAAACATTAGTTCAAAAATTTAAGCTAGGTTAACATTTGTCTGAGTCGTGTCGTGATGCATCAGATATGTATCGGTTTCATACATTTAACACAAGCCGTCCAAACACATTGCATTAGAGAAATGTGAATGCTATCATATTAAATGTATGAAACCGATTCAATTTTATGCATCACGACAAGACACGTCAGACAAATGTGAACCTAGCTTTAATCTTTCATGCGACTCATCAGCACCAACCAATCAAGTCATACCAGCAAAGAACACTAATTCTGTATTTGGATGAAATTATACTGCAAGGAAATGGTCTAAGAAATATAAAATAACATATTACATAAATACAGTCACGCCTTTCTCCCGTTGGAGTAGGCAGAGACTACTTCTTTCCACATGCTATGATCCTAGTGGAAAGCAGTTCACCAAATCCCTGACACCCTCTACTGGTTTCTGGAACTCCAGACCAATTACTGTGTAGTGAACCGATTGTAACGCCGTTTTCAATCAATCTCCCATTCTCAAAGCTTCTTTATTCAGTTTCTGTTATGTTGTTCCTCTGTTATTTCTACGTTTTGACAATAATAATCTTGTTCAATAACAATATTTTTCTGAATTCCAGGTGGTCCTAGTTCCAGCAGACCAGTATGAGCAGCTGTACCGGCAGACTGACCGCATCGACGACACCCAGTACGAGCCGCGCCCGCGGCAGCCCGTGCGCCAAAAGCAGGCGCAGGTGCTGCGCCAGGAGCAGCCGAAGGAGCCGCCCGTGCAGACCATCCGGAACTACAACAAGGTCAGTATCATTACTTGGTACCCTGGGAGGTGCCCGACAGTCGACAGGGAGCCAAAAGTGCTCCGGAAGGAGGTGGTAAAGCCCGTGAAGATCGTTCCAAGAGTATCATGAGACAGTTTTGGCCTCCTGGCTGCAGCCATCAAACATGTGAACGCGACTCAACAAAGAGTTTTGATTTGTCTTAGTGGACATGTTCCATATTCACGTTTTGTCACTTTCTATTTGAAAATATATAAGAGATCGAAACATGAAGATTATCATTAGTCAAAATGTCATAAATCTTTCCAGGTGAACGATGACGGGAGTTTCACATTCGGTTACGAAGCCGCGGACGGTTCCTTCAAGGAAGAGACTCGCGGCACTGACTGCGTCGTGCGCGGAAAGTACGGCTACGTCGACCCCGACGGCAACAAACGCGAGTTCACCTACGTCTCCGGCAACCCCTGCGACCCTAACAAGCCCGATGACGATGATCAAGACAACCTTGGAGCCCCCGAGTCCGCAGAGAGAGACGACCCCGAGCCAAACTACCCGACCAGACCGGCCCACAGGCCAACGACAGCGCGACCACCTACGACCTTCTTCCAAAACGACTTCAGGGATGCTGATGAAGATGAAGCTGAGGAGGAACCTCTCCAGCAGATCAGACAGAGAGTCGTCCAGCGCCCGGCCATCAGACGACCCACGTATCAGTCCCAGCAAATCGCCATCACACCGCGCCCGGCGCCCATCGCAACTACTGCTAGGGCTCTGCCACCGCCAACTACTTTCAGACCTCAGCTTCTGCAGATTACAGCCAAACCTCAGATTCAGTACAGCCCTGAACCCCAATACTCACCCTCACCCGCTCCTATAGCTACCACTTCGCGACCAAGCTCTGGACAAATCGACTTCGCCGCTGAATTTGCAAAATTCCACCGCGACAACCAACAGTCCAATTCCGCTACAGCTTCTCCGACGAAATCTGGTGCCTCGCCAGCGCCTAGCGGAAACCCTCTCTATTCCACCGAGTTGGTGTACGATCCGTCTAGCGGAGCATACAACACCCAGCTGTTCCAGACGCTGCCTCAAACTAAGGGAGAGTTGAACTTGAACCAAAGACTGCAGCCGTACGTCGCTCAACAACAACCTCAAGCCCAAAGGCCGTTCATTCCTTCACCACAGATCTCAGCATCACCAGCCCCCAGCGGTCCCCTGTACCGACACCAAATTCAGAACCCCCAGGAAGCTTATCAGAGACAACAATCTGAGTCTCAGTTCCAAAACTCTCAGCAGTTGTTCGCTCAGCAGCAGCAACTGCAGCAGAGTCAGTTGCAAAGAGATAGGGCAGCGGCTAGGGCTCAGGCGCAGAGAGTAGATGTCCAGGGCCAAGGACCAGCTCCGCAAAGAGCGTCTCCCGCGCCTCAGTTCTATTACGTGGCCCCTCGCGGCGAGTCGGCGTCCTCAGGCCAGATCGACGCCTTCCTCAGAGGGCACGGCATCCAGTTCTAGTTTAGACTATAGAATAGCCGAGCTAGATAATTCGCTATCGACCAGTCGAAATTCATCCCAGTAGGCCATAACAGACGTACGAGTCCGGAGACTGGTCGCATAGTATAGTTGAGTGTAGTATATTTCGTGATCAGGTTTTGGACGCGATTCATTGATAGAGATGTAACATAACGATATGCAATCAATAGAACACCTCGCCACGTCTTTTGTGGTGGCATATTGAGTCCAAAGTCGATGATCTGAATAATATCTAGTGGAGGACGGAGGCGGCCTGCCGCAGCGGTGTACAGTCTAATCAGTACCTTAAACTTATTCTAGTAAATAGTTGTTAAGTGTAAAATAATGAATGGTAACTCCGAGCGTGACAGTCTATGGCGTTCTGTAAAAAATACAAAAGAATTTTGTAATATTTTGTTTAAATAATAAATTATATTTTTTACATAACAATGATGGTTTGATTGTTTACCCAAAATACAGATAATAACTTAACACTTTGACTGCTGAGCTGATTTTCTTGTCTAGCCACGGTTACGGATCTGCACACACCGTTGTGTTTTCCCATACCGCGAACACAACAGTTGTGTTTTCAGCAGTGAACGTGTTAATGTACTTGCAGAGACTGACAAATAAGAACCGACTCCATGAAAGTTGACACACCTATTGAGTTTGTTCCTGTCATAAACAGATTCTGTAGAATTATATTAAGTACCTACATTACTAATATACTAGTAGAAGTAAACAGGAAGTTAGTTTGAAAGCCATATAATGCCAAATGCCTATCCTTTAGACACTTTTTGGCAGAACATTGCCAATATTCAAGGTCATAGACAGGGCGTAGATAGAGGGTATCGTTGTAGTGGTCGAAGAATACTGGGCCGTTATTCGCCATGACCACCTAGACTCGTAACGCGCTCGTTTTGAACTGTCAATTGAACTGTCAAAATATCGTGCGCGAATCTAGCGCGTTTTAAAAAGTTTTACGGTTCAAAATAAGTTAATTATGACATCACGCGTTTTCGGCAAGGTATCTCTTGTGGCATAGAGAATGTCAGACAGCTCGAAAAAACCTGTAATAAGACGAGTAAGTCGTTCACCTGATAGTAAGCGCTACGCCTGCCCATAACAGTTACAGTGCCAACCAGAACTTTGCATTGCATAATCCTGTGCGGCACTGCACTGCGCTCGTCACCCTGAGACATCGGCTCTAAAGTTTCATATGTACAGTGATAAATAAAAAAAATATATCTAAGTCAAAAAACGCATATTATAGTACAAGATCTAAGAAAAAGTATCTTCGTTGGTAGCGCCATCCTACGGTTGTTCCGTGAAACTATATGCGAGTATTATTTCACACGAAAAGCACACATGAGGCAGGCTTACTACTAAATATATACATTCATTCATTCAATAGAAATGTTTTGTGTATTGCTACCCGTATTGCATAGAGGGCGTTGTTATAAATAAAATTGAACTCACTGCAAGTTCATTTATAAATATATACAGAAGGTGCGAGTTACGAGTAGTTACATAGGGTATGTAAGGTATAAACATAGGTTAGTCTATGAATATTCATTACTATAGTTTCTTTACTTTTTTGCATTGTGTCACTATTGGAATGAAAGACAAAACGAGGAAAACCATACGTATTAAGAACCTCCTTCTTTTTCGAAGTCGGTTAATTAGGCCGCTGGAAAATGTGACCCATTTTTTTTATTTGACTGGGTAACGAGACGAGCAAGACGTTCACCTGATGGTAAGCGCTACGCCTGCCCATAACAGTTACAGCGCCACCCAGAACTTTGCATTGCAAAATCCTGCGCGGCACTGCACTGCGCTCGTCACCCTGAGAATCCGGTTCTCAAGTCTCATATGCCCAGTAATTTCGCTAGAAACAGTGCCCTTCAAACCGGAACACAGTAATGTTTACACATTACTGCTTGGCGGATGAATATCTGGCGGCGGTGTGGTACTTCCCCAGGCGTTCTCTTGCAGAAAAGGCCTCCCACTACAAGCACTGCTTGCTCGCCTTCCCGCTATAGCAATTCTAAAGAAAGTATTTTCACTTCAAATGCTGCAGCTTACGCAATAATACGATTAAGATCAATATGCAACGATAACAATGATCCGGCGACGCACACTGACTGCATTCTAGCAGTCACCTGTTATTATATTACGTAGCCAGACATAATAACTCTGTTTATAATTTCAAACATTATACTTTTACCTAGTCAATTATAATGCTAGTGCGGTTTTTGAATAGAAATTGTTTGCATTGTTTCGGCTCTGCACGATTAGTAGAAATTATATCCAGTATCAAGAATTAATAATATTCACATTTTTGTAAAAGTAGTCCAAAATTTCAAGTCACAGTTAGAAGGTCTAGTCAAAGTCGTGATTCAGTAAAGTGCTTGTTTTACTGAACCATTTAGGCAGTTTTGGATAGCCACTTGGTAGGTATTTAGTAGGATTTACTAAAACTCTTCAAGAAAATATTAAAATATAAACTAGGTAGGTATTTACAATTATGACTAATACATTCATTGCTCAAGAAATACACACGCCATTTGCAACATGTAAATTAACTGCAAAGAATATGCAGAAAACTAGGCAATGCGAGAATAACGTTTGTTGCCTAATCAACTTAAACATACGGGGGTATTCTATGCATGATCTGAGAAAAGTTTACTTCGTTGGTGGAAAGATGATTTACAAGAAGAATTTATTAGGAGAAGCTAAGATATCTGCAGTATTATAATAGCTACTCAGTGGAGACTGACTAATAAAAAAATACAGCCGAATTGAGAACCTCCTCCTTTTTTGAAAACAGTTAATAATGTAATAACACTGTATCAGAAATTGTAGTAACTTTTATTGAAGTGAACGATCAAAATTATCTTAGAAATTACATTTTGGAAATTCTAAAGATTTATTATATAGTAATGTAAGTAGTAATCAGTCTTTTCACAAATTACTGTGATAATACAAACAAAATTAATTCACAGTCATCAAAAACAAATTTGTAAATTATTCAACTTGTAGTAGCGGTTGTAAGACAATCGTAACAATGATACCTTTGTTTGTACGACAATACACAGTAGCTTATAATAATCCTGCCTTCCCACGGCCTAGTAAGTAATGGGGTTCTAGATGCCATACTTCACACCATACACCAGGGAAAGGGAATTACTAATTGTAGAATGAAGAAGTTAATGTATAAATTAGTTCATCTGAAGCGGTACACCGCAAACATTACTCCATAGTCAAAATAGGTACAACTTGTGAGAAATTATCCCAGACAGATGAGTCCACCAATTAATTGTACCATTACCCAAAACCTACCTTCACAATTTGAATGTGACATTGACTACCGTGGGAGCGGTTGTGGCGGCGGACGCCGCTCCTGCGTTCATTTACCACATCGACACAAACAATGGAATAATTAAAACAACACAACAGCAAAACGCTCAACATTTCAAGATTTCCCCCTAATACCGCCCTTAAACCTAAGAAATCTGTCGCCACACATAGCGACTTTACAAATATGTTTGGACAATTAAACAATTGGGAGCTTACGGCACAAGTGGATGGAAAGAAAAAAGATTTTCCGTTTCAGATAATGAAATGCCAACAATGGTGCGGGTTGCGCAAGGTTCGCACGCCGAGGACGCGAGTGGGGCTATATTTTATATAGGGGAGTGGTATGCGCGGGCGCAGCCGGAGCGCAGACATGCCGCTGTGGCTGCTCTAGCGAGATGCTGCTCCTTGTGTTCCTCGCGTGCCTCGCCTCCGCCTCCGCCGCCGCTACCACCAACGCAACCAAAGATGTCACCACTGAAGCACCTCACGCCTCCACCACCAACAAGGAGATCCTTACGGCGAGCGAGACTGGAGACCCTTCGAAGGTCGAAATAGTGAAGCAGATTCGGCGACTCAATGAAGACGGTTCTTACACGATAGGGTACGAAGCCGACGATGGAACCTTCAAAATCGAAAGTCGAGACGTTTTGGGCAATGTAAAAGGGACATTTGGATACATTGATAAGGACGGAGAGATTAAGCGCGTGACGTATTCATCCTCAAGTGATAGCACGCCAACAGCGGTACCAGTGACAACCACATCCACTCCGAGTCCTCCAGCTATGGTGGTTCGGATGAACAAAACTGTCTCGTCGACGACCAGGAGACCTGAGGAGAGAAGACCGTTGCCTACAGTTGTGTATCCCACCAGAATCAGCCATACTACCAGAGGCACCGTCATCCAAGCGATACCGAGGCGAAGATCAAGTTCCCGAACTACAAATTCAGTTGAAACTACCACTGAAAGACAGAAGCCAGAAGAGACCACCAGCAACATTTTGAATTTGTACAGAACAAAGCCAGATGAAAGTGTGAAAACTCGAACGCAGGTGCTAAAACCGATGTCAGCTTCTGTTAATGATGACCTCATCACCAGACAAACAACTACCAAGATCCCTGTGACAATAAAGCCTTCGTATGGTCATTCAGCAGATAAGAAGACTGAGAGTGATGTGAATAAAGCAAACACATTTCGACGAGAGCTCTCAGGAACGAGCCACAATCCACGCATGGTGAGTCTCCAGCAATCCGTGGGTGATGACTCTACTGACGTGTACGGTAGCCACCTCTCACTTGGAACAGTGCGCCCGTTGTTCACCACCACGACTCCTCGACCGAGATTAGTGCCTATCCACTCCTTAGTAGCAGCTAGACAGCGGATACAACAGCAATATCAGGATGAGCCCGATGACGCACAGGAGACGACAATAGAAGCTAGTACTGGGAGAGTGTTTGACCATGAAAGTGTAGTGACATCAAACCCTGTGCCCGTGATCCACATTCCAGCCCCGAGAGAGCATGACGAGCAGCTCTATAATCAGCAGCCGATTTACAGGCGACCGGCTTCCACTGTGCAGTTCCGTACTCGTGAGTACTTAAGAGACAACCCTGGTGCTCCTATCCCAATTGGTAATCAGCGGCCCTTTCTCCAGTACGAATACCAGAACAAAGTACTGGAGCCACAGTTCATAAGAGAGACAACACCGATTCCGCAGACGAAGCCCGCCGAAGCTGCGACCCAACCTTACGATGGCAGACAAGTCACGCGAATTATACCAGTTCCAGTCGATGAAAGAGGTGTACCACTTCAAGGGTACCAAGGCAGGTTTGTAAATCCATACAGGCAACCTCAGCCCGTTATGTTTCAACCTCGGTATAACCAAATAGATGAAATGAACCAAATTTCCGCGCCCGTGAGCACGAGAGACTTGAGGAAGCTGCTGCAAATTTTAATCCTACGACAGAACCGCTTGCAGGGGCTAATGGATCAGATGATGCCTGGCCCTTACCAACCCTTGTACAGACCTGAAGATTATCGCTACCAACGACGACATTACGATGACGATTACGACTACCGATACGAACCGCGAGAAGTATATTCAAACCAAGTGTCGAGCTACGAGAACCCTCCATACGAAAGTCAAAGGTATGTTCCCCGAAGGAGGTTATATACGAGGCCTTATGACACCGTTGGTTCTTCGACTAACAGGATTGAAGAGACTCCGGAATTCTTGCCACCTGAGATCCGGGAGGCACTGCTCCTGAAGATGCTGGTGCTGGCCATCAACCCTGATTTCCAGCCGACGCAGGCGCCTCCCACGGAGCTCACCACCGCTGCCCCTCCGAGGAAGCAGGTGAGAAACGTCCAGATCCTCGGAGAAGAAGGTTCCATGGACGAAGCCAAGAAGATAGCTCAGAGGCAGTAAAGTAGCTCGGTAAATTAATTTATTCAGTGATATTTTTGTAGAATACTCAGAAATGTAAATAGTTTTTTTTGTATGTTTGTGGTAATGAAGCGATTTTGTCTATAAAATGTTTTTAATTTCATTCCTTGGCAGTCTTACTTTTTAAAATTACGAAACCATTCATTAGGAAACAAAAGCAATCAATGTTTCTTACGAACGCAATTTGTTTTTCGCCAAGATTTTTGCAATGTCCGTTTAATGTTGGTTATTTTATTCATACAGCTGTTGTTGTAAGAAACATAGCAAGTACTTTATCAGTGACAAAAGACAGTAAAGATTACGTTGTTCAATATATCATACTGTCATAATATTTCAACCGCCCACTTGATCACATAGTTCAAAATAGGTTAGCTGGTGAAGGTGCCACCACATAGATCAATTCTGAATCAGATAACAATGAAGTAGCGATTTAATCAAACATAGTGCTTGATTCGACCAAACAATAATTGATTTTAGACTTATTAAAACAGTTAAACTATTAAAAAAAAAGCCACTTTGCTACGATGAATGCTGGACCACGCATGGACCCTACACAGTATTGGTCTGGAGTTCTGAAAACCAGTAGAGGGTGTCAGGGAGTTGGTGTACTGCTTTCCGCTGGGATCGTAGCATGTGGAAAGGTTTAGTCTCTGCCTAACCCAACGGGAGAAATGTGTGAATTTATGGATGTGTTCCAAAAAGGAGGATGTTCCATGTTCGACTGTGTTTGTGTTTATGTATGTTCACTGATTTCTCCGTAAATTGCGGACTGTTTTTTTTTTTTTATTATGGCGTGTGGTTCAAGACAGAGTTAATTGGCCGAGTAGTCTCGGACTAATCGGTGTAACGTACTTAGGTATATAAAAAATATAGACGTGTCGAACTGTCGAAACGTTTTTTACAGACAGCTACAAATAATTTCAATTGTCATTAACAACAACAGATTTTTAGTTTTTGAGTGTCTCAATCATAGATCATACACAGATCCTGACCCCTAACTAGGATTCCCTGTATCCAGAGAATCAGACACTACGAGGACCATGGTCCTACAAACACCCAGACTCAGCGCAAATACCTGCAGCTCACACAAGTCTTTACCCTGTGCGGGAACCAAACCAGCAACCTTACGCTTTGCGGTCGGCTCATCAGGCACTACGCCACGGAGGCTGTCAAAAAATCCCGAACATATCAACACGGGCAAAAACGCGTGGCGCAGGACGTTTTTTTAATAGAGAGAGAGGCCAGTATATTTAAGCTGAGAAAAAAATATTTGTTTCAACAAAAGAAACACCTTATCGAATCGCAAACAAGACAAATAGCTTTAATTACTCTCTTAGCACGAAATATATGTATTTTGTTATTATTGTTGTATGTTCAAGGATTTTCCCAAACGCTAGAGTTGCAAACCTGAAGCCACAATGGACAGCCTTCATGGAGCTGGCTCTTGCACAAGCGCAGCCGGGTGAGTGCGCATGTCACACGCATGTATTGTATAAGATGTATGTAATTCATTGGTGTTTTGGTTGTGGCAGTTAACACCAAATTCTGTGTATTCAGTTTCCGCAGTCTTTTTTGTAAAGTACTGTGTAACAAGACGGGTTGTCTGATGGTATGCGCTCCTGATAATGATATAGGTTCATTATCATTATCATTAACCCATACCGGGACACTTCTGAGCGGGACTGAGGATTAGGTCGTAATCCACTATGAATTAGATTATTTCCTCCAAATTAAGCCATTAGCCATAATCCAGATAGACTAAATAAAAGATAGGTATAAAACATAAGCACTGCAAGCTAGTAACCCAAGCAACGAGCTGTTACCAGTTCTGCTGGCACAAACTAATCTTAACACTTTTACCGCTGAGCCGATTTTCTTGTTTAGCCACGGGCGCGGCTCTGCGCACTCCATAGTATTTTCCCATACAATAAACATAACAGTTGTTTTCCCGCACTCGCGGCAAGTTATGAAAAATACGACAGTTGTGTTCTCAGCACTGAAGGTGTTAACCTGAGTGAATTTTTACCCAACTGCCCAAAAGAGGGTTATGTATTATCTGTGTACTCATTATGTATGCCTGTATATTACTTTGGCGCGTACCACAGCCTAAACGGCTCCATCGATTTTGATAACTGAGGTATCATTGCATTCGTAATTTTTTACTTTTTTTATTTGACTGAGCGAGACGATTGTAACTCGAAATAATGTTGAAACTGACATAGGCTATATCAGGGAATATAGTACTCTCTACGGCTATATTGACACTAGTTTACCAGCTGTTATTAAGCTTTACATAATTATAATTTTCATCAAGCAAGACACCGCCTGATTCTAACAACCATCGCATTCAGCGATAAGACTGCCCATTGTACTACCCTTGTTTACCTATTGTGATTTTACTGAACTGTGTTTTTTTTATATTTTCATACTAATCACTCCCTTTTCGGTGAAGGGAAACATCGTGAGGAAACCCACATAACTGCCCGAGAATTATTTCGGAGGTAGGTATGTTATCCACCAATCCAAACTGGGCCCCGTAGTGGATTATGGTTTTATCCTCCTCACGAATGTGAGGGGAGACCCGTGCTCAGCAGTGGGAAGATATAGGTTGTGCATGATGATGTGTCTTTTTTTTCGGTGTACAATAAAGAGTTTTATATCCTATTCTATCTCTATATTAAGTGCCTAAAAAGCCTCATCTTGGTTATTGAGACCAGCCCAACATACTTAAGCCTGTGTACACATAACGTGTGTGACGCAACGCATATGGTTCCCATGTAACACCATGGGACCGGGTCGCACGGCCCCGCGGCGCGGGCACACAATACCTGTGCGTATTTTTGTTTTTAGTGGTGTAATTAGAGCGGCTGATCTAAAGATATGGGTGACCTTCAGCTGCTTCCGCCTCTTACAGATTGATTGAAGATTTCAATGGTGTTGGTATGTTCCCAGCTTAAGTTGTTAGTGCATGGAATGACTTGTTCAATTTTAAAGAGGGTTATTTCACTAATTTTCGACTAGAACCTGTTATCTCACGTTAAAGAGATGAAAATCTTATGCGGCACTGCGCTCGTCACCCTGAAACATCGGCTCTAAAGTCTAAGTCGGTAATTTAGCTGGAAACAGTAGGTGAAAGATATTCAGGTGAAAGTCTACCTAGTGGAGAGCGCTGTGCCTGCCCATAATAGTCACAGCACCACCCAGAACTCTGCATTGCATAATATTGGGCGGCACTGTACTGCGCTCGTTACCCTGAGATATCGGCTCTAAAGTCTCATATGCTCAGTAATTTTGCTGAAAATAGTGCCCTTCAAACCGGAACACAGTAATGTTTTCACACTACTGCTTGACGGATGACTATAAGCGCGTGGTACTTCCCCAGGTGATATTTTGCAGAAGAGGCCTCCCACTACTATAAAAGTTTGACTTCCCCAGCCATCTGCGGTCTCACACCCGGAGATATCAAAGTATCAAAGATACGTTAAGGAGGACATCCTCATTCATCATCATCACCAGTTCTTGAAGCAGGGAATATCCGTTAAGGGTTAGAATCTTAATTTATGAAAGTAAATTGTGACGGGTCAATGCAATTACTCAAAAACAAAAATAATTTGGACACCTAACAAATTTAATCGTAAAAAAATAATCTACATATTTACATAATGAGATTCCTTCTTACACTACATATTCCTAGTCTAGCTCTAATAGGATCCGAAGGTGATGTCGTGGAGGGGAGCAGCCCCGTTGGGGGGAAGAGAGAACTCCTTGAGGAGCTGGTCCAGCATGGAGAAGGATTGAGTGTTCGTGTTCCGCGGCTGCTGGAAGCTGCTGGGGGCGAAGCGCGGGGCTTGCGTTGGAGCGGGGGCGAAGTTCTGGTAGTCCACCTGGAAGATAGTCCATTGTTAGGAGCTTATAAGTTGTAAAAAATATACTAATATATCCTAATAAATCCTCAATAATATTATACACTTTTGGGTTTTGTGGGGAAAACATAATTCTGACTTAACTGATTTTGTACATTTTAATTTCTGGCAAAAGTGTGGTACTTCCCCAGGCGGATTCTTGCAGAAGAGGCACAATATTGTGAAATGTCAGCTAAAATTAAATTGGAAATAAGGACATGTTCAGGAAGTTCTGAGCTCAACTGTACTTGTTATAAATGCAGAAATCGTTTGAAAGCAATACACAATTTACAAACAAACAATGTACATGTCGACGCTAGAAAGCGTAAACGCTGTAACCTTGAACCGCAAAATTGTTCACCAGAGTCAAAAAACTTTTCTTTTTGTTGAAAAAAAAATCATAACTCAATATCTACTCGACCTAAAACCGTAAATTTTGGATATTTGGTGTGTTTCATACAAAGCTACAATACTGCTACCTTGGTTATATCCTAAAGTTCCTAGGGGACGTTGAAATGTGGGTTACAGGGTTTGTTTCCAAATATATAAAAAAAGTATTTTCGGGTCGGTCAAAGGGTTACAGCGTTTACGCTTTCTAGCGTCGATGTGTTTACTGTACCATAAAGTATTTATTATTCTATTCTAATTTAAAAAGTATAGTACGAGGGTGAATCAAAAAATTCTTGGAATCAATATTAAAAAATGCAAAGATTTAAATAATAATATTTTATTTTTCTACATAATCTCCCTCCAATGCAATGCATTTAGAATAACGCGTTTCTAACTTCCTTATTCCTTGTGAAAAAAAATTATTTTCTTGACTCTCGAAAAAGTCCTCTACGGCAGCTATAACCGCGTCATTATCGTGAAATTTTGTTCCACGAATTTCCTCTTTTAATTTTGGAAATAAGTGAAAATCACTTGGGGCTAAGTCCGGAGAATATGGTGGGTGGTCAAGGAGATTGAAGCCAGCACAGCGGATTGCGTTGAGCGCAACTTCCGATCGATGAGCAGGAGCGTTATCTTGAAGGAACAACACGCCCAACGACAGTTTTCCACGACGTTTTTCTTTAATCGCTTCACGCACTTTCGGGATTAAATTTGCATAATAGGGTCCAGTAATCGTCTGGCCTTTTGGCATGTAATCAATAAAAAGGATTCCTTCACTATCCCAGAACACAGAGGCCATAACTTTGCCAGCGGTAGGAGCAACTCGAAATTTCTTAATGGATGGAGAGGATGGTCGTTTCCAAGACATGCTTTGTCTTTTAGTTTCAGGATCAAAATGGTGGACCCACGTTTCATCCATGGTGACAAGACGACGGCAAAAATTATCCGAATCACGCTGGAACATTTCGAGATTACGCTTGGAAATTTCCAAACGTCGCTTTTTGTTTTCGTCGGTTAACATTCGTGGCACCCATCTTGCAGACACTTTTTTGAACCCCAGTGAATCAATTAAAATGGATTGAACGCTACCAAAAGATATCTTTAGGATCTCAGCTATATGTTTTATAGTCATTCTTCTGTCTTCCAAAACCAGATTCTCAACCTTTTTGACATTTTCTTCTGTAACGGAGGTTGAAGGCCGCCCAGAACGCGGGTCATCTTTACAGCTTGATCTACCTCTTTTAAATTCAGCCACCCAGTACGCAACCGTAGAATAGGGTACAGCATCACCCCCTAATGTCTGCTGAATGTCCAAAAAAATTTCCTTCGTAGACATTTTTTTCAAACTGAGATATTTTATCACCGCACGTAACTCACTTTTATCCATAATTTTGACTTTTTAGCAACTCGTTGCACAAAAAAAATTATTACATGCGAACGAACTGACAAAAACAAGTGACAGTCTGCATAAATATAGTGTGATAGACACTCTTTAATTTGAATATCGAACTTGATCCAAAAAGGTTTCATATATATGCACTTCTAAGAACTTTTTGATTCACCCTCGTAGTTACCTGCGCTGCCGGCCTGAAATCTGGTTGTTGCTGCTGCTTGGGCTTGTACTGCCGCGGCTGCGCGGGCGCAGGGTTGAAGAAGTTATCCTGGGCGGGGACGGGGGCGGCGCCCGCGAAAAATTGAGGCTGGAAATATCAACATCATCATCATCAACCCATATCGTCCCACTGCTGAGCACGGGTCTCCCCTCACTTTCGTGAGGAGGATTAGGCTATAATCTACCACGGGGGCCATAACCTACCGGCCCGGATTGGTGGATAGCATACCCACTTTTGTAATAATTCTCGGGTAGGTATGTGGGTTCCTCACGATGTTTTCCTTCACCGAAAAGCGAGTGATAATTACGTACACAATTATGTTTTACTACCTGTGCCCTGCCACGCTTCGCTGTGACACATTCGCACATTTGCTGATATGTCACTGATGAAAAAAATAGATAAAAACAATCCTTGATGCGGATTATATATCATGCTAAAATTTCAGCTCGATCGGTGCTGAACTTTTTGAGTTTTTGAAGCGTACACAAACCAACATAACATTTTTATATATATAGATAAGAAACTTATTAGTACGTGATACACTGGGATTTGAACTCACGACCTTCTCCTTGGAAGGCATTCATATATTATTAATAGATTAAAAATAAACAGGTTACATATACTTTGGCATCTAACTCGAATTCCCAGCATCTAGAGAGTTATAAACGTACTAGATAAGATTTCAACGCGCGCGCGCATCTACGGCGTAGCGAGCTATATGGTAGGCGTCGTGCTTAAGGTGGTACGTTTCGCTTATTGCGGGAAATACACTATTTAAGCAGTTTTTTTGGTTCTTGGCCCTGGACCGGGTAACTAATTTAAATTATAATAATATAGGCGACAATAGAAGATCATTCTTTACCATATTTAGTAGAGATATTATTTATGCTAGTCTCTACGTAATTAAACGTTATTTTACACATCGTGAAGATAAAAAAGGAAGTGGCATGCCAGTCTAAATAGGCGGGGCTTGCGGTACGCTGCGTTAATCTGTCCTACGCCTAATATTCCGATACTTACTGAATAATACCTGATAAGTATTACTTGGTGTGTAGGTTTTAGGTTTACTTTATAATAAGTACCTTAGGGGGTGTGGGAGCGGATTGAGGCGCAGGCCTGTACTGCTGCTGGGGCTGCGGTGGAGGCCTATATTGCTGTTGTTGTTGCTGTTGCGGCGCCGGCCTGTACTGTTGTTGTTGTTGTGGCTCCGGCCTGTACTGTTGTTGCGGTGCTCTGTACTGAGGTTGCGGGCGGGGTGCGGGACGCGGGGTCGGTGCGGGCTCGTCGTAGTCATTGTAGTCGGGTTCTTGTTGGGCAGGACGGTATTGGTTGCGGTTGCCCTGTAAGGTGAAGATAGTGAGTTTGTGGAAATAAACTGGATGGGTTTTCGGTATCGGTTGCAATGTTATTGTAGACTAGTCGCGCCCTGCGGTTTTATCTGCGTGATTTTCCCGCAATAGCTCTGCATTTCCCAGGTTTAAAACCACCATGCTACTTAAGCACAGCTTAAACTGACGATCACGAAAGAATCATATGTCAAATCGTAAGTTCTTACAAGAATCTCAAAGAAAAAAATTATTTTCAGGTTTTACCAAATTTTTGGATTATCCGCGCCAATTTCTTAATTTTTTCTTTCATAAGAACCTTCTTCTGATAATAACAGATACAAAAAAAGTATGAAGTCGCGAATTCGGTCCAGCCGTTCAGTGCCCTTCAAACCGGAACACAGTAATGTTTGCACTTACTGCTTGGTGCATGAATATGGCAAAAGGCAAAAGGTAAAAGGTGTGGTACTTCCCCAAGCGGACTCTTGCACTAGATGCTTCCGCTAGAGGCACCTTCTCGCGTAACAAAAACGCTTTACGAACGTAAATTTAAATGGTATGTCAAGACATGTTCAGGAACCTCTCAAGCTGACTGTACATTGGACATACCTGTCCTTTGTTGGGGCGAGTGGACTCGTCCACGAGGGTGGGGGGTGCGACGGTGATGCCCTCACCAGCCGGCTGGAAGCCGAACTTGTTCGCTCCGTATTCAATCACTCGTAACTAGAAAATAGAAAAAAATAATAGAAATATCGAAAATAAAAATAGTGGGCTACTTTTTAATTTATTTTACTGAGTACGTTTTTAACCTGATGGTAAGCGCTACGCCTGCCGATAACAATTGCAGTGCCAACCAGAACTGCATTGCATAACCTGCGCTCGTCACTCGAGACATTGGTTTGAAAGTCTCATATATCCAGTAAAGTTGGTTTGAGTCCGGATGTTTGTAGGACCATGGTCCTCGTAGTTCCTGATTCTATAGATACAGGGAATCCTAGTTAAGGGTCTGGGTCTATATATGATCGTAACATGTTATTAAATTTAAAAAAAATTACTGGAATCAGTGTCCTTCAAACCGGAACACAGTATTGTTTTTACACTACTGCTTGCTGGATGAATATCTTTCAAAAGTATTTATCCGGCTGGTCTCTTGCTGAAGGGGTCAACAATCACAAGCAAGGTGCCTTAACACGTTCACTGCTGAAAACACAACTGTCGTGACTTTCATAACTTGCCATGAGTACGGTAAAACACAACTGTTGTGTTTGTTGTATGGGAAAACACTATGGCGCGTGCAGAGCCGCCCCCGTGGCTAGACAAGCAAAACGGCTCAGCAGTCAAAGTGCCTTAACTGTACGATTCGTGACAGACATACCTTGCCGGTATCATCTTTGTATCCGTACTTCCCCTTGACTTCCCCGGCGGGGGATTTGGTCTCTATTTTGAAGGAACCATCCGCAGCTTCGTACCCGTATGTGTAGGAACCATCTTCGTTGTGCCTGAAATGGATCACAGTATAGTATTAGTGGTGGTAGCCTTCTGCCTTCGAAGGAGAAAGTCGTGAGTTCAAATCCCAATGCAGACACGTACCAATGTGTTCATGTAAAAAACATATGTACGTAATATGTACAGTCGCTTTTCAATGAAGGAAAACATCGTGAAAAACCCACATACCTACCCGAGAATTATCTCGGAGGTATGTATGTTATCCACTTATCTGTACAGCCCCCCGTGGTGGATTATGGCCTAACCCTCACGAAAGTGTGGGGAGACCCTGCTTAGTAGTGGGAGAATGATGATGATGATGATACCATTAGCAATAATCATCACAACCGAGGGAACTTAAAATGTGACATATGAATAACGCCTGCGCCTTCTCAACTCCTCTCCTTCCTCTCATTTATCTTCTCTTCTCTTCTCCTTTTTCTTGTCTGCCTTCTCAGTGGTTACCTGTTGATTTGCTTCAGGATAGGCACTGGTGTGGTGGGAGGTGCCTTCGGCTGCGACGCGATGTACCGCGGTGGGCGCTCCTCGTCATATTGCGCCTGCGCACACGCCAACACACATAGCACCGCCTGGAATGTACAAAAAGACACGTTTCAGTCATCTACGCAACTTCGGTATTAACACGTTCAGTGCTGAAAGCACAACTGTCGTGTTTATCATAACTTGCTACTTATTGAGTTTTGGAAGCGTACACAAATCAACATAACATTTTTATATATATAGGTAATTGTCTAGGCATAGATTACCTATTTATACGCCCTTGTGTAAGAAAGAAAAGAAAGAAAAAACATTTATTCTGACACAACTGCACACAACAGCGAACAACGTACAAACTATTTGAGAGACAAGACAAGAAAAAATTAAAACACACGATGAACATAATAGTGCACGCAAATAGCCGGCGCGCAGTGAGTCTCGCAATAGAATACTTACGTACAAGTCCCTGTCTTGTCTAGGGTAATATTCAGAACAAAATTAACGTTATTTAGTCAAGCTACAGATAATTTTAGACGTCAGGCTTTACGATTTCCAATAAATCAACCAATATTTCAAGTCATATTTCACTTGTGAACGAACGCCTACTACTCTATATACCTACTTTTGAACGCTATCTGGTCTTCTCGCCTATTCACATATTATTTCGTAAGGAAATATTTTTCATCTAATCTGTATCAATGCATAAGTAGTTCAAATGACACACGAGTATATATAACGTTATACATATTATAATCCTAACAACAAGAGGAAAATCCGAAAAAAAATCTAAAAATTTAAATCAAAATCACTTTACAAATGACGGAGATCTGAACAAGCAAAAAAAAAACAACCGAATTGAAAACCTCCACCTTCTGAAGCAGATTAAAAATATTATTCAATAACAACCATATCATTAGAAAAATAATAATTATAGGTCTTAAAATTGACGGCTCAAAGTACTAAAGAGTTAGTTATTTCCGCTTCTACATTAATTTAAGCACTAAATAGCTAAGCTAAGTGGCAAGATAGCCTTACTAGGCTTAGATAGCCTAAATTATGAGCTTTTATTCCGACAGTAGGCACTACGCAGACTGAGATGACGAAATCAGGTTACGCCCATTGCGATCTAAATACGGCTCGACGGGCACTTTACACGAAACGATGCGATCCCGACACGACTAGAATTTGCTTACTTAGAAAATTTGTAACTAACTGGAACTTATTGCTTTACTCGGGAGGATAGAGATTAAAATAATCCACATAGTATTTTTATATGCTAAAGAATATAATTTTGATAAACCTTGGCATTTGAATAAAGTTACATTGACCATGGTCACGGATAGACCTGTTTTCGTCTTATAAATTTGAATTCAATTCGCGAAAGACGTAAGAAATCCTATAGGTACTACGACTTTTACAAAATAGACCTCATCAACAAGGGTGACCAGCGCAGTGCAGTACCACGCTAGATTACGCAATGCAAAGTTCTGGGTGGCACCGTAACTGTTATAGGCAGGTGTAGTGCTTACCATCACGTGAACGACTTGCTCGCTCGTCACTCAGACAAATAAAAAAACGAAGTACCAACATGAATAACGAATACCAATATCCATAAACCGTCGTGTCGGATGTAATAAAACTTCCCAGCTACACCGACTGGCTGCGCGTGCGGCGTCGTAATGTTCTTTTGAACATTTTTCAATGAAAATTGAATTATTTGGTTCAATTACCAAATAATCGGGTAAGCGACCGTAACGTGGCCACGGAGGCCTTGACTCTAGCTAAACTATCTGTGTGGTTATGTTAGAAATAGCATTTTATTCGTTTTTAGTATTTGATACATTTAACTAAATGAAAAAAATACGATGGAAGTCATTATGATTTATTTTGTACTTTATTAAGATTATTAAAAAAAATACAAAGTAATATATATCTTAAATATAATATTACGTTAATTCTTATGTTTGGTAATTCATTTCTTTTTAATGTTCAATATAAGATATACAGATTTTATTTAATCTACTGCTTGAATAAATACTAGAAGATCATATTCTATAATAGGTATGCTTATTTATGACCTCATAATGTAAAATGAGTTCACTTTTATCACCTTCACAAGTCATGCCAAGATTTCTGGTTACAAATTCCTTCGAATGCAATTACCTACAGACAACTTTGTAGAGGTGTATTTATAATTGAATTAAATGCGTTTTCAAGGTAGTCCGGTGCGGTTTTAATATCTAAGCGTCAAGATATATAGTTGTTTTAATATAATAATATATAATACTAGGTTTAAAAACGTGTAATTAGCAATTATAACCGATAGGCACGTGCCGGATTTTGTAGGTTTCTAAAACGTTTATTGCTCTGCTGCTTAGTGGAGCATTGATAATGCAAATAACGCTATGGAGCGACAATTCCCGCCATAGAACGATGATAAATGATAAAGAGCGATAATTTACGCCATGGAGAGATGATAAAGGCTACAGAGCGATAATTTACGCTATTGAGCGATGATAAGCGCCATATATGTGTGGTGTGTGTGTGTGTGTGATCGTGACGCGTTATTCTATTTGTTATTTATAAAGCCATGTAGTGAAAAGACGATTTTTACCATGTGCTGTCGATATAAAATATGATGAAGATAGAGCATTGTTATACACCATGGAGTGATGATATGCGCTAAGGCCCGATGATGATGATGATAATTATAAGCTAATAATAATATGCAAAATATATAGAAACCGGCTAAACATTATGATACGTTACGAACGCCCGACCTCCCTAATTCTATACACGTTTATAAGTTTTATTTGGAAATCTAATACAATTCTATTACATTCAATCTTCAATTCAATCTAATACATACACAAGATAATTAATGAGCGCTAAGTAAAATAGATTGTTGTTTACGTTAGTTTAAAATTCCATTTTTTTTTAAATCTTGCTAAATATTGTAGACTAGGTAAATTTTAGAAATGCCACGCATTGCTGGCTTTACGTGTCAAATGACCGTTGCTACACGGCACGATGGAGCAACCAGTGACACATGGCGCATTGTACCTACTGCCAAAATGTCATTGCAAAACTCATTGGACAATAAAAACTCAAAATTCACAATCATTTATCGTAAGTCAAACGCTTTAAATTACATGAACAAAGAGAATAATCAAACTATAAAATATGGTCAACGAAATTAATGAGTAACTGAATGTGGTTTGAGTTTGAAATTAAAATGTCCCTTACACATACTGATTCATGGCTGAATCTCGCACAGGAAAGGGAAACTCTATTAATTCTACCAGTGCAGTGCTTCAAAAATACGCCTATCAAAGAAGATTCCACCAAGAAACTCTACGAGGATATAATTCATAGGCACACACAGGCGTAGCGGTTACCACCAGGTGAAAGACTTGCTGGTCTCGCCAATCAGTGAAAAAAAAAAGTCATAATAAGTTATTATAATGACAATACAAATAAAGGTAACTTCCATTGAAATTATCTGTTAACTTTAAGCCCGGAAGAACTTTCTCAAATTATTTTGTATCCGTCAACCATTTAAGTATCCGTAAATCATATATGTATCCGTAATATCCGTAAACGCGTGCCATATCAATCTCTACAACCCGTTCGTGTGCTGAAATGTCACGTGTCGTATATTTTTATTTCCTCTAGGTGGACCGCTATTATAATAAGTTATCATATAATATAATTCTGTTTTATATATTGGACAAAGGGACAGTGAGCGGTGGTTTTAGAGGCCACGGTTCTCGGCCATTCACTGGCCAGCTCGGGTGGACCGGTTAACGGATAGTTACGGGTCGTTACGGATGCGGAAAAATTGTAATTTTGACAGGGGAAGTTACCAAAAATGTTTGGTGTTAAGTAAAATAGATTAAACTATTACGATCTTAGCACGAATAGAGAATTTGAATTCTAATTTACGAATTCGTTTTGAAATTATACATAATTAAAAATGGAGAGATAGGGTTTGTATTGTAACTGTGGTGGCGTGGTGCTTACCATCAGGCGAACGGCTTGCTCATTTCGTTACTCAGTAAAATAGAAATAAAATAATAATGCAAACGAGATAAATATAGAGAGAAATATTTTTATAATTTTTATTAAACAACGTCCGTAATCCCAAATTTCCGGATACAATATACAACCCTATTTACCGGCAGTTTGACCAGAATGCCAGACCTACTTACAACTCTATTTATAAACTATAAAGTACATAATGTATTGCACTGAATCACAGATAACACAGCAGTTCCCTAAGTAACCAGTTCCACAGTTCCCATAGCAGTTACTAGGAAACCATTGATACAACATACAGCGCACTGTAGAATGCTCAAGTTTACAAAACAGTTTTAATGGTTGCCTTTGGATATAGAAGTTGCTATGTAAGCGCGCAGCTAGGGAATCAGGAACTACGAGGACAGTGGACGTGTACAGCTATTTCTGAAGCCAACTCTACTAGCAGTTACGAACAGCACTAACTGCCCAGTAAGCTGTAGAAACATCATTTATTCTATTTAGGGTCATACTGCACGGGTGGTTTTTTAACTAGGTAACAATACATTTGATGTTATTTTTTATTTGACTGAGTGACGAGACAAAGATAAAGATTAAAGATAAAGATTAAGATTCCTACTTTGCTTTGCATAATCTTGCGTGGCACTGCACTGCGCTCATCACCCTGAGAAATCGGCTCTAAAGTCTCATATGCCCAGTAATTTCGCTGAAAATAGTGCCCTATAATATGTATGCATATGTTTGTATTAATTAACAAAGGGCCCTTTATAGTTCTTGGTTAGTAACTACCACAGCTTACATCACAGTTAGTATTATAGATGCCACAGTGTAAGAAACAGTTTCCGAGTAGCCATGTGTCTTGATAACATGCTTTGATAACTTGATATCGCATGCCATTCGCTCCGCTGAACAGTTCGGACAAATGACCGCCAATAAATGTCATGTTCTGTCACTTGAGGATATTATTTAGGTGCATGTACCTACAGGTTGCAGGTTACAGGTTAATTACTGGGCATATGAGACTTTAGAGCCGATGTCTCAGGGTGACGAACGCAGTGCAGTGCCGCGTAGGATTATGCAATGCAAAGTTCTAGGTGGCACTGTAACTGTTATGGGCAGGTGTAGCTCTTACCATCAGGCAAACGACCTGCTCAAAGGCAACCTGTACATTTGTGCAAGATTTATGTACCTATAAGCTGAGCACCGCGGATTCACCCGCGTAGTTTCGGTTTCCGTAAGAATACAAGAATAAAATAAAGTCTATGTTACTTGCTGATAATGCAGCTTTCCATTGGTGAAAGAATTTTTAAAATAGATTCAGTGGTTTAGGCGTGTAAGCGTAACAATCAAACAAACTCACATTCGCTTTTATAATATTAGTTAGGATCTAACCTAATATTATTAATATCAAAGTTTGTATGTTTGTTACTCAATAACGGCTGAATGGTTTTAGATGAAATTTGGCACACAGATAGTTTGTTACCTGAATTAAAACATAAGATACTTTTTATCCCGTAAAGATTAACGGTTCCTGTGGGATAATATTTTTGTGATCGTGATGAGATGGGTTTTTTGTTTTTTTTTTAATATCGATATTGGAATATTTATAACAAACTCCAAAGAGTTATAACAATACATGACAGATCCGGCTGAAATTTGTCCGACAGATATGCGACGCATTATTCCAGGCGAAGAATCATGAATTGGCATATCCAACCATTCACCATATAACTGTCCAATAAACCAATTAACGATACACTAATAAATACAGCCACTAAGAGGCAAATTATCAATTTCACACTTCCTACACTTCACACGGCACAATGGTGTTACCCCACAGCTTTTTCCATTGCAAATCAATAACGCAACATTATGCACTGTAGATAACGTTATTAACACTTTAAATTAACACTAACAAAGAAATCAAGGGCTGGGCGTCACTTATCTAAACCACTTTTACTATTAAGCTTGTTAATAATGGATAAAGTTTCACTTTTGGTAACAAACACGCTGCAAAAACACATAAAAGTAAATTAATCCTGAAAAAACACATGTCTAATCGGAAGTTGTAATTTTGGACCAAAGAGGTTTGTATCTACAAAAAAGGAAATCGTCTTTTTTTGTCTAATTCGGCAAAGGCCGCTTCTTTTTTACGCTTCCTGATTTCCTTTTTTTTTTGGTTAATCCTGCAATTTCTTTTTTATTTTTAAATTTAGAACACAATTTGAACATACCAATCGCGCAAACGCCGTCATGACGAGAAGTCGGAGGCGCGGAGCGCGCGCACGCTACTTTTATAGCCATTACGGGGGCGCCTTTCACTGGTTCAACATTTTCGTAAGGGGATGCTTGGACCACCAGGGTTACATTCGGGGTGTCTTTGCATCATCAACAAGTTGAGTGGTACAGGGTTTCAATCAAAAGATCTCAGTACCTAAATCAGAGAAATGTAAGCCACATTTTTTCTACGGAATAGGCATTTGTTTTTTTTTTTATGGAACTTGTTTCCGCGGGAGCGGCTTCGCGTGCGTTGTAGTTTAAGGGTTGCCAGTATTGAATTTCAATTTTAGTTTTATTCTCTATATAAGTTTCCAAGGAGGAGCATGTATGAAGGGACACATGAAAATGTAAGAAGTGAAAGAGGTGTGTCAGGATCGTAGCGTGTAGCAAGACGTAGTCTCTGCCTACCCCAACGGGAAGAAAGAGTGACTGTATCTTTGTATGTATGTGTGTTTTACCATACAATCTTATACTTATTATGAAGTTCTAAAAAAATTCAAATGAATATCAGTTAAAAAAAAAGTTTCATTTCACAATAAGGTCGTTCTGGTTCCTATTAGCATACAATTGTACAAATTTGCGACGTAATTTTATTCTTTGTTTGTACAATATGTTATAGACATCGTTCCCATTTAATATAGTTTACTTTATTAATTTTATTTTGGGTCAAAAAAAAGATTAATGTAACATTCTTAATTTAAAAAAAATTCAGCTACAAAAAAACGATCGTTAAAAAAAAGCTAAAAACTCAAAAGAAAGTGTCCTATCTCTATTCTATGCAATAAGTATCCGCTGTCTCGTTTCTTAGACCAGAAGTGTTACACCTGCATGTCAACTAGCTGTTTATTCAATTAGATATTACGTGCGTTTGTTTATTTTCCGACCGCGTATAATGGCGGAGCAATGGAATTAATTAAATCATTGTCTAGCTCGAAGGCACAACATTTTTGAGTTGGGGAAACAAAATATTCCAAGACATTTGTATAAAATTGTCCCTTTTAATTCCAATAATTGCGTAATTTTGTATAATCTGCGTGACATTGTCCCCTTTAATTCCCATAGTTACAGAATTGGACGAAAGCCGAAAGCCGCGTGACCTTGGTGTCATGTTCTCTGTGAAATCTCAATGCGCGCCGCGTCGCGCTCAGCCCTGACGAGGCAGGGCTGCCACGCGTGTCCTGAATACCAGATAGACTGCCCAAACTATTTAAAAAACTATTTTTTTCATTTTTTTTTTCATTATACTTCGCTGTATTGGCAACTTCAGGCATAAGGTAGTTATAGAAGTTTTTAAGTTTCCCGAATCTAAATTTTATATCTAATTATTAGACAAATTGAAATTGACGAACATTATAATACATACCTAAATAGTATGTCAAAACTATTATATATTTTGATATAGCTCAATACTCAGGTAATTTATTGCAAGTAAGCCAAAATAAAGCTTTTTTAAAAGTCAAACACTTAAGCCTTATCATATACATAGAGAAAAAAAGTTATTAATTTACCCGCGAATTACACCCGTTTTTGCTTAGGGACAAAAAAAGGTAATTTCTGTGAATTTTTAAACTAAAAGAAAAAGTAATATTGGTAACTGTGTATTTTCCATGTATAAAGCAAGAAAAAAACTACTTTTTATCAAAAAGTAACACTATACAAGAACTTTTAAGGCCATATAAATCAGAAAACTATAACTTATGTGGCAGTAAGCGGCAATCGTATCAGATTAATTTTCAACAAATAAAAAAAAACTAAAAAACACGCCTTTATAGCGTTTTTCGAGAAGTTTTATTTTTATTTTATTTTATTATTGTATTGTCATTGGTCCTTGATAGGTGTGCAAAATTTCGATTTAATCCGACATTTGGATGGGGGTCAAAATCATGTTCAAAGTTTCCGTTACATATATACTAACATGCGTATGAAGCTAATAAAAGCCTGTTTAAAATTGCACGGTGGTAGATCTGGAAGAATGACGCCATTATGCTTCGAAAATATGCCTGAAAGGATGGCTAAATAATTGGGCATAATCAAAAACAAAATATTCAAATGTTCGACCAACAGCCGATCTGACCGGCCCGCATTAGACGTTTCACATGAAAAACCTAAAATCGAAAGCTGTCTAGCCTCAAGCTCTAACTAGGTGTCCAAAACAGATAAAATAAACACTACGTCCGTATTCACAAGTCCTGAAGCTGTCAACCTCGGCGGCGCATTCCCGACAAAGGTCAAGTGTTTGCACCTATCTCTGATAGTCAATCGCTAAATAGGCATTACAGGCTACCTAGACGCTTGTTTTTAAGGTATTAATAATTCTGTGGTACCAAGGTAAAGATTTTCACTAGCCAAATAATACTATGGCCACAGTAAGCTCTAAGCTCCAAACATTTGTTGCAAATGGGCGAATATCGAGAAAAATACAAAATAAATCAAATATTATGATAAACTTAGCTAATGAGTAACTGATCGTGGTTTTAGTTTGATACTGTAAACTATTATACTTAAAATTTGCCAGCTGTCTATAGCCACCACTGCCTTTGTCTTGATAGCAGTGGCGCTTACCAACAGGTGAACGATCTACATCTTGTCATCCAGTTGTATGCAAAAATATCGGTATGCTATCCAATTTATTTAGATTCCAAGTAGTAAAGAACAGTATATCACGGAAATAATTATTAATCAATTATACTATGATGGCCTTGATTACTTTCATTATATGATTTTAAGTTCATTATGTTAGTCGACTTGGTTATATCAACTCGAAAAGGAGTGTAGAAAAATTAACTTTAACCTGGAACTATTCAAATTGAGTGAATCTTCTATCAATAAATAAAGATATAAGCAGTGACTCCTAAAAAAAACAATATGTGAGCTGGCTGGAACACATAGTAGAAGTAAAACTTCAACTAAAAAATCATTTAAAAAAAATCATAAAAGATATTTTAAAAAATAAATGAAACGTAAAAGAGAGATTTCTATCTTCACTAACTTATATCTCCCTCTCAACTTCCGTTTGCCTAGCTCAATCACATTTTTCGTAACGCATTCAACAGCTTACATCCCAAGTTAAGCGTGCGTAATGAAGTTTTACTTTAAAAGCCAGGTACGCTTTAATCAAATACGTATTCGTCACATACTTTCCACCTGGTCAAGAACATCAGTCAGTCTTCTGCTCAATATCTCGCATACTTCCTCCATCCTATTTTTCATGACTCCTCTAAAATTCAACGTAACAAAGTGGCAAGACAAAATGGGCAAATAACTGATTAGACTCGCATTTATGAAGTAAAACTTCTTTACTCACGCTTGACTTGGGGAGTAAGCTGGTAAATGCGTGACGAGAGCGTTACGAAAAGTGTGATCGGGCGGAGCGAACGAAAGTTGAGAGGGAGATATAAGTTAGTGAAGATAGAAAGAGAGAGGGAGAGAGAGTTACATTTCGTATATATTTTAAAATATATTTTATGAAGCTTTTTTTTTTGCTAAAGATTCAGTCAAAAATGTAAAGTTATAAGGTTTTCTTGTGTGATCTGTGGTTTTTAAACTGTCACGGTCACTGACACGTGAAGTTGATTAAAAGCTAGCAAAATAAAACCACGATCCGAAAACGACCACAATTAAAGCGAAGTCCACACGGCCGAGTCAGGTTCCACACGAGGAAGTGACATTTCGGTCAGCACTAGTTGGGCTATATTTTAACTTCACTGTCATTGCACTGTACTGATTGTAGAGTAGTTAATTTTCAGAGACTAGCATTATTTAATGACATATGTAACTATTTGCAAGTAATGAAAAAGCAAGTACGGTGCAGACTTTCAGAGTATCAGATTTGAATATGCATGACTGTCAAAGAATGTATTCTTTGATCTGTCTCGTGGCATCGTGTCTTCAAAACTGCTGCATCAATTTCAATGCTGTTTGTTTTATTTATGAGCTTCCATTGAGATGTTTCCTAGCAATCTTTGATGAAAAACAGCTGAGTTGTTTTCAAGATATTGAAATTTTAGGATAGCTCGTGGATCACGGCCGCTTTTACAGCTAGGAGCTTCAAGTTTGAGCTAAGGGGAAGCAGCGACGGGCTTTTAGACTTTAAATTCGAATCTACAAGTCTGACTTATATAATTTCGTCTCTGCCCTGTCCCTACTCTACAGAGCACATAAGGTGTGGCCCACACTTGTCGCGCCGCCAGTACAAAATCGAAGGTCTACCCGTGACCTTAGCAATTCTAGATCATTGCTATTACATATCGATTTAGTTGTAATACATTTTGGAGTGTAATTAACTAGTTATGTTTATATTAAGCTTGGTATAAAATAGGTATAGGCACTTTGACTATGGAATGTCTTTTAAAAGACAAGATATTAAGATTGGAACGACGCGATTAGTTATACCTATTTGTATTTTAGATATAATTGTAGTGCTTCGTTGTAAATGTACCTAATAATCATAATAATTGAAGGGTTAACTACAAAAACAACTTAACTGACAATTTTTGAAATACTTTCTGGTTGGTATCACTGTGTTTGAACAGGCTATCGAATAGTATTCGAATACTATTCGATTGCACATTGCCAAAATTAAATTTAGATAATGTTATTTTTGTAAAAAAAACCCTTCGATCAGGACTCTGTTGTGTATAAATCGATACTACTATTCGATCCTATTCGATTCCCGTGCCCAGCAGTGGGACGATATGGGTTGTTGATGATGATCATTCGATCCTACTAATTTTTTAAAATATACGAGTGTGTGTAAGTTTGTATGTCTGTTGCACACTCAGCTCCGTAATGGCTAAATAGATTTTGATGACATTTGATGTATAAGGACATTATATCTAATTGGAGAAGAGAGAGAAAATTGTATAAATTTGTTAAAAATATTACCTATTATCATATTACTACAATCAGCCGATCGATTATTGTGTAAAGTCAAAATAGCAATAATAAAAAAAAACAAAATTGTTAGATTTTTATTAGTGAGCTTTTTTTTTAAATTTATTTACTAAACCCTATAATAATAACAAATGTTGGTTGATAAACATGTTAGTATAACGCGAACTTACCTCCAATTATTTCATAAATAACGCTTTTATGGAAGTCGTAAAACTTAATAAATAAATCGGAAAATCGAATCATCATTATTTTATGAGCTCACTTATATTAAAACATGTAAAGTAACTTACCTTTACTGTCGCAGTTCAACAGTGACCTTGCTACGATCTACACTTGACTTTTTGACTATGGACAGCAATAAACCACATTGTTCAAGTAAAGAAATAACAAAAATATTCGCATCAAAAGTAAAAATATGATTATTGTATACTCGTAATAGTGCCGTGCCAGTCAGCTTAAATAAAAGGAAGTCGAATGAAAAAAACTTCTTGGAGTATTTTAATTATTTAAGTAAAAATTTCGCCTTCATTTAAAAAATTATTTTTACTAAATAATCCAAGAACCATTCAATAAATACTAGCAATTTTGCGATCATCGTCATCATAATGATACTTTTTAATTTTGCGATAGTAGGTTTCATTTGTAAAAGATTTGTCTTTGCTAGATATTTAACCAACAAGCAGTATGCAAATATAACTGTTCCCATTTTGCAATACAATTTTTTCAGTGAAATTACTGGGCATAGTCATCATCATCATCCCATAACGTCCCACTGCTGGGCACGGGTCTCTCCTCAATTTCGTGAGGAGGATTAGGCCATAATCCACCACGGGGGCCCAGTCCGGATTGGTGAATAACATACCTACCTCCGAAATAATTCTCGGGTAGATATGTGGGTTTCCTCACGATGTTTTCCTTCACCGAAAAGCGAGTGATAATTACGTACATACGTTTTACAGAAACACATTGGTACGTGCCTGCACTGGAATTTGAACTCACGACCTTCTGAATGGAAGGCGGACGTTCTCTCACTAAGCTACCACCGCTATACATAGCATAGTACGTTATATATATATATACGAGGGTGAATCAAAAAATTCTTGGAATCAATATTAAAAAATGCAAAGATTTAAGTAATAATATTTTATTTTTCTACATAATCTCCCTCCAATGCAATGCATTTAGAATAACGCGTTTCTAACTTCCTTATACCTTGTGAAAAAAAATTATTTTCTTGACTCTCGAAAAAGTCCTCTACGGCAGCTATAACCGCGTCATTATCGTGAAATTTTGTTCCACGAATTTCCTCTTTTAATTTTGGAAATAAGTGAAAATCACTTGGGGCTAAGTCCGGAGAATATGGTGGGTGGTCAAGGAGATTGAAGCCAGCACAGCGGATTGCGTTGAGCGCAACTTCCGATCGATGAGCAGGAGCGTTATCTTGAAGGAACAACACGCCCAACGACAGTTTTCCACGACGTTTTTCTTTAATCGCTTCACGCACTTTCGGGATTAAATTTGCATAATAGGGTCCAGTAATCGTCTGGCCTTTTGGCATGTAATCAATAAAAAGGATTCCTTCACTATCCCAGAACACAGAGGCCATAACTTTGCCAGCGGTAGGAGCAACTCGAAATTTCTTAATGGATGGAGAGGATGGTCGTTTCCAAGACATGCTTTGTCTTTTAGTTTCAGGATCAAAATGGTGGACCCACGTTTCATCCATGGTGACAAGACGACGGCAAAAATTATCCGAATCACGCTGGAACATTTCGAGATTACGCTTGGAAATTTCCAAACGTCGCTTTTTGTTTTCGTCGGTTAACATTCGTGGCACCCATCTTGCAGACACTTTTTTGAACCCCAGTGAATCAATTAAAATGGATTGAACGCTACCAAAAGATATCTTTAGGATCTCAGCTATATGTTTTATAGTCATTCTTCTGTCTTCCAAAACCAGATTCTCAACCTTTTTGACATTTTCTTCTGTAACGGAGGTTGAAGGCCGCCCAGAACGCGGGTCATCTTTACAGCTTGATCTACCTCTTTTAAATTCAGCCACCCAGTACGCAACCGTAGAATAGGGTACAGCATCACCCCCTAATGTCTGCTGAATGTCCAAAAAAATTTCCTTCGAAGACATTTTTTTCAAACTGAGATATTTTATCACCGCACGTAACTCACTTTTATCCATAATTTTGACTTTTTAGCAACTCGTTGCACAAAAAAATTTATTACATGCGAACGAACTGACAAAAACAAGTGACAGTCTGCATAAATATAGTGTGATAGACACTCTTTAATTTGAATATCGAACTTGATCCAAAAAGGTTTCATATATATGCACTTCTAAGAACTTTTTGATTCACCCTCGTATATTTTTTTTTTTAACAATGTTTAGGACGACACAGCAGTTGTTGCAGCGTGGACAGGCGTCGCGCTAACCATCAAGTAAATATTCTGATCGCATCATTACACGCTATTATACAAAAAAGTATCAAGATTTTTCCACGTCATTCATGCTCTATCGGATATCCTTTGCTGCTAACTCATGTGACTGAACTACGAGGACCATGGTTCTTTATCACTAAGACACGAAACGACACATACTGGACCCAGAATGGAGGTTCCGTTCTTGATTCCATTTGGCATTAATCAGGGCGCGGTTACTAAGACCGCTTACTCACTTGCTACATCCGTAGGTCTGTCGCCCGCGGTATTTCCGCTCCATAGAATAGAATAGAATAGAAAACTATTGTACACCAGAAACAAAAATACAGAAAAATTACAATAGGTAAACAAGGGTAGTACAATGGGCGGTTTTATAACTTATTTGGCAAGCTTGCCGTGTGCTTTCATCCTATATTAAACCATGAATACAAATCAAGGGTGTAAAGGTTGGTTTATATTTGGTTGGTTGGTGGAATGAGCTGAAAATTAGCGTTGTGGTTTGACCGCAGCATTATGCTCGGGCCATTCCTGACACCACTACACAGGCTATCTGCGTACACTATTATCATTATATCATTATGTGTGTAATATTCTTGTCTTGTCTTTCTTTCTTTTATATCATGCTATTATTTAGTAGAGTGATTTAGTTAATCTAGAAAGGCGAATGATTTACTACACATAATCGTAATAAAGCGAGTAACCAGCCAAATTTTGTTAATACTACAATGTTTCAAGTATTTTGTGCACTGGGATGAACTGTTATGGTTGAAACTTTGCGTCATCCAGACTTTGAACGTCCAGAATGAGACGACGATGATAGTTCTTAAATATCTTATATCTTTAAATGAGCAATTCTTATATATATATATATATATATATATATATAATAATTGGAATCTCGGAATCGGCTCCAACTATTTTCATGAAATTTAGTATATAGGGGGTTTCGGGGGCGATAAATCGATCTAGCTAGGAATCATATTAGAAAATGAAATAAAAAAAAAAAAATACCGAGCTAAGCTCGGTCATCCAGTTACTGAATTAGTTAAACGCCTCTCGATAGGATTCTGTATCAGGCTTATAAAAATAAGTCGAGTACCTAAACCTCATAACTTTCACAGGCATAGCAATGAGGAAACGAAAACAATTGTCACTATTTACATAACACTTTATTTATTCGATATTTACACTCGGCCCACGTATCTCGATCGCAATCCGCCGCCATTTTGAAACCGGCGCGTGCGCCACTGTTTCATTTATCGATATTACGACACAGAACGCTATTAACATCTTAATTATTTTAAATTAGAACACTGTGAAATTATTTATTTGGTAGAGCAATTAATTTTGTTCCAATTAAAAAGTTAAGTGACTTAAATTATAATTTTGAAATGGCATCTGACATTTTCATTAAGTGTTACAATTTGTTCTGATGGAAATAATGTGAAGCTAAGCGGACACACCACACTGGAGAGGGCCGGCGCGTCGCCTAACGTCGCTTGATGTCTTTTTCATACATTTTCATCAAGGTGACAGCGACGCGCGGCGCTATCAAAATGAATCCCACTGACAGCACCGCGCGGCGCACCGCACGCCGCGTTGCATTGATCTGTTTTTCCTCTAACAAAATATTACAGATACGATTTAACACTCAGCTGAAGATGTAGTAGTGACGTGTACAGACAGAAAATCATATAGATTTGTGTGCGCGTCTTGACTGAGAGATCCAAAGCTTCCACACACTAAATCATTACGTATGTACACGTAACTAGTCATAGTCAAGCGAAACTTAATGACAAAGAAAAAAACGTACATAGAATAAAGATGTTTCATAGATTACAGTCATACAAAAACGGTACTAACGGCTCATAATATACAGTGTGGTTCTTTAAATATGGAAGGCATTGATCAATAAAGCACGCAATTGAAATACCAAAAAAATAACAATTGTTGTTCATTATGAAGACAGTACGACAGTGGAACGGTTCGAGCATAGTAAAGCAAAAAGATTTAAGTCTAAACTTAAGTGGTTGGTTTGTTCAAAAATATAATTCTATTAAATACATGTTTGGTTTAACGTGCGGGAATGGTCGACCGAACCTGTTTATTAATCAAAGTTCATCATCATTATCAATCCATATCGACCCAATGTAAAGTTACATTAATACGGCCTTACTTATAAACCTTTTAAAGTTAAGAACGTCATTTAAGTTCTGCGCAGTACAAAAAAGTAAATGCCGTTCTGGAGGCCTACCATGACGTCTTATAGCGATTCAGTTTAGGGCCTAAACTGAGCCGCGTCGCATAATTGTACCGTGACGTATTATTTTTTATGTTGCTGCCATTTTCAACCTAAACTGGATATAGGTTAGGTTGAAAATGGCTTATTAGCGACTCAATTTAGGTTGCTACCATTTTCAACCTTAACTGGAACCAGTTTAGGTTGAAAATAGCAGCAACATTAAAAATAAGACGTAACGGTACGATTATGCGACGCGGCTCAGTTTAGGTCCTGAACTGAATCGCTATAAGACGTCATGGTAGGCCTCCTGAACTCTGAGTGGCGTTTATAAATAGGGCCACGAGTCTATAATTTAATGGAAAAAACAAATATCCATAATTGAGTGCAAACGAAATTAAATTAAGAAAATTTAAAAACTAATTGTTAGTATAAAAGTTAAAGCCGAATAGAATAATTTCGTAAACATTTTACAAAATGACTAGTACTAAGATATACAATGAATCATATAAAAATAATCGTTCGTTCATTCACAAGTAGCCTAATGTACACTAACACTATGTATAATTTGTACAATATACACCGAGTTATATCATAAATAAATCATAATCTCTCAACACGACCAAGGAGTGGTTTCACTATAGTAATAGACACATTAAATTTTTGGTGACGTTATTTTTCAGCATCTATATTTTGGTAGTAGAGAAGTTACAGTCTAAAGATGGAAATAGTAATGAATAGGCGTTAACCGTCAAATAAACGATGTGATCTCATTGCCGCTTAGTTGTAGAAACTCATACAACATTTAGTAAGAAAACAGGCAGAAAAATGGCTGCATTGAGTGATCTTCAAGTTAAATTAAAATCTATACAAATTCAATACTATTAACCAGTGAAGTTGATCGAATAGGAACCCGTGTTGGGGTCGAAGTTCTGAGCTGGGTGTCCCGTGAATGGGTTGTAGTTCTGGTTCTGATAGTTTTGGGCCTGATAGTTCTGAGCCGGATATTGCTGCTGATAGTTCTGCTGAGCTTGAGGTTGAGGTTGGTAGGCTTGGTACGAGAACTGGGGCTGTTGGTGATATATCTGGCTCTGGGGCCTGTTTTCCTGAGGGAATTGCTGAGGCGTCTGGCTGAAGAGGTTGGTTTGCTGAGAGAAAAGGGGACCGGAACGGAACTGAGAGGTCTGAGTGGGTTGCTGGTACTGTTGAGCTGCTGGCTGGTACTGCTGTGGTGCTGGCTGGTACTGCTGAGCTGACTGGAACTGCTGAGCTGGTTGCGTGTATCTCTGGTACTGGGGCTCTGGCGCCTGGGTTGGCTGGGCTGGTTGGTGGAACTGCCTAAAGGTCGAGGCCGGCTGTCTGCCCTGAGCGCGGCTGTTGTACTTCGGGTCTTCGTAGATCTTCGGATCTTCTCGGTACTGGCCGTCGTCTTCTTGGCCGTCGGTCAGAGCGTTGGATGAGGTAGGGTCGTGAAGAGTCGGAGGTGGCACCATGATACCAGATCCTGGAATTAACAAAAGAATTCCTTAACCTCCATTTATCGGTACAAACGATGCAGTGGCGGTATCGCTACCGTTTTGTGAGAAATAGAAAATTCATTGAATTCGCCGTCACCATTGCTTGGGATTGTTTACACCTTTAATAAGAAAGAATTAGTTGATGTAACTCTCGCAGCTACGAATTAGATAACTAGTGTATTGTGTAATTGGAAGGGTCATACTTTCGCGGTAGGAATTTAGCTAATTTTGAGTCCAAACAGTTATTTTTCTCGGTGGCTTGAGATATTTTAATTGCCTTTTAGTGTCTAGTTTTGTAATAATTTAATTAAACATGTTATTGCTTATCAGCGCGTGAAGGCTATATTTTATAGTTACATAAGTAGGATTCGGAAAACTGTTACGAAATTAAAATTCCTAATTATCTGGATTTTTAATGTTCTACTTGAACTGAACTATAATTTGTTAGACGAAAAATAATGAGCATCTATTTTTGTTTGATTTTAGAGCAATAAATAACATATACATTTAATAGCTTTTCGTATCATACGAGGATTTAGGGCACATGAATGCTTTAATGGGCGACAAGCCAACTGCTGGGCAAAGGTCTCCCCCATCTCTTTCCACATGTCGCGATTGTTTGCCACATCGGACCAACTTGGTTCGTATGTATCAAGATCGTCACGCCAGCGTTTTCTTGGTTTTTTTTTTCATTTTTATTATGTTAATAAAAAATAAATAGACACAAATTAAATAAACTATCACAACATTACAGTTATCATAACTTAAGGCCAGATAAACGTTCAATTTGTTCGTAGTTAGGAGTGAGTTGCCACCGGCCATGGAACGGTTTCCCAACAGATGAGAACAAATAGATCAAACTCGTGTTATTTCCTAATGCCCACCGCTTGTAGGTACATGGTAATTAACAGTAATGGTGTAAAAAGTGGAGTAACGCAACCTAGATCGCTGATACTTGTTAAATGTTGCTTCTTTGGTGATTGGAAGTGGTCAGTGTCATCTAGACTGTAATGTGATTGAGATGGTATTACTTAATCAGGTTGTTTGGTCTTAATTATGACTATAAATTAATTTTATATTCTATTTAACTCAATTATTTAATCATTTTGTAGTTGTCATCGCGGATATTTGGTTTTAGTAAGCAAGCAATAGTAATTTTACTTCATAATGAACGAAAAATTGATAAAATACCCTTTTGTTTTTATTTTATTCCAAAGTGTATTAGAGTATGTATATACATAAAGGTACCTACATAAATTTATTAAATGCAATCATCCAAAAACGACAAACTTTTGGGAATACGGCCACCGCGACCATTTAACTTTTTTTGATAACCTCATGCAATAACACCAACAAGAAAAATTATAGCAAAAAAACGACAACGACGATTAAGAATAATTTGAATTTTGAATTTGAATGTTTATCATTTTGTACTGCCATACCTACCAACACAGCTGCCACAGTAATTGTTGTGGTTCTGTTCTGCTTACTGTATTATTATAGTGTAACTTCGTTAATACATTAACCAATTTCTAGCTAAACTTCCAACGAGGTAATAATTCATGTTTCAACCAACCTTGCGGCTCGAATCCCCTCTGGCTGCTAGCACCGTACGAGATCTCCCTGGACTTCCCGTTCTCGTCAACATAGCCGTACTTCCCGGCGACGTCACCGTTGGGGTACTTGGTTTCTATCTTGAAGGATCCGTCGGCAGCTTCGTAGCCATACGAGTAGGAACCATCATCGTTCTGCTTGTTGATCTGTTTGAGGATTGGCACAGGGGTCGTCGGCGGAGCGTGGGGTCCTTGCGCGTAGCAGGCCAAGAAGGCAGCAGTGAGGATCAGTGACTGGAAGAAGATAATTGAGGTTAGTAGTTGGTAGTTAGAGGCTTCTTCTGCGAGAGACTGCCTGGGGAAGTACCACATCTTTGCCAGATATTTATCCGCCAAGCAGTAATGTGTAAACATTAATGTGTTCCCGTTGGAAGGGAATTGTTTCCAACGAAATTACTGGGCAAATGAGACTTTAGAGCCGATGTCTCAGGGTGACGAGCGCAGTGCAGTGCCGCACAGGATTATGCAATGCAGTGTTCTGGGTGGCGCTGTGACTGTTATGAGCAGGCGTAGCGCTTACCATCACGTGAACGACTTGCTCGTCTCGTCACTCAGTCAAATAAAAGAAATCTCTTGTTCAAAGTGAACTCTTTTCTTATTTATATTTTGTCTTATCCGTGTTCTATACCTACGTTTTTGGTATCAATAGACTGATTTATCTTTTTATGAACAGCCAATATAAGCTTTCAGATCTCAATCAATTAATTAGAACCGCACGCTTAAACGCAGCGACCACTATAACTATCATTATCACTCAAATCTCTTACAGCCTCTTACGCGGGGCCGGTTGCACAAACCAAAACAATTACTTTAACAAGTGTGGGCAAGTGTGTCGCGACCTTGATCTTGCTGGAGCCGAACCGTAACGGAACGGTGCGTGTAGAGTGGGCCTTAAGTGTTAAGGGCTGTTGCACAGAGAGTTGAGTTTGTAGCACAATGTTATAGTGCTCTGAAAAGTTTAAAGCAAAAAGGTTTGATCAAGGGAGGACTTATTGCTGTGAAAGACAGATGGTCAACCTTTTGGGAGCTATTGTCAACCAGCTGTTTAAATATAGGTTCTAAGCATTTGAAACATTTGGTTTGAAGGGCATCGTTTCCAGCGAAATTACTGGGCATATGAAGCTTTAGAGCCGATGTGTCAGGGTGACGAGCGGAGAGCAGTGTCGCGCTGGATTATGCCATGAAGGGTTCTGGGTGGTGCTGCGACTGTTATAAGCAGGCGTAGCGCTCACTATCAGGTGAACAACTTGCTCGTCTCGTCATAAAAAGTCATAAAAAAAAACGATAGCATACATAAACAAAATGCAGCATACATAAACAAATGGTTTCTTATTTGTATATTTTTACTACACGCCCTTATTTCGAATGGTTACGTTGGGTTGAGGTTGTAACGTGATAAGTATTGCGTTACAGATATTGTTAGAGCTATTTAGAGCAAAAAGGCATGCTGCCATTTAGCACCAGAATTTTTTTGCTCAGAACGTATCGCAGATCTTGATTTAACCGACATTTATGTAGCATGGAATTTATAGATCAACATAAATATGACTAGCTTTTTGTACGCAATATAATTTTCATTTGCTGTTTTTAGAATTTGCGCTGCGGACTAATACGGTTTTAACTTTATGATATACGAAATAAATAGCATTTAAGGAAACCGGTAACTAACTTTTTGACTTTAAGTACAAATTTTAATTTGTATTAAGGTTACCTCTTGCGAGTTTATCATAATAATTAATCCATTTTAAACTTAAGAACGCTTAAAGTTTCTGCTGTTTTTTTACTTTTAGTCACGTGGAGATACCACCTTTAAGAACGAAGCGTAATTTTTTTTTATTTATTTATATAATTAGAACGGTTTAGACCAATTACATTAATTATTTACATATAATAGTAAAACACAGTACGCCATTTCACACAATCATTTTCTTCTCACAATAATCAAAACACTCCGACAAAATACTCTTCCATCCATCCGCAAACAAATCCCAGTCTGGATTGGCAGCCAGGAAAGCGTTGAGTGCGGAGAGGGAGCGCGGGATGGGCGACTTCTGTCGCGCTACGGTACGACACCATGGGACGGCAAAAAACCGGTGTTTTCTACTACATCGGTAGTTGTTAGGGACATGGTCATGCTTCTTCATTTTTAATTTGAATTTGCTTTCGTCTGTGTTTCAGTCTAAATTTAACACTGCTTTGTTCAAGTCGAGAGAGAATAGGTATCTCCTAAGTAGGCGTGTTTAACATTCGGCGACAGCGCCGCTTCCCATCAGGTGAGACTGTGGCCGAACGCGCACCTAGTACGTTACAAAAAAAAAATTTTGCTCATCTATGTTAGTTACTAGCATAAATACCGTGCTTTTATCTTACACGTTTTCGATTTTATAGGCGTACCTCTGATTCATAGTACCCTTGCAAAGGTTTTTCCTAACAAAGAATGAATAAGATTAATATAGAAATATATAGTTTTAATTCCGCCTAAGTTGTCTGATGAATGTATGATGTATGTACGTCAGGGTTGCTTCGGTCTTCAGATAAATTAAGGGTTGCGTAGGGATTAAGATTTTTAAACGGATAGATTTGTCATAGGGGTTAGGTCATCCAACAAAGTCCTATCATACATTCATCAGACAACTTAGGCGGAATTAAAACTATATATTTCTACATTATCTTATTGATTATGGATTTCCGCAAAATAATGCCTGATTCTATTAACTAACAAAGAGTGCTGCTAGCGGTGTCCAGTGAATGTCCCGGCCTTGGCTATACGGACTTTGCAAATACGTGGGTATTGACGTTGTGCTATACCTATTTAAGGTACCTAGGTATACAATAATACAGTGTGATCATGATAATTTTTACAATGAAAAGCCTAATGCCAAAGCATTAGCGAATAGATAATTGAAAGTCTCAAGTTCGAACTCATGCTCGATCACTATTTTAACATATATTTATTTTTACCTGAAAGTGTTCAAATCACAATGTTTTTCCCTCAGCCTTACAAAAAAATAATCAAGAAAAACACAAGTTTGCTTTTCCCTGCTCAACTCTTACGTGCCAGTAACGTTTACGCCTCATTATAAACCGATAGTGCTTACGACTTTATGTAATTTGCAACAAATTCATCAATGCTCAACATGGTCAAACTATATCGGTTATTGATATTTTATATTGGCTATTTCAGTGGATTTTGTGAACTTTACACAATGGCGCGGGTTGTTATGCGATTGTGTGTTGATAATTTGATTGTCCAATTGTTTTATTGGACAATCAAATCGATGGTGAACCAACTACCGTTTCGTACAGTTTATTGGCTATTGGCCAATTCTGTATATATATGTTGACTGAGAAACAAAACCAGCAAATCGTTCGCTTAACGGTAAGCGCTACGCCTGCCCATAACAGTTACAGTACCCACAACTTTGCATTGCATAACCTTACGCGGCACTGCACTGCGCTCGTCACCCTGCACTATGATTAATGAATGTACCTACTTTAATGAACTCTGTGATAAACATCAAGGGGCTGATGAACCTATCCTACTAGCATTTAGCAAATGCGATACTGATATTATAATTGGTAGAAAAATATAAGGAAATAAAAACGACAAATACCATAACTGAATAGCAAAAAATAATACATCAAAAATACAATACAATAACCTAATTAGCAAGTTAAAATAACAACAAACTTTACTTACAAATTGAAGTGAATCATTTAGGCATTGTCATAAAATAATATACATAAAACTTACAAGACTAATCTCATGTCAACGAAAAATATTAATAATAGGTAATAGTTATAACAACATACTAATAATACTTGTGGTATTAAAATGTATCACATTATGATAAAAAAAACAACATACAAAATCAATGCCGTGCCTATAACTCATGTCATTAACATTTCCTTAAATATGTTCAATAAAAACAATTGTTTTATATAACAGAATAATTATTTAACAGAAACCTGATTGTTTCGTGGCATTTTTTAATTGATAGCGATAAAGCAATTGGGCTGAATGTTCTCAATAATATCAAACCGACACGGAAACTAGAATAGCGAGTTGGAATTTGAGGTAGGTATCTAGACCATAGTAAAAAATATCTTAGTTAAAAAAGCGTATTATAAAATTAATGACTATATTAATGACACAGATGCATGGAGGCAACCTGCTCAAGCGTCTCCTGGCGACCATATTACTTAGTTTTAAAATAAAAATGTGATAAATAGACACTAAGAATTGAGAAGAAAAAAACCAACGAGTTTCTTGCCGATTCTTCTCGTTTGGATGTAATTCCGAAGACTTTTGACTTTGACTTTGATAATGTCTAGATTATATAGCTATGGCCTCGAGGTGAGACATTTTTTGATCAGGGTACGTAATTGAATGTATTAAACACTAGGAATATTTATGATTATTTATGATAACAACGATGACTTCTATTTTCCCATCATTAACCAACAGATCGCAATAAAACCAGACCAGTCTAAATTATAAGCCTACGTGATTTCACAAGTTTAAGCTCATTATAATTACAATACTAATATGCAAAGTAACGATTCAAATCAATTGGGCAAAATATGACCTTTCTGCCTATAAGAACCACAGATTACAAAACACACACTACCGGTAATGCAGAATGATCTTATTTAGAGGCGGTGCCAACCGCATTCCGGTGTTATGGAGCAATGCGAATGAAGTGCGTTGTCTGTATTGACAACTTTAATCGGAAAATATGGAGGTAATCATATTTATCATCATAATTACAGAACACATTTAGTACTACAAACAGAAAGAACACTTTCTACCTTTCTTTTCACTGCTTCCCCGAACCTCTACCCGCAATTCAGAGGGAACTTGGAAGGCCTTTAAATATTACACGCCCAAATGACAATTGACAAACGGATTAGTATAAACCTTCATACAAGCGGGTTGTCTTTTATTTTGGTCGCGTAGTATCTTTGAGTAACTTCACACGCATTTGGCGCGTGTACTCATTAAAATAATTTTAAAGTACCATATGTTAATCACCCTGCTAGGTACATGTATACATAACTATATTAATAAAACCGATCGACAGCTTTTTGCTGTTCATGACATTGCATTCCTAAAGCATCAATATGAATTAAGCTTTAAAGCTACTGGGGAAAGCTTGTTTTCCACTGACTGTGATCGGTAGAGCTTATTGGCTTACAAGGTCACGTTGATATAGTTACATCCTACTTCTATATTATTATCTTAAATGCGAAAGAGCGCATTTTCACCTAACATCAGATGAAATATCGGTCAAATGCGAACCTCTTGACAAATAGAAAAAAACAGGCAACCCTAATCTATATATATATATATATATATATATATATATATATATATATATATATAGATTAGATTATTTTATATATATATATAAATGTTATGTTGGTTTGTGTACGCTTCAAAAACTCAAAAAGTTCTGCACCGATCGAGCAGAAATTTTAGCATCATATATAATCCGCATCAAGGATTGTTTTTATCTATTTTTTTCATCAGTGACATGTCAGCGAATGTGCGAATGTGCCACAGCAAAGCGTGGCAGGGCACAGCTAGTAAAATTATAAAAGTGAAAGTAACTTTATCTGTCTCTCTGTATGTTTTTTTTTTTTTATGACTAATAACTAAACCGATCTTGATGAAATTTGGTACCGAGATAGTTTAAGCCCTGAGAAAGGACATAGTGTCATTTTTATCGCGATAAACTGTAGTCCACTTCGATGAAGTCGCAGGCAAAAGCTAGCTAACGAAATACTTATAATAATTTCTCAACTTAAATTGTAGATACAAGGCAATAGTTCCGCTGTATATAAACTATACTTACGGAATGCCAACGGTTATGCTCTCTTGAGGCGTGGTCGCTTGCGTTACTTTACTGGGTGAGGCTAACTTGGTTAAGTTACAGACAACATAGTATTTAATAGAAATTGCAATTAATTTTGAAACGCGACAAAAAATATGGTGAAGAAACCGTAATGTTCAAGAACGTTAAACGTTTCACCCACGGGGGCTATGCGGTTGATTATGGCCTATACTGGTAGTGCCGAAACTGGAGTTTTATGCGCCCAGTGCGTGCTTCTATAAATGCGCCCTTTTGGTTACCTGGTCTAGTCAGTTCTGCGCCCTGTGTCTAGGCACCGCTGCAAATACCGTTTTCTATTCCATACTGGAAACGTAAAAAGATTTTTGAATGATCGTACATTGAGCGACCGCCATCCTCTTCTTTTGTATTCATCCATTGTTGCTATTTTGATTGAAGCATTGTGTCGCAGTCCAGATATCCAAAGAGCTGGATATTCTTAGAATGTTTTTCTTCATTAATAAATAGGTTCACGTTTGACCACTATCTCACCAGATGTTAAGAGACAATGCGGTCTACGATGGTGCACGCTTACCTAGAAGCAACCTATTCACTCGTGACTTGAAGACACCCAGGTTGTAACTATCGGGAAACACAGACCCAGGCAAGGAGTTCTACTCCTTTGCGGTACGCACAATAAATGTGGATAATCGAATGTCAGGATTATTATTGATTAAACACCACTTGGGAAGTTGCACTAAGTCATCAATTTTACACATTTCAAACTTTCCTATACCATGAATCTAGTTTTTAATAGCTCAGACACACCTAGGTGGCATAAGTTCTGTCCTAGATATAGCAAGTTTGAAGTGACGAATTGGACAAGGAAGTGATTAAGTAATAAGATTGTTTACGTTTGAATGTAGATCATGTTATTTACTCGTGTTTATGAAACCGTGTCTCCGGCGCGTGTTTTGGTCTGCACATTACACAAAACATTGGAATTTTTAACAAGATAACTTGTTTGATACGTAAACATAAATGTAGAGATAAAATAGCTAGTACAAATGGAGGTCCTAAAAATAAAGCATTTTTAACAGTCAACCACCTATAGGAGAAGAGAGATGGGTGTAGGGGAGATGGGAAACGAGGGATTTGTATTGAATTTGTCATTTATATATGGCCTTCTGCACCCCGCGGTTTCAACTGAGTATTTTTACAAAGGAAAGAAAGTACTCTATATGTTAAGTTAGGTAAAAAACTATTTGTATTCCAAATTTCATTTGAATCGTTTTTTTTTTTTTTTTTTCAAATTTTAGTTTTTGCGTCAAAGAGTAACATCCATCCTCACAAACTTCCACATTTGTACTAAGTAGGATATTAAGATGTATCCTAAGATTTCGTCTTCTGATGGGACCTTTATCGTTCAAGAGCATTCGAATGTTCTGTTTTCTATTCAAGCCAAGCGGTGTCATTGATCGGCTGCCAAGCGAGGTCCATGGCTAGGTCGCTGTTTCCTTAATGGTCCAAGGTTTTGCTCTTACGTGATTTTTACATGTAAAAGGTTAAATTTTTAAAGTAGATATTTGATTAATTTATTTATGAGCGATTGGAGCCTCTAGCTTTATATTCATTAATATTATCGTAAAGCAATGAGAATGTTAAATGAATGATTTGTATGAGAAGAATGAATGAAAAGAGGATATGTAAAAAAAAAAAAAGTACTATCCTACTAATATTATAAATGTGAAAGTTTGTGAGGATGGATGGATGTTTGTTACTCTTTCACATAAAACTACTGAACGGATTTTGATGAAATTTGCCACACAGATAGTTTATTATCTGAATTAATATTTGCAGATGACGGCTTAAATTACGGAGTTGCTATCTAACAATCACAAGCATATGCATGTGCTTACATTATTTTTTTTCTAACTCGTTATGGGACCGCCGCCTTCTCGTTATATTTGAATTTTATAGAACCACTCAAAATTATAACAAATTAGTTGAATTATGTTATCTCAATCTGATAAAGTTAATCATAATCTAATAACAATGTGATTCCCTCTACTAATTAATGTTCATAACAAATTGGTCCGTGGGACCCTGTCACACTAACAATTACCGAACCACATTGAAAAATTAAGCAAGGGATGGTAATTTTAATTGCGAAGAGGTAGTAAAGAGCTAGCGGTCGACGCGTGAGAATTTGCGGTAATTTTATGAGAAAAAACTGGTTTAAAATACCGGCTGAGGTAATGTTATGAAATATAATTATCAATAGCAGAGCTGCCGTCATTAATCATGTCCATTAAATTAGATTCAGTTTACTCATGGCTGGTTTTTGTTACTAAATAACGAGACGAGCAAGCTGTTCTCCTGATGGTAAACGACACGTCAACTACAGTTTCAACCAGAAATTTCCATTAAAAATCTTGTGCGGCACTGCATCCTCACGCTGAGACGTCGGTTCTAAAGTCTCATATGCCCAGTAATGCCGCTGGAAATTATGCGCTACAAACCGGAACGCAGCATAATTTGCACACTACTGCTTGGTGGATGAATATCTGGCGGCGGTGTGGTTCTTCCTCAGGCGGACTCTTGCAGAAGAGGCCTACCACTACAGATTTAGTAACTCAGAGTTAACTTTCAAAATGTAGGATCGTTCTGTTGTTAAGCTATGATTCCTATTGTAAATTTCCCTTCTTAGAATATTAATTTGTTTATTTTATAATATAAACTTTGATTTTATTTAGAAGTTTTTTTTTACTACTATTTTCAATAAGGTGATGGTTCATTTATTAATTTATGAATTTAAAGGGGGCAAATGCGTAAATTTTACGTCTATTAAAAATATATTGTCATCACTGAAACAGGGAAAATGGCAAATGAAAACACGCCTGGCGTGCAAACCCGCACTTCTCTATTGACAATTTTAACACACCAGTTGTGTGCGCCCGCAGAGCTGATCGAGTTTAGCCACGACACAACACCAGTAAACAGTAAACACACACGCTGTGTGAAGATTCGCAAAAGGGCCAAAAAAAGTACAACGCTTCAGCATTGCTATGTACTGCTGATGAGCCGTAGCATCACGTAGCAAAGATGAGTTCGTAGCATCGATTTAGGACGCGCTACGAATCACGTAGCACGGTTACGCAATAGGAATTAGATTTGTAGCTAATCAGTAATCGTGTAGGCTTGCGTAGCCGATCGCTACGTAACCCAGATAGGTTGGTTGTCCCATGAGGCTATGTTGCCGCTGTCTTAGATGTTGCAATGCAATTATGTCATGGCGTGTTGGTGACAACTGACGTGCTATGGATTGATGAGTTTGATGCTACCTTTCAATTATGGTCTCATAATCTCATTATCAATTCAATTATAGAGTAGGTAAGTGAATTGTGATTGATTTTTGAAACTTGAATTTTGTTTGTATAAACTTTTTGATGATTATGTTCATGTTTTAATTACGGTTACTATCACATGGGGGTAAGCGGTAAATATAATAATACTTACTTAAGATTACATAAAAAATTGCTGAACACAAAATATTAAAAATGTAAATGTAAATACAAAATTGATAAAAAAAATTACTTATATCACTTTTTAATCTAAAACACTTACAACCCCGTTTTCTGTTTAGCTTAAGAATAATTAAAATTTTCTTACGAAAGCGCACATAACATTTAAAAAATGTAAGTGATTACTTTTTTAACTTCGTGTCATTTGTGCTAAAAACACCTAAAATTTAAAATAAACCACTAGAAAACACAACCAAACATTTCCTGCCAGTACTCACCTTCAAAACAAACATGGCGGTGTCCGAAAAAAAAACTAAACGTCAAATTTCCCGCGCACTAGTAACGGGCTCGGTTCACAGAGCACTTGTGAGCGCGGGCTGCGGCCGCATCTATTTATAATGTCGTTTATATTACAACAGAATAGCAGCCATATAGCTGGTATTTAATATTGTATGCGGGCCGGGGCCCTAGTGGTTTTGTAATGTTACACCCCTTCTTGTATTAGGTGGACAAACTTTACTGCAAGTGGACCGTACATGATTGAGGGAACAGTACTGAGTTATGTTTTTTTTTATTTAATATGATTGAGTTATGAGACGAGCAAGTCGTTCACCTGATGGTGAACGCTACGCCTTATACCTGCCTAAAACAGTAACAATGCCACCCAGATTCCATTGCACAATCCAGCGCGGCACTGCACTGCGCTCATCACCCTGAGACATCGGCTCTAAAGTCTCATATGCCCAGTAATTTCGCTGAAACCGCCCTTTAAACCGGAACACAGTAATCTATATATATTAAAATGTTATGTTGGTTTGTGTACGCTTCAAAAACTCAAAAAGTTCTGCACCGATCGAGCTGAAATTTTAGCTTGATATATAATCCGCATCAAGGATTGTTTTTATCTATTTTTTCATCAGTGACATATCAGCGAATGTGCGAATGTGCCACAGCGAAGCGTGGCAGGGTACAGCTAGTTTTATATATTTACAATAAACATTAACCCCCTTATTCATACAAAGTCATCGAACTTCACTTAGCCCTGCGCAGTACACAATTGTGTTGTACAATTTTATGTAACGTCTGACAACTTACAATGAATAAGGGGGTAAGTAAAATAAAAAGTCTAGCAGTGGTTTGATAGGTAATAGTGTCTTTTGAAAATTTCTATAAATTTATATAAATATGTCATTTTTTTTTATTGCAGAATAGACAAGCATTTGACCGCAGTCTCACCTGTTGGTAAGTGTCGACACGGTCGAGGATGGAGCATGCTTGCCTAGAAGATACCTATTCACTCTCGACTTGAAGACTTTCAGATTATAGTTTTCGGGAAACACAGACGCTGGCAAGGTGTTCCACTCCTTCACTGTTCGGATTATAAATGTGGACGCTTCGTGCGAATCGGAGGAATATCAACCATATACGGAATATGTGTCCATGCAGAATGACCATAAAATTATTGATGTAGAAAATACAAGTACCTTCATTATAAACCAGTGCGTATCGCTGCCCCTCGTCCGCCTCCGATCTAGATGCTTCCAGCAAGGCCAAGACCAACCTGTTTCGATTCTGGTGAATATAGTACGAGAGCTGCACTCTAGTTTTGTTACCTCATCTTATGAACGAAGCATTATTATCGTTATTGCAAATAAAAAACTGATATTCAAGGAAATAATTAACCTTAACTAAACATAATGCCTATGTTAATTTAATATAATAAATCCGATAGTTTGTGTGTTTGTCTTCTCTTCACATCGATATGGCTTAACGGGTTTGATGAAATTCAGTATACAGATACTTTAGGTCCTGGAATGGAACATAGGATACTTTTTATCCCGTAAAAATTAACGGTTCCCGTGGGAAATGAGTCTACGCGGGTGAAACCGCGGGGTGCTGCTAGTGTTTATATCAATCCTTAAAACCATATTAATTTCATAGTTAGCATTGTAAGTTAGCTGCGCTTTTCGGTTTCGCTTGCATTAACTGGTTATTCCACAAAATATTTCTATATTTTTGATGTAAAAAGTAACCTTTCTCTCCAGCCCTTAACATAAATTAATTTTTCAAAAAATCACATGAATCCAAAGAGAAGGACGTGACTTCGAAACCTAGTGCGGGTACGTACTAATGTGTTTCTGTAAAGGATAATGTACGTAATTATCACTTGCTTTTCGGTGAAGGAAAACTTTGTGAAGAAACCCACATACATACCCGAGAATTATTTCAGAGGTAGGTATGTTATCCACCAATCCGGACCGGGCCCCCGTAGTAGATTATGCCCTAACCCTCCCCATGAAAGTGAGAGGAGACCCGTGCTCAGCAGTGGGACGATATGGGTTGATAATGAGGATGACATAAATTCTTTGCAGCGTCAAGAAAGAAAGTCTAACAAACACTATCCCATTTTTAATAATTAGTAAAACTTGGATAATAATTATGTAGCAATAATAACATCTTATTTAAACAAAAAAGTATTTCTATTTACATAAATTACATTCTTGAAAAAATTACTGGCTTTGTCTATTAATAGAGCTTGTCTGATGTTTTGTCTGTCCAATCCGTCATACATGGACAAAAGAGCAAAGCCAAATACAGACGTTGTTCACGGCATTCGAGTCTAAATCCTCACTAAAGGACTGCCTTCATGGCACATTACTATAATAGCTTTTGATATAATACTTGAAGAAGGTTGGCCTTGAACTGGAGTGTACCAAAATACTTGTATTTAGCCATGGCAAACCAGAGTTCCAAGTTGACTATGGTTTAACGGATTCATTATGTGTGAAGAGCTGGTCATTGTACTGGAAGAAAACTCATTTAGTAAGCGGTTGGGGACCGGATAGGTAAGTGTAGCGTCCCGTGGTCCCTTGACTGTATCGTTTTTTCGTAGAGATGAAATTAATCTGGGAATAGTGAAACGCTCATTTATTTATTTATTGTTCCGTTTCCACATGTAAATTTTTTTTTAATTTGACTTAGAGACGAGACGAGCAAGTCCATTGTTAGGTCTTAAGATAATACAGTTTAGAATCTTGCAACATGGAATGCAATTTGCATGATTGTTGTTCGCCAGATATTCACCCGTCCAGCGGTAGTGTGCAAACATTACTGTGTTCCGGTTTGTAGAGCACTGTTTACAGCGAAGACTTTAGAGCCGATGTCTCAGGGTGACGAGCGTAGTGCAGTGCCGCGCAGGATTATGCAATGCAACTTTCTGGGTGGCACTGTGACTGTTATGGGAACGGGTAGCGCTTACCGTCAGGTGTAGGTCACATAATTTAACAAAAAATAATATACCAAAAGAAGACCTCAAGAGGGACCGAAACGAAAAATTAAAAAGTATTATTAAGATTTTAATTTTTTTTATTTTAGTAATTATATTGTCGTTACATGCGAATATATCAGAAAACGAATAGGGCACAAGACATACATGGCCATATACGTGTGTAGCATACGATTGAACACGTTGACTAGGTACTGAAAACACAGACAATTGTGTTTTTTATAACGTTACGCGAGTGCGGGAAAACACACCTGTTGTGTTAGCGCAGCGGCTGTGGCGAAACACAGACGTGTGTGCTCAACGCGGTGCGACTACAGTGCGGCTCACACGTACGGCACGCCAGTGCTGGAAAACATACACGGTGCGTGACGGTGCCTAAATGTAAAAACCGGTTCAGCAGTCAACGTGTTAAGCAGCGTCTATGTTCTGTGGAAGACACTTTCTTTAATGGCTATAAAGACCAACACGGGAACGATAGTTGTTAAAATGCAGGACTGTCTGTCTGAATGTACAATAGCTTAAACTGAATCACGACACTCTCATGGAATATTAAGGAGTGAGTAATGGTGCCAATGCATTGCTTTGCTTTGCCAAATTGTGTAACACCCATGAGTAAGTAGGGTGGCTTTGTATAAGGATAATTGATTTGACGGCCCCCGTGGCGTAAGTGGGTGATGAGCCGAATGCGAAACGTAGTGGGTTCGACTCCCGCACAGTGCAAAGATTTGTTTGAACCACAGGTAGTCTAAGTCTCGATGTTGTACGACTATGTCATAATTCCGGATTTTCTACATACATAATTATAATAACTGAGTAACGAGACGAGCAAGCCGACCTGATGGTAAGCGCTACGCCTGCCCATAACAGCTACGCGAAGGGTTAAAATTTTACAACATGTAAGATTTTACTATTTTCAAATTCCTTACCGCGCATATAAAATTAATATCTAGGTAGCATAAACATCGCTAGCTCCTAGACTATGTAGAGCAATGCTGTTCATAAGACTGGAAGCCACATTCCAGTGCTCGTTACCATCTTACGCACGGACGGAGACAGGGCAGCGCGTTGTATGTTTGTTTTGATTAGTTTTTGTTTGGAAAACGTGTGGCTTACATTATGTAATAAGTAATTTTGTTGAAAATTAAGATGTCTATCCATCTAGCTGTAATGTTATATAAGTGGGTTCAGGCTTCCTATCATTTCTACCTATTCATTTTAAATGTAATGTTACCATAATTTATTTAAATGTGATTATCATAACAGAAAGCTATGGTCATAGTCCTAGGTAGTACCTACCGTTCGAAGTCATAGTCATTGATAACCATATTTTTCAAGTGATATTTTATTGCATAGTATCAAGAATACTTAAGTACTTAAGTAGGTAGGTACTTATTGTTTAAATTAAAGTATGAAAGTTGTCACAAATTGAGATGTTTCATTGAATAGCTTACAGGTATACGCCCACCTGTCTCTTTTTTAAACAGTTGAGTAACGAGACGAGCAAGTCGTTTACCTGATGGTAAGCCCTACGCCTGCCCATAACAGTTCCAGTGCCACCCAGAACTTTGAATTGAATAATCTTGCGCGGCACCGCACTGCGCTCGTCACCCTGAGACATTGGCTCTAGAGTCACATATGCCCAATCATTTCTATTCCATGATGGTCGATTTTATTATTTTTTCTTTAAGACGTTCTCTTCGATATTTATAAGACTCGAGCCTTGCGTTATGCGACACGCATGTAATGTTTGAGTAATAATTCACTGAAAATTAAAAGTTGCGTTTTATGTTCTCAAGCTAAAGTCAACGGCATTGTAAAAAAATTAAAAGTTGAGTTCTTCCAAAGATGCAATGCTTTTGGTATGGCGCCTAGCCTATCTGCTGAAGTAATGTACGCAGTAGGTACCTACACAAATAATATTTATTGCATTTATAGGTCGTTCTTGGACGTCAGGGACTGTAGAATGTATAATTCGTTGATCGACAGACCCAATTAATAAATCGGAAAGGAATCTCGAGACCGATTAATATTTTGGTTGAAACATTTCTGAGTCATGGCTGAAATTCTGCCGATTCCAATGAGTCACCTGGACTCGTTTACTACCTACCAAGCTGCCTACTTACTTAATGGATTGAAGTAATGCGGAAACACTATCGCCGGCCTTGCTGCGGCTTCGTAAGAGAAAAAACATGTTGTCTGGATGGACTGACAAGAATAAGTCTTCGAGTTTTTTTGTCCATGGACATCCTGCCTCTTTGGTGTTTTTTTTTTTGCTATAGTTTTTTCATTTTAAGCTTGGTTAATCAACTTGAAAGTCTTCAATTTGCAGGGGCTTCTAAACGTGTAAGTACTTATTGTCGATCGCTTCACCACCCCGTTAAGAAACAAAAATAAAGTTAAGGATGTTTTTTTTTTATTTGCCTGAGTGAGGAGTCGTGTAAGTCGTTAACCTGATGGTGAGCGCTACGCCTACCCTTAACAGTTACCGTACCACCCAGAACTTTGCATTGTATAACCTTGCACTGTGCTCGTCACCCTGAAACATCGGCTATAAAGTCTCATACCCAGTAATATCGTTAGAAACAGTGCCCTTCAAACCGGAACACAGTTTAAACTTGTCTGATCATCGTTAATTTTTGATGTTGACTCGTAGCGGCTGAATACTGGTAGGATGCATCAATAACCTTTGGTTTCTATTATATATTCATAGCTGTCTTCTTAGAATTACCGTTATTTAGGTATATAAACTACTTCTGCCCTACTAAAGCTAGGGTACATGAAGTATACTGACGTAACACTTATCGACGTGAGTGTCTATGCGTAACAATCGCTGTTATGTGCAATTATGAACAGCGCAGGCGCATACAAATGTAGCCGGAGTGTCACGGCCGCGCCGCTAGGGTTGCCGCTGCTATCAACTGTTTCACTTTTAAACCAGGAGGCCTACCATGACGTCTTATAGCGATTCAGTTGAGGACCTAAACTGAGCCGCGTCGCATAATCGTACCGTGACGTCATATTTTATATGTTGCTGCCATTTTCAACCTAAACCAGATATAGTTTAGGTTGAAAATGGCTTATTAGGGACTCAATTTAGGTTCCTGCCATTTTCAACCTTAACTGGATCCAGTTTAGGTTGAAAATGGCACCAACATAAAAAATAAGACGTCACGGTACGAGTATGCGACGCGGTTCAGTTTAGGTCTTCAATTGAATCGCTGTAAGAGGTCATGGTATGCCTCCAGTTAGCGTAAATAGCTTGGATTTGTTTTCAAATCACGGCATGTCCTTTCTCGTCAACCTTTGCATCCTTGCTGGTTAAATTATAGGTTGTTACGCCAAGTAATGCAACCTATAGTACATACTATCCTATATACTAGGTAGGATATGTTTGTGTGTGTGTGTGTTTGTTACTACTCAGCGCTAAACAAATTTTGATGCAATTTGATTGCTATTTACAACACATATATTTTTAATTATTTCTCGTTTTGTAGTATATTATTATGGTGTCAATAATGAATGTTTGTATTGTATTTTAGTTAGATACTGGAGTAGCACAGGACCATCATTTTACCATAGTAAATGCGGGTGAAGCCGCGGGCCGTAGCTAATATTTCCTAAAATCAAGATAATTATTTATTTATTTATTATTTATTTATTAACAAAATAGTTGATACGGTATAACCATTTACATCAATTAGCAGGTATAATTACAATGGCAAACTAAAATCATAATCCAAAGAAAAATAAAAATCAAATAAGTGAAAAATACAAAATAAAAATAGAAACCAATAAATTATAAATAGAAACAACTAGCATGCATTCATCTCACAGTACTTCAGACATTCTGTCAAAATCACCTGCCATTGGTCCTCAAACACTACTTGGAAGTTCATGGTCATCACATTTGGGTAAAAAGTGTTGCGCCGTCAAAACTTGCCAAACTTTACGTGCTCCCGTGCATGTTACAGGACAGCCGAGATCGACAACCCTGCTCAGGGTGAAAATAGACGCCTGCATAATATCAATTTCGTGGCCGCGTCCTATATTTTCATAACAGTAGCATAAGTGGTGTCGCGGAACTGTGTCGAAAGTACATTGATCACCGTTCATTATCGATTTTTCAGACGATGCCGTATAAGGACGCATTTTAAGTGTTATTACTGTGGAATGTGACGAAGAGAATGCTTAAGGCGTTTTTAACAAAGTTTTCCTAGTAAGCAAATAAAGGTTTTGCTTTATGTTTGTGCAAAATATGTGTGCATGTGTGCATATAATTATATTCATTAGACCCAATCTAACTAATCACAAAACAAAAGCTTTTATTGAAAAAGAATAGCGAATTTCGAATATTTTTTAATAAATATGATTGACCTTGATTTGCCGCTGATGACGTCGGCATTGGCATTATATTAAAATTTACCCACGCGGCAAGCATGCCTTACTCACTCTAATAAACTTATCTGTCATATCATTTAACCACAGATGAATTAATCTAATTTTATTTTTTATTTAGGCAACGCACTAAATGGCATTTCATCCAAAATGGCCTAGCCAATAAAAACAAATGATCTCAATAAAAGAAACTTTATTAATAGCTAAACTGAGAAAAATATATATACTAAAATACACAAACAATGGCATCTATACGTTTACAACTAGCTTACGTTACATTGCGAAAGGAAAGTTTACAAACAAACCGACAGAACACTTAGTTTTATATTTATATCGAACACGAGACTACATCGACACTCCTACAGCCAATTCTCACAACGAACAGATGCTGTTAGGACTTGAGACATGAACACAACGTTAGTAACAAAAATAATTAATCTAAGTTTTTCTTGGCTCCTTATTCCTATTTAGGCCAAAAAACTACCATTGCTATTCAGCATGGCCATGCAGCCAGCAGTCTGGGTACTTTCTCTCCACCAAAACGTATTTTACATTATTAGGTTTTTATTTAATAAATACCAATGTTTTTAAGATTTTTTCTGATTCTTTTTGAAGTGCTTGGGCACGCTGATTCGAAGATTTTAGAATGAATTCTTGTCAGTGGAGAAGACATGACATGTTTTTCATTTATTTATCTTCGCACGATTCATTCATTTAGCAAGTGTCAATTTATATTTGTTAAACAGTCAAAATGTCGCCAGGTAGGTGGTAATCAGTAGGAACTCCAGTCAATTCATAGTCAATGGAAAATGTTACAATTTCATATCGTTCATTTGCTATAAGAACTAGATATGGTATTTTTTTAAACTCAAATATTCAAGAGATAACACGATCTTGCCGCAAATGAGCGATATTAGTATTTTGTTTTTGGAATTGAAGTTTTTAATAATTACAAAGCTACGGTAAGTAAGTAGGTAGGTACTTATTCAAAATCTGTTCTAGATGTCCAGTTAAAATAAAATAACAATACGTCATCAAGTCCAAAACACAAACCAGAACGATCACTTAAAACATAACAACAATCTCTTTGCACGCTTTTTTAACACGATTAATTATACAATTTATTTACAATTTTATTCATTCTTTCCAAAAATATCTTTTAAATTCTATAATTTCACTTCCCGTACGCCGCTGTGTAAACAATAAACATACTTCTACGAATATAATAATTATAGTAATTACAGTAAAATAGTTACTTTTTTTACTATGGATCGAAAAGCTTTTGGTATTGTCCAAGGCCGTTGACAATTTAGAATTCTTATACAATCCTACTTCCTACTAAGCAATATGAAATTTAGTGACAATGGATGGATGGATATTTGTTATTTTATCACGCAAAAACGACTGAACGGATTTGATTGAAATGTGAATAGTTTATTACCCGGATTACCTACCACATAGTATATACTTTTTGTCTCGTAAAGCCGCGGGTGAAACCTCCATTATCCCCTCCGGCATGCGCAGGATATTCCAGATAAAAGCCCATTACTACCAATGTGGACCGCACACTTTTTAAAAACCTAAATATTATTAATCCATTATGGAGTCTAGGAAAAGAAAAAAATATAATTGACCTCGATTACAGACACTTTTAAATTTAAATGTTTCTGAGTCATAAGTTAATCATGTAAAATACTGACACTATTAAATTTATGTAATCGGTTACTTAATTTCTTTTTTTATTTAGTTTTTATTTACCTTGGATAACAACATTAACTTTTTAATCCAAGTTAGAATTGTACTGAATTGAAAAGATTAAATAAAAACATGGAATTCAATATTCAAATTATAACTGTGATTCTGTTAAAAAATAATAAATAATGTGATTACTTTTATTTTACAATTTAGTACAATTCAATATTAAAAATATCAAGAATACAGTTGCATACAATGTTAAATATATAATATACTTTTTTAAATAATCTTAGTATATTTGAGTCCACAAAACACACACTTGTAAACATATCAACAGTATTATAATTTCACTATAACATTAAGATTTAAGATTGAGGAAGTATGCGAGATGATGAGTAAAAGACTGATTGATGTTCTTTGTGTGAATGAGAACAAGCGGAAAGGATGTGACGCCACCACGCATGGACCCTACACAGACAATTGGTCTGGAGTTCCAGAAACCAGTAGAGGGTGTCAGGTAGTTGGTGTATTGCTTTCCGCTGGGATTGTAGCATGTGGAAAGATGTGGTCTCTGCCTGTCCCAACGGGAGAAAAGTGTGACTGTATATCCCATTCGTCTCCGTAAAGGCTGAACGGATTTTGATGACATTAGATCATTAAGATTCATACTTTTGGGCCGAGGATACGGGTGACGCTACCAGCGCAGTGGGGCGCAGTTACGAAGTAATATTTTTACAAATTTGTGTTCTGTGTCCGTCATCGCAATCCACTTTGACCCTTATTACATTGTACACTAAGTTATATAGCTATTTAAAATAAATAAGGCATGCACAACTCTCGATTAGGCACTATGAAATAGTTAAATATTGACATTTGAAAATAATATGCGGTATATAAATACACTTTTACATTGTAAAATTAAATAAGGCAATCTTTACTTTCGTACATTGTTAAAAAGGCACTGATTATTTCAATGTAAGTTATGTCAAACAGCTTAATTATTATAATATTTTGTTTGTAAATACAATTAATATTTAAATATCAATATTTTTAATCTAAAAACGAGTAAGATTATCCGTGCATGTGGTGGGCACCACGAACAAAAGAAAAGAGTACTGCAGCCGCCATTTTGTTTTATTCGCTTACAAAACAAAATGGCGCCTTTATACTTCTTTCTACAATCATAATCAATCCAAAATACTATTTAAAATATATCTACTCGTATTTATATAACCGCGTTTAATTAAGTTATTTTATCTGGCCACATGCACGAATAATTTTACCATATTTTTACTGTATTTCTACTTCGTTTGTTTGGGTATTGTTGTCTTTGTCTTTTGTCCCTGTGTTTTTTTAAATTACAATTTTTTTTAAGTCAGTTGTACCTTTAAGTGCCACCAACATAACTGAGAAGTTGAACGGAGCCCCACTACCGCAAAATTAGCCAACGAGTTTTTTGGTGGTTCATCTAGAGTCGGTGTATTCAGAATCCGGTGGTAGTCAGTGAACTTTGACTTTGCCGGAACAAACACTGACCGCAAAATTGTGTTTCTTTTAAATGAAGATGTGACTTCATTAGTTCCTATTTATTGACACCTCTAGACATTGGCGGCACTATATGTACTAGCAGGGGCGTTTTATATACTTATACTGTATATACTAGCTCGTTCAATTTTAAAAAACTTCGAAATCAGAGTCCCAATACAAATTAAGGACGGTTCACACCACAATATTTATATAGGCACATTTGAATAGGCAACTATTAATTGTTATCATTATTATAGGTAGGTATACATAATGTACAATTATCATACAAAGTGTATGCTTTAAAGTATACGGTCAATGTTTTCACATAATATGAGCTAAAATAAGCTACATAATAATACAGCGGTCCAGTTGCACTACATGGTTTAAAGCTAGCCACACATGCCTGTCAGATTTCTTTGAACGTCTAACATACATCTGACATCTTCATTTTTGGCCGTGTGCGGCAGCCTTAACTGCAACTTTGCTGGATACGTTTACAACTGCTGTAAGCATTTTGGGCCAACCATATGCAGATAATCTATTTATCAACACTAGGTTGTGTTTTGCTACAAGTATAGAAAGCTATAAGTCCACGTATGAACTTGCAGATTTAGGGTTTGCTTAAACTTGCTTGCATCGCTACTTTTCGTAGCTCGAACCAACCAACCAGCCATTATAATAATAGCAAATGTGCTGCCCTATGCTTTGCCTAATTTCTACTAAATAATTTTATATAAAGCTATTTGTTGCGTAATAAAATTAGGCCTGGCATTTTAGGCTACCTATCACTTAAAACTTTGACTGCTGAGCCGATTTTCTTGTCTAGCCACGGTTACGGATCTGCACACACCATTGTGTTTTCCCGTACCGCTAACACAACAGGTGTGTTTTCAGCAGTGACCGTGTTAAATATTATATTCTCTTAGATGCTTCTATTATGTAGGTATTGAAAAAGTATCTACTTAAAGTTAAGTATAGTAAATGGAATCCATACTAAATTGGCCACTTGTCACCACTTGTTCACTTGTTTTCTTCACTAAACCGTCCAAGAAGCTTTCGAGCCGTGACATAATTATGTAGCAAATAGACAACCTGACCAATCTATCTTGTGGACCATACTTGAATTAATAAAAACCTTGGGAAGTTTTCTGTTTCACTCACTCTCGTGTACGCTGTATAACCAGATGTGAATAGGAGAGCTGTTAGACAGATATTGCCTTTAATTTTCCTTCTATGTATAGCTTAGTTATAGTTATCTGTTAAAATGTTACGAGGCTACAATATTCCATAATTAATAGCTAATAACATGGTATGAATTGCACAGTTTCGGATAAGCTTTAACACTTGTTATAAGGAACTTATTTATTATTATAAGCATAGATTTTGAGATCAATTCTACACTTGGCGCGTAGTGACATCATTTGATTCAATTATAGATTTGGTTACATTTGATTTGATTTCGTGGGTTTACATTTTAACCGCTGTATGGGTCTTCGCAGACAAGGCGTTCAGGTGTTCAAGCGTTCAGGATTTCTGAACACGCGTTCTGTTTGGGTGAACCCTATTAAAATCACCCGCATGTTTTCTAATTTTTTTTTAATGATTTCGTAAATGCCTATGAATTATCCCCGCTGGGTCTGCATTACGACCTCCCTTCAAATCAATGTTCAAGGCCATATTAAGTCACTCTTTGCGTCAATTTGTTACGTTACTCATAAAATCCACATACACTTTTATCTCCAAGATGGCACATTTAACTAGTTTATTTTTTTTAATAACTTTAATATGTGTGTTGAGTATGTGTTAAATATTTTCGGCATACATATTGGCGTAATTACTTAGATTATTACATAACACATATCCCTTAGGACTAATACACAGTATTACTATGGCATATTATGAAACTTTACGTTTTAAAAGTCGTTTTCTTTTTAGTTTAAACATAATTATGTTTGTATAGAGTTTACATATCTTTTGTACAGTTTTTGAGATTGTTTCAACGTTATAAGCCACACAACTATGTTTCACTTATCATAATACAATTCAAAATAATAAAATTGCATTCTCCTACATGCTAATTTGAATATAATCTTAATTATATGCAATCTTAGTCAAAATATCTTTAAAACTATGCAATATAATATCATAAAAATATTAAAAAAAAAAACATTGTTCTGGCTACAGTAAATTTAGAAATGTGATTGTTATTACAAAATAATACAAATATAATCTACAGTTTCGAAAAGCTCAGTTTACATCAATTAATATCCTTTACCTTGTCATAAACATTTACGAGTATATTTATATACTTAATTATGTCTTTATCATAATTATACCTATAAAAGACCTTTATCTAAAGTTTTTGTTACTTGGACACTTATTTTGAGCTGCATTTAGAAAAACAATGCCGATGTTAGATATTCGAAAAAACAAATACTATTTTGACAGTAAAAAGTATCCATTCATCAAGAGGGATAAGTATAGAGGTGAAGCTTTGCCAAGCAAGCCTTTGCTTAAAAAAACTGTATAGAAAGTATTTCAAAACAAATAAGGGATGTTGTAATTATGTCAGTTGAATAAAACTTAAGTTACAAAGTAAAAAAAAAATGCACGGAAATTTTGACGAGACCGAAATATACATTACCGGATTTTCGAAAAGAACGGTGGGGCATGAAGAGTGTGCAATCGCGGCTAAGAAACCGAGGATATGGCATTGTGAGGGGATCCCATCTGAGTCAACACCTTGTCGAGCCACTGCAGCGGCCCGTGCAGATGGATCTCTATCCAACACGGCGTCGACGTCACATCCTGCCTGTGGTACTCCGCACCCCAACCCTTCACGAAAGACATCCGAATCGTACACATCTTGGTCAGCTCGTAGACAGCTTCAAACCCGTGGTTCACGCTCTGAGACAGCAGCTGTGCGAATTCCCGGTTGTTAAAAATCTTCAAGGAACAACCGGGAGGGATTTTACAGACAGTAGACGGATGGAAGCCGTGGTGATGGTTGCAGTTGCGACTCTGGACGAATATCGCTGCATCAGACAAACACTCCGCGTACACTTCGCCACCTACATAGTACAAGTGGACACCTTTCCCTATGTGACGCCTTGTGTTTTCTATCGTTGAGTTTCTATTTACGTTGCTGAGCTGTCCCAAACAGAACCTGTCGCTGTTATTCGAGGGATCCGTGAAGCCGTCGACGACGACAGAATGAGAGTTGCAGTGGAACACTTCACCCACCCTGCAGTTGAGTTCGTAATAGGCTACCGATGCCCAGTACAGAGGTTCTTGGTATGACACCGGGGCGACCTCCCCCGGAGGTTCCGAATCGTCCGACGGAGGTGAGTACGCGGGAGGTGGAGTATCAGGCAGTTCGGAACTAGCTGAAGGTGGGAACCCTGAGCCGGAGTAAGATACATTGTGGGGCATAGATGGTTCAGGGGTCCGTTGGAACTGTAGTAACGAATGTCCCGGAGCGAACTCCGAATGTCTTGGCACTAGAACTGGTGGAAGGACGGGGCTCTCGACTCGTTTGTAGTGGTATGGGTTGATGCAGACCTCTTTCTGCTTGGCGCTGAAGGGGTACTGGCATAGCTCGAGGGGTTTGAGCTCGTGGTGGCTCTGGAGGTCAGGCCACCGCCAAACTCGACAGTAGATCACGTGGGGGAGACCTTTACGGTGGGACACCTGGAATGATTTACAGATAGTATCAAAGATTCTTCTCATGACTAAAATGTATTCTTTTGATAAGATCATCATGTTGTTTAGTTAAAGCAAGAGAGTAAGAGAAGCCAGGGTGGATTGTTGGCCCATACTGATATTGTAAATGTTTCTTTGTAGGAGATAATCTCTGGAACTACTGAACCGATTATGAATATTATTTCACTAAAGGGAAGCTACATCAGCCCTAAGTGCTTCCGGCTATGTTTTATCCCAGGAAAATGCAGAGGTCCTGTAGAAATATGGTGCAGCTAGCTAGTGGCCAGTGGCTAGTTATGCTTACTTGTAATCTGCCGTCGAGAGACCTCGGTATGGTGACACACTTGGAGGGAGTCCCGGGGCAGGATAGCGCACGCTCTAGCTCCTCGATGGCTCCCTTCCGCTTCTTCAACTTCTTTACGAGACTGTCCACTGCTTTCTCTGCCCATTTCTCTTCTTCATCACCCTGGAAAAGGTGTAAGATATTTCATTATAGTTGAGTATTATGCAGCTGTTCAGTGAATCGTTAATCTCTATCCCATCCTAATAATTAGACAAGTGATTAAGAGAATTGGTCCTTCTGAGACTCATATGACATTTTGAGAACTGAGCACTTTATACCTAAACCATGTGGAACTTGTTTGCTACAAGTATGTAATAAACATAACCCTCGAGTCGTTGAGTAAAAAAGTTATTGACATATATATCTAGTCAATAAGCAATAAAGAATTGAAAAACAAACATTTATTGGACTCACAAAAAATAATAACAACAAAACAAGAAATAAGGAAACTAGAATAGAATAAATAAATTGATATTCAAATGATCAGGCGGATGTTGTTTATTCTAGGAACCAAATTTTGGTAGGTTAGTTAGATCATAAAAGCTTCAAAGAACTAGATGATCTAAGATTGAACAACAATAAACTGAAGTAAAAATACATTAGTAACGGTAAATAATGTCATTGTGAGTCATTGTTTTCTGTAAAGTGGTGAGTGGATGGTGTATGAGTCACCATTATTGATATTGCACCCTTTACCTGTAACTATTAGGGAGAATAAGCTACTGACATTAAAATCTTTAAGTGCATGCGGGCGTTCATGCCTGAGTACGTGCGTGTGCGTATCGACTGCAAACCTTTGCGTTGCGGGTTCAATCCCCGCACAGGGCAAAGATTTGTCTACCATAGCTATTTGTAGCCTAGATGTTTGTGGGACCATGGTCTTTGGTCTTGGCTTTGGTACATATAGAGAATTCTAGTTAGGGGTAGTACTATTATTTTTCTGTATTAGGGGTCATCTAGTAAGTGCTCGTGACATGTAATTCATTTTTAATTTACAGGGGAAGCAGGTCTTTGTCATGGTGTTACATTTTTTTTATAATGTTACTGCAAGTGAAAATACACGTGGCGTGCGAACCCACACTGCTGTATTGACAATTTTATCACAACAGTTGTGTGCGCCCGCACAGCTGATTGAATTTAGTTACGACACAACACCAGTAAGTAAACACACACATGGCATGAATATTTGCAAAAGTGCCAAAAAAATAAACCGGTTCAGCAGTCAACGTGTAAATTTTTCCATTACGAAAAACTTGCATTATTTTAACAACTTGTGTGTATTTATGATAATTCTTAGTTATACACAAATCACAATAAACTTCAAACAAATTTAAAGCTTGTTTTATCGATATAATTACTGATACTTAAAGTACCAATGAGACCTTGCATGCTCTGTACAAGTGGCTTGATTCTAGATTCAGCTTTTGCCTTAGCTACCATAAGGTACTTGATTTCCGTCCGAAATCTACAAAACACTGTGTTTTTTTTTTCTTGACTAATATTATTGTGAGCAAACCCACATACCTATCCGAGAATTATTTAAGACATAGGTATGTTATCCACCAATCCAGACCGGGCCCCTATGGTGGATTATGGCCTAACCCTCTTTACAAAAGTGCGGAGAGACCTGTGCTCAGCAGTGAAACCATATGGGTTGTTGACGATGAGATGATGATGATGATGATGATGATGATGATGATGATGATGATAATTATATAATTATTGATTTATTGTGTGATTGTAACTTGTTTGTTTCTTTAGAGTTATAATTGTGTGGTATTGTCAATATTGTAGAAAACAGGTCCACGACTTATGAAAAGTAAGAATCTCAAATTCTATACATATCTGTAATCTCAAATTACGATGAACATAGCTTCGTGATTATTGGAGCTATCCCGGGATAAATCAGGAATCTCAAAGCATATCTAGGTAGATAGTTATAAATGGACTGGAATAGATGGTTGGAAAGGTTGTCTGGAAGAAATCGCTTTCAGCAATAAGACCGCCAATTGTTTACCTATTGTAATTTTTCTGTACTGTGTTTATTTTTGTTTCTGGTGTAGGTACAATAAAGAGTTTTATATTCTACTAAAAAAAAGTGAGGAAAGACCCGTGCCCAGCAGTGGGACGTTATGGGTTGATGATGATGATATTCTACTAGCTGCGCCCCGCGGTTTTACCCGCGTAGTTCCTGTTCCCGCGGGAATATGGAGATAAAATATAGCCTATGTCCTTTCTCAGGCTAGACTATCTCTGTACCAAATTTCATTTCAATCGGTTCAGTAGTTTAGGCGTGAAAGAGCAACAGACAGACAGAGTTACTTTCGCATTTATAATATAAGTAAGGATTCTATACCTTCTAATAAAAAGAAACAGAAAAGTTACATTATCCTCATAGACTAAACATAGCTTGTATCTGTCCACACATACAGCACGCACACAGTGACAATTATTTAGGTACCTGTCATAAATAAAAACCACCACTAGTAAAATTAAAAAATTTAAGTGGTCATCTTTTGAGCATTCAGTGATAAGTATCTACTGCTCATTGCATTTGTAAAACCTTTTAGTGGTAGGCCTCTTCTGCAAGAGACCGCCCAGGGAAGTACCACATCTTTGTCAGATATTCATGCACCATGCAGTTGTGTGAAAGCTATACTGTTTCCAGCAAAATTCTTCAGGATAATGAGACTTGACAACCAATGTCTCAGGGTGTCCTGCAAAATTATACAATGCAAAGTTCTGGCTGGTGGTTTGCTATTGGGCAGGCGTAGTGCTTACCATCAGCGAAAGACTTGCTTGTCTCATTACTCAAATTAAAAAAAATTTAAACCTGATTTTAAGTGTGCGCGAGTTAATATTGGTACATTATTAATTTCGATTATTTCTAGATACATAATCTACAGATATAATACATACTCAAGTATAGACCTTATCTCATGAATGAAAGCTCACAGCTAGTGCTTAGACCAACAAATTAACTGCAAACGCACACTGCTGCACCCTGTCTAGCATATTAAACCGCTAATTAGTGCAAAATACCACTATTCGCGCGACAGAGACTACTTTCATGAATAAACATAAGATGTGAATACATCACATATCAATTTCCACATCTAACAACTACCATACCTGTTTCCAACCCAGCAGTTTCTTGACAGCGGGACTTGTGAATGAGAACAGGCTATTCAGGCTCGACATAGGCCCGCTGCTCGAGGATTCCCCATCGTCCGTGTCCATGGTTACCAGTGCTAAATGCGTGAGTCACTGAAGTCCCGGGAAGGCGCGCCCCGCCTCAATTACTCCACGGAAACACTCAAACTGCCATCGATCACAGCCCCACGGTCACTTGGTATTCCCCACAACGTCTAGGAGCCAATTACGAACACTACAAAACAGCGTTTAGCGTGACAAGCATCGTCTGAATAATGATTTACGACACCATGAAACAATGATGTTTCGAATACATTAGATCATTTTAAGGATATTTGGCTCTGCTTTTGGTTATTGGGTGGAATATCACGCTTTACAAAGTAAAGTACAGAAAAGTGTCGAAACAAAAAAATAACACTCATGAAGCATCACAGAACTGTTCAAGCGACATTTTGCAGACCACAGATTAAAAATTTAAGAATGCTAATGAATGAAGCAAAGAATGTAAAATAAACAGAAAGATTATAGCACAGATAGGATATTACAAATTTGTAAAAATTTAGTGAGATAAAAGTCAAATAAAATTATAAAGCTTGTACATGTACACGGTTTTAGGCAATAAATTTTTATTCTATTCTATTCTATTCTATATTTCGTTGTAGTTCAATAATTTTACACTATCAATAAAAAAATCTTTTATATTACTGTATTTAAGTTCTCACGTAGTTCCCGTACCTGTGCGAATTCGGGGATAGAATATAGCTTAAATTACTCACCGATAATGTAGATTTCCATAGGTGAAAGAATTTTTAAAATCGGTGCAGTGGTTAGACGAAACCTTACTTATTTCTGTACAAACTTTCATCACCTATTTTTATTTTACCCCGATAGAAAGGAGTTGCCTTACAGAAAAATTAAATCGCACCAAACAGAACGAGATAGAAATATAAACCGGTGAGAAAGAGAATAATGCTTTTAATATTTTATTGACAAGGAGTCTCCACAAATTTGGAACAACGCACGGTTTGACGAGAATTTTCTCGAACTCGAATTTGAAGTGTCATTTTCTTCTGGATTTCTGTCGATTGCTTTGCTCGTTCTGCGAACACTAGTGAGAAAAATAGCTAAACGAAGTGTTTATCAGTGCATCTAAGTTTAAGTACGTGATATAATTATAGTGATCTCTATCAAGGAATTATGGAGAAGGTAAGAGGTTATACCGACGCTAAATCGAGGGGTTGCTGATTCTGGTGTCTGAACATGCTTTGTTTGAATGACGAATACGATTTTAGGTGAACCAGCTAAAAGAGCAGGGTAACGCGGCGCTGGCGTCGGGGCTCTTTAAGGATGCTATTAGTCTCTACACAGAAGCCATACAGCTCGACCCGAACAACCACGTTTTATTCAGTAATCGGTCGGCAGCGCACGCTAAAGCGGGCGACTACGCTGCAGCGCTAGAAGATGCCGAGCAGACAGTAAAGCTCAACCCTAATTGGAGCAAGGGTTACTCCCGAAAAGGCAGCGCGTTAGCGTATCTCGGCAGGTTCGATGAGGCTCTCACTACATACACGAGAGGTCTAGAACTGGAGCCTACGAATCAGCAGCTGGCCGCGGGACTAGCAGAAGTTAAAAAGCAAGCACAGGGTGCCGAGCAGAAGAAGGCAGACTTAATGAAGAAGCTAGAGGCCCACCCACAGGCAAGAGAATGGTTGAAGGATCCGGAATACGTCAAAGTTGTTGAGGTAAGCTGCCTTGTTTCCGTGGTTTGCTGTAAACAATTCTGCAGGTATCTTCATTCACTGATTCTCAGTGCCTGTAAGTTATGAAGCCACACCTTCAAATAGGTACTCTTAACATGTTCACTGCTGAAAACACAACTGTTGTGCCTTTCTTAAATTGCACACTCCATAGTGTTTTCCCATACAATAAAGAAGCACTTGCAGCAAAATATCAAAAACACAACTGCTGTGTTTTTAGCACTGATGATGTTAAAACACCCTCTAAAAACAACAAACTAAAAACAAGCCATACTAAAGAGTAGAAAAGCAATTTATTTTATTGTAAAAACATTCACTTTTAATATTTATGAAGCCACACCCTTGAAACATTTTGAAATCCGTCAATATTATCGTGATACAGTCAATAGGTACCATCATCAATACTGGATAACAATAATCCACCGAGCAGTAGTGTGCAAATCTTACTGTGTTCTGGTTAGAAGAGCAGTTTCCAGCGAAATTACTGGGCATATATGAGACTTTAGAACCAATATATGACCATCAGTGCAATGCCATTCAAGATTTTGCAATGCAAAGTTCTGGGTGGTACTGTAACTGTTATGAGTCAGCATAGTGTTTCCCATCTAGTGGACAACTTGCTTGTCTTAATACTCAAATAAATATAAAAAAGTAATATAGTGAATCATTTGATAATATTGATAGTAAGATAGGCATCATTATCTCTAGACAATGCCAAAATGCTAATCTCCGAGTGGAGGCCCACCAAACAATAGATAACCCAATGTTGGCTTAGATACAACAGTCAGAGGTCACCGATCCCCACATAATCGGTATAGAATAGAATAGAAAACTACTTAACACATTCACTGCTGAAAACACAACTGTTTTGTTTTTTATAACTTGCCATGAGTACGGGAAAACACTACTGTTGAGTACGCTGTTGTTGTACGTGTACGGTACGGGAAAACGCAATGGTATGCGCAGATCCTTAACTGGCTAGACAAGAAAATCAGCTCAGCAGTCAAATTGTAAACTTGCTGCGGAAACGATGGAATACTTCTTATCCTGTAAAAATAAACGGTTCTGTTCTGTGTTACTCCACTATAGGTCTTCAACAAATCATTAATTTCAATCTTGAAATCAATTAATCAATCAATTATATTGCAATCTTGAAATTAATTACATCAAGATTGAATGAAGACCCACAGTGGAGTAATCGGTACCAAGTTTTAGTAGGTAGTTATTAGTCCATGCCACATGCCTGCAGCGTCTCAAAAGCAAACAAAAAAAAACCAGTGTGAAAAAAAAGTGCAATTTTGGCTCACGCACTAAGGGTTCCGTACTTTGTTGTATGGGAGCCCCCCCTTCATACTTTGACTGCTGAGCCGATTTTCTTGTCTAGCCACAGGTGCAGCTCTGCACACGCCATAGTGTTGTTCGATACAACAAACTGAACAGTTGTGTTTTCCCGCACTCGCGGCAAGTCATGAAAAACATGACAGTTGTGTTTTTAGCACTGAACATGTTAATTCATATTGAATAGATTTTTGTCAAAGAAAAATTAATGCTAATCACAGTAATTTATATCTCTGTTACTGCCTGATTTGTCATAATTATAGGAAGTAGTCAGAAGTAGTAGTTGTAGGTAGTAGTCAGTAAAGGAAGCATTTGAATGTGTTAATACCTTTAATATCTGCATGAGCTACATTAGTATTTAGGATTGTTTTCACTGACTCCTGTCTTTGACTGTATTATGCACTAAAGTCACCTAGAAAAACCAGCCTGCAGTAATTGTCTATCTAGCTAGTGAGACTATGCTCCCTAACTTTCCCGATTAATGTGAGCATTTAATAGGCTACTAAAATTTTCCAACAGAGCCTCGCCGAGGATCCGTTCAACACAACCAATTTAGAAAGTAAATTGAGCGAACAGCAAGTCATAACTACCATCAGCATAATGCTTGGTCTCAGCAACGAGTTCTCATCTCCAATGGACGTAGACATGCCATCTCCCGAGCAAAAGTCCCCACCGCCATCTGAGCCTCAGCCGGAGGCACCTCCAGCACCAAAGTATGAGGATCTACCGGAAAACCGACGACTAGCATTACAAGAGAAGGATCAAGGCAATCAGTTTTACAAAAACAAGGAGTTTGAGAAGGCCATCTCTCACTACCAAAAGGCCATTGAGCATGATGCTACGGACATAACATTCTACACAAATATGGCCGCCGTGTACTTTGAACTGAAAGAGTATGAGAAGTGTATTAAGGAATGCGAAAAGGCTATTGAAATTGGTAGAGAAAATAGGGCTGATTTCAAGTTGATAGCCAAGGCTTTTACTAGGATTGGTGAGTAATCATACTTCCTGTCCTACTAATATTTTAAATATGATACTGTTTTATTTACATTACACATTTACATTACTGTAATTTATTTATATTACATGGAAGGAGGATGCACCTCTTGTAAATAAAAACACCTTTTTGTAAGTGGCTGGAGTGAGAATTACATTCATTCAACTTGAGGGTGCTACCACACCAATTGACTGATCGTCAAATGATGGTAGAATGAGATCAGTCAATGTCAATTGAGAGTTATTCTATCAGCCGAAGCTACAACAAGGGTGATGATAACAGTCACATTTGTTCCTGTACCTGTTCTACCCTGATTACTAAAACTATTTTCGTCATATATGTAAACCCTAAACACAATTACAATATACCCATAATTTTGCAGGTAATGCATACAAGAAAATGGAGCAATGGAAGCTAGCTAAGACCTACTTTGAGAAGTCAATGTCGGAGCACCGCACACCGGAGATCAAGACATTGCTCAGCGAGGTCGAGAAGAAGGTTGTTGAAGAAGAGAAGAAGGCGTATGTGGACCCCGTGAAGGCTGAGCAGGAGAAGGAACTTGGCAATGACTATTTCAAGAAAGGTATGTGCAACCCGGCCTAGCGTCTGTACTTTGGATATAGAAGTTGATACATCAGGTGCCCACTGTCCTGGCATAATTTAGGTGTCAGGAGTGGTGGAGTTACGTGATAGAAAGAGGCGACTAACAAGTAAATATAATTATAAGTATGCTATGTTGTGGGCACTGAATTGGGTTATTTAAATTTTGCTGAGTAATGAGACGACCAGGTTTTTCACCCGATGGTAACCCATACTGCAGATAACAGTTATAATGCCGCCTAGAATTTTGTATTGCATAATCTTGGCACTGCACTATGCTTGTCACATTAAGACATTGGTTCTAAAGTCTCATGACCCAGAAATTTTGCTGGAAACAACCGCCCTTCAAACCGGAACACAGTAATGTTTTCACACTACTGCTTGGCGGAGGAATATCTGGCAAAGGCGTGGAGGTCTCTTGCAGAAGAGGCCTACCAGTACATCATCAACCAATATCAGCCCACTGCTGATCACCGGTCTCCCCTTACTTGGATTGGTGGATAACACCTCGGAAATAATTCTCGAGTAGGTATATGGGATTCCTCATGGTGTTTTCTTTAGCCAATAAGTGAAATTATATTATCTATACAAACTATGTTACATACTAAATTGGGCTGCAATATTATCGAGCCAGTGTGCCGTTGTGTGTATAGTGACTATGTAGCATTTAACATTTCATTGCTTCCTAAACTCCAGGTGACTACAGCAACGCCGTGAAGCACTACACTGAGGCTATAATGCGTAATCCGGACGACCCCAAGCTTTACTCCAACCGCGCCGCGTGCTACACCAAGCTGGCCGCCTTCGACCTCGGCCTGCGGGACTGCGAGCACTGCTGCCGGCTCGACGCCAAGTTCATCAAGGGCTGGATCCGGAAGGGCAAGATCCTTCAAGTGAGACTATTCTGCATTTTCTAATAACTCAGTTATCCATAGATTACGTTTGATATCATTCAATCCGATACATTTTCATTGATGACGAACTGGTAAAACATTACCTTTTTCAAACTCAAACCATAATGAGTTAGTCATTAGTTTAGTTTTTCATATTTAATTTATTATTTATTGAATTACGAGACGAGCAAGTAGTTCACTAGATAGTAAGCGCTACGCCTACCTGCCCTTATCAGTTACAGTGCCATCCAGAACTTTACGTTGCATATCTTGCGCGGCTCTGCTCTGCGCTCGTCACCCTGAGTGTCATATGCCCAGTAATTTCGCGAAAGAGTGCCGTTCAAACCAGAACGCAGTAATGTTTTCATACTATTGCATGGCGGATGAATATCTGGCAAAGTTGTGGCACTTCCCCAGGCGGTCTCTTGCAGAAAAGGCCTACCACTACAACAAGATCTTAGACTTTAAGGTTAATGATTTAATGTTGACATTGCAGGGTATGCAACAGCACGCGAAGGCGCTGACGGCGTACCAAAAGGCCCTGGAGCTTGACAGCAGCAACGCAGAAGCCCTGGAGGGATACCGCGCGTGCTCCACGCAGCTCAACTCCAATCCTGAAGAGGTATTTTCCTATAGTAGTTTTTTCCCGAGACCTATATTTTATGGCGATGAGAAGTATCCTATGTCCTTGTCCAGGATCCAGAATTATTTCCATACCAAATTTTATTCAGATCCTCCCGATCATCTGTTTGGTCGTGTTAAGGACGAAAACATACAGACAGATTCTTACGCTCTTATAAACTCGAAGACACACACAAACACTAGCTAATTGTTGTTATAATAATTGTTAAATTTTGTTTTGTTCTAGTTCTTAAGCTTTCTTTGTTCTGTGGTGTTGAAGAGTTTATATATCTATCTAAGAGATTGCTGTTTCAGAATATAAGTTCTAATTATTTGACTCGTAGTGAATGTAGTGAAGTAAAGAGTTGTTCGTTCCGCTCCAGGTCCGCAAGCGCGCCATGGCCGACCCCGAGGTGCAGCAGATCCTGCGCGACCCGGCGATGCGCTGCATCCTGGAGCAGATGCAGCAGGACCCGCACGCCTTGCAGGACCACCTCAAGAACCCCGAAGTCGCCGCTAAGATACAGAAACTTCTCGAATCTGGCCTCATCGCCATTCATTAGCGACCTTTCCAACGCCTTGTTAGCTGTAGGTTTATCTACAAGTCCGCTGGGATTGTTTGAAAAAGCTACCTTTTTAGTATAATACCGTTGTAGGAATTTGATGTTTGTAATATTATCTATGGTCACAATGTATGTTGAGCTAGTTTCGACCAAGTTATTTGTGGAATGGAAATGATTTTTCGTTCAAAAGTGTATTTAACCAGACAAGCTTTAATAAAATATGTATTTGGTACTGGAAGCTGATCAAAATTAGCACAAGCACCATCTATCTACAGTTACTGAGGAGTTATCCACATTGAGAATGGTTGGTCACTGAGATAAAGGAAAGACTTCCAGCATCCAAAAATTCAACTCAATTGCACAACGGTTATGCGGTCAAAATTTACTTACATCTATGTGAATATATTATATAGATAAGTTGGTTATCCCGTGGATTTAATGGTATTTTTAGGCCTAATTTACACGACACATCCTCACTTTTGTGGTTTACTTAACAGTTAACACTTTCACTGCTGAGCCGATTTGCTTGTCTAGTCACGGGCTCTGCACACTCCATAGTGTTTTCCCATACAACAAACACAACAGTTGTATTTTCCCGCACTCGCGGCAGGTTATGAAAAACACAACATTTGTGTTATTAGCACTGAACGTGTAAACAGTAAAGTCCACTTATGCAAACAGTTTTTACGGCGTCGGAAGTGTTGCAACTTCCGCAAAGTATAATGATAACGTTTACATTCTCGGAGTGCTTGGCCACACTGGCAGCGCGGCGCGGGAGCGGCGCGGGCGTGCCTGTCCGCACTAGGGCGGGCTTCGTTCTGAGTATTGTGTCCAGTGTTTCAAACCATAATAAGGATGAAGAAAACTTATTTATACAACAAAATTCTTACTTAAGGCTACAAATGAATAATGCAAATGATAAAATTCATTTAATCAGAGAAATAGAAGAAGTATTTCATACTCTGTGAAAAATTGCGAGAACAACCTCATAAGTTTTTGAATTTTATAAGAATTTCAATAGATACTTTTGACTACGTATTAGAAAATATAGAACATTGTCTAATAAAAAAGAAACACTTGGAAAAATAGTTTTCTTTGTTCTGTGGTGTTTCAAGTCGTGCGTGTCAATTAGGCCTAAAGCCGAGGCCCACTGAAGGTGTGATCTGATATTGAGACTAGTGGCAAATTACGTGCGTACATTGTTGGTCAAATCACACGTTTCACGTGGGTGGTTACATAGATTGTAGTGGCAGTCATAATAGCCACGAATGGCGAGTTTAAGTTGGCTTTAATCAATATGTTATTTTTCAAACAAACTCGGCGCGTATTTGGTCTTTTGACCATTCAAGGCATTTATCTCATAAACGGTGTAAGTTTTGATTTTGAAAGTTCATAACTTGCTTTTTATTGTATGAAAAAGGTCACCGTTATTACAAGGAATTTATCAAGGTGGGTCTCAGTCGTCCAGCCTCAATTCGAGAGATCCAGAAACCGGCTCTATTACAAATCTGAAGACAGGCGGAAATGTCGTGACCATTGCTGACAAACGTCACTTTTAAAAACTGCATTAACACTCACCGGTGAGCCGATTTTCTTGTCTAGCCACGGGCTCGGCTCTGCACACTCCATAGTTTTTCCCATACAATAACACAACAGTTGTTTTCCCGCACTCGCGGCAAGTTATGAAAAACACGACAGTTGTGTTTTCAGCAGTGAACGTGTTAATTCATTTTTATCTATTGCAGTCCTGTCGCTGGAGGTGTTAGTCTATGGTCAGTGTATTCTGTGACAGGTGTGCGCTCGGTTTCCGTATAATAATTTTTAGTGACAATTTGAGACCGATCGCGTAGTAATTGCTATTGCTTTGCTACTGCAAAGTTTTACATGATTAGGCAGTCGATCACTGGTCAATTCGACCGAACACCGCCCACACACCGGAAGTTGGACGATCGTGTGGACCCACCACAAAATAGCCTCTGTCAAATGTTGAATACCTACTTCTTGTGTATTGCATTGATACATCGAGTGGATAAGCTGGCGACACATAGCGGCGCACGGCCACGGTTACGTACACTGGGCATATGAGACTTTAGAGCCGATGTGTCAGGGTGGCGAGCGCAGTGCAGTGCCGCGCAGGATTATGGAATGCGGGGTTCTGGGTGGTGCTGTGACTGTTGTGGGCAGGCGTAGCGCTTATCTTCAGTGAACGATTTGCTCGTCTCGTCACTCAGTCAAATTAAAAAAAAATGTACGTAGTTGTGGCAGTGCGTCGCTATGTGTTGCGGGCTTTAGAATTGTGTGCAGTTTGTTCAGGGCTGTATTGTGTTTTAAGCTTATGTATTGTGATTTGTTTTTTTATTAAATAAGCTTTTAATCAATTCAGATGTAGACTTCGTGGACCATTCCAAAAGTATGCTTCTAATACAGAACAATATCAGCACGGTTTACAAAGATACGGTTTTAGGATTATTTTAGTGTTTCGTAAAATGAGAAAATATTTTTCGCAGATTACTGCCTGAATTGAGGAATTTACAATAGCATTTTTTTGTAATTTACTGAATAAAGTTATGTAGGCCGATATGTGTCGTTTTATTTAAATTAAGTTTATAGTTTAACTATTATTGTTTTATTTACAAAAATTAAAAAACAATATTTAGATAAAATGAAATAGAAAACTCAAGTGGGGGTGTCCATGAAGCATGGTGCCTTATTTATTTATACCTTGTGTACCTACCTACCTTCCTAAAACCGTTTATTGAAGTAACACTTCTTTACGCACACTTGACTTGGGAAGTAAGCTGGCGATGCGTTACGAAAAGTTTAATCGGGCGAGGCGAACGGAAATTGAGTGGTAAAGCATAATTGAATAATAAATAAATGATATATCCATCATCATCATCATCATCATCAACCCATAACGTCCCACTGCTGGGCACGGGTCTCTCCTCACTTTCGTGATTAGGGTAAGGCCATAATCCACCACGGGGGCCCAGTCCGGATTGGTGGATAACATACCTACCTCCGAAATAATTCTCGGGTATGTATGTGGTGGATATATCCATAAAATAATAAAAAAGAGCTAATTAAGTTTTAATTCAGTCGTGGATTTTCTTCTAAATATGCTTGTATGTCTTATTCTATACTGCTCGTAGTTACTGAACAACTAATGAAAATGAAATACTGCGGATATTATAGTAAATCTGAATGGCTTTCCAAAGCGCCTAATGTTTTTTTACAACCTTTTACATAGTATTGTTATACGCAAATAAAAAAAAAACATGCGTGAAAATCAGTTAAGCTGTTTTCGAGTACCTTAATAAACGAATATCTAAACTTACGTTTAATTATATTAGATAGGGTAAGGACTGAAGTAATAACCACTCTAAGAAATAATTTTAATTTAATGATCACGTGACGCGCACTTATTCAAGCTCAAAATCTTAAATATTATAATGTTCATCTAATCTTAAAGTAAGTATGTTCGATTGAAATAGTAGGTAACTAGACAGATTTTTTGCAACACCTTTGGTGGCAATCCAGGTTAGAAATCCCGAAATTGACACTACTAGTGGTAAATGGGATTATTTTTCCCAGTTGCCACAAGTGGGGTGGGCTGCTGGTTGTGGTGACGGAATAGGCGGTTTTTGTGGGGCCCCTAGACCGCAACAAGAAAACGTAAAAAAATTCAAAACGAAATAGTTTGTTAGTTAATATCCTTACTCATATTTTTGGGCATAACAATCACAAACTAAGAAGCACCTTATATTTTGTTGTATAAATTAATTACTTAAGTATGATTATATACTTGATATTGACTCTCATATGTGCATTTTTATTTTTGCGAATTTATTTAATTAAAAAAAAACCTACATTACTACCAACTATTTTTTTTGAGCGGCCACAGTGCCCGCGCTTACCGTTACCTACTATTTATCGGATACTCAGTATAAATACATAATATTCTACAATACAAACGAATAATACTTGATCTAACAAAGACTGAGGGTGAACACTTGAGTAGATTGGCCGTACACTATAAAGCCAACCCTCCACTGCGGCGCACGGCTACGCCTACGTGCACGGTTCCGTAAAAAATAGTGTGGCGAAAGAGATTAACCGAAATGATAAAATGTCGGACGGTGTTTGACGTTGCATTGAAGCCGCGGCCTTATGGCGGGACTACACACTGGGCGATACGTATGTGACATTTAGAAAGGGACGCAGCTATGCGGATTCAAAACTTCGTCCTTTTTCCTCTTCGCTAACATTTGCCAAATAACCCTATTTGAAGAGCTAGCAATACAGATATTTTTGGAAGGCCGTTCGATTGTAGATACCTAATTGTGTGTTCATGCACCATGTTTTAGCGTGAGTAAACTTGGGAGCTGTCATCTATCTGTCCATAGCAGCTACTTCCTTTTATTCCATAAACCAAAGTTTACAAACTTTAAGTGCACAGCCTGGGGTTAACGAAAAAAGCGCGCGGGCGCCCGACGCGTGCGTCACCAACGGGCGCCCGAGCGACGTGTCGCGTCAATTAGCGGCACTCGTGTGACTATCGAGTGTGACGCGTGATTATCGGTCGCTAATATCCTAAGCGTAGCGATATGTTTTAGCACATTTTGTATTAGGACGCGTGCGATTTTACATACTGGTCGCTGATAGAGAAAAGACTAAACGCTGCGATATTATCGACCGAGAATATCACGTCACTGTAGGGGCTTATAGAAGCAAGCGCGCGGGCGCCCGTGGCGAGCGTCACGGGCGGCGCGCGGGCCGCGTCGGTCGCGTCAATTAGCGGCACTCGGATGTTACCGAGTCGCGCGCGGGTCCTTGTCCGTGATAAAGCGTGTTGGACTCGCAAGGCTAGTCGTGTGCCTCGACCGGGTCGTGTGCCTCGGCGGGCCCGAAGGAGCGCACGATGGCCAGCAGCGCCGTGTACGTGCCGGCCACGAGGCCCACGACGCCCACGAACAGCAGCAGGCCGTCCTTGAGGCGGCGCATGCGCGCGCCGGCCCCGCGCGCCTCCCACGCCATCGCCGCCTCCATCATCGCCGGGAAGCAGATGCCGAGGGCTGACAGGCAGAGAGCTCCGAAGAGGGAGATGAACAGCCCCAGCCGGGGCACCGCCGCCGCTAGCACGACTGCAAGATATTATATACTATCAGTCAAATACACTTACAAAAGAAGTGTTTATTATTATTATTTATGTCTGTACTAAACGGAGATCACACGGTATACAGCACACAAGCATGTTTTGTTAGGTATACCTGAGTGACGATCGGGTACTTTGGTCGATGATGGTTTGTTTGTACCTCCACTCATAGGTGAGCAGGCACAGCGCGACGCGCAGCGCGTACTCGGCGAGCAGCAGCGTGCGCGGCGGCGCCGACGGCGAGGGGGGGGCGGGGGGCGGGGGCGGGCGCACTCACAGGTGAGCAGGCACAGCGCGACGCGCAGCGCGTACTCGGCGAGCAGCAGCGTGCGCGGCGGCGCCGACGGCGAGGGGGGGGCGGGGGGCGGGGGCGGGCGCACTCACAGGTGAGCAGGCACAGCGCGACGCGCAGCGCGTACTCGGCGAGCAGCAGCGTGCGCGGCGGCGCCGACGGCGAGGGGGGGGGGGGGCGGGGGCGGGCGCACTCACAGGTGAGCAGGCACAGCGCGACGCGCAGCGCGTACTCGGCGAGCAGCAGCGTGCGCGGCGGCGCCGACGGCGAGGGGGGGGGCGGGGGGCGGGGGCGGGCGCACTCACAGGTGAGCAGGCACAGCGCGACGCGCAGCGCGTACTCGGCGAGCAGAAGCGTGCGCGGCGGCGCCGACGGCGAGGGGGGGCGGGGGGCGGGGGCGGGCGCACTCACAGGTGAGCAGGCACAGCGCGACGCGCAGCGCGTACTCGGCGAGCAGCAGCGTGCGCGGCGGCGCCGACGGCGAGGGGGGGGCGGGGGGCGGGGGCGGGCGCACTCACAGGTGAGCAGTCACAGCGCGACGCGCAGCGCGTACTCGGCGAGCAGAAGCGTGCGCGGCGGCGCCGACGGCGAGGGGGGGCGGGGGGCGGGGGCGGGCGCACTCACAGGTGAGCAGGCACAGCGCGACGCGCAGCGCGTACTCGGCGAGCAGCAGCGTGCGCGGCGGCGCCGACGGCGAGGGGGGGGGGGGGGGCGGGGGCGGGCGCACTCACAGGTGAGCAGGCACAGCGCGACGCGCAGCGCGTACTCGGCGAGCAGCAGCGTGCGCGGCGGCGCCGACGGCGAGGGGGGGGCGGGGGGCGGGGGCGGGCGCACTCACAGGTGAGCAGGCACAGCGCGACGCGCAGCGCGTACTCGGCGAGCAGCAGCGTGCGCGGCGGCGCCGACGGCGAGGGGGGGCGGGGGGCGGGGGCGGGCGCACTCACAGGTGAGCAGGCACAGCGCGACGCGCAGCGCGTACTCGGCGAGCAGCAGCGTGCGCGGCGGCGCCGACGGTGAGGGGGGGGCGGGGGGCGGGGGCGGGCGCACTCACAGGTGAGCAGGCACAGCGCGACGCGCAGCGCGTACTCGGCGAGCAGCAGCGTGCGCGGCGGCGCCGACGGCGAGGGGGGGGCGGGGGGCGGGGGCGGGCGCACTCACAGGTGAGCAGGCACAGCGCGACGCGCAGCGCGTACTCGGCGAGCAGCAGCGTGCGCGGCGGCGCCGACGGCGAGGGGGGGCGGGGGGCGGGGGCGGGCGCACTCACAGGTGAGCAGGCACAGCGCGACGCGCAGCGCGTACTCGGCGAGCAGCAGCGTGCGCGGCGGCGCCGACGGCGAGGGGGGGCGGGGGGCGGGGGCGGGCGCACTCACAGGTGAGCAGGCACAGCGCGACGCGCAGCGCGTACTCGGCGAGCAGCAGCGTGCGCGGCGGCGCCGACGGCGAGGGGGGGCGGGGGGCGGGGGCGGGCGCACTCACAGGTGAGCAGGCACAGCGCGACGCGCAGCGCGTACTCGGCGAGCAGCAGCGTGCGCGGCGGCGCCGACGGCGAGGGGGGGCGGGGGGCGGGGGCGGGCGCACTCACAGGTGAGCAGGCACAGCGCGACGCGCAGCGCGTACTCGGCGAGCAGCAGCGTGCGCGGCGGCGCCGACGGCGAGGGGGGGGCGGGGGGCGGGGGCGGGCGCACTCACAGGTGAGCAGGCACAGCGCGACGCGCAGCGCGTACTCGGCGAGCAGCAGCGTGCGCGGCGGCGCCGACGGCGAGGGGGGGGCGGGGGGCGGGGGCGGGCGCACTCACAGGTGAGCAGGCACAGCGCGACGCGCAGCGCGTACTCGGCGAGCAGCAGCGTGCGCGGCGGCGCCGACGGCGAGGGGGGGGCGGGGGGCGGGGGCGGGCGCACTCACAGGTGAGCAGGCACAGCGCGACGCGCAGCGCGTACTCGGCGAGCAGCAGCGTGCGCGGCGGCGCCGACGGCGAGGGGGGGGCGGGGGGCGGGGGCGGGCGCACTCACAGGTGAGCAGGCACAGCGCGACGCGCAGCGCGTACTCGGCGAGCAGCAGCGTGCGCGGCGGCGCCGACGGCGAGGGGGGGGCGGGGGGCGGGGGCGGGCGCACTCACAGGTGAGCAGGCACAGCGCGACGCGCAGCGCGTACTCGGCGAGCAGCAGCGTGCGCGGCGGCGCCGACGGCGAGGGGGGGGCGGGGGGCGGGGGCGGGCGCACTCACAGGTGAGCAGGCACAGCGCGACGCGCAGCGCGTACTCGGCGAGCAGCAGCGTGCGCGGCGGCGCCGACGGCGAGGGGGGGGGCGGGGGGCGGGGGCGGGCGCACTCACAGGTGAGCAGGCACAGCGCGACGCGCAGCGCGTACTCGGCGAGCAGCAGCGTGCGCGGCGGCGCCGACGGCGAGGGGGGGGCGGGGGGCGGGGGCGGGCGCACTCACAGGTGAGCAGGCACAGCGCGACGCGCAGCGCGTACTCGGCGAGCAGCAGCGTGCGCGGCGGCGCCGACGCGGCGCGCAGTCGCGGCAGCACGTAGCCGCGCCACACCACGGCCACGGGCACGTAGCAGTGCAGGCCGTAGCTGATGAAGATGGCCACCGCGAACATGATGATGACGCTCGACGCCAGCCTGCCGACGCGAGAGGGTACGCTTCTTTAATACGCGAAATATCATTACAGTGTAATAGCGAAGAGAGGGTGAGTGCGGAGGATCCGGTTACCGCGTATGGTGTCGAACGCATACGTCCCTGATGCTGAGAAATACGGTTATTTTAAGCTTTAAAACGACGAAAATAATCAAGTAGCCAGGAGGATGTGAGGGAGTGTGAGATAAGGTAGACTTTTGATAAAATAAATGGCGTATGACGGCAGACAGGTGCGTCCCCCATTTTGTCTCAGAGCATAAGAAGATCGCGTGTATGTGTGTGTGTAAATAAGGGAGAGAGAGAAGAAGGTGTTTGAGGTGTACTGACGGCCCGGGCGGCAGGTCCAGCGTGACGGAGTCGCTGCACTTGGAGACGCAGAAGACGTAGCCGAGAGCGCCTATCGCCACGTATAAGAGCACGATGATCGTCATGCCGCCATTGAGCACGCCACACGTCTTCCCGAACGCCTTGGGCGTCTTCATGTTATTCTCCAGTGCGATCACCTGTAACACAAGTCCTTGATTTGATATTGCAGCGCTTCGTGTTGTACAAATGTAGGTAGGTAGGCAGAAATAATTTATTTAGGAACATATTATTAGCAAACCATATTTAACTTTTTGTAATATTGGGCGAGCAAAGGATCAAATTAACATCAACAGTCTATCATGTTCTCATTGCCAGAATGTAGGCTTTCTTTCAGAAAAAAAAAACATTTGTTTAAATGTTTATGGACATTCCGGTTTTGTCACATTCGATTCCCGACACTTCAGTTATCCGGTGGCAGCAAACATGTAGCCGTCACATCAAAATCGGCAAAGCGACCTGTCTCACGCGCTGCGAAATCTTTCAAAATGATACGCTTCAAAGTCTACATAAAGCGTCCATCTTAAACTGTTGAAAAAACAGCCAAAACTACAGTTAATAATGAAACAGCGAGCACAGAAATATAAATAGTAACTATTATAAAAATAAGTGTCACTAACAACGCCGACGGCGGTGAGCGCGAAGAGGACGGTTCCAAAGAAGAGCGGGAAGGTGGCAGCGGAGCCCCACAGGTCGAGGGGAGCCTCTCGCGCGCCCTGCGGAGGCTCTCCCGCCAGCAAGTAGTACACGATGACAGCGAGCCCCACGAATGTCAACAGGTTGGCCAGGGCTGAGAAGGGCGCCAGTAGTTTCAGACTCGGAATCAGGTTAAAGGCCACCAGCGGGAGCAGTATGATCCCCATGTAGGCCTCCACTGGCATGGAGTAGTGCGGGTCGACCACCTGCAAATAAACACCATTGGGATACACATACACAACACAAACTGTAAGTGGTCTACTAAGTACCAATACCTCACAATAATAGTTATATTCACATTTACCTACAGGTTGCACATTCAAGTGAAATTTTTTCTATTATAGGATCGGTTAAAAACCCTATAAAGTCCTATAAATGTGGGGTATTCAATTAAAATACAAATCACATAAATTCTTAAAATAATAAATTCTAGATAACTACCTATGACCGTTCATAAAAACTGTAGGCGTCAGGCAATCAAGCATTCTTCCGGATTTTGTTATTATTTGCGCAGGCCGTAAAGTGTTCACAGGGTTTGGCGGTCGAAGGTTTAAGCAAACCAACGCAGACGCACGCGTGATTGTCTCCTGATTGCATAAACCCATAAATAAAATGGCCTATGCTACGTGCGCTTCTAGCAGCGGGCGGTGCCGCCGCTCGTCAGACCGTGGAGCCGAACCACTTTAACCAATTACTATTGCGGAGTGCGTCCATATAGGGCGCGCGACTCGGCGGCGCCCTCGCCGGCTGCAGAAAATTAATAAATACCTACGTATAGCAATACGTTTATTATAGATTTGCAAATTACCTAACCTTCAGAAACTATTACAAAATCGAAGTAAAACCGACTCAATTACATATTAATTACCTTCTTTATATTATCAGCGATGAACACAATATAGACGCAGCAAATTCCAAGCTGATACACGACGAGGAAGATATCCACGGCTATAGCAGAAGGTCGCGCCAGGCTGCGCAGCACCACGGGCCCGGCCCCGAGCGCCTCCGCCATCGCGTCCGGGTAGGACAGCAGCGGCACCCGGCGCCGCTTGCACGCGTCGTACTGCGCGCGCACCAGCACGTGCAGGCAGTGCGTGACCAGCGCGCCCACGGCCACGGTGGCCAGCACGCCCGTCACCAGCCCGGCGCGCGCGAACGCCTGCGGCATCGCCAGGATGCCAGTGCCCAAGCTGCATTTCAGCAGGTGCACCAGTGTCTCCCAGTTGCTACGGACGAGACGGTGAACCCTCAGGGATTGTTAGCTTACGACGGCGGTCGTCAGTATTGCGGCGTTGGCTTCCCTCAGTTCCTTATGAGACAGATTCAGCAAATGAACGACAACGCGAAACGCTTTAATGGCAAACCGCCGCGCTGCCTCCTTTTTTCGTTAAAAATCACTGGCATCTAAGGTTTTGAGGTCGCCGTAGGATGGTTCTCGTCGATCAGTAATTTTAATTTGAAATGTTTATTCAATTATTTGATAAATAGATTAGTTCATTCCACGTAGCGTTAGTTTCCGTATCGTGTAGTTGGTCGTCAACACAGAAGACAAATTATTACATACCGCTAAAGTTGAGCAAATGCACGTTACGCAAACGAACATGGTGTGAGTATGGCCCTCTTCCGTCTTTATAAACCCAATTTTAGTCACCTAAGAGAGTCAAGTTAGTGTTCACACTAATAAAACAAACGCAGATCAAAATTTTACGAATCCGATAAGTTTTAAAGTGCACCGAATGGTGCAGCTGAACTGAGCTCAAAACTGAATGCCGAATTACCCTTAGAACAACAGTTAGCCGAAAAAAGAGTCACAGCTGATCTCTTCGTTGATATTAGTGTTTCTGCACCCGGTTTGTGGACTTACTTCGTGGGCTTGTCGAGCTGCCGGTGCACATGGGGATCGTAGTCCTCCTCTGGACCGCCTTCTCTGGAATTGTCATTTCGAAATTGAGCCAGCAGCATATATAAAGGTAGTTTGTGTAGCGTTCGTATTTAAGTAGAACCCACAAAACAACTATTGTAAAACGTGAGCAGCTGTTTTTCATGTGGACTGACATTTATTTCAATTATTTCGGTTCTTCAAAAGTTCATGATGTGTTTTTCTATAGCTACAATGCTTCAGTAACAACCCTTCCTACATCTAAAATTACATCCCACATTTAAACGGTACCACTTTTACTCCACTTTTCCTTGTATGTCTTGGAGTGCAATAAAGAGTTGTTATCTTATCTTTAACTTATCTTAAAAAGAAATTACCACACTCTGCTAATTACTTACCTGATATACCCTCATAACGGTGACGTCTTCGTACTCACTTGAGCGGCAGCTGGTCAGGCGCGGTGCCCGACGCCGCCGGCGATTGCGGCTCTTGCAACTGCGTCGCCTCTAGGTCGGCCGCCATCCTCTCCTGCGCACACGCACGTCTCTAACTCAATATATATCTTGCCGGCACATCTATCGTCTGCAGAACGGCATAGAACCGCAGAGAACCGCGTCTCGTGCGGCTGGCGATAACTCAGTGATAGCGCGGTGACCGGAGGTGGCCCGGAGCCGAGTCTTAATGTGCGACCCTGTAGCGTATGGCGTAGCGTGCAGCGTTCATGTCAAATAATTACATAGTGCCCTGAAATGACCCCAACTGACCTCGACGTTGACAACATTACGCTAATTGCAAACAGAAGGCGTGGTCACGCGTTCATAATTTCGCGTTCGCGTTCGCGTTCGTCTGCGTAGCGTGCAGTTGCTCACGAGTAGCGAAGCGACCCGCGCAAACGAACGCGAAAGCACGAACGCGGTACGCCTAAATGCGCGGTACACCTATTAGCGTGCACCCTTATTGTAATTTATTACAAGGTATTCTTCTATCTTTAAATGCTCATTACGAAGACTCGCTTCTCGGCCTGTCTCCGCGAGCCGCTACTCTCGGCACTGTATCCGTACCCATATTACATTGTTGTCGGTTTGCCAGGTGGAAGACAATGTAACGGCGATCGTTTTCCAATGAGGGCGCGCATCTGACTTTTTCCCCGAAGTTATACACGTGCACGTTCCGACAACGCGCCCCGTGGGAGCGCCGCGTCCCGTCTACAGGAACTCGATACTTACTATACTAAAGAGGTCATCCCGTTTACTATGAGTGAGTGGGTAGATATATGATTGAGTGAGTCGAATGAATTTCACTTGTTTCTCAAATTAAATTGGATCCTAACGTGACGCGTGAGCCAAGATAGAAGTGGTCGGTCTTAGTGAAAACTGTTGGTCTAAAATCGTAACTTTTATGGACTTGGACATATAACAAAGCTTACCTGAAAATACTTTCTAAGATAATTAATATATCGTTGATTTTTCTTTCGGCGACATTAAAATAAAATGTACAAACGTTTCTCATAAAAATACTAAATCAGTTCTCGCGAGTCGGTCTAATGTCTTCCACACCATGTCGTCACTAACACGTGAGACAGTGTTCAAACGCCCGCCAATAAAAAAAGTAGGAATGACCTCGTATAGATAGGTAATTACTGTAAATATATAAATAACTGTTACTTGTTTTTTTTTTTTAGTAATAGGTACGTACTCTGTGTATTCGCGGAGGCGCGGCGCGGGCGCGGCGCGAGTGCGGGCGTGGAGCGGGCGGCGTGCGCGGCGGGCGCGACGCACTGCCGCTCGCGGCTCGTTCCTCGCTTCCCTACTCCCTACTAGGGATGCTATCGATCCATATTGCTGTCCGGAAGTATCGGATACCTGAAATTAAAAAAAAAACCGTAACTGGAAAACAAAAGTTTTGGATATAAAGCGACCTACTTAGTACATCTACTCTATGGGTAATTTATTTCGAATCCACAACAGCCCGTAGTCGCCCCGAAGACTTAACGACAATCAACTAGTCCTAGTTAAAAAGTGACCCCTGGTGATAAAAGGAACTAATAATGACCCACAGGTTACGGACGCATAAAATAACGATATACTATTGTAATAGAAACAAATATAACGCCCAATAAATTATTACGCTTTCATTCATTCAGTCATTCGTGCTGTCAAGTTCAGTGTGTTAAATTACGGAACAAAAAGTTTAAATCACCAGGATATTGGTTTTCAAATCGGAACAGCTACAATGCCCAAAAAAATACGTTTTTTTATGAATCACCATTTAGTTTAACCGGATGGTATGTTTGGCTTTTAAGTATGAAACACCCGCCCGATAATTATTTCGGAGGTATGTAATCTACCAGTCCGGACTGGTCCTCCGCTCCGTGGTGGATTATGGCCTAATCCTCATCATGAAAGTGAGGAGAGACCCGTGTCCAGCAGTGAACCGATATGGGTTGCTGATGATGATGACGATGAAACACATTTATTGTTTTTTAGGGCAATGCTAACTGATATTATTCGATATTCCTGTCAAAATAAAAAAAATTACAGACTGAGGTAAGTACAAAATAGGGACATTCCGCGTCCCAATCAAGGGTGAATCGGGACGTATCACCAGATCCCTGAAAATTGGGACGTATCACAATAATCGGGACACCTAGCAATACTATCCGTAATCGGAATATCCGGATATTCGGTCCACAGCAACTCAACTTCCTAAGCATCAATCTCAATACATTTCTCGCATACTTTACAATTATTAGACGCCGCTGCAACTCCACACACCAATCATGCGTTGACGTACGTAACGTCACACACGTACTGTATACCCTTGGGATGCTTTATTGAACACATAGATTGAAACCCGCTGATTTGTGGAATGTGTTTTATTGGTCAGATAGGTTGCTAGCTTACCGCCAGCGGCTACCACGCTGAAATAGATGCGGTATGAATAAAGCAAAGTTTGACGTTTGAAAGTTTTTTTTTTATTTGACTTAGTGACGAGACGAGGACGTCGTTCACCTGATGGTAAGCGCTACGCCCGCCCATAACAGTTAGTGTCACCCAAAACTTTGCATTGCATAATCCTGCGCGGCACAGCACTGCGCTCGTCACCCGAGACATCGGCTGTAAAGTCTCATATGCCCAGTAATTTCGCTGGAATCCGGAACACAGTAATGTTTGCACAGTACTGCTTGGCGGATGAATATCTGTACTGTTTTAAGTTGGTTGGGAGAACTTTGTTTTAAAGTTTGTAGAAAACGCAACTTTTGAGAAGCTTCCTTACTGAGAAGTAGCCGCGTAATTGTAGCAAGCTAGTAGGTATAATACCTACCTACCTACATACGTACCGCTACGATTTCTATAACAATGTTAACCTACTTTGAAAGTTCATGCTCATTTAGCTCAGATCACTGGATAGGAATTTATGATTCTCTTTCACTGTTCCTACTTATACAAACATACTTTCTTATGTAACTAGTAATATTTCCTTCTTTGTTGATACTATGTTAAATAAAATCACAACCCGCCGTTTTGCTTCGCAGTAGTCAGGTAAATGGGAACATTCGAAACTTATTTCGAAATTCCGCTATTTTTCAGGGATTCCGGAAATCCCCCATGGCCGCGGTCCACGTGGGGAATTTCAGTTTTTTTTCCTGTTATCACCCACGTGGGAAACGTTACGTTACTTATTCATTCGTTTATATGAAACCTTTCAACTATACATGCATTCTAGACGCTAGACTGGTGTTTATGTTAATTTATTGCTGAACTTTTATACTCTCTTTGCTTGGATTTGAGCTCGCTTCTCGCGCTTTTCCTAATTGATGATCGCAAAGTACCCACGTATTATGATTAAAATTAATATTTATAATAATAATTCCTAAGTACTATAATATACTGACTTTTACTAAATGCCAAAATTATTGTTTAATACCCTGCTATTCTTTCTTATTGTTTAGGTAACTGTTATGGGCAGCGCTTACCATTAAGTGAAGGGCTTGCTCGTCTCGTTAGGTATATAATAATACTCAGTCAAATAAAAAATAAAAAAATACTAGTGCAGTCAGCCTCAAAATAGCTGAACATCTCTAAAATTTAATGTTCCTAATCCGCAATAAACAAAATTAATTAAATTGGAATTATATTGGAAATATGGACATGTTCAGCTACTTCTAAGGCCGACTGTACTTCGTAGATACTTAAGTCTCAAACGTTCAAATTACAATAAAACACGTTTGCAATACTGGCCAATTCCGAAACTAGGTACCTACTTAATAAACTATACCTACCTAAATAATTATAAGCCCAAACCTTGTCGATTTTCTAAAGAGTCCAAGAACGGATTCACTACACAAATCAGCGAAGCGTCGTCTTCAATTATGTAATGCAATCACACACGGTACGTCCGTAAGTCGCTAACAACTGTTTATTGTCACTGAAATAGGCCACCGAATTTGAAAATAGTTCAATGACAAAACCGAAAAATGCGGCGTGCACGTAAATATAATAACAATGTGGGATACGCGCTACGTTTAGTCAAGCGACAATCGAGCGCGGCTACGGCGCGGGCGGAATGGCTGCTCCAGGGCGGCGTGGGGCGGCGACTCCAGGGCGGGCGGGCGGCGCGGGGCGCCGCTGTGGAGCCGCGGACTAGGACAGCGCAAGGTCACGTTCTGTACTCAACTGTAAACTCTCTAAGAGTTCCCTAATTGCCGTGATACGGTAGGGTGCCGTACGCCGCCGGTAACCATTTCAAATATATTCAAATTATAATTCTGATTATTTTTTTCGGGAAATTGCAACTAATTTTGCTGAAGTTTTATCCCACATTTAATACCATGAATTTGCAGGTACTGAAAATGCATAGGATAATCCACAATCATGATTTTTTATTGTTATACAAAGAGTATTTTATTAAATGAATGGTTTTTTATTATCTAGCCCAAAATTTAGCCAGAAAAAATTTCTAGGAACAAGCTGGCTACTAAGATACCCCAAAACGATAGATCTTAATATCATTTAAACGATCAAATGAAAATATTTTGTCAGTAAATAAGCTAATTATTATTATTCAACTTGATGGGCTTATATTTTAAACTTACCGCACCGGAAATGATCTCACTAGCCAAGATTGCCACAACCTTCCCTTACTCCACGAGGATCGCTCATTTTAGTAGTTTTTTTGTTTTATTTTAATGGCTACATCAATATGACTTCCGTGACTTTGACACTTGCTTAGAGTTGCCAAATAGCCAAAATTTCCTTTAAAGTTGGTAATTCTTATAGCTAATTCGCCCGTGTTTGTTTGAGTACTAATTATTATTTTGGATGAACAATGTAGGATGAGATTTGATAGCCTCACCATTTGCCATCTAACACCAGATCCATTCTTAAGCAATAACTAGAAAAGGTATTAATAGATGTCATGTTGATGACTAATCCTGTTATTAATTATTTTTATATGATTATACAAAGCACCCAAAAGATCGAAACCTATTAATTTTAATATTGGTCAGTTTCACTGTTATTGCACAATCACGGTTCGGACATAATTTTTGTACGGGGATTTCAATCATACTTTTCTAGCAACACTCTTCACTCGCTTGATGAATTCATCGTGTGATGTGCGTGTGTGTGTACATTTTATTTTGTAAATAAATCGCGTATATCGGTACACTACGTTTTATCGGTAATTTAGTTATGTAAGAGTGTCAGACGGTATTTTACGCTGATATGTACAAAGTGAACTGCTATCTGTTTACCGTTTTACATGTGTAAACGGACATTGACCGTACTGTTGTCTGCAGTGAAATAATACAAAGTTTGAAAGTCAGCTGTTAATTTAATTGAATTTAATTATCGGTAAGTAAATATTAGTAAGGACTTTTTAGTCGGCTTGGCGTTCTCTTGTTCGAAGGTTGTTATAGTTTCTTAAAAAAATTAACAATTAACATCGATTAACATTAATTATTGGTATGCAAGGATAAAGTGGAAGTTCCCGCCACTCTTTTTTTTTAATTCCTTGGTTCGATTTTTTAAAGCACTACACATGCGGTTAGTATTTTTACTTACACAAAAATAGTAGAATTATTGTACCTACTCATATATTAAAACTTATTTTTGAGTTTAATAAACAAACATTTAACTTATAATATATATATATATATATTTTTTTTTATTTAAATATACTACTGTGACATACCTAGTGCGTTAGAAATTTATTTAATTTCGATGTTTATAACATTGCTTCCCTTGAAATGTAACTCTATACCTATTTATAATGTGTTCAGTTCACGGCAAAAGTCTTTGAACATTTCCTAACTTATAAAAATATACACTTTACAGTTTTTGATTATTATAATTTTGAACAGTAAAGCTGCTGACGATCCAATTATATTATATTTTCAATTTTAGAATATTATAATAACATTTTCTTTTCTTATGATTTCCTTTGTTTTTGTTTTTTCTTTTTTATTATTGTCTGTTTGCATTTGCTGTTGACTGCAGGCAGGTACCTTCAAACTGTAAGCTCAGAACTTCCTTTGTCATTGCAAAATTACCTTGGGAAGATATTATAAATAAATAACAGCTTATTGTGCATCAAAATCGTTCAAGGTTTATTATAAAGGTTGGTTCTTAAATTGTTAATGCATTCTTTGTACCTAAAGTAAAAAGTACAGAGTTTATAATTAATCCATGTGAAGAATTTAAATTTGTACTTAATGATATATTATAATCATTGATCAATCCGAATGAGGCTTCTCCTCCTGGGGTGGCAACAGCCGAATATTAGGCCTCCTTAAATATTTATTTTATTTTATTTTTTAATATAATGCTGATAAACCAATGGCTCGCTGCCTTCAAACTGATTTTTTATCAATAGATTGATTTCTACTTGTCGGATTTAGATAACGAAATTACTGGGCATATGAGACTTTAGAGCCAATGACTCAGGGTGATGAGCGCAGTGCAGTGCCGCGCAACATTAAAATTAAAATTGCAACCGGCTCAGTAGTTTTTAAACGACTTCAAAAAAGGAGGAGGTTATCAATTCGTCTGTATTTTTTTCTTATGTTTGTTACCTCAGAACTTTTTACACTATGCAAAAACAGATGAGGGACACTATTTTAAAAAATCTCACTAGACGTTATAAACTGCCGCTATTGATTGCAATCGATTAATTAATTAATTGTTTATGAGCAATAGGACCACCTATTAACTAACATAGCTTTTAATGAGATTTATTATAATTAGCAACTGTATAGTACAGAATTATAATAATCAGTGTAAATTTTCATATTGTACCGTGTCACCGTGCAGTTTTGTAGTGTTTTAAATAATATCTATGTCGGAACAATTAAAAATAAAAAAAATGTAATAAAATATCTCATTCTAATATAATAATATATTTTATCTATATATAGGTACTAATAATAAAATTGAAGTGTCTGTTTGTGATTTCAATATGATGCGTGCAAAATGATTAATACATTCAAAGTCTCATATGCTCAGTAATTTCTAATTCGAGACACAAACCTAGTCGTTTTGTTCAAGTTTTGAACTAAAAGACTGGCGACTATGGGTAACACCTTTGGTTAATTATTTGTTTAACACGTGGACTGCTGAAAACCGACATTTGTGTTTTTATAGCGTTATGCAACTGCGGGAAAACACACCCGTTGTGTTAGCGCAGTTTACGTGCGGCGAAACGCATGGTTCGTAACGCTCCCCAAAATTTTAAAGATGTTTTGTAATCAACGTGTTAAGAGTTGAATAGAATTTAAACTAAATTTTTATTTCAGGTCCCGAAACAAAAAGTCTTCCAAAATGGTGCGCGCGCAGACAAAGACAGGTCTGCTCCTGGGGTTCGGCTCAGTGCTAGTGGTCTTAGGTGCCATTATGGTGGTCTTTTGGCCTCCAATATTCTTCTCACAACTAAAGAGGGTAAGAATTATATCTTCAATAAGATAAAATAGGCAAAATTAAGCTGTATAATGCTCAACGTAGGTTTCTGCTAATGAGCTCAATTTTCGGCTCTCCTCATTCTGTTTTTGCCAGCCGTTTCCCGGAAGTCGTCATTCCATCTATCCGGCGGGCGTTCTAGACTACGTTTGCCTTAACGCGATCTCCACTCTAGAACTCGTCTTCGCTCGGCTTTCAATTGTGTGTGTACACCGTTTCGATTCAATTTAACTTTACCTCTCAGCAATATGTGTCAGTTCGCAGCACGAAGAACCAGGGACATCAGGTACCCTTTTTGTCCTATCTTTATGTATGACATGATTGTGGCCGCACACACACACCGTTGTGTTTTCCCGTACCGCTAACACAACAGTTGTGTTTTCCCGTACTCGCGGCAAGTTATAAAAACACAACAGTTGTGTTTTCAGCAGTGAAGGTGTTAGACTAACATTTTGCAAATTCCCAGATGATGACTCTGTCACCCACATCCACATCCTTCGACATATGGCGGGAGACACCCATCCCGATGTACCTCGAGTGTTTCATGTTCAACATCACCAATGTGGATGACATTGTGGCCGGAAAGAATGTGTCCATACGCGTCGAACAGATCGGCCCCTATGTGTATAGAGAATCTCATTCTAAGGTAAGCCTTTTTTTATATGATAGATCAGCAAACAAGATGGCCCGCCTCGTGGTAAGCGGTTACCGCCGCATATGGACCCCTGCAACGCCCGGAGCGTTGTCGATGCGCTGCCTTCTCTCTAAAACCCTTTGTTACCCTATCTATACCGATTGGCTGGCATAGGCAAGCAAGAGTTTTTACCGCCAGCTGAGTTAATCACCTCTTACGATTCTCTTGACCGGTTCACCATCAGCCTATATTCGCCCACTGCTCGATGTAGGCCTCTGTCTACGCCACTGAGCCTGACCTTCGGCTCTCCTCATCCAATCTCTGTCAGCCGATGATTGAAGAAATATTCTCTCTAGGCTCCACAAAAAAAAAATTGGAAAGAATTGAACGAGGAAATGTATAACCTTCCCGCACAATCCTTATTAAAATGCTGTTTATTTGCGAAAGGTGGCTTCAAGGCCATCGGTGAGGCTTTGAGAAAACCTCTCATAATAATTTTGTAAATGATGTTTGCTTGTTTGTTTTCGCTTCAACTGGAAACTACTGAACCGATTGAAATGCAGTTTTCACAGCTTGGTAGCTGAGAATCTGAGTTGTGCAATGGTATGCATGAGATCTAAATCTAACTTATAGAATAGAATAGAATAGAATAGAATAGAATATAAAAACTCTTTATTGTACACCAGAAACAAAAATAAACACAGTACAGAAAAATTGTAGATACCAAGCTATAGATAAAAACTGTTTTTAAGAGGCGAGCTGTTACAGGCCGCTGGATTTTGGTTGGGAAATTGTCTTCTGATATCGATATAAAAAAAAATACGTGAACAAAGTCATAACTGCTCGAGAGATAATTGTGCACTTCAAACGAACTTTGGTCACTTAGTCCTCTATTATAAATTAATAGTAGTAAGTAAACAGATGTATAAAATATCTGCCATTGCTAGGTACGGGCGTGTTTATTTACTTATTAGAGACTGCTTAGCTGATAAAAGTTTAGTATTTACTCAATCAAATTATGCGAAATTCGTGTGTCGCAAGGTTTGATCGCGTAATGGACGAAGGATAAATAACGTAGCACTATCTATTCTGTGACACAACTCGGTTAAAAACATAATTAGCTTTTTGGCAATTGCGTAAAAAAGGTTTTTTTTTGTTAATACTAAGTTTCGGTAAAGCGTCCACCACATTTTGGGAAAGTGAGAATTTGAGAAAATGAAATTTTTTGTTCGGGACATTATAGAACCGGGGAACTTTTTGAGAAAGGGATACTATGAACGTATTTCGTATTTTTTTCGGATTATGGCCTAACTCCGCCCACGAAAGTGAGGGGAGACCCGTGCTCAGCAGTCGGACGATATGGTTTGATGATGATGATGATGATTTTAATGTATAATATGTAAAGAGTGATTGTATTATGTTGTTTTATTTCCCGGATCGTGATGTCACAGCGACCTAAGTAGATTAATTAACCCTTTTCCATTGTCACCAGGTAAACTTATCATGGCATGATAACAGCACCGTGGAATTCTACAACCAGCGGTTTTGGCATTTCGAACCAGACATGTCAAACGGCAGCTTGACAGATGAGATCGTCAGTGTCAACCCTGTCATAGTGGTGAGTGATAATCACTAGTATTTCTGCAAGCAGTAGACCTTAGAGCCAAACTTTTTATCCTATTCCAATAGTTGAAACCTATAAGTACGTAAGTAAGTTAAGTAGGTACGGTAAGTTAAGTAGATAGTAGGGTGGGTACTACCCTACTATCGAAAAATGTTTTTTACCGTCCATCTAAAGGTTGTCTGGAAGAAATCGCTTTCAGCGATAAGACCGCCCATTGTACTACCCTTGTCTACCTATTGTAAATTTTCTGTACTGTTTTTATTTATGTTACTTAATACTATAAAAAAAAAACATGGTTGGTCATTGGTGGTTCCGGATTCCCTAGAAACAGGAAATCCTACGTGGGAATCCGGATCTGCATACATAGATCCTGGTCGTTACGTATAATCACGGCCTAAATTGGCAACACGGTATGTCACAATTAATGTAACAATGGACAATCGCAGTTAACCGTTTATTTATTTCACGAAATCCACAGACTTTAATTTAAAAAAATATAAAAGATAAAAAAATATCTAAAAGCTTATTCGTAGGTCTTACATCTGATGACGGATTTACTTTTATATATTATTATGCCAAATTTAACAAAGACGCGACTTCGGCTTACTGGACTTAACCCAAAATTTAAACACTAAAAACCCCCCCTTTCCCAGACGATGGCCTACATGTTCCGGCACAACAACCCCCTAGTCAACGTACCCATCAACGTGTTCATGAAGATGTTCCACGAGCACATGTTTCTGAGCGCCAACGTGTCCTCGTGGCTTTTCGACGGGATTGAAGACCCAGTGCTCAACTTCGCCTCGCAATTCCCCAACATGCCCTACACCATACCCTATGACAAGTTCGGATGGTTCTACGAGGTGAGTGAAGTTTACAGCGCTCTATGACCAGTTCGGATGGTTTTACGAGGTGAGTGAAGTTTGCAGCGCTCTATGACCAGTTCGGTTGGTTCTACGAGGTGAGTGAAGTTCACAACGCTCTAGTCATAGAACTTTACTCTATGACCAGTTCTGTTGGCTCTACGAGGTGAAATTGGCTCTCTGAGTGAAGTTCACAACGCTCTAGAACTTCAGTCTATGACCAGTTTGGTTGGTTCTACGAGGTGTGTGAAGTTGACAACAACACACACAAAAAACCTTGGCTTTTATTCATAAAAAAATATCGAACGTCTCTTAGTACTGCGCAGTACAATATGGTTTTGTGGAGTTTCATTAAACGTTAAATGTAGTGGGAGGCCTCTTCTGTAAGAGACCACCTGGGGAAGTACTACACCTTTGCCAGATATTCATCCGCCAAGCAGTAGTGTGTAAACATTACTGTGTTCTGATTTGAAGGGCACTATTTCCCGCTAAATTACTGGGCATATGAGACTTTAGAGCCGATTTCTCGGGGTGACGAGCGCAGTGCAGTGGCGCGCAAGATTATGCAATGCAAAGTTCTGGGTGGCACTGTAACCGTTGTGGCCAGGCGTAGCGCTTACCATCAGGTAAACGACTTGCTGGTTGCGTCCCTCAGTCAAATAAAAATGAGATTTTATGAAGAATTAAGAAAATAAAGAATTATATTAAAGATTCCGTGAGCAGGCACTACTTGCTGCTCAAATCTTAATAATAGCAATAACTATTCTTTAAATTAAATACCAGTTTACGCAAATATTACATTAAATATGCACATGATCTGTTTACCATTTTAATCAAAAACCCTACTCAAAAACTTCATCAACATAATGGTGTGCGCCATTTACAACTAGGGATGTGAGGATATTAACATTTGGGATATGGATATAGAAAAAAAAAACTGACAAGATTGGTACAAAGAATATTAGACAGATAGTCACTCTTTATTGAAACACCACAGAACAAAGAAAACTTTAAAAACTAGAACAAAACAAGTTTAACTATTAGTGTCACAATGGGTGGTCTTCCAGCTAGAGCGATCTCTACCAGATAACGATACGTAGAGAGAAGTAACAATGAGGAGGTGGTAATATTTACCCTACTGCCAAAAGGGGGGGTATATTTTTGGACATACTGTATGTAAGTAATTACAGTTATACCTAAACAGCCATTGTGTTGTTGAGCTCTATAAAAGGAAAAATACCAAAGAAATTATAGTATAAAAAACCCGACTGTGAACAAAACTGTACTGTGATATGCAGTCGTAGGCATTGCAGTCAAAAGTTGAAAGGAAATGGTTACATCGGCGAATGCATTTGACGTTTCAGCTTTGTACGCAGTCGTGTTTTTTTTTCTATCGATTTGTTTGGCTGGTTTACGGAAATTGGCATGTGGTTTGGTGATTTTTTAGTAGAAATTTAGCAACCAACACTTAGAGACACATTTCTCCCACCACAGTGGATATCGAAGGTAAAAATTTATATTTTTTTTTTCTATAAACAATAAACATCAAAACACAAATAGGTGTGTCTAAACCTAAATATCCGAAACTTTTATTTTGTATATCGATATTTTTCCTCCGATATCCGGATATTTTTATATACTTAGATAGATATCGATTACATCACTATTTAAAACTCTTTAATACAAGTCCTAGGACTCAAAAACTGGAATGCCTTGAAATTTGAATGTGTGTTGTTCGAAAACAAGCACGTGTAATATACCTGATTATTTTAGAACCTAAACACATTAATAAGATACAGAGCGACAACAATTTTAAACCCGTCGCGCGTCACTAATTTTTGTATATCCGATCTGTATGACCCAAGGGCTAATATTGAAAAATAAGGTCATTGAATTTAAAAATAAGTTAATATAAAACTAATTACTTATCTAAGGTATTTAATCTTATCATTGTTTAATTTATTTATCTGGAATGCAACTGAATGAAATGATTGATAACCTTTTTGATTACGCTTCGTGCAATTATATTATGTAAATTTTAGAAAATGCTATCTTACAACCCATAGTATATTTATATTATAATAATTATCTACGTGGTTGTATCCTACTAATATTATAAATTTAAAAGTTTGTGCGGATGTATGGATGTTTGTTACTCTTCCCCCAAAAAGTACTGGACGGATTTCGATGAAATTTAGCACACAGATAGTTTATTACATGGATTAATATATAAAATACCATTTATACTGTAATAATGAATAGTTCTTGCGGGATACTTAATGCGGGTGATACCGTGGGGCGCAGATAGTTATTAATATATCTCAAGTAAAAAATTGCTAATTACTTAATTCCCCCCTTTAAGACCCCATAAGACCGCCCATTGTGACCCTAATTGTTAAATTGGATTTGTTTTAGTTTTTAAGTTTTCTTTGTTCTGTGGTGTTTCAATAAAAAGTTAGTTTATATATCTACCCAATCATAGTATAAACAAGGGTATTTCCTACCCGCCTCATAGCTGGGTGTAAAAATTTATCACCTCATTCACGCCGGGTTAAATTTTACAATTTTACAATGCTTTCATGAGATTATGGTGATTAAGTTACGATTGTATGCATTTCATGCTGAAGCCAATTGTGAATTTATTTCTGGTTTAGGTAAAATCAGTTGTTTACCCGAAGGCCATGAAATGAGTGTAGATAATAACTTTAATGTATGTATTGTGATGTATGTGTCCATTAACAATGGATGCAAGATTAGAAATATTCTCCTTGTTGGTATTATGATTTAACACTTTCACTGCATAGTGTTTTCCCATACAACAAACACAACAGTTGTGTTTTCCCGCGCTCACAAGTTAAGAAAATCACAAAAGTTGTGTTCTCAGCATTGAAGGTGTTAATGCGGTATAATTACCATGTATGCCAGATTCATTTATAATAATAATGCCTTTTTTTTCACAAAATTTAATCTAAAAAGTTTTTTCTTGCATTCTTTATTGTCATCATCATCAACCCATATCGTCCCACTGCTGGTCGCCCCTTACTTTCATGAAGAGGATTAGGCCTTAATCAACCACGGGGGCCCGGTCCGGATTGGTGGATCGCATACCTACCTCCGAAATAATTCTCGGGTAGGCATGTGGGTTTCCTCACAATGTTTTTACAAGAAACACATTGGCACGTGCCTGCACTGGGATTTGAACTCACGACCCTCTCCTTCGGAAGCGGACGCTCTCCCACTAGGCTACCACCGCTCTTTATAGTTAAATACAAATATATTTATAAATATCAATGAATTTTACAAGTTCTTGTTGGATCTTTAGGCACCCGAACTAGAGTAAGCTTAGTTTCAGTGTTTCGTGGTGGATTATTGCCTAACCCTCCTCATGAACGTGAGGGGAGACCCGTGCTCAGAAGTGGGACGATATGGGTTGATGACGATGATAATTTATCGTTATGATTATTTCATATAGTTTTATTGAATTATGACGTAACCAATGATTCATCTTCAGTAATGCAGGACAAGTCACAACACAAAACACTGATAGTTCTGACTCACGCAGACAGTTCAAAGTTTACCAATATTCATTTAATTATTACACAAATTATCTGTTGTTTGTATCCGTTCATTATTTCTATATTTTTGGGGAGATAGCACGCTCTTGTCGGAAATGGCGATTTTTTGTTCGTTTTTGAACCCCTATCGGAGTAAATGAGCGCAGTGCAGTGTTCTGCAAGATTTTGCAATACAAAACTGATTGGCACTGCAGCTGCCACTTTATTTGATGTAAACCAGCTGCAATAGTCCGCCTTTGCCTGATATCCTTCCGCCAAGCAGTAGTGTTCATACATTATAACAGGAACCGTCAGTTTTGACAGGATAAAAAGAACCCTGTTTTATTTCAAGACCTGCAGTATCTATATGCAAAACTTTATAGAAATCCCTTCAACCGTTTTGGCGTGAACAGAGGACAAACAAATTAACACACAAACCTTTAGTAAGATACATACATACTAATATATAAAGCTAAAGAGTTTGTTTGTTTGAAAGCTAGGATCTCAGGAACTACTGGTCCGGATTTAACAATTATTTTTAAGTTGAATAGTCCATTTCTCGAGGAAGGTTATAGGCTATATAATATTACGCTACGACCAATAGGAGCGGAGCATCAATGAAGAATGTGGCAAAAACGGGTAAATATATGGGTTATAAGAGAGTTATTGCGGGAAAACTTGAATTGTGCGGGTGAAACCGCGGGCGCAGCTAGTATATAATATCCATACTAAATAAAAAAATGATAGATAGATAGATAAACTCTTTATTGAAACACCACAGAACAATGAAATCTTAAAAACTAGATCAAAACAAGTTTAACAATTAGTGTCACAATGGGCGGTCTTATCGCTCAGAGTGATTCCTTCCAGACAACCATGAGTGACTAAATTGTAAGCTTATAAAATTATTATATAGCAGTCATAATACATTTGAAACCAGTTCGAAGGAAGCGCAAATCTTTTTGCAGTCTCAGAAAAAACGATCACAAAAAAGTAGCACAAAAAATGACATCTGGCGTAAGAAGATAAGTGCAAGAAAAACCGACAAATATAAAATCGCTATCGCGATACATTGATGGCGAGTGGCAGGTCTATCTAATCAATTGTGAACTTCCTTCCACGAAAATCAAACATGAACCGTTTATTGTAATTGGGCAAACATATTGCACTTTTGCATAGTGCTGTGGTAGCCTAGTGGGAGAACGTCTGCCTTCCAAAGAGAAGGTCGTGAGTTCAAATCCTAATGCGGGCACCAAGGGTGCCAATGTGTTTCCCATAAAACATATGTATATAATTATCACTCGCTTTTCAGTGAAGGATAGATAGATAGATAGATAAACTCTTTATTAAAACACCACAGAACAAAGAAAACCTAAAACTAGAACAAATCAAACTTTACAATTAGTGTCACAATCTCCGTCTTATCGCTCAGAGCGATCTCTTCCAGACAACCATGCACGGGGAGTAATTAGTACATCAGACGGTGGCTTTCCTTATATACATAGAATAAAATAAATAAATAAATAAATAAATAGATACATATTATACACAAAATAAACTTAAATACATAGTGACATTATAGATAAACTTAATATATACCCTAATATAATAAACATACATAACATAATCAAACAAAACACAACACAAAACATTGTGAGGAAATCCACTTACTCGTACGTACCCGAGACTTATTTCGGAGGTAGGTATGTTATCCACCAATCTGGACCAGGCCCCTGTGGAGGATTATGACCTAATCCTCCTCACGAAAGTGAGAAGAGACCCGTGCTCAGCAGTGGGACGATATGGGTTCATGTTGATGATGATGATAGATAAATATCTGTCAAAGATTAATTCCACAGGCGGAATAATGCAGAACAGACGTACCACTACAGAAAGTATAATTGCCCAGTGAACTTTTGCCCTAACAATAAAATTAATTTGACAAAGCTCTATAGTTTCACGTCGATATCTATTCATGTGGTTGGCCGCAAGTACTTGAACCTCTTGCTAAATACAGAGAAGTAGGTCGACAAAGATAAGTCACTATGACTGTTAACCGATGGCATATTATCAGTACTTTGTTGTTAATTTTTATTATTCGTAACATTTATGAGATGACACATTACCACTAACCTAAACTAATATATAAAGCTGAAGAGTTTGTTTGTTTTAACGCTAGGATCTCAGGAACTACTGGTCCGAATTGAACAATTCTTTTTGTGTTGAATATTCCATTTATCGAGGAAGGTTTAATGCTATATAACATTACGCTACGACCAATAGGAGCGGAGCATCAATGAAGAATATGGCAAAAACGGGGAAAATGTATTTAAGAGATTTATTGCAGGATAATTTGAATTATGCGGGTGAAACCGCAGGGCGCAGCTAGTTTAGTATAAGGAGAGGTCTTTGTTTGTCTTGCACGAGAAATATAAAGAAATGCTAAAATACTTAGCGACGGGGAAAATATAATCAATGTCGTTATTATTATTATTTATTACTTCAGTCCATATCGTCCCACTGCTGGGCAAAGAGCTCCCTTCTCTGTTTCCGGCTCTAGTGTTGTATTGCTTGAGTGGACCAAGCTTTAGGGTAGGCGTCCAGCTCGTCCTTCCACCTCCGTCTAGGCCGAAACTCTCTGAGGAACCCAAGCGAGGAAAGTAATACTTATTTTGATTGAAAAAGCTACATTTATTTTTCAGGCATTTTTTTTTTAATAAAATACGCATTTTGTACTGCGTCCTGGGGGCATACCATGACGTCTTATAGCGACTCAGTTGAGAACCTAAACTGAGCCGCGTCGCATAATCGTACCGTGACGTTTTATTTTTTATGTTGCTGCCATTCTCAACCTAAACTGGATCCAGTTAAGGTTGAAAATGGTAGCAACCTAAATTGAGTCGCTAATAAGCCATTTTCAACCTAAATTATATCGAGTTTAGGTTGAAAATGGCAGCAGCATAAAAAATAAGACGTCACGGTACGATTATGCGACGCGGCTCAGTTTAGGTCCTCAACTGAATCGCTATAAGACGTCATGGTAGGCCTCCTGATCAAAATGAGATTAAGCATACTCTATTTACTGTTAGTCATTGAGGAGTTCCGTTTTTTACCAGCCATCTCTACTATTTATTTAGTAGTAGTAACATTATTTTTGAAATATTTATAAAGTTTTTTTTTTTATTTTTTTTTTTATTTTTAGTTTTACTTCTTCTTTGTGTCCCAGCACACATTTCTTTTTTTTAAATATCTATCTAGCATCTTCATCGACTTGCGTCGCTGGCTGTACCTATATTGAGTGAAAGCAAAAGTTACGATTCATTGTTGACATTTGACATTGACTGATGCCGTTGCGAGGCGCAGACAAAGATTTCATAGTTACTTTAGACTCAGTGAAATCTGTCGTAACATCGTTAATTGCAACATGGTAAGTAGGCGCTTACGTCTTTTCTGACTCGCGTTTAGTTTCGTTTCCTACGTTGTGCGATTGCTTATCTAAATACGTGTATTCTAATATTATCTTTAGTGACAAAAACAGATGATGTCATGCGATGTCACAGACAATGCAATAAGTTGTAAGTGCAAAGTGTATCGTCATCGTGTTCGTTTTCTGAACATTTTGGGCGGTTCCACACCATCTTCGATCGGAATCCGTAAAATTACGGAACTAGGAAATTTGGACCGAATTCGGATATTGCTTTTCGCACTACCACCGATGCGAATCCGTGATCTCTGATCCAAATTCAAGCAATTCAGGGGCTACCTTTTGTTATACTCCATTTATGCGTATGTTCATATATATAATCCTATTGCTACATCGGTCCGTCAATAATATTCTCCGAAATGGAAATTTACGGACGACGAAGAGAAATCGGATCTAGTGCGTAAAGTACGATACAAATAGTTGTACGACTACTTCGGAACGGATTTTCACGAATCCTAATCGGACGTAGTGCGGGACTGCTTTTAGGAAGAACTCGTATTTTAGTTAGTCGTGGGTCGTGGTACTATAAATTCCTCGTTTTTTATTTTTATAGGTTTTGTGTTTTTTTTTCCTCCTCGTTTCGTTACTCAGTCAAAAAAAAAAAAAAGCAAAAAAAAAAAAATATACTAAGGCAAATATTTGTGTGAATCATAGGTGTTTGTTTGAGTTTCTGTGTTTGCAAAAATATAATCTTGGGAACTCCTCAGTAACTTACCGTAGAATAATGGTGTTTGGGCTCACTTTGATCAGCTCGCAGTACCGAATACGCTTTTTACAATAGCTCGTCTAGTAAAATATATCTTTTAACAAAACCTAGAGATTTAACAATCGCAAACACGCATCATAAAATGTTGAAGCAATTAACTCTAGCACGTACATTACCGATGATATTATACAATATAGAGAAAGCTGCTTCGGACTCGAGAAGTAATGCATCGTAACGTACTGACGCAAGAGCAATGGAATAATCGGATGAATATGCTTCCTTTATAAGATATATTACTTACTCAGTTATCAATGCCTTCGGCGTGAAAAGCGACCTTTGACAAGTTACTGGATAAGTTGACAACTTACTGGATAAGTTAACAAGTTACTTTTTTTATATTACTGAGCGCCGAGGCAGTTGTTCTCCTGATGGTAAGCACCACGCTTTCCCATAACAGTTATAGTGCCATTCAGAACATTCCATTGTATAATCTAACGTGGCACTGCACTGCGCTCGTCAACCTGAGACATCGGTTCTAAGGTCCCAGTAATGCCCAGTAATTTCGCTGGGAACAGTGCCCTTCAAACTGGAACACAGTAATGTTTGCACAGTACTGCTTGGCGGATGAATATCTGGCAATGGCGATGTAGCGTGCGGTAGCCGATTCGGAATCCGCAAAGAAAAATTATGTGTCTGAATATGAACCACGGGTATTTGCCCTGATAATTACTTACTAATTAAGTTAGATAGTATCTAACCTAATTAGTCGCTACACTATCAGTGGATATTAGAGGTTAGTGTCTCATGAGAATGACCCTCTAGGTAGGTTTCTAAATGCATGTATAAATAATTCCGTGGCTGGCGGGAAATACTTCACATGTCTAAAATTGAATTTTTTTAGGGCGGCCGCTTTAAGGTTTTGACTTATTTCTGGTAAATCGGTACATTAGTTTAACGAATATTATTTTGGTTACTTGGGGACTGTGATATCACACGTCTAGCTGCCGTTATCACCTTATCACTAATCCCTTCTAAGGATGTTTGAATGTTTTTTTACCAAAGGTCATTATCAGTCTAATTGATAGATATCACACATAGCTGGAATCTATTTTTTAAAATAAAAACACGTTAACCATGTAAACTTTTGTCTCTTTTTATTATTGTATCATCCAAGTTACGATCACATAATTACATACCTGTATATCTTTATATACATTTACTCTATACATCTTATCTTATATGTTTAAATGAGCAATTCTTATATATATATTATATATAATAATTGGAATCTCGGAATCGGCTCCAACGATTTTTATGAAATTTAGTATATAGGGGGTTTCGGGGGCGATAAATTGATCTAGCTAGGAATATTTTTTAGAAAATGTCATTTTATTCGTTTTTTTATAAAAAAAAATAAAAATACTGAGCAAAGCTCGATCATCCAGGTACTATATTAATATGTGAAAAATTTTAAGTGTTCGACGTGTTAAAGTGCATTATTTTGTCTACTTGCAAGAAATTATTTGAGTTTTCTGCGTTACTGTGGCAACTGTAAATATTATTTTTATAGCACATTTGGCCCCATGACTATGAATTCCAATGCTCTATCGCGCTCTCTTTCTTCAATCATTATTCCTCTCCTTCTAGCGCAACGGCTCCCTAGAATATGACGGCTCATTTCTCATGAACACTGGCGCAGCAGACTTCAGCCAGCTCGGGAATTTAGAGAAATGGCGCTTCTCTAACAGGACCCTGTACCGGGACGAGTGCGGGGAGGTGCGAGGGTCCACGGGGGAGCTGTGGGCCCCCGAGTTCGGGCAGCCCGATGTCACCATCTTCGCACCTGATATATGCACGTGAGTTGTTTTGGATACCAATATGCTAGCAATAAAGTTATGTGATTTGTATGACATATGACCCTCTGTCTTAGGGTGACGAGCGCAGTGCAGTGCCGCGCAGGATTATGCAATGCAAAGTTCTGGGTGGCACTGAAACTGTTATGGGTAGACGTAGGGCTTACCATTAAGTGAACGACGGGGTCGCCTCGTCACAGAGTCAAAAAAAAAGAACTGGGGCCTCTCCAACTGGACCCTATACTGAAAGGAGTGAAAGAGTGTGAGGGCCCACGGGTGAAGATGGGGCCCCCGAGTCAGGCGGCCCCGCGTGACCGACCTGACCGATATAATGTACGTGAGCGACATACAAACATTAATTAGATTATCGGTACGTCTCACAAATGGCTTTGTCTCGACTTCGTAATCGAAAACAATAGCATTTGTGACACTTCTCTTGAATATGTTAAATCTGCAGGTCTTCCACTTGATTGTAATTAAGCAGCAGTATTTGAAGCAGTAGCAAACATTACTGTGTTCCGGTTTGAAGGGCAATGTTTCCAGCGAAATTACTGGGCATATGACACTAAAGACCCGATGTCTCAGGGTGACGAGCGCAGTGCAGTGTCGCGCGGGATTATGCAATGCGGGGTTCTGGGTGGTGCTGTGACTGTTATGGGCAGGCGTAGCGCTTACCATCAAGTGAACAACATGCTCGTTTCGTCATTCAGTCAAATAAAAAAATATCGCAACGCCTGCTCATAACAATGAATTTAATTAATTACTGGGCATATCAGACTTTAGAACTAATGTCTCAGGGTGACGAGCGCAATGCAGTGCCGCGCAAGATTATGCGATGCAAGGTTCCTGGCTTCCTGGCGCTGCAACTTTTATAGGGCAGGTGTGGCGCTTACCATCAGTTTATCGACTTGCTCGTCTTGTTACTCGGTAACATATAAAAACCTGCGAGCAATAATACCTTTGCACGGAAGCCACAGAAATTAATCGTGGCGCCATTCTGTATGACTTCATTGCATCATCGCATACCTTCCAGACTTAATTTTACTATCTACTTACGGACTTCGTGTTATTTGTCACGCTACATACATTTCATTATCGAATAATTTATTTTAATTTTAGCTTTTAATCGGCTTTAATCTAATGGTTAATCGTTCATATCACATAAATCATACTAACACATGTATAAATTCTAAAGTTTGTGTATTTGAGATGGTTCACACAAATGTTTGCCTTGTGCGAGAATCGAACCCGCAACCTCACGGTTTGCAGTCGGCACATTACCCACATAACAACAACAATGAGAATGAAAACAAACAAAAAAGTATTAAGTATCGTGAATCCTTATTTTTAACCGCCTTCAAAAATAGAAGGTTTTAAATTCGGTTGTATTTGTTACCTCAGAACTCCTTCATATATAAACCGTTTTTTTAATTGAAAGTATATACTTTCAGATTAATCCCATAGTAATTTCATTAAAATCAGTTCAGTAGTTTGGTTTTAATTAGTATATCCAATTGAAGTCCAATTGAACTATAATCTGAAAGTCTTCAAGTCGAGAGTGAATAAGTATCTTCTAGGCAAGCATTCTCCACCATCGACCGCGTCGACACTTACCACCAGCTGAGACTGCGGTCAAATGCTTGCCTATTCTGCAATTAAAAAAAAGTCAGGTTTTTGGTTCAAAGAATTATTTTTTACTACCCTGCCACGCTTCGCTGTGGCACATTCGCTGATATGTCACTGATGAAAAAAATAGATAAAAACAATCCTTGATGCGGATTATATATCATGCTAAAATTTCAGCTCGATCGGTGCAGAACTTTTTGAGTTTTTGAAGCGTACACAAACCAACATAACATTTTTATGTATAAAGATTATAATTTACGTCATGCAATTCCAGCTACATGGTGCTGGGTATCGACAAGGATGTGACAGTGGAAGGAGTGGACGGCGTCCAATACGCAGCCAACATGTCCGTTTTCGACAACGGATATACCAACCCTGACATGGTAAGTGTTCAATCCAGGGAATTTTTTGTAGTGGGAGGCCTCTTCTGCAAGAGACCGCCTGGGGAAGTACCACACCTTTACCAGATATTGATCCGCCAAGCAGTAGTGTGCAAACATTACGTGTTTCGTTTTGAAGGGCACTGTTTTCAGCGAAATTACTGAGCATATGAGACTTTAGAGCGGATGTCTCAGGGTGACCAAGTTTTAATTAAGTTAATGGATTCCATACTAAATTGGCGCCTTATCAATAGTTCACCAAACCGTTTACAAAGCTTTCGTGCCAACACATAAAAGCAAAAAGAATTATTTACGGTTGGCGCGAAATACTGTCTCGTTTATATTAGTGACCCGGTGTAGCTCTAAAAACGAAAAAAACTATATAATATTAAATTTCCCGCTATAACAGAAACGAAAGTGAGGAAAGACCCGTGCCCAGCAGTGGGACGTTATGGGTTGATGATGATGATGAACAGAAACGAACCACCTTAAAACCCATGGACAGTTTTCTGTTCCACTCACTGTCGTGTACGCTGTTTTACTAGGTGTTATAAGAGAGCTGTTCAGCTGTCGTCTTTAACTTTCCTTCTATAGCTTTAGTTGTGTCCCGACAGACTGATACTAGAGTACCAAGCCTTTACCTCATTCGAGATCGGTTGGTACATGGCACAAGTGCCCACTGCAGAGCTCGGGCCTCGTCTCACTTACGTGACCTCACAAGGGGACCCACTCCAGTCACGTTCCTCTGAAAACATTCTCAGGAAATATGGGTATCTTCACTATGTTATCATTTTGCATAATGCTTGTACAAAATTGGTTGGTACGCGCCCGCACTGAGATTGAAACTTACGACATTATGTTTGGGTAGGCGAAAGTTTTCCAAATAAGGCTCGGCTTGCAATGAAATAAATACCTCGTTGTTTGAAACCTGCGTGGGTCTGTGCGAGGCGTATACCATCAGGCTAGCGACCAGCTCAGCTTTCCACAGGTTCTTAAAGGCCTTTTCCAACATAAACGACGACGAGTGTACGACGGAATTGCACAATATAATTCCATCATCGAACAACCAGACGTACAGCGATGCGCCACCGTTCCATGGTGGACATTCCATCTGTACGCACGAAGCGGTTTGCCTCCACATTTATTATGCGTACCGCGAAGGAGAACTCCTTGTCTGAGTCTGTGTTTCCCAAAAGTCACAACCTTTGAGTCTTTAGGTCACGAGTGAATAGGTTACTTCTAAGTAAGCGTGTACCATCATAGACCGTATGTCACAACATCAAGTGAGATAGTGGCCAAAGGCGAACCTGTTTATTCATAAAAAACCAAAGCCATGTCGCATAATAGCAACTAGCTGCGCCCTGCGGTTTCACCCGCATAATTCAAGTTATCCCGCAATAAATTTCTTAATAGCAATATATTTTCCCCGTTTTTGTCACATTCTTCATTGATGATCCGCTCCTATTGGTCGTAGCGTGATGTTATATAGCATATAACATTCCTCGATAAATGGACTATTCAACATAATAAGAATTGTTCAATTCGGACCAGTAGTTCCTGAGATCCTAGCGTTCAAACAAACAAACTCTTCAGCTTTATATATTAGTACAGATGTGAAAGTGAAGCGTGTCGTTTTCTTTCCGCAGCGAACGGCACGCAACGTAAACGTTCATTTTGCTATTGTTTTTTGCAAGTGGTGGGCCATGTAAGCCATTCTGCTGTTGGTCCAAAGCGACTGCGTTAGTATGAAGTGTTGCGTACCCTAGGGGCTATTTTGCGTGGGACTAATTGCCATAGCTAAAAATGTCCAAACCTACACGTAGAATAGAATAGAATAGAATAGAAAACTCTTTATTGTACAACAGAAACAAAAAGAATTTCTCACAAGAGTTCTTTTGTAATATTTTCTTGATTTTCTATTACGATTCCAGGCGTGCTACTGCGACGAGGTCCGCGACCACAACTGCCTGCCCCCCGGGGCCCTCAACGTGTCCGCGTGCCGGTTCGGAGCCCCCGCCTTCGTCAGCCTGCCGCACTTCCTGCACGCAGACCCCCACTACCCCAGCAAGATAGAAGGACTCAACCCTACTGAGTGAGTACCAGGAGGTGGATGCAGCTCGGTGGGGGAGGCAACGTGTCGATGCTTCAACCATTTCTACCTGGCCATATGAGACTTTAGAGCCGACGTCTTAGGGTGACGAGCGCAGTGCAGTGCCGCGGAACTTTATGCGATGCAGAGTTCTGGGTGGTACTGTAAGTCTTATGGGCAGGCGTAGAGCTTACCATCAGGTGAACGACTTGCTCGTCTCGTCACTCAGTCAAATAAAAAAAAACCTGATATTCCAGGGTCCCGACTCAACCTTGATCGGGGCGCCGAATGTCCCAGTTTTTAACTAACCTCCAAAGTCTGTACTTTATTAGATCATTAAAAAACCAATACAGCATCAATGTCCACCTGCCGAATGTGGAAAGAGCTACCATCAGACATTCTTCCGAAAAATTATAATAAGGGGCTTTTCAAGAGAAGGGTGTAGAGAGCTGTAGAGAGTAGGCAACGTATCCACAACGCCCCGAATGTTGCAGGTGTCCATGTGCGGCGGTAAGCGTTTAATATCAACTTCTTTGCCACTCTATCTTGTAAAAAATGCCACGTAAAATGTCCTGCTACTCAAAAATAGCGTGCCAGATCCAGTTAACCAGCATTGAGCGTTCCCACCTGTTCCAGGGACATGAACTTCCGGCTCGCGCTGGAGATGTTCACAGGCATGCCGCTGGCCGTGGCGGCGCAGCTGCAGATCAACCTCCTCGTGCGGCACGTGGGGGGGATGACGTGAGATACTAACTTTACTCAATTACCTACTGCAGTTTCACTCAACGACCTACAGTAGTTTCACTCAATGACCTACAGTAGTTTTACTCAACGACCTACAGCAGTTTCACTCAATGACCTACAGCAGTTTCATTCAACGACCTACTGTAGTTTCACTCAACGACCTTTTACTTAATGACCTACTGCATATTGCATTCTGTTAATATTAACGATTCCTGTAGAATAAAAGTTAACGCGGGTAAAACAGTCGGGTGCTGCTAGTTTATAATATGAGTGAGATCTGCTTTCCGTCCCAGGTTAAACAACGTGCTGACAGACGCTGACACGCTGGTGCCGATGTTCTGGTTCCGGCAGGAGCTGCGCACCACGCCGCAGTACGCCGCCCTGGCGCGCCAGGCGCTGCGCCTCCGCTACTGGACGCCCTACGCCTTCTACGCACTTACTGTGAGCATCCGCAACCATTCACGTTTATACAATTTATTTGGACATGATAATCATTCATTTATGGGGATGTTTTTCAACTGTTTTTATCCGATAAAACGGCCTCTTTACAATGACCTACTTCACCCTCCCCCCAAGTGATCTACTCTACAAAATGAGTAAAGAGAGTGAGTGAGTGAGTGTGTTAGTGAGCAGTGAGTGTGTATGAGTAGTGAGTGATTGTCGCCTTAGGTTGTTTAGTTTATCTACGAATATTGTTTTAACATGCCCTTAAAGGGATAAAATCAAGAAAGTATTTTTTTTTTGTTCGCTATAAGGATCTATGTACGTGATCGTGACGCGTTATTAACAAAATTCTCCTTTTCAGGTAATCGGCGTTGGACTCCTTATCTGGGGGGTAGTGGTCCTCCTTAAACTACTGCTCAAGTCTCCGGAAACCACCCCAATCATATCCGAAGAGGAGACGATGACCAGGGATCAAGATCCGCAGTGATAAGACCGACTGACAACATTTAAGACCACATGCTCTTCAAATGACGATCAGAATAACTAATCTGTAAAAAAAAAGAAGAAAGAGAAAAAGAAAGCGTACATTAAAGAGTCGCTTGAATCTTGTCATAATTTACCATAAGTACTTATTGATAAGGTTTGCAACGAGAATTCGCGGTTGTAGTGAGAGACTTTACCGGTAGTAGTGTGCAGATATTGAGCACGTATGTACACGCACACACACACACACAGCACACAAACGAAAACACTTTCTTGTGTGGGTGGAACACAGCAGTAGTGTTACGCTGCCTGATTCCCTTAAGAGTGCTGTTGAGTATTCTTATCTAAACTCGGCAACAACAACTTGCCTTAACTGTGCCTTAAATACCTGTCAAATTATTTTTTATCAATAACCCAAAAGCAATTTTTTAAGATATCAGGCACCCTTGAAGGGTTTTTGTTTCCAGTGAAATTACTTAGCATTTGAGACTAGTATCTGTCAAAGTAGTTAAATTTGACAAGGAGAACTGTCAAAATCGGCGACTTTGACAGGTATTTGCAGCAATAACGAGCTGCAAAGTCCAATAGCTGACATCGGCCTTACTATTAAGCGTTTCTTAAACTTGCAAGTAATAAACAAAAAAAAAGTATAATATTTTCATAAAGTTAAAAAGAGACAACAAATCATTTGACAGGACTAAACCGAAATATAGACTAATTTGCAACAACGGAATTGACACCGTCGTCTCTCATTACAACCTGACTTACAGACTGATATCTTATATAAATATTTATATAGACTTCGTCAAACGAAGGCTTTTAAAGTAAATTTTACTTAAAGCGTTCCATTGAGGATATCCAGTCCTTTGTTCCATTTTATACCGCAAATGCTTGTTTCTACATGAGTAGCCTTCTTACCCGACTGTCAAAAGTAGGGTTATTTATTACTTATCCAATCCATATCCGCTGCTGGGCACGGGGCTCCCGTGAGGAGGATTAGGCCATAATCCACCAAGGGCCCGGTCCGGATTGGCGATCACATACCTCAAAAGTAATTTTACGGGTTTCTTCGGGAAAAGTGAGTGATAATTACGGACATATGTTTTACAAGAAACATACGGGTACGTGCCCGCACTGGGGTTTGAAATCACGACCCTCCTCTTGGAAGGCGGACGTTCTCCCACTAGGTTACCACCGCTCTTTTTATTACTAATTTATCACTCATTAATCAATGTACCAAATGCTTGCCAATTAGCTAATATAACATAACTAGCGCCTCGCGGTTTCACCCGCGTATTCCCGTTTTCCTGCAGCAACTCTGAATTTCCCCGGGACAAAAGGTAACCTATGTCACTCGGGAATTGTGCAACTTTCTAAAAGCAAAAGAATTTTCAAAATCGGCTCAGTAGTTTCAGAGATAAGCCGTAACAATCAAAATTTGTCTCTTTATTGTATGTAATAGTGAAGAAAAGTATAGATGAAGATTACTGCACAGTCACATATCCGTTTTTGACTTAAATGGTATATTTTTATAAGATCATTCATGACTGCTTAAAGCAGTGCTTTAATAACTGTACCTCTCCCCCCTTTGAATGTAATCACGAAAATTAATTAACTTTGTAAGTTAATTATTATATAATAGTGACTAAGAAACTAGTCTGTCTATCTGTCTGGAAGAAATCGCTTTCAGCGATAAGACCGCCCATTGTACTACCCTTGTTTACCTATTGTAATTCTTCTGTACTGTGTTTATTTTTGTTTCTGGTGTACAATAAAGAGTTTTTTTATTCTATTCTATTCTAATGATTCCAAGCAACGATGGGCAGATCCGAGATGTTGAGACAATCGTTCGGAGCAATATTACTATTGAGTTTACAAATATCTCGCTCCTAGAGTGATCCATTCGATATGTTTTTGATTTTCTACGTATGATTAGTACTATATTCAGTTTCAACATTGCACTATAAAAAGTATTGCCTACAGGCAGATCTAAAAATTCACTAATTCTAACATTTTTGATCTTCAAAGAGTAGTCTCTCATCATCATCATCATCATCAACCCATAACGTCCCACTGCTGGGCACGGGTCTCTTCTCACTGTCGTGAGGAGTCGTGTGTGTGAGTCTCTACTAAATGAATATTTCTGACAGCAGCCGATCACACATTCCTCAGTCTAGTCAAGTTATTTCCTCTTAAACACACTTAAATTCGACTGCGAGAGAAAATCATCGAGATGTTTGAATAATCGAATCATTCGATTAAAATCTAAAACGTCTCGGATTCGCCCATCCCTATTCCAAACTTATTATTCGTAAGCCATCGACTACTGTAAGTATATTTTTAGTTTTAGATAGGTTATAATAAATATTCTGTGGTTTTAGTTTAATTTAACTTTGGTACAGTCGGCTTCAGAAGTAGCTAAACTTGTCCTAATTTCCAATTTAATTTTACAATCATTTTTTTTCGTTGTTTATGAATGTTCTAAAGTACGAAGATAAAGAGTTCTCTAGTAAGTCTAGTAAGAGAATTTCTATAATATGAAGAGCTACTTTTGAGGTACACGATTGCACCCTTTAAGGGGTATATTTTTAAATAAACATTATATTATATTGACATTATTTTCGACATAGGTTGGACTCCATTTTGTACTTAGCTAGACTTTTTAAACAAAAATAAATAATCGTTATTGGTTTTATATTTGCTACGTACCTATATGTAAATATAATTACTTTGTTATATTATAAAAAAAAGTGTCTAATTAAAATGTATTATTATATTATATTTTACACTAATATTATTTAATAAAATATATGTGATATAAAATCAATTTTGAGGCAATAATATTGTATAGTTATTTAGCATGTTAGTAATATAAATGCCATGAATTATTAATTCTTAATAATAATTTAAACTAAACCGAGTATTAACGCGTCACGATCAATGAGGATCGACTTTAAGCCTATTAAAAGGTAATTGACGTCCTTGAGTTTAGATGTAATAAGAGATTGGTTGGAGCTATATTTAATAGTAAATTTTTTATGTTAAAATTGTTTTAAATAATGAAAATATGCGTTTATTTACCTCGCTTACGTCTTTTTTAAAAACACTTAAATTTTTGTATATTTTTTTTTTTTTTTTATTTTATTTTGGTTATTTATGTAAAATTATTAGGAACGTATATAATATATATTATCTTTAATGTTTTTTGGCCAATGCAGTTTTTTTTATAATTGTATTGAAGATTTTATAATTATTATAGAGAAATAGTTAATAAGCTTGTTGACAGGTATTTTTCTAATTTTAATAAAAATATGTTACCATTATTTTTTGGTTTTTTATTTATGATTGATATATTATGCAGTAACAGGATTCTACCGACCTGAGTCAATAAAGGTTGTACCCCACTAGTTAGTGCGGAATCGCTTTACAACACTTTTTTTTCTCTATTCCAGTATTTTGTGTATTTTTGAACTAATGTAAAATAAAGTGTTTCCTAGTTATATTTTTTCATCATAATAATTATTTACTGACACCATAGCAGCATGTTACAATACAATGGGCGGTCTTATCGCTTACAGCAATTTCTTACAGGCAACCTTTGGATGGACAAGAACTTATAAATATAATTTTGCTGTTAGTAGTGGTAGCTTTAAATGATTTAATTTAGAGTAATTGGCCCAGACAGTTAAAATTAATTTAAATTAATCTATTTATTACTGATATCCTACTAATATTATAAATGTGAGAGTTTGTGTGTATGGATGTATGATTGTAAGTCATTCACGCATAAACTGCTGAACGGATTTGGATGCAATTTGCACTCAGATAGTTTATTAGCTGGATTACCACATAAGATACTTTTTATTCCAAAAAAGGAACGGTTCCTGCGGGACAATACTCAACGCGGGTGAAACCGCGGGGCGCAGCTTGTATTATATATATTAGCTGTACATACATAGTATAATATACCTACCATTTTTGTTATTTCGGTATATATTTTTGGAAAGTACCTTGTGTATCGACTGGTGTATAATTAAGAATTTTCTTTTCTATTTTACTATCAGTATAATATAACATATCGGCAGCTAGACGTAGTAATTCACTAAATATAATTATGCTAAAATATTCTATATTTTTACGAAGCAACGTCGTAAATATATAGTATACGTGATATAATTTCCTGTTTAACTGGCTTCATAGTTTGTAGTATTGCTTTTTATTTTATTTGTATTATTATATTTATTCAAGAATTTAAGCAAAAATAACAAAAGCCATTCATAAATACTAATAACTTAATGATACTTTATATTATAATTAAGTACTTATTTGTTAAGCATCGATTAATCGATTGAAGACATCAAGAAAGAAAAAAAAAACAGATCCAATCTCCTAAAACGTCTCAGAATCGAGATTACCTAATCGACCATTACCGTCACCATAATATACTTCCGAAATAATTCTCCAAATTAATCAGTGATTGCCGTGGACTTCCTCACGATGTTTTCCTTCACTGAAAAGCGAGTGATAATTACGAGTACAAGTAGGTATGTACATTTCTTCAAATCTCTTCTATTTTTCCTTGTAGCCAAATTAAACATAATTATGAAAACGAATAATCTTGTTTTCCACGAATAAACATTATTCTATCATTTGCAAATAATTATGTCCGAAATTAAGAAAATGAGAATTTAAGTATACGTAGGTATCTAATTTCCATGAATATTATGTCTAAAAAGATAACAATTTGCACTTCAAGATATACAGAGAATAAGACATGAGTAAATTATAAAATACAAGTTTCTGCCCGCGCCTTCGTCCGTGGACGTCGAAATCAGACATCGAAGACGTTAAAACGGATAAATCAAGATAATATGTTTTTACGTAAACACATTGGTACGTGCCCGCACTGGGATTTGAACTGACGACCCTATCCTTGGAAGGCGGACGTACTCCCACTAGGCTACCACCGCTATCACGTTCAAAATAATAATCATCAATTGTCAATTTAGGATCAAATTGATTGGTTATCATTTACTTGCCATGGTGGATGATAAGACGTCAGTACTGTAACGGTCCCAACTTGGACTCGCCACATTTAGCAGGATGAGGGTTGCACATTTATCGATTTTGACTGAATAAAAGAATGGAAAAATGGGGGTTGTTTGGTATTCTTATGTTTGTGAAATAATTACTGTTGTAATTCTAGAGAGGGAAAAATATTACTTCGGTGATTTAAATAAATGCACCTGCGAATATTTTGGGGGTTGGCTGTAACGGTCCCGAATTGGACTCGCTACATTTCACAAAATAAAAATACACATTTATCAATTTTTGGCAGAATACTGAGATTTGCATTGACAAATTAGTGACATTTTGGCTACACATTAATATTGCATTCGATCGGAAAAAAGCTAATTATTGCAAAGGTAGAAACTCTATGGTAAGAGATTAAAAGGAGATCTATCGATGATAAGGCAAAAAAAAATGGAAAACGGATCAATAAAATAATTAATTATGAAATTCGGGAGGGAATGGTTAAAAGTACGGGAAGGACCTCACGATGTTGGTAACACTGCAAGGAATGGGGGGATGGGAGAAGAGGATGGTTAGAAAGGGAGGACAGGGAGGTTGAAGCGCGAAAGTAGGAGTTTGAGCGGGAAAATCAGGGAGGGTCGCGTAGGAGTCCGGGAAGTGAGCGAGGGGTCGCGGAGAAAAGTGAAAGAAAATGGTGAAGTTCAGTGGAAAGTAGGAGTTTGAGCGGGAAAGTCAGGGTCGGTCGCGTAGAAGGTCCTTGAAGTGAGCGGGGGTCGCGGAGAAAAGTGAAAGAAAATGGTGAAGTTCAGTGAAAAGTGCTTAGTAATATGGGCCGTGGATCGTCGGGTCTTTTCCTGAAGAGATTTAGTAATCTTTAAAAGCTGTGCTGGGAAGATGGGAAGTGATAGTAGGGCCAGGGTTTGTATGAGTGGCATTGCGAAGGTTCAGATTCTTACTGACACTGATAGGGCGCGTCGGATGGCGAGTTGAAATGGAGCTAGCCATAGGAGATTCGTAAGTACCTGTGAGCTGCCTGGGTTATAGTGTTATCGATAAGAGGAGCTATCCACAGGAGATTCGTAAGTACCTATGAGCTAGTTTATATTGTTGACGATAAGAGATGCTAGCTATAGGAGGTTCGTATGTACCTGTGAGCTGGCTATGTGATAGTGACATCGATAAGAGATGCTAGTCGTAGGAGGTTCGTAGGTATCTGTGTGCTGACTAGGTTATAGTGACATCAATAAGAGATGCTAGTCGTAGGAGGTTCGTAGGTATCTGTGTGCTGACTAGGTTATAGTGTTATCAATGGAAGATGGTTGTCGTAGAAGGTCCGTAGGTATCTGTGTGCTGGCTAGGTTATAGTGTTATCAATGGAAGATGGTTGTCGTAGAAGGTTCGTAGGTATCTGCGTGCTGGCAAGGTTATAGTGTTGTCAATTGGAGGTGTTAGTCATGGGTAGTTCGTGGGTGCCTATGGGCTGACTAGTTTATAAGAGCGTAGGGCCACACACACACACACAACATACAACATACAAACGAACGCACAGACACCAATTTCGATAGGTAAAGTTAAATGTGGACTCCGGACAGTCCTGAGGAATTGACAGGTAGACACACACACACACACACACCTTTAGCCTAGGGTTCTTCTGACAGGAGGGAATTCATACTGTGGGACAGGGTCATCTTAAACTATAGGAAACTACATAAAATCAATACAAATGTAAAACAAGCACTCGGGGACATTAAAAGTTTAATACTATGACAAAGAAATGAACTGGTGAAACATAAACTTCCTTGGGAATCAATTGTAATACTATAAACTATATTGTAATAGATTTACAGAGTTATTAGGTCAAACATGAACAAGCAAACATCTAAACAATGTTATATCCGGCAATCAAATCAATAAGACTAATCATTACATATGTACCTACTTTGAATGAAAGAAGTCGTAATACGGTTTAATCATTTTATTATACATCATAACAATGCTATAGAGCCTAAATATAACTTTACATACTCATAAAGTAAACATCTGGGGAAACAATTAAGAAATTAATATAATTTGTAACGGAAGGAAAACGAACGATGAAAACTAAACATAACTGATAAAGAATCAATTAAATCACAATAAGTTAGGACTACTGCAAGGATTAAATATAACCTACCTATAAATAAAGTAATAATCTTGACAAAATAAACTATAATTTAACTTAGGCTTGGTTCGGAAAGAATAATTCTGATTTCAAGATTAATTAATTGCACAAAGGCACTGGACGACAGATATGACTAAGTTTGTCTCTTTTGGATTGGCTACTCATGGGCAATGACCTATTACCTTCCCTGGATTTTCTTATGACTAAAAAAGAGTGAGATTCTCCATAAGGCTCTTCGAAAGTCACTAACTGAGGCTTACTTTCAACTTGAATCGCTCCAATGTTGAATCCTTCCATGCAATAGTTATGGTATTAACTATGGCACTAGAATTCCTAGTGTTTACAGAATTATCTAGAAGAACTTTCTAAAAATCCTCCGATAGAGAGATAACCTGAAATCAACAAAGAATTGACATTATACTTAATGGAAACTACCATCAAACCTTAGAACAAGGCTTCTTAACATACTATTTAAATAAAACTAGTACTACACCAGAAAAATGGTTCGAAAGGAATAATTCTGTCCTTAACATTAATTACAAGAAACAACGAACGACAAATATGAATGAGTTCGTCTCTGTTAGATTGACTACTTATGGGCAATGACCTATTACCTTCCCTGGATTTTCTTATGACTAAAAAAGAGTGAGATTCTCCATAAGGCTCTTCGAAAGTCACTAACTGAGGCTTACTTTCAACTTGAATCGCTCCAACATTGAATCCTTCCATGAATAGATATGGAAATAACTACAGCTCCACACTAGAAATCTTAGTGTTACAGAATTATCTAGACGAACTGTCACTTTCTGGAATTAAAACAATTCCTAGGTTTTCCAATGAGAAATAACCTGAAACAAAAATAATTGTTGTTACCTACACCTAAAGGAAAAATATCCTTAAACCTTAGAACAATGCTTCTGAAATACTAACTAAATAAAACCAGTATTATTACACCGGGGGAAAAATATGACCTCTTACCACATAATATAATTCTACAAATAGAAACCTGGACAATAGTCCCATATTAAGCTAAATAAGCCAGGCGTATGTACAAATGGGTAAATAAAGCCTAAGGTATTATGTAGTTGCTCTTAGTAGGTAGAGCTAGGATAGGTTTAACGAGATTTTAGATCTCTAAATATTGGGGCCTCTTTCCCTTTTGCTAAAATAAGTAAGTGGGATTGAGGAACCGCATGAACTAGATAAGAAGGATGGAAATTCGACCATGGCGGGGGTTATGTCCGCTGATAACCCTTCATCCTCGTTGAATCATGAATGGAGGTTGTGAGATTGTTTACGAACCGGGTATGAATGAGATCGAACCGTGAATACTCTTTAGATAAAAGAAAAGAAGTCCCTCTTTATGAAGTTCCCTTGCTTAGATATACTAGACTTATTATAGTAATAGGCGAGTTTCACGGTATTTCCTAGCGGTAACATAAAGATTTCACATCTGTTTAAATGAGTACGGACGGGTGACTTTGACAAGTAAGCTTATTGTCATGGAGCGATGTTAGCTGCTGTCAGTGTCATTTGTCCTGTGAGAGTGACGGATAATAGAACGATGAATTGAAATTTGATGGAAGACCACAGATAGACAAACATAGTAAATTAAATGAAAGTAAATACTTTCCGTCGAGATTTCGTAACTGCGAGGCGGTACTTAATCCCGACAAGCGGTGGAGAATATCCAAGTCTGGTCCGACGAAATTCACAACTTAGGGCGGGGCGGGGCTCTAAGTCATAGCCGCTGTCATGATCGTAGATTCAGAATGGAAGTTTTAATCATAGACTCTCGCGATAATTACAAAACTATAAGGTCGAGCGAAAGGTTGATGAGTTACGAAAAATGTAAGGTTGACGAAAAGTTGATAAAAGGTTGACGATTATTAATTTATAATTCTGAATGAAAGGTTATAAATGGGACAACGAAGGACTAGGATTAAGATCTACTTTGTCAGATATTTAGATAATACGGATTTGATAAGAGGTAGAACGGAACGAGAATATTAGGTTGAGCTTATTTTGGGACGCCATATAATAATTTAGGAATGGTAGAAAACGAATGGTATTAATTCAGCGAAATCTAAATTCAAATTATTTATCTCTTGTGATATTGACTACTGACGGATTGCGAAGCCATACTGAACATTCAAAGGATTTAGGTTGCTACACGCGGATCACAACGAAGGGTTACTAGACGATCATCGGGCCAAAACAAAGTAAACTAAAACAAAGTAAAGTTAAGTAAAGGTAGAGTGAGCTAGGTGCGGAGTATGCGGAGTTGTACTGAACTTATTAGTACTGAACTGTAGTATGTAGTATGTACTGTACTGAACGTTATTATTATTATTAGGAGAGACTAGGTTGAGGCGAGGAGTTTAGATGATTAGTTTAAGTTTAAGTTAAGTTAATTATTTAATTTCGAAAAAAATTTATTATGAGATAGAGTAAAAAAGATATAAGAGGGGGGAGAGAAGAAGGGGGGGGGAGTTACAATTGGTGCCGTGACCAGGATAGTCGATACTAGAATAGCGTGACCAGGATAATCAAGACCAGAATAGAGTACCCAGGACAGTCAAAACTAGAATAGCGAGACCAGGATAGGTAAAATAAGGATAGTTTAAGAACAGGATAGTTTAAGAACAGGGTCGGTTGTATTTATGACTAGGATAAGCTTATTGGTTATGATTATTATTAGTTGCAATTTAGATTAGAATCTTTAAAGGAAAATTTATTAGAAGGCAATTAGGTTCAGTATAACTACGTCTTCGGTGACTAAGTAATTAGTCACAATTGTTGCCGTGAAATAGGATGGTGTTCGGTATGGCATTGTAATCCGGAAGGTGGTTGATGTTTATGGAGGGAAATATATTATTATAGAATAAATAGATAGATAGATAGATAAACTCTTTATTGAAGCACTGCAGAACAAAGAAAAATTAAAACTAGAACAAAACAAATTTTACAATTAGTGTCACAATGGGCGGTCTTGTCGCTCAGAGCGATCTCTTCCAGACAACCATGCACGGAGTGGAGTAAATAGGACATCGGACGGTGGCTTTCTTTATATACGTGGATTGAAATAAATAAATAAATAGATACATATTATACACAAAATAAACTTAAATACATAGTAACATAATAGGTAAACTTAATATATACCATAATATAATAAACAATTAGGGAAAAGGCAAAATAAAAGGCTAAATCGTAGAATACACAAATCTTAGTAAGAAAAATAGGCAGCGACTAGAGAAAAAAATTATATACAATTATTAGATTCACCAGAGGGGAAATGTCGGGGGGTTGTCACCATCTATAAATACGATTTGGTGGTAACTTATCTAACTTAACTGTTACAGGAAATATAAAATTTTACACGGATTAGTTATAAAGAAGAAGAAATATAAACGTAAAGAGAAGAAACATAAATGTAAAATGGAATAGAAGATTGTAAAGCAGACTTTTAACAACTTAGTAATAATAGTCCAACGAATATTGTTTAAAAATATAATTACTGTAATAGATATAGAAAGGGATCATAAGAGCTGATGGTAAATAAGATTTAATAAGATGGAAGCGGTGGTAGCCTAATGGGAGAGCGTCCGCCTTTCGGTCGGAGGGTCGTGGGTTCGAGTCCCAGTGCGGGCACGTGCCGATGTGTTTCTGTAAAACATATGTGCGTAGTTGTCGCTCGCTTTTCCGTGAGGGAAAGCATCGTATGGGGAGGGGCCCGTGCCCAGCAGCGGGACGTGATAGGTTGATGTTGGAATATAGTTTGAAAGAACTCTGTAAGAAAATAATATGAAATAATCATAAAAACAAAAAAAAATTATACATATATCTAGTTTTATTTGAAAAAAATTGGTAATTGAAAAAGGTAAAGGTAACTAAGAAAGGTAAAGGTAACTGAAAAAGGTAAAGGTAAATGAAAGGAGGTAATGGTAACGGTAATAAAACGAAACAAACATAATAGAATACTATTGCATAAATTTAAATTCGGGGGGTTGTTTTACGTTGTTGAAATAAATTCATAATTCGTGTCTTATAATCCGTGCGGGTTTGGTGCTTTGCTTGAGTAGCGTGAAACCGCTGAGAGATTTATGAAAAGGATTTTAGTCGAATGAAGGACTCTAGTAAACCATCAACCTGGGTTTGAGACGGTTTGTCACGATTTGACTTCAAATCGACACACTACACTTACAACGTTTCTTTATGAAGGAGAATTTGGTGTTAGGATAGATCAGCTGATAAAATCATCGGTATAAGCCGATTTCATAAAGAATCCACTCCACACGTTAGTCCCGGGGCTAAGACCAAGGCACACTACACATGCTCTGAATCATAAGCTTTACTATCAAGAATTCGGGAGTGAACTGGAAAGTTGCGAACATCGACAATTTATGTACCTTAAGCCGCGCACGGCATGTCCGAGTTTAGAGGGGTAATGTAAGTATGTATCTCTTATATCGAAAAATAAGTAGATTGGGGGATAAGCGCTTACATAATATCATTAGGATAGAGACGCCTCACAACCGTCTTTTCTTCTGGGCTTTGGGATGTCCAGGTGATGAGAGCGATTTTTGGGGATGTTCAATGCGGGGAATGTTCACGTACTGGTTCTAATAATAAAGTTTTAGGATACAGTTTAAAAACACACACACTTATTTATCTATTTATCATATACACAGTTGTACTTGTTACAATTTATACACACACACACACACACACACACACACGATTGAAGTCAAATACGAGCAAATTAGAATAAGCAATAAGTAAGGGGGCCTTTTCAGTATTCTTATGTTTGTAAAACTGGTACTGTGGTAATTCCGGAGAGGAAAATATTACTCCGGTGATATAAATAAACGCACCTGCGCATATTTTGGGGGTTGGCTGTAACGGTCCCACCTTGGACTCGCCACATTTACAAGATGAGGGTTACACACTTATTGATTTTGATTAAATGAAAATATGAAAAATAAAATGGGGGTTGTTTGGTATTCTTATGTTTGAGAAATAGGTACTGCTGTGATTCCGGAGAGGAAAATATTACTTCGGCGATTTAAATAAATACACCTGCGAATATTTTGGGGGTTGGCTGTAACGGTCCCAACTTGGACTCGCCACATTTAGCAGGATGAGGGTTGCACATTTATCGATTTTGACTGAATAAAAGAATGGAAAAATGGGGGTTGTTTGGTATTCTTATGTTTGTGAAATAATTACTGTTGTAATTCTAGAGAGGGAAAAATATTACTTCGGTGATTTAAATAAATGCACCTGCGAATATTTTGGGGGTTGGCTGTAACGGTCCCGAATTGGACTCGCTACATTTCACAAAATAAAAATACACATTTATCAATTTTTGGCAGAATACTGAGATTTGCATTGACAAATTAGTGACATTTTGGCTACACATTAATATTGCATTCGATCGGAAAAAAGCTAATTATTGCAAAGGTAGAAACTCTATGGTAAGAGATTAAAAGGAGATCTATCGATGATAAGGCAAAAAAAAATGGAAAACGGATCAATAAAATAATTAATTATGAAATTCGGGAGGGAATGGTTAAAAGTACGGGAAGGACCTCACGATGTTGGTAACACTGCAAGGAATGGGGGGATGGGAGAAGAGGATGGTTAGAAAGGGAGGACAGGGAGGTTGAAGCGCGAGAGTAGGAGTTTGAGCGGGAAAATCAGGGAGGGTCGCGTAGGAGTCCGGGAAGTGAGCGAGGGGTCGCGGAGAAAAGTGAAAGAAAATGGTGAAGTTCAGTGGAAAGTAGGAGTTTGAGCGGGAAAGTCAGGGTCGGTCGCGTAGAAGGTCCTTGAAGTGAGCGGGGGTCGCGGAGAAAAGTGAAAGAAAATGGTGAAGTTCAGTGAAAAGTGCTTAGTAATATGGGCCGTGGATCGTCGGGTCTTTTCCTGAAGAGATTTAGTAATCTTTAAAAGCTGTGCTGGGAAGATGGGAAGTGATAGTAGGGCCAGGGTTTGTATGAGTGGCATTGCGAAGGTTCAGATTCTTACTGACACTGATAGGGCGCGTCGGATGGCGAGTTGAAATGGAGCTAGCCATAGGAGATTCGTAAGTACCTGTGAGCTGCCTGGGTTATAGTGTTATCGATAAGAGGAGCTATCCACAGGAGATTCGTAAGTACCTATGAGCTAGTTTATATTGTTGACGATAAGAGATGCTAGCTATAGGAGGTTCGTATGTACCTGTGAGCTGGCTATGTGATAGTGACATCGATAAGAGATGCTAGTCGTAGGAGGTTCGTAGGTATCTGTGTGCTGACTAGGTTATAGTGACATCAATAAGAGATGCTAGTCGTAGGAGGTTCGTAGGTATCTGTGTGCTGACTAGGTTATAGTGTTATCAATGGAAGATGGTTGTCGTAGAAGGTCCGTAGGTATCTGTGTGCTGGCTAGGTTATAGTGTTATCAATGGAAGATGGTTGTCGTAGAAGGTTCGTAGGTATCTGCGTGCTGGCAAGGTTATAGTGTTGTCAATTGGAGGTGTTAGTCATGGGTAGTTCGTGGGTGCCTATGGGCTGACTAGTTTATAAGAGCGTAGGGCCACACACACACACACAACATACAACATACAAACGAACGCACAGACACCAATTTCGATAGGTAAAGTTAAATGTGGACTCCGGACAGTCCTGAGGAATTGACAGGTAGACACACACACACACACACACCTTTAGCCTAGGGTTCTTCTGACAGGAGGGAATTCATACTGTGGGACAGGGTCATCTTAAACTATAGGAAACTACATAAAATCAATACAAATGTAAAACAAGCACTCGGGGACATTAAAAGTTTAATACTATGACAAAGAAATGAACTGGTGAAACATAAACTTCCTTGGGAATCAATTGTAATACTATAAACTATATTGTAATAGATTTACAGAGTTATTAGGTCAAACATGAACAAGCAAACATCTAAACAATGTTATATCCGGCAATCAAATCAATAAGACTAATCATTACATATGTACCTACTTTGAATGAAAGAAGTCGTAATACGGTTTAATCATTTTATTATACATCATAACAATGCTATAGAGCCTAAATATAACTTTACATACTCATAAAGTAAACATCTGGGGAAACAATTAAGAAATTAATATAATTTGTAACGGAAGGAAAACGAACGATGAAAACTAAACATAACTGATAAAGAATCAATTAAATCACAATAAGTTAGGACTACTGCAAGGATTAAATATAACCTACCTATAAATAAAGTAATAATCTTGACAAAATAAACTATAATTTAACTTAGGCTTGGTTCGGAAAGAATAATTCTGATTTCAAGATTAATTAATTGCACAAAGGCACTGGACGACAGATATGACTAAGTTTGTCTCTTTTGGATTGGCTACTCATGGGCAATGACCTATTACCTTCCCTGGATTTTCTTATGACTAAAAAAGAGTGAGATTCTCCATAAGGCTCTTCGAAAGTCACTAACTGAGGCTTACTTTCAACTTGAATCGCTCCAATGTTGAATCCTTCCATGCAATAGTTATGGTATTAACTATGGCACTAGAATTCCTAGTGTTTACAGAATTATCTAGAAGAACTTTCTAAAAATCCTCCGATAGAGAGATAACCTGAAATCAACAAAGAATTGACATTATACTTAATGGAAACTACCATCAAACCTTAGAACAAGGCTTCTTAACATACTATTTAAATAAAACTAGTACTACACCAGAAAAATGGTTCGAAAGGAATAATTCTGTCCTTAACATTAATTACAAGAAACAACGAACGACAAATATGAATGAGTTCGTCTCTGTTAGATTGACTACTTATGGGCAATGACCTATTACCTTCCCTGGATTTTCTTATGACTAAAAAAGAGTGAGATTCTCCATAAGGCTCTTCGAAAGTCACTAACTGAGGCTTACTTTCAACTTGAATCGCTCCAACATTGAATCCTTCCATGAATAGATATGGAAATAACTACAGCTCCACACTAGAAATCTTAGTGTTACAGAATTATCTAGACGAACTGTCACTTTCTGGAATTAAAACAATTCCTAGGTTTTCCAATGAGAAATAACCTGAAACAAAAATAATTGTTGTTACCTACACCTAAAGGAAAAATATCCTTAAACCTTAGAACAATGCTTCTGAAATACTAACTAAATAAAACCAGTATTATTACACCGGGGGAAAAATATGACCTCTTACCACATAATATAATTCTACAAATAGAAACCTGGACAATAGTCCCATATTAAGCTAAATAAGCCAGGCGTATGTACAAATGGGTAAATAAAGCCTAAGGTATTATGTAGTTGCTCTTAGTAGGTAGAGCTAGGATAGGTTTAACGAGATTTTAGATCTCTAAATATTGGGGCCTCTTTCCCTTTTGCTAAAATAAGTAAGTGGGATTGAGGAACCGCATGAACTAGATAAGAAGGATGGAAATTCGACCATGGCGGGGGTTATGTCCGCTGATAACCCTTCATCCTCGTTGAATCATGAATGGAGGTTGTGAGATTGTTTACGAACCGGGTATGAATGAGATCGAACCGTGAATACTCTTTAGATAAAAGAAAAGAAGTCCCTCTTTATGAAGTTCCCTTGCTTAGATATACTAGACTTATTATAGTAATAGGCGAGTTTCACGGTATTTCCTAGCGGTAACATAAAGATTTCACATCTGTTTAAATGAGTACGGACGGGTGACTTTGACAAGTAAGCTTATTGTCATGGAGCGATGTTAGCTGCTGTCAGTGTCATTTGTCCTGTGAGAGTGACGGATAATAGAACGATGAATTGAAATTTGATGGAAGACCACAGATAGACAAACATAGTAAATTAAATGAAAGTAAATACTTTCCGTCGAGATTTCGTAACTGCGAGGCGGTACTTAATCCCGACAAGCGGTGGAGAATATCCAAGTCTGGTCCGACGAAATTCACAACTTAGGGCGGGGCGGGGCTCTAAGTCATAGCCGCTGTCATGATCGTAGATTCAGAATGGAAGTTTTAATCATAGACTCTCGCGATAATTACAAAACTATAAGGTCGAGCGAAAGGTTGATGAGTTACGAAAAATGTAAGGTTGACGAAAAGTTGATAAAAGGTTGACGATTATTAATTTATAATTCTGAATGAAAGGTTATAAATGGGACAACGAAGGACTAGGATTAAGATCTACTTTGTCAGATATTTAGATAATACGGATTTGATAAGAGGTAGAACGGAACGAGAATATTAGGTTGAGCTTATTTTGGGACGCCATATAATAATTTAGGAATGGTAGAAAACGAATGGTATTAATTCAGCGAAATCTAAATTCAAATTATTTATCTCTTGTGATATTGACTACTGACGGATTGCGAAGCCATACTGAACATTCAAAGGATTTAGGTTGCTACACGCGGATCACAACGAAGGGTTACTAGACGATCATCGGGCCAAAACAAAGTAAACTAAAACAAAGTAAAGTTAAGTAAAGGTAGAGTGAGCTAGGTGCGGAGTATGCGGAGTTGTACTGAACTTATTAGTACTGAACTGTAGTATGTAGTATGTACTGTACTGAACGTTATTATTATTATTAGGAGAGACTAGGTTGAGGCGAGGAGTTTAGATGATTAGTTTAAGTTTAAGTTAAGTTAATTATTTAATTTCGAAAAAAATTTATTATGAGATAGAGTAAAAAAGATATAAGAGGGGGGAGAGAAGAAGGGGGGGGGGAGTTACAATTGGTGCCGTGACCAGGATAGTCGATACTAGAATAGCGTGACCAGGATAATCAAGACCAGAATAGAGTACCCAGGACAGTCAAAACTAGAATAGCGAGACCAGGATAGGTAAAATAAGGATAGTTTAAGAACAGGATAGTTTAAGAACAGGGTCGGTTGTATTTATGACTAGGATAAGCTTATTGGTTATGATTATTATTAGTTGCAATTTAGATTAGAATCTTTAAAGGAAAATTTATTAGAAGGCAATTAGGTTCAGTATAACTACGTCTTCGGTGACTAAGTAATTAGTCACAGTACACGTTCAGACCCCGAGACGCGAGCACGCACGCTTGCGCTGCGACTACGCGAACCAACCGCTCACGTCGAGTTACGTTTTCAAATTTAATAACATTCAATGAAACCAACGACACAGTGCTAAGTGGTGTCCACAAGTTGTTGCCGTGGGCTTTACATTAATGTTTCCGAATTGAACTATCAAAGTTTTCTTTTATTCGCATGTGCTTCCTGTTATCATAGATATAGTAAGGTAAGTTACTTAATTGCATGCAAATCGTAATCGCAATTGTACCTAATCTTATTGTTGATAGTGTATGTAACCAAATAATATTCCTTAACAATAGGTAAGGAACTATTTCAACTGATAGTATATGTTATATACCAATATGTTCATTCCTAGTTCAAGTTAGTTAAAAGATGAAGAAAAAAAAAGAAAAGAGTTTTATATTCTTCGAGCTGCGTCCCGCGGTTTCACCCGCGTAGCTCCCGTTTTGTCCCACGGGAACATACTATAGGGATAAAAAGTACGCTATTACTCAATCCTGGTTATAAACTATCTGTGTTCCAAATTTCATTCGAATGCGTTTAGTAGTTTTTGCGTGAAAGAGGAACAAACATCCATCCATCCATGCTCACGAACTTTCGCATTTATAATATTAGTAGGATTCTATTCTTATTAATTAAATAAACGTAAAAAAATAGAAATGCCGAATAAAGCTTTATCTAGCTATGCCCTTATTGTTTATTCGTCTATGGCCGTTCTTTTTTATATTTACTAGATACAGACGGGTCTTATTCACGCACCGATTGGTATAAAATATTATATTGACAACCCTCTACGTTTCTAAGAACTTACATTGATCTTGGTCGCGAGAATCTTTTTTATCTTACCAACTAATATGGAGTTTGCAAAATAACGGTAGCAGTAAAAATTATGCTACTGTTTAACCTACCTTTTAATTAATATGTTAAGGAAAGCGTTACGTAGATGTAATTAACATTTTAACGTGTTAATTTACTAACAGGTCGTAGTTATTTTAGATCGTGTTTTGTTTCTATTATAGGCGTTTATGAATCCGCGTCTACTGCGCGTTTTTTTTTGCTAAATAGACAAGCATTTGACTGCATCTGGTGGTAAGTGTCGACACGGTCGAGGATGGAACATGCTTGCCTAGAAGATACCTATTCACTCTCGACTTGAAGACTTTCAGATTATAGTTTTCGGGAAACATAGACGCTGGTAAGGTGTTCTTCCTCCGTATTCTGGTCTATACACAAACTCAAGAAGCTCTACACAAAACTGTCATTTTGTTTTTTTTTTAAATATAGAGTGGCAAATAAGCCCGTCTGATAGTTAACGGCTTCCGTCGGGACACCTGCAACACTCGGTGGGTTGTTGATGCGTACGGACGTGTTGCGTTGTGGTTTTGTTTTGGACAATGTTTGATGTTTTCCTAACAAACAAGATAATAATGTTGTCTAAAATTACAATGTTTCGTGTAGAGGTATTTGTGTAGTGTTCAAAAACGAACAACTCCTTAAGCTAAGCTAAGCTTTGTAAGCTAAGTATATTTTTATCTAAATTAGTTTAACTAGGAAGGAAGGTAAGTACTACGGACGTGATCGGCTACGGCGTGCTACGGCTTCGTAGCAAAATGTATTTAGGAAAACGTGACCAGTATTTTTTATTTATTGCAAAGGCTTTGAAATCATGATGTTAAGTATACCTACTTTACACGAGATAGAGACTAGATTTAGGACGATTAGGGTAATATGGGCGATATCCATGTCGGTTACCACCTATTTATCTATGGATATCCGAATATAAATAATCATCATCATCATCAACAACCCATAACGTCCCACTGTTGGGCACGGGTCTCCCCTCACTTTCGTGAGGAGGATTAGGCCATAATCCACCACGGGGGCCAGATCCGGATTGGTGGATCACATACCTACCTCCGAAATAATTCTCGGGTAGGCATGTGGGTTTCCTCACGATGTTTTCCTTCACCGAAAAGCGAGTGATAATTACGTACATATGTTTTACAAGAAACACATTGGTACGTGCCTGCACTGGGATTTGAACTCACGACTTTCTGCTCGGAATATAAATAATTGAATCATATATCCGATCCGTTTCTAAAATCAAAGTTTCGCTTTAGGTATTTTGCACTGGACAATGTGCAAGGGGATGAGGAAGGGGTACCCTGTTTGGGGTACGGATTAAGTTTTAGTTTTTTAGATAAATAACATACTCAACATTTTCAGGCACGCTTTTTTAATACCCAACCTTCGTTGATAGGTACCTTAGTCTGTGTGCTTTTCTTATTTCTTTACTAAGCTAATCTTTGTCCGAAATAAAGGCCAGCATTTTTGTAACGTTTTGCTTCGGCCACAAGTCCAGATAAGAAAAAAGTAAATAAGCCGTAAAAGGGTATCCAGTAACTGTCTGCCCTCACAGCATGTAAAGAGTAAAAAAAAAAGAGAGAAAGAGAGAGAGAGAGTAGAGTATAAAGAGTTTATCTATCTATCTATCTATCTATCATGTTTACTATATTACAATAATAAGGCAAAGCGTGCACTAAAAATTTTAATCATTACGGATAATCATGGTTAATCTGTGAATCATACCAATATACTAGAGTCCGTGCTCTGCGAAAAGACGATGCGACATTTGTGATTGCATTTCAGTTTTTCTTTAATCGTAACGCTTAAATTTCGTAGTGCGCGCTTAGCCTAAGAAGGGACTTTCCCCATACTTTTCAATTAGAGCGAGACGGCACGATCGGTAGTTAAGTCACTTTTTTAGGTTAGATAGAAAATTATGTTTGCTTTAAGGCGCTTGCCCTTGTGAATGACATGACAGATTTCTAGTTTTCGAGGCGCCACCGCGTCACTTTTCCAAGTGTTCCATTGTCAAACGCAACGCAAAGAATAAGAATTTCAATCGGGCTGCAGAAAGGACATAGCAGTACCGTACAATTTATAACCTAACTTAAGCTAGGCTTGCTCAAATCAATACACTTTATTAATCATTATCATTCATGAGTGCTTATATTATCATGAACCTGAAACGTGTTTTTTTCAAAGCAAAGTGTTTTTTTTTTAATAAGAATCTAAAAATATCTTTCATTCGTTTCAAAATGTTTTTGTCTTTCACGCCAAAAGATAATATATTTTTAAATAATCCAAATTTTTAATTTTTCGGCTCTGTCCTAAAAGTTATATGGTGTCGTACCTACAAACACACTTGCAGCCGCTAATATATAAACTGTCTGATTTGTATTTAGAGGATGAGACTGTCTCTCTTCAAAACCCGTTTCCAGCTCTCGTGCCATAAGATTTAAAAACTGGTAACATTATAGTAAACTAGCTACGCGCCGCGGTTTCACCCGCATAGTTCCCGTTCCAGTGGGAATATGGGGATAAAATATAGCCTATATTACTCGCTGATAATGTAGCTTTCCATTAGTGAAAGAATTTTTTTAATCGGTTCGCTGGTTTAGCCGAAACCTTACAGATTTCCATACATACTTTCATCCCCTATTTTTATTTTACCCCCTTAAGGGTAAATTTTTTACAAACTTTGAATGCGAAATTTATTTATATCTAATCAAAAGCCTAAAAAATAAGTTTCAAGTTTCTAGCTTCAAAAATGACGAAACTTCCATACAAACTTTCATCCCCTATTTCAACCTCTTACAATGCTGTTTTTGCATTAAAAAGTACCCTATGTCCTTTCTCAGCCTCTAGACTATCTAAGTACCAAATTTCATTCAAATCGGTTCAGAAGTTTTGGCGTGAAAGCGTAACAGACAGACAGACAGACAGTCACTTTCGCATTTATAATAATAAAGTAGGGAAGTAGGAATCTAATTTACAAGATAATCGTTGACATATTCATGTGGTGAACTGGCGGGGTCAGGCTTGGGTTTTTGGAAGATCTTACAACTCGTAAGGAATTCGGTTTGCGCCACAGTAAGCCTTATTGTGCGCAAATAAAAGGTCGAATCTGTTCCAATTTTATGGATGATGTGAGGCCATGGTCCTCGTCGTTCCGGATTCTCTAGAGATAGGAAATTCTAGTTATACTCGGAGGTTAGACAGAATTGACATTGTTTTCTTGAGTATAATGGATTTTTATTATTTTGAACCTGTGTATTTCAATTCGTTTCAATTTTTCTATCTATCCATATCAATTTAATATACCCATTTTTTTTTTTTTTTTAATTTTTTATTTTTTTTATTTTTTTTTATTTTTATATTCATTTTGCTGTACCCCGCGCTTTCACTCGCGTAGTTCCCGTTTTGTCCCACGGGAACATACTATCGGGATAAAAAGTACCCTATTACTCAATCCTGGTTATAAACTATCTGTGTTCCAAATTTCATTCGAATCCGTTCAGTAGTTTTTGCGTGAAAGAGGAACAAACATCCATCCATCCATTCTTACAAACTTTCGCATTTATAACAGTGATAGGATAGAATAAGTAAATACAATAATTGCCAAAATATTTGTACGTACACACATTTTCGTAACGACCAACTCAAATTGGACAATTATTTCGAAGTTGTTTGTTGTTGTCAGAACGAGGTTGCTACAATCGATTAAAAAAGTTCTGATTATCTAAAAAAAAATATATATAAACACAATAATTATATATTAACAAACAACAACGCAAGATTGTGCAATGCAAAGTTCTGGGTGGCACTGTAATTGTTATGGGCAACCGTGGCGCTTACCATCACATGAATCACGTGCTCGTTTAAAAAAAAAGAAGAAAACCGTCAATAACTTTATCGTGTTTGCGCAAATAAAATATTTTAATTTCAAAGGTAAGCTACATCTGTGTGGAACGGCCATCCACGAGGTTCAATTTTATTATTATAGCTTATCTCGGCTAATGCTTACTTATTTAGATTACGAACAATTATCGAATACACAGATTATGGAATGTCATTTAGTTCGTAACTAAGATTTTCTTTGTTTCCTTTGATATCTTATCTACTCGTATTCACTAGGTGCAGGTTCTGCGTTCGAAATTTTGCTTATTTATTGAAAGTAAAATGTTCCGAACTAATTCAAAAAGTGTACCCCCGTTAGAGCAAGGGAGAGTAGAGGATTATGCAATGCCAAGTTCTGGGTGGCACTGTAACTGTTATGGGCAGGCGTAGCGCTTACCATCAGGTGAACGTCTTGCTTGTCTCGTCACTCAGTCGCACAAAACATTTTTTTTCACTCATTACCTAATTGTCTACAAATAGCATAAAAGTTCATAAACTAACTTATATTTTTCCTTAAAACTAACTCTATCCCGGATTTTTATATCTATCTTATAAAATCATTATCATCATTATTTTCATTTTTATTAGATAATTAATGACTTGTAATAGAATTCTAAAGTATAATTTAATTTTCATTCAAAATAATTGTTATGTATAAATAACGTCATTATCAGAAATAAGATAACATAATATAAAGAAATATCTTGATTTGTAGACGTAGGTAATCGAATTAAAAGTTTAAGAACAGTAGATTAGAATCAGACACCCATAATAGATTATAAACAGAAAGTGACTAATAGCACGGAATATTTAATAACACCGGCGAAGACTCATCATCAAGTCACCATGATGCGACAAGAAATGGCGTTTTTTAAGGGCTTTATAACTGTAAAAAATGAATAATACACCACACGTCATTTTGATGATGACACTATAACACACAATAAAGGTAGGTGCCCACCTAACTGTACATAAAACTTAGTAGTAGAAGGCCTCTTCTGCCAGAGACCGCCTGGGGAAGTAACACACGTTTGCCAGATACTCATCTGCCAAGCATCAGTGGGCATTAGTGGGCAAACATTACTGTGTTCCAGTTTGAAGGGCACTGTTTCCAGCGAAATTACTGGGCATATAAAACTTTACAGCCGATTTCTCAGGGTGACGAGCGAATTGATGAATTGGCACGCTGTGTGTGGGTGTGTTTTTTTTTTAATGAAGGCGGTGAAACTTCTTACTATCTTTCTTCTGTTTAGATAAGAAGAACAGGTCCAGAATATGCTTATTATTATGTTAAGTTCGAGCAGCACGACACAGGGCAGAATTTAGAGCGTAGTTTGTGTTAGAATGAGGAACGTGAAGTAGTGGTGTTTGCCGCGTTCGGTAAGGAGGAATCTGCAAGCTATTATGTCTATTCCAGGACGTAAATTATCTATCAGTGTACTAAATATCATCGAAATTCATTCAGCCGTTACGTTACGGTCCTGGGTGGCAACAAACACACTCACACAGCAGGCACACATACACTTTCTTATGTATAATATGAGTAATAAAACATAGTAAGTAGGTACATGAGTAGATATTATCCAAGATAAGCTTTCCTTGGACGAGATCGTAATAACAATTCAGAATTGAACTTTGTTATCGGTGTGTACATTGCACGATACGAGATAGCTTCAGATAAATGAAGATATACAATTGTATATACACCTCAACATGTCTAGGGATATACAATATTTAGCTAAAGTCGGATAACTGTGCAGATGCCCTTTTCTGTTCAGATAGTAATTTTTTTTTTTATAAAATACGGCAGACTTTTTTTAATAGGTTTCAAGCATTGTTTTATATGAATAAGACCGTAAGACTTACGCCTTTTTATTATTTGACTGACCGACGAGACGAGCAAGTCGTTGACCTGATGGTAAGCAATACGCCTGCGCATAACAGTCACAGCGCAGAACCCCGCATTGCATAATTCTGCGGCACTGCACTGCGCTCGTCACCCTGTAACATCGGTTGTATCGGTTTAGTCTTAAACCCCCCCCCCCACGTATCACCGGGGGGGGGGGGGGGTGTTAAATACGCTAAAAAAACATCACTTGATTAATGGACGGTCCCCTCGACGAGATTGGATTGCATTCACCTGTTGCATTGAAATAAATAAATTATTAATGCCTACCACGTAGGCATATAACTGTTCTATACCGGAAAGTGCGTGATTGTTTGTTAGTTGATAATGTTATCAGAAGGGACTCTGTAACCCAATAAAACAAATAGCGCGAGGGACGGACCGAGCTCTTGGAAGGGACTGGGCCGGACTAGGTTTCAAGTGGACTGGAGGGGGGAGGGGGTTCTTTATTTCTTGCATGTATTAAAATTAGCTAGAATTAGAATAATAGGAAATTGTCAGGTTTTGTAATTTTTAGTTCTATTATTTATTAAATACTAGAAGCGCCCCGCGGTTTTACCCGCGTAGTCTGATTTCCCACGGGAACCGTGAATTTTTACGGGATAAAAGTATTCTATGTACTTTGCCAGGATCTTAAGTAGGTATCTGTACTGATACAAATTTTGATCAAAACCCGTTCAGTCGTTTCGCCATGAAGTGAGGACAAACACACAAGCTTTCGCATTTATTGTATTTGTATGATTTGTAGTTTTTTTCAACTCAACTAGGGTGTGTGGGGCTTGGTGGGACCCACTAAAATCCCACTATCAGCAGTCCTCCGCCGTGGTGGGGTAAGATGGGGTCGCGCTAGCAGTCAGCATCGAGCCCCGGCGGTAGTTCCAGGTGGTGTCTGGGCCTCTACGCCTTGGGGGAAGAGACTTGTCTCACCATGGTCACCTCCCTGACGTGAGGGGCCGTGCAACCGGCAGGAAGTCAAGTAGCCAATGTCGCTACCCCCTCATTATCAAAGTATTGGATCTACAAAGGTCTAAGTAGATAGATAGATAGATAGATAGATAAACTCTTTATTGAAACCCCACAGAACAAAGAAAACTTAACACTAGAACAAAACAAATTTTACAATTAGTGTCACAATGGGCGGTCTTATCGCTCAGAGCGATCTAACTAACTACTCAACTAAGTAACTAACTAAGTACTCAACCACTACCCCCCCACATGGAGATGGGTTACAATTTATTCAACGTAAATTGTCATTATCACAGACGATAAAGCACTTGACCTTAAAAGTGGACTATTACTGCATTTATTTGCATCCATTTCTTTTATCGTTGACCTTAATAATTATAGGTTATTGTACTTCTGTATTGATTCTTGTATGCTTAAAGCCGAGTTTCCTGCGCGTGTTTTGGTCTACTCACTACACAAAAACCTATACACAAAACATTGTAATGTTTTACAGCATGATATCTTGTTTAATATAAAAATTCGGTAAGTATAATAAAAAAATACGACACATTGTAGAAGTAGATAAAACTTCCCCTAAATATTATTTAAAAAAAAAAAAAAAAAAACATAAATCATATTAAAAAAAATATACGAAACGTAAGTCTCTCACTCTTTTTATGTTCACTAACTTATATCTCCCTCTCAATTTCTGTTCGCCTCGCCCGATCACATTTTTCGTAACGCATTCACCAGCTCACTCCCCAAGTGAAGCGTGCGTAAAGAAGTTTCATTTCAAAACCATTTTTCTCCTTCATGTTTTCATGCATGATAACGTTACATTTCGTGCTCTAAACTCGGAAGTTAACATAGTAACCAGTAAACCGTAAACACAAACGTTACAAAGATTCGCAAACACGCCAAAAAAAACCGGTTCAGCAGCGAACGCGTTAACTGACGCCCCCCTTGCTCCAGCCCAGTTTCAAACGTCTGCGAGTCTCGGCTCAGAGTACAGCGGATGTGGTCATTACCTACTTGTGGTCCAAATTCATGATGATGACCGCCTGTCGGTACTCGTGCACTGGCCTGTCTCGGTCTCTCTACTTGGAGATTAACTCAATATCACAAAAGATTTTTTTTCTTACAACCCATAAGTGTGGGACGACATTTGCAAATGGCAATGCAAAGTTTTCGCTGCATTCGCGGCTTTCCAAGCGCGCGATGCTCGAACCTTCGCGTAGGCTCGTGTAGAGTTGCCACCCGCATATATGTATACTTTACCTTTACTATACCTTATTTTTAATTTATAAATAGGTTCGCCTTTGACCACTATCTCACTTGATGGTAAGTGACAAGACTCCCAGGTTGTAACTATCGGGAAACACAGACTCCGGCAAGGAGTTCCACACCTTTGCGTTTTGCGCATAATAAATGTGGAGGCAAGCCGCGTCGTGCGTACAGTGCGTGAATAAACTAACCGACAAAATAACAATAATAAATAACGCGTTACAACTACATACATATATCCTGACCCCTAAGATTACCTGTATTTAGAAAAACACCCATTCTCAGAGTTAATATCTAAGGTTCACACAAATCATTGTCCTGTGCGGGAATCGAACCCGCCAGCTCACGCTTCGCAGTTCGCTACGCCACGGAGGCCGTCGTATTGTTATCATCACGCGTAGGTGGAGCAAGTAATAATTGGATTTTCTGAAATAACCTTGATTTTGGTTTTGTAGCAGCGGCTCCTAATTAGATTATAACGAACGCCCTCGTATAAAAATTTTGCTGGGTTTGATCTCCTATTACTTTATTTTAGGACAGTATTTTTAACTGACTTCAAAAAACGAGGGGGTTCTCAATTTGAGTGTAGTTTAATTCAACGTTTGTTACCTCAGAACCCCCCATTTATCAATTGAATTGGATATTTTTTATTAGATAGATAAACTGTCAAATCGGTCCCATAGATATGTCATCATAATTGGTTTAGTATACCACTTTGTTGCAAGAAACAAACGCTATGTTTTTTTTTTATTAGGCTGAGCGACGAGACGAGCAAGTACCCGATGGTAAGCGCTACGCCTGCCCATAACAGTCACAGCACCACCCAGAACCCTGCATTGCATAATCTTGGGCGGCACTGCACTGCGCTCGTCACCCCGAGAGATCGGCTCTAAAGTCTCATTTGCCCAGTAATTTCGCTGGAAATAATGCCCTTCTAACCGGAACACAGTAATGTTTGCACACTACTGCTTGGTTTTTTGGTTAAATTTTTACTATCCACGATTCACAAAGTCAAGTAAAAAACTGAGACATTCATAAAACAGAAGAAAGTATAAACGGATTCGCATATTGACTTGAGTTTGCGTACCAATTTGAATATCCGCTGAGTTTGCGAATGAACGTCTGGCGCCCTCACATGCGTGCAAACATTGGTACGAAGATTCGTGCGAATGTGACTGATTGGCATTAGAAAATATGTCCCCTTCTTGGTGTGAATGAATGTTATATGTAAATGATTTCATATGAATATACTGTGTGTAAGATCTAGGCCATCGTCTGGGTATCAAAGGTGGGACCGTGCAGATAGCGCCGCGCCATGTTATCTTGATAAACGCGCCGCATTGTAGTCAAATTATGGTAGAAAATTCACGTATAGTCGACCGAGGCAATCGAATCAGGGGTGAATCGAATCATCAATAAGAAATTCGGTCATATTTCAAAATCCGCGGCTAACTAAACGAAACCAATCAGCGGAACACATTGCTTCTATCCACCATATGTGCTGGGACACATAGTAGAAGTAATACTTCAATTAAAAATTAATAAAAAAAATTATAAAAGATATTTTAAAAAATATACGAAACGTAATTCTCTCTCTTTCCATCTTCGCTAACTTCTATCTCCCTCTCGACTTCCGTTCGCGTCGCCCAATCACATTTTTCGTAACGCATTCACCAGCTTACTCCCCAAGTCAAGCGTCGGTAAAGAAGTTTTACTTCAATAAAAAAAAAAAAACATGACATGCCACGTTTATTTTCAAAGAAAGCTGCTCCCACGAACCGGATCCATCAATTCTCTCAACACGGACTCATTGGAACATAACCCAGTTAGCGGGCAATTCTCATGCTTGGGAAATATACTTAAGTTCTCGCGTGGACTGTCCAGGGGCCTCACCAGGAACAGTTAAATCCATCCAGTTCAAGGCCTTAAACTGAACTGCCCTGCTAACTGTCACCTCCAATATCGCTCAGCGTTCATAAGTCGACCAGAGATATTTATCCAAAGAGATCGTAACTATTTGTCTGCATTTATATAGCTCCATCTCATTCTCTTTCTCTCTCATTCTCTGCAGTCTATTTTTGAAAGTCATCACGTCACGTTTGTCATTTATGAGTGTGTGGTGCCAATCTAGGCCGTTCAGTTTAAGGCTTTAAAATGAACTGCATGGAATAAGAATAAGTACGTGACACCCTGGACTAGCCTATGAGTTATTTAAGCAATAGCTTAGGCAGGGCCGGATTTAGGGGAGGGTATCCGGGGCTGCAGCCCCAGGCCTCCAAAATAGAGGGACCGTCACAATACAAACTTAAAAAAAAACTTTTAAGGAAAAAAAATACAAAAAGTAACAACGTTACATTTTCACTATTCCGCTAAAACTCCGGTGATATAAAATATAACCTTTCAGGATTTATTAAATATCACTTGTGTAAATACATTTTACACGAAAGTAGATATTTAAACAGTTCGCATTTAATTAATATCATTTCGTTTACTTATTTAAATAAATACTAAAATATTTTAAATTCATAATAACTCGTCAACCTTTACTTAAAAAAACAATAATAAAATACAATTAAATATAAAACTCACTAAAACTAAACCTAAAAAATCTATTATAACAAAAGTGGGTGTCCATGACGCACGATGCCAAAAACACTGCCGGCATTTCCATATACCTATTTAATTCTGAATTAAATTAAGATTCTACTAGAATTATTATTGAAGTAAAATCCTCCGGACCAATCCGGACCGGGCCCCCGTGGTGGATTATGGCGTAATCGTCCTCACGAAAGTGCGGGGAGATATGGGTTGATGATGATGAAGATGAATCTATAAATAAGCTAGCATAACTAGCGTAGGGCACGCTAGTCTAAAAGCCCGCTAACAAGTTGGCAACATTCTCAAAATGCTGGCAGCATTGCCATACAACGTGACAATGCTTACCTAATCTTTGGACAAAATAGAGTCCAGCATTTTGGTCACGGGTTTCTTCGACTAGGCACCCAGACGACCAGATACCCAGATAGGTTTTTACAAAATCGATGGACTCCTGGCCCCTACGCCCTTATCGTCTCGACGAGAAATAATTAAGTAGATATACCTAATAATATGTATCACATTTTATTGTAAGTTAAGATAAGATTAACAAACTCTTTATTGCATTCCAAAACACAAGTAAAATGAAAGAGATCTTATAACAAAAGGTACAATGGGCAGCCTTATTGCTAAACAGCAATCTCTTCCAGACAACTTTTAGATGGAAAGGATTCAAAATATTAAAGCGCATCGGCCGGTAATGCATCTACAAAAATAAAAACAACTAAATATAAGTAAATATAATGAATAATATTTTATAATACTATATAATATATAAAAAAAAAGATTTAGATATTTATGAATCATCGACTGAACAATGAACAATTAGCTCCTAATCACAATAAATTCAACTATGCCCCTTTAGCTAATAAAGACGTCTTGTGTTACGATAAAGATCTTAAGCGCGCATTTAGACTGTAAATTCGTATCAGATAAAACTGTGTCGCAGTGAGATGTTGCAATGTTTCCGTGAATGATTGAGTCGTCATTGTTGCTAGTTATTTTTACAAAGTTCAGTTCCGTTCAAGTATTGACACAGAATACATATACTACAACATACAGAATGGACAATTGGACACTCTCCACCGCCCGCGATCCGCTTCCCCGCACCTCTACTCGCAATCCGGGGGGAAATTGAGAGGCCAGCCAAAACTATACACCCAAATGACAAAGGACAATAGACAAACGGGTTAGTATGAACCTTCATACTAGCGGGTTGTCTTTTGTTTCGGTCGCGCAGTATCTTGGAGTACTTACTTCCATACGTCATCTTCTATCTTCTCTTCTATATATATAAAATTCTTTTGTTCAGTGTTAGTTGCCCTATTCCTCCGAAACAGCTGGATCGATTTTTATGAAATTTTATATGTATATTCTGTAGGTTTGAGAATAGCGTTTTAGCTATTTTTCATACCCCTAAGGGTAGCTCACCCCAAACATTTATTTTTTATTTTTTTAGCTTATAATATGTAGCATTAATAATACATACAACCCAAAATTTTCACCCAAGCCCTATTAATTTACAGCCATATCAGTTATCCCCGCCAGGCGTCTACCGGTGTCACTTCTCACCCAGTAAACAGCACGGAGTATGAATGAGACCGAAGCCGAATAGCATAGGCTATATTTCATATTTATATTCCCATGGGAACGGGAACTACGCAGGTGAAACCGCGGGGCGCTCCGCGGTTTCACCCGCATAATTCAAGTTTTCCCGCAATAACTCTCTTGAAAGCAATATTTTTTCCTTTTTTTGCCACATTCTTCATTGATACTCCGCTCCTATTGGTCGTAGCGTGATGTTATGGACTATTCAACACAAAAATAATTGTTCAATTAGAACCATTAGTTCCTGAGATCCTAGCGTTCAAACAAACAAACTCTTCAGCTTTATATATTAGTATAGATTTAGATATAGATATGTGTGAAATGTTAAATCGGTCATTTGTAGGGAGTGTCCGGGGTGTGTTCACGAGTTGTTTTGCGACACACGCTGCGCCGGCGCAAGGTCACAGTTGTATTTCTATCATCGCACACGTGTCGCTGTTAAGTAGATAATTGAATTAATGCACTTATAACAAACAATACGAAACAATAAGTCTTTGTTATTGTTATTTGACTGAGTGACGAGACGAGCCAGTTGTCCACCTGATGGTAAGCGCTACGCCTGCGCATAAGAGTTACAGTGCCACCCAGAACATTGCATTGCATAATCATAATTGCTAGAAATATAATCATAGCCAGAGTTTTGAATCCTTAATTGTAGATCACGCTAAATTTTGTTCATTTATGAGGCGCAACATATAAAAAAGCGGTGCGATGCGAAACTATAAAATACATAGTACATTATTAATAAAGTTTATTCAAATAACTTCTTAAATGTTTAGAAATCTTTTTTATTGTACCTATAGTAAAAAAGTATTAAAGGTAAAAACAACTTTAAACTTAATCTGTTTTTAGTTAAATGATGCAATAATTCGTAATAAACAGTTAAAGATGTGTAACTACAACAACTATTATCAAAGCGATAGAAAATGTTACCTCGACAGTTTTTAACAATAAACTTATTCTATTCTATTCTATTCTAGACTTTATTATACTATAATTAGCTGTAACCTACGGTTTCATCCGTATAAATACCGTTTTCCCGCAGTAAATCTGCGTTTTGCCGGGATAAAACATAGTTTTCAAGGATAATGCAGCTTCTTCCTAAGGAAAGAATTTCTAAAATCGGAAGTCATCGGTAGTTCCAGACGTTACCTCTCACAAACACACATTATTTAAAATAGGTTTCTATTTATTAATAACAAGACTAATACAACTACTAATTAATATTAAGGCCGGTTTTAGTGCTGGACCGACCGTACGCACGCGTATATTGCATAATTTTCATACAAATGACAAGCGCGACCGATGTACGCACCGACCGACGCGACGGTCGGTCGAGCACTAAAACTTGCCTAATACTGTATGGGATTGTGACGCGTTAAAATTAATCTAAACAGTAATAAAATCAATAAGCAATATAAGTATAAGACCTGAAGTTGTCGTTGAATCCTAGGTACTCAAATACTCATGTGTTTTTTCTTTTCTAAAAATTGTAAATAAAATATGTATATATTATATAGGTATATACGGAAAGCCACCGTCCGATCTTCTAGTTACTCCTCTCCATGCATGGTTGTCTCATAGAGATCGTTCTGAGCGATAAAACTGCTTATTGTGACACTAATTGTTAAACTTGTTTTGTTCTAGTTTTTAAGTTTTCTTTGTTCTATGGTGTTCGCTGTGCAGAGCCGTGCAGGATTATACAAAGCAGTGCTCTGAGTGGTGCTGTGACTGTTATGGGCAGGCGTAGCGCTTATCTTAGCTGAACGACTTGCTCGTCTCGTAACTCAGTCAATTAAAAAAAAAACTATCTATCTACATACCTATTCAGCGAACAGACAACCGCGTCCTATTTTTATAGAGAAAAAACGTGAAAATTGATGGAAACTAAATCACAACAGTCACAACTCTCCGCCTGGTGGGGGGGCGGGGGGGGGGGGGGGGGGGGGCGCTCGTGGCTGGTCACGGGGGAGATTATCCGTATCTAGAACTAACTATAATATAGTACACCCAGCCGGGTTGATCACGGGGCTAGGGGGCTAGAGATTTAAGCCTTACCCAAACAGGTGCGATATTATTTTAATTTATATTCGGATAGCTCACAAGTAAACTTAATAAAATTAATGAAAATAAATGAAGTAAATTACTATTTTACTTAACTTTGACATGACTCTATCATTACACTACGACCACTCGAGAAGAACCGCCAAGCAAGTTGAATATCGAATCGAATCTATGGGGCATAGTTCACATTATTTACTATCTGCGCCCCACGGTTTCACCTGAGAAGTTCCCGTTTTGTCCCACGGGAACTTACTATCGGGATAAAAAAGTACCTTATCACTCAATCCTGGTTGTAATCTATTTCAGTGCCAAATTTCATCCAAATCCGTTCAGCAGTATTTACGTGATAGATTAACAAACATCCATCCATCCATTCTCACAAACTTTCACATTAAATTTATGATCATCATCATCATCATCAACCCATAGCGTCCCACTGCTGGGCACGGGTCTCTCCTCACTTTCGTGAGGATTATTTAATTTATGATATTAGTAGGAAGTAGGATATTGTTAATATTTTGAACCCTTTTCACGATTCCATCCATTCATCCAATTAAAATATAATTTTCTAGCTCCCCATAGCTGATATTCGTATGTACGACTTCAGACTATTTGTAAGGATTCCCCAAACTTCGCGGAAATCACAAGGCAGTGTTGCGAAATTGGCCTCTTTGTTTGTAACTTGGAACTTTCACTTCAACCCCATTTTTACCGACTTGAAAATAATTGTATCAACTTTTCAAAAGGTATTATTATACAGGTTGGTTTTTTGAGAAGAGCAGTGATGGCCAGGTCCGAAACCACGAGAGTTAGGGAAAAGTCGTGAAAGGAGCCATGCCCTCGGTTTATAAGAAAACAATAACTACATTACATTTTTTTTTTAATCTTTTACTTTCGACGGAAATGGACCCAAACTATTTAAAAAAAAATTACACCCTGTATTATTGAACCAATGGATTCTGTTGCTGGTAAGGGTCAATCTTTGCAAATAAATGTGTTACTAAAAATGAATGGAAATAGCAAATTTTTACTATATACCTACTCGTAGTTTCGGACTTAGCCATCACCGCCCTTCTCAAAAAAAACATCCTGTATAATGGCAGTTATATAATGTTGGAGGGTTGTTTTTAGAGCTCTCTATTAGATGAGATTATTGCTTCAACGTCGTTATTACGTTATGATGAATTGTTGAAGGAAGCTGACAAACTAATTCCGAAATTACAAGAGAGATCTCTAAAATTCAAAAACATGGTCTCTATGAGGCTTTTCCCATGATCTTTTCATTAATTTCCTAATAATGCTAAATAATTGTTAAAAAAAAAGCACAGGTTACATATTTATAGTTTACAAGCTGCGCCCAGCGGTTTGGTTTGCTTGTATTCTGACTGCCGAAAAGGCCTTCCACAAAGTTGATAATGGCATTTTATTGCAAAAGCTTTATGACATTGGTTTCACCCCTAAGCTCTTATATTTCTTCGCTGATTATCTGAGTTAGTTAGTTAGTCAAATTACTAATCGCTACTCCCTACTTTTATATTATAAATACGAAAGTAACTCTGTCTGTCTGTTGCTCTTTCACGCCTAAACTACTGAACCGATTGAAATGAAATTTGGTACAGAGATAGTCTAGAGCCTAGGAAAGGACATAGGGTACTTTTTATCGCGAAAAAAATATTCTAAGGGTTTGAAATAGGGGGTGAAAGTTTGTTCCATACAAAGTTTCGTCATTTTTAAAGATAGAAGCTTCAAATTTATTTTTTAGGCTTTTGATTAGATATAAATAAATATGACATTCTACGCGGGTGAAACCGCGGGGCGCAGCTAGTAAGTAATAAAAAAAATTACTTTAGTGCTTTCACCAAGGCATGTTATTAAGTAAAATTCAATCAATTCCCATGATTTCTTTACAGATTCTATCCAACGTCGCCAGCCCCTCGAGGCCAGCTGTATCTATCGAGCTAGTACTCGTGACCTTTGCGTTGGTTAATCTATACTCAGATACCTATAATAACTATAATAAAGCAGTAAAATAAATATATTTTAATCTGCGGTAAAGCACAAGAATCGGCACATTGAAAATATTTTAAGATGTTTAAGTTTTAGTTAGTTTTCAATTTAATTATTGTTATTTAAGTTTTGTCAATAAACCAAAGTCAGCTTAACACTTTGACTGCTGAGCCGTTTTGCTTGTCTAACCCCGGGTGCGGCTCTGCACGCGCCATAGTGTTTTCCCATACAACAAACACAACAGTTGTGTTTTGCCGTTCTCGTGACAAGTTATGAAAAACACGACTATTGTGTTTTCAGCTGTGAACGTGTTAATGAAAAGAAAAATATAAGAATTATATTAAAAAAAATGTATAGGAGATATTACAACAACCTGCCCAACCAAAAGGAATATTTTTTAAGATCTCTTTGTTTTTATTTTGATTCACGTAGATTTTACCTATACTGAAGCGGTTTTCACCGCCACACTCGTTAAAAATAAATATTAGAGATCAAGCTATCTATACTTATTATATAAAGCTGAAGAGTTTGTTTGTTTGTTTGAACGCTGGGATCTCAGGAACTACTGGTCCGAATTGAACAATTCTTTTTGTGTTGAATAGTCCATTTATTGAGGAATGTTATATGCTATATAAAATCACGTTACGACCAATAGGAGCAGAGCAGCAATGAGGAGTATGGCAAAAACGGGGAAAATATATTGCTTTTAAGAGAGTTATTGCTGGAAAACTTGAATTATGCGGGTGAAACCGCAGGGCGCAGCTAGTTCATTAATAATTAGTAATTGTTTGTAGGCAAGCGGTGACAGCTTAGAGGGAGAAAAAAATCTAACAAATATAGATAGATAGATAGATAGATAGATAAACTCTTTATTGAAACACCACAGAACAAAGAAAACTTAAAAACTAAAAAAATAACTATATAGAACTATATAATGATTGAAAAAAGGATGTTAATATAAAAGGGTTGATGTAAAATGTTTTTTACTGTCCATCCAAAGGTTGTCTGGAAGAAATCGCTTTCAGCGATAAGACCGCCCATTGCACGACCCTTGTTTACCTAATGTAATTTTTCTGTACTGTGTTTATTTTTGTTTCTGGTGTACAATAAAGAGTTTTTTCCTATTCTATTCTATTCTAAGGGTTATTTGCAAGAATAATCTTTATTCATAAAAGATGTATAATTTAATGCAGCTAATGATGACGAAGTAGCCAAAGTGGTGGCAGCCTAGTGGGAGAGCGTCTGCCTTCCAAGGAGAAGCTCGTGAGTTCAAATCCAGTGCAGGCATGTACCAATGTGTTTCTTGTAAAACATATGTATGTAATTATCACACGCTTTTCAGTGAAGGAAGACATCTTAAGGAAAATTCACATTCATACTCGTACGTACCCGAGACTTATATCGGAGGTATGTTATCCACCAACGCAGACCGTGCCCCCGTGGTGGCTTGATGCCTAATCCTTCTAGCGAAAGTCAGGGGAGACGCGTGCTCAGTAGTGGGCTGATATGGGTTACGCCGCCCCGGCATAGTAGGCTCCCCGCCCAAGCATGGTTCGGTGGATGCGGCGAAGTTGGAATTTCTCTGCAATGCCTTCCAATATCGACGTATAAAGTGACACTGTGAACGAAGTTACAGAAAATAACTAGTATAATAATATATTTACTTCAATGTCCACACACAGTAATCAGATAGCGGGTATCAATTCCCTCTCTGCGGTCACTACAGCCATCTAGCGCGGACTGCAGCTTGATTAGTCTTGGATTAGCGTTACGTCAGTCTCTGATTAACGTACGTATTACGTTGGCGTAACTGGGTAGTTCTAAAAAAATTGGCGTTTTCACCTGCCTGAAATTTTAACACTTTGACGGCTGAGCCGATTTTCTTGTCCAGCCACGGTTATGGATCTGCACGCACCATTGTGTTTTCCCGTACTCGCGGCAAGTTATAAAAAACACGACAGTTGTGTGTTCAGAAGTGGACGTGTTAACTGATTATGGTTTGAGTTTGAAAAAGGACAAGTTTGTTTGCCGATTTAAGGCAATGTAATTCTTAGGATAGTTGAATGGCCACTAGCTGCATCGAGGCCAATATCCCACACAATTCTAAAGAAAGGTAGAGAACTCGAATTTTAGTTTGTAATTGAATTTTCTAATTAACCCGTGTATGCGAAAAAACGGTAGGTTTAGGCCATTATCCACCACGGAAGCCCGGTCCGGATTAGTGGATAACATACCTACTACATACGTATGTACTACTATAACGTAACACACCTATTGTGTAAGCGCTTTTTACGTGCCGGCTGTGCGGCGAAACACAGACGTGTGTGTTTAACGCGGCGACTACATAACAGTGTGGCTCACACAAACGGCACGCCATTGCTGGAAAACACACACGTTCCTTAACGGTGCCCAAAAGTAAAAACCGGTTCAGCGTCAATGTATTAACACTTTCAGCGCCGAAAACACAAGTCGTGTTTTTCATAACATGCAACCAGTGCGGGAAAACACAACTGTTGTGTTTGTTGTATGGGAAATCACTATAGAGTGTGCAGTGCCGCACCCGTGGCTAGACAAGAAAATCGACTCAGCAGCCAATGCGATAAGTATAAAATGTTTGAAATAAATCCGACGCAATCAAGCCAAGATTAACGTATTGACATTAAAAATCTCACGTGAGATTATTAGCGGAATTTCCATTAGAAAATCACCCCATGCTATTAACGGATATTTCCGGATTCTGGAATAATATATAGGATACTTCCGCGGAGAAAACCGCAGAGCGCAGCTAGTAAACAATTAACACAAGCCACTCTAGCCTAAGCTAAACAACAGAACTGTACACGCAATTAGCGTTGGTCATTAACGCTTGACTGATAACGCTATCGGTGAAGCAGACACGACTGCACTAGTATACAGAGACAGTATATCCCTACTTTTTATATTATAAATGCGAAAGTAACTCTGTCTGTCTGTTGCTCTTTCACGCCTAAACTACTGAACCGATTTAAATGAAATTTGGTACAGAGACAATCTAGAGCCTAAGAAAGGACACAGGGTATTTTTAATGCGAATAAGCATTGTAAGGGTTTAAAATAGGAGATGAAAGATTGTATGGAAGTTTCGCCATTTTTGAAGCTAGAAGCTTGAAATTTATGTTTTAGGCTTTTGATTAGATATAAACAAATATGACATTTAAAAATTGTAAACAATTATCCTTGAAGGTGTAAAATAAATATAGGGGATGAAAGTTTGTATATGGAAATATGTAAAGTTTCGGCTAAACCACTGCACCGTTTTAAAAAAATATTTCACTAATGTAAAGCTACACTGACAGGGAGTAACAAAGGATATATTTTATCCCCATATACCCGCGGGAACAGGAACTACGTGGGTGAAACCGCAGGGCGCAGCTAGTATTTTATATGTAGATATACATGTTATCGTGAGGGCATCTCTGCAGCTGTTGCTTAATAACAGTCAATGCAAAGTTTAGAGGCCGTATGCGTGCCGGTGCAATAATCTATCTCACCATCATAATCATCCACCCATAACATCCCACTGCCACCCACTGCTGAGCACGGGTCTCCCCTCACTGAGGAAGGTTAGGCCATAATCCACCACGGGGGCCCGGTCCGGATTAGCGGATAACATACCTACTACATACGTACTACTACATAATCGATCTAAATCTCTATAAAATAATGTTCATATTAGAGCGTGCTGTCCGTGGCTGTTAAGTTACCACAAGCATAAACAAAACTGAAAAAAAAAATGACATATTTACTAATTGTGGACACATCATAATCATCGACGCATATAGTCCCACAGCTGGGCACGAGTCCCGCCTCACTTTCGTGAGGTGGCTTAGGACATAACCCACCACGGGGCCTGGTCCAAATTGACGGATCACGTTGGTGGATAAGCGGTGATAACCTAGCAAGCGGTGATAGCCTAGTGGGAGAACATCCGCCTTCCAAGGATAAGGTCATAAGTTCGAATCCCGGTGCGGGCACGTACCAATGTGTCTATTTTGCAACATATGTACGTAATTGTCATTCGCTTTTCGAGAAAAGAAAACGTTGTGAAGAAACCCACATACCTGAGATTTACTGAAAGGTATTTGATGCACCAATCCGGGTCGGGCCCGTTGCATTATGGCCTAATCCTTCTCACGAATGTAAGGGCAGACCCGTGCCCAGCAGTGGGACGATATGGGTTGATGATGATGCTCACGATGATGATGAAGATGAAGATTAGTGGATTGAAACAAGGTCCATCAAAATATAAAAAACTAAAATGTATTTGGACGGAACAAAAAAAACAAGATATATCGTATGGACCAGATAAGGTCAGTTAATTCATATATGGTACCTGATTCATAAGAAATCACGATATTATCCAATGCAGTACATTACTCACGTAAGTGATAATTAATATTATCAGTTGTCCATTGATAACAATGCACTTCACTAAAATAGTAACAGTGCTTCTACTGGAATATGATTATATTCCGACAAGCTTATGAAAAATTGGGTTAACTGTTTTCAGTGAGCAAGGAGGTCGACGGTAGCTTCAAAATAGATAACTAGATAGATTAACGAATCTTTATTGACACAAATATGACTAAGATATCGTCCACTGCTGGGCGTAGGCCTCTCCTAGTGAACGCCACCGAGCCCGACCTACGGCTCTCCTCATCTGTTAGATATTTTTTTTGTAATTATGCATCTTATCGATAAGTACATCATTAAAATTACGATCTAGCCTGAAAGACTAATGAGTAATTTGAATTTAACATAAATTGCTAAGTAGAGTTATTGCTAAGATTGTGTCCATTAACACATTTCTTACTATTTCTATTAAGGCAAAGACACTTTGTTAATGCGTTCTTCGCTAGTATATTTAACTAAGCTACACTTCACTGTCACATCACTACACTAACTCGAAAGGTTCTTTTCTTTTTAGTCTTCTCGCCGTATTTGTGTGATATTTTTTTTTAATTCCAGAGTGGCGGCGAAGGTGTGCGGCGGCGGGATGCACGGGCGGCGACCGCGGTGGCGGTGGCTGGCTGCCGGCGCAAGCGGCGTGCTCGCCGCCACCGCGCTCGCTGCCGCACTTGCTTGGGCCTCCATATTCGACGCTATGCTCGCTAGTGTGAGTACCCCAACTCTCTTGTTAAGGTTCCGTATCCAAAGGGTAAAACGGAACCCTACTACTAAGACTCCGCTGTCTGTTTGTCTGTCTGTCATCAGTGTCAAAACATCAACACATACATACTAATAATAATAACGCAAATAAGCAATTTATAATATACATACCAAAAAACTCATAACTCTAAACTCAAATCATTTATTGTAAGTAGACAAAATATTGCACTTTTATATGACATAAATAATATCTTATACGTAAGTATAGAAATACAAAAAAATAAGTCAAACTATTATGATCTACGAAACTAATGATTATTATCTAATTATGGTTTGAGTTTGAAAAGGGACATTTTCCCCTTCAAGCGGTGACTCATGCCTGAATCTCGCACAGGAAAAGGAAACTCCATTGACTCTACCGGTGCTTCGGAAATACGCCCGTCAGAGAAGATAGCACCAAGAAACTCTACGGGGATAAAATAATACTATAGTTTTATATACATAATATAATATATATGCAATAAACATTACATTACTTTTCAAATAAATAATAGATAGATAGATAGATAAACTCTTTATTGAAACACCACAGAACAAAGAAAACTTAAAACTAGAACAAAACAAATTTTACAATTAGTGTCACAATGGGCGGTCTTATCGCTCAGAGCGATCTCTTCCAGACAACCATGCACGGAGAGGAGTAAATAGGACATCGGACGGTGGCTTTCCTTATATACATAGAATAAAATAAATAAATAAATAGATAGATATTATACACAAAATAAACTTAAATACATAGTAACATTATAGATAAACTTAATATATACCAATAATGTACCTAAGGAAGCAAACTTACATAGATACTTTAAGATTTATTGGTTCTTATGTATTTAGTATTATAAATTACCAGGTTTTTTGCAAAAGCACTGTTGATATAATTATTAAATAGATAATTATTATTGACTATCAATGAACCAAGATATCTATCTAACATTATATTTCTATGCTAAGTAGTTACAATAAATATTGCTTAGCATACGTTATCTTATTAGCTAGCTATGCCCTGCGGTGTCACCCGCGTGACCAAGATTGAAGCGTATGATATTCTGAATCTAAAATCCTATTAATATTATAAATCATCGTCATCATCATCAACCCATGTCGTCCCACTGCTGAGGACGCGTCTCCCCTCACTTTCGTGAGGAGGATTAGGCTTTAATCTACCACGGTGGCCCGTTCTGGATTGGTGGATAACATACCTACTTCTGAAATAAGTCTCGGGTAGATATGTGGGTTTCCTCATGATGTTTTCCTTCACCGAAAAACGTGTGATAATTACGTACGCATTATGTTTTACAAGAAACAAGATACCTTTTTTTTTTCCCGGGGAAATGCATTAGGCATACCACCCGGCCCCCCGGGGGGGGGGGGGGGGGGGTTATGTGGGACTCCCCCGCCAGCTGGTCTGGCGGGGTTTACCCACTAAAACCCCGGGGTGTTCTCCTCTCCGCATTATGGAGGTGGTCACGGGATCGCACGGCGCTTCCGCGACCACCTCTGCGGGCGCCCTCCCGGGCTCGCCACTTGAGGCTTGGGCCTCTTTCTCCGCTGGGTGCGTCCCGGAATACACGGGCCACACCTCAGCTCGGGACTTCTAGCTTGGGCGTTGGACCCCCCGATCCGCGGCCCAAAAGTCCCCGTTATTGGTCCCTCGCTGTGCCCTCTGCTGATCAGAGGGACACGCGAAGGACCTCCTCCAATACGGCCACCAATTCCCCTAGGAGAATTGTTGACCGAACCCCAGGGTGCACCGTCCCAGCTGCTGCCCTTTTTCTCCGGATGCAACGCATCAAGAGGGACGAACAACAGCCGGGCACTCGTGGAGGTTACCTGGCCCGCACCCCAAGAAAGAAACAAGATACCTACTACAAGCTAATAAAAAGAAAAAGTTAATTCCAGAACAATTCAAAATCAGTATAAAAATATTATATTATATGTTTATTTTATGTTTGTTTATTATGTCATATATTTATTTATATATAATACATTAAAATTCATTCTTGCAGAAAATTATTGAAAGTATGAAAATAATATAATATTTATTATGCAAAATAATTGGAATGTTGGACGGGACCGAGGTTCTCCAGTTTTTTTTACTTGACACTGAAATGTCAAATTGTGAGTTGGTACAGTCAGGTCCAGGAGTCGCTGAACATAACCCAGTTTCCAAATAAATTTTGCACACATCATGTTTTTTCGTACTATAGATAAGTTACTGACATGTTACAAATTTGAAGTAATTTTACACGCGCAAAATTTTGTTTTTTAAAATCGATAGGATAGGATTTTTAAGTGATGTTCAGTTAGTTTTGAAGCCGACAGTACCTAGTTTTTTGCCAGATGTTGTAGAACCACTTAATATCTTATTAAATTGTGACAGATATTATTTTCTAAGAAAGGTCAAACTCGATTGTTTGATATCTACCTATTAGCACTGAATTAACAAATCGTTGTTTTTTATTTCAAATATACCTATTCTCCTCTTTTTTTGAGTGGGGGAATAGCTGTCGCACTATCACCTTCGTTGTGGGGGACATAAACCCACTAAAACCCTCCCGTGAGAAGTCCTCCGCCGAGGTGGGGCAAGATGGGGTCGCGCTATCAGTCACCATCATGCCCCGGCAGTAGGCCCGGGAGGTGACCTGGCTCACCAAAGCTACCCCTCAAACGTACGGGGTAGTGCAAGTCGGCAGAGAGTCCCCCGGCTCCCCACCAGTATCCCCACTACGAAAGATGAAGGAAGCGGGCAAACCGCCTCCTCTGTTCCAAACTACGTCTGCGTTAAAAATAGCCCATGTCATTCTAAAAAATAAAAAACTGAAAATTGGGGAAATAACTTATATAAAAGCAATTCAAAATTCAGTTCATTCAAAAAGCACGTAGAAAAAAAATCACTTTCAGTAATTACTAAAAAAAATAAAACTTCGAATGAAGCCGCGGGTAACAGCTAGGTTATAATAATTTTATAATTTTTCATCCATTTTTAGGTAATAGAAAGTACAAATGAAGATGGCGTAGCATTTCGTAGCCTCGTAGCAGTTGTAGAGTTTATATTCTTATGTGTGTGTCGTGTGAGTGTGTGTGAGTATCTGTGTTTTTTTAAATATGAGGACCTCAACATCCGTTGTCGTTCTCAATCATCTAATGAAAAAAAAGGTGTGTGTACACACGTAAGAAGTGAAACTATTCCACCTTATTTGTCTCATTCCTACCCGTCAATGTTCTATGTCAAGGCATAAAAAAGTAGAAAAACTTTCATACAATACTCTTTTGATTATCGTTAGTCTGTGGTCAAATTGAGAAATGAGGAGAGTTGCCAAACCAACCTTTTTAAACATTTGTATACTCTATGATGTCCTCTATTTTCCGAACTCTTTGTCCTATTTCCAACTTCTTTCAATACACTTTCATTCATGTCAAAGCGTCAACCCTTACTTGACGGTAGAGTGTAACAGAAAATTGTGACGATGGATGTTTGTTATTCTTTCACGAAAAATTACTGAACGGATTAAGATAGAACTTACCACAAATATAGTTAATTACAAGGATTAACATATGGAATGCTTGTTATTCTGTAAACATAGATAGTTCTTACGGCATAATACTTAACGCGGGTGAAACTGCGGGGCGCAGCTAGTATTGACGTAAGTAGGTAGGTACTTAAATCAATTGGCAAACATCAGAATAATCAACCGATAGATACATATAATTGAACTGAACGCCATCTGTCGTACCTTGAACTAATCCACAGGTCAATACGTCTGGGATAAACTCCTAATCAATAATTGTTCAGTTCATTTGTTCAGTTATTAATGTCAAATGATTTGCGTCGTAGCGGCACATGACACAATTTGTCAATTTGACGCAATTGCCTATCATTTGTCAAGAGTTTTTATTGATATTCGATACCTACCACAAACCAATATAGTGCAGCACTAGCTGCCGACCACGTTTTTTTTATTTGACCGAGTGACGAGACGAGCATGTTGTTCACCTGATGGTAAGCGCTACGCCTGCCCATAACAGTTACAGTGCCACCCAGAACTTTGCATTGCACAATCTTGCGCGGCACTACACTGCGCACGTCATCCTGAGACATCGGCTCTAAAGTCTCATATGCCCAGTAATTTCGCTGGAAACAGCAGCCGCATTGAGTGTTATCCCACAGGAACCGTTGGTTTTTCGGGATAAAAAGTATTCCATTTGTTAATCCAGACAATAAACTGTATGTGTACCAAAATTCATTCAAATCCGTTCAGCAGTTTTTGAGTGGAAAAGTAACAAACATCCGTCCATCAATCCTTACAAACTTTCACATTTATAATATTAGTAGGATTAAGATAAGAATACAATAGAAAACTCTTTATTGGTCACGAAAAATACAAAATAATTATAATATGTAAACAATGGTAGTACAATGAGCGGTCTTATCGCTGAAAGCGATTTCTTCCAGACATCCTGGGCACTGGGAATGGCCGATGATGATGAATTCCTCACATGCAAATGAATTTGGACATATTTCTGATTGAGTTAAAGATTGTAGGTACTGACGACTTATTGTGAAATACAAAAAAACATGGAAATAAACCGGATTCGTTCTATCACACGACAAACTGGATTCGTGATGCAAATTATTTAATTGGTCTCAAATATTTATCATCTATGTTTTAATGATAGGTGTAGAGTAAATAATCTCAATAACATTATAATTGGAAAGTATGTGTGTCAAAACATTGAACGGATTTTAATGAAGTGTAGTGTGTACAGATATATGGTAGGTCTTACAATAGTTTAAAGGTTACTTTTATCCGGTAAAAATGTACGCGGGTGAAACCGCGGGGCGCTGCTAGTCCTACTAATATTAGGTCCATATGAAATTGACGTTTTGTTGAACTGGCCACTTTGATCTCAAATATCTGGCGTTTGGTTAGGAATTCCAAATTAAAATTTGTCTCAAATTTAGCCTTGCGTTTAAATTAAGTGAAAAATCAAATGATGCGAAAACAAATGAATCACTAAATTCCTAACATTTAGTACTACACCTTTGCCAGATATTCGTCCGCTAAGCAGTAGTGTGCAAACATTTCTGCGTTCCGGTTTGACGGGCGAAATTACTGGGCATATGAGACTTTAGAGCCGATAAACTCAGGCCGTCTTATTATCGTTGAAGGTCTAAACCTTAGTTTGCACCTAAACCTGACTTTAGACCAAAATTAGAGAAAAAATGGTATTCGCGTCACAATTTCAAGCCAAAACCTTGGTTTTTCGCTAAACCAGGTAATCATCTAGTTTAACAGTGGTTTAAATTCACTGTATTTTTTGACGTTAGATTTGAGGTTAGTTGAGTGTGTTAAACATCGTTTTAAGTCGTTCCGTTATACATGATATTTCCGTCCTGTCATTTGTGTGTATTTATTGAAAAAAATGGCTCTTTTATTAGTTGTAAGTCTTGTAATCAAGCCAAATGTATTTAAAATGTTCATAATTTTCTTTTACATATAATAAATACTTAATGTTATTTTATTTCCATTTCGTTTCAATTTTCTTTTTTATTATTAAGCAATTAGGATTATGCAGCGCAGGGTTCTAGGTGGTGCTGTGACTTTTGTAGTCAGGCGTAGCGCTTACCATCAGGTGAACGACTTGCTCGTCTTGTCACTGAGTCAATTAAAAAAAAATTGAGCACCAAATATTTTAAACGTGAAAGTTTGTGACGATCGGTGGATGGATGTTTGTTATTCTTTCACGCAAAAGCTACAGAACGGAAGTGGATGAAATTTGGCATACAGATAGTGCATTATCCGGATTATCATTTAGAATACTTTTTATCCCGTAAAAATTAACTTCAAAGCGGAAAAAAAGTGAAAAATTAAAACTGAACGCGGGTGAAACCGCGGGATGCAGAAAGCAAATGTAAATGAATATTATTACTCTTGTATAGTAACCAGTAAAAATCTATTAAAACTAGCTCGTGTTAGACTCGAATGTTTAATAGGACATAAATATTTATTATTTGCTATTGAGCAATAGATTCTTGTCAAGATAGCTCATGATATAGAAATGAGAATATAAATTACTTGTGTGTATACTAGTTTTTAGGTGTTAATCGACACCACCTGTTCCTCGCGGCTTTATTCGCGGTGGTATTTTTAATATAATTATCGATGTTAGAAGACTGTTTTCCACCAAAACTCGATGGCTTATCACTAGCAGTCAGACATGAGACATGATTTTCAAAAATGCATATTTTAACTATGTATTTTTTATATAATTTACAATGTATAGAATTATTTTCACTATAGATACTTTATGTTTTACTGGCTAGATAAATGAACAAACACTTCGGAGCCATAATAATAATCCCACTTTTATTCTTCAAGGGTATTTTTCCGATTCCTTTGTCCAGCAAGTGAGTTAAGGTATTCGGGCATGCGACCATGGGCTCCTTAGCTACCGCTGTCTCGTCCCACTCCTTCCGAGAGAGTGGTATCCTAACCCAATAGTTTCCCTTCCCAACTACCATATCCCCTTCCTCAAATCTATCTACCTAATCTTTTTTCCTTTCATCTCCGTCATGCCAGTAGCTGCCATGCCGATGGCTGCATGGTTAGGGGTAAGCCTAGCCACATAACGACAAGCCTAGTCGCATTAGAAATTTCACTTCAAAAAAACTTCTTTGTTACTTTAATAAAATCTCTCACAAGTTATATCCTTTCATAGCCACTTTATCCAACGCATTTTTTCTCCTTCTAGCAAATGGCTCTCTCTCCCACCTCCCTGTCGTACCACAAGTGGGTGGCGCCGTCGGTGCCCATCTTCCTGGACATCTACATGTTCAACTGGACCAACGCCGAGCAGTTCCCGGGAGAGAAGCCGCGGTTCGAGCAGCTTGGTAAGATATTATTATATAGAATATACAGGTTGTCGCAATTAGCATACTCCAAAGAAAAATAAAATATTATATATTGAATTCATCGTACCGCCTTGAGTGTATAGTTTGGAAACCTATAATAAACGGGAACTGTAAGGCGCTGCTAGTAGTTAATATAATAAAAAAAAATTCTTCATTATAATTATTATGATTGTGACAAAAGTGTATATATTCATTTTATTTTTACCCTTTGAGATATAATTCATATCATAATATTAAAAGCACTATCTGGAAAATAAGTAAGTCCTAGTAAGTAGGTACTGGGAAACTTTATGGGCTAAATATTTCTAGTACGTACGAGGGTGAATCAAAAATTCTTGGAATCAATATTAAAAAATGCAAAGATTTAAATAATAATATTTTATTTTTCTACATAATCTCCCTCCAATGCAATGCATTTAGAATAACGCGTTTCTAACTTCCTTATTCCTTGTGAAAAAAAAATATTTTCTTGACTCTCGAAAAAGTCCTCTACGGCAGCTATAACCGCGTCATTATCGTGAAATTTAGTTCCACGAATTTCCTCTTTTAATTTTGGAAATAAGTGAAAATCACTTGGGGCTAAGTCCGGAGAATATGGTGATTATGGAGATTGAAGCCAGCACAGCGGATTGCGTTGAGCGCAACTTCCGATCGATGAGCAGGAGCGTTATCTTGAAGGAACAACACGCCCAACGACAGTTTTCCACGACGTTTTTCTTTAATCGCTTCACGCACTTTCGGGATTAAATTTGCATAATAGGGTCCAGTAATCGTCTGGCCTTTTGGCATGTAATCAATAAAAAGGATTCCTTCACTATCCCAGAACACAGAGGCCATAACTTTGCCAGCGGTAGGAGCAACTCGAAATTTCTTAATGGATGGAGAGGATGGTCGTTTCCAAGACATGCTTTGTCTTTTAGTTTCAGGATCAAAATGGTGGACCCACGTTTCATCCATGGTGACAAGACGACGGCAAAAATTATCCGAATCACGCTGGAACATTTCGAGATTACGCTTGGAAATTTCCAAACGTCGCTTTTTGTTTTCGTCGGTTAACATTCGTGGCACCCATCTTGCAGACACTTTTTTGAACCCCAGTGAATCAATTAAAATGGATTGAACGCTACCAAAAGATATCTTTAGGATCTCAGCTATATGTTTTATAGTCATTCTTCTGTCTTCCAAAACCAGATTCTCAACCTTTTTGACATTTTCTTCTGTAACGGAGGTTGAAGGCCGCCCAGAACGCGGGTCATCTTTACAGCTTGATCTACCTCTTTTAAATTCAGCCACCCAGTACACAACCGTAGAATAGGGTACAGCATCACCCCCTAATGTCTGCTGAATGTCCAAAAAAATTTCCTTCGTAGACATTTTTTTCAAACTGAGATATTTTATCACCGCACGTAACTCACTTTTATCCATAATTTTGACTTTTTAGCAACTCGTTGCACAAAAAAATTTATTACATGCGAACGAACTGACAAAAACAAGTGACAGTCTGCATAAATATAGTGTGATAGACACTCTTTAATTTGAATATCGAACTTGATCCAAAAAGGTTTCATATATATGCACTTCTAAGAACTTTTTGATTCACCCTCGTATGTACCTACTTAGCCGGAATGTTTTTTTTTCCTGTTTCCCATTATAAACTTCGTAACTTTTCATAGAAAATAAGAGAGATTTCATCTAAATGTCGCCCACTAAAATCATCTAAGCTGGTAGTGAGTGGGCCTACGCCTTTAGGCCGTTTGCTTGTTCTAAAAATATTTTCATGTCGAGGTTGATATCCGAGGTTAAACTTGAAAACCTTGTGAATATTTATATATTTATATATTTAATTCAAATATTTTTTTCTATTTATGTACAACTGGATCCTAGATTTTTATAATTAGCTATTTTGCATTCTAAATATGTTTACAAACCGGCCTAGTAAATAGATTTTGAGTCTTTATTGCAAACTATTTTTAAAGACAAGATTATAGAAAAAGATAAATAAACAGGTGTTGTCCACGTTTGACCACTTGGGGATTGTTTCTATACCTAATATAGTAGTGTAAGTAATTAGTTAGGCTGTGGTAGTACCTAATTAGAATTGAATTACAATTGTCAATTAGATGAGTAAGAAAACTTATTTTATAAAGGCGTAATGCTGGACCGTCAAATTGTGTCCACTCATCTGTGAATTATCACTTCTGAATGCCGCCATTTTGAGTACATTTTCAACTGATAGTGGGCACTTACGCTATTTTTATAAGTGTGTAAGCCCTTTTTCTCCAATCACGTAAACGGAGATTTGTGGTAGTAGTCTTTTAAATTGCTTCGACGTCGCCTTCTCTTCCCGTCGTTGTGTCCTCTATCAGACTGTGTGATCAATGGTCATTGTTACGTTCCAGGACCGTATCGGTTCCACGAGGTCCGGAAGCACGTGAACGTGACCTTCCATCCTCACAACTCCTCGGTGGCGTACCGCACCATGAGGAGCTGGTTCTTTGACCCTTCGAGCAATGGGAGTCAGGACGATGTCATCACCACGCTCAATGTTATTGCTGCTGTGAGTATTTAGGCCGGCGATATACGTCCGATTTTTCCCATCCGGTAGTCTGAACTGACCATTGGAAGGCACGTCAATACGCGTCCGATCCGATAGTCGGACCGGCTATCAAAGTCGGAAGCAGCGCCAAGTCGTTTACGAATTTATGACGCCTATTACACTGTCAATATTACCACGCAATACTCGATATCATGATCCAGTATTGATGAGCTATTGACGGTATTGACGGCATTGGGATAATATTGACGAATACCTAAACTATTTTGAAAAATATTCTATTTAATTTAACGTGTAAAGGTAGCTGTAAAGTAAGAACTCTTATGATACAAAGTGTTTTTGGCCTGAGGTACGTAAATGTTATGCTTGTATTTGGTGCTTAGAATTTCTGGTCGGTTGGATTTTGTTTCATAAAAGTAATCGTAATTGCTTTCAACAAATATGCAAATTTGGGTAATATAAATACAAGTTAGTATTTATTTGTTTGTGTTGTTTACGAGCCCAAATAAACCTGTAAATTAACCTGTTTCGCCAAAAACAGGTTCAGCCATTTGGGGAACGTATAGCAGACTATTATGATTATACGAGGCCTAGTTAACATATATCTACATATAATTTTACACATTTAACTACATTACTTTTGACCTTTGACCAGCAGTGGGACATACATGTACCTATAAAATATTACATTACGTTTTTCGTCTATAAAACATAGGTATTAATGTAACTTTTATTCACATAATGATTTACTGTACAGAAACCATTCAATCCTTTTCATTTCTGCGCAAGTACCCTTCGAGTGTAGACCCTCATCCGAGAATGGTCTGCCGGCGATATCCGAGTAAGCCTCAACCAAATCTGTCTATTTCCAGACATCCCTTGGCTACTCGTTAAAACTTGTAATGCGAAACTTTCAGGGGTTTTGTAAATTGAAAAGGGGACTGTGGATATATCTAACGTAATAAATTTCACGTTCCAAATGTTATGAAATACACACACAATGCTACTGATAACGCTGATGCTTTAAATGTTATGTTGTTGAAAATGTACTTAACTCTTTTTTTCACATTCAAATTCAAATTCAAATTATTTATTCACATAACAGTAACACTAATGTACCAACGCGTCACAAAAATAAATGTAAGATATTTATACAAAACTAGCTGTACCCTGTCACGCTTCGCTGTGGCGCATTCGCACATTCGCTGATATGTCACTGATGAAAAAAATAGATAAAAACAATCCTTGATGCGTATGATATATCATGCTAAAATGTCAGCTCGATCGGTGTAGAACTTTTTGAGTTTTTGAAAAATACACAAACCAACATAACATTTTTATATATATAGTTTTTCGTGGCAATTAGACAATATACATTTGTTTTATCAAATAGGTACATGGTCTATATAAATGTTATATTATTATTAATCACTTCATTTATTTTACTTCTTAAATTAATTTTTTTTTACAATACTTTCACAAAACTAATAAAAATACAGTCAACTAAAAATATTATAAAAGAAACTTAAACCTAGGATACCACCGGTAGCGGAGCAAGGCCCAGGCTACCGATGGTTAGGGCTGCAGAGAGAGACATTCACACTAGATTTTCTTGTATTCCTTTCACACATCATCTTGCATTCATGCACCTCTAGGATGACTGGTAAAAAATGCTACTTAAGTACTCCTTGTACATTTCTATTGTGTGCTAAAGAATAAATAAATAAAGATGATAGGAGACAAGTTGACAAGTTATTTTTTTTTTTTTTATTGGTTAAATGAATTACCTACCCATAATGATTTTTATTCCAAATAAAAATCAAAACGAGGTTGAACCATGCCAAAACATTCTACTGTGTAGAGTTTAGCTCTGGCACAGTGACTGACAGACAGTAAATGCATTTATATTCCGATTTAATTATTTTGTATCTGAAAAGTTAATTTGGTTTTTACCCCATTCCAGTCAGCAATCTTCCGGTCGCGGCACTGGGGCTTCCTGCAGCAGAAGGGTCTGTCCATGGGGCTGGCCATGTTCGGGCAGCGCATCTCCGTCTCAAAGACTGCTGGGCAGATGCTGTTCGAAGGTTATGAGGATCCCCTGCTGGACCTGGCCAAGAGTCTCCCGACGAGCACCACTGGTGGCGCCCCGCCGGTGGATCGGTTCGGGTGGTTCTATGGGGTGAGTAGACTGGTTTTGACTTCAAGAGTGATGATGGAAGGCTGATTGAGGGTTACGAGGAGTTGCTTCTGGATCTGGTCTAGAACCTTCCACTTGAGGCATCTTTTCTGAGTGGATTGGTCTTGTCTCCAAGAGTGCTGGTGGAATTAGTTAGGGCTATATTGTTTTATTGCTGATTTTAAATCAGATAAAGTATCTGAATAAGTACCAATGTCGGTACCCATTAAGATCGTTTTTTTTTTTCAATTTACTTTTTTTTTTATTGAACTGAGTATGACGAGACTAGCAAGTCGTTCACCTGATGGTAAGCGCTACGCCTGCCCACAACAGTCGCAGCACAACGTAGAACACTGCATTGCATAATCCTGCGCGTCAAAGTCTCATACTATGCCCAGTAACTTCACTGGAAACAATGCCCTTCAAACCGGAACACTGTAATGTTTGCACACTACTGCTTGGCGGATGAGTATCTGGCAAAGGTGTGGTACTTCCCCGGCGCTCTCTTGCAGGAGAGGCCTCCCACTATAACTGCTTTCTTAAACAATGGCTAGATTAAAGGTGAAATTCGAGTAATGACGGAAGTTTTTAAGTATCTACTTAAGTTCAGTTATCTTTCTTTAAGTCGATATTTGGTTTTATAGAGAAACAACTCAATAGACACCGATGGCTACGTGGAGGTGTCTTCAGGTGCTGATCCCGGCAGCTTACCAGGACAGATCCTGAGGTGGAACTACCAGGATACGCTGCCGTTTTACGAGGGAAAATGCTCACAGGTATTGTCTTCTGACACCGCACTATGTCTTGCAGCATATTAATATTATCTTGAAGGTCACCAGCCAAATTCACCCCCAGCAGCCTCCGGGGTGTATTTGACGATGAACAGATTGCATAGCATGTTATTGCGAGGTTCAGTTATTTTATTTTTTATTTTTATTTGACTGAGTGACGAGACGAGCAAGTCGTTCACCTGATGGTAAGCGCTACGCCTGACCATCACAGTCACAGCACCACCCAGAACAGTACATTGCATAATCCTGCGCGGCACTGCACTGCGCTCGTCACCCTGAGACATCGGCTCTAAAGTCTCATACGTCCAGTAATTTTGCTGGAAACAATGCCCTTCAAACCGGAACACAGTAACACTACTACTTGGCGGATAGTGTGGTACTTCCCCAGGCGGTCTCTTGCAGAAGAGGCCTACCACTACTAAAACATCGTTCTGCGCAGGGCAAACACTTGCGTGAACTACAATAATTTGTCCCAATTCTGAGTGTTTGTAGGACCATAGTCCACGTCGGCATAGATTCCCGACATACGTGCAATCTTAGGATCAGCATCCCTGATGGTAACGCCTCATTATTATAGATCACAGGCAGCGCTGGCGAGTTCCTTACACGCAACCTGAACCAGAAGTCCACTCTGACGATGTTCGTGCCGGACCTGTGCCGGACCGTGGACATGGACTACGTGGACAGCGGGGAGCTTTCCGGGCTTGGATACCACAAGTTTGCCATGCTGGAGAGGAGCTTCGACTACTGTGAGGTTCTATAACACTGTGTTCACTAGCTTATCTGCAGTCAAAGTCAACGTCAAATTTGGGAAAGAAAATACGACTGCGAAACAACAAAACATACGATAAACACATACACATAGCTCATCAATTAATACAATGTGGTAGCATGAGAACCTTAGTAAACATTTGAGTGACAAGATGATCAGGTCGTTCATCTGATGGTAAGCATCAGACCTGCTCATAACAATTGCAATTACAAATTTTAATTGCGGTTCATCGGCATAAAATTTGTCACTTTGAGGTATTTTCACTTTGTCTTGTAAGACCATATACCCTGTTAATTATTGGATGCTAACCATCTCACTCTTCTTCTCTTCTTCCAGCCCCACTGTCATCAGAGAACTCGTGCTTCTGCGACGGAGAGTGCATGTGGGGTGGAGTCATGAACGTGTCCGCGTGCCGGTTCGGTTCCCCCGCCTTCCTGTCTCTGCCACACTTCCTGTACGCGGATCCTGAGCTCCGGGAGAATGTGGAGGGGATGAATCCAGACCCAGATGAGCATTCTTTTTACTTCGCCGTAGAACCTGTGAGTAGCTTCCAAAACTCTAAAGGGACTTGCTTTTGAGCTGGAATGAATAGACGCCACTTTATCATGCATGTGTGTTCATATGTGTGTCGTATTTATAAACAAACATACATCCTAACTAGAATTGAGGAATCCGTCTTTATAGAATCAGAAACTACGAGGACTATGCTTTGTTGCTACACATTCAGTGGAACTTCTTGTTCCGAAGTAACAACTCGTTGAAATGTCATGCAATATAGTTCCACGTGGAAGCTCACCCTTGGCTTTCGAAGTCATAATTTACTGTCACCATCAACCTACTCGTTTGCAGCTGCTGGGGACCGGTAGGCCTCATAGTTTACTTCGTTATTCTTCCACAGAAACTAGGTGTTCCGCTGGACGTTGCAGCTAGATTCCAGTTCAATGTTTACATCGAACCCAGTCCAAACGTGGGGTGAGTCATATAACCTGAAATGTTCATTCACAAATATCCACAACAAATATTATAAGCAGCTCCTGCAAAAAATGCAAAGTAAGCTAAAAAAAATTGATAGTCATTGACGTCGTGAGGTTCCGTACTGAATTAGAGCGTAACCCACAGAAAAATATACACCAAATTGCTTCTATATGGGCAAGAATCTCAAAATCCAACATGTGATATCCACCAACACGCACTGGGCTAGCGTGGTGGACAATATAGAATGCCGGAACGAAATACGCGCTGATTATGATGCTTATCCTCTTTCAGGTTATACGAGAACGTGCCCAAGATGCTGTTCCCTATCTTCTGGGTGCAGCAGAAGGTCCAGGTCAGCGATGACATCATTGAGGAGATCCGCTTGGTTCGAGTTCTGTCGGACTGGGGCGGCGTGGTCTGCGCCTGCTTGGCCCTGGCCTTCGCAGCCTTAGCGGTGGTCACGGGCTGCTGCTACTCCAGATCTGACTACTCCAAGCCGAAAGACTTGATAGCTAATGAGAGACCCAAGGATGAAGCCGAGTTGAAACTCAATCCGAAGTGATATTGGTGTAACGCCACTGACAAACGTCGTGACCAACAACGAGGCTTAGAATAATTGGGATCACATGTTGTAGAGCGACGGTGGGCGGCCAGAACACGCGATATCGCGCTGTGTTGCCATATACATGTTACCTCAAACAGGCTCTAAAAAAATCTAGGTAAAGAGTGAATTACGTTTGTTGTAACCATTATAAAAAAAATAGATTATGTTCAGTACAGGATGATGTTGCCATAATAATAATCTTAAGCTTGTAATTGTAACTTAGTTAGTATTTTTGTATTACTATTTTAAGACAAAAGATATTGAGTTTTAGAATATCTGTTAGTTGATGGTATGTGTGAAGAATTAGAATAGAATAGAATAGAATAGAAAACTCTAAATTGTGCCCCAGAAAAAAATAAACACAGTACAGAAAAATTACAATAGGTAAACAAGGGTAAAACAAGAAATGACAATTAATTTTAATATTGGTGGTATTTAATGAATTTGTATTTTTATCCCTAAAAATTAAGACAATGGATGCTATCGAAATGGTGGCGTTACACTTATCACTATTACGAAAGTCAGTATACATTCGTCTGAATTTGTATGCGACTGATATCCATAGCAACCGGGACCTGCTAGTTTAATGTGCTCTTCGATGTATGTACGGAAACGCTCATGTTATGCCAGCCAACGGTCACGCATCCATTTATGTGCCACTGTATTCCCACTACATGACACAGACATGACATACAATTCATCACCCAGCAGTCCAGCTTTCTTGTAGTCAGTGAGTGCCGCCATACAATGATTGGTCGGTGCATTTGGCCATAGGGCCTGTATCTCTAAATATCAATGACAAAAGTGGCATGCTATGACAATACACGTAGGCGTTAGACTAGTTATATTATGCAGACAGAGCTAGAGACCTTAATTCCTTATTTTATTAGTTGATTTATAATATATTTTGTTAGTTAAAATATGATTATACATAGTTATTATAGAAGAATAATCTCTCAATTTCACAGTAATAGCTTTATCTATTATTTTATAGGCAGGTATTCTATAAAATGTAGTAAAATTAAAGGACGTAAGCATCATTTTGTGGCTGTGAGGTTTTTGAAAAGTAAAACGTGATTATCGATATTTTATTAACATTTAGGTACATTTTCTAATCCTAAGAAATAATATTTGTATGGATAAAAATGCCCGTGACTTCTGTGTGCAGTGAAATTGTTATTTTTATAAATTATCTCGTATTTTAATAATAAAAAAGAATATAGAGCTATTTAACACTTCTTTATTTTAATAACGGATTGGAAACCGTATATACCTATTGAGATCTTTAATAGACGTCAACCATAATAGCCGATTCATCAAAGAACTTACTTAGGTAATTACAAATCAAATTATCCAAAAAACATAAGAGTTGAACCCCTAAGCGGTCTAGCAGAAGCTTCTAATGATCATGCAGTGATAAACCTACCATAGTTTATCTGGGGGGTCACCACGTACTTATTCTTATTCCATGCAGTTCATTTTAAGGCCTTAAACTAAACGGCCTAGATTGGCACCACACACTCATAAAATTAAATGATAAACGTGACGTGACGTCACTCAAAAAATTACTGCAGAGAGAGAGAAAGAGAATGAAATGAAGCTATATAAACTCCCATATAAGCAAACAAATTGTTTCGATCTCTTTGGATTAATGTATGTGGTCGACTTATTAACGCTGAGCGATATTGGTGGTGACAGTTAGCAGGGCAGTGGATGGATGTTTAACTGTTTGTGGTGAGGCCCCTGAGTAACATTTGAATATCTAATAGTAGATAGGGATCTAAGTAGGTGCAAAGTTAAAGTCAAAATCTAAAATATTTAACATTGTAGCGCTCACTCTTACAGCCGTTTAAGTATTTTCTCAAATTATAAATCTTCGCGCTAACGCTGCGCACCAGCCGACCAATGCCACGCCGCTGCCGTTACTTTCCGCCAAAATAATGCGTCCGCCAGCGCCATCTCGAGGGAGCGTGCAGACAACCTCAAGCGTCGTCACCGCTCCTCCCGCACAATCACCCGCCCCGCACGTAACCGTGAACACACACTGACTTTATAATCCTTTAGTTCCTATTTTTTATAATAATTATGTTGTGATTGTCATTTTATCGCTGATGGGGTTTATTAAATTGTAACTGTCTTCATATCACGCCTTTTTCCAGCCATTAAAACATTTTTTAACTTTTTGTCTGACTAAATGTTTTTTCTTTTTTTCTTTACATGGGCACATGGGTCCCAAGAGGGTAGGTACTCATGGCACTTCATTGATTTTACTACCGGATTAGGAATACATACAAAACCGATAAGAACCGGCAAGAAACTCGATGGCTACAAGCTACACTATTGCACGAATTTTATTGTTTTTATTGACCCCGGTTTTGCATAATTACATAATAATAATGTCTTTTAAAATTGGCAATTCTTGACACCCGTAGCATGAATTAGAGGATAATATAAGGATTAGATAGATTAGAGATAATTAGGTTTAGTTCAGAAATGTATTTTAAATAATGAATGACTGAATGTGTTGCTAAGCGCAAAACTCAACTGGAGGAATTCGGCTATTTTTTTCTAAATATTCGTTGTAAGTCGAATTAATTTGAAACTTTGCACACTTATCAGGGAATGATTAAAATACAGTACAAAAATAAACAGTATAATTAAAATTCATACCTATTAAAAAATAAGAATACATTATAATTAAAAAAAAAACTAAAAGACACGCTTTTTCAACTTTTTAGGTTAGCTTGCTATTAAAGCGTGTTTTTTAGTGCATTATTTAATATATCCTTAAAGAAATTTGCTGATGTCTAAGTAATTGATGGTACTTATGTGGTATGTATGAGAAATATGCCACGTAAAAAAAACCGTTGTAAAATAGATTTATCGCTATTGTTCCGGAACTCCTCAGATCCTCAGTTATCTATTATTATCTAAGCACTTCATCCACACACGTAGCTCCTCAATTTCCTCACGACCAAGGTTTGCTCAAGATCTAGAGATATCCTTATCATCGCCAGCCCAATTATCTTCCAGCATCCTATCTGGTTCACGGGACGAATGAGCAAATGACCCGCCAGTGCCGCGCCAATATCACACCTAACCCAAGGAAGTACGGCCGAGAATGCTGGCGAAGTCACTCTCCCGCCCTCCTGCGCACTTTATTGCAGATAAAGCAACCTGTCATTGTGTATAGAAATAGATTTTGCAAGGATGATTGACGTCACAGGTTTGTTGCAAGCTGATTTCCTCGCGGAGCGAAGTGAAGCGTAGTTATACCTAGTTGAGGTCCTCCATTAGGTTGGGTCGTTCCCATAGATCCACAGCCCATTGCTGTCAAAATAAAAATAAAAACTGTAATAAATTAGTTCCCAGACCATGGTGGCCCTCGTGCGCCTTCTACAGTTATTTTTAGGGTTCCGTACCCAAAGGGTAAGACGGGACTCTATTACTAAGGCTCTGCTGTATGTCCGTCTGTCACCAGGCTGTTTCTTCTGTACCGTGATAATTAGACGGTTGAAATTTTCACAGAATAGATGATGTATTTCTTTTGCCGCTATAGCAACAAATACTAAAAAAAAAATTAAGGGAGCTGCCATACAACAAACGTGATTTTTGGCCCGTTTTTGCTCAATATTGAATTATTGATAACGGTAAAAGGTAGATGCTTGAAATATTCACAGAATATTTATTTTAATAGCTCAGCTTCTGATTTATCTATTGGAATTAGATCACAAATAATGTAAATCTTAACACAAATGAAAGTCTAAGCTATCAAATAGTAAAAATAAACAGACAGACAAACAGTTATACTTACCTATTCTCGTACACATCTTAAAGGAATCGACTCTGTCCGTTAATGCTTTATTTCATGTACTTATATATAAAAAAAAACTCTCATAAAGAGGATCTTGAAACTCCGCCGAGCGGATCCAAGCGCGATGTCTAGCAATAGGTACGCGCCCAAACGTCCTTGCTGCTACCATTTTAACCGTCAATCAAGCAGATTGGTCAATTTTGCAATCAGCCAGGTGCGGGGCTGGACAATCCCAGTCGGCGACTGCCAGCCACGAGAGCAAGATGGGGAAGATCAGCGCGATCGGGCTTATCCTGGCTACAGCTGTTGCAGGTTAGTTGTAATCGATAATTGAGAAGAATTATTAGAAGCCCCATTTCGATCAGCAAACTCAATTTGGTATGAAAAGGAAGGTACTAAACAGGAGATTGATGTGACCTTAACTATTGTGGGCATATTATAGGTCAATCTTTTTGTAACAGAATATTATAGGCACAAAAAGAAGTATCATAAATGCCACTGCTATCAGCATTTTGGGTTGTCAGTTCATAAAGATAGGTGCTAAGTCGGAGGTTGACGTGGCCTTATGGCCTCAGGGCATTTTGGGAGTAATTTTTTTTCTAATGAACGCTTTTTATTTATGGGCGAATCAAAGATGCCAGTGCATTATTCTGCGCTGCCAGCTCACAAAAGAGGTGGGTTCTTATAATGGGACTTTGATTATGACTCAATTTATTTGCGGGTTAATCATATTCTGACAGGCAATTATTTTATCGCCTGAAAATTATATATAAAAAATTTCGCATTAAAGATAGTAAGTAGGTCATAATCATCATGAGTCTAATATTCGTCTACTGCTAGATATTAGGTAGGCTTGTTTAACAGTGAAAGAAACTGCTGATGATCGCCACGGATATAATATTATCTATGGAACTGTTTAGCAGCTCTAGATTGTATGGTGCTTAGGATATCGGAAATATTTTTGGATCGGCAGCTCCATCCTGTCTTCTCATGTCCTGACGAGAGTCGCTTGACCTTCACAGATATAAAATGTAGGTACAGAACTTTTTCACCAACATTTTAAGTATCGCTAAAGCGTAATTAACTTCATTTTTTGTACAGTAATCGAAGTTTGCTGTAGTTTAATTGAATTGCAAACCTTGGTTAACTCTTGCTTTAGTGTGATGGATGGGGGAATTAGCTCAAAGCATGTAGGTTGTGGCATTTGGTTCCTTCAGTTTTTCTTTTGTACGGTAAAGTAGTGTGACGAGCAAGTAATTTACTTGATCGTAAGCGTCGCCCATAATGCCTTATCAGTTGCAGTTCCACCCAAAATTCAGTATTGCAAAATTTTATCTAGCCTTCATCTGATCTAGTAGGTTTTCAATGATTTATTTCTAATCTTCTTAGAAGCGTGTCTTGCGGTAACGAGCCGAAATAACTTCATACTTGAGATGTGTCACTATATTTATAATATGTGGCTTTGTTAATATTTCCACAAGATAACCCAATTCGTGCTCTCGCGCAGTGATTCAAGTTTCCGGATGATCTCACTGATTGCGAACTGTTTGCAGAATATGCACCAGAAATAACTGGGGATACGTTGCGCCCAGAATTTTTGTGGGCGCAAAATGGTTTTAACCCAATACAATCATGCCGGACAGAATTTGTCCAGGACGCCTCATGGTCTGGCTTGTCTACTGCTCTATCAGTTATGCACTCCAAAGCACATAATTTTCGCACACAAATTCGCACATAACTTATAAGTAAGATGCGCCACAGCACGATACGATCATCTATCATCGTCTTTTTTTTACGTTATCCTGTGGAACCTAGGGGTTCATGTTGTAAAATTCTAACTTATGGAAACCGAACGATAAATTACATGAAACGATAAAGATATAACTGTAATTGGTTGACGAAAAAAAAGGCGTAAAAAAACAAAGTTCTTCAGTTCTGGAACTTTGGATCCCTATTGAGTTCTCACAGCTCTGTATTTTTTCGGTGCCTGTTCTGTTGCTCAGAGATCTCGTTTGTAAGAGCATGTAGGTCTGTTATTGGAGACCTCATATTTCAAGGTTCTCTGGTCATTATGGTCCTTCCTATGGCTCCCTCCTGCGCTTGCGTCATAGCTTGCGTCCGCAGCGTTCCTACACTCACACTCGCATTGTGCCATTGCAGTCCCATATGTAGTTATTAGTGTCTCCCTTGTAGTAGATCTCGCTGTAGATTAACTTCCCCCTTCTATACCGGATGAAGCGCAGTTTATGAGGACGACCATGAATGCCACCGCACTGTGTCTAGGTTACCTAGAAAAATCTAGTTACTGTTAGTATAAATGGATAGACATTTAAGTCAAATGTTGCAACAGTCTGGTGTATCGTAAGGTCGGTTCATTACCGCTTTTGTTTGTTTTTATTATTGATTTATTTTGTTAAATTGTTATTAAGAGACTCAGGCACGAGTCGCTACTTAAAAAGGAAATGTCCTCCTTCAAACTCAAACCACAATCAGAATAGAATAGAATAGAATAGAAAAACTCTGTATTGTACACCAGAAACAAAAATAAACACAGTACAGAAGAATCAGTTAATTATTAGTTCAGTAGATCATATTTGATTAACTCTTGCCAGTAAACATTGACTAAGTTCCCGTTGTGTAATTAAGCTTAAATTGTGGATGACTGTCTAGATTAAATGACATTATAATATAATACGGGACAACGAGATCAATAGAGACTTACTAACGACATAAATTAATTATTAGCGATTCAATTATTTTGAGAAGACAACTTAGTCAGTTGAAAGTTTGAACAAATGTTTATAGACTTTCATAGCTGACCTTCGCTTCGATTGAATGTCCATCGAAAAGTAAGCGATGTATTAGAGTTGTGCTTTCTATATATAGTTAATAGTCAAAATAAGCTACAATCGAAATTCGGACCTATTCCTTTGATCCTTATGTCTTATAATTCTATTAACATAACAGTTTGAGTGTAAAACGCGTGCTATTTCAGTCTCTTGGGTTACTAGGAACCCATTCCACTCACAATGCTCGCGTTCAGCGTTCACCCGACTTCAAAGAGATCGTGCGAAAATTGCGATTTCCGCGAGCATATTTACGGAAGCTTATAACTCATTTTGGCAGCTTATATAATGCTGGCCTAAATAATGAACCGATTTTAACCCGAAAGTTTATACACAGGAACATTTAAGCTGTTCCTGGTTTCCTGGGGGCTGGTTTTCTATCATAGCTTAGTGTTCCTGGCCCACACAGGCGCCACACTGGGCGCAGGTTTTCACTCAGGAGATAATGGTCTACGCTGGCTCTTTGTAGCATGGTGGATGTCGCAATAGCATGACATTGATTTTGAACCTGTCTGCTTGTGTTAGTAGCTTTATTACTGCCATACACACATAGAACATTACTGTGTTCCGGCTTGAAGGGTTTGAAGGGCGAAATTTCTAGGCATATGAGACTTCAGAACCGGTCATGACTCAGGGTGACGAGCGCAGTGCAGTGCCGCGCGGGATTATGCAATGCAAAGTTTTGGGTGGCACTGTACCTAGCATGAATTTAGAAAATTTATCTACGAGGATTATTTCACTTGCGAAATTGGTAGGTAGGTACTTTCAGACATAAAATGTCTGACTAAATTTTCTGTTCTTTGTAATATTTTTATTAGAAATTACGTATATGAAAGGTTGACATTTCGATAATTATTGTTAAAAGTAGCTATTTGATAGGTAAAATATTGAAAACTATTTTTAATCAACAAGTCAGGTCAAAGCTAATACCTAAGTTTTGATATTTGATAATAATATCGCACTATCGCATTGGGTTCTACCCGTAATGATATTTGTAAGTTGAGAATAAATAAAATTATCAATGCCGGGTATCACAGAATTTGCAGACCAAGCGTCATTGAACGAAAGTAAAGTAGGCAGCGTTAACGCCATCTGGCTGTGGCAAAAGTATATGTAGAACTACTATTTCACTTGTTAAATACGTACGTCAGTCTTCTCTATAAACTCAATTTTGTAAAATACAGTTTTTACGTGTTCCTGTTAACTGCATACGGAATTAACTACGTCGCTTGAGTGAACTCAATAATTATTATTGTAAGTTAAATTAAGTCACATGAAACAAAGAAATTAAGGAAAACAATTTATTAAATTATCGACCCAGCTTGCTTTGTTTTTGTCTGTCACAATGACATTTGCGTGACATTAACGATGACACATAAATAATGTTGCCAGCAGTAACAATTTCTTACTAATTTAGTAGAAATTTAGTAAACACAAGAGCCCGCTTAATCATTTACCATTTAGATTTAGATGATAAGTTTTTTAGAGAGCACGGAATTTTAGATTTCTGGTTAAGATCTGTAAGCTCGCTGTAAGATCGTGATGTGATTAGTAATTCCTAAGTATGGAATGAACTGCTAACCTAACCTAACCAGATGTGTTTCCCGTGTCAAAATTATTAAGTAATCTGTTATTTCAGCTACATTCGTGATCAGCGAAGAAGAAGAAAATATGAAGAACTTGACTACAGTGACGTGGGCGCATGCGGTCAATAACAAGACCTACCTGGAAGCGGCTCTAGCAAGTAAGTAATCCATACACTTAACAATTATTAAAAATAAGTGTCTATACAAAAAAGTTACAAAACGTAAGAGGAAACTCCTATTTATGCGGTGTCTAATCATAAATGACAGATTTTAGAATTTTTATACGTCTGTCTATCTGAAAGAATGTCTCGCAAAAGCTTCAAAACGGCTCAACGGATTTCAATGAAAATTACAGGGATCATTTTTCGTGCATGGGTTAGATTAGATTAGATTAAATTAGATTTAGATTTTCCATCAAAACTTCCAGCTCTGCAGTTATTGCTATCCTCTTCCTATTCAGATCTCAAAATGAGAACAAGCTTTAGGAAAAGTTTAAGGGCAACAACCCTCTCACAGCTCTCTTATTCACATCTAGCATTACAGCGTATACGAGAGTGAGTGAAACAGAACACTTTCCATGGCTTTTATTATCTCAATAATCACAAGATAGATTAGTCAGGTTGTCTTTGAAGTTGTCTGAGTACAACTAAATTATGTCCTGCCTTGAATACTTTGTGGGCGGTTTGATGTACAACTGACAAGTTGTCAATTTAGACTCTATTTAGTTTAATAAAACTTCCTTGGACTTGATACAAATCGTTTCACAAGACTGTAAACTAGTTTATTCTATTTCTAAACTAACTTTGCTTGTTACTTTGATATATAAAATACAATCCATTTATTTTAATTAAGTAAACCAAACTGCGTAACCATTCGTTAACTCTGATTGACAGACAGGTGACCAAGTGTGTACAAACTAAACCAAACTAATAAATCCTATCCAGCGATCCTACTGATATAAAAAGTTTGTATGATTGTCTGTTTGTTTGTTCGTTTGTTTCTCAATCTCGCCAAAACGAGTGACATATTATAGCGAGAGATATAAACTAATATTAGACTGAGGGCTATTTGGTTATATCACAGAAGACATTACCACATGTCATAATATTGTCGTTTAAAAAGCATATTCAGGTTCATAATAATTATATTTAGCGCAATCTGGTCACATGCTAAGTTTAATCGAAATAAATAAACGGAATTTATGAACAACAAATCAAAAAACATTTTTTTACGGTATTTAGAATTGTACCATAAGCTTATTTTTATGCAATAATCTACCTTTGAAATGGGATGTTAAACTTTATATGGAAAACAAGAAAAAGCAGGTAAAACCGCGAGGCACAGCTGAGATATACAAAAAAACTGGCCCTATAACTACAGAGGTACCATAACTGGGCAAATTTATGACTTCATTGTAAAAGCCATGAAAACGGTAGCAATGTGCAAATTTCTCGCCCATAAAGAAGCATACACACCGACCAGGCCAACGAACGCCAACAAACTGGGTTCTCTGGCCTTCGTTGGTTCTATCTGGAATTGTTGCCGAAAGTCAAAGCATGTTCTCTTGAGTTGCTGGTAATAATTATAGCATGTGCAGGTAAAATCAAAGGTCTCAAACTATTCGCTCGACCGACCTCAGTATGGGTGAGCGCCGATGGCCAACGAATACTAGAAGCGAGAGAGCAAGGACTACAGACATAGAGACTGATATTTAATTGTGTATTAGCCGAGTCTCGCGATTTCACCCATGTTAACTATTATCCCAAAAGAAATTGTTATTTTTCTGGGATAAAAAATATCCTATGTGTTATTCATAAGGTATTTATGCTGGGGCCCCCGTGGTGGATTATGGCCTTACCCTCCTCACGAAAGTGAGGAGAGATCAGTGCCCAGCAGTGGGACTTTATGGGTTGATGATGTGATTTATGCTCACGGAATTTCATAAAAATCTGTTCAGCCGTTCCGGTGTGATGATGGAACGAACCCACGCACAATCTTCGCAATTTTATAATTAGTGGTTTCAAACCCCAATGATCGTTTGTTCACACCACTTGATGTACTTGGGACGTACCTATTCGTGTAATATTTAAACCCCAACGATCATGTACACCACTAAAATGTATTTGGATTTTGGACGTAACTTCAAAGACTTGCGACAACCATCGCTGAATACTGTTCGTTGACGCACACGGTGCGTACGCAGCTTTATCCGACATTCCGAGCTGACCGCACGCAGCTGGCGATCAATCGGCGGTTAACGGACACGCTGTCTCTTTCACATGGCAATGTTAGAGAAAGAAGGGGAGAGTGGTCCGAGGATGTATAATAAGGTTGTTATTGCGTGCAACACTGGCAACCCTCCGGTTGCTTCGTGTTTGAGCCGAGTCAAAAGATGATGGTATTGGATATTGGAAAGATAAATGCAATTACAGCACTAATAATAAATAAATAATAAAAAAGCTTTCAAATTATATCTTATATTTATGTATGTATTTAATTTTAATCAAAAAAAATCTTCAAATTCAAGACCGGTTATACGTTACACAGAGAGTTATGATATCAATTCCTTATGTAAAGTTAATTATTCAGATTAAAGTATAATTATTCAAAAATAAGTAGGCAACATAGTAGATATTTAAAAATAATTTGGTAGGTAAGCTGAATTTTGACTTCTACTTATTTGTATAATTATGCTTTTCATCTTTTCCTCATTCAAATTAGGTGATATTGCATTGCTTAGCTAGACCTCTACATGACTTAATCCGGCCCATAGTCTAATTACCTATCTCCCTAAATATGAAACGTGACGTTTGATTGCCACGGGACTCATCATTCGTATTGAAATGACGAGTCCGGTGGCAATCAAACGTCAAAATGAAACGAACTCGAGCTGATCCACACCGTGCTGCATAGCCCCGCAGCATAATTATATATTAATTATTTTTGTATTTAATTTTTTTTTTAATGAAGAAAATAAAACCGTTTTAGTTAATAATGTGTATTCTTTATACATATAGGTACTTAGTACCTACATAGGTACTTCTCATTCATGTCAGAAAAGTTTATCCCGCAGTTTTCTGCATCTTGTGATTTAAACCAGAAATAACCATTCCGTATTCCCAGCAGGAATCTCCACAAGTCGACGCTACACGCGTTCCTAGAACTGTAATTAATAACAATTGGTTTGCTGACAGATTTAGGTTTCACACATTAGCCGCATAATAGTTTTGTTAGGCGGACGCAGTGATGGACTGAGGACTTTTAGTGGCCCCTCAGCTGTTAAAGGTAGACTAGGAAAAAATTCTAAAGGGAGTCTAGGGCTGGTAGTGGTAGGGATATTACAGTGGTAGGGATTTTACGAAAAAAGTTATGAATTTATGAGACACACGCAAATGTACCTACTCATATTTTTTTTTGTAAGTAAGATTAATTTTAAATGAAAATAGCTTACGAATCCGTTCTACATATTATTATAATAGCCTACACACTTATTTAAATACTTAAGTTATATTTAATAATAAAAATATATGTGATCACCTTTATGTAGGTACCTAGTAGTAGAAATTTGAAAAAAAAAAAAAATGCTGTTGCGACTATGAACAGTCGCACCCCAATTTTGATGCCTCTGGACCTGGGGCCCTTAGCGGTTATAGCCTTAATCCGGCACTACAGTATACGCTCTATTCATAGGCTACTGCAATGGTTATTATGGAATTAATACCAGTAGTTTGTTTATCCTTATAGTTATACATAGCTATATATATAGTTATACATACAGCTCATAGTTTAACACTTTTAATAGAAATAACCACCCAACTGAGGACCATGGTCCTCGTAGTTCTTGATTCTCTGGGTATAGAGAATCCTAGTTAAGGGTCAGGACCTATGCATGTTATTGTGATGCGTTGTCGTTATAATATATTATAATAATCTGTTTTCTTCGTATTTATAGAATCAGTAACTTCGGGGCCTTTTATTCCAGAACTATACCAAAACAAATAAGTCCATATTTTTGAATGCATAAGTTTTTACGTCTGCCGTAAAGATCCGTAGCGAGAATCGGATCAATCTCGATTCTGTAGTAACTTAGCAGTATTTATATCAACTTATTCACCATTGCGGGAACCCTTCACCTATTGCAAAGGTTGTTTAGTTAGAGAGTATGGTAATATGATCCAACTTCTGATACAAGGATCTGACAGAAGGCGTATACGTCATGGCTTAAAAATCGATATATGATCAGAAATTATCTCCAACCAGCAGTATCAAAAAGAAAAATTGGCGATGCCACACCAAGCAGAAGATAGATAAAGATTTGCCTCACATGCAATCAGCATTTAATTACTGCTGCTTTGAGATAATTAATAGAATCAGGCAATATTTTGCGGAAATCCATGTTCAACAAGAAAAAGTGGAAATATACAGATTTCAACTGCTGCTTTTCAGCGTAACATGTGATAAATCTAACACCGTTAAACTCTTCCAGGCAACCTCTCTATGATAGAAGTAGACGTCGTCCTCGGTCACGTCACCGGAAAGGATGGGCCCCCCATCCCAATACTGGCCCACCCCCCGGCGACGACCTCCGACCTGGCCCTGTCCGACTTCCTGTCCACAGTGGCGCAGTATAACAACGTCAACGCTAAGGAGAAGCAGAAAGGCGTGAAGCTGGACTTTAAGACCATCGAAGCGTTTGAGAAGAGCCAGGACCTGATCGCGCCTTACAGCAAACCTGGGGTGAGTCGGTGTTTCGCAAGGTGGGGAAGGTGGAAGCGCGTTCCAGAGTAGTGACATCGGAATAGAAACTGATTTATTGCACTCTTGTTAAAATACAGAAGGTAACAAATTTAAAAAAAAAGAGAACAATCAAAAGTGAAGGGAGACCCGTGCTCAGCAGTGGGACGATATAGGTTGTTTATGATGATGATTTACAAATTATAGCTATAGATTTCTGTGCTTATTAAGACTTCCCGTGCAAGACTGCGTCATCGCATTTTAGGTGGCTTTCCTGTCATCTTATATTCTTATACATTCACATTCATTTCACTTTACAGTTTTGTTCGCAGCCGGGATTTTTGTTTATATTTTCTATTACTTATACTTTTTAGTTTTCATGCTTAACTCAAGCACGCAATCAAAATCCACCCAGCCGTTTAGGCTGTAGGTCGTGACCAAGGATCATACATACATATTAAATACATCTGAAAACATAGTCCTCCTTTTGGGCAGTCGGACAAAAAAGATGCTACATTTGGCTGTACCGCTGACTCTTTCTATTTTCCTCATCATCATCATCATATGCAGCTCATCCAACCCACTGCAGGGCATAAGCCTCCTCCCTCTTACGCCATTCATCCCGGCTTTGGGCCGATCTGGTCCATGCATTACCCGACAACATTTTTATGTCGTCGACCCACCGTTGTATCGGTCTTCCGCGGCTGCGCTTACCCACACGTGGCCACCATTCTGTCAGGGACTTACTCCACCTGCCATCGCCACATCTTGCCAAGTGTCCTGCCCATCGCCACTTGAGTTTAATTATACGGGATCCGATCTATTCCAAATTCCAAACTAAACCCAATCAATTACTTCTGAAGTAGGCACTAAGTAACTTAAATAAGCTTCAAATGGTTGAAAGCTGAGAGGTCCTAATAAAATAAACGACATGTAATTAAACTGTAACATAATTCATGGTAGTTATACTTACAACAATTGTTGATTCAAATAAAACGTCAGCTAATCGTTTCTGGTAAATCATAAATTCTCACGTAATTAGTGATGTCTGCTACAAAACCATAAATGGCTTGACAGAGTCACTGCAAGGCGTAGTGCATAAAGAAGATGCAGAATACAATATACCTACCTTAGGACAAAAATTACAAAAAGATATAGAATAGAAAAGAATAGAAAAACTTTTTATTGTACACCAGAAACATTAATAAACACAGTACAGAAGAATTACAATAGGCAGCGATTTCTTCCAGACAACCTTTGGATGGACAGTAAAAAACATTTTTCGATAGTAGGGTGGGTGGCGTACTTACAGTATTTAACAGACACAATACATTTAATACTTATGTTATAGTTCATAGAATAGAGATAGTTCTGATGTGAAGTAAAGAACATAAAGTACAGTTTGTGTTCTGTAAGCCAAGTTAGTATTCTGATTGAGTGCGTCGCCAGTATCATAAGAATAATCGGTTCCTTTTTGTCATTAATCATTGTTCAGCAGCGAGCAATAAACAAAAGGACGTTGCAGATTTTTTTAAATTTATTTAAAGGCCTTGGCGCTAAGCGACCTCGTCGTCCTGTAGAAATAAGTAATATAAGTACAGAGAATCACCAAAAAAAATAACAAAATTAACAATTATTTTGTCAAGCCTAAATCTGCTAATCGATACAATATTTTGGCTTCTTCTGTTATGGTATGATATGATCAAAACACTTACTGTTCAGAATGGAGGTTGCAAATATAATTACCATTCTGTTCAAGTCTGTTAACCTGCATTCAACCTGCTATATTATAATCCGCGATTACAGTAATTATAACACTCCAACCGATCGTAGCAACAGTTGTCTCTTCCGTCACAGATAATCTAATAGTGCCACCGTTCCTTATTAATATTAGTTCTGTTTATTTATGAGTCGTCTCCTAATTTACGACAAAGCAGAGCAGATGCGGTGTCTAATTTAGGCCGTGACATAACGTGTGAATCGTCTAGGGAGCCGTGGAGCCGCCGTTATTAATCTGTGGGCCGATGCGTCAGCTTGGGCGGTCGTGAGGGTATCACTTATGACATGTAGTACCTACTATTATAACAAGCATATATACCTACATAGTATGGGGAAACTCGAGTGCAGCTAATTAATCGTCAGGGTTCGTAGCGGGGAAATACGGTTTCAATTGTTAATTGGATGGCCAATTAATTTATCTTTGTCAATAATACTATTTTGGTAGAAATAAAAACCCGGAGGAAAATATAAATTAAAATTTAAAAATAAGCGTAACTACCTCTATAATAGTTATCGAAATTTTATACTTCCTGCCTTCAGGATTTTAAGAAAAGTGCCTAATATTGATGTGAATAAGTTACATTTACGTGCGCATTGCCTAACTGCCTACTCTCGACTATTTAGTTAGCCGATAAAAGCGAGAAACAAAGTCTCAGTTGATTGTTTCTCGGACTATATCCTTTAAAACTAATTTCCAGCCATCCTCTTTCTGCCTCAGCGACATGGTGGCCCCGCATTCCACGTTAATAATTCCAATTGGAGGCAATCAAAAGAAATGTCTTCATTACGCAGGGCTATTCCGGGCCACACCGCGTCCCTTCCAAGTACTCAAGGGCCGGTTCACATGGGACAGTTGCACAGGCTGAATCAATAATTAATTAAATTATTTTATTTTATTTTCATAATTCTTACGCGCTATGATAACCGTCTATAGTAAAGAAAGGGTCGGGACGGACCCTTACACTTTTTTTCGCCCCTATGCGCCAAGTACGAACCTTTCGTACCAAAACACTTGACGTTCATCCAGCGGCCTTCCACTAATTTGGACGAGCTTGACAATTAACTGTCTGCGTGCAAACAGACCTTGGCTACCCCACCCTACATGGCACCTTCCGCGTATCATTATCAATTTGTACCCATGCGTCGCAGCGTCTGCGCCATGCGCCCGCGCGTCCGCGCATCCACATGTCATGAAGTTATTGGTAGGCAAATGTTTTTCTTTATTTATTTATTTAATACTTTATTGCACAGATTAACTAACTAGTACAAATGGCGGACTTAACGCTAGGAGCATTTTCTACCATTTTAAATTTTTTTTTTAAATTTTTTACTTTATTGTACCATGTTTTTAATTTTCCTTTTTCAAAAATAGCTTGATCAATGAAACAATGATTTTTTTATATTAATTTATAATGTTGTTAAAACTAGTAGGCAAAAATAATGCACTTATAGAAGAAAGAAAAAAAAACAAATGTGATTAACTAAACTAATTTACCTACTTATATTTTTTTTATTTCACAAGTAATTTTGTAGTAGTATTAAGTAGGACCATGGTCCTCGTAGTTCCTGATTCTCTAGATACTTACAGAGAATCCTAGTTAGGGGTCAGGATATAGGTATATGTTATTGACGTGTAAAAAAATTATTAGATTTTTAATTCAACCACGAATATAAAATAAGGTTGAGTATGATCCTATTTATGATCGAAGAATTCAACCCTATTCAACATAAATTTATTTTCCAGTTATAATAATGTCTCATTTCAACCATTATGTCCTGAGTAGGTACTATTATCTCTTCCCTGCTCTGAGATGGGCTTCTTCTTCTTTTCTTCTACACAAAAATCATGTCCAACAGTAGACTAAACATTAACACCAACCAAATCCTTCCCAGGTAACGTTCCCTCTATGGCTCAACGCGGACATCCTCCCCGGACCAGTAGACCCACCCGCCAAGCCAGTAGACCCGAAGAAGTTCCTCCAGCTCGGCTCGAAGCATCCTCGCGCAGTCCTCTCCATCGGATGGACCACCAGCTACGGCGGAAACGGCACCGAGGGCGAGTACAGTGGCGAGCACATCGGGACAATGCTCAGGATGGTCAACGAGAACAATATCAACAACCAGACAATAACCTTCCCTGTAAGTTACATGGTGGATATTCCATCTGTACGCACAAAGCGGTTTGCCTCCACATTTATTATGCGTACCGCAAAGGAGTGGAACTCCTTGCCGGAGTCTGTTTCCCGATAGTTACAGCCTTGATTCTTCAAGGCACGAGTGAATAGGTTGCTTCTAGGTAAGCGTGCACCATCGTAGACCGCATTGCCACTTATCATCAGGTGAGATAGTGGTCAAACGTGAACCTATTTATTAATCTATATATATATAAATGTTATGTTGGTTTGTGTACGCTTCAAAAACTCAAAAAGTTCTGCACCGATCGAGCTGAAATTTTAACATGATATATAATCCGCATCAAGGATTGTTTTTATCTATTTTTTTCATCGGTGACATATCAGCGAATGTGCCACAGCTACGCGTGGTAGGGTACAGCTAGTAAATAATAAAAATATTATTAATTATAAGTCCGAGAATTATTCGTTTCCATAGCCGATAAAATCTGATATAGATCACCTCAGGTTCGGACCGACTTGGCAATGATTAAGGCATATGCTCAGCAGTGGATGGAGACGGACTGATGAAGGTACCACCATTATAAATTACCGTATTCTTATCTTTATTTGAGGTGTTTTACAGCAGTTCTTCTCGTAATTTACGTACCCTTTCTTATTGATCATATACTAGTGTTTGATGATGTGGTAAAAGGTGTTTGGTTTATAAATTTGTGCTGCCGGGGCGTTTGGCCAAAAATGTGTTAAAATTTCTATAAAGATTAAGCAAAGGTAATCTCTTTGCAATCTGTTTGGTTTCTATCGTCACCTTACCAGCGTCTCTTATTTACAGGTCCGCGCCGGTCTCGCCTCCAACAGCCAGCCCGTTCTGCTAGACCTGCTTCGTGAGACCTCGAGCCTGAACTCCTCGCTCACCGTCTGGTCCTGCGAGGGAGACCCAGTCACCGTGGATAGGCTGCGAGCTCTGATCCTCACCGTCGGCACCGAGAGGACCTACCTCGACCTGCCCAACGACGTCATGGTCAAACTCCGCATTCCCGGAACAGTTACTAACTGAACATCTTATCGTGCTAGTTCCCAGTTGTTGATTATCTGTAGTTTAATTGTAGGCATACTTTTGTTATCTTAATTCTCTTATTCTTTTGATTGGCTCATCGTACGGACTTTGTCTAAGCGTTATAATCTAGAAATTTTTTACTGACTGAATATAACTAGTTGCTATCGAGCTAGTGACTTAATGCTGTTTTATTTGGATCCTTCGTACCTATACCCTGGCAGGAGAGAACTAAAAAAGGCTATTGACTCTTTCTATTTCTCTTTACTCTTATAGAGTTACAATACAATACAATACAATTTTTTTTTATTGAACATTATAAAGCTTAAGTAGACACAACACAATATTACATTTAATAAACAGGTGGTACAATGATAGTTAGCACTCTTCCAGCTGTTTTATATTATAACTCATTTCACTCCACCTTATCTGAGATTTTGAATGTAGGTTCTAGACGAAATCCTACTAATTCGACTTTTCTATCCTATGTTCCATAATATTATCATCATCATCAACCCATAACGTCCCACTGCTGGGCACGGGTCTCTCCTCACTTTCGTGAGGAGAGTTAGACCATAATCCACCACGGGGGCCCAGTCCGGATTGGTGGATAACATACCCACTTCCGAAATAATTCTCGGGTAGATATGTGGGTTTCCTCACGATGTTTTCCTTCACCGAAAAGCGAGTGATAATTACGTATATATGTTTTACAGAAACACATTGGTTCGTGCCCGCATTGGGATTTGAATTCACGACCTTCTGATTGGAAGGCGGACGTTCTCCCACTAGGCTACCACCGCTTTCCACACAATATTATAAAAGTAAAAAATTGTGAGGATGAATGGATGGGTGGATGCTTGTTACTCAATCACGCAAAAACGACTGAACGGATTTGGATGAAATTTGGCACACCTGGATTAACACTAAGAATACTTTTTATCCCATAAAAATTAACAGTTCCTTTGGGATAATATTCAACGTGGACGAAACCATGGGGCGCAGATAATAAATAATAATTATACTCAACACCAAAAGTAGCTGAACATAGGATGATTTGTTCTTCCAACCATTTGATTTTTCAGATGCAAGTTACTAAAATGTTGCATATAATAGTAAGATTGAAAGTTTGGATATCGTCACTGACTGTACAAATAAAACATGAGACAAAAACTTACCTTACACACAAAACATGACACAAGAAGCTACCATAGACCTACAAAGCAGGTGTGGCGCTGAATCTATTTTGGTGTAAATAAACGGTTCGGCGCCAGGGCGTCTGTGAGTCGTCCGGTCGAAATAGACCCGATAATAAATCGTACCGTGGCACGAGGCCAACTATCTGACTGGATACAGGTCAACGAGACTGAGAATCAGCTTTGCTGATGGTGGAGCTGGTTTATGGTGAAATGAGTAAAAATATACTGGTGGTGGAGCAGATACCAAAAAGAAAGCCTGGATTTAGCTAGATGGATCCGATTGCTTCATATTTATCTTTTCTTATTACAGTGCCAGAAAGGATGATGGCAGATAGACAAAAGCAGAGACGGAATGGTGGCCGAGAGAAGGGTGCAGACCGGTAGGCAGACCACCAGCCCGCTGGTCGAACGACCTTGTCAAGTTAGTCGGAAAGCAGTGGATACGTCTCGCACAGGACCGGAATAAGCGGCGTGAAGGAGAGGAGGCCTATACCCAACAGTGGGTTGAAACGTGCTGAGATGACGATGATTATGATAATAGCGCAGCGTTTAATTACTATCTCACCCGATATTTAATGACGATGAAGTCAAATGCGGTTTGTGGAAGTAAGACAAGTAGAGTGGCCCTCATAGACTACTCCGGAACACCCCAAAAGGGGTTTCAGCACAGAGTAGCTGGTGTATTAGCTAGCCAGGCAGGTCCGACATCCAAATCTTTATGAGGATGTTCTCATTCACCAAAAGCTGTCTATTATTAGTATCCAAACCCACGTCCACCGGCATATACAGACCACACCATACAACCAACAGCTGTGTTTCAAAACCTGCCTAAAGTAAATGTCTCGTGTTTGATACGATTTGTATCAAAATGACCCAAAACACCACCAATCTACTGTTGTGTACATTCTGTCTCTATAATTATTTCAGCTCGCTGTCATAATGTGACAGACGTGCAGAATTTCAACTAAATTGAACTATTCCAACTGGTCCACGATTGACTTGCAAAGTTCCCCTAAACTCCAACCATCACTAACACAGACAGTTAAACATGAAAGCTTGTAAAAAGATCAGTTCACACCAAGGATATAAAAACCGGGAAGTAAGCACAACGCGCTGAACGCACAACCTTCAAAAGGCGCCGGCACCACGCCTCCTCAAACACGCCGCCGCCGCCATTGAGTAAAAACCACCGATACAGGATCATTCGCTTCCCTCCCGACACCATATGAATGACAATCTCATGATGCGAGTCAAGTCATATGCGCACCATATGTTAAGGTCGACACCCTTTTAACCAGAATCAATCTGCAGCCTATCCCACTGTTAAATCAAGGATGATAAAGTCTATTCTTGCACAGAACAGCGTCGAAGATGGTGATGGTGCGTGGTAGACAGTGAGGCATGTACGTACACCCACAATGGGAATTTAAATGATAAAGATTTGCTGTTTCTATAATGGGTATGGTAACGTTTCAATGAAAGGGCGCTGGATGCGTGCACGACTGTTTCTGGTCTGCAAAATTACCATGATGGAAGGTTAGACTTGTTTGGTATGGCAATTCCAAACTTTACTAACCATGACGTGAATGCTGTCACTGTTTATAAACACAGTTACATTTCATGAAGTACCTAGGTACCTTTTCCCTTTCCCTGTCATCTAAAGGCTCATTCTCCTAAGCCCGTAAAGTTACTGGCTATAACAAAAAAAACACAGAATGAGAAACTTGAAGGACGGCTGAATAAAAAATAGTCAAACAGTTCTGATTACCTCTTTAGAAGTTAAAGTTGATAGACTTTGCTAACAAAAAGTCTGCTAATGCTTTGGTATTCTTCTCCATATTTATACGTCAAAATTGGGTTTAGTAGCGACTGGAAATATAATTGATTTTAAAATCACCATCACGAAATTATGCTGAGGATAAATTGACCGCACAATTTACTTTTTCAGTTCAAAATTCAGTCTACAGTTAGTCACCTTAATCGAACTTTGAACTCTAAATTCCTGTGTAAACAGCACTGTGCATCCTCTGATACATAAGTAAGACCATTTCGAACATCTCATCAACATTAAATGCTCAAAGATAGTAAATCTCGCCATAAATAATAGGTCGTTCCCAATATCACTGCGGATGCATTCTCCGACTGTCTATTTCAGAGCACAAGATGCCAACGTTTTCATTATTGATTTATTTGTTTATAATTTGGATATCCAACAGAGATAACACTATACATGGTATGGGTATGTTCTTTGTATGGCTATTATACATTGTAATGTAGAAAAATTTCCGTTTTTTAGGCGGAATTAAAACTATATATTTCTATATTATCTTATTGATTAGGATTTCCGCAAAATAACGCCTGATTCTATTAACTATTATACATTGTGTTTCTCTTATTATAGGAGACCACGTCGTGCAATACGGTTTCGACTAAACTATAACTGATGTAACCCGTGCTTTTCTTACATTTAACAAGTATTTAACATCGTTTGTATATCAATACTAGGAAGTTAGGAACCAATGAGATCATGTTGTTCTAAATAAATTTTTCTAAAAATATTTAATTTATTTTCAGAACTTAATAACAGTAATTATATAAAATTGAAGAGAAAACTAAAAAATATATAGTCGAATTGATAACCTCCTCCTTTTTTGAAGTCGGTTAAAAACTAGACAACTATAACTAAAACTTAAAAATCTAACAATAGAGTGTGTCCAATGTCCATGAGGTATGGTGCCAAGAACTGCATTTCTACTTTGAATAGCAATAGCTATTATTTCTTATATTTCTTCAAAGTTAACGATTTCATATTTTTTTCAAAGTTATCTTTGAAAACGTTATAAATCACGTTGATATTGAAGTCTCGACTGTAACAGCACAACTTTACGATCGTCATCAAACTGAATTTCCGAGTACAGTTTCCAGTCTTTCAGTTCCAACCCTGGCAGTGTCGCAACGATGGCGACAGCTACAGTGCAACCGCGTTAGCACAGTGCAAGGAATTGCGGAGTAATAAGTTAGGATGTGGCGTTATTTTAGCTGCACAAAACTTCATAAATATACCCCTCCTCCAACCTCTCTTGAAGTCATTGTTTCTGACGTGAAGATGGTCAGAAACTTCACTATGACGTTCATCTTATTCTGTTCGCCTTAGTTATCTACCAACCGGAAAACAAACCTGGGTGTTTTAATAAATAGATGCCTATATGATCCTAAAAACCTCTGAAGCCACCTAGGCGTTGGCAGCTCACTAACGGTAGACTAGCAGGCAAATCCTGTCACGTCAATGTTTTAATAATGAAGATTGAAGAGTCTCGTGACGCAGTTCCCGTGTCATTCCAGCTTCGGCTTCACAAAGTTCACCTCCAGCTAAAGCGTTCCGGTTGCAACGCTCATAAATGGTGTAACATCTCAACTCCCATACCGGCCGAGCCAGATGAGATGATGATCAAACAGTGGCGGCTCTATGTCAGCTGACAGCAGACAAACCAGGCCACGACGGCATGTTTTACTGTTGGCAGTTGGGTAAACAATACAGTTGCCAAATGGATGGGAATACAGGAATTGGTATCATTTGGGACAAGTTGGGACAGAGACGCCCCCCAAACGCCCTGTCGTGCCTGGAGACAAGTGGAATAACAGCTGCTGTTTCCTGATTGCTACAATATGGGGTTCCGAACTGTCTATCAGACAAACTGAGACATCTCGTTTTTCTTGGTAGACCTACATTTTTAGTTAGTTACATTTGGAAGACACTGCTGTACGGGACATATACCTACACACCTAGGTTATACACCTAGGTTTTCCTTTAGAGCTAGGTATACTTCTTTTAGTAATCTAACATTTCTTAATTATATTTTACATGTTTTTTAATCAATGAGTAGGTATAATAAAAATATTTAACTAGTTTCTATACGATAAAAGGAGACTGGGCCAAATGAAATAGACCAAAATGTAACCCAGTTGTTAATTGTTAGATTAAAATAATAATTAACGTATTTTAGTTCAAATTAAATATAACTTGGTTATATGCGGCCGAACATTATTCTGGAATATTCCTCGTTTGCTGTAACTAAGTAACTTCAAAGTTTTCCTTATCGTGTAAGTGTTTAAAGTTATGGAGATCAAGTCGAAAGATACCAAATGCTTTTTTTTTGTTGGGATTTTTTATTTTTATTTTTCTTTAATGATAAAACAGATATTCAAAGAATAACTAAACTTAAATAAATATACATCTTAAAATCTAAAAGATCTTTAGTGAAGCGGAAAATGCTGGCGACATTGCCACGCTAAATAGCAATGCTGATTTTTGGCCTAAATAGGAGCCAGCATTTATGTTAAGTCACACGTCACCTCCAAACGTTTTGGCAATTTTTTTTTAACATGCTACATTTTAATCTAATACCCGTATCATTACTGCAGCGCAGGTCTTTTTAATAGTAGATTTTTTTATTCGATTGATGCATAGCAGGCATGCGGCCTAACCCGGCATAACTTACCTACGAAATATAACTTAAATAGCAAATATAATTCATTTATAATCGTAAACGTTCGCACACCACTCTTCCATTATATTTGCAACACGTTAACTAATGCGTGAGCATTAAATATTTATTAACAGAATCGCAAGAGGCATAGAGGTCATCATGTATCATTGAGAAGTTCTAGCAAATGCCGCGAGCATTTAGCTCTTTAGGTTCGAACCTACTCGGCCCAGGTTCACTCACAGGCTGTAGCAAAAGACAACAATTAAAATTAATATAATATAATTATGGTAGGTATGTTATCCATCAATCCGGACTGGGCCCCCGTGGTGGAATATGGCCTAACCCTCCTCACGAAAGTGAGGAGAGACCCGTGCCCAGCAGTGGGACGCTGTGGGTTGATAATGATGATGATGATAATATAATTAAATAATTTAATAATTAATAATAAAAATATGTTTAAATAATATGTAAGTAAGTAGTAGTAGTAATAGTAATTTAAGTAAGTAATTAATTAATTAATTAATTTATGTAAGTTTATTTGTTGCAGTTATTTTTATTATTTGTTATTATTATTATAGCAATTCTTGCATGTAGTTTAACATCTCCAAAATATGAGATCGCTCGGCCAGGTAATTGGTCAAAATTAGTAACCACAATAATTCCATTTTCTTCAGGCACAGGCTCCAGGTGTCGCCATAGCTTGTTGTCAACTAATTTTCTCTGCCTACAACATACATGTAAACGCACAGGAAGATTAGACACCATTTAAAATAATTAAGCACATTCAAATTATGAGGTTACTTTTATGCCATCATGTACTATAAAAAAAAAATATGTAAAATGTGTAAAATGTGTCTCTATAAAATGTATTTGACTAAAATGTAATTAGTCCCGTCCCACAAAGTGCTCAATAGTGGAGTCGATTATGAGAACTTAATTAAAATAATCTGCAACATTTTAGACCTATCTTTAGTTGTGGATTGGTGTGGTGCGCCCAGAATCGACCCCAACACCTTGGTAACATGTCTAGATTATTGTTCGAGTTCTTTAGAATACTATTCTATTTAACCTACACTTCATAAAAACTCAAATTTATTGCAAGTAGGCAAAAATATTGCACTTTTACAAGTCAAATAACCTAAGTCTCTTATACATAGAGAAAAATAAGTCAAATATGATCTAATAAACCAATGTTTATCTAATTATGGTTTGAGTTTGAAAAAGGACATTTACCTTTCAAGTGGTGACTCATGCCTGAATCTCGCATAGGAAAAGGGAACTCAGTTAACTATACCAGTGCTTCGGAAACACGCCCGACAGAGAAGAAAGCACTAAGAAACTCTACGCGGATGTAATTTTTTCAATTTTCGACATTCTTTTTTTTATGCCACAATATCTATCTATATATATAAAAATGTTATGTTGGTTTGTGTACGCTTCAAAAACTCAAAAAGTTCTGCACCGATCGAGCTGAAATTTTAGCATGATATATAATCCGCATCAAGGATTGTTTTTATCTATTTTTTCATCAGTGACATATCAGCGAATGTGCGAATGTGCCACAGCGAAGCGTGGCAGGGTACAGCTAGTATAATATAAAAATATGATATTCTAATGACAATATTGTATAATAACATTATAATTACAAGTGCCATTAATATGCAACAGAATAACAATTTAACAAAAGAAATAAATTAAAACATCCATTATGTACAGTTCCCTCTCAAAGGTTACAGGTCAACTGATGTTAGTGCTGACAGCATAGGTCATAAAGGTCCAAGCCAGTTAAATCTTGTAGTCTTAGTTGTACGTAATTTCTAGCAGATTTCCTGTTGACAACTCAATTGGGAGGCTAGAGCTGATCGGCCCTTATAAGAGATGTTACCAGCTGTTAGTGTCAGAGACTTGACGGATATTAATCCTCTTTCGAGCTAATCTGTCCTGGTAGGCCTTTTTTACGAGAGATCGCCTGGAAAAGTACCAGATATTCAAGCAGTAGTGTGAAAACAATACTGTGTTCCGGCTTAAAGGGCACTGTTTCCAGCGAAATTACTGGTCGCATGAGACTTAAGTACCAATGTCTCCAAAGAGTCCAAGAGTCCAGGTTCTCATAATATGGGTTTTCTAGCCTAGTGTGCTCCGTTAATTTTATAGTTGTACCTAACAAGCCTGTTCCAATAAATATATCTTTCATTTTTTTTTCATTATGGTAACCGCGAGCTGATCTGATGATAGAGACGGAAGGTAGAACTCCTCAGTCACTAACAGTAGATCGATTGTGTTTGGGCTCCTTTTGATCAGTTTGTTGTACCAAATACGCATTTTACAAAAGCTAATATAAATATATTTTTTCACCACAAGTTGCTCATTTTCATCAAGAATGTGCTATCTCATGATGTTAACGAAATGACACGTTTTAGTGGCAAATTAACGAAATAAACTTGTATAATGCAGTTTTTATGAATCGTTTCGTCATTTCGCGTATGGCAGGGTTATGAAAGTGTTCTCAAGAATGCGCAGTATTTATTGTCTTCACTTCCAAAGAAATGCTTTAAGCGCAGGAACTAATTAACAGTGTTGTTCTTAGAAGCGAATGAAAGAGCCTTGTTAATTGTTAATGACGATCTATCTTCATTCTACGTAATCCTCGGTTACTTTCTACAGATGGCTGGCGGATACTTCCCACCTTTTGGGAGATTCTCTAAAAATCCCACTAATTATTATAAATGCGAAAATGTGTGTGTTTGTTCTCTCTTTACGCCGCCGCACCGGACAAACGGAATTTGTTTTTTTTTTTTGTTGCCGTCGTTGAGTCTATTAATGCACTAAACGCCTAAGAAATCGCTTTCAGCGATAAGACCGCCCATTGTACTACCCTTGTTTATTATATATTGTAATTTTTCTGTACTGTGTTTATTTTTGTTTCTGGTGTACTATAAAGAGTTTTCTATTCTATTCTATTCTAAACACCGGTCATGGTTTTTGCACCTTTTCTGATCATGATTTACTTTTGAGGTTGACTGTACAGCAGGTGGTTTATAAAATACCAGAGTAAATATGCGCAAGTGAAGTGACCTGGATGGATGTGTGTGTCTGGGCAAGATTGTAACCGCTTTGATAAGACATTATGAATACCTATTGCCTATCTGCTAACAAGTGTGACGAATAACCACGTTGTATAAGTCCGATGTTCTAATTACTCCTCTCCGTGCATGGTTGTCTGGAAGAGATCGCTCTGAGCGATAAGACCGCCCATTGTGACACTAGAGTTTATCTATCTATAAGATTGTTTGTAATAATTATATAGTAGTAAGTCGCATCTTGTGTGTCATAAGCCGACTAAAAGTGGTGGTAGCCTAGTGGGAGAACGTCCGCCTTCCAATCAGAAGGTCGTGAGTTCAAATCCCAGTGCAAGCACGCACCATTGTGTTACCGTAAAACATATGTACGTAATTATCACTCGCTATTCGGTGAAGGAAAACATCGTGAGCAAACCCACATACCTACCCGAGAATTATTTCGAAGGTAAGTATGTTATCCACCAATCCGGACAGGGCCCGCGTTGTGGATTATGGCCTAACCCTCCTCACGAAAGTGGGGGGAGACCTGTGCTCAGCAGTGGGACGTTACCGTTCGGGATTTTGCAATATAGATAGATGGACAATTCTTTATTGACAGCAAGACTGCAACAAGTACAAAACAAAGCACAAAAAACAAAGGTCTTATCGCTTAAAACGATCTTTACCTAACAACCTTTGGCTGAATAAGATCGTGACAAGATACAAAGCTGGAATAGGGTAATAGGTATAGTTTAACACTTCCAGTGCTGAGAACACAACGGTCGTGTTTTTCATAACTTGCCGCGAGTGCGGGAAAACACAACTGTTGTGTTTGTTGTGTGGGAAAACACTATGAAGTGTGCACAGTGCACAGCCGCACCCGTGGCTAATTATGCAAATCGGCTAGCAGTGAAAGTGTTCATTCCGGTAAAACAAAACCAAAAGTACCCACTTCTTTATTTATCATGTTCAGACAGCGTTATGAGATAGTTTTTATTTGGTTTTTATAATAATATAAATGTCACAGATATAGCAACAGAGATAATTCAGTTATCATATTTTCTCGATGTGAACTTGTTAGGTCACGGGTTGCCAGGTGTCCGGTATTTTAGCAGTGTGTTTGGTATGTAATAAATAAATAAATGACTAAACACCGAAATGTTTGATACGATACGTTGTAATGAAGATAAAAAGTTGAGTTCATAAGCACGTAAATAATAACTCCTCATCACCATCAGCCCACACTCGTCCACTGCTGGACGTGGACCTCTCCCAATGAACGCCACTGAGCCCGATCTTCGGCTTTCCACATCCAGTCCTTGCCAGCCGTCTTCCGCAAGTCGTCCCTCCACCGCCGGCGGCGTCCTACACTACGTTTGCCCAAACGCGGTCTCCATTCTAGAACTCGTCTACTCCATCGGTTGTCGGTTCTTCTAGAGATTTGACAGGCCCGTTGCCACTACAGTTTGCTAATCCTTTGATCTATGTCGGTATAAAAACTTGAGCTAGTTTATTTCATTTTAGGTCCACGCTACTGCTATTTAGAGAATGGCTCAGCATGCTCAGGGTGTTTTTTTTTGTATACCGACAGGCCATAATAGTTACATATATTATGGTTGCAACCAAATGTTTTTTGTGGCTAGGCGTGGCGCTTACCATCAGGTGAATGACTTGCTCGTCTCGTTACTAAGTAAGTAAAAAAATTTTAAAATCGTTAGTTTAGTATACACCATTCTTTAATTTATAATTAAGCACCAATCAACGTTACATTACCAAGATTCTCAATTTCCGGCTAAATTGGGGAAACTCGGAAGAATAAGCAAACCTCAGCGCAGGCGCACCAAATGTTCCCAACCCACCGAAGCTCGTCAATCATCAAAAAATCGCAGCGACTCCGGCTCTCCACACTGGAATCCCGCGCATGTGGTCTGGCGCACGTGACAGACCGACAAGCTTACAGACTGTTCACATTACTAGTAATCTGTGAGCGAGCGTCCCCGCCGGCAACGAATCTCGCTTCTCGCCAGTCGTGTCCCGCCCGCGGCCGCACGATGCTGCGTCTATCGCTGCTCCTGGTGGTCCTCTCCCACCCCAGCCGTAACGCGTATGTCACCAACACACCCTCGTTCGCATCCCGCCTGGACCGTTTCTACGAGAAACTGGAACGCGTCAGCATCGCACCCCGTGAAACCACTACGGAGTCCAAAGCCGCACAGTGGAATCTTAAACTTCAGAAGCTGAACTCCCTATCGCCGGACAACTTCTACCTCAGCGATGAGGACGAGGACCTGCTGGTGGCGATGCAGTCCTGGGACCGGTTCAGCCCGGACCAGCTAGATGGAGTCGCCAAGGAGCTGCAGCGGATTAGAGACGAGAGGGAAGAGGACAGGAGTGAGCGGCTCACGGAACAGTATTATGCAGATCTGGATGAAAATGATGAGGTTGGTGTCGCTTTTATTCGTAAAGCCTAAGTACATGAGTATACCTCTAACAAACATATATAAAAAAAACAGTCGAATTGAGAACTTCCTTTACTGATGTCGGTTAAAAACTTATGTGCGTATTCTTCAGTAATCATCAGCACAATTACAAACTCTAAAACAAGCAAAGATTTTCTTATTATTATAAAAATTATAATTTTGCATGCCTCTATAAATAAGCAGATAAGTTCTGTTCAACATAAAGTAATTATCCTCAAGTTAAAATATAAATAAGGAATATTTATTCATGTTTTGTTGATAAAATTATATGCTTGATATTCACAACATGATTTTAAGTAGAATTTTGAGTAAACATATTATTCCAAAATACAGTTAAGTACACGCCTAGAGACACTTAAATTGCTATCTGAAAATCTAGAACGTGTGTTTTTAGAACTTTTAGAGCATGTGACTGAACACCATCTCTTATGGAATTAATTCCATCGGTAGATGTATTTCAAGAAAGCAGAGAAAATAAGTAAAACAAACCTACCTATTGCTGGTAGAATATCATAATTTTATTTGATTGTCGATACTAAGTTGGTAACAACAATTTTTGTTGTTCTCCGTTTATCTTAATAAGTGTCATTAACGCCTTACATTGTAATTAAAGAAACCGTAAATAAATTATCAGAATTATGATTACTAATTGGTTTATGTTATAACATTGTGTCGCTTAGTTTAAATTAACATGTCCTTAATAAGATAAACCGGAAAAGCTTCAATTTATTTATTTAAAGAGAAATGGGTCAAGCGTATCTACCTCGTATAATTTTTCTGATAAAATATTCGACGAAAGGAAAAAGATAAATAATAAAGATAAATTCCTTTTATTTTTTTGTTACTTAAGTTCAGTCACCAAATACTTATTAATATATGTAATAATTGTATATCATCATAATTAAATGAACTTTCGAACATATTTAACCGTAGAAAAAAACGCATTATATAATACCCAACTCATAAATATAATACCCAACACATGCCTACATTAAAATCTACATACATTAAGTAGATAATTATATTTATCCTACATCACTATCCTTACTTCCTTATCCTTACTTCCTTACTTTTTTATATTATAAATGCGAAAGTAACTCTGTCTGTTGCTCTTTCACGCCTGAACTACTGAACCGATTGAAATAAAATTTGATACAGAAATAGTCTAGAGCCTAGGGAAGGACATAGGCTACTTTTTATCGCAAAAAATGCATTGTAAGAGTTTGAAATAGGGGATGAAAGTTTGTACGGAAGTATCGTCATTTTTGAAGCTAGAAATTTATTTTTTAGGCTTTTGATTAGATATAAATAAATTTGACATTCAAAGTTTGTAAAACTTTACCCTTGAGGGGTAAAATAAATATAGGGGATGAAAGTATGTATAGGAATATGTAAAGTTTCTGCTTAATTTTCACTAATGGAAAGCTACATTGACAGCGAGTAACATAGGCTATATTTTATCCCCATATTCCTGCGGGAACAGGAACTACGCGGGTGAAACCGCGGGGCACAGCTAGTTTATGATAAACTTTAACTAAAACGTGTATGTAATAGCCTAGTTTATGGGCCATTCGCTTTGCACACATTTATGATATTTTGGAACTGGTTTCGATTCTGAGTATTTCAGATATTTCTGGTCTCGGTTCAATTGCAAACATAATCTACATTAAATAATAATTGCACATTTGAATTTCTCGGTAAGAGCCGTATAATGTGCTTGTATTTTATTTTATCCATAAAATTTGTGATTTGATTTAGTCTGCGCCTTATTTATTTATATTTTATCATCCCTTTCTTAAATTAAGCTAATATGTAACTTAATTATAAGAAAAGTGTAATGTTTTTTTTTGGTTCTAAGAATGTGTCCAACCAATACCACTTTTACCGCTATTCATTTAAAAACGTGATATTCAAATTCAAAATTCCAAATGATGTCTAAGATATTACGCAAACTAAATTATTTTATCATGAGATCATATATCATTTTCGTTTTTAGATTTTAGTTAAGTACTTACGATTATGCATTTAAAATGCTTACTGGCATAGTATGAGACTTTAGAGTTGATGTCTCAGGGTGACGAGCGCAGTGCAGTGCCGCGCAAAATTACGCAATGCAATGTACTGGGTGGTGCTGTGACTGTTATGTGCAGGCGTACCGCTTACCATCAGGTGAACGACTTGCTCGTCTTGTCACTCAGTCAAATAAAAAACAAATTGTACTATTTAAAAATCGGTCCTAATACAGATATCGAGTTTTAACAGATCGGAAGGTTTTGAAATAATTACAAGTATTATATTTTTTAGTCAATACTTCTGTAGTCTAGTCACATTATGTCAGCGTTACGAATTCACGATTCAGTCGTTTTTTTTTTAATAAGTGTGGACGTATTACTAAAAGTCCCAGGGCTCTTTAAAGTGACGCGTTTTCAATTTATATAATTTGCCTACGCGCACGTTAACTAGTTTAAAGAAAAAAATACAAAGCAACAGATTCTCATTGTTGGTTTTCCGCCTCGTGAATCTTTATTATGTCTGTTAAGGCTAATTCTATCGTTGCGAAGCGCAGACGCAAACACAGATAAGCTTTCTGCAGCAGGCTGGTTACTTAGTTACTGCGGCCAATTAGGAGCTGAGCTTATCTCGGATTTAACTTAGCTTTAGGGCTGCCACAGCTAAATTATGGATAAGCACTTTTTTGCTAAATAAGATAATATATGTTTAATTCAAAACAACAAATTTAAATAAATAGAAAAACACTTAGAATTATCGAAAACTAATCTAAAATGTAACCTACGCTAGCATCTTATTGGACATTTCCAAATTATTAATTAAAGTAAAAATTAGCTATATAGGTATTCACAAAACTACACTGAAAAGTAGCAGATATTTTTTATTTTTTTATTTCTCTGAGTGACGAGGCGAGTTTAATTTAGTTTAATCCCTTAAGTTAATTTCGGTTCAGTTAAACAAAATTTACATTTTATACCACTGCTAAATACGACAGCTCCAACCGTGGTCGAATTAAGCTTGATTTAAGAAATCTTGATAACAAGGACGTTTATATCCTAACAGGCCGAACAAAAAAGTTCAAGCCTAGAAAAATCAAATCCAGTCGTACCAACCAATATTCCAGCCTGAGTGAGTGTGCACTGCAATCATTTTGCAAAACAATCATTAATACAATCATAAGTTACACAATATATGGCAATACATGTTTAAAGCTCTCAGCAACAACTCTCTATGACATAACGACAACAGAATTTCTATTACATATATTTTTAAGTACACCATTACCATAACAAATTACACAAATTATCTATTCGAATCCCATAAATCATCATACCAACTAATTGAGAGAAATTAAAGAGTGACAGCCCTTTAGAGTTGAATTAATCGAAGGTTAACAAACTGAACCTAGGGTTGCGAGAAGCTGCGTTCACTCTCGGTCTTAATTTAACTTATACTTAACAACATGCTCGCTGTTTGTTACGTTGAGTTGGCTGTGAAAACACGTTTAGTGTGGCCATTTGGGTGGCTATTCAAATATAAATAATTTATTGCAACTAGGCAAAAACAATGCATGTTTACAAGTGAAACACTTAAGTATCATATAAGTATAGAGAAATGTTAGCGCGGCAGCTAAGCTGTATAGGCTGAGCGCGCCTCCAATGGCGGGGGAAGGATAGCTGGTAGAAGAGTAGTACAAAGGAACTTGGCGACTAACCTGGTCTCCATGCAACTGCAATCACCTCGGTTCGGGTCCGTCTCCAAGCTGCTTGTTCCTTCAGGATGTTATGACGTTCGATGTAGTGGACTGTATTTTAGGCGGTTGGTGCGTGTCGGCAAGGAGCGTTTACGCGGCGGGTTTATAGCGGGTTTTGTTTATATTTGCGCGTCGAATTCACGTGGACCACCACAGAGGAGCAGCAGATCCAGTACTTTGGATTCGGCGAGAGCGGCAGCCGCGAAGGACGAGGGTCGATCGCAGACTACTTGCGGCGGCAAGCAGTTTTCTCGTGGATACCACGATATGAGCGACAGAGATAGTCGCCAAGAAATGATAGGAATAGGAAGGTAGGAAGGTATTATGAGTGCCAATGTAAGTGGCGCGAACATTTGCCCCCGGCCTAAAAACCATTGGTTTTTAAAAGAAAGCGGGAAATAAAAAAAATAAAAATAAGAGTTAAACTCTAAAGCGGTCAACGGGTTAAATATAACATAGCGGTTGACCGGGGAGCAAGGGGTTAAATTATTGGGTAGGTAAGATACATAAACGGACGACGGGTCTCTGGTAGACGCCGGTCGCCGTTTTTACTGACGCTACTCGACAGATGCCATCGCCGCCGACATGAGTGGCCACGACGACGCCGAGAGGCCAGGATAGCGGGGGAATATTATCAGTGATAATAAGAACAATAGAACCTATTGTAATGGGATTCGAAGGTGTATTCCATTTTCCTCTAGATTGAAGTAAGTGAAGATATTCCAACTTCCACCGTTTGGAAAATGATTGTACCATTTGATCCAATAAAGCGTACCGTTTCAATAAGTGTCCAGGTTCATCGGGAACCGTGCAAGCGGGTAAATGCTTCAGCGGTGCGGTCATTAAGAAATGTGAAGCACTCAGCGCGGTCGGCTCAGACGGATCTTCGCTCAATAACGTTATAGGACGAGAATTGATAACGCATTCTATCTGTGTGAGTACGGTTAACATTTTTTCATAGGTGAGTAACTGTGAACCGATCGTTTTATGAAGATGACTTTTAAACGCTTTCACATATATTTCATAATTCCCCCCGAAGTGAGGACTTCGCGGTGGATTGAATTTCCAGTGTATGCGATTAGCTGATAACTCATCTGAGATAGACTTATTATATTCGTCGGAATTTAAAAGATCCGTTAACGCATTTTTCGCATTTTTAACGCATTCCGTTAACGCAGAGATGGGAAGGGAGTCAAGGAGCGCGGGTGAGTTACTAGCCCATTTGACGAGATCGAAGCCCCCGGCCTTGAGCAACTCGCGGAGATCGTCTCTGAGTTGTAAACAAGCAGACAGAGTAGGCATGGAGTAGCACACGTCGTCCATGTATGTGTTGTCGCTGATAAGAGATGCTGCGAGTGGGAAGCGGGCACCGTCGGCGGCGCACAGCTGTCGCAACACTCGCATTGCAAGGAACGGACTGCTACGTAGACCAAAACAAACGCGGTTGAATTGGTAGGTATCAAGCGGAAAAACGGGATCGAATCGATACAGGAATTTTTGATATTTGCGGTGGTCCTTATTTATCAAAATTTGTAGGTACATCTGTTTAATATCGGATGTAAAAGCAATTGGGTAGAGGCGGAAATCCAAGAGGATTGTAAAAAGATCGTTTTGTAAATTATCCCCGGTATATAAAACTTGATTCAAGGAGAGGCCTGAGTCAGTTTCAGCACTGGCGTCCATCACCATACGCCATCGAGTTGTTGTTTTTTGTAGTCTCGCAATGGCGTGGTGTGGCACGTAATATCCAGTAAAAGGACTATCATTGTCGATCAGTGAAATGTAACCCTTCTGAATGTACTCTTTGATTATAGCATCGTACTCTAAGCGCAGAGCAGGTATCGCGGCGAGCTTACGTTCGAGATACATGAAGCGTTTTTTAGCGATAGGGTAAGAATTACCCAGAGAGGTCGCGGGATCGCGGGAGAAAGGTAACGCTACAGAATAGCGTCCCGTAGGATCGCGGGAAACGTTATTTGTAAAAATGCGTTTACATTCTATAGCGTCTGGGCTCAAAGTCGGCGTGCATTGCACCTCTTCAAGCTGCCAGAAGCGTTGGACAAGATTATCTAAACGTGGTCCTTCCGTAAAGGTACAGAGGGAAATATGAGAGCGGCGTCTATCTTCAACCAAGGGGTCAGTGATAGAAACAACGGTTCCAATATGAGCGGGCGTAACATGAGCGGGAGTAACATGAGCGGGGGTAACGGGAGCGGTCCCGATTACGATAAAACCAAAAATGGTTTCAAAAGCGGTTGGAGTACCAGGCGGACCAGCGGCGCGGCCTGATAGCAATATTTCAGAAAAGAGCGGCGCGCCTATAAGTATGTCGATCTCGGAAGGCGAAGCGAAACTGTCGTCTGCCAGAGGCAGGCAGTTCAGGTATGAAAGGCAGGATACGTCAATTTTCACTGCCGGTAAATTGTCTGTTATGCGGTCGATAACATAGGCGTCAATTGCAATAAAATTATCATTTAGGCGGGAAGATAAAGTAGCAGAAACTGCTCCCTTGATTGGGTTAGATGCGGAACCTATCCCTTTAACAACGGTGTTCGTCACCTTATTGCATTTTAAATTTAATTTAGCGCAACATTTTGAAGTTAAAAAGTTACTTTGGGAAGCCGAATCAATTAAGGCGCGTACTACATGGCGGCGACCATTTAAATCCGTAGCATAAACTTGTACGGTTCCCAGTAAACAAGTAGTGTCATTAGGCTGCGAAGCGGGGCGTATATTACACAGCGACACCTGTTGTTGTGATGACTGATAAGCAGTTGTAGGTAAGTTCGTCAGCTGAGCGCTAGCGGAGCCCGCGACGGGCGGCGGCGATGCCGAAGGCGGCATGTGATCCCCGGCGGCGGAGAAGTTGCCAGTTCGCGCGCGCGGAGGCGGCGCGTGCGCCTGTGACGGAGCGCTAGGGTACGGGCGATTGTCTTCACGGGAAGATGATACTTTGCGGCATAACATAGAATGATGTTTACATCCACAATAACGGCAATTAAATTTAGAATTGCAAGCAGTATTTATATGCGTAGTGCTTAGACAATTAGTGCAACCTTTGCTTTGTTTTACAAAAGTGTACCTGTCGTCGATAGAAAGCTTATCAAATGCAGGGCATCTATATAAGTTAGCGTGATCGGCTTGTTTGCAAAGCGGACAGTGAGTGACGCATGATGCTGCAAAAGACTGCGTAGACCTTGCAGTACGCGGCCTGTTATCACTGCGGCTAAGAGAATCGGTCGTAGTGCGTTCCAATATTTTGCTTTGTTCGCGGATGAATTTTAAAAGTTCATTGTATGTAGGCATAGATTTACCTCGCATGTGCATTTCAAACGACCGTGCAGTACTTGAATCTATTTTCTTCAAAGCGAGCGATAGTAAAATAAAATCAGACACGTTATCGAGCTTGAGAGACTTCAAACTTGACACAGCCGTGCAGAATTTATCTAGGAATAATTCTAAGTTTTTATTCGTCGCGGTGTTAAAAGATTTAAAATCAAGCATTTGATCAAGATAAGCGGAGGCTAGGTTACGTTTGTCGTTATACTTATCGACGAGCGTCTGCCATATGATCGGATAATTATCAGCGTTAGGTACGATACCAGAACAAACTGCAAGGGCCCGGCCTGACAATTTATTAATTAAATATTGGACGCGTTCGTGATCAGTGAGATCGGGATTTTCGTGAATCGTGCGTTTGAATGACTCATAAAATATTCTCCAGGTCATCGGATCTCCATTGAAGACCATCAAATCGAGTTCAGGAATTCTGATGGATTTACGTTGCGGGGCAACATTGAAATCAGCGGTTTTTAAAGGCGGGTTAAGTTTATTATAAACAAACTGACAACGGCAAAACATATCTTCGAAGACGTTTATAGATTGGTAGTTAACCGTGTACGAAGCGTTGAGACTCAACTCGGTGACATTTAATTTGTTCACAATTTCATTGAAATCGGAGCGTAAACGGTCTAACGAGATCATTCCACATAGAAATAAATCCTTCTCAGTATCATCAGTGAAAGCCTTTAAAGATCGGTTAAAAATATCTTGTAAGCGAGAAAATATAATGTCACGTTTACCTATCAAGGTCAAACGTTCGACCTGTAACGTATCGAGCGCTTTTGCGTCCTCGTATACTTCACTATCTTTGTCTTTTGAACGAGTAGCCATAGCCATCTTAACAAAGTATAAAAAACTAGATAAAGTATGAAATTCCTAATTTACTGCAACTGCCTACAGCATTTACCTGCCGCGTGCGCGGCGTATTGAATACCCACGTGGAGACGCACGGGCGGTCGTTAGGAATACCTTCACTTTTTAATAAAAATTAAGAATTACGGAAAAATCGTTATTTTTACTATTTAGGAATGCGGAATACACGAAATAAGTATATAAGAGCGTAGTAGGATAGTACAGGGTACTATCTGAACTGTAATTGCGGGCGGGAACACGATAATTATAGGAAATTATCGTTGGTAAAAATACCAATATAAAATTGCGGGCGGTTATAAAGAGGACTATATGAGGCCTAAGAGGGGCCAGAGAATAGCGGGAGGACCAGAGAAGATCCGGCGGCGGAGGACCAACAATATGTTAGCGCGGCAGCTAAGCTGTATAGGCTGAGCGCGCCTCCAATGGCGGGGGAAGGATGGCTGGTAGAAGAGTAGTACAAAGGAACTTGGCGACTAACCTGGTCTCCATGCAACTGCAATCACCTCGGTTCGGGTCCGTCTCCAAGCTGCTTGTTCCTTCAGGATGTTATGACGTTCGATGTAGTGGACTGTATTTTAGGCGGTTGGTGCGTGTCGGCAAGGAGCGTTTACGCGGCGGGTTTATAGCGGGTTTTGTTTATATTTGCGCGTCGAATTCACGTGGACCACCACAGAGGAGCAGCAGATCCAGTACTTTGGATTCGGCGAGAGCGGCAGCCGCGAAGGACGAGGGTCGATCGCAGACTACTTGCGGCGGCAAGCAGTTTTCTCGTGGATACCACGATATGAGCGACAGAGATAGTCGCCAAGAAATGATAGGAATAGGAAGGTAGGAAGGTATTATGAGTGCCAATGTAAGTGGCGCGAACATATAAGTATAGAGAAAAATTAAAAACAAATCAAATATCATTTACTAAACTAATGAGAAACTATCGATTTTCAAAGTGAATTTAGATTTCTAAGAATCTCTCTCTTTCATAATAATAATTGTACCTAATGTAGGGGCCCATCCAATAACTACAAAAACATAAAGCAAAAACATTAACTATTACATTAAACATAAGGATATTAACAATACTTAACGCAGTAATGAACATTTATTGGCTAATAAATCAAGTTTAACCTCATGTTTGCAAGACGGACGCTAGATAACCTATGCAACCTAGGTGATATCATCAAGTAGTGAAGATGCCAGTACTTCTGCTTACTGTTACAAGAGTTATTAGTCCTGTGGAGATTTACTCACCTACATTCAATGTAAGGACGCAGAATAAAATAAAGGTCGCACTAGACGTCTTACTAATTCTATACACGAAGCGCCCCGTGGTTTCACCCGCGATAGCTTATTTATATCTATTCAGCCCACTGCTGAGGATAGGCCTCCTCTGTTTCACGCCATTTGTTCCGGTCCTGTGCCAGTCTCATCCAGTCTATACCGACGTGCTTGGCGATGTCCTCCGACCGTCAGTTATCCGGTCAGTCGCAGTTAGAAGCTTCGGGTATTACTACCCTTTTTCACCTATGGAATTTTTACGTACTGTATTTATTTTTTTGGTACATAAACAATAAACAGTTTCCTATTCTATTGTAAAGAAGCGCGTTTTAACACTATGACTGCTGAGCCGTTTTGCTTGTCTAGCCACGGGTGCGGCTCTGCACGCGCCATAGTGTTTTCCCATACAAAAAACACAACAGTCGTGTTTTGCCGTACTCGTGGCAAGTTGTAAAAAAAACGACAGTTGTGTTTTCAGCACTGAAAGTGTTAAATTTTAAATTTATACTTTGAGAGAAAAGTTAAGAACGCAATCCTGAAATAGCTTGAGCACAAAATTGTTTAAGAACGTTATTCTCTAAGTGCCATGTTATGTAATTATGCAATGGACCGACAGTAATGTCTATTCAGTCAGTCAGTAATGTCAGTAATGTATCTTCGTTGGGAGACAGTCATAAACTTTAAGTACTACCTGTCTACTTTACTGACTCTTGCAAAATACCTTACGATGGTGAAGATAAAGCACTAAGGAAAGCGTTTACAAACGTACATATGGATAAAAAAATGATTTACTATGTCTGTTTGTACAATACAAGGAGTACGTGCTTTAAAAGCTTTAACGTAAATATTTAAATGAACTAAGACATTTTTTTTAGCATCACAGTACTGGATAAAGACAACTTTTAAACGGAATAAAAAAGCATCCAATGTTCTAATACAGACCCTAAATTATTTATTATGTACATTGAATTTCATCAAAATCTGTTCAGTCGTTTCGGCATGAAGAGAGACTCGCAAACACACAAACTTTCGTATTTATTATATTATTAGTTAGATAGACGGGTTTTGATTTCCGCATCAACCCCATTTAATAGCTAAGCATACACGCACAAATTTGCCCGTCGGATCTGCCTGACAGACGTGCCTGGCAGGCATAACTGCTGGTGTATGGTGAAAACAGACGGATGGCAGATCCGACGGGCAAATCTGTGCGTGTATGCTTAGCTATTAGTCTAAAAAGGTGCTCGGGCCACGCGTTTATAAAGTTCCTATAGGCAGCAACCATTATTTTGTGCATCTACCTACATGCACATCCAAAAGTAGGCCATACGCCGCCAGTCTACACATCAAGAGACATTTCCAACATTGTAGCAACGAATTAGGTAGTTTAGACAAAACTCACTACGCATCTCCAAACTTTTAATGTAGTTTCTACACAACATTTTAGTGTTTTTGCTGCGTAGTGCTGAATTGGAGGCAAGGAGAGCGATAAGTAAATTTTCTCTCTGACCGTACTAAACTGTTTACCCTACCTGTTTTCCTAGTAGGTAAGTAGTACTAGGTAATTGTACCGTGTGACCGAACTGATAAACTGAGCGGAGTTATTTGGGAAACTGCCCTAGATTTGCTAGGAAGCAGGCACACCTCCGTGGAGTAGCTGCGCGTAATATTTATGATAATCATTTTACGATTAGGACAGAAGTTAACAACACCAGCTGTTCTTTGATCCAGAAGTAGTTCAAATTCAAATTCAAATCATTTATTGGACCATATAATAATGTTATACAGGTCTTAATAACTACTATATCGTCATATATGCACCCATTAGGGCATTACAATATGGAGACAGCCAGATTACAGTTATACTACAATCGGTTAAATCATCATCTTCAACCCATAACGTCCCACTGCTGAGCACGGGTCTCCCCTCACTTTCGTGAGGAGGGTTAGGCCATAATCCACCACGGGATACAATAAACAATCGGTAAAATAATATCCTTAAATAATTAAGACGATAGGAGGCCATCCATAAAGTACGGCACACGTTAAAGGGGGGAGGAGGGGGTCGACGGAAGTGTGACATCATGGGTCAAGGGGTCGGGGAGGTCCTAAGTTTCGTGACCTCACATTTCAAAATCTAATACATCTAAGTGCCAAATAAAACTAGTTTCAGAACTGTTGTTTTAATTTAATAATTTCTAGATTAAAATTGCAAAATATGTGACGTCACATTAGGGAGGGTTGGCTCAGAAATGTTATCAAGTGTCACATTGGGGGGGGGGGGGGGGGGGGGGGGGGGGGGTTAAAAAAATTGTGCGACGTACTTCATGGATGACCTACTTACTATGTGAAAACTAGTTAGTATATTTGTGATCTCGAGGTACAAAACTGGTCTCAGCTACCGCTGGATAGATGAAGTAAAAAAAGACCTGCGCGAGTTCCAGGCGGAGGACTAGGACGAGGTGGCGCAAGGCAGACCGAAGTGGCGACTCTTATTATATCGGAAGCCAGGACTCTTTTTGACTCGTGGGGCCATCCTAGATAGTTAGTTATTTAGGATCGAAGATTATGAATCAATGAAAAATCTCGCCTTCAATAATTTCAATATTGGTGCAATAAAGAGCGCGTGTATCTTTGTTTTCAACGCGATAACCTCGTGCCACCGCGCCGCGCCGGTGAATGAGCCTACCATCTCATGCTGTTGTAGATAAAACAATGACTCAGATTCTATATAAGCAGATTATTTTACAACATTGTTGTAACTCGGGAGTAGGTCGTTTAATTGATGGTAAGCGCTATGCCTGCGCATAAAAATTGAGGTGCCACCCAGAACTATGGATTGCGAATTTTATTTTTGCACGGTCTGCAAGGCGCTGTCATATGCAGAGTAATTTTTCTGAAAACAGTGCTCTTCAAACCGGTGCTTTTTGCTCACATAAAAACACACTGCTGCTTTTTTTTTATTTGACTGAGTGACCAAATTATCAGTTTTTCCAAATTATCCAATTTTTCGGGCAACTTTTCTAATTTTGTTTTTCATAAGAAATTTCTGCGGGTATCAACAAATATTTGAAAAAAAATATTGCTGGATTGGTCCAGTCGTTCTCAAGTTTTGGCGTGACCTAGGGAAATAGGAATTCAGTTTTATATATTAGACTATCTGTACGCTGTCACGCTTCGCTGTGGCACATTCGCTGATGTCACTGATGAAAGAAATAGATAAAAACAATCCTTGATGCGGATTATATATCATGCTAAAATTTCAGCTGGATCGGTGCAGAAATTTTTGAGTTTTTGAAGCGTACACAAACCAACATAACATTTATATATATATATATATATATATATATATATATATAGATATAGATGTAACAAAAGCTGTGATACGTAGTTCTATTCTTACTGCCACGATCCCTTGTTTATTTTGTGCAATTCGTTCACGATGCGTGCCTGGACCGGGGACCACACCGATGCGTTCCCAGAACAAAGAGTTGATGCCTTGGTCGGTCATTATATTAATTCAGTATCGTGAGGGAATGTAGAGGTAGGCATGTGCTTTCAATCATAAAATTTAGGTATAGACATTTTAATGTGTAACTTTTTTATTTTTTATTTGTAGGGTTGTTAGGTACGTACTTCACATGTGCTCTATTGACATAACATTTGTGCTAGACCACAGAACACTATTAGTTGTAACGAAGTATTGGACAGCTTTCTTTGACGGAATATTTTAAGGGTCATACTACATGGGCGGTTCTCCTGCCGCGGGAGACCTATGGCTTTAGACCGCAGTGGCGTAACAAAAAAGTAGGTAAATAAGCCGCCACAACAGATACATTAGTACCACTCTGAACTAGTCTAAGATACTTATTGCATAACAACTAGATACTTTTACAATGTCTTTGATACAACAGGCCAAATGGCCAAGTTTACGATCACTTTTTCTTGGACATCCGCCGCGCCATTCAGTCTCCAGATCTTCTGGAATTCCTTCAGTTTATAACCATAATCAGAATCGATTAGTTTTATGGAGAGCAATCAATTCTGACAAGTTAATCGATGACTCAATGATAAAATAACACATAAAATTGCCATCGTTCCAAACATATTGAAGATCAAAGCTGATTGAGGAGTGCTTGAACTTCCAACGATATTTTATCGCTTCGTATCGATTAAATCGTAAAAACTGTTTCTGATACGAAGCAGGCGAGTGTGATCGCCGGTTAGCATAGACCGAGAGGTGGCTCCATAATAATACCACCTAAGCAGTAAAAGCGATTGTTGAAGGTTTGTCTTTCCAGTTCATTGGGCTAGAATTTAATTGTGCTTTGTGTCACTCTCGTAGAATTAAAAGCCCTATACTATTCATAACAACTAACTATTGACCAAAATCTGTTAAATCATATTTTTTCATTCGCATTGCGCCACAGCCTATAACGCTTCCTTTTTCCTTTTGAGATACGTAACCCTAAAAACACCGGTAGGCAGACCACCAGCCCGCTGGTCGAACGACCTTGTAAAGTTATTCGGAAGGCAGTGGATACGTCTCGCACAGGACCGGAATAAGTGGCGTGAAGGAGAGGAGGCCTATACCCAACAGTGGGTTGATACGGGCTGAGATGATGATGATGAACCCTAAAAACCGAAACATTGCATCTTTAATCAACGGTGTAGTGCACGCAGCCGCCTCCTAGTCTACCATCGCTATTTAAAGCGCATACCACACCGGCATTCCAGCTCAGTGAGTGTTTGGAGAAATGTTTATACATATCCCTTTCTTAGGCATAAGTGCAGGCCTTGTACGGCAGCTGAGCTCACGCTTGGTTTATATCGGTCGTATGTATTAATTACACCTTGAAGAACGGCAGTGCCAGTTATGTTTTCAACTGCAAAACGTCTCAAAGCAATACCACCATCATCATCATCTTCACTAAAATTTGTATACCAATACTGGTGGAATAAAAAACATTTTATCGCTATAACAAGTAGTCCATGTCCTTTCCCAAGATTGACACTATCTCCATACCAAATTTTATCAAGATCCGTACAGCTGTTTATATGTGAAGAGAACAAACAGACAGACAAACTTTTGTTTTTATTAGTAGGATTTAGCGAAATTCCTCATGTTGGTGGAACAGAAAAACTGATGGCAAAGAACATCGCTACTAACTCCAGTCCTCTCATTTCCAGGAGTACTCAGATCCGGATTACCACAACGATGGGAAAGACGACGAGGACGACGAGGAGGTGGAGGCCAGCTCGTCCCCGCCCCGCCTCAGCGTCACCCCTTCCGCTTTCACCCGGGAGGATCCACCCTATGTGGAGACCATAGTGTCAGCCGTGGTTCCCATAGCCGCCACCAATGAGAGACCACGGATACTGAGTAATGGTAAGTGTGAAGAAGATAAAGTTAGAGAGGAACATGTAAAAAAGACTTGGATCCGGACGAATGCTGTAAAAGGGAGAAAAGCGCCCAAAAATTGTTTAATTGGAAATTTGGGAAATTGAAAATTGGAAATGCGCCCAAAAGAGCTGCTACTGCTGATTTTGGGCTGGTAATTAATGTTTTTTTGGTATGCAACAAAGTTATCTAAATGTTATGTCGTATAGGGAAGTCAAAGCATTGGCTGAAGATGAGGAACGCTGGCGATAGCTCCACCGACAAAAGCTGGGCTTTCAAATAATAATAAGACGAAGAATATTCTACAGCATTTTAGATAAGTTATTTGAATTACAGAAGATAGTAAGCTTGTTGTCATACTGTTAGCTAACTATTGTTAAATAGATACTTAAATTAATAAATAAAAAAGATCTCGGAGATCCGATTCCTCACTATATCTGCGATTACTCAGGCCTATAATATAATCTATAACTTTTCCAGAGTCGCTGACAGCTCTAGATCGTTCCGCCCTGCGGCAGGCCTTGATCGCCAACATAGGACGTGTGGTGAGGGCGGGGAAGTGCCTCATGCCGCAGCCGCGTTGGCTCACGGTGCGGCAGCTAGCGCCAGCAGCTGACATTGTGTGAGTACCGCCGTTTGTCGCCCCGCCCAGCATCAGCCGCCATGGCGACATGAGGCGCATGGAGAGAGAAAGCGCCTCATGCTGCAATCGCGATTGATTTTTGTAATGCTGCTTGCGTAGTGCATCCAAGCGAAGTCAATACAACAATATTCACGAACATACGAAGGTAAAAAAAGACTTCCAAACGAAGTGAATTGTATAAAAAAAAGCCTAAGCAAGAAGCCTGAATCTGGTTGAGAACAAAATCATGGAGCTACGAGGAAAATCGCGTTTCACTTTGATTATTTACTCGTACCTATAGGCTTTTCATTGATTATATTGACCAGCTCTTGGCTTTCAGGTTTGAAGTTTACTTTTAACCAAATCTTTCCAAAAAATTTGATATCATAAAAGTTAAAAGCTTTTACGACCTTTTAATCGGCGCTCTTAAACAATCCCGTTGTACGGTTAGCATAAAGAATTTAGGACATCTCAAGTTTAAAACAAGTTAAACGACTTGACTGCTATTGACTCGTTCCTTTTGAATGGTCCGCAACAACCTATACGCCAGTTACCAGTAGACACCTAACCTATACGCGCGTACTCAGTACAAAATCAATCTATACTACAACCGGAGCCGGACCACCGGACCGCTATATATCTAAAGGTGCTTACAAAGCCGGATGGTATAGCGTAAAAAGTTTGCATAGGTACAGGAACAAAATGATGAGGCATTTTATTCGAAACTTACGGTCTAAAAAAAGATATAGTGCCAAAGTTTTGGATAATCTCAGTTGACTGTCTTTCCCAGCAGGAAAACTTATTAAATTAAGTGGTAAAATGTTGCAAAACTGAAGATTCGTTTTCTATACACTCTCGGACTGTGATAAAACACTCTTTTATTTAGAAGTACCTACCATGCCCAGCAGTGGAAACGTAAAATTGACTGAGACTGACTCTCTCTCACTCTCTGACTGTGTGTGGATTGGGTGACTGTACAGTAAAGTTATTATTCCTTTTTACGAAACCAGTTTGGTTTTCATTATTGATACGTGTACCGCCATGCACTTTGCTTCAGCGTGTGCAAGCTCAGCAGCTCAGTCACGACTTATGACACACTTAGCTAACTGTATAGTATACGTCGCTATCAAATTCCTGCCTGAGTGGTATCGTGACAAATAATAGTTAAACTGAAACGTGTCTTGCTGTTTCTAGCTATATGCCGCCCTGCGTGGAACTGCACCGCTGCGCGCCTGACTCTGGCTGTTGCGACAGCGAGGCCGAAGTCTGTGCACCCATTGAAGGGAAACACGTCACTATACCCTTCTACGTAAGTGTGAAAGGACCGTGTAAGGTAGAGCAAGAGGAACAGATGTTCCGGCTTACTCGAGAGTGGAATGAGGTGGTGCCAAAAACACTTATTGCGCCGTGTCCTTCCGCTCAGGCGTCGATTCTGGCAAAGTATATTTTAGACCTTGAAGCGATTTTATTGAATGTCAACAACGGTTTTGTCTTGGTCTAACCTCATGGACTGCGCTTAATGTTTGCGAGTTGGGAAAGAGAAGCAGCTATCAGTTTGCATAGCTACTTCTCTTCTTAAATGCCAAGTACACTGATACGCAATGCCATGTGAACTGCCACAAAAACTTCCACTGTGTTTTGATAACAATCAAGTTTTCTTATATGGCACCATTTAGAGTTTCTTGAGGCCCAAGGGCCGCCTGACAGACTGTGATCTAGGGGTTGGCACTGCACTTTTGGCAAACATCTACAGCTAGTGTTTCTTGTAGGGCTCATTATGCATTTTTTTTTTCAATCTGGTGGTTCATATCATAACTTTGATAATTTCTCCTTACAGCTCCGTAAAGCAGACGGCAGCATGAGCATCGCGCGGATGCTGTTCTTTAATCACACGCAATGCGCGTGCGTCTCCCGGGACACTCTGCAGAAGACCATCAGGAGCCGTCCACGCTCAGAACGCAGACCCCTGAAGGAGGAAGACCGCCCGGAGCGCAGGCCCATGCAGGAGGAGCGTTCGGAGCGCAGGCTCTTGAAGGAAGAGGAGCACCTGGAGAGTAGGCATCTGAAAGAGGAGGAGCGCCAAAACGACTGGCGCCAGCCCACGGAATCCCCCAGGACGGAGAAGGAAGAAGAAGATGTTACTGCGCCGCCTCAGATGAGAAGGTAACTTTCATGGCACTCAAAAGGCAACCAATTTATTTTAGACCTAACCAATTCAGTGAAGCTGTGTGTGAACCACAAGTATTTGGAGTGACAAGCTCTGAGTGTTTTTGGCACCATGGTCCTCGTAGTTTCTGATTCCATAACTACAAGAATCCTAGTTAGGGTTTAAGATCTATTTGTCAACGCGACACGATCATACTATGACCAAATCGAAGACATAATAGAACTGTATCCATTTTCAGATGCACCTGCCCAGCCCAGTTCCTAGCCAACATGTCGGAGACGGGTCCATGCACGTGCGTGTGCGAGTGGGAAAATGTGGGGCGGCGGCGCAACTGTCTCCCCCTCGCACGGGGCGATGAGCACTTCGGCATGCGAGACCGCGTGTGTGTGCTGTCTGGAGATTGCTCCCCACCCTCGTGCAAGTACGGAGCTTACGACAGAAATATAGGAAAGTGTCCCGGGAGAAAGTTCCGTCGCCTGCGGTTTCACTCGAAGAGGTACCATCCAGAGAAGACGGTCGTGGTTTGAGTGCCAAGGGCCTCGCAATGGGTTCAGTCACTTTGTCAGTAGATAACATTCTTCCTAGCTCCAGTTTCAAAATTAACGCCAAGCTCTAAAGAAATACACAATGGTGCCAGTTCTCTTGTTACAAACTAGTCTGCCAAATGATTTGTTGTCACTTTTTGACCAAATGAAAATGAAAGGGATAGCATTGACTTTAGAGCTGTAAAATTAAGTTTCTGTTTAGTTTGTACCAACAACACTGGTATGAATATTATTGGTAAACCATTATTATGGATTTCGTAGTTAATGTCACACATGAACTATAGAAGACAAATGAAAAATTAAGTTGACCTTTTGACCCTTGTTTAGATTAGAAATTTCTCGAAAAAGAACACTATAATATTAAGATAGCAGGTACATGATGACAACAAGTTTTGCCAAGTGGAAAGTGTAATAAAATATGAATAAATCGTTAAGGGGATTTCTGGACATGTTGTTCAATAACCCCCTTCTGGCACGCAAAGGGGATTTCTTGACAAAAAACCGCCTTCGCAGGGGATTTTTGAATAAACCGTACATCTATGTCGTAGTTTTTCGTGGTCTTTATTAACTAAAGGTAGGTAGATCCGGTTAACCATCGGGTGTAGGAGCGAAAACTTCAAACACGATATTTTTGGAAGTGGCTGTCAGTATTGAATGTGTGCGAAAAGTACCAACGCATGTGCGTTTCACCCCGGTTTCACTTCCATTGCCGTCTCGGATAAATAGCAGAATATTTGATACTTTATTAGTTAGGACAATAATATAGAACTCAAAATTAATTTGATTTTAGGTAAAGACAATTTTTTTTAGTATCGTACGCTATTCGGCATACATGTGCCATAGTTTACTAACAATGTTAAATTCTAGACTCCAATTTTGATCGTATTGTGAAATTTTACTTTGTCATTAATTAATTTATTATTTTAATAGCGAGAGTACTTACGGTGTGCGTGTTAATAAGTGGGCATAATATTTAAACACCCTCAGAGACTATAATATTATTAATTATTTTTATTTTATAAGATATTTTGATGACGTATACTTTCCTAATTGTAAGTTGTAAATAAATAAAAATATTTTTAAGCTATTTTTGTGATTTTATTCCTATCTAGTATTTTTTATTTAATATCTAGTATTTCCCCTACGTAATTAAATTCATGAATTATGTCATAAGTGTTTTTATCGATATATAGATAGATAGATAGACAAACTCTTTATTGAAAAACCACAGAACAAGTAAACTTAAAAACTAAAGCAAGCACGATATAATTACTATACAACTTACGACACATTTGCTCGCCATGAAGTGGCAAAATGCTTTTGGCACTGTACCTATTTACGTTATTGTTCCATCTATGTTGGCAACATTTTAAGCAAATAAATTCTATTCTATGTATTATATTCTTATGGAATTTGATGTGATTCATTAAATAATTATAAAATAGTATCGGTATGTGTTACGATAATTGTTATGTTTTTTTTACTTATAATACGTATTCATTTTGGGAGTATTGATTGAGGTAGGCGCCAATCTACTCTAAGAATAAAAAATAACCCCTTTTTAGGCAAGCAAAAACATAAGGACTACAATTCACGAACATTTAACTACCGACTACCCGTGCCGTGGTTCGCTACTTCGGTCCAAGAAATCATTACCATTGGGATCCAAAATTATGGAAAAAATTAACGAGTTGTGAAAGATCTTATTAAAATTTCGTGTAAAAATAGACTCTACTCTATTTCAGGTTGCAATCTATATATATATAAATGTTATGTTGGTTTGTGTACGCTTCAAAAACTCAAAAAGTTCTGCACCGATCGAGCTGAAATTTTAGCATGATATATAATCCGCATCAAGGATTGTTGTTATCTATTTTTTTTTCATCACAGTGACATATCAGCGAATGTGCCACAGCGAAGCGTGGCAGGGTACAGCTAGTTGTTACATAAATAGGGTAGGTACAATTAATTCCAAGAATCTTCTTCATTAAAGGTGAATAAATAAAAAAATAACGAATCACGATCATACACATAGATCCTGACCCCAAAATGGGTGTCAAAGTTTATAACCATAGCAAAAAATAAAACTGCGGGTCAAACCACGGGGCGCAACTACTTATAAATAGGCCCGTCAGTGAGTAAATTGTCGTCACAATTCAATAATAATATTACAAATAATAACCAATTAAAATATTCACAAATAAAACTTCTATTCATGATTTTTCAAAGACTACCTACCTACTATACCTAGTTAAAAAAAAAAACAAAAAAACATATGCGCAAGTGTTTTGCGATTATAATAATAATCTTACTAGCTGCGCCCCGCGGTTTCATCCGCATAATTCATGTCCCGCAAGAACTCTGCATTTCCCAGGAAAAATAAAAACAAATGTCAAATCGTGAGTTCATAGAAAAAAGCACGATCAGGTTTTCCCAAACGTTTCCAATTTTCCGAGCAACTATTCGGAAGAAATAATTGGATAAACGAAAATTCGGTTATATTTCAAAAACCGCGGCTAACCAAATGAAACCAATCACCGCAACACATTGCTTCTATCCAACCGCACGCGCCGAGAATGATTTAGCTCGACATTACCTCACGGGTCAGTCTGGACGACGCCGACGCTTTCCAGAGAACCATTCAAACAAAAAGTGATTCAAATCACCTCAGCCCCCTCTACTATTTATTTTTTCATCAATGCCATACTTACATACAATAAAGCAGTAATGACAAAAGTATGTATATACAGGAAGATATTATAAAGGAATTAAAATAAGCTACAGAAAAGTATAATAACATATTTTTTAATACTTGAGTGTATGCTTTGTTTTTGTATCATGTAAAAAGTACTTTTTTTATATTGCAGAATAGACAAGCATTTGACCGCAGTCTCACCTGGTGGTAAGTGTCGACAGGTCAATTGTGGAGCATGCTTGCCTAGAAGATACCTATTGACTCTGAAATTGAAGACTTTCTGATTATAGTTTTAGGTGGTACTGAACCAAAGGCAATGTGGTTTTTGACTGTTCGGTTGTTTGGTGGTTAGTGTTCGATTGGAACACTGATCGTGACAAATAAATAATATTCTGCAAATAAATGAATAAACTGTTTATAATGGTACCACAAACTGTTTTACTACGAACAGTTAGTAAGTAAGACATGTTAAACTAAACTATTATTGGTTCAGTTGCAACCTGGTGACAGTTGTTTATGAATTAGCTACGTACGCAGGTATATAATGATGGGCAATTGATAAATACTGGGCAAATATTTGTCTATGCCGTGCGGTGTTGCAGAAATATGGAGGCGATACCCCTGCAGGCATTGTCGGCGGTTCTATTAATTGTAAGTTATTTATGTGTTAATTATTATTTTAGGTTATTAATTATGTTTTTTCTACTAATAAATTGTTTGTGTTGAAGCTAAATGAAATCCTAAAATGCACCAAATAGAATACATTTAATACAATTTTAGACAAGTTTAAATTTTGCGCATAAAAATAAACTCTCCATTATGACTCATTCATTTATATGATACCTACATATAAATAAATAGATACATAATATAAGCAAGGGTCAAGATGTATGTGTGTCCTAGTCCCATGGTCCACGTAGTTACTGATTCCTGACGAATTATATATTTTATTCTATTATATGATGTCTCATAATGGTTTCAGGCCAGTGTGGCCAATGGAGAACCAGGCAGACCTGGTTTCGGCACGCGTAAGTACCTATTAACTAACGCCTCTGTTAAATTCAATACAAGTAACGTTAACATGGAACATGTCATAAACCTTTTGTGTTACAGATTCGGTAGGCTTCATTGACCCTCCCAATATTTCATTTGGCCGGGTACATGCCAATCAGAATGCATTTGGGGCACAATCGCAATCGGCATCGTTTTCGTCGAGCAGCGAGGAGCATCATGCATCCAGCCAGCAAGAGATCAGTGAACAAAGCTTCGGCTCACACGACTTTGGTTTCGGTACCAGAGGAGCAAAATCGCAGTCAGCATCGTTTGCGTCGAGTCAGAGCAGCGAGGAGCACCACGCATCCAGCCAGCAACAGACCAGCCAACAAAGCTTTGGCTCCCATAACATTGGATTCGACACCACAGAGGCACAATCGCAATCGGAATCGTTCGCGGCGAGCCAAAGCAGCGAGGAGCATCACGAGCATTCCGAATCCAGTCAGGAAGAGGTCAGCGAAGAAAACTTAAGCTCATACGATACTGAGCTCGGCGACACAGGCCGCTCGCACTCCGGTTACTCGTCTCAAGAGCACCACGCAGCCTCTCATGCCAAAAGCTCCGCCTCGTCCTCCTCGTTTTCACAAAGTTCAAACTTATCTAACGGAGAACAATCTGCATCTTCAGTAACATCTCAATCAGCGGTATCGTCTGTTTCCGACGGGACGATTACGCAAACGCAAGCGACAGCGGGGTCCCAAGCGGAAAACGTCAAAACAGCAGACGGACATACAGAACACGTCGCAGCTTCAACCACCGCACAGGCGGCGCAAGTCACAACTTCAGAAGGAGGCAAAGAGTATACGGAAACATCAGCTGTCTCTCAAGGACAGGCCATTGCTACTAAAGACGGTGAAACTACGCAACAAATAGCAGCTGCGACTGCAACGCAAGCGTTAACAACGACAAGTTCCGAAGGAGGCGTCGAACATAGCCATACTACCGCTGCAGGACAATCTCAGGTAGCTCAAACCAGCGATGGAGAAACGCAAATCACTCAAGCAGCCAGTGTAGCTGATGTACATCAAGCAAAGTATTCGGACGGATATGTCGAACAAAATGGTGAAGCTGCTGGAATCGCCTCTGTTACAAATATAGACGATACGGATGTATCTTATCCGCACACAACGGATGAAGTTCACGAAATCGACACATCAGCAGAAATTGAAAGAGAAACCACGACTTCCGCAGAGAGTTCCGCAGAAGCAGCCAATCATGAAAGTACAGAATCTGGAGCTACTACGCAATTTGCGAGTGAAGAGAGTGAAGAATATTCAGGAAGTCATAGCGCAGAAACGTATAGCGCAGAGTCTGGATACACAGAAGCGACTATAGAAGATACAAGTGACGAAACTATATCTCCAGGAGAAATAAGTTCAGAGAGTGATGCGAAAGCATTTGGGGCACAATCGCAATCGGCGTCGTTTTCGTCGAGCAGCGAGGAGCGTCACGCATCCAGCCAGCAAGAGATCAGTCAACAAAGCTTTGGCTCCCATAACATTGGATTCGACACCACAGAGGCACAATCGCAATCGAAATCGTTCGCGGCGAGCCAAAGCAGCGAGGATCATCACGAGCATTCCGAATCCAGTCAGGAAGAAGTCAATGAAGAAAACTTAAGCTCATACGATACTGAGCTCGGCGACACAGGCCACTCGCACTCAAGTTACTCGTCTCTAGAACACCACGCAGCCTCTCATGCCGAAAGCTCCGCCTCGTCCTCCTCGTTTTCACAAAGTTCAAACCTATCTGACGGAGAACAATCTGCATCTTCAGTAACATCTCAATCGGCGGTATCGTCTGTTTCCGACGGGATGACTACGCAAACGCAGGCGACAGCGGGGTCTCAAACGGAAAATGTTAAAACAGCAGACGGACATACAGAACACGTCGCAGCTTCAACCACCGCACAGGCGGCGCAAGTCACAACTTCAGAAGGAGGCAAAGAGTATACGGAAACATCAGCTGTCTCTCAAGGACAGGCCATTGCCACAAAAGACGGTGAAACTACGCAACAAATAGCAGCTGCGACTGCAACGCAAGCGTTAACAACGACAAGTTCCGAAGGAGGCGTCGAACATAGCCATACTACCGCTGCAGGACAATCTCAGGTAGCTCAAACCAGCGATGGAGAAACGCAAATCACTCAAGCAGCCAGTGTAGCTGATGTACATCAGACTAAGCACGCGGACGGATATGTTGAACAAAATGGTGAAGCTGCTGGAATCGCCTCTGTTACAAATATAGACGATACGGATGTATCTCATTCGTACACAACGGATGAAGGTCACGAAATCGACACATCAGCGGAAACAGAAAGAGAAACCACAACTTCCGCAAAAGCGGGCAATCATGAAAGTATAGAGTCTGTAGCTTCTACGCAATTTGTGAGTGAAGAGAGTGAAGATAGTGAAGAATATTATGAAGATATAAGTACAGCGCATTCGGGAAGTCATAGCGCAGAAACGTATAGCGCAGCGTCCGGATACCCAGAAGCGACTGTAGAAGATACAAGTGAAGAAACAATATCTCCAGAAGAAACAAGTTCAGAGAGTGATGCGAAAGCATTTGGGGCACAATCGCAATCGGCGTTGTTTGCGTCGAGCAGTGAGGAGTATCATGCATCCAGCCAGCAAGAGATCAGTGAACAAAGCTTTGGCTCACATGACTTTGGTTTCGGTACCAGAGGAGCAAAATCGCAGTCAGGATCGTTTGCGTCGAGTCAGAGCAGCGAGGAGCACCACGCATCCAGCCAGCAACAGACCAGCCAACAAAGCTTTGGCTCCCATAACATTGGATTTGACACCACAGAGGCACAATCGCAATCGAAATCGTTCGTGGCGAGCCAAAGCAGCGAGAATCATCAGGAGCATTCCGAATCTAGTCAGGAAGAAGTCAATGAAGAAAACTTAAGCTCACACGATACTGAGCACGGTGACACAGACCGCTCGCACTCCGGTTACTCGTCTCTAGAGCACCACGCAGCCTCTCATGCCGAAAGCTCCGCCTCGTCCTCCTCGTTTTCACAAAGTTCAAACCTCTCTAACGGAGAACAATCTGCATCTTCAGTAACATCTCAATCGGCGGTATCGTCTGTTTCCGACGGGACGACTACGCAAACGCAGGCGACAGCGGGGTCTCAAGCGGAAAACGTCAAAACAGCAGACGGACATACAGAATACGTCGCAGCTTCAACCACCGCACAGGCAGCGCAGGTCATAACTTCAGAAGGAGGCAAAGAGTATACGGAAACATCAGCTGTCTCTCAAGGACAGGCCATTGCCACAAAAGACGGTGAAACTACGCAACAAATAGCAGCTGCGACTGCAACGCAAGCGTTAACAACGACAAGCTCCGAAGGAGGCGTCGAACATAGCCATACTACCGCTGCAGGACAATCTCAGGTAGCTCAAACCAGCGATGGAGAAACGCAAATCACTCAAGCAGCCAGTGTAGCTGATGTACATCAGACTAAGCACGCGGACGGATATGTAGAACAAAATGGTCAAGCTGCTGGAATCGCCTCGGTTACAAATATAGACGATACGAATGTATCTCATCCGCATTCAACGGATGAAGGTCACGAAATTGACACACCAACGGAAACTGAAAGAGAAACCACGACTTCCGCAGAGAGTTCCACAGAAGCGGCCAGCCATGAGAGTATAGAATATGAAGATTCTATGCAATTAGCGAGTGAAGAGAGTGAAGAGTATCCAGGAAGTCATAGTGCAGAAACGTATAGCGCAGAGTCTGGATACACAGAAGCGACAGAAGCTACAAGTGATGGAACAATATCTTCAGAAGAAACGAGTTCAGACAGTGATGCCGATACATACTCACAAGAGGAAACATATGCTACAAGCGAAGAATCTTTAACAGCTGAAAGCTCAGAAGCGGCAACTACAGAAACATCGTCAGACTTAGCGGGATATCACGGAGGATATTCTCAAAGTTTAGCGGTAGCTCAAGCTGTTGCTAGTTCAGATTCAGCAAGCGCTGAGAGTTTAGCAGTAACTGAAAGTAAAACAAAATCAGAATCTGATACATCTTCAGCTGAGAGCTTAGCAAAATCATATGCATCTACAGAACTAGCAAGTGAAGCGACTTCTCAATGGTATGCCTCTGCTGTGTCAAAGGGATTGTCATATTCAGAACACTCAGATACCACGGAGGAAGAATCTTCAGCAACAGTTGAAAGCTCAGATGCGGCAACTACAGAAACATCGTCAGACGTAGCGGGATATCACGGAGGATATTCTCAAAGTTTAGCGGTAGCTCAAGCTGTTGCTAGTTCAGATTCAGCAAGCGCTGAGAGTTTAGCAGTAACTGAAAGTAAAACAAAATCAGAATCTGATACATCTTCAGCTGAGAGCTTAGCAAAATCATATGCATCTACAGAACTAGCAAGTGAAGCGACTTCTCAATGGTATGCCTCTGCTTTGTCAAAGGGATTGTCATATGCAGAACACTCCGATACCACGGAGGAAGAATCTTCAGCAACAGTTGAAAGCTCAGAAGCGGCAACTACAGAAACATCGTCAGACTTGGCGGGATTACACGGAGGATATTCTCAAACTTTAGCGGTAGCTCAAGCTGTTGCTAGTTCAGATTCAGCAAGCGCTGAGAGTTTAGCAGTAACTGAAAGTAAAACAAAATCAGAATCTGATACATCTTCAGCTGAGAGCTTAGCAAAATCATATGCATCTACAGAACTAGCAAGTGAAGCGACTTCTCAATGGTATGCCTCTGCTTTGTCAAAGGGATTGTCATATGCAGAACACTCCGATACCACGGAGGAAGAATCTTCAGCAACAGTTGAAAGCTCAGAAGCGGCAACTACAGAAACATCGTCAGACTTGGCGGGATTACACGGAGGATATTCTCAAACTTTAGCGGTAGCTCAAGCTGTTGCTAGTTCAGATTCAGCAAGAGCTGAGAGTTTAGCAGTAACTGAAAGTAAAACAAAATCAGAATCTGATACATCTTCAGCTGAGAGCTTAGCAAAATCATATGCATCTACAGAACTAGCAAGTGAAGCGACTTCTCAATGGCATGCCTCTGCTTTGTCAAAGGGATCTTCATACTCAGAACACTCAGATACCACGGAGGAAGAATCTTCAGCAACAGTTGAAAGCTCAGAAGCGGCAACTACAGAAACATCGTTAGAAGTAGCGGGATATCACGGAGGATATTCTCAAAGTTTATCGGTAGCTCAAGCTGTTGCTAGTTCAGATTCAGCAAACGCTGAGAGTTTAGCAGTAACTGAAAGTAAAACAAAATCAGAATCTGATACATCTTTAGCTGAGAGTTTCGCAAAATCATATGCATCTATAGAAGTAGCAAGTGAAGCGACTTCTCAATCGTATGCCTCTGCTTTGTCAAAGGGATTGTCATATGCAGAACACTCAGATACCACGGAGGAAGAATCTTCAGCAACAGTTGAAAGCTCAGAAGCGGCAAGTACAGAAACATCGTCAGACTTGGCGGGATATCACGGAGGATATTCTCAAAGTTTAGCGGTAGCTCAAGCTGTTGCTAGTTCAGATTCAGCAAGCGCTGAGAGTTTAGCAGTAACTGAAAGTAAAACAAAATCAGAATCTGATACATCTTCAGCTGAGAGCTTAGCAAAATCATATGCATCTACAGAACTAGCAAGTGAAGCGACTTCTCAATGGTATGCCTCTGCTTTGTCAAAGGGATTGTCATATGCAGAACACTCCGATACCACGGAGGAAGAATCTTCAGCAACAGTTGAAAGCTCAGAAGCGGCAACTACAGAAACATCGTCAGACTTGGCGGGATATCACGGAGGATATTCTCAAAGTTTAGCGGTAGCTCAAGCTGTTGCTAGTTCAGATTCAGCAAGCGCTGAGAGTTTAGCAGTAACTGAAAGTAAAACAAAATCAGAATCTGATACATCTTCAGCTGAGAGCTTAGCAAAATCATATGCATCTACAGAACTAGCAAGTGAAGCGACTTCTCAATGGTATGCCTCTGCTTTGTCAAAGGGATCTTCATACTCAGAACACTCAGATACCACGGATGAAGAATCTTCAGCAACAGTTGAAAGCTCAGAAGCGGCAACTACAGAAACATCGTCAGACTTGGCGGGATATCACGGAGGATATTCTCAAAGTTTAGCGGTAGCTCAAGCTGTTGCTAGTTCAGATTCAGCAAGCGCTGAGAGTTTAGCAGTAACTGAAAGTAAAACAAAATCAGAATCTGATACATCTTCAGCTGAGAGCTTAGCAAAATCATATGCATCTACAGAACTAGCAAGTGAAGCGACTTCTCAATGGTATGCCTCTGCTTTGTCAAAGGGATCTTCATACTCAGAACACTCAGATACCACGGAGGAAGAATCTTCAGCAACAGTTGAAAGCTCAGAAGCGGCAACTACAGAAACATCGTCAGACGTAGCGGGATATCACGGAGGATATTCTCAAAGTTTATCGGTAGCTCAAGCTGTTGCTAGTTCAGATTCAGCAAGCGCTGAGAGTTTAGCAGTAACTGAAAGTAAAACAAAATCAGAATCTGATACATCTTTAGCTGAGAGTTTCGCAAAATCATATGCATCTATAGAAGTAGCAAGTGAAGCGACTTCTCAATCGTATGCCTCTGCTTTGTCAAAGGGATTGTCATATGCAGAACACTCAGATACCACGGAGGAAGAATCTTCAGCAACAGTTGAAAGCTCAGAAGCGGCAAGTACAGAAACATCGTCAGACTTGGCGGGATATCACGGAGGATATTCTCAAAGTTTAGCGGTAGCTCAAGCTGTTGCTAGTTCAGATTCAGCAAGCGCTGAGAGTTTAGCAGTAACTGAAAGTAAAACAAAATCAGAATCTGATACATCTTCAGCTGAGAGCTTAGCAAAATCATATGCATCTACAGAACTAGCAAGTGAAGCGACTTCTCAATCGTATGCCTCTGCTTTGTCAAAGGGATTGTCATATGCAGAACACTCCGATACCACGGAGGAAGAATCTTCAGCAAAATTTGAAAGCTCAGAAGTGGCAACTACAGAAACATCGTCAGACTTGGCGGGATATCACGGAGGATATTCTCAAACTTTAGCGGTAGCTCAAGCTGTTACTAGTTCAGATTCAGCAAGCGCTGAGAGTTTAGCAGTAACTGAAAGTAAAACAAAATCAGAATCTGATACATCTTCAGCTGAGAGCTTAGCAAAATCATATGCATCTATAGAAGTAGCAAGTGAAGCGACTTCTCAATCGTATGCCTCTGCTTTGTCAAAGGGATTGTCATATGCAGAACACTCCGATACCACGGAGGAAGAATCTTCAGCAACAGTTGAAAGCTCAGAAGCGGCAACTACAGAAACATCGTTAGAAGTAGCGGGATATCACGGAGGATATTCTCAAACTTTAGCGGTAGCTCAAGCTGTTGCTAGTTCAGATTCAGCAAGCGCTGAGAGTTTAGCAGTAACTGAAAGTAAAACAAAATCAGAATCTGATACATCTTTAGCTGAGAGTTTCGCAAAATCTAATGCATCTACAGAAGTAGCAAGTGAAGCGACTTCTCAATCGTATGCCTCTGCTTTGTCAAAGGGATCGTCATACTCAGAACACTCAGATACCACGGAGGAAGAATTATCAGCAACAGTTGAAAGCTCAGAAGCGGCAACTACAGAAACATCGTTAGACGTAGCGGGATATCACGGAGGATATTCTCAAAGTTTAGCGGTAGTTCAAGCTGTTGCTAGTTCAGATTCAGCAAGCGGCGAGAATTCAGCAGCTGCTGAGACTACAGCAACAGCAGAATTTGATACGTCTTCAGCTGAGAGTGTAGCAAAATCACATTCCTCTGCAACTACAGAAACGTCAAGTGAATCGACGTCTCAATCACAAGCATCAGCCTCGTCACAGGCATCGTCTTATTCCATTGGATCAGCTTCATCTGCAGCCGAAACTGAATCGGCAGGACATAGAATCACAGGCAGAGAATACCAAGGCGAGTGGATTTACCCTAAGAAAGGACGGTATGACTTGAGCCTCATTGACGGAAATCGAGGTAAGAAGTGTTTTCTTTGCTTGGAAACGAATGCTTTGTTCATCAATATTTCTATAGACACATCAGCTATTCGTCTGAAAAATACAGGTAACACAGTAGACACCTGAAATACTGAAAGTAACGATGATGTATTTCCTACTTCTGAAAACTATCTATGGTCATTGCATTTGTAGTGTTAAATGATGTTTTTCTCTCAAAAGATCGAAGTAGGAAGTCCATTCCACATAAAACAAGATGGAATCGCGTTAAAGTCGTGGTGTCAGATTGCCACGACTCTCTGTCACTGTAGAGCTCCGTTGTCTCCCTTCTGTCTCTAACGTCAGATTAGGACCCCAATTCCGTTTGATATTGAAGCGCTTTATAGTTCCCAATTGCCAATTGTGTTAGCTGTCATACTTGGGGCTCTCCTCGCTGTCACTTGTCAAGTTATGTTGACAATACAATATTGTAATGTCATCATAACTTGACAGTCCAAAAATTCCAAGTTAATTGAACTGCAGAAACTAGGTTAACATTAACTTGCGATATAACGGCCGGTCGCTGGATCGTTTGTTAACTTTGAGAGCACATTAAGTCTATCGTTGTCTCTTACTAGCACTATGAAGAAGGTTGCATTAGACTTAATGTGCCATTAAAGTTAACCAATGTGCCAGAAGCCGTCCGTTAACGTTTACACAAACCAAATAACAAGTGAAGCTGGAAACCTTGTATTAATTGCTGATTAAAATGTGTTATTTCAGAGATCCGAAAAGCCATTGATGCAGATATAACGTTCACCACCTTCATAGTAAACGACGGTAAAAAGGGCAGATGCTTCTGCACCTGCGACCTTAACTGCAAGCCCAACTTCGACAACAACCCTGAATAATTAGTTTAATTTTTTCATCTTTATAAAATAATAAAATTGAAATGTCCGTCTGTAATTTCTAAATAAATGTCAAAATTCAAATGAAAAATGCTTAAATATGATGCCCAGTGAAAATGGCCGATTTTTCAAATTACATTTGTCTGTCTGTCTGTTCGAAAGTATGTTCCGAATAGGCTACGAAATAACTCAACTGATTTCAATGATATTAAATAATTGAATAATGATATTATTATAATTATTTTCAATGATACCTTAGGAGTTGGAATATAATAAAAGATACTCTGTATATCATGAAGAGCATATTAACGGTTCCTGCAGTCTATACTAAAAATATAAAGTTGGTGAATTCGTTTATTTGTTCAAGGTAACCTCCGGAACTACTGATTCGCTTCTAGAAATTCTTTCACTAACAGGAAGTTACCTGAGTGCTGCGCTATGAATAGTCTACTGTTTTCTAGAAAATTAAACTGGGGCTACTCGGGGGAAACCGCAGAACCGCGGGATTAAGCTAGTCAGTAAATAGATGTTAGAATACCTAAATGCGGGATTTATAAGTTGGATAAATTAAAAAAAAAACGCTTTAGTGCTTTAGACCACACGACTGAGGTAAAACTTCGCTGTGAGAGGAAGATGTATGCTCGCACTTCTCTCTCTCTCTCTATTGCCCCTTTAGTAATATACAAAACGTAACTCTCTCTATTCCTATCTTCACTCACTTATATATCCCTCTCAACTTCCTCTCGCCTCGTCCGATCACACTTTTCGTAACGCTCTCTTCATGCATTGGCCAGCTTACTCCACAAGTCAAGCGTGCGTGAAGAAGTTTTACTTCCAAAAGACTTCATACCTGGGATGAGATTCACGACGCGAATTATTTCCGCAGCTAGCCTGAACCTCGATTCTGACAACTATTGAACCACATTATCTCTGTCTCACTTCCCTCTTTTAAAATTTTGAAGTCTATTGTTTGAGAAGATCAACCTTTAGAATAGCCTCGCGGCCGTTTAACTCCCTGTGGGAACCAGTCGGTGTAGCTTTCGACCGAAGCTCGTCTGACATGCGGCACAAATAACCTGCCCAATCCTACTTTACGTGGCGGATTTTTTAGTCCAGTTTACCAGCGAGCGATGGAGCATAGTATTTTGGGAGTCGAGCTAATCGCCGATGATGATTATGATGATTAAAATCAAACGACACAGTGAGACTAAGAATTATATTATGTAGACGTACCATTAATAGCACGTGAACGTTATAGCCCGGCTAGGTAGCGAGCGTGCACAGCAGCGCAGTGCCGCGCTTGACCCAGAACTCTGCCGACTGCTTCCCCGAGGGCAGGTCCACGGCCACCACGAAGGCGCCCATGCGCGCCGGGTAGTAGTAGCACGGGCAGATGTAGCGGTCTGGACACGCAGACTTGTCTGAGGCGCCACTTCCTCAAGCGGGAGTGAAGCTGGGCCCTCATTCGCTACGCCACATCATGAAATGCACTGTGACACGGCCACAGTCACGGTTACAAATGTGGACCCAGCTTTACGTTACGATTCTGCTGTCCTAGGACAGGACTCTGAATTTTCGTACTTAACTTATTCGCAATTTCCTTCATGGTATTTTTTTTTCAGTGTTTAGAAATTTATTTCTACACACAATAATATTGTATTACTAACAGTTGATCGTGCCATCTGTTACAATATTTTGTTCTAGGTAAGTATATCATTAATGTAATTCATCGATAGTTTGTTTTAGTTATTTTTTTTACAGTATAATTATGGTTGCTTATTATAGCGTTGCTAATAGAGTTAATTAGTATGCAGCTGTACGTTAGTATTTAAAACCTAGATGATGTTAACAAATAATCATTTGTAAATACATAGGTCAAGTTTATGTTAAAATAGTTGAAATATCGAGTCCTAACCAATCAGGTCGCAATCAACGTTACGATTCAGTAAAATGTTGAAAGCGGTATTGAAAATTCCTCATAGTTTTGGATAGAACACAGTAATGACACTTCTTGGGTTTGTACCATTTGCCTACACTCGTGCACGTTAAAGAACATTTACCGAATAGTTAATATTCTACCAGTACAAGAAATAAAAGTTAGAGAAAAAAATACAAACGACACATTTTTAGCTTTCCCGCCAAAACTCCAATGACAGCTTAATTTTTTTTTAAATATCTTGGCTTCGCATATTTTTAGCAATTAGCTTATTTTATTTTTTTATAAATCTATTGTATATAGGTTATACTTACTCTTGAGTCGCCTCCCGGTGGCGCGAACCGGCTTGAAGTGGACCGGCGTCAGGGGGAACACCAGCTGCATCGGCAGGGGTTCCTGGAGGTAGCCCTCCTTCTTGAACCAACTCGCTCCCTCTAAATACAGGCCTCTGCAGAGTTGAGGATGGAGATACATGAGTATTTTACTTTTTGAAATCAGCGCCATCTAGCACAATGTCTAGAACTAGATGACGTACCCGGCAGTTTGCAATCAGCTTCATGAATCGTCACACAAACGCGCACGAGAGTCGTCACAATACACACAGATGGCGTTAATATAAAATTTAAAACCTTCATGAACTCTGTCCATACAAAACAAACCAAAAAGAAACACTCGGCATGGACAGCTGTCTGTACCAAAGCCATAATCTGTTATGATAGTTACTTATTATATTCTTTGGAAAAATCACCCAGCTTGGTCTGGTGATTTCCCGTAACATTGAAGACGCTCCGGAAGTGGATCCTCGCCATCACGATCTAGTCCACACGTTTGTCCTCCACAAATCCCATCATCAGGTCAATTTTACTCCATGCGCTGGTATCTAGCCAATAGCCAACTTCATATCAATAGCCAACTTGACTATGATAGACTAAATTGTCTTCAATGAATCCATAACTATCCGAGGATAAAACAATGGAACATGTAGTTTCTATTTATATCCGTGGATGTCAAACTTTACTCCGTAGGTTGTTATCGTTATTTTATAAGATAAAATTGACGATAACATTTGACCAGGCATTTGCACAAATTGTGCGAACTATAGATGTATTTTAGGTTACAAATGTTACAATATCATTCGCAAGGTTATGGCCAAAAGTTCTGACTCAGAACTGGTATAGTTCTCTCTTTTACACATTGATAAAAGAGAGAAACAGCAACACTGGCGCCCGGCTTCAAGCGAGTCAGACAATGTCAACGGTACATTGGCCGGATCGAAAACAGTTGAAAACATATAAAATAACATATATACCGGCGAGAACGCGTTTTCGACAGGCAGGACATCAGCTGTCCCATTTAAGTCAGTGAGACGTCGAGCGCGTTAGTTTGTTTTCGTCACGTTAAAAATGTTTCTGTAGAAAATAGTAGAAATGGGAATTCAGTGTCAAATATTGATAAACAAGCCGCGTGAAGGCGTCTACAGGGCCGGTGACGCCGTCGCGGGGAAAGTGAAGTATTTTATCGACGAGCCCACGGAGTATCAGGATGTCACTCTGTCGTGCATCGGCAAAGGAAAGTGCAAGTGGACGCGACGCAGCAACAAATCGAGCCACACCTACATAGGCACGGAAAAGTACATAACTTACCATTTGAACGTACACAACAAGAGGCCGGAAGAAACGATCACTCTGAACGGTGAGTACGAACACCCATTCGAGTTCTACCTGCCCGAAGACATTCCGCGGTCCTACAAAGACATTATAGGCTCGATCAGCTACCGAATAAAGCTGAAATTCGAAAAGCCCAGTTTCTTCAGTTTCAACAAAGTGTTCCATGCAGAAATACCTGTTTACAGTTACTTGAAACCGCCCCCGTTGGAGGGACCTGTTATATTTGGTCTCCAAAAAACTCTGTTCTCGATGTTTGCCTCGCAGCCGCCCATGGTGGACGTGAAGATAGAGATAGAGAAGACGTGCCTGACTCCCGGTGAGAACGCGCGCCTGACCTACTTGGTGACCAACGACACGGACGTGGAGGTGACGGCCGTGGCGGCCGACCTGCACTGCTACACCACCTACACGGCGGACTGCGGAACCGTGCGCCACGAGGCGGAGAGGGTGCGCGCCTGCGAGGCGCACACCGCGCCCGTCCCAGAGAGGAGCGTCTCCCGGTTCGAGTGCATCCTGCCCACGTTGCCAGAGCTGTACTCCATACAAGGAGCACGGGTTATTTCGAAGGAGTACAAAATCAAGGTGACGTTGCGACTGCCGTTGCCTCATTTCAACGATTCAGTGGAGATGCCCATTCTGATAGGGGAGATGAGAGGAACGGTGGAACGGACCCTGGAGGCGGAAGACCATCCGGACGGAGCGCCGCCGTCGTATTGGGAAGCCATGAATGAGAAGGAAAAGAAGAAGAAAGGACAGTAGTGAGATATGAAAAGTGTAATGGCAAAAAACAAACCTTTTAGGCAGTTTGAATGTTTACTTTAGAATGTTTTAAGAATTTGCTTATTGCAAATTGAAGTCATGTCTACGATATTATTTTACTTTAACGAAATCTATATTATGTTAACATAATGCTTTACTTATAATAAAGTACTTAAAGTCTCTAAATCCTCAATAATCAAGTAGTATCTAGATAAAGTAGATACAAAAAGGCTGTAAATTAATATAATTAAGTTAAAAATAAATATCAAGGAGACTAAGAATAAGCTACCTACCTACTGAACAACATTAAAAATTTAAACTAGTGTTGTTTTCGCACCACGTAAATAACAGGGACGAATATTTAAAGCTGGGTACACACCTGTGACCGAGACCGTGACTCCGTGGCCGTGTCACGGTACTTACTACGCTTGAACATGGATGAGGGCTATGACGTTTTACCACGACCCCCTCAGGAGGCATCTAAGTGGATCGCTGCGTGACACAGACAAGTCTGGACGGGTTTTGTCACGGGTATTTGTTACGTTCACGAAGTCACGGTCATAGTCACAGATGTGAAACTAGCGTGGCTAGTTGCAGATGGTTGTAGACCAGCCACCACACCACTAAGGATTATTTACCTGATGTAGACCCCACCATCACGTGGGGGCCGCACGAACCCACTTTCTTCCAGCGGCATCACCGTGAACTCCCACTGGAGTGTGTCGATGGGCCAGCTCTCACCACGGGCTGTCGTCTGTTGAAAACAACACCATTTATTAATGTAGGTAATTAGGTATACCGTGACACAATTTTATTTGTCAAATATCCCAGTCAGGCAATAATCTAGTCAGGTCGCAGTAGCGACCTACTTTTAACTTATCTGAGTCAACATCACAATTTGTCTGTACTGAAACTTCCTAAGACTTTGGGAGAGGGCGCTTAATTATACATTTATTGTATTTGTGTCAATGTAAGACACTCATACACGTTAATATTTCACCAAGATTACACATTGCCACACAAAGAAGCACATGTTAGAGAAAAAAAAAACGAAATCATGGTAACAATTTCAGTTTCTCGCCAAAAAAAAACCCGGCTAATTTCATGGGACATTTTACGTCTCATCAGGTGGACTTCTCACCTGCATAACAGCTGTGAGGAACCCCGTGGGGGCCACCAGCGAGGGCAGCCAGCACAGCGTTGGTGGCGCGCGCGGCGCGTTGGCCCACGCCGACAGGTGGCCCCCGCGAAGGTACAGCTCGCGGCACCAGGACCCCAGGGGCTTCATCGACGGACGACCTAACAAAGGCGGATATCATACGTTCAGTATTACGCCAGATAAGGATTACAGTTCAGCAATTGTAGCTCGATAGATCTCAGTGCCCCTGGCGATAATCTTAGGGGATGAGTCCATTCTTGGAACTTTAATTATTCTTTAAGTCAAGCCAAATGGTTTGATGATTAACCCTGCGTCTATAAATAAATAATAAGAACTTGGAATCTTTTCTTAGCAAAAATAATACTTTGATTAACACTCAAAACTTAAACTATTTATCGTAAGTTTGCAATAATACAGCTTTTTTGTAAAGATAAATAAAACATATAATTAGTTTAACATAATAATAGTAAAACATTATTGATAACTAAAATAATACCACAATCAACTACTACTACTACCCAACAACTAGAACTAACTACACTAACAAAATGAGTCAACAGCAAGATCACAACCTACAGTGCAGATAGGTAGATGGTAAATGCGGGCCCGTAGGGGACCTCTAATCTAAAAAGGAGTCATCGTTAACCTTTCTTCCAGAAGAAAGGAACCCTGCCTTCAAAGATGCAGGAGTACATCACTTCCAGCATCTCAGACATCACCACGAGACCTTCGATGGCGCGACGGAGCTCCTGCCATTGTGATATTCATTAAAACTTTTTTATAGCGATGCTGAAGATCCAACCTGGTGGTGTTGGGTTCAAAGCATTCAAGTTACCGCTGAACCACCATTGCTTCATGTATTTGTTGGACCGTAATTTCGTGAGTATAACAGATACGCGTAAAAAGCCACGGTCACAATTGTTTTGTCACGCGTATTTATTATAGTCACGGAGTCACGGTCACAGATGTAGACCCAGCTTAAGTAGACATCTGCTTTTTTTTGTACGTACCTTTAGGCCCGAAGTGATATTGGTTATAAGTACGTTAAAATAGCTGATTTCTTGTAGAAGAGAGACGCACATCGGCATAACAATTTCGGCGCCCATCATTCGTTCAGTAGTCTCATTGTCTATTTTACTCGGCAGCTTTAGCAACATCTCGAAAGCTAATTCGTCCACCTAGGAGCAAATAGGAATTATGTAAATCTAAGTGCCTTCAGCGGTTTCATCTGCGAAATTTCATTTTTTCCGCGCTAGGAATCTGCATTTCCTCGGGATAAAATATAACCTATAGCAATCGGGGATAATATTTTATGTAACTATTTTTTTTTTATAATTATTATTTAATTTTATCATCATCATACCATATAATTATGCCAATATATCCGTCCACATCTTGAACATGGGTCTCACCTCACTGTCGCGAGGTGGATGAGGCCCAACACGGAAGCCCGGCCTTGATTGGTGGATCACATGCCTCCGTTATTATTCTTGGGCATGGTTTCCTCACTATGTTTTTATTTCAGTTATGGTAATAAAATAAATGTAAACCTTTTGATCTTCGCCGCCGCCGGTTCCGCCGCCTCCAGTAGAAGCCAGAGCAAAAAGTGTTGAACACATTATCAGGGCGTCCTTGAAAGGAAAACGAAATATATTATTATACCACACATTATATTCAACATAAATGCAGTCATAGAATATCAACTTTCAGCAGTAGGCCCAAGAGGTCGCAGTACGTTTTGCCCCACCTGTGCGAGAGTGGCGACATCGGCGGAGGCGTGCTGCCCCACCGACTCGGCGCCCTCGGCGGTCGGCAGGAGGTCCAGGAGGTTGCGGTACGTTTTGCCCCACCTGTGCGAGCGTGGCGACGTCGGCGGAGGCGTGCTGCCCCACCGACTCGGCGCGCTCGGCGGTCGGCAGGAGATCCAGGAGGTCGCGGTACGTTTTGACCCACCTGTGCGAGCGTGGCGACGTCGGCGGAGGCGTGCTGCCCCACCGACTCGGCGCCCTCGGCTGTCGGCAGGAGGTCCAGGAGGTTGCGGTACGTTTTGCCCCACCTGTGCGAGCGTGGCGACGTCGGCGGAGGCGTGCTGCCCCACCGACTCGGCGCGCTCAGCGGTCGGCAGGAGGTCCAGGAGGTTGCGGTACGTTTTGCCCCACCTGTGCGAGCGTGGCGACGTCGGCGGAGGCGTGCTGCCCCACCGACTCGGCGCGCTCAGCGGTCGGCAGGAGGTCCAGGAGGTCGCGGTACGTTTTGTCCCACCTGTGCGAGCGTGGCGACGTCGGCGGAGGCGTGCTGCCCCACCGACTCGGCGCGCTCAGCGGTCGGCAGGAGGTCCAGGAGGTCGCGGTACGTTTTGCCCCACCTGTGCAAGCGTGGCGACGTCGGCGGATGCGTGCTGCCCCACCGACTCGGCGCGCTCGGCGGTCGGCAGGAGGTCCAGGAAGTCGCGGTAGGCCTCCAGGCTGCCGTCGCGGGGGACGTGGTACGACGGGATCGACGACAACCTACACATGTAGAGTGTACACAATACGAGAATATTATTTTTTATTTTTTAGTTCGGCTTGCTATTAAAGCGTGTTATATTTTTTTTAAATTACCTGTAGAAGGGCACTTCGAGCGCGTCCTCGTTGAAGAACTGGTTGATGTACGCGATGAGGACACGCTTGTCCCAGTCGTCGGTGATGTGGCCGCCGTAGTTGATGATGGAGAACAGGTAGCGGAGCGCGTCCCACGGCACCTCCTCGTACTCTTCCAGGTAGTTGGCGAGCAGGTTGTCCGACACCTGCGGAGTTGGAACTTGTAGTGGGTAGCTAAGTGAACAATCTGAAATCTCTTCCGCGTACCCTTTCTGCACTCAACGCTCTCTTGGGTTCCAGTCCTAAGACAGATCTGTTCGTGGATGGATGGTCGGAAATATTGTCTGTTTGTTTGAAGTTTTGTGAGAGCGATGTATGAATGTGTTTAGAGCTGTTAAATTTAAAATTGTTTTTGTTTTGATGTTTATATTCTGGTTTCTATGTTAAGTTGAATGTTATAATTGTTTTGATACGATTATTATTGTTATTAGTTAATATAATTGGTTATGCCGTATTAATTAATTAAATAAATAAATAAAATAAATAAATCTGAGACTTTTCCGTGCAAACGGCTGAATTGGATAAAAAAAATACACTAGTATTTTTACTTTTTCACTTAAAAAATTACGCTCAGTTAGAGATGAGTGGGTGTAAAATAATATGCGGAAGTCGTTTTGCGTGGAGCCCGTCGCGTAGCAATTGCTACTCTTGCTACGTGGTTAATCCAGCACTGGGGGGTAACCACGTACTTTTTCTTATTCCACGCAGTTCATTTTAAGGCCTTAAACTGAACGGCTTAAATTGGCACCACACACTTATAAAGAACAAACGTGACGTGACGTCACTCAAAAATAGACAGCAGATAATGAGAGAGAAAGATAATGAGATAGAGCTATATGAACTCCAATAAATTGTTCCGGTCTTTTTGGATAAATGTCTCTGGTCGACTTATGAACGCTGAGCGATATTGGTGGTGACAGTTAGCAGGGCAGTCCAGTTTAAGGCCTTAAACTGGACGGATTTGACAGTTCGCAGTGAGGCGCCTGGTAGGCCCTAGTAGCGGTAACGCTCACGTCGAAGTCCGCGTCGTTGAAGCTGTAGACGGCGTTGTACCCGAGCTGGCGGAACCGCTTGCGCGCGATGAGCGTGCAGTGGAAGAAGGACACGCAGAACAGCAGGCGCCGGTACGTGGGCGCCGCCTCCTCGAACCTCTCCTCGCTCATGTTGGCGAACAGGCGCACCAGGTTGCCTTTGAGGCCCTGGAAGTCGCTCTTTATGTATTTACTGTGTTCCGGTTTGAAGGGCACTGTTTCCAGCGAAATTACTGGGCATGAGACTTTAGAGTCGATGTCTCAGGGTGACGAGCGCTGCGCAGTGCCGCGGAGGATTATGCAATGCAAAGGTCTGGGTGGCAGTGTGACTTTTATGGGCAGGCGGAGCTCTTACCATCAGGTGAGCGACTTGCTCGTCTCGTCACTGAGTCAAATAAAATAAAAATTATCCATTATGAAGACTAGGAAAAACAGTAAATATCAAAAAAATTGTAGTGGAAAAAAACTATTTTTTATTGATCCAAAGTCGAGGGAACGGTCTCCATATTAATTGGGCGCACCGCAAAGAAGGGGAACTCATCGGCGCTCCCGACCGGGTGCATGCGTGCCGCGCCGGGCCCGCCGGCGGGCCCGCCGGCGGCCCCACGCGGCGGGCGGCTCACCTGCGGCGGCTCCGTGGTCATCTTGATGCTCCGCTGCAGCACGTGCAGCGGGAAGTCCCCGTGCGGCATGGCGGACAGCCACAGGCGGAAGCGCGGGTGCGTGCGCGCGGCGCCGGGCCCGCCGGCGGGCCCGCCGGCGGCCCCACGCGGCGGGCGGCTCACCTGCGGCGGCTCCGTGGTCATCTTGATGCTCCGCTGCAGCACGTGCAGCGGGAAGTCCCCGTGCGGCATGGCGGACAGCCACAGGCGGAAGCGCGGGTGCGTGCGCGCGGCGCCGGGCCCGCCGGCGGGCCCGCCGGCGGCCCCACGCGGCGGGCGGCTCACCTGCGGCGGCTCCGTGGTCATCTTGATGCTCCGCTGCAGCACGTGCAGCGGGAAGTCCCCGTGCGGCATGGCGGACAGCCACAGGCGGAAGCGCGGGTGCGTGCGCGCGGCGCCGGGCCCGCCGGCGGGCCCGCCGGCGGCCCCACGCGGCGGGCGGCTCACCTGCGGCGGCTCCGTGGTCATCTTGATGCTCCGCTGCAGCACGTGCAGCGGGAAGTCCCCGTGCGGCATGGCGGACAGCCACAGGCGGAAGCGCGGGTGCGTGCGCGCGGCGCCGGGCCCGCCGGCGGGCCCGCCGGCGGCCCCACGCGGCGGGCGGCTCACCTGCGGCGGCTCCGTGGTCATCTTGATGCTCCGCTGCAGCACGTGCAGCGGGAAGTCCCCGTGCGGCATGGCGGACAGCCACAGGCGGAAGCGCGGGTGCGTGCGCGCGGCGCCGGGCCCGCCGGCGGGCCCGCCGGCGGCCCCACGCGGCGGGCGGCTCACCTGCGGCGGCTCCGTGGTCATCTTGATGCTCCGCTGCAGCACGTGCAGCGGGAAGTCCCCGTGCGGCATGGCGGACAGCCACAGGCGGAAGCGCGGGTGCGTGCGCGCGGCGCCGGGCCCGCCGGCGGGCCCGCCGGCGGCCCCACGCGGCGGGCGGCTCACCTGCGGCGGCTCCGTGGTCATCTTGATGCTCCGCTGCAGCACGTGCAGCGGGAAGTCCCCGTGCGGCATGGCGGACAGCCACAGGCGGAAGCGCGGGTGCGTGCGCGCGGCGCCGGGCCCGCCGGCGGGCCCGCCGGCGGCCCCACGCGGCGGGCGGCTCACCTGCGGCGGCTCCGTGGTCATCTTGATGCTCCGCTGCAGCACGTGCAGCGGGAAGTCCCCGTGCGGCATGGCGGACAGCCACAGGCGGAAGCGCGGGTGCGTGCGCGCGGCGCCCAGGCCGCGCAGGGCGCCGAGCCAGGCGCAGGCCAGGTGGCAGTTGGCCAGGAACACCCAGCCGCCCTCGCGCATGCCCTGCGCCACCATCCTGCGCCGCCGCGCCGTCAGCGCCGAGCCGGGCACACACACACCTACCTCCGAAATCGCACTCGCGTAGGTGTGTGGGTGTCCTCACCATGTTTCCCTTCACCCAAAAGCGAGTGATAATCACGTACATAATATATTATGCTTTTTACGTAAACACAATGGTACGTGCCCGCATTGAAATTTAAACTCCCGACCTTCTCCATGGAAGGCTCCCCCTCCAACTAGTTCTCCCACTAGGCTAACACCGCTTCTAGTCAGAAACCCAGAATATATAATAATATAAGCGCCATAAGTTCATTCAATAACATCAACATTGTATGGTATTCTGTGCCTAAAATCAATCGATCCATTTCTAAATGTCAAATTGCATGGAAATACAATCAGGAGGCCTACCATGACGTCTTATAGCGATTCAGTTCAGAACCTAAACTGAGCCGCGTCGCATAATTGTACCGTGACGTCTTATTTTTAATGTTGCTGCCATTTTCAACCGAAACTGGATCCAGTTAAGGTTGAAAATGGTAGCAACCTAAATTGAGTCGCCAATAAGCCATTTTCAACTTAACCTATATCCAGTTTAGGTTGAAAATGGCAGCAACATAAAAAATAATACGTCACGGTACGATTATGCGACGCGGCTCAGTTTAGGTCCTGAACTGAATCGCTATAAGACGTCATGGTAGGCCTCCAGGTCTACATAAAGAAAACAGCTGGTCTGTCTGAGAATAGAACATTATGGGAACGAGGCGTTCTGCGAAGGAGACTTTTTGCCACAGACCAACAAATGGGGACGCTGAAAACAACAATTTCCAGCATCCCCACTTGTGGGCCGGTTAGAGGAACCGTTGGAAATATGATCCACTCGATTAATGGAAAGTTTAGCGAGTAGCCCATATCATACGCACCTCTCGCCGGCGGGCGCCTGCCCTTGCCCCAGCGACAGCGACTGGAACTTGTCGAACATCTTGACATCTGTCGCCAGCTGGATGAGAGCCGCGGTGGGGTCCACGCCCGGAGACAGCACGAACAGGAGCGACGTCTTCCAGGTGGACTCCTCCCACGCCATCTGGAACCGAAGCGCGGCCAGTGGACAGAGGAACGGGTGCGTGGCGCGTCGTGGCTGAACCATCCCGACATTACGCACACTAAAACAATATGCATACAAGTACACATAACCTTCGACAGCACCATCACCAGCTAAGGAAGTGGTCAAAACCACTGAGCATAACTCTTTATAAAACCAAATCAGACAGAACCAAGCAGCTCTGGTGACGAGCTCACCCTGATATCCAGCACCGGCGGTTCCACATAGCGCGGCCCGAGCACGTTGATGACGAAGGTGGTGATGCAGGCGGAGATGCGGTCCAGCCTCAGCGAGCGGACGAACAGGATCTTTTGGAAGTCATTACAGATGTCGTTCCACTCACCTGGTGTCGGAATGAAATCAATACGTATTACTTTTTTTTTTCTACACAAAATAGATAGCAAGAAAAATAAAAAAATATAAGATTTTTGGTAAAAATCGGTCGGTGCCGTACCGACGAGCGGCTGCGACTCCGGCTCGGGGTGCAGGTACCACTCGCGCCACTCCTTGCTGAGCGCCTCGTACGCGTCCACCACGCCGTGGAAGCCGGGCAGCTTGTCCAGCTCCGTGATGTTGTCCCAGCACTCGTCCGGCATCCAGTCTGCGAATCGTTCACGCGATGGTAACCGCCACGCCTGCCAGTATCAGCTACAGTGCCACCCAGAACTTTCCATTGCAAAATCTTGTGCGGCACTGCACTGCGCTCGTCACCCTGAGACATCGGTTCTAAAGTCTCATATGCGCAATGATTTCGCTGGAATGATGTTGTTAGAATAAATATCTGGCGGCGATGTGATACTTCCCCAGAAGGACTCTTGCAGAAGAGGCCTACCACTGCTAAATTTTTTTGTATGGGAGTATCCGGGTAGTGGTATAGTACTGACTGGTGGGGTTGTCCGGCTGCTCGGAGCGGTCCAGCACCACGCCGCCCTTGAGGAGGAAGAAGTACTCCGCCTGCGACATCTTGCCCTGCTGGAACAGGATGCGCGACACGATGTGGAACGACAGCAGCAGCTTGTGGCGCTCGAACAGCGCGCGGCACGTGTTCCTATGCAACGCAACATTGATTACCGACCAAACAAACAGCACCAAACAAAATATAATGGATCATCGTCATCACCGACCCATATCGGTCCACTGCTGAGCACGGGTTGCCCCGCACTTGCGTGGGGAGGATTAGGGCAAAATCCATTACTGGGCCCCGTCCGGATTAGTGGGTCACGTACCTCCGAAATAATTCTCTGGTATGTGTATGTTTTCCTTTACCGAAACATATGTTTTTAAAAGAAACACATTGGTATGTTCCCGCACTGGGAGTTGAATTTAGAATCCTCTCATTGAGAGGCGGATGTTCTCCTACTTTTTTTTTCCTGGGAAATGCATTAGGCTTACCACCCCAGCCCCAGGGGAGGCGGGGTGGTTATGTGGGACTCCCCCGCCAGAACGCGGTCTGACGGGGTTTACCCACTAAAACCCCGGGGTGTTCTCTCCGCATTGTGGAGGTGGCCACGGGTACGAACGGCGCTTCCGCGACCACCTCTGCGGGTGCCCTCCTGGGCTCGGCACGTGAGGCTTGGACCTCTTTCTCCGCTGGGTGCGTCCCAGAACGCACGGGCCTCACCTCAGCTCGGGACTTCTGGACGTTCTCCTACTAAGCTATCTCCGCTTAACATAATCGATACATTATATAATTTTATAAAATTTTTTTTTGATCCACCGTTTCACTTCAATTTTATAATTTTTACAAATCGTGTAATACGATTTATCTGTAGCGAAATAAATAAGAATAAACAGATATATTTTAGAGAACCACGCTGCTGTATGCTCCACCGTCGACTACGCTTACCATCAGGTGAGACTGCAGTCGGAACCTAACCCAATCGCCAATAAAAAAAAAGGCTTAAAAGAAATGCTGATAGAATATGTGTGTTAAGTGCTCACTTGTACACAGCATATGTGTGGAACTCATTCAGGTTGGAGATCCTCTCATCTAGCTCGGTGCTTTTGGGACTTCGGTCGATGGAGTAGGTGAAGAGGTCGATGTAGGAGTCCAGGGAGAACTGGTACATGGGGTCGATCCGGGACAGGTCGTTCAGGGCGAAGAAGAGGACGGAAGCGCGAATGGCCGTCGGAACGTAACCCTGTCCAATAACAAAAATAACATACTGTACCCGCGACTTCATTAGATAGATAGATATATAAACTCTTTATTAACACTTTCAGTGCACACAACTGTCGTGTATTTCATAACTAGCCGCGAGTGCGGGAAAACACAATTGTGTTTTTTGTATGGGAAAACACAATTGTGTTTTTTGTATGGGAAAACACTATGGAGTGTGCAGAGCCGCACCCGTGGGTAGACAAGCAAATCGGCTCAGCAGTGAAAGTGTTAACACACCACAGAACAAAAAAAACTAGAAAAAAACCAATTGAACAATTAGTGTCACAACGTGCGGCCTTATCGATCAGAGCAATCTCTTCCAGACAACGATACACGGAGAGGAGTAAAGAAGAAATCGGACGGTGATTTTACGTAATATTATATAAAAAATAGGTACATACTAAGAATAAACATCCATACATGATAACGTTTAATAGATAAAATAATTCATTCTTCATTTTTTCTTTAAGTTTAATTATCTGAGCCCTGCAAGATATGAGGTTAGAAATATGTTTATTTCTTATAAGAATACAATAATTCACTTCCACAAGAAATTATTATATTAGATATTAAATACTCAAAGTAGGTACTTAATTAAGATATTGACATGAAACTTGCACGACTTTTTTTATTGTGAACTTACTAATTTAATATTAACAAGGTATGTAAAAATTTGAATAAGTAATAATTCAATAAAATTAAATATTATACGAAAAATAACTATACATAAATTAAGTTTAAAGTCGTATTTAACTATCAAAATTTTATATAATTTATAATTTTTATTTTTTTTTTCTTTTGAGCCATTTCGTAGCTTATTCGATACAAACATTCTGACTGACAGACGGACGGACACAAATTAAAAAAGGGTAATAAAAAATTAGGCATCATATTAATAACAGTTTTGTTTTAAATTTTGGCATTTATTTTGAAATCACAGACAGATTTCCTTTACGAGGTCCTTTTCCCAGATTGTTACTTTCCAGAATGATACTACTTTCCCAAAATGTCGCTTCTCAGAATATCTCAAAATGTCCATTTCCAGAATGGTACTTCCATTGGAGGACGTTTTTTGAAATGTCTCTAAATAAATAAATAATTTTCTAAATGTTATATTGGCCTTTCTTACACAGAACTAGCTGTACCCTGCCACGCTTCGCTGTGACACATTCGCTGATATGTCACTGATGAAAAAAATAGATAAAAACAATCCTTGATGCGGATTATATATCATGCTAAAATTTCAGCTCGATCGGTGCAGAACTTTTTGAGTTTTTGAGGCGTACACAAACCAACATAACATTTATATATATGTAGATATATAGATAGATGTAAAAAAAAAGCCCAGATTGTTTAAATTTTCTGACCATTTCATGTAAGTTTCTTAAAATATATACCATTGTAGGAAACTAATTTGAATATTTTGGTTTTCCGTAGGATAGTTATTTAAACTGACTTTAAAAAATAGAGGGGGTTCTCAGGTCGACTGTTTTGATTTGTTTTGTTGTGATTTTTGTTTGGTTTGTTGTTAAAATATTTTTTGAAAATTTCAACCCGATGACGTCAGTATCAGCATAATACCATTTAGTGCTTTTGTCAATATAATAAATAAAATTGTGATTTCATCTGTGGTCTAATGACATGAAAGATAACTTTTTTCAATGGGTAAGGCAAGCTTGCTACTAGGATAAATGACATAATGACAACGCAGTAGTCATAACTGGCAAATCAAGGTAAAGTATATTTATTAAAAAATATTCTGAATTAGCGATTCTTTTTCAATAAAAGCTGTTGTTTCGTGATCAGTGAGTTTATTCCTCGAAATAGTTTTGCAATCACAATCTTTAATAACAAATGTAATAAACATGCAAAACCAAAACGAAAAAAAAACTAGGTTTTCCACAATCCTTCGCTAGAGGTCGCTTCTATAAATGCCATTGTCGAGTAACGTTGTCAGATACCTCGAAATATTAGTTCTGGGGAAAACAACGAGATGGCGATAACAAACGAGCGACGGAAAGCTGCATCGCGGTGACAAGATTCTCCGCGAAAACACGAAGGTTTCCGAGCGCGCCCGAACCGGTATCGCTTCTCGGCCTTTTGGCTAAGATCAAAGTGTAGTATCTGTTCTTTTCAGCTTAATATCTGAAAGTTCCCTCACTGAGGGACCAGTATATTAAACTGATTTTATTAACTCGACGGGATGTTCGGGGCTCGCTCCACTCCCGTCACGGGTCGGCCCGGCATTGCAGTGCCGCCGGGATCGGCCCACATAATTCAACATGATTAGAACGCTAGTAGAGCTTACTTCATCATATTCCAAAATATGAATGACACTAAACTTAGTGATGGAAATCAGCATTAGCGATCTTACAGCGCCAACTATCGAATTCAAGCAAAGTTTGAAGAGGACCATTAAGGGTAGGTATTGTGGGAACATGACCATAATCTGTCAAGTTGATCAGCAGTTAAATGATTATAATAAATAAAAATGACTAAGAAATGAATACAGGTAAGGTCGCTTATTTAAATGCCACTGTCAAGTGACGTCTTCCGCATAAAATTAAATTAAATTATTCCTTTATAAAATTAATAAAAGCAAGGTTGGGCGCCATTGTTAAATAAATTCATAAAAATTGCTTCAGAAATAAATTATTTTCAAATGTTAATTACGTTTAGGTTATAAATTGTTTTAATCTCTTTTGTTTTCAAGATACTCAAACTAAATGAAAAGTTTCAAAACATCTGTGGTACGACTGCACTGTAGGGGTGATAAAGCTCTACATCCAGATTTTTGGCGGGAAACCGAACGTGACCATGTAATTTTTTTTTCAACCTTGTGATATTTCGTATGTTAACCCCCTTATTTATAAAAAGTTATCGAACGTCACTTAGTACTGCGCAGTACAAAATTGTAGTGCGCGATTTTATGAAACGTCACATAACTTTTTATGAATAAGGGGGTAAATGTGTAACATTAGTAGAACGCAGAAAAAACTAGTTTATTCAGAGTCCTTCGCTAGAGGTCGCTTTTATAAATTGTCCAGTGACGTCTATCAGATACCTCGCAAGATTAGTTCTGGGGAAAAAAACGAGATGGCGACAACAAACGAGCGACGGAAAGCTGCATCGCGGTGACAAGATTCTCCGCGAAAACACGAAGGTTCCCGAGCGCGCCCAAACCGGTATCGCTTCTCGGCCTTTTGGCTAAGATCAAAGTGTAGTATCTGTTCTTTTCAGCTTAATATCTGAAAGTTCCCTCACTGAGGGACCAGTATATTAAACTGATTTTTTTAACTCGACGGGATGTTCGGGGCTCGCTCCACTCCCGTCACGGGTCGGCCCGGCATTGCAGTGCCGCCGGGATCGGCCCACATATTAAAATTGATTAGAACGCTAATAGCGCTCACTTCAGCAGATAGGTCATCATATTCCAAAATATGAATGACACTAAACTTAGTGATGGCAATCAGCATTAGCGATCTTACAGCGCCAACTATCGAATTCAAGCAAAGTTTGAAGAGGACCATTAAGGGTAGGTATTGTGGGAACATGACCATAATCTGTCAAGTTGATCAGCAGTTAAATGATTATAATAAATAAAAATGACTAAGAAATGAATACAGGTAAGGTCGCTTATTTAAATGCCACTGTCAAGTGACGTCTTCCGCATACAATTAAATTAAATTATTCCTTTATAAAATTAATAAAAGCAAGGTTGGGCGCCATTGTTAAATAAATTCATAAAAACTGCTTCAGAAATAAATTATTTTCAAATGTTAATTACGTTTAGGTTATAAATTGTTTTAATCTCTTTTGTTTTCAAGATGCTCAAACTAAATGAAAAGTTTCAAAACATCTGTGGTACGACTGCACTGTAGGGGTGATAAAGCTCTACATCCAGATTTTTGGTGGGAAACCGAACGTGACCATGTAATTTTTTTTTCAACCTTGTGATATTTCGTATGTTAACCCCCTTATTTATAAAAAGTTATCGAACGTCACTTAGTACTGCGCAGTACAAAATTGTAGTGCGCGATTTTATGAAACTTCACATAACTTTTTATGAATAAGGGGGTAAATGTGTAACATTAGTAGAACGCAGAAAAAACTAGTTTATTCAGAGTCCTTCGCTAGAGGTCGCTTTTATAAATTGTCCAGTGACGTCTATCAGATACCTCGCAAGATTAGTTCTGGGGAAAAAAACGAGATGGCGACAACAAACGAGCGACGGAAAGCTGCATCGCGGTGACAAGATTCTCCGCGAAAACACGAAGGTTCCCGAGCGCGCCCAAACCGGTATCGCTTCTCGGCCTTTTGGCTAAGATCAAAGTGTAGTATCTGTTCTTTTCAGCTTAATATCTGAAAGTTCCCTCACTGAGGGACCAGTATATTAAACTGATTTTTTTAACTCGACGGGATGTTCGGGGCTCGCTCCACTCCCGTCACGGGTCGGCCCGGCATTGCAGTGCCGCCGGGATCGGCCCACATATTAAAATTGATTAGAACGCTAATAGCGCTCACTTCAGCAGATAGGTCATCATATTCCAAAATATGAATGACACTAAACTTAGTGATGGCAATCAGCATTAGCGATCTTACAGCGCCAACTATCGAATTCAAGCAAAGTTTGAAGAGGACCATTAAGGGTAGGTATTGTGGGAACATGACCATAATCTGTCAAGTTGATCAGCAGTTAAATGATTATAATAAATAAAAATGACTAAGAAATGAATACAGGTAAGGTCGCTTATTTAAATGCCACTGTCAAGTGACGTCTTCCGCATACAATTAAATTAAATTATTCCTTTATAAAATTAATAAAAGCAAGGTTGGGCGCCATTGTTAAATAAATTCATAAAAACTGCTTCAGAAATAAATTATTTTCAAATGTTAATTACGTTTAGGTTATAAATTGTTTTAATCTCTTTTGTTTTCAAGATGCTCAAACTAAATGAAAAGTTTCAAAACATCTGTGGTACGACTGCACTGTAGGGGTGATAAAGCTCTACATCCAGATTTTTGGTGGGAAACCGAACGTGACCATGTAATTTTTTTTTCAACCTTGTGATATTTCGTATGTTAACCCCCTTATTTATAAAAAGTTATCGAACGTCACTTAGTACTGCGCAGTACAAAATTGTAGTGCGCGATTTTATGAAACTTCACATAACTTTTTATGAATAAGGGGGTAAATGTGTAACATTAGTAGAACGCAGAAAAAACTAGTTTATTCAGAGTCCTTCGCTAGAGGTCGCTTTTATAAATTGTCCAGTGACGTCTATCAGATACCTCGCAAGATTAGTTCTGGGGAAAAAAACGAGATGGCGACAACAAACGAGCGACGGAAAGCTGCATCGCGGTGACAAGATTCTCCGCGAAAACACGAAGGTTCCCGAGCGCGCCCAAACCGGTATCGCTTCTCGGCCTTTTGGCTAAGATCAAAGTGTAGTATCTGTTCTTTTCAGCTTAATATCTGAAAGTTCCCTCACTGAGGGACCAGTATATTAAACTGATTTTTTTAACTCGACGGGATGTTCGGGGCTCGCTCCACTCCCGTCACGGGTCGGCCCGGCATTGCAGTGCCGCCGGGATCGGCCCACATATTAAAATTGATTAGAACGCTAATAGCGCTCACTTCAGCAGATAGGTCATCATATTCCAAAATATGAATGACACTAAACTTAGTGATGGCAATCAGCATTAGCGATCTTACAGCGCCAACTATCGAATTCAAGCAAAGTTTGAAGAGGACCATTAAGGGTAGGTATTGTGGGAACATGACCATAATCTGTCAAGTTGATCAGCAGTTAAATGATTATAATAAATAAAAATGACTAAGAAATGAATACAGGTAAGGTCGCTTATTTAAATGCCACTGTCAAGTGACGTCTTCCGCATACAATTAAATTAAATTATTCCTTTATAAAATTAATAAAAGCAAGGTTGGGCGCCATTGTTAAATAAATTCATAAAAACTGCTTCAGAAATAAATTATTTTCAAATGTTAATTACGTTTAGGTTATAAATTGTTTTAATCTCTTTTGTTTTCAAGATGCTCAAACTAAATGAAAAGTTTCAAAACATCTGTGGTACGACTGCACTGTAGGGGTGATAAAGCTCTACATCCAGATTTTTGGTGGGAAACCGAACGTGACCATGTAATTTTTTTTTCAACCTTGTGATATTTCGTATGTTAACCCCCTTATTTATAAAAAGTTATCGAACGTCACTTAGTACTGCGCAGTACAAAATTGTAGTGCGCGATTTTATGAAACTTCACATAACTTTTTATGAATAAGGGGGTAAATGTGTAACATTAGTAGAACGCAGAAAAAACTAGTTTATTCACAGTCCTTCGCTAGAGGTCGCTTTTATAAATTGTCCAGTGACGTCTATCAGATACCTCGCAAGATTAGTTCTGGGGAAAAAAACGAGATGGCGATAACAAACGAGCGACGGAAAGCTGCATCGCGGTGACAAGATTCTCCGCGAAAACACGAAGGTTCCCGAGCGTGCCCGAACCGGTATCGCTTCTCGGCCTTTTGGCTAAGATCAAAGTGTAGTATCTGTTCTTTTCAGCTTAATATCTGAAAGTTCCCTCACTGAGGGACCAGTATATTAAACTGATTTTTTTAACTCGACGGGATGTTCGGGGCTCGCTCCACTCCCGTCACGGGTCGGCCCGGCATTGCAGTGCCGCCGGGATCGGCCCACATATTAAAATTGATTAGAACGCTAATAGCGCTCACTTCAGCAGATAGGTCATCATATTCCAAAATATGAATGACACTAAACTTAGTGATGGAAATCAGCATTAGCGATCTTACAGCGCCAACTATCGAATTCAAGCAAAGTTTGAAGGACCATTAAGGGTAGGTATTGTGGGAATATGACCATAATCTGTAGAGTTGATCAGCAGTAAAGTGATTATATAAATTAAAATCACTAAGAAATGAATACAGGTAAGGTCGCTTATTTAAATGCCACTGTCAAGTAACCTATTCCAAATTAAATTAAATTATTCCTTTATAAAATTTATAAATGCTCTTTTTATAAAAGCGAAGTTGGGCGCCACTGTTTAATAAATTCATAAAAATTGCTTCAAAAATAAATTATTTTCAAATGCCACTTACGTTTAGACTATAAATTGTTTTAATCTATTTTGTTTTCATGATAGAAATTTAATTATTCCTTTGTAAAATTTATAAATGCTCTTGTTATAAAAGCGAGGTTGGGCGCCATTATTAAGTAAATTCATAAAAATTGCTTCAGAAATAAATTATTTTCAAATGTCACTTACGTTCAGGTTATAAATTGTAAAACTATTTTGTTTTCAAGATAGTCAAACTAAATGAGAAGTTTCAAAACGTCTGTGGTACGACTGCACTGTAGGGGTGATAAAGCTCTACATCCAGATTTTTGGCGGGAAACCGAACGTGACCATGTTATTTTTATTTAAACTTGTGATACTTCGTATTTAATGTGTAACATTAGAGGAACGCAAAAAAAAATTTGTTTATTGACCGTCCTTCGCTAGAGGTCGCTTTTATAAATACCATTGTCGAGTGAAATCTGTCGGATACCTCGAAAGATTAGATATTAGTTCTGGGGAAAAAAACGAGATGGCGACAACAAACGAGCGACGGAAAGCTGCATCGCGGTGACAAGATTCTCCGCGAAAACACGAAGGTTCCCGAGCGTGCCCGAACCGGTATCGCTTCTCGGCCTTTTGGCTAAGATCAAAGTGTAGTATCTGTTCTTTTCAGCTTAATATCTGAAAGTTCCCTCACTGAGGGACCAGTATATTAAACTGATTTTTTTAACTCGACGGGATGTTCGGGGCTCGCTCCACTCCCGTCACGGGTCGGCCCGGCATTGCAGTGCCGCCGGGATCGGCCCACATATTAAACTTGAATAGAACGCAAATAACGCTTACTTCGCTACATAGGGACACCAGTCTCCATATTCAATACCACTTTGAAATGGAGAATAATGAGTTTTATCAATCTTAACGCGGCATGTTCGGGGCTCGCTCAAGGCTCCTAACACTAAAAATAAGCGCTATAAAGTTAAAAATTATACGTTTTGTATTAGTGATAGAATAGTCTTCGGTCGGTTTCTTACTGCCCAATATCTGATGTTAACTGTTTACTCGAGCAGTCCAACTCACTACCCGTCGTTGAACTAATTAGACTGAACGTCTCGTTAAACTAATGAGTAACACTCCGGTATAAAGAAACTGGAAAACTAGGTTATATTGTGTTTCTTAAAATACTAGCAGATACTTATTTACTACCACGACGTCGTTTATCGGGTCCATTTGGCACTAAACAAAAATTATTATAATTATTGTGAAAATGTGAACATAAGTAAGTTATTTAGAACAACACAATTTGTTAATAACTTGATACTACAACGTCAACTATCGAAGTCAAGCTAACCATTAGGTAGGTATTGTGGGAATAATGTAACCTCTATTATTGAAGTTAATCAGCAGTTTTATACGATTATTGCCTCGCCGGCCATGTTTAAAACATCCTTTACTATACTGTTGGGGTGATGTGACTTAAGCTTTGCCATATTCACTCACCAGAGGTCGCATCTTTAAATGCCACTGTCAATGTCAAGTGACGTCTGTCACAACAGATTCCTTTTTAGAATTTATAAATACTATTTTTATGAAAGTGGGGTAGGGCGCCATCATTAAATAAAATCAATTGCTCTAGAAAAATATATTTATAAATATCACATGTTTAGGTCCGTTTTAGGTTATAAATTGTGTATCTATTTTGTTTTCAAACTAGGTGACCCCAATTTTGGCAAATGTAGGGGACAACCTATCATAATACTGAATCGTGACTTTGACTAGACTACCTACTGACTGTGACTATTTCGAAAATATATTATTATTTACCTTGAAAATTATTACATTACACAAGATAAATGCACAAATCGTGCGGAACCAAACGAAAAAAAAATAAGTCTACATCCTACCGCAGTCCGTCGCTAGAGGTCGCTTTTATAAATTCCATCGTCGAGTGACGTCTGTTAGATACCTCGCAAGGTTAGTTCTGGGAAAAAAAACGAGATGGCGATAACAAACGAGCGGCGATCGGCTGAATCGCGGTGACAAGATTCTCCGGCGAAACATGATAGGATTCGAGCGCGAATTTCAAATCATACTTACCTGGCGTAGGGGACACCGTGATCACTAAGGCGGTTCCCCCAGAGCGAGGCCTGTCCATTGCACTGCGGACGGGTTGACCTCTGCGATTATCCCTAATGTGGATAACTCGGACGCGTTATTTTTGGTAGTGGGGACTGCGTTCGCGCCGTCCCCCATATAAATTATCAAATTTACTCTAAATCTATAACCGTGGAGCCGGTTTTCATACTCCGCTGTGCGCAAAATTTCAAACTTATCATTCAAATGAATTATTATGAAACTTCGACCATCCCTAAATCTGTGAAGCGTTCTTGTAACTCTCCCGTCGTAAACCCACGCTATAGCTGGAAGTATAATCCTCTAAATGTGAACCCTCAATAATAGAAATGTCATTATACCATATTCTGACTGAGCGCGTCATGACGTAATCACTATAAATAAACATTAACCACAAATCCGCCAACTATTTCATGTTTTTAATTATGACTTAACGGCGTGTACGAGATGATACCATTTAAATAGCTAAATCAGTTAAAAAAAAAAAGAATTTTGTTACTTTTTTCAAAGCTTTCGTTGGTTAATAATATTTTGTTCCTTATTATCTGCGTTACAATCGTAACATATTATTGATATGAATGGAAAACATTGCTGGCGCTTTTTCCCACTATTTTTTCCGTGGATCGCGATACCGTGGACTTCCAATGGGACTGACAGATGCACGCGAAAATACAAATTAATAGATAGATAAACTCTTTATGGAAAAACCACAGAAAAAGAAAACTTAAAAAGTAGAACAAAACAAGTTTAATAATTTACTGGTCACAATGGGCGGTCGTATCGCTCAGAGCTCTTCCAAACAACCCACATAAATACACCATTATTATTAATACTAATGTTATTGTATAGAGCCGCTTTTTATATCGCGTTAGGCACGGCAGCAACCCAAGGAAGTCCACTATAACCAAAATGTCATTGAATGCATAAAAAAATCAAAAAAAGAAAAATAGATAGAATAAATATGGCCGAAAACGAACCTGCCTAGCGGAGTCGATCTCCTTCTCAGTGTCCTGAGAGGTGATCAGCGCCTCCTTGACCTCCAGCGAGGTCCGCTGCGAGGTCTGCAGCGTGATGAACAGCTCCTCGTTCTCCAGCAAGGGCACTTGGGACTCGTACATGATACGGAGCAGGTCGTTCTCGAGGTCCAGCTGAGAATAAAAATTAAACAATGACATAAATTAAAAAAAAAATTATTTAATACTGGATCAGTATTAATATAACTTTTTAAAAGTAATGCCCACACCACACTCACCAGAACCTTCTTATTGTTGGCGATGGTCATGACCAAGCTATCCTTCATCTGTTCGAGCTGCGGCCGCTCCTTCCTGACCACGATGCCGAGGAGCTGTGCCGTCAGCCCCTGCTCCTTCACGGCGAAGTTCACCATCGTCGTCTTGGTCAAGGTCTCAGGAGTGTAGGTCGGGTTCCCTGCAAGGTAAGGGATTTTTTTAACCCCCGACGCAGATAGTTTTATAAGCAAGGTGTTATATTATATTTAATGTGTGTATCTGCGTGTATGTTTGTGGCATCGCATATCGCAAACCAATGGATCGATTATGCAGAAGTTTTGCTTTAAAGGCGACTTACTCAAGAATTTTTAGCTATGATTCGTGTATTTGTGTATTCCACAGATTGTTTCTAGCGAAATTACTGGGCATATGAAACTTTAGAGAACCGATGTGTCAGGGTGACGAGCGCAGTGCAGTGCCGCGCATGATCATGCAATGCCAAGTTCTGGGTGGCAATGTAGCTGTTATAGGCAGGCATAGCGCTTACCGGGTATATCGAGTTAACGGCGGGCTTATCGGATGAACAGCATGCTCGTCTCGTAAAAGTCAAATTAAAAAAAATACACTAACCTAATTTAGTTGTGAGATACATCCTAAACTGATCATTGTAGGGCACCATCTTCTCGTTAAACTTGATGACCTTGTCTGCCCCGATGGTGACGATGGCCTTGTCCAGGATGGGGGCGATGGAGGGGTCCAGGACCTCACCCACATTCTGGACTATGACGGGTGTGCCAGCAGTTAGGGAACTCTCCATTATCTTCAGGTAGTTGGGCTGACCGAAGTCGACCACCTGGAATCGTGATGGACGATGTGGTCGAACTTGGCAAACACGCTGGATAGGGTGGGTGCTATTCTTGTAGGAAGGACCTTAATAGATCTCTTCAACTGGCTAGAAGTTATTCAGTATAAGCACAGAATACTCGTACATCCTACAAGAACAGACATTCTACGTTCCTTTCGATTAGGAGACAGCGCGGATATACAAAGAAAAAAGCCCAAGAATTTGCATTTATTGAAGATGTTCTGTAGTCAGAACAGATTGGGTCTAAGAACGCCTACCCAAAACTTTATATCAATTGGTGTACACGTCTGTTTAGTATTCACTTTTCTGCAGGCGTTATGCCTGACAGGTACTGTTCTAAGATGAGGCCAAACAGCTCTTATCAGTACGGGACAGTGTCCGAGCCTCCTGTGGTAAAGGTAAGTGTTGTTAACCTCAATCCCATTATGCTCCTCCAGCCGCGATATCCAGATAAGCGCCTGTCCCTGAGGATCGACAGCTAGCGGCCATCTTGTAGCGCGCACTACAATGATACCGTTTTCAGCGCTGAAGTTGTCATCTGAAATTAAGTTCGATCTCGAGTGGCCCACTCTGATGGTAGTTCTTAGGCCAAAGGCCTCTGACATTGGTCACGGCTGCTTTCTATAGACAACAACCGAGTCCGGCGGTCGTACAATACGAAGCACGAAAAAGCTTTTCAAAAATGTAGACAGTAAACTTTTACCAGGTGCATTCCAGTGTTTAGTTTTTTTTATCAATCCCGCAAATCTTGATACGAAATCTTGGTGGATATTTTTGGTTTTTCTTAGCGCGCGGTACTTGGCGGATGGGGGCGAAAAAAAGTGTAAGTTTTCCGTCACGACCCTTTCTTTAGAGTACACGGTCATCCATAGCGCGTAAAAATTTAAAATTATATTAAATTTATTAATTTTTTTTACTGCGTAAGGTACTTCGTTCCAACAGAGTGTACCACGACACTCGCGCATTTTTTTTTATTCGTGTTTATAAAGCATTTTTATATTCCTTACCCGACTTCCGCTTGCATATTACACAATAATAAGGTAGTTACATTGACAAGTAAGATTGGAGATTTATTTAAAAATAAATACAGCTTTAATAATTGCAACACCACATAAATCTTAAAGTATATTTTACCTGGCAGCCCCATATAGTTCCAGGCTCTCAATGTAGCATCATCGAGCAGGAAAGTTTTCATGCTAAGGTCCATGGTCACTGGCAAGTTCTCGTTGTAAACCTAAATATAGATAAACAAATCTTTATTAGTTTTTTATAAATGTAAAAAATCTAAGTATATTTATAAAAAAATATATCACTTGAAAACGTCTGTATAAATTATTTTTTTATATTTGACTGAGGGACGAGACGAGCACGTCGTTCACCAGATTGTAAGCGCTACGCCTGCCCATAACAGTTACAATGCCACCCAGAACCGTGCATTGCATAGTCTTGCGCGACAGTGTACTGCGCTTGTCACCCTGAGACATCGGCTCTAAAGTCTTATATGCCCAGTAATTTCGCTGGAAACGTCGCCCTTCAAACCGGAACACAGTAATTTTTGCACACTACTGCTTGGCGGATGAATATCTGGCAAAGGTGTAGTACTTCCCCAGGCTGTCTCTCGCAGAAGAGGCCTCCCACTACGACATATAATTATTACATTGGCTGTTTACAATCTGGGAAATGCAGAGTTCCTCACCTCCAAGAACCAGTCGCCCATGAGGTCCTCCCGGTACTCGGAGACGAAGGGGCCGAGGTAGGCGACGAAGCCGGTGGCGATGAGGCAGTCGCCGGGCAGGTTGTCGAACTCCTTGTCCAGCCGCTCCACCGTCAGCTCCCAGCGCTCCCGCTCACCTGCCCACGGGACCCGGCTATTTTAGCATGATGATAAACTCCCCCTTATCCCTGGAGAACTAATGTAACAAGGTTAATTTTACGAGAACAATCGGCTGTGGATCTGTGAGAACAAACGCCTAAAATTGGTCCACAGCCCATAGCTCTTTTTTTAATATAACAGATAAGATATCGATAATTTGTGACTAGAACGTGTGTAGATCTCAATATATAAGAATAGAATAGAAAACTCTACTCTCTCTCGCGCGCTCTCTCTTTCTCGCTTTCGCTCTCTCTCTATATATCTAAATATATAAAAATGTTATGTTGTTTTGTGTACGCTTCAAAAACTCAAAAAGTTCTACACTGATCGAGCTGAAATTTTAGCATGATATATAATCCGCATCAAGGATTGTTTTTATCTATTTTTTTCATCAGTGACATATCAGCGAATGTGCGAATGTGCCACAGCGAAGCGTGGCAGGGCACAGCTAGTATATAATATATATTGTTAAGAAAAAATAACACGTTCTAGCCGCAAATGAGCGATATAGGACTGCATACAGAACGGACACTCTCAGGAGGCAATATTACACGCCCAAATGTGATAGACAAACGGGTTGGTATGAACTCCTCACTAGCGGGTTGCCTTTTGTTTCGGTCGCGCAGTATCTTTAAGTACCTACTTACAAACGTATTTTGCGCGCGTACAAACTTAATTTACATGTATGAAATATCAGATCACTTATTTGTATGAAGTGTCCGGGGTGGTGTAGGTAAAGTTATGTAGTACTAATCTATTCTGTGGTAAAAGTTACGAATCCTACTAATTTCATAAAAGCGAATGTAACTCGGTCTGTCTCTATTTGCTCCCGTTTCACGACTACAGGGCTGAACGGATTGTGATAGAATTTAGTATGGAAATCAACGGGTTCTTGGCACTTTCTGTCGTTATTGCTCAACTCTGTAATGAGTCCTACCTGACAGCCCAGTAATCAAAGCCTCAGCTCTCTCAAGTTTCAGCTGCAGCATCTTAGACTTCCGTTCCAGCTCATCCTTCTGGGCAACCTTCTCATCATACTCTTTCTGGAGTCGGGCGATCATCTCGCTGAGCTCGCGCAGCTTGGCGCGAGCCTCTGCGAGGATCTGCTGCTTCATGCGGAGGGACTCCAGGGCCTCTTCTAGACGCTCCTTTTTGGGCTTAACAATTCTATGGAAGAGTTGATAGATAGATAGATAGATAACTCTTTATTGACACCAAAATGTGTGAAACCGACAGAGAAAAAAAACATATCTTAATAAATAGGTAAAATGGGCGATCTTATCGCTTAAAGCGATCTCTGCCAGACAACCTTTGGATGGACAAGATAGAGACCAGAAATAGGGTTGAGTTAGTTGAGATATGTGTCAAAATAATCAATACATACATACAGAGTACTTTTATGAGAAGCTGACGTGTTTTTTTTTTAAGTTATAGCTACGCATAATTTGTACGTTATACTAGCCAGTGTCAATTTTTATTTTATTCGACGTTTAATTTCATAATAATAAAGTAAAGTCAAGGAAGTAGTCTCAACTAGCAACTTAGTCACGATTCAGTTAAGTGGTGGATGCTTTACTGACGTTTCCGGGGAGTTTTGATGTTTAAAAAAACTTAACAAGACATTAACGTTTTTTTTTTATTTTTGTATCACTTTCGTCGTGCATACACGAAAACGTAATGGTAACTACGGAAAAAACAAAGGCTTAAGAATAAAATGGAAAATTGACGTGTGTTGTTCTATTTTTCCCCACTAGGTGGTTCCCATTGGTAGAAAAATAAGGGAAAAAAACCTATATTTTTTCATCCAACTGGAATTAATAATAAGGCATTGGGAGGAAAACAAATACTAACTCAAATAGTAACATTTACGATTTCCCCCCAAAAAAAAAAAAAAAAAAAAACTGTTTCATGAATGACATCCGAGTCAACGCTTACTTGTACACCTTCCCATACTTTTCAATAGCGCGCACCCACAGGCACAGCGACTTGGCAGCGGCGGACACCGCGCCCACTGTCTCCGGATCGAAGTCCGGCTTCACGGTGTAGCTGCCGATCTTCTTCAGCACCTTGTCCGATATGTTATCCTTGTCGAAGTCGCGGAGGCGGTCCAGGAAGTACTGGTCGCCCAGCTGTCTCTTGGCTTCAGCCCAGGTTGGCTCTTTCTGGGTCACAATATGTAGAGAAACTTGGAAAAAATCTAAATCGATTCATCCATTTGGAGCTACGAATCCACAGACAGATACAAGTGTTAAACTTATGACACTCTTCAGTTTGCGTCGGGGGTTAAAAATGTTCTTCGTCATCATCATCAACCCATATCGTCCCACTGCTGGGCACGGGTCTCCCCTCACTTACGTGAGGAGGGTTAGGCCATAATCCTTCACGGGGGGCCGGGGATTCATGGATAACATACCTACCTCCAAAATAATTCTCGGGTTGGGCCTTAGAGCAACGCGCGAGAGGGACACCGGTGCGTTCCTTGTGGAGGACCCGGAGTCCCTCGTATGCGCAGAGGTCGGCCACCGAGGGGGTTTTAGTGCGGCACAAATCTCACATAACCCGGCTACACCCCCAATGCAGTCCAGTACCTTTTGAAGGTTTCCTTTCCTTCCTGTGAAGGTTTCCTTCACCGAAAAGAGTGATAAAATTTTCTTACCTGTAACAGAATCAGTACAGCTTCCAACACCATTTCTACCTTCTGCGGAGGCTTGGCGTAGGATTTGATCTCAGTGATGTCCTTCTTATTCAACGCATCCAAAGCCTGAGAGAGAAACAGACATGCTTTTTAAAAAAAGTCACATTATCTGGGGGAACAGTAGTGCTCCCACCAAGTGGAGCAAAAAAAAAGTGGCACAGCCGTACCATCCTTTCTCGAAGCAGTTCAGGCCATTTTCGACCCCCTATAACTTCGTTGTGGATATATAAAATGACATTTGTACTGTTCAAGGTGGCGAAAGGCCAGTCCGATACGGCCAATGTCTCAGGATGACGAGCGCAGTGCAGTGCAAAGTTCTTTGTGTCGCTGTAACTGTTATAGGCAAGCGTAGCGCTTACTATCAGGATTAGCTCGTTTCATAGAAAATAAAAAAATATATATGTAGGGTGTCTGTGTGTACCTTTACAGCCTCATCCAGCGCCGGCATGGCACTGGCGAGGTCCCGCATGGCGGCGTCGGCCAGCTTCTTACATTGGACCTCCTCTTCCTGTGTCTTTTTACCTATTTTCAAACGAATACATATATTTATTCCGAAACATGAAGCGTTACCTGAGTGCTAAGACAGAAGTTTTTTTTCTATAGCCTTCTTTTGGAATTTTTCGGCCTTCTCGAGGACCAGTTCCATTCTATGCTTGGAGTGGGCAAAGGCTCGTGTGAGTCTGGGTGTTTATAGGACCATGGTCCGCGTAGTTATCTGACTCCCTAGATAAATGGAACCCTAGTTAGGGGTCACGATTTATGTATGTGACCTCAAACAAACAAACTTCGTGCTGATTTATGCGTAAACGGGACACAAATGGGTTACCTTACGAGATAGAGGACGACAGATATAGATACAGGTTTCTTTTTTTTATTTCAACCAGTGTCAAAAACATATTCAAACTTTTTAGTAATAAATCAAACGTCAAAAACATTATTTATAAGCCTATCTGAGGCATAAAGAAGCAGATAAAATAATTCCTCAGGTAAAGCTTTTACTGTTGAAAAATTTAAAATCGTACTGCCCATGGGATAAACTTTATATGAGGAATAAAAAATTGGCCCTAAATGTACTAACTTCTAGCTGCCACGCTGCGTTGCTGTTCGTCCGCGTTGCGTTGCTGCACGTTGATGATGCCCATGTACTCTATGCACTGCTCCGTGTAGTCTTGCACTTGCACCTGGAGTGCAGGACAACAGTCACACCCTATACTTCACCAACGAGAAAACCAGTTCTGCGGCGTTTGATTGCCACTGGACGCGTCATTCGTATTGAAATGACGAGTCCCGTGGCAATCAAACGTCAAAATGAAACGAACTCGTGCTGATCCGCACCGTGCTGCATAACCGCGCAGATCGCATTTGAACTTAAAAATTGCATTTACTTGAACTCCCTACTAAATGACAACATTTATTCAAGATCAGCCGCCTAATGTAGGCCATACACAATCCTGCCAATCGGGATGACGCTGATTTGATCAAGTGGAACCGACCGTGTGTGGACGAGAATTGATATGATAGTTTGACTTGTGTTACGTCCGCCACACAATTATATCCAGCGTCGCGCATGCCGCTAGCCGTAATGTAATTGAACGGGAAATACATCAGACAAAAAAGACATGAAAAAGAAAAATATCTATCAAAGAAAAAAAAACAATTATAACATAGTTGCAACTATCATTGTTTCCGCTTCCTTAGAAATTGATAAAACATTATATTTCTTATCTCGTGTCCCATAATAACTTTATTTTTTTTTACTTTGGAAATGCATTTCGCATACCACCCGGCCCGGTGTAGGACCGGATGGTTATGTGGGATTCCCCCCAGCTGCATACCGACTAAACTCCAGGGTGTTCCACCGGGACGCCATTTGTCGGGCGTACGTTAGAACGTCTTCCGCGGCCCCGACGGCGTTGGTCCTCCGAGGAGGACCCCAGGCAGTTGACAGGAGTGGAGAGGAGTTCTCCACTCTGTTTATCAGTAGAGGCGCGTGCGCTCCACCTCGAGGCTTACGAGTGGACGACGGACGTTGTCCCATAATTACCTGAGCCAACGCCAGCTCTTCGGACATCTGTCCCACTAGTTTGGTGGTCTCCTCCACCTTCCCCAGTCCGTTTCGGAGCTTGTTCGCTTGCAGGGCGATCTCTACACGCTTCGCTCTTAACATCCTACAATGAATAAGTATTATTAACTAACCTACTTTAATATACAGCCTTCGTGGCGTGAGTGCGTGACAGCTGACTGCGAAGCGTGAGGTTTTTCGATTACCGCGCAGGGCAAAGATTTGTGTTAAGTATGGGTGTTTGTGGGACCATGGTCCTCGTAGTTCCAGATTATGGTGGTGATAAAGTATTATCGAGTTGTATTATTTACTTAATTGTATTAGGGGCGCTTACCGCTATTATTACAAAGTTGTAGACTTAAAAAAACTAAGAAAAGCCATTGGTACCAATAAGGAGTTATCAATCTGTCATCTATACGAGGGTGAATCAAAAAGTTCTTAGAAGTGCATATATATGAAACCTTTTTGGATCAAGTTCGATATTCAAATTAAAGAGTGTCTATCACACTATATTTATGCAGTTTTACACTATATTTATGCACTTGTTTTTGTCAGTTCGTTCGCATGTAATAAATTTTTTTGTGCAACGAGTTGCTAAAAAGTCAAAATTATGGATAAAAGTGAGTTACGTGCGGTGATAAAATATCTCAGTTTGAAAAAAATGTCTACGAAGGAAATTTTTTTGGACATTCAGCAGACATTAGGGGGTGATGCTGTACCCTATTCTACGGTTGCGTACTGGGTGGCTGAATTTAAAAGAGGTAGATCAAGCTGTAAAGATGACCCGCGTTCTGGGCGGCCTTCAACCTCCGTTACAGAAGAAAATGTCAAAAAGGTTGAGAATCTGGTTTTGGAAGACAGAAGAATGACTATAAAACATATAGCTGAGATCCTAAAGATATCTTTTGGTAGCGTTCAATCCATTTTAATTGATTCACTGGGGTTCAAAAAAGTGTCTGCAAGATGGGTGCCACGAATGTTAACCGACGAAAACAAAAAGCGACGTTTGGAAATTTCCAAGCGTAATCTCGAAATGTTCCAGCGTGATTCGGATAATTTTTGCCGTCGTCTTGTCACCATGGATGAAACGTGGGTCCACCATTTTGATCCTGAAACTAAAAGACAAAGCATGTCTTGGAAACGACCATCCTCTCCATCCATTAAGAAATTTCGAGTTGCTCCTACCGCTGGCAAAGTTATGGCCTCTGTGTTCTGGGATAGTGAAGGAATCCTTTTTATTGATTACATGCCAAAAGGCCAGACGATTACTGGACCCTATTATGCAAATTTAATCCCGAAAGTGCGTGAAGCGATTAAAGAAAAACTTCGTGGAAAACTGTCGTTGGGCGTGTTGTTCCTTCAAGATAACGCTCCTGCTCATCGATCGGAAGTTGCGCTCAACGCAATCCGCTGTGCTGGCTTCAATCTCCTTGACCACCCACCATATTCTCCGGACTTAGCCCCAAGTGATTTTCACTTATTTCCAAAATTAAAAGAGGAAATTCGTGGAACAAAATTTCACGATAATGACGCGGTTATAGCTGCCGTAGAGGACTTTTTCGAGAGTCAAGAAAATAAATTTTTTTCACAAGGAATAAGGAAGTTAGAAACGCGTTATTCTAAATGCATTGCATTGGAGGGAGATTATGTAGAAAAATAAAATATTATTATTTAAATCTTTGCATTTTTTAATTTTGATTCCAAGAATTTTTTGATTTACCCTCGTAGATCTATCCATGTGAATGCCAAGTCATTCTTCACGCATACTCACTCTTTATACCCCGACAGCAGTTCCAGGTAGTTGGTAGGAGTGACATAGTTGGTCCTCCTCATCTCTTGCCACATCTTCACGCAGTACTTCCCCACCGAGGAGTGGATGAGTGACATGGTGGAGGCCACGGATGCGCGGAGTATATCCTCACGGCTTTCCACCACGGATTCCTTGCGGCGGACCTAGGGAATAATCACCATTACCGTAACTGTAACTGTAACTGTAACCGTAACCGTAACCGTAACCGTAACCGTAACCGTAACCGTCACTGTCACTGTCACCGTCATCGTCGTCATCGTCATCGTCGTGTTTGAACGTGTTATAGTGACTACCTATCTCCCAAATTGTTCACTCGATTGCGGATAGAGATGCGGGGAAGCGGATCGCGTAGGGTAGAGATGTTAATTCTGAAGTATACCATACTTTAATTTCATAATTATGTGGTAAAATGCAACTGACCCTGGGGCCAGTAATGGATGCCAGCAGCTCGACTCCGTCCAAGAACTTGTAGGCCACCTCGAGCAGCGCCTCCCGCGGCCACTCCAGGAACCAGTTGGTAGTCGTCGAGTTGATCAGCGCGGGGTACTGGCGGATGCGGTTTCTAGAAACGTGGATAATTTGACAGATAGCGTATACACGTCTTTAGCGGGTTAGGTTAGGTTAGGCCATCCATAAATTACGTCACGGGAATTTCCTAATTTTTGGCTACACCCCCCCCCCCCCCCTCATTATTGTCATAGGTTGTCATGTTTATGTGACGTCACAAATTTTGATATTTAACATTTAGAAATGATTTAATTAAAACAGGAGTTATGACAAACATAATTATGACTCCTCCACACCTTGTCACACAATGTCACACTGCGATGACACCCTACCCCCTTAACGTGTGACGTATTTATCGATGGCCTCATATGTGTCTATAGGAGTATGCGTGTGTGGGAGGGTACATGTGAGTTATGTGTGCGTGTGACTTCCGGAGGACTCGCGCACCTGAAGTCGTCCCCGATGGGGCTGAAGCACAGCACGGTGTGCAGGTTGGCGCGGACGCGCTCCACCAGGAACAGGTACACGGACTCCGCCGTCTGCACCAGCCCCGCGTTGCGCATCGGCTTCTCCAGAGAGGTTTTTATCTGGAGAAATAAAACATAAATATGCGTTATTTGTTCTGTTCTGTTCTGTTTCTAAATTTGATTTAGTTTTAGTTTTTAAGTTTTCTTTGTTCTGTGTTTCAATAAAGAGTTTATCTATCTATCTATACATCTGTTCCCTGATAGTTATCAACTAGGAAGCATCAACTCAAGAGGGAATAGGCTACTTCTAGTCTAGTACGTCATTGTTGTCTACACCGATTTTTTTTTTTTTTTTTTTTTTTTTTAACCCGGGGGAATGACCTTAGCATACCTCGGCCTCGGGGGGAGGCCGGATGGTTATGTGGGGCTCCCCCGCCAGCGCGCGTCGCAGGACGCGCGCTGGCGGGTCTACCCACTAAAAACCCCGGGATGTTCTCCTCTCCGCATGTTGGGGTGGACGCGGGCTCGCGGTTGCGCTTCCACGACCACCCCTGATTGTTGTCTACACCGTCGCTTAACATCAGATAAGTGGTGAATCGCAAGGCTTTTACTTTTTAGTTCGGCTTGCTATTAAAGCTAGTTTTGGTACGAAAGTAAAACTTCTCTACGCACTATTGACTTGGGGAGTAAACTGGTGAATGCGTTACGAAGAATGTGATTGGGCGAGGCGAACAAAAGTTGAGAGGGAGATATAAGTTAGTGAAGATAGAAAGAGAGAGAGTTAAGTTTCATATATTTTTTAATAATTTTTTTTGTTTTATTTCTATGCGTCCCAGCACACGTTTAATGTTTTTGCTATTGCATTATCATAAAAGTACTACATATGTATGCAAATAATCAAGTTAATCGGCCGTTTTAAAGATGTCACACAACTTACATCTTCAAACTCGTCCGGTTTAAACAGATTGGTGACTTCTCCGCTGCTCAGCAAGTTGTTGATGATCTCAGTGAACGTCTCCTCGACTATCTGAGTGTCGCAGAATATGAACGTCGTCGACTTGGCGTCGACGCCGGTCGCCGTGTACAGGAGCTGGAAACGAGACCGACATTAGAATAGGACCCTTCTTTACCGCACGGAATTGCGTTATTTCTTTACCCCTTTTTTAGGGTTCCGTACCCAAAGGGACCCTATTACTAAGACTCCGCTGTCTGTCTGTCTGTCTGTAACCAGGCTGTATCTCATGGACCGTGATAGTTAGACAGTTGACATTTTCACAGATGGTGTATTTCTGTTGCCGCTAAAACAACTATATATAACACAATTATATAAATACTAGCTGTACCCTGCCACGCTTCGCTGTGGCACATTCGCACATTCGCTGATATGTCACTGATGAAAAAAATAGATAAAAACAATCCTTGATGCGGATTATATATCATGATAAAATTTCAGCTCGATCGGTGCAGAACTTTTTGAGTTTTTGAAGCGTACACAAACCGACATAACATTTTTATATATATAGATTTAAGGGCTCCCATACAACAATAGCAGATTGTACCACAAGGGAACAAAATAATGTATTTACGGCGAGAGCGATTTTTGAATCCAGAGCGAAGTGAAGGGTTCTAGAGTAGAATCCTAAGCGTAGCGAGGGAGTCAAAGTACTTCGCTCGAGCTTAAATAATTTTGTTACCGTGTGGTACACGATACTTTTCATCCCAAGTTATGAGAAAAGTTCATCATACGAGAAAAAAATCTTTTGACGTGACAACGTCTAATGAATCGATGCATGCACGAAAAAGTTGACACATTGTCCCGTAACGCTCATTGTACGCTTGCGCCGCATCTATCTCTCTTCTCTTCTCGACAGGTTAATTATTCTTGCATTTTAAAAATCTGATTACTAGTATAATTTCAAGTATTTATTCTTGTATTATTAAAAAATGATTCATCTTTATTCATAAAAGTATGCAATCACTTCATCAATGTTATGTTACGACGTTGTCACGTTAAAATATCGTCCGTAAACCAACTTTACAGACAACCAATTTTTTTTAAATTTGGATAGCCAATGCCGCGTCGGCACGCGCTGTTTTTTTTTATTGCCGGCCAGGACTTTATTGAAGCGAATTGCGTTCAAACTTTTTAATTAAACAGCGTTCCGAATTCAAAACTCATTTCGTCACTGTTCTTAAGTGCACGGAAAAGACCCACTTTGCTCGCACTTAGCGAGGAGCAAAATGCCTCTTTTCGAATACATGGGATGAAAACGTGATTTTTTTGCTTGATTTTGCGTGATATTGATAACGGCAACAGGTAGACGCTTGTAATATTCACAGGACATTTAATTATATATTCACTTTAAAAATAAATAATTAAATTAAAATAATTTTGCCGTTTTTATAGATAATGGTACGGAACCCTTCATGCGCGTCCATCCAAAGGTCGTCTGGCAGAGATCGCTTTAAGCGATAAGACCGCCCATTGTACCTATTATTAAGTTTTTTGATCCGTGTTTTATACATTTTGGTGTCATTAAGAAGTTATTTATATAACTATACAAAAGAAATATAATAAATAGTAAGCCATTCAGTAACAGCTTAAAATTCAAGCTCATTTAGGATGGCGGTCTTCTTCTTCTTCTTGACCTCAAGCGTTGGCATAAGAAACTCCACGGTACCTTCAAATCCTCCCTGAAGTCCTTCACGCCGTAAGTCTTGGTGACGACTACCTGGAAGGAGTTGCACTCGCAGATGTAGGACGCGAGGCGAGTCAAGCTCTGACGACCGGACCCACCTGAGAAACGTCACCATTGTACTGGTAATCTATTTACCAACACCAACGGCTGGAGGCCTACCATGACCTCTTATAGCGATTCAATTGAAGACCTAAACTGAACCGCGTCGCATAATCGTACCGTGACGTCTTATTTTTTATGTTGCTGCCATTTTAAACCTAATCTGGATAAAGTTTAGGTTGAAAATGGCTTATTAGCGACTCAATTTATGTTGCTGCCATTTTCAACTTTAACTGGATCCAGTTTAGGTTGAAAATGGAAGCAACAAGAAAAATAACACGTCACTGTACGATTATGCGACGCGGTTCAGTTTAGGTCTTCAATTGAATCGCTATAAGATGTCATGGTATGCCTCCTGTTCTTGGTTACTTCACACGACGGAGGTTCCAAGCCAGCTGTATCACACAGTCAATACTACACGCCGAAATGTAATAGTTGAACTGTTTGTGTTGGTCGCGTAATATGATTCTGTACACGCATTTGGCAGATGTCTTAACGTAATTTAAATTTGTGATGATGATGATGAAGTCGATGATATTGCAGTCTCCTTCCATGTACTGACCGATCCCCACGCAGAGCACGTTCCCCCTGGGCTGGGAGATGATGCGCACGATCCTGCAGATGTGTTCAATGGCGTCTTTGAACAGCACCAGGTCCATCTTCACGACGCCGGGGCAGCTGTTGTACTCCTCCAGCTGGTTGGTGATGTACCTGGTGAAATTTGGGGATGCCTGTGTGAATTGCGCTCAGGATATGTATACATGTGATGTGACGCGTTATTTATTATGGTGACTGATAAATGTAGGTATGTCATAGTTAGAAAATTAACAAACGCAGTCGTAAATGGACGTAACGGCCTAGGGAAATAAGCCGAATTTGAATTCTCGAGGGTCTTTTGAATGAAATATTTTCCACAAGACTAACTTCCGGAGCGCCTCCGCGTCGTTGAGCTCGTCGTAGACCTCGTAGGGGTTGAGGAAGTGCCCGAACAGGGGCGGCTGCTTGCTCGGCTGCAGCGCGTGGAACGTCAGCTCGAAGTGCTTCCCCAGCGCCTCCCCCACCAGCGCCAGGAACCACTCGCGCTCCCTGTGCGCGCCGGCTGGTTAGCGTGGTTCTACTGCTCAGCATTTACAGGGTAACAAAACAGCCCATATTGCAGTTTAGGCAAGCATTCGACCGCAGTCTCACCTGATGGTAAGCGATGACGCGGTCGACGATGAAGCGTGTTCGCCTACAAGATACCTATTCACATTCACTATCGAGTTGAAGACTTCCAAATTATAGCTCTCGGGAAACAAAGACGCTGTTAAGGCGTTCCATCATTTAACTGTTCTATGAACGCATTTGTAACAGTAACGTGTTATCTACTTAACTATAAGATTGAGAAGATAGTACGCTCTTGACGCAAAGGAGCAATTTATTAAGCGTTTTTTTTTGGCTGAGTAACGAAACCACCCAGTCGTCCACGCGATGGTAAACACTACGCCTGCCTATAAAAATTCCAGTGCCAACCCGAACTTTGCATTGCATAATCTTGCGCGGCACTGCACTGCGCTCACCCTGAGACATCAGTTCTAAAGTTTCATACGCCGAGTAATTTCGCTGGAAACAGTGCCCTTCAAACCGGAACACAGTAATGTTTGCACACTGCTGCTTGGCGGATGAATATCTGGCGGCGGTGTGTTACTTCCCCAGGCGGTCTCTTGCAGAAGAGGCCTCCCACTACACTAGTACTAGTTTAGAGTGAGCGCGGTGTGCCGAGTGAGCGCGGTGTGCCGAGTGGCGCGGTGTGCCGAGTGGCGCGGTGTGCCGAGTGGCGCGGTGTGCCGAGTGGCGCGGTGTGCCGAGTGGCGCGGTGTGCCGAGTGGCGCGGTGTGCCGAGTGGCGCGGTGTGCCGAGTGGCGCGGTGTGCCGAGTGGCGCGGTGTGCCGAGTGGCGCGGTGTGCCGAGTGGCGCGGTGTGCCGAGTGGCGCGGTGTGCCGAGTGGCGCGGTGTGCCGAGTGGCGCGGTGTGCCGAGTGGCGCGGTGTGCCGAGTGGCGCGGTGTGCCGAGTGGCGCGGTGTGCCGAGTGGCGCGGTGTGCCGAGTGGCGCGGTGTGCCGAGTGGCGCGGCTCACTTCTCCTCCGTGAGGCGGTCGCAGAAGACGCGGAAGCACTCGCACACCCACAGCCGCAGGAAGCGCGCCTTCGTGTTCGTGTAGTCCTTATTGCTTCTCAGCAGCCCCTGGAACCGATATTTCTCGATAGTGTTGTTACTTCATCGACGGCCTCCTTCACTTAGTGGGTGACGAGCCAATTCCGTTCAGAGCAAAGAACGAAGGAAGTGTGAACCACAAAATATTTGCCGAGTCTCGGTGTTTGCAAGAGCATGGTCCTCGTACTTTCTGGTTCCCTTGATACAGGGACTCCTAGTATTTTAGGTAAGTATTATTAATTTTAAATAAAATATTGATAGTGTTTTTTAGTTGTGTCCATAGTTATTTTATTTTCTCGCAATCAAAGTGAAAGATTAATCATTCTCGATTCTATTGAATAGTCCTTTGTTAAATAATTAACTATTCACTTAACTATAAAGAGAAATACCACGTCAAAATTCAATGGACAAGCAGTGTTCGGTACCTGGAAGATCTTAGAGATGTCTCTCAAGTTAAAGAGATAGTGCATCTTGCTCGGCGTCGGGAGCAGCTTGGCGACGACCGAGTTGAACATGTCGATAGTGGCCACTAACACCACTTTACCTGGAATTTAATGGTCGGTTTCCTTTCTATGTATTTCTTTAGTTGCCAAGCAGTGTTACTGGATGTAATACTGGGTGATGCACGATAACATGACGGATTGTTTCAGACTGTCGTGACCAGTTATTGCGGCTCATGTTATCGTGGAACCACTAGTTTAGTTGTAAAAAAAAAGTTATAATTAAAAAAAAAGTAAAAAAAAAATCATAATAAAAAAGTATAAATTTGTAATTGTTGGCAATAAACCATTTTATTATTATTGAAAGTACATTTGTAAATAGATAAGAGTACAGAGCAAGCTTAACCCTAAAGAGAGTTTTCTTCTAGTAAGCCCTTGTTGAAACAGAGCGTTCAAGCGAGTAAGGGGGTTTTCAAGGGATAAGGTGGTCTCCATCACATCTTAGATTGAGCGGTTGTCATGAATATAAAGTAAAAGCGAGACCGTCTCTGTTTTAGGAAGGTGTATCTCACCGACAGTTTTGGTCTCCTCGTCGAAGTCCTGCAGATGCTGCGCCAGCATGGTGCCGAAGATGCGCACGAGCTGCGCGTGCGCGGGTGGCGGCAGGTACAGCGCGTGGAAGCACGACAGCAGCCGCGCCGGCAGCGCCGAGCGCGCGCCGCCCGGCGGGCCCGCCGCCGCCGCCAGCACCATGCTCTGCGGCGCAGCACGGGTGCACCAGATCATTTTTAAGCGTTATGGATAACTGTCTACACTAAAGAAAAAGTCATGACGGAAAACCCTTACACTTTTCAAACATCGTTCCAAAAAGTTTCACTCAATAAATATACATAAAAACATAACCCTCCCGCCGCCGGCGCAGTCAGGTGGGGCCGAGTAGGCGACGGCGGCGGCGTGCAGGGCGCGTGCGCTCACCTTGACGTTCTTGCGCCACTGCTTGGCGCGGTCGTACCAGTAGCCGTAGTCGCTCCACAGGCGCACCAGCTCCAGCGGCGGCTGCGAGCCGTACGCGTCCCGCACCGGCATGTTGATGTCGTCCAGGAACGATATCATGCGCTTGCCTGCAGCACCAGATAATGTACCCCTAGGTACAGATGCTAAGAACAGGAACCGGTCAAGTGCCAGTTGGACTCGTGCACCGATCATTCCGACTGATTTGGATTCAATTTTGAGTAAATTCGTTTTCCTTTACACACATAGATATACAAACACGCCCTTTTCTCTTTTGGGATAGGCAATCTTTTCTCACAACTTGAGTTCAGTTCACTTCAGTTTTTCTTTCTTTCGTTTTTTTTTGTTTTTATTTGATAAAGGTTCGATCTTTTTTTTATTCTTTTCTTTTATTTTTACTTTTTTTCTCAGCAAAATGTATGATTCATACGGGAAAATAGGGTTTACGAAGTCGAAACCGATAGAACAATATACAAAGCATGGTTTCGATTAATAATAGTCTAGTGCAGGTGGTAATTTTTTATTAATGTTTTTATGTTTTTTATTTCAGAAACATGTATGGTTCATGCGGAAAAATATGGTTTAAGCAGGTGAAACTGATAGAACAGTATAAACAGTATGACTTCTTTTAATAATAGTTTATTCTAGTTGGTAGATTGAAAAATGAAGCTGTGGTAGAAGGCGGCGTCACCTCCGGCGGGCACGTAGTTCCCCTTGGTGCGCTTCTCCAGGCGCGCCTCGATGGTGTCCTGCACGTTGGCCGCCGTCGTCTGCGCAGACATGTTCAGCACCTGCAGGCTGTACCTGCAACGGGAGGGGTCAGCCGGACCTGGGGAGGCTCTCTGGGAGATGCTGTTTCAACTTCGATGGTATTCAAAATGAATAAAAGCAAGGCTAAGTATAAAAGCAAATGTAGGTAAGCAAAACCATAACAAGCAAACTAAAGCATAGCGAAACAAAAAGCATCGAAAGCAAACGCAAGCATAACAAAATGAAGAGCACCGGGCGCACCGGGCGGGGTCGAGCGCGGCCAGCGCGGCGCGCAGCAGGCACGTCTTGCCGGCGCCGGCGGGCCCGCCCAGCAGCACGGCGCGGCCCGCCGCCAGCGCCGCCAGCGCCACCGCCTGCACGCGCTGCAGCTCCGCCGTCGGCACCAGGATCGAGTGGAACCCCAACCTGGAAACCCATATCCTGCCGTCATCATCCGCCTCAGGCAGAGGCCTCCCTTCCCTCTTTCCATTCCTCAAAGTTGACCACTTTAGCGGTCCAGTCGTTGCCGAAGGGGTCAAATTCGTCCCTCCATCTCCGCCTGCCGCGACGTCTTCTGACGTTCTGTGGCATCCACATCTCATTCACATGAGAACTATGCCAAGAAAAAAACTTAATGCTGTACTCGTTACCCGGCTCGAAGGACCTCAAAGACGTAATGGTGCGTACCCTACAATCTTAGACTGTTATGTCAATTATTCTTAATCTTACAATCATAATCATAATATCTAGTGATTACTAAATTACGCCCCACGATTTTACCCTTAAGATTTCTGACATTCAATATCGAATTAAAATTTAGAAACAACAAATATATTTATATTGTTGCGACCCCCTGACGTTGATAACACGTGGGTTTACTTGGGTCATTCAGGGAATGAAACATCCCAAGACAATATTAATGAATGGATTAAAAACGCTTGAAGAATCACATGACACCACTACTCACGAAGAATTAAACCTCCAATTGTCAGGCAGCTTCTCCTCCCAGGGCTTGAAGAGTCGAAGACGCTCGTCCACGTAGTAGTCGTACACGGTGTCCTTGAGGGGGAAGATCCCCTCGTGCTCCCGCACCCAGTTGTCCAGTCGTCGCCGGGACTCCTCCTCCAGGGTCGCGCAGACTGACCAGATCATGCTGGAGCGAGAAGCGACAGTATACTACTTTCTATCGTGCTGGATTAAAACGACAATATACTCTCACAATAATATATCCCTCGACCTAATCCGCCACTATCCTCCTCTTCACTGTTCACCGTTTGTTATGTTTTTCTTTGATTTTCTTCACTGTGGCTGTTACGGAGGCGCTTACAATCAGGTGAACGACTCGCTCGTCTCGTTAATTAGTAACATAAAAAAAGGCGAAGACTCTAGCTGCTAAGCGAACTCACGCGAAGAGGAACCGCATCTTGGAGAAGTTCTCGTTGTCCTCCTCTAGGGGCGCGGGCGGCGCGGGGCTGGGCAGCGGCGCCAGCAGCTGGCACAGCGCGCGCACGCCCGACAGCTCCTGCCCGCGCACGCCCGCGCCCTCCGCCAGCTGCACGCGCTTCAGCTCCAGCACCGGCGTCAGGATGTGCAGGAAGTGCCGCCGCAGCTGCGGGAGGCGGTCTGCGGTGCGGGCGGCTCTGCCCAAGAGCCCCTCTCGGAGACTTCTGCTAGTCTCATTTTACGAATTTAATCAAACAAATTTTTCTTAGCCGTGGTGAGGTTAGTGGCCACACTGACTAGCTAGTTACCAACTCGGCAGTCTTTGTGAAAGTTAAATTTTAGACGTGTTTAAAATGGGGCCGATTTTCACTGGTTCTCGAGCCACGTCCAAGGACCTCGGGCGACCTGGCAGATTGACCACATTGCCAGTTGACACCAGATACGATTATGGTTGTTGTATGGGATTTGATATTTCAGAAACAAAAGAACGAAGTAGAAACTTTTATCTGGCGCAACATTAACAATAAACAAATGAAAATAAATACCATAAACCACAAAAAACAGACCAAAAAAATCTGCGAAGCGACGATAGGTAGATACTAGCTCGACCATTACGAATGGGACCATTTGAGAATAGGACAACAATGCGATAAGACCTTTTCAGAATATGACAATATGCTTATAAGACCGTTTGACAATGAGACAATATGCGAATGAGCGAATTAGCGCCATCTGGACCAAATGGTACGATTTGCAAGAAAATTATTCCCCTCACCATTTCCCTATACTCCGGGTCATCGACAGTCTCCAGCCAGGAGTTGACGAAGGGCCACCAGCCCCAGTCCTTGTAGTCGTTGTACACCATGCCGTTGCGAGACACGGTGGCGGGGGACGCCACCGCCAGGTCCAGGGTCTCAATCAAGAGGGACACCTGGGTATTAGGTATTTTTATTTATTTATCATACCTTTGGGAATGATTTTTATAATTTAACGCAACGCTCTTGAAATTTCACCCGCATAATTACTGTTTTCCACCGCTGTTTTTATTTTAATGAATATAATATAATGCAATTTCCCTTTTATGTATACCTTATTGGCAGCTTCTGTTGCTTACCAAATATAGACAAAAAAAGTTTTAGGAGACCAATGTTCAAAGTCAACAGCCTAATTATTTAGGCTAAAAAGCGGATTTGATGAAACAAAACAAAAGTTGACTTTATTTTTCAGGTTTTTTTTTCAAAATGGTCTAGTAGATGACCTGTGCTGGCATGGAGATGCGCTCGCTGTTCACGAGGGTCAGCAGCTTGTTGTCATCCATCACCGAGTTGAGGTTCTCGATCCAGATCGCGTCCACCGGCCCGTCGAAGATAATCCACTTCTGCTCCGGGGACTCGTCTGGAGTTATTGGTATAAATTTATATTTTTTTTAATGATCACCCAGCGTAAGTAATTTGTTTGGTTAGTACATTCTATATTATATAGCAGGGCTTCGCTTATTTTTACTGTGACGCTCTTGGGAATTGGCGATTTAAAAGGTGCTGTTTCAAGCAAAATATCTGGGCATATGAGGTTTTAGAACTGATGTCTCAGGGTGACGAGCGCAGTGCGGTGCTGCACAAGATTATGCAATGCCAAGTTCTGGGTGGCACTGTTACTGATACGGGCAGGAGTGGGGGGATTACCATCAGGTGAACGACGCGCTCATCTCATGACTAAGTCAATATTATATCTTCCTTAGTTATATTACTTCTTACCTTGACAGATGGTTCTCATTATAGACGAAAGCACCCCATCCTTCCACTCCCCAGTGGCCAAATTATACTCCCCATAAAGCTCCCCCAGGGTGAGCGCCTTAGGGTTTATGGGGTAGGTCTGCACGACCTCGAAGCCGGCCACTCTCTCGTTGTGGAGGCGCGTGAGGGTGCACGCGAGCATCTTCCAGGAGACGGACTTGGCGGTGTTGGTGTCGCCGAGAAGGATGCTCGAGTGACGGGAGTTCTAAACCCGGGAATTAGTATTGGGATTAAAAACGGAATATTTACCATATATTTATTATAATATTAGTTTTGAGTTTAGACGGCACCATTGGAAGAGAGCAGGTAGTTGTTAAGGGCAGACTTAAAGGAAAAGGAAAAAAATATACAAACAACCGACTCCTAATAAGAATTTCGATTACTTAATTACTTTTGTTTTAAAAACCAAACTACTAAACAAATTTGATGAAATTTTAATGGGACAAATCTGAGAGATTTGATCTGAAACTATTGATTTTGGTTTTTTTTTAGATTCTATATGGTTTTAGTATTATAACAAACATCCAAACTCACAAACCTCCACATCTATAACATTAAATAGGATCTGTGGTGGGATGCAATGTTTGTAACTAATATTATGTATGTATGTAGGTATTATCGGGTCAAATCTTGCAACTTCATTTTTAAAGCACTTATCTTCAACCGAATGAGATGAAATTTTACATGCCTGTCAAGTACCAATGACAACACATTACAATATTATGGTGATAACGAGCTTATCTGATGATGGAGACTCCTCAATGACATACAATACTTTGGTGATGTTTGAAGTCTGCTTGCAGTACCGAATACGGATTTTCTTGGACTTTGAGATACACCTCACAGTTGCCAGGTTACGTACCTTGGTCTCGTAGGTCTGAATGACCTTATGCAGCGCCGCTTTCGTCGGCTGCAGGCCCACGGCCCTCATCTCCGCCGAGATGGCCGTCTCCAGCATCTCGTAATCGAGGGTGGGCACCTCCACGTCAGGGAAGATGTCTTGCATGATGCCGTCGAACAGCGGCACGTCTTTGGCAGTCAGACGAGCCACGTTCATGTCACGCATGGCCAGAATTACCATCTAAAGGATGTTCACAATTATACATACTACTAAGCGAATGACAGTTGAACGAATCAAAACCCAATGTTGTGGATTTAGGGTCATTCATAAATTACGTCACACAATTTTTATGATTTTTGGACAACTCCCGTCCTTCTCACGTGTGGTTATTCTGCAATTTTACACCTAGAAAAGGCTTTAACTAAAACAACAGTTCCGAAACTCTCTATTTACATTTCAAATATTTTTTAACATTATGCAATGTGACGTCACACCCGTTACTCCACCCCTTGCCCGAAGTCACAGTTCGTGAACCCCCTTCCCCCTTACTGTGTGATATAATTTATGGATGCTTGTAATCGTGATTAATTTTTGACTACTTGCAATACTGACGGATTTGAGTATATACAGTATTATGCAGTGTTTTACACATTACTATCTATATTAAACGTGACACGTGTTCGGTGAAGATAGTAGCAATATTTTCACAGGCTATGCTTCACTACCATCTATATATACAGTTGATCATGGTGGGCCGATCCCGGCGGCACTGCAATGCCGGGCCGACCCGTGACGGGAGTGGAGCGAGCCCCGAACATCCCGTCGAGTTAAAAAAATCAGTTTAATATACTGGTCCCTCAGTGAGGGAACTTTCAGATATTAAGCTGAAAAGAACAGATACTACACTTTGATCTTAGCCAAAAGGCCGAGAAGCGATGCCGGTTCGGCCGCGCTCGGGAACGTTCGTGTTTTCGCGGAGAATCTTGTCACCGCGATGCAGCTTTCCGCCGCTCGTTTGTTATCGCCATCTCGTTTTTTCCCGCAGAACTAAACGAGGTATTTGACAGACGTCACTAGACAATGGCATTTATTGAAGCGACCTCTAGCGAAGGACTGTGGATAACCTAGTTTTATTTCTTCGTTTTGGCTTTGCGTGATTATTGCATTATCTAGTTAAAGTCATTTATTGAAAATTACTTGTTTTATATATTGTCAAAATAGTCACAGTCAGTAGGTAGTCTAGTCAAAGTCACAATTCAGTAAAGCAGTGGGTGCTTTACTGGAACTTCTGTAACTGAAAGTTTTGCAAAGAACCAGAAATTACTCGTTTTAAGGTGTGTATTATTCGTCCGGACCCGTACACGTTAACGAACACTAATGGTTAATATTCTACCAACGTTACACATTAACAAACGAAGTATCACAAGTTTGAGAGAAAAAAATACAAAACAACATTATACGAAATTAAGCAACAAAACAAAAGCAAAACTCGGTACGAAACAAAGAATAACCGAAAGCAGTTTATGAGAATTGCTATTAGTTGATAACAGCAGTTGATTCATTAGTGACCATGGAGCCGTTATTGCCATATTTACTTAATCGAAATTTTCAAATATAAAAGAAAACAAAAACCATTTAGCAATTAGCTATTTGTCTGCAATACCACCGGGCCGGTTCAGTACGTCCTGTCGAGATACTATAATAACGTTGATTAATTCGACAAATTGTGGAAGGAGATCCCCCTATGTAGCGAAGTGCTAGGCAGCAAACGCTCTATTAGCGTTATAATATATTTGATTATGTGGGCCGATCCCGGCGGCACTGCAATGCCGGGCCGACCCGTGATGGTGGGTACAGACCAACCGAACATAAGCGAGCGAATGGTCACCAATTGGTGGCCACCGAACGGTACAGTACACGCTCGTTTTCGCTGTTGTGTCCACACCAAACGAACGCATGCAGAGTTCGGCGAATCACGCCGAAGTAGTGATGTGTCGTTACCATACGGATTAATAACCAAACTATCAAAACCGTGCGATTATTGTAGTAGGTAACAACTATACGATAATAGTGGATTGTACCACAAGGGAACAAAATAATGTAATTACGGCGAGAGCGATTTTTGAATCCAGAGCGAAGCGAAGGATTCTATAGTAGAAGTAGTAGAAGTCAAAGTACTTCGCTCGAGCTTAAATAATTTTGCTACCGTGTGGTATGGGACGCGGGTGCACAATCAAAGCGTCCTCTTGTTTAAATAGTTTATTCGGGTATAGAAGGAGTAAACAGAGGGGTGAGCGTGTGACACAGTTATCGCCAACTAGTCTGTCGCTGACTGAGGGCTAGCGCGGGGAAGGCCCGGGTCGCGGCGGCGGCAACCGGTCGCGAGCGGGAGACGCGCCCGAGCTCGACTACTACCGCGTAATCTGTGTCGCGCGAACCGTAGCACAAACAAGGTAGCCAGAGGGGGCTACCGCGGATTCCAATGCGCTTACCATCAGTGTTATATAGGTTTAGTTTAGGTGTATTATATTTTATGTTTATTGTGAGTAATTTATGTATTGTTAAATCAGTGTATTATTTATTATTTATTTGTATAAATGTATTATAGATATTTTATAGTAAGTAGGGAGATATATAGAATTATATATTTGTTGTATGTGAGTAGCCCACATCACCCCCCTTTCAGAGTCCGTCACTACGGACGATAGTAGTTAGGGAGTCGCACTTTACGTCCATAGCGAGTCTCCTTTACTACATCCTGCGCCGGGACTGGGATTAAATTGTCCTGTTGCTGTGTCGGAATGGGATCGGGTAAGACAGTGGGAATGGGGGATGGGGTGGGGGTAGGAGTTGGATCAACCAGCATGTAGGCCGGCTTGAGCCGATCTATAGACACGGTAACAGTTTTACCCTTGACAGATAATTTAAAGGTTTTGTCACCGCGTTCGAGCACTTCGTAGGGGCCGGTGAAGGGAGGCTGTAAAGCGCCTCGCACTGCATCGTCCCTTAAGAAAACGTGGCTGGATGATGTCAAATCTTTGAAAATGAAGATTTTAGCTTTAGTGTGACGAGAAGCTGGTGAGGGCTTCAGCTTAGCTGCAAAATGGCGCAGGCGAGTGGTGAAGTCTGATATGTCGGTGGAGTCTGGCACTGTCGCCTGGAAAAATTCTCCCGGCAGACGTAACGGCTCGCCATACACCATCTCTGCTGATGAAGCTTGAAGATCCTCTTTAAATGAGCTTCTTATGCCTAAAAGCACCAAGGGTAATGTATCAACCCAGTTGTTGTCAGCGTGACACATTATCGCTGCTTTTAATTGACGGTGAAAACGTTCCACCAAACCGTTACACGCTGGATGATACGCGGTTGTTCTGCGGTGTTTGAATCCGATCATTTTTCCAAGGTATTGGAAAAGTGCCGATTCAAACTGACCGCCGCGGTCAGTCACAATGTCGGTTGGACATCCAAATCTGGATATCCACGACATCAACGCCTTGCCAACAGTTTCGGCTGTCATATCTGCCATTGGCGTGACTTCGGGCCAGCGTGTAAAACGGTCCACTGCTGTTAAGCAGTACCGATGGCCTTGTGATGAAGGCAGTGGTCCGATAATGTCCACGTGGACAAAAGCGAATCGGGCGCGAGGTAAGTCGAATGTGCTTAATGGAGATGACACATGGCGACTCACTTTAGCGCGTTGACAGGCCAGGCACTTTCGTGACCACTCTCGGCAGTCTTTGCGCGCCCCCGGCCAAATAAATCGCTCTGCTATCATTTTAGCGGTTGCGTTTGCGCCTGGGTGGCTGAGATTATGAAGGCTATCAAAGAGTGGTTTTCGAAATGGTTTCGTAATGAAAGGCCTTGGTGATTCTGTGCTAATGTCACAGTAAAGTTCTGTGTGGGTGTTGGGGATTTTCAACTTCTTCAGGCGGAGTGAAGATTCACCACCCAGAAGTTGAGCGAGTTCTTGGTCAGATGCTTGAGATGTGGCGAGCAAGGTGAAGTCGATTGATGTCTGCAGTTCTTCTATCCTGGACAATGCGTCAGAGACGACGTTATCTCTGCCTGAGATGTGTCGGATATCGGTAGTGAACTGCGAGATATAATCGAGGTGCCGGTACTGACGAGGGGAACAGTTAGCTTTTCTTTCGTTAAAAGCATAACTGAGAGGTTTGTGGTCTGTATACACCACAAAGTGTCTTGCCTCCAACATGTGCCTGAAGTGTTTTATGCTTTCGTAAATGGCTAACAGCTCGCGGTCAAAGGCTGAGTACTTCTGTTGAGAAGGACTGAACTTCCGTGAGAAGAACGCGAGGGGTTGCCACGTACCATCCACAAACTGCTGCAGAACTGCTCCCATCGCCAAATTTGACGCGTCTGTTACCAGCGCGAGTTTGGCTTGACAATCTGGGTGAGCGAGCAATGCAGCGTTAGCCAGGTTTTCTTTGCATTGTTCGAAGGCCAACAGTGTATCACCAGACAGGTGGATTGGATGCGATGCTTTTACTGATCCAGTTAGTAAGGCGTTTAGGGGTGCTTGAACTTTGGCGGCGTGCGGTAAAAATCGCCTGTAAAAATTTACCATCCCCAAAAATCGTCTCAATTCACGGACCGTCTTTGGTGGGGGGTAATGCTTGATGGCCTCCACTTTTGATTCCAGGGGCTTCGTACCGGAGGCTGATATTTTGTACCCCAGAAATGAAACTTCGCTAGCTCCAAAGACGCATTTCGCTGTGTTTACGAGGATGCCATATTCCTTCATGCGGGTGAAAAGCTGCTGAAGGTGGGCTTCATGGTCTACTTCTGTGCGGGAGTAGACGAGGAAATCGTCCAAATAACAATAGCAGAAGTCGAGACCTCTGGTCATCTCGTCGACAAACCTTTGGAATGTTTGACCTGCATTTCTTAACCCAAAGGTCATGAATGGAAACTCAAACAGTCCGAAGGGTGTCGAGATCGCGGTCTTCTGTATGTCACCCTGGTAAACCGGTATTTGGTTGTAGGCCTTAACTAGGTCTATTGTTGAGTAGACCTTACAACCAGCGATACTTTGAGCGAAGTCTTGTATGTGTTTTATTGGATAACGGTCTGGGATAGTGCGTGCGTTGAGCATTCGATAGTCGCCGCATGGTCGCCAGCCGTTATCCTTTTTTGGAGTCAGGTGTAAGGGCGCGGCCCAGGGACTGTCAGATGGGCGCGCTGTACCATTACTAAGCATCAGTTCAAATTCTTGCTTAGCAATTTTAAGCTTATCGGGAGCTAGTCTGCGAGGTGTGCATGATATGGGTGGGCCGGGTGTAGTGCGGATGTGGTGTTTGGTGGTGTGCTTTGGAATCAGCGGTGTGCCTGAAGGGCGGGTAATTTCTGGAAAATTATTTAAGATATTGTGATACCTTGTGTCACCCGTCCAAGCCTTAATAGAAAATACATCAGTCTTAGCAATAGAAGCATTTGAAAACAATGTTGTGGTGTTATCAATTAAACGCTGATTACGGCAATCTACTATCAGATTATAAAAGCTAAGGAAATCAACACCAATAATAGCTTTAGTAACATTTGCTACAATGAAGCGCCATGGAAAGCTACGCCTTAAGCCTAAATTTAAATTTAGCTCTAAATAACCGAAAGTGTCTATTGTAGTTCCGTTAGCCGCGCACAGTTGGTAGTCGGTCTTGCTGCGACGTTCCCGAAGTGCAGATCGAGGGTATACGCATAGGTCACTGCCGGTGTCCACCAGGAACTGGGTGCTCGAACTACGGTCGGTAACGAAGAGGCGACCTGAAGAGGCAGGGCAATCGTCAGCCGCCATTAGCGACTGCCCGTGAAGTTTCCCGCCTTTTTAACAAAGTCGCATGGCTTGACACAGGAGCGTGCGTCTCCTCCGTGCTTTGAATGATACCAGCACAAAGGGTACTTCCGGTAGCTGGAGTTGGATCGCGTCCTCTGGGTCTGGCGTGATCCTTGTGATGGCGATTGACGTCTCTGTGGTCTGGAACGGTTGTTATAGTGTGAGCGATTCGGAGTGCGCGTGTGTTCGTCTATTTTCAGCGCGAGGCGCTCCACCATCTTCCTGAGCTCTGCAATCTCACTAAGAGGGTTAGTGTGTGCGATATTTGTCGATGTTGATGCGACATTATATGGCGAGGTCAGTTCGTGAATACGGTCGGCTAAGTCAGATAGCTGGTCTAGCGGATGGGTGGTCTGTGACGCTAATACTGTCTGAATATTATTCGGTAGGCGGTTGCTCCAAATTGTTTTGATGAAGTCTTCGGGTACGGAAGGTCCGGCCAGATCCTGAAGATGCCTCAGGAACTGTGAAGGCTTCCGGTCTTCTAGTTCTTCATGAGTTAACAATTGTTTAACCTTTTTTTCGTGTGAGGCGGACAGGCGTCTAATCAGCTCAGTTTTAATTTTTTCATAACGGTGTCTCGCTGGAGGACAGACAATAATATCTTTAACCGCTTTTGCGTGCTGCATGTCCAAATTTACTATGACGTTATTAAATTTAACTGAGTCTTCCGTAATATTAAAATTTTCAAACTGACCTTCGAGTAATGCAAACCATATCTCAGGATCGTCCGGTGAAAAGGGTGGCACTTTAAGATTCATCCTACGAAAGTCGTGTTCGCGTTCCGCGGAGACACGTACTCGTTGGGCACGGCGCACAGTTACGTGCGGTCCGTGCGGCGTACTTCCACTAGCGCCGTCTTGAGCCGGTATCGCTGTTTTCACACTCGAATCACTACTATCACTCATTCTGCTTGATCTTCGTGTTCTATTAAGGGTCACCAGTTATGGGACGCGGGTGCACAATCAAAGCGTCCTCTTGTTTAAATAGTTTATTCGGGTATAGAAGGAGTAAACAGAGGGGTGAGCGTGTGACACAGTTATCGCCAACTAGTCTGTCGCTGACTGAGGGCTAGCGCGGGGAAGGCCCGGGTCGCGGCGGCGGCAACCGGTCGCGAGCGGGAGACGCGCCCGAGCTCGACTACTACCGCGTAATCTGTGTCGCGCGAACCGTAGCACAAACAAGGTAGCCAGAGGGGGCTACCGCGGATTCCAATGCGCTTACCATCAGTGTTATATAGGTTTAGTTTAGGTGTATTATATTTTATGTTTATTGTGAGTAATTTATGTATTGTTAAATCAGTGTATTATTTATTATTTATTTGTATAAATGTATTATAGATATTTTATAGTAAGTAGGGAGATATATAGAATTATATATTTGTTGTATGTGAGTAGCCCACAGTGGTACACGATACTTTTCATCCCAAGCTATGAGAAAATATTCATCATACGAGAAAAAATCTTTTGACGTGACAACGTCTAATAAATCGATGAACGCCGGTATGCAGCCGAAAAAGTTGACACATTATCCCGTTACGCTCATTGTACGCTTGTGCCGCATCTATCTCTCTTCTCTTCTTGACAGGTTAATTATTCTTGCATTTTAGAAATTTGAGTACTTTAATTTAATTTAATAAAAAGTAACAAAAAGAAAACAAAATTTTAATACCATCATACGAAAAAAAAATAAAAAAATATAAATATATAATAAAAAAAAAAGTGAATAATATTTTAGAAAACAAAATAAAAGAAAAGCAAATAAAATATTTATTTATAATTAATTTTTATTTTTTTTGGCAATAAATTTCCTTTTTATTGATTCATTCATTTATATTATTACCACTCTTTATTGAAAAAACTCTAAAAATGAAGTGCCCGGGAATGACCCACTTTGCTCGCACTTATCCAGAAGCAAAATGTCTCTTTTCGAATACATGGGATTAAAACTTTCTTTCGTGTTTTTCAATTAGTCGTGACATTTAACATATATTGCATTAATTTGCTTGAACAAATGAAGACAACTGTTTATTTGAGTTGTCAAATTCAACTGAACATATTATTGTAGCCTATGGAGTATAGCCCTCCTACTCGCACGCATCAAAACGCTCTATCTGGCTTATTCACTTTCTCCAGCTACGTTGACAACTTCAAGTAGATACTTTATAGTTAGCGGCGATTTATTATAGCGTTCTGACAACAACTATGGTTTCTTATCGTAGGTACATATCAAGTGAGTGAACAAAAGTGACAAATTATCGTTTTGAAAAATAGATTAGGTAGTAATGCTTTAGTTGAATAACGACTTGTTGTTTCACATCACTAGCTGCTACTAGGTATAATATCCATCGTCTATGCCTGTTTGAGATCAATGTTAGTCATCGTAGTTCACATGCCACCCGCTAGATGGCTCCGTCAAATGAGCCGTCCCGCCTACCTAAGGTCGTTTTAAGTAGCGTTCAAGATAATTGTAAAGTGCGTTCATAAACCTTCGTATTAGAAAATACAAATTATTTTCTCAAGTAAACGGAGTATTATTTTGGGGGATACCAGGGCGACAACATAAGATAGATTACGTGGTCAAGTAGGGGCACTTGACCTTGGTAATCTATCTTATGTTTGATGCGTATGAATTATTGATTTGATTACATACACAATGAATATTAAAGTCAGTCATTTGTAATTAACAAATGAAAACAAACCTTTTATATTTAGGCTACCTAGATACTATGGATAGTAGAGCCATGCATGCTAGATGCGAATAGAATAACTAATCAATAAGTTCGTCAATCAAAAACATCAAAAATTCTGGTGGTTTACATTTTCCCTAAACTAATCCTTATGTACCTCCTAAACGCGTGGACCGATTTACATGATTCAAATGGATAAAATAATTTTAGACCTATTCCTTTCATTTGACACCAAAATCATTAAGATATCACCACAAAAAAAAATCGTGTTTTCAGGTTGCTCTCGTAATTATATAGGTAACTATTATAATAATTATTATAATATCCCACTGCCACAGCCTAAGTTTCTGCTTATACAGCTCTATGACCATCAGCAGTTTTGAGTTAGGCCATTCCATAGAGTTTATAGTTAACTGAGATTTATTATAGCGTTGTGATACCAACTATGGTTTCGTTTCGTACATAACAAGTGAAAAAGTGAAATATATCGTTTTGAAAAATAGATAGTAATGACTTGAATAACGACTGATTTTTGATTCACATCACTAGCTGCTACTAGTCACACCGTTGCAGTGGGTACAGACCAACCGAACATAAGCGAACGAATGGCCATCAATTGGTGGCCACCGATCGGTACCGTACTCGCTCACTTTCGCTGTTGTGTCCACACCAAACGAACGCATGCAGAGTTGGGCGAACCACGGCGAACTAGTGATGTGTCGTTACCATACGGCTTAATAACAAAACGATTTGAAACGATTATTATAGTCGGTAACTATACGTTATTAAACTTTTCTTCGTGTACACCTATCATGATATTTATATTGCATTTCTGCGATTGCTAGAACAAATCAAGACCGCTGTTTATTCCAGTTGTCAAATTCAACTGAACTAGTGAAATTTTATATTTAGGCTACCTAGATACTAGGGATAGTAGAGCTATACATGCTAAATGCGAATAGAATAACTAATCAAAAAGTTCGTCAAACAAAAACATTAAAAATTCTGGTGGTTTACATTTTCCTTAAACTAATCCATATGTATCTCCTAAACGCGTGGACCGATTTACATAATTCAAATGGATAAAATGGTTTTAGACCTATTCCTTTTATTTGACATCAAAATAATTAAGATATCGCCACAAACAAAAAATCGTATTTTCAGGTTGCTCTCGTAATTATATAGGTACCTATTATAATAATTATTATATCTCACTGCCACAGCCTAGATTTCTGCTTAAACAGCTCTATGAGTCTACAGTTTTGAGTTAGGCCATTCCATAGAGTTTATAGTAAACTGAGATTTATTATAGCGTTGTGATATCAGAATCAGAATCAGAATATTTTTATTGTATAAATTGTGTACATTATGCTGTTGTTATTACAATAAGAAGTTTCAACAATTTGCCCATTTCGGGCGCACAATAATTAACTTACTTATACACTAGATAAAATTGGAAAACAAAACAATTAACCATATTTTAAATAAATTGTTAGGAATTTAAAAAAGTAGTTATTATATAGAAAAGTATTCTTTTAAATTATAAAAACTTTGCGTTAGCAACCAAAATTTTAACTTTTTGTTGAAATCTAGTCCACTTTGCATCTTAACGTCAAGAGGTAGATTGTTATGAACTTTAATAGCTGTGAAGTAAGAGCTCTTATGATACAACGTGTTATTGGCCTGAAGTATTTAAATATTATGCTTGTATTTGGTCCTTAGAATTTCGGATCGGTTGGATTTTGTTTTATAAAAGTACTCGTAATTGCTTTCGACAAATATACTAATTTGATAGATATAAATACAAGTAAGTGTAAGGAAGTTATTCTCTATGAAAACATTACGAAGTGTTTCAGTACTATTTAAATTAAATATACATCTTAGACATCTTTTTTGAAGTAGATAAGTAGTTTCTACTTCTACAGAATTACCCCAAAATATAATCCCATAGCTTAAAAGAGGATAAACGTAATCATAATACGTGTTTATAGCAATTTTTTTTGATGATACGTTTTTTAGTATTGAAACAGCATATATGTATTGAGAAAGTTTTGTGTTAAATTTAGAAATGTGAGATTTCCAATTTAATTTGTGTCTATAGTAACTCCAATAAAATTGGTTTCTGTAATAATATCGACTTTTGTTTTTTTAACAAGAACATTTAACGGTAATGATTTTTGTCTATAATTTCTAAATTCTATTAATTTCGTTTTATCAACATTTACATTTAGATTTAAATTTTCTAACCAGCTCACAACTGCTTCGATAGATTTGTTAATTTCTATTTCAAACTCATTCGGACTTAGGTTTAATTTACTCATGTAAATAGTTGCATCGTCAGCAAATATAACACACAAATGTTTGATAACAACTATGGTTCCGTTTCGTACATTAACAAGTGAGTGAAAAAGTGAAAGATATCGTTTTGAAAAATTGATAGTAATGCTTTATTTGAATAACGACTGGTTGTTTTTTCACATCACTAGCTGCTACTAGTCATTTGTAATTAACAAATGAAAACAAACTTTTAATATTTAGGTTACCTAGATGCTATGGATAGTAGAGCCATACATGCTAGATAGGTACTAATTATTATTAAAAAGTTCGTAAAACAATAACATAAAAAAATCTGGTGATTTATATTTCCTCCAAATTAATCCTTAAGTATCTCCTAAACGCGTGTACCGATATACATGATTCAAATGGATAAAATGGTTTTAGACCTAGTCCTTTGATTTGACACCAAAATCATTAAGATATCTCAACAAACAAAAAAGCGTATTTTCAAGTTGCTCTCGTAATTATTATATTATATCCCACTGACTAGGCCCTGTAACCTAGGTTTCTGCTTTTATACATCAGCATCTATCATTTATGAGCATCAGCAGTTTTGAGTTAGGCCATTCCGTCGCGATCGTAGTATAAAAATCAAAATTATTGTGAACACGACACGTCCGTTCAGTGCAACCGTCGCGACAGAATGAGCATTCGCCTGTCCGTACACACCGCGCTCGTTCGTACGTTCCATTTTTCTTTGATGTACCGACAACCGGTCGGAGCACGGCCGCAGGCAAGCGAGGGCTAGCGGAAGCCACCGTTTGGTTTCGCTCGCTTTCGCCAGGACGTCCACACCAGTATTTTGTATTCGCTCGGTGGCATTCACTCGCGCGTGCTCGCTTGGTCTGTACCCAGCAGGAGCACGGCCGAAGGCAAGCCAGGGCTAGCGAAAGCCACCGTTTGGGTTCGCTCGCTCTCGCCAGGACGTCCACACTAGTTTTTGCATTCGTTCTGAGGCATTCGCTCCCTTATGTTCGCTTGGTCTGTACCCAGCATGACGGGAGTGGAGCGAGCCCCGAACATCCCGTCGAATTAAAAAAATCAGTTTAATATACTGGTCCCTCAGTGAGGGAACTTTCAGATATTAAGCTGAAAAGAACAGATACTACACTTTGATCTTAGCCAAAAGGCCGAGAAGCGATACCGGTTCGGGCGCGCTCGGGAACCTTCGTGTTTTCGCGGAGAATCTTGTCACCGCGATGCAGCTTTCCGTCGCTCGTTTGTTGTCGCCATCTCGTTTTTTCCCCCAGAACTAAACGAGGTATTTGACAGACGTCACTAGACAATGGAATTTATAGAAGCGACCTCTAGCGATGGACTGTAGATAACCTAGTTTTTTCTTCGTATTGGCTTCGCATGATTATTGTATATTTATCCGGTGTAATGTAATAAAAATTTTAATGATATATAATTTTACATTTTCTAAATAGTTATAATCAGTAGGTAGTATATTCATAGTAACAATTCCGTAAAGTGGTGGGTGCTTTACTAAAGTTTCTGTAACTGGCCGTTTTGGGGAGAACACGAAATTACTCGTTTTTAGGGTTTGTATCATTTGCCCGGACCCGTTAACGAACACCTTAATGGTTAATATTTCGAAGGTTAAACATTAACACACGAAGTGTCACAAGTTTAAGAAAAAAATAACAACATCACGTTCGGTTTCCCGCCAAAACTCCGGATGTAGAATTTTATCACCCCTATAGTTGTATCACCGGTGAAAGTTGTCATCTAGTTCGCTTATCTTGAAAACAAAATAGATAAAAATAAATTACAACAATTTATAACAAAAAACTAACCTAAGCATAAACGTGACAATCGAAAATAATTCATTTCTGAAGCCATTTTATGAATTTATTTCAAGATGGCGCCCCACCTCGCGTTCAAAAGAGTTTTTAATTTAAAAAGGAATCTGATGTGGCAGACGTAACTTCACAGCGTGGTATTTAAGAAAGCGACCTCTAGTGAGGGAATGTGGCAACGCTTAAGTTACGTCACCCCAACAGTAGAGCAAAGTTAGGACGTTTTGAACATGACCCGGAAGCACCTAAACTAACTACCTACAATTTAAATCAATTAAAACAATAAATTTTAATATAACCTAAAATTTTAAGCAGCTTATTTCTGAATACGCTTCATACATTTTTTGACGGTGACGCCCTCCTTCGCGCTAGTAAAAAGCATTGTAAAAATTAATATTACTGTTTTTATGTAAAGTAATAAAGGTAAGTATTTTATAGTTTTTGCAATAAAATTCAATCCACCACAAAAATAAATAAACTCAAAATAATTATCTTAATGATATTTTTATTAGGTATCCACACGAAATTAATATATTTATTGTCATCAATTTATTTTTAAGTTCGTATTGAATTTGAATCCATAGCCTTTGAACGTCTCGTCGAGATATTAACTAATGTTGATTATTCCATGATTGTGGAATATGGTGTCCCTATGTGCTAGGCAGCAAACAAGCGCTATTAGCGTTCTAATCAAGTTTAAAATGTGGGCCGATCCCGGCGGCACTGCAATGCCGGGCCGACCCGTGACGGGAGTGGAGCGAGCCCCGAACATCCCGTCGAGTTAAAAAAATCAGTTTAATATACTGGTCCCTCAGTGAGGGAACTTTCAGATATTAAGCTGAAAAGAACAGATACTACACTTTGATCTTAGCCAAAAGGCCGAGAAGCGATACCGGTTCGGGCGCGCTCGGGAACCTTCGTGTTTTCGCGGAGAATCTTGTCACCGCGATGCAGCTTTCCGCCGTCAACTCACTGCGCCATCTAGCTCATTTTTACAAAATCACTTCGATGCGGCACCACAGACTACTAAAGCGGGCATAAAGAAGCGTAGATCTTAATAATTTTTTTAGCAAGTAACCTAGGCATATTTCTCTTCTTTTTTCTTCGAAAAGGTTCCGAATTTTTTAAAATATACTGAATGATTAGAATGTACTGCGCAGAACTTTAATGACGTTCTAAATTATAAGAGGCGTTTATAAGTAAGGTAAGGACCAGGATGATTTCAAATGCGAGTGAGGGAGATAGAGAGTATTAGGTTCCTTGGTGACGTAGTGTTACATCCTTCTCTTTTGACGCTTAAGTGTCAGAGGGGATAATTGGACAAAAAGACCAGAAATCCCCTTAACCATTTATTATTCTTTTTTTTACTTAAAACATACTATCGGCGGGTAACCGAAACGCGACGTAGATTTTTGTATATTTTTCACAAACTTGTGCTTTTTCGTGTGCTAATGTATAATATTGATTGAATAATAACCACTAAGTGTTCGTTAATCTGTGCGAGTGTGGGCAAATGATACAAACCCACAAATCGTGCCATTAAGTGGTCTCTCCAAAATTCCAAAGAAGTTTCAGTAATGCACCCACCACTTTACTGAATCGCTACTTTAACCAACCTACCTACTGACTGACTCGCCATTTTGACTACATTGAAAATACATAAAACTGATTTTATTAATACTTGATACTGGCTACATACACTCACAGTGCAAAGCCAAAAAAAAAGTATTATAATATTAAAGAATATTTTTTTACCTCTTGCTCCGGCAGGTTGGGATAGGCGCGTCGTTTGACCCCCGCGTACCGCAGCAGCGCCACCATGGACCGCAGACCGAAGTCGTAGTGATCCTGCTTCGAGAGCTGCTGCATCGCCAACTGATACAGCGTGAACACCTGGGACGGAAGGAACCTTTTACATACTTACCCATTTTGAACCACTTAATTAAACCTCAACTATTTTTGCCGATTGCCCAAAGGAGCTTTAACTTTTTCGGTGTTATGTGGGTACGTCCTGTAGGACTGTAGGAGGCTGTAGCCTCAGTGACTTTGACACATGAATCGATAACTTGTTTAAGAGTTTTATCTATCCATCCCACTAATATTATAAACTAGCTGTACCCTGCCACGCTTCGCTGTGACACATTCGCAAATTCGCTGATATGTCACTGATGAAAAAAATAGATAAAAACAATCCTTGATGCGGATTATATATCATGCTAAGATTTCAGCTCGATCGGTGCAGAACTTTTTGAGTTTTTGAAGCGTACACAAACCAACATAACATTTATATATATATAGATAGATAGATGTGACAGCTAGTGTTAGTCCTTTCTTCACGTCGCAACGGCTGAACGGATATGGATGAAATTTCGTATAAAGATACATACATACACTCACCCCTTTCTCTCGTTGGGATAGGCACAACACAGAAAAGTCAATGGTCGGGGACGAGAGGTCCTGGCAAGCCGGAGAAACCTTCTGCGAAGAGGTGATGTCGCAGAAGGAGGCTGCGGAGCGGGAACGGGAGATCACCTCCGAACTTCCCCTCCGCAGCCGGCGAGCGGGGCGTCGAAGAAGAGTATTCTTCAACGCCCTGCTCCGGCCCCCATAACAGAGGCTTGGGCGGCGGACCGGGTGTACGTCCGCCGCCCACTCGTATGCCTCGAGGCGGCGCGCGCGGTGTTCCCGCGCGCCACACTCACAAAGTTAGACGGAGTGGAGCACTCCTCTCCACTCCTACCAACGGGATGGGGTTCTCCCTTGAGGACCAACGCCGTCGGGGCTGCGGAAGTCCACTCTCGCACCCGTAGCCCCGACAACAAAGGCGTCCCGGTGGAACACCCTGGGGTTTAGTGGGTATACCCGTCAGACTGGCGGGGGAGTCCCACATAACCACCCGGCCCTCACCCGGGTCTGGTGGTATGCGTAATTGCATTCCCCAGGTAAAAAAAAAAAAAAAAAAAAAAAGGCACAACACAGAAAAAAATACATAAAAATACACAAATAATCACAATAACCCACAAAATGAAAAAAAAAAAACCATCAACATCATCAATCCATATCAGCCCACTGCGTGAGAAGCATTATACCATAATCCACCGCAGGGGCCCGGTCCGAATAATATTTATAAACACCACCATTTAGATATTTTAGGTCCTTAGTAGATTGTTTTAGGTCAGGTTGGACTCTAGCGTCGACCTTAGTCGTCTATTGAAGGCCATGTTACCTTTTTAGCGTTGATCTTGTAGGCCGTGAAGCCGTCAGAAAACAGGGTGTTCTCGGCAATGGTGAGCGAGTCGGGAACGCACATAGCGATGGGACGGAACATCGACTTCAAGTTATCTGGTAATTCTGTACGCCCCGCATACCTAGAAACGTAAACCATTATTTAAAAAAAAACTATTCTATTATATTCTATTTTGACATGACTTAACGACTGCAGTCGATAAGTCATGTCAAAATAGAATAGAATAGAGTAGAATTTAGACTGATAGATAGGTAACCAATGGGAACCGTCGCGATGGTTTAGCCTGCTCTCCGCAGTACGCAGTAGTTAATAACTACTACTCTTTAAGTCACGGAGACATCTCTGCTCGTCTGCACATATCTTCAGTGCATCTTCCTTACCCTGGATTCATGGTAATAAAGATGCCACAGTTGGCATCGAGCTTGATCTCGGCACCTTCGAACATGAACCTCTTCTGGAACAGGGACAGCGCCTGCAGCACCGCGAGGATCTGCTGCGCCACCACCGACAGCACCTCGATGTTGATGCGGTTGAACTCGTCGAAGCAGCCCCAGCAGCCGCTCTGGGCGATACCTGGGGCAGGGTCGATGGGGCAGTGCAATGCCGTGCAAAATTACACCATCCAATTCTGGATGGCACTGCAATTGCTTACCTTCAGGCGACCGATTATATAATAGCTAGAACCTACCCACCTACATTGATAAATAGCTACACACCTACCTACCTATTAATAAGTATAGTAATCAGTGTGATAAAACAAACTTACCAATGCCTTCTATTTGTCTATCCTTGGAGAAAGACTTCAGACAGTTAACTTCCTTTTTTTTGGATTTCTTTTTTCACTCTTATTTTGTATGTAATTATAATTATCTAATTTGTAATTACATGTAGGTACCTATTTAGTGTAAATTAGCCAATCTTTGACGATTTATCTCAAGGAAATAGCTGCAGTCAAAACTAATAAACATTCACCAGAATAACACTTAGCCATGGACTTGTAATCAAGACCGTCTGAGCAGTTGGTGACCACCACCCATCGGGCCAGCGCTCGCCCCAAGTCCTTAGTCGTCTCCGTCTTGCCTGTGCCGGCAGGTCCTTGTGGACTCCCGCCGCGGAAGAGGTGGAGAGCCGTGGTCAGGGTAATGTAGCATCTAGAAAGTAACAGGCGTTGGTTGTCCACCTACTTACACCATCTGGATGGAGGACGGGTACTTATTTCCCCATGGTCCTCCTGCAGGATTTTGATGGTGCAATGACACACCACCCTTAAATACAACTCAACGAAATCATCAGTAAAGAAAACATTAAGAATCATGTTGCTGAGTTCCAGGGATATAGGAGTTGTAGGGGGAACATTTTTGAGTTCAGAAATTTCCTTTTAAAATCTCACCTAATTCTATGAGATTCGGTTTAATGTGTTTCCTAAATTTGTCTCAAGAAAGAGAATTGAGTTCCTGGGTAATAGATATTAAAAAAAACATAGTTCCTAGACGCACTTATATCTAGACTAATTTAAAATCGTTTTTCTACCTGTCCGTAAGCGGCGTAATGACAAGCCTTCCAGAATTCCCGATATACTCGTAAGTATATATGGAATTAGTGTTTGTCTGTCTGATGTAGCAATCTTCACGCTCTCGGTCCCAATAGAACTTTAACTGGGAGAACCATTCAAAAGCAGTCACCGACATGCAACCTACAAGTAAAAAGTAAAGTGGGCCTAGAAATAGCCTTGTGAAACACCAAACCATAATTTTCTTGAAAGATCTTTGCGAGACTAATATATAAGTAAAATATGTACTAGAAACTATTATTTGCAAGATATGTTAATATTCTACTAAGCCTAGTCATAAATTAAGTGAAAATAAATTAAGAGTCTATAGGTATTTAGGGTCCACACAGTCAAATGCGTCCGACAAATCAAAAGTAAAACTCTCACCCAATTTATACATCCTATCGACGGTATCTCTTGAATGGATTTCAATGACGCATAGCGCGTTGACCTTACACCTAAGGATCTTCTTGATTTCCTTTCTCGACATCATTTGGAGGGTGCTTAGAATCAGGTTCTGTTTCTTTCGCAGCTTTTTTAGAGGCTTCTTCTCCTTCATTATTTCGCAGCGGCATAGTGTCCGCGTGCAGTCCGATGTCCATTGGATCTATGTTTTTTTTTAATTAGAAAAAGAGTAGTTGGAAGACTGGATTGGGTGAATAGATTTGTGTCGATCCTATGTTGCACCAATATAAATTTCAAGATAGCTCTAAAGTTTGCTGTCTTTGTACTTTTTATACGGCTTATAAATTATAACTAAGTTACATACTAGGGACCACAATTACTATAACCAGCTGCACCTAGCTAGTTTCAGCCCTCAGAGAAGATTAACCCCCATTGAGCAAGTCGTTCACCTGATGGTAAATGCTGCCTCATAACCATTGCAGTGCCTTCGCAAAATATTGCGCAGTACTCCATTGTCTGCCTACATTGCCTACATTACATAAGACAGATTCTTAACATAAGCCCAGTAAATTTTGCTAGCCACAATATCTTTCGAACTGAAACACAGCAACGCTCTCACATTACTGCTTGGTGAAGAATATCTGAGAAAGGTACAGTTCAACTCGAGGCGGACTCTTGCAAGTCCTGGGACTACAAGAAAATAATCCAATAAAGCTAACCTTACTGCATGTAATACCCAACTGTCCAGGCCAATCATCTATCCACTGTTCTCTAGCATAGCGACACTTCCTCAACGCAGCACGGGTTAGAATTAGTTGCTGTAAAGTAATGGTAAAGGTTTGTCAAGGCAGGGTTACGCTGTCTATAACTTCACATTATATATGAATTTGTAGACTGGACCTACATACAGAAATGCAGGTGCCAACGAGCCGTGGAAGTTTAGCAGAAATTACCAGACCAGGTAACCTATATACCGACCTAATACTTTCGGCTGCAGTGTCTAGAAATCCAACTTAAGTAAAAGCGCGCCTGCCTTTGTTTGTCCTCTCTTCACGCCGAAACGGATGAACGGATTTTGATGAAGATTGGTTTATAGATACTTTAGGTCCCGCTTGGTAATATATAACTTTCACCTTTTCTGCACTCATCTATAATATTTATAACAAAAAAAACTCGCTCTATAAGAACAGCTAATAATACTCAAAATAGAAACGCAGAATCCATTCTAGATGTCGCACCAGGCTGCGTGGACACCATTTAAATTAACATCAATTAAAAAAATAGAAAAACGACTTCACAATCAAGTCTATAAAGGTCTCACATCGCGCAGCACAACCCTCATGGTGTGCTCCAGCCCCAAGAGCCATACTTCGGCTGGTCCGTCCAGGACCAAATTATACTTCCATTCAATACATTCTCCATCTTCAGACATCATGGCTTTGGCCACAGGGAGGCCTAGGTTATTCTGAAAGTTAATGCATGTCTAATAACGAATTCATGTTTAAAGAACATTTTAAAAGAGGTGACTATTGATGGTAAGAAACTCAATTTAAGTATATAAAACTGGTACCTATATCTCAATGCAGTAGTCAATGCTGGGTGACCTAGATGCTATTAGCATCTGCTGACAGCATAAAAACTATATAACCTGCCAAAAATCTCACAAAATTATTGTAAATTACAAAAGGTCTAGTTGCAAAACCGAATTAACCGTTTGAAATTTAAATTTCTCATTAGGAAAGTTTACGTATACGAATGAAGTTTTCCCGAATGAATTAAAATACCTTTGCGGATATATGATTACATACATTTAACCTATTTGTTTTTATTAAAAACTATACAATAAAACATTAAGTTACAAAAAATATTTATTACAACAATTTCCATTCATTACTTACTGTAACAGCACAACACTTACTCTTATCTTAGTCTAATTAAATCTTTGTTTTCTTACAAATATAATAGTACCAGTTAATGAACAATTAACATAAGTTATCAATCCCAGTCATGGCAATCTGATCATCTTCATGATCTTGGCCAATCATGAGCTTAGCAAGTTAGATCACTAGCCCTACAGAAATATTGTGCAATAATATTATTACCAAGACCTACCAAAGCAATCTTCAATATGAATCCTAACCAATTAACATGTTCACTGCTGAAAACACAACTATAGTATTTTTTATAACTTGCTGTGAGTATGGGAAAACACAACTGGTGTGTTAGCGATACGGGAATACACAACGGTGTGTGCAGATCCGTAACCATGGCTGGACAAGAAAATCGGCTCAGCAGTCAAAGTGTTAAAATCATTGCGCAACTGCAATATTGTACAATATTATTGACAATCTAGGGACGAATACAATCCAAAATATAACATTGTGAAATAGTCAGCTATATCATAGCTAATAATAAACTTAATCAGAGTCCTCGGTATTCTTCTTATGAATACGGTTATAAATAGGCCTGGGAATCCTCCTTGGGAGATCTAACAGGACTTTCAGGACTGCCTTCTTGTCTTGGTCGGTGCGGAGGCCCCAGGTCATATGTAAATACTCACAGAGCAGGCCCTGGGCTTGAGACGATGGGTGGTACATCAGCAACAGGGTCAGATACTGGAATGTAATAAAAGTTTTTTATAATCACTGTTAATTTATAGAGCCACCTCCTGCCAGTCTTCTGCCTGGAGCTTATGGAAGTCCTTCCCTACTTCATCCATGCAGTAGTATCAGGGATGGCCAACGGACATGACTGAAGTGCCAGCTATTATTATAAATATTATAATAATAGCAATCATTTTGATAATTATCAGAGGCCAAGACTCTTTTTGGTTTCATTGCGCCATCCTAGTTAATTTACTATTGATTAATTCATCATCATCATCATTATCATCATCGCTATCAACCCATATTGGCCCACAACTGAGTATCACCTCACACCTGGCACCTCACTTTCGTGAGGCCATAATCTACCACCGGGGCCCATCCGGATTGGCAGTGTTAATTCATTGCTGTAAATCAATTGAATGCAATTGCTGGGGGCTGTTGTCACTTCTTCGATGCAAAAGTTATCAGTGGTGGCAATTGGGGGCCTTTTGAAGTCGCCCAGACTTTCTCAGTTTAGTTTGTATTCATGCCACTATTCAGTGGTTACAACTTCTGCATGTCTACAGTGTATTAGTAAGAGACGTAAGATTCTGAGTTTGTCAGAGGTAATCTATAGAACTACTAATCTGATTTAAAAAATTCTTCCACTAATAAAAAGCTGCATTATCCCTAAGGTTGTCAAAATGCAGAGCTCCTGCGAGAAAACACGAATTAGGGCTTCTCCTCACAATCCTCTGCAAAAGAGCTTTTTGTCCAGAAATCCTCTTTGCACACTCCTTGCGCAGTGAAAGAGCTTTATTGGTAAAAACATCTGGATATCCCATTAACTATTTATTATTTCCTATATTATTATGTAAGTGACCCGACGGGCGCATTCATTCATTTAAATAAACATAACTTACCCTTGTATAGATACTTTCAAAGAAATTAAGGTCTGTTTGCATTTTGATCTTCCATTTGGGTACCTTTTTCAGTAAATACAGAAGTTTATCCCAGTCGTGGGCATATAATGCCTTATGGCAAGCCAGCGAGAACATCACCACCCAATGTGTTATGCCGTATGTCGAATAATCAAACGTGTTAAGCCGTGTCCTCTGTAGCATGAAGAGATTGTTGTCGCATTGCTTCTTCTTCATTATGAAAGGATTTTGGGGGTCCTCAACAAAATCAACTACTTCACGCTGTAAAGAGAAATAAGTCATATCAGTTTTCTCATAAATTTTAAATCAATATGATTTGCTAAATGCACACATTAAAATGTACAAATTTAAGGTAATGCTTGCCTTAAACTTTAATTTAGGAAACTATTGTGCCCATTCTAACTTACTAATCATAATAAGGCACAATAATAATAATTAATAGAGGTAGGACTTACCATAACTTTCATCGGGATGAAATAAGCTTTGTCGAGAATGTGTTTTTTTAACTTTGTGTTTGACTTAGCCATTATTACCGAACGCGTTCCGGCACTTCAAATACTTCAATCCTTCAATTCGCGCCACTTTACTTTTGCGATAACGAATGGAGATAGCAAAATCTGCACTCGTCCAGTTTGTTTTGTTTACTTGCTTTTTTCAGGCCTCAATCTACTATGCCGAAATAGCCGAAAGTATAAGTTACTGCCGTTACCCACGTGCTTTTTGTTTATAATGTTTTGGTTTCGAATTAATTCGATTTTTCAATTGGATCTGTGCGGTAGTAAACTGAGAAAATTGACATTGACAGTAGAATGTTGCCATTTCATTAGCTAAATAACTACTACAGATCGTTTTCCCATTTTTATTATAAATTTATGATGAATGTGATAAATAAAATTACTGCAGCTGCGGGGCTATGCAGCACGGTGCGACATAGCCCCGCTGCACTCGTGGGCATATTTTGACAGAAAACATAAACATGCCAATTGAACGAAAATGTATTAGATTAATTTAAAATCTCTGGCTTATTCGCAAAAAAACATTATAATTATAGAGAACTATACACAACACAGCTCTGAAAATAATCAACCATTCCTTCCTACCTACCTATATCGGGTTTAAAATTACAATTTATGGTAAATACCTTATCGATCCGTATCTTGTTTACGTTATCGAACAATTTTTTCAAATGTACTTGTATCAACTGAGGCTTTTTTGAATTTCCAAGGATTTCTAACATATCATCATTTGATATGAAATAAAATCTCGGAAACAATTGACGCTTTGTTTCTAAATATTTCTCCAAAGCTCTTAATATTCCATCCAAATTATCCACCATATTGTTAAGTTTGTTGTACACGTATGGGGCAGGTTGGTAAAGGCAGGCTTCGATTGCATTTTTTCCAGCATGCATGCTGGATAAAAAGGAAATATTGGGATACAGAGATGCGCCTACCGAAATAATATAATTGGTAGATTGCCAAACTAATGAAGAATATAGTTTTCATCCCATCTATTCGAAAAGAGGCATTTTGCTCCTTACTAAGTGCGAGCAAAGTGTGTCATTTCCGCGCACTTAATAACAGTGACGAAATGAGTTTTGAATTTGGAACACTGTTTAATTAAAAAGTTTGAACGCAATTCTCTTCAATAAAGTCCTGGCCGGCGATAAAAAAAACAGCGGGTGCCGACGCGGCATTGGCTATCCTAATTTAAATTAATTGGTTGTCTGTTAAGGTGGTTTAGGGACGTGACAACGTCGTAACATAACATTGATGAAGTGATTGCATACTTTTATGAATAAAGATGAACCATTTTTTAATAATAAAAGAATAAATACTTGAAATTATACTAGTAATCAGATTTTTAAAATGCAATAATAATTGCCCTGTCAAGAAGAGTAGAGATATAGATGCGGCGCAAGCGTACAATAAGCGTAACGGGACAATGAGCGTTACGGGACAATGTGTCAACTTTTTCGTGCAGAGTTCATCGATTTATTAGACGTTGTCACGTCAAAGGGTTTTTTTTCTCGTGTGATGAACTTTTCTCATAGCATGGGATGAAAAGTATCGTGTACCATACGGTAACAAAATTATTTAAGCTCGAGCGAAGTACTTAGACTCCCTCGTTACGCTTAGGATTCTACTCTAGACTCCTTCGCTTCGCTCTGGATTAAAAAAATCGCTCTCGCCGTAAATACATTATTTTGTTCCCTTGTGATACAATCTACTATTGGTTTTTTTTTAATATTTTATATTTTTTATCTACTCTTACTTGAAAGTAATATCAGTCCAATCCGACACGAGATGATCGAATATCTTTACTTCAACTGGCAATTGTTTTCTAATATCTTCACCACTAAAAATAGTTTCCAAATACAAATATCGCCTTTGAACTTGTAGCGCAATCTGTTAAAATAGTAATTAGGTATGTCAATTCAGTGACTAATAGTAAATATTATATTTGTAATCATTAAAATGTGTGCCCCGTCTTACCTCGATGCACTCTGCGACGTAACCTAGAGATTTTTCCCAATAATCCACTTGTTTTATGAATGGCTCGACATATTTCGTAGATTTCATTGACGACAGTTGCACTTGGTGATCTTCCAAAAACTGAACAACAACAAAATAAAGCAAGTAGAACGTGTTATACGTTTACTATAACGGTAAGGTTTTTTAAAAGACCACCGAGGCGAGGCGAGATATGTAGATAACTGCAGGTAAGTGTCCTAATCTAAAGGTATATGCTACTTGCCAGAAAAGTTCTAGCGTGGCACTGCACTGTACTGTTGACTCTAGAACACATATTTCTTAATGTGACTAACCTGCATAACATCTTCGACATTTTTAATTCTAAACATATCTCCTTTATGATGCTGCATTTCATAGGTCGTACTCTTCCACACTTCGGCAATGGCTTTTAAGCCATTTTCGATCATCAATTCCATTGTAGCAGCATTAGATATTTCAGCGATTTCTTCTGCATACGCTTGGAAGTTGAGACGCATAATCAATTCCAGTTTAAAATCTTCTGAATTTTGGTCAAACTCTCTGTACAACAATGACAGATTTTGTCAAATTTCAAGTCAAAATTTAGGACAGATAATTAAAGATGTTGAATATAATTTTAAAAGATTTATTGGATAATGTTTCTCATAATACCTATATTATACTTATTTATTATTCTTTAATATTAAAACAATTTACCCATACACATTTATAATAATTATACCACATGATTACTGTCAAGACTCACACTCCCATAAGTTGTTTGATTCTATCCCAATGGCGCTCTCTCATGCAAGGGTTCTTCAGATCTCCAATTAGTGGTAGGGTTCTCCTGAAGTTATCTACTTTAATTCTAGTCGTGTCGATGATCTCCCAATTTCTTTCTTTCAGCTGACGGGACAGGCGGTTAAAGTTTCTAAAATAAAAACTGAGGATGTAGGTCAGGAATGTAGGGCTCAGTGATTATTCACCTTCTATAAGTAATAGTAATTTATTCCACGTGTGTAGTGTGTGCTACCACCCCCAGGAGAATGATATCGAGTTCCTGAAAAAAATAATTAAAATACCCCATACAAAACATACAATACCTCAAATTAGACGTTGTTTCCAAAGAAACGTATGTTTTTCTGTTCACAGTTCTTTCTCATTCTTTTCCTGTGGGGCTATGCAGCACGGTGTGGATTAGCTCGAGTTCGTTTCATTTTGAAGTTTAATTGCCACTGGACTCGTCATTCGTATTGAAATGACTAGTCCCGTGTCAATCAAACGTCAAAATGAAACGAACTCTAGCTGATCCACACCGTGCTGCATAGCCCCGCTGGAGTAGGTGCCCCGCCCCACCCACCACTTGTCTTGCAGTCTCATATTAAAGTTATTCCAGGCATTATAACAGATTAGCTAAACACCGTATGATTATCATGATACTTACCTAAACAAAAACATGACGTTTTCTTCCATCTCGTCGGTCTCCATCTCCCAGAAGGTCTGTGTCTTGTACTTCTCCCAGGACTCTTCCCACTGGTTCACTAGACCCCAGACTTCCTCCAGTTTCTCCAGCTCCTTCTCCATCTTCAGAAGATCCAGATTCACTGGAAGTCTACGTATAAAAGAATATTCTTACTTCAACATACCATAAAAAATTCTAAGAAATACTAAATTTAGACTGATTCGAATAGGTACCTACAAAATTAGTTCAGTTGTATGGAAAAAGAAAAAAAAATACACTCCCAAATATAAAATCTATATCTAGAATACTATAATGAACCGATGGATTATAATAGCAGCTAAAAATATGAAGTTCTAAGTACTAATGTGCAACTAGTTAATTTTTATTATATTTAAATGTGATGTACGATTAGATCTATTAAGTAAAACCTGTCATAATAATTATGACAACTTAAGCTATCATTACGTTAGATTAAAAACAGCAAGGCCATCACGGATAGCTTGTTCTTGAGCTCTCAATGCATTTAACTGTTCTCTGAATGCTTTTAACTGTGCCAATGCATCTTTCCCACTAATATCAGCAGAAGTAGGGGCGGTTTTGTAGAATTCTTCGCAAAATTCTTTAGCAGTTTCTTTAAACACCTATTGAATTAAATTAGTTACGTGCTGACGTCAAAATATAAAAAGAACGACGGAGTGACGAAAAATATTACGTTGCTTTGATTTAGCCCGGGGTTTTGAAAAAAAAAAACGAGTTTACCTCTGCTTGTTCCAATAGGGCAGTTTTGAATTTATCTTTATTTGCTTCTAGCGCTTTCTTAGCTTCCTCTAACAAAGTTAAATAATCAGCCCATAGCTGCGGTATGTTTTCATGTCTAGCTTCCATGTCGGAACCCACTTCCACATCGAATTTCACTGCAAAAAATTGTTAAACAAAATAATCTGTATACTTACCATTAAAAATAAGTTGATTTACCTATTCATGTGATATTATTCTAAAACTAAGTGCTTGGATCATCAAGATAAACATTATTTCCATGATTCTGGATTTTTTATAGAATTAATTCACATATTAGATGAAATATAAAGCTGCGTAAATTGGATGGGAATTAATTTTACATGTTATAACATTATTACCCAATGTATGCATTTGGTCCGTAATAGGTGGAAAAGTTTTCTCCATATCTGTTACTTCAGACATTAATCGCTCGTATGTGGCTATAGCCGCTGCAAGTTCTTTTAAATCTGCTGGCATCTGTGAGTAAATATTTTGTTTTATCATTTGGCGTTGAAGACTATCAGGGCAAACTAGAGCTTTACACTTCACCGATACAGGGTTAAAAGGTATCATAGTGGAAATTTACCCGCATTGCTTCTTCACTGCTTTTTTCAACATAGGCGTACACTTCGTCTATATCTGCTTCAGTTATTTTGCGCAATAGTTCTCCAAGCTTAGTCTGCCATACTAGGCAGTTAGCAATTATTGCTTTCTTCAATTCGCTGGAGTTGAGGGTTATGAAGTGAATCTGCATCATTATTATTATTATTATAAATTTGTATACATTTTATTTTCTCTCGTGAAACGAGGGAGACTAAATTTTTCGCGGGCTTTTGGCCAAACGAAAAACTGATTATTTTCACTGGTTTAGTGATAAGAACTTCCGTACAATACGGCAAGTGTTTAGGATGGTTGCTTTTTGAAGTTGTAAATCTTTTGTGTAATTCAACTAGGTACGATTTGGTGTCCGTTTCCAGCATGGTCAATATAAAGTATGTGCGCAAAATAAACGTGTGTATTATTATTATTATTGTGTTGTTATACTATTATTATATTATTATTACTATTTATTATTATTATAAATGTATATTAAAATTATGTAGGTAAGGACTGCGATCCTGTTTCCTGAATCAGAATAAAATAGTTAAGTACTTTACTTACGAAGATTTTACGGCAAATTAACATAAATCAATTATTATTGTACCTGGTTTACAGTCTCCTGAATTTGGACAGTATTAGCCAAGTTGCTGTAACTTATGATCAGCTCATCGAATTCTGCAGCGGTGTGTTTCTCTTCGCGATATTTTTCTAAAAAACTATTTCTGTCTATTTTCCATATGTGGACGTATGGATCCCACATACGAATGTGCTCTTCTATAAGCTTTATATTGAAGTTAATCTCTGAAATACAACATCTTATAATGTAACCATGGTATTACATAGACCTGGTAATAAACAAATAAACGCAACTGATTCACATTTAATAGTATGGTAAATTAAGTGGACGTGGTGATAGGCTAGTGGGAGAACGTCTACCTTCTAAGAAGAAGGTTATGTGTTGAAATTCCAGTGCGGGCACGCACCAACGTAATTCTCGTGAAGAAAAAAATCGTGAGGAAACCCAAATACCTATCCGAGTATTATTTCGGAGGTATGTATGTTACAAAACCATCAATTGACAGTGATTAATCCGGATTGGCAGTGTTCGAAAAGCAATGAATAAACACTGCCAGTACGGACCGGGCTCCCGTGGTGAATTATGGCCTATCATTCCTCACGAAAGTAAAATAAGAGACCCGTGCTCAGCAGTGGGTCGATATGGGTTGATAATCAGTATGGTAAATAATGCTTGCTAAATAATTCTAAAACAATATGAGCTAGTACTTTCAAACTTACATAGGTAGGGAGTAAGTAGGCACATAAATAAAATACAACTCACCGTCATTAATTAAAGATTGTAGTTTATTACAATCTGTATCATGTTGAATGACTTCATTGAACCGTTTTAGCCCTCCAGCAGGCAACGTAAATTTTTCGAAAAGTCTAGGAATTGTAGACATTATGTTAACAATTTCCTCAAGAACCGTAGTAAATGTATCCTGAATTTCAAAATTTGTTGGGACAAAAATGATGCTTTTCCCGGAGAGGTATAAATCCATTTTAATTAGAGGTGCAGGTGCCATTGTCCCTGAAATAAATGGTTTGTTATAAAAGAAGAATTCAACGAAACGCTTACTAGTGTAATCTATATCAGCACTCCACCTATTTACCTACAGAATTGTATCCTAAATTAATTAAGAATAGCGATTTTCAATCAAAAGAAATCCTCTGTTGCAAACGTCTTTTCTGAATAACGTACCATCCCCATGAACGCATCTATACATATTTTGCATTGTAGCTTTAATGGTAAGCCTTAAAGCATCTTCCAGTAGACGGTCAAATCTTCTCACGTACCGGACCCAATATTCTGCCATCTGTAAACGTACTTAAATAAGGATTGGCTGCTATGTTTATGTAGCTCACGTGGTTACTACTACACAAGACTTTGTTTAACCGTCTTAAAATTGAATAAAAGTTAATAAAAAAAATTATAACAAACAACAATCTACCTACTTCTTGGTCCATGCAGACATAAAAAAGATGAGAAATATGATGGCAATACATGTAGTTGTAGATTCTAAGAGATATAATAAATAATCCATATTATTATAATTATTTTAGATCCCAATAGTTTGGCTCAAACTGCTCGAAAATAAACGCATTTTCTGTTGCTCTATTCATTTTGCTCAGAGAGGTTTGGTAGCTTAGGTAGAGAGTTGATCATGGTAAAAGCTTCCATCAAAATTTGAATTATTTATGGAAAATAACACGGTTCCAGGTAATATAATACAATAAATCCATAAAACAGAATAGAGGCTGGATTCCATAAGGATACTTTGGATTTTGCTATCGTAGCTTCCTATACCGCTTACCTGAGTTATATACGCTTCAAAACCTTCATAGACAATAACGAGGTAAGTTATTATTTCTTTGTACATTGTTAATATTTTAGTAATGGCTCCTTGTTGCATTACGCGAATCTTTTCCCTTAGATGTTTTATTTCAAACACGTTGTAGATATCGAACTCAATTAATGGGGTGTCGCATATTTTTTCCATTATTTTAACCATATTTATATTGCAATTCTTGTATGTGGTCAAAAAATCTTGTAGCTGAAATTTTTATGAAGTGAAGAATTTAAGCAAGTGAAGAAGCAAAAACACTTACTCAACTATGAAATAATTATCATCGTTAAGAGTCATGAAGTTGCTTTGTAAAGCTGGACCCAAATAAAAATAAATGTTGCTGTACCTCTCCAATCTGACTTACACAGTCAGCAATATAAGCATCCGACATAGTCGAAGTCCAAGTTAATTTAGATATTCCTGGTTGTACTTTCTTTTCACAGGCCTAGAAAGGAAATAATTATAATCATAAATAATAATTGAAGTAGAATACAATTATTTTCCCCACTTAAATATTTTCGATTTGAAGCAGCAAAATATAAACTACTAAAAAAATATACATTTTAGTAGTGGCAATTATAATAAAAATTCACATTTTTTTTTGGTGGTATATCAATTTTCAATTGAATCTTCAATCTCGAATCTACACTGTCACTGTCGGTTTCCATTGTCAACTGTCATCTCATAATAATGAACCAATCAAAGAATCAGTGCTACCAAAAGTAACAGTGCTACCAAAAGTACTGCAATTGCCGTTGCATACAGAAATCTGATACAAAAAGTAGACAGGATCCCTAAAATACAGAAATACTGTGAAAAGCCTTTGATTGTGAAGCCTTTGATTGCCTTTGTGAAGCCTTTGCAAATTCTTCTGAGCAATAATTATATATCTATATTTTATTGTCCGTGGAAGAAATAAAGCAAATCCACGTGTTTTTTGAATTGAAATACACGTTTTGTAAAATATACCGAAAATTTTGTCAATTGCGGCATTTCCTTCTAGTGAATAGCGGCAACCCAAAGTAAAAAAAATTGCCACTGGCAACACTGGAATTTGATCGATATTTTATTTTTCGGTTGTACGATTTATTGCATCTGTGTAACATTTGTAAACATAATTTTGAAAATTGTTTGGAAAAGAAATAATGATGGGACGATACTGTAGACATTTTATTTACGTCAAATTAGTTAATTTTCGTATGTAAAGTTTTGATTTCGAGCGACAACAGAGACGTTTATTTTAATCATGAATTTGGCGGATCCAGAACTGGAACTCATCGATCCAACTCCAAATATTTACAATTTGTTCGTTCACTTTGACCAGCTATTCTTCCATAGTCAACTAGACGGCAGGGCGCTCGTGCGATGGAGCAAGAGGATGTATTCATGTGCTGGTATTTGCGGGTAGGTGACTTTGACTGCTATGTTATTACTTATTAAACACAACTGTCGTGTTTTTCACAACTTGCCGCGAGTGCGGCAAAATACAATTGTTGTGTTTGTTGTATGGGAAAACACTATGGAGCGTGCAGAGCACCCGTGGCTAGACAAGCAAAACGGCTCAGCAATCAAAGTGTTATGTCACGGACCTGGAACACGTGATGGCTCGGCATCGACCAGTTTTATTATTTATTTTAATATTTTTTATTTATATCCATAGCTTGTCAGTCTTAACATGTTCACTGCTGAAAATACAGACATTGTGTTTTTTATAACTTTACGCGGGTGCGGGAAAACACACCTGTTGTGTTAGCGCAGCTTACGTGCGGCTGTGCAGCGAAAAACAGACGTGTGTGATTAACGCGGTGCTTCTACAGGGAGGCTCACACAATGGCACGCCATTGCTGGAAATCACACACAGTCCACTATAGTGCCCAAATATAAAAACCGGTTCAGCAGTCAACATATTATAGTTAGGCCCTTTAAACATAACTAGTTGCGCCTTGTGGTTTCACCCGCATACTACAAGTTTTCCCGCAATAACTCTTAAAAGCAATATATTTTCCCTGTTTTTGCCACATTCTTTATTGATGCTCCGCTCCTATTGGTCGTAGCGTGATGTTATATAGCCTATAACCTTCCTCGATAAATGTTCGATAAAATCGATAAAAATTCCTCTTTTCAACACAAAAAGAATTTTTCAATTCCAACCAGTAGTTCCTGAGATCCTAGCGTTCAAACAAACAAACAAACAAACTCTTCAGCTTTATATATTAGTATAGATGATAATTGCAAGAGACGACACTTCAGTCGCATGCCAAAACAACACATGTTCGTATATTATGATACGAAAAAGAAAATTTCTTTGTTGCATTTATTTCGAGTGATTCTAGTGACGAAGAAGCACTCTCAGTGTATCTTTATTACAAAAATAGAAACTTTTTTTTTCCAATTTTCCCCAAACCTTCGTAGTCATATATTTTCTCAATTATTCAGGCATGTTGAGCAATCTCATGTAGTCTCTTCCTATCCCAACGAGAGAAAAGCTTGACTGTATGTATGTAAATGCAGGCCATTTAAAGTTAACAGGGACTAGGGGTCGCGGATCGGGGGATCCAACGCCCCAACACATAGTCCCGAGGCGAGATGCGCTCTGAAGTGTTCTCCAGAGCGCATCCAACCTAGGCGAGGTCGAGTGCCCCTAGAGGCGTGTCCGCGGCAGTCGCCCGGACGTCCGCAGGGGTGGTCGCGGAAGCGCAATCGCGAGCCCGTGACCACCCCAACATGCGGAGAGGAGAACACCCCGGGGTTTTTTAGTGGGTACACCCAGTCAGGCGCGTCAGTAGATGCGCGCTGGCGGGGGAGCCCCAAATAACCATCCGGCCTCCCCCGAGGTCGAGGTATGCATAAGGTCATTTCCCCCGGGCAAAAAAAAAAAAAAAAAAAGGCCATTTAAAGTTGGATGGACATGGATATTTTTTTTTAATTTCTAAAACAAATTTAATGCGGTTTTGCCGCCATTTTGCCGAGTTTCGTAGTTCCTAATTTGTTTATATTATTATCTACCTGCATGACCGAGCTTTGCTCGGTATTTTTTTTTTTATGACATTTCTTAAAAATCATTCCTAGCTAGATCGATTTATCGCCCCCGAAACCCCCTGTATATTAAATTTCATGAAAATTGTTGGAGCCAATTCCGAGATTCCAATTATATATATACAAGAATTGCTCATTTAAAGATATAAGATTGTTATAATTGTATCTTCAACTTCCAAACTTTGTCCCAACAGAAAAAACAAGGTATATACAACCTGTATGTCTGAAAAAACCAAATCCATTTGTGCAAGAAGTAAAAAAACTGCCATTCCATCTACAGCTATGAAGGAAGAAACGGCATCTGCGACATAGCCCTCAGCGAACCTCTCCTAAAGCTGCGTCCGCGCAAGGACCTCATAGAGACCCTCTTGCACGAGATGATCCACGCCTACCTCTTCATCACCGATAGGGACAAGGACCGAGACGGTCACGGGCCAATCTTCCAGGCCCACATGCACCGTATCAACAGAAAAGCAGGACTGAACATCTCTATTTACCATAATTTTCATGAGGAGGTAAGTTTTATTGTCATTTTTATATTAATCTCTTGTATGCATCATTTTCATAAATGGATTTTTAATTGTTGCCACAGTGGATCTGTGACTAAGCATCCAACATTTTAAGGATGAACTTTTCGAAATTTAGTGCTAAACTCTAAGCTAATTTTATCACAACAGTTGTGTTCCCACACAGATGATTGAGTTTAGTTACAACACAATGCCAGTAAACATTTGGGAAGATTCTTAAAAGCGCCAAAAAAAAAAACGAATCTACAGTGAACTTGTTAACTCAATATCATAAAGTATGTATAACACATTCACTGCTGAACCGTTTCATTTTATATTTTTATAAGGCAGACATTCTCCCACTAAACTACCACTGCATAGCGTTAACTTAAAATAATACATAAGTTAAATTTAGTGAAAAAAGTAAGTACATAATAATAAAATGAAAAACATAAGCTGTTAAATTTTCTATTTCAGGTGGCATTATACTTAAAGCATTGGTGGAGATGCAATGGGATGTGTCAAAGAATGAAACCGCATTTTGGAGTATTCCGCCGTTCATCAAATCGAGCTCCGGGACCACACGACTGTTGGTGGGAATATCACAAAAACAGATGTGGGGGGAAATTCATTAAAATAAAAGAACCGCCGTTACTAAAACCAACTAGGAAGAACTGCCAAGGAAAAATAAATGCACACATAACAAAATACATTGTTACTAATAATAATAATAATACTGTGAACAAGAATGTAAGCATGCAAAAGAAGGTGGGAAATGCTGTAAAATCTATTCCAAACAATAAGATCACACCTACTACTCCACCTCCCAATACAGGAAATCTAATGAAACAAACTGATTCTAAAAGAAGAAACTCTAGTTCTGTAAAAAACACAGTAAGAGATGTATGGAAAAACAAACAAATATCTGCAGTTGAGCAAATTCAAGCACCAGAAAACTATATCAGCCCTACGTATTATTATGTACCTACTGCAACTAAGCACAAAGCTGATTCAGTGCATACAGATGCACCACCAAACAAAATAAACAAAATGGTTACACTTGATGATTACTTCACAAAAACAGCTGTTTCTATACTGAAAGACGTGTATGGGAAAGAATTTATAGTATCCCAGTCAAGCAACAATAAATTAAAAGCAGAAGAAGTTCAAGACGGCAATGGTACTAAAATGCAACCAGTCAATGTAGTTCCATTGACATCTTCATGCAGGAATGGTTGCATACATGAAGATTTAGTGAATTGCCCCAGTTGTAATGATAAAGTGAGAAGCAAAGACATAAATAGACACCTAGATGAATGTCTCAACAAAGGCATTATTGAGGCTCTAAGTGAAGAATTTGTACAAACACCAGCTACAATAACAAAAAGTCAAACAAATGAAGTTCAAAGAAACTTCAATGATATTGTTGGAGATGTTCCAAAAGTTACCGCTATTAAATCAAAGACAGTTAATAAAACTGACTTAAACATTCCAAAAACAGAAAAAGACTATACTAATGATTACATTATTTCAAAACCTAGTACTAGTCGAGAAAACTATGTTGATCAAATATGTCCCTGTTGCGAAAATAAAGTGGAGATACCCATGGAATTGCATCTTGAAGAATGTCTTGCGTTCTTTAAGAATAATGTCACTATACCAGAAGAAGGATCTTCATCCACTGAAACTATAAGCATTATTGTAGATGAAGCCGTTTCACCCAAAGTAAAAGTAGAACCTGGCACTAGTAAAGAAGACAATACAGTTCCAAAATGTGCATGTTGCGGAGACACAATAACCAAACCTATTGAAATTCACCTCGATGAATGTCTAGGCTTCTTCAACAATGATACCACACTACCCACAGAAGGACCTTCCGTTGAAATCGTAACCATTAATGATGATGATGAATTCGATGAAACACAGACTTTAAATGTTACAGGTACAAAGACACCTTGTCCGTGTTGTCTCAAAATGGTAGAGATTGAAGAGATGAATGACCACTTAGATTTTTGTCTTTAGATGACACTGGATTAGTCAGTGAGTGAGTTTTCGTCTCCAATGATGATCAGGGCAAGAGATGCTGTGATATCAATATTACAGAGTTATGAGAAGTGTTAAGCGCTCAAATGAAGAGAAGCTTTAGCTGAAATAAGCACAAACGTGCCTAGACTGTGACATGTTGTTATTGTGATATATTGTGTCTGTTTAATGTATTTTGCACTCTGAGAGACTCCTCAGAAAACCACTGCGTATGATATTAACACGTAGATTGAACATTTGAAATGATTCTATAATAGTTTTAACTTGCTTAGTGTTTTTGGGTAGTCTTCTGTCCTTCGCCATTATTAAAATATTTAATAAATTATTGATGTCATTAGAATGTAGGTATGTAGTAACAAAATTTACTGGACGTCGTTATTCGATTATTATGATTATGTAGAATTGTGGTTTTTAATTTAATATTAGGAATTGATGTATTTTACTATAATATTGCCCATGTATGATTAAATTTTTAATAAATGATAATTCATATTATACAATAGACTATGATTTTAAAGACAATGTTTTATTAGGTATAGTCACAATATCTGAAATGTTAACTAGGTAGCCACAATGTCTGAAATGTAAATTACAGGGGTAGCACATTACTGAGTAGGTTCCTGGGGGTGTGGGGGGGAGTGTTGATGTTGTCCCGCCACTACACATCCCGTAACGCACAACTGGGCCGTTATTCTACATTAAGTATGGATTTAACTTCTTCATTTGAGCTACTTACCACAGTTAATGGTTTGAAAAGCAGTCTTTCCTCGTCAGAGAGGGAATCCAGGATTTTGTTGTACCCTTTCACGACGACCAACACGCTCTCGTAGACGTACGTCACTGTTTTACTTTTCATGTAAACCTGTGGCAAAGAAATACATGCTTTTTGTTTATTACTTTGTCAAATCTCTATCATGCAGTGAAATATCTAAGTAAATTGCATACAACTTCGAGAAATTAATTAAAATTGATCGCAAGATGTATACTGAACAAACAAACATAAGAAACCGAGATCTATTCACGCACAAAATAATATAGTGATAATGTTACTTTTTATAAACGAAAAGAACTAACGAAAAGATGTGGGTAGTTGAAAACATTAACCGCCATTCTAGACAGTCAACCACATTCTACAGCAAGGAACATAGTACTCGCTTTCCACAGTCTTCTCGTGTCGTGATCGTGATGACGGATAGGTTCATGGAACTTGGCCGAAAACCCGTTGTCAAAATTATGTTTTGATTGTACGAATAGACCTACTTTTCTCATATAAACTGGTAAGTTACAAGAATAATATACAAGAAAGTACCGCGTAAGCATGCATCGGGATATCCAGACCAAGATTCTCCCAATGATACGCCTCCTTGCACAGGTCCAGGATATTGCTGGAACATCAACACAGAAAGTAAACCCCTAACTCACGTGGTGGTCGTGCATTAGTAAATCCAAAGGCATCGTTGGCTTGCAGCGTGGTTTTGTTCTCATTGTCTAAATAGAATAGTTGTTGCAGTCCAGAACTTATGAGCATATGTATTATTTAGTTATTCTGATGCAGCACATACATGAATGCACATTCCTGTTATGTGTCATCCATTACTCATCAGATAATGGCTGCTATAGTCGCATATTGGACTTAAATAAGTAAGTCACTAAATAGTGGCGATTTCTAATCATCACAACTGGCGAAATTGCGTCAAATGTCCACGCATACTGAGTTAGGTAAGGAGAAAAGCTATCTTAAAATCTCCCTATTGTTTACCTCTTTTATTTGTTGTGTGGGTATGTTTTATCATAATTGCGAAACGCATTTTCAAAGTAGGTATTCAAAGTGATCGAAGCTCAAAGTGGCTAATGTTGATAACATTCTGAGGACTGTCTTTCGTCCGAGATCTCTCAGGAGCTTTCTGAAACTCACCCATCAATATTGCACTCCATCAGGCCCGGATTCCCGACGCTCTTCCGCATGAGCGTCCTGTTCAGTCCAGCACCGCATTTCTCGTCCAGGTTGTGCTGCGAGAATCGATAATTACTGTGGACTTGTAGATAAAATACGTGGCAACAATAAATATATTATTATCTTTATTTTGCTCATAGATTAGTTATTGCAGAGAACATACTCTACATTTACCCTTTACGGCTAAGGTGCGCGCTGCGAAATTAATTTGTCGTTGTCGGAAAAAGAAACAATTTGCATAGCCATACATGCAAATGCAAAACGGCAAAATCATGTCACAGCGCGCCTCTTAGCAAGGCAAATTCAAGTTCAAGTGGATAAGTTACCGTCCAAGATATGAAGAGCTCCCGGACGGCGACGTCAATGGCTCCCATCAGCCGGTTTACGTGAACGATCACATCCTCGGAGTTGCTACACGCCATCATCCAAACGGCCGCGTCGGTCATTACCTGAAATACAGTTAGAAAGGATGTACTTTCTATTTTATTTTACTATATTTGTGAATTCGTAAGTCGCAATCATAACTTATAGTGGATCCGCTGCATAGATAAAGGTCTTGCACAATATCCAGGCAGAGCACTGGCAGGAAGTGGCAAAACACAGATCGCAGTGGCAGCTCTTACTTTCGGAGGTCACTTAACATCACTGCGCCATCCTAGTTAGTTCTTTACCTAGTATGAAGCTGTAGTATTTCTGTGTCCTTCTTTTCTTCCTGTAATCTTCCCATACCTGTTTGAGATAAGAAAGCCTGTTCTTCCGCATGCGGAGCACCGTGGCACGTCCTGCAAACGACGGCAGGTCAACGGGGTGTTGACTGCGCGTCGAAACCATGTCTTTCTTCGCCTCCTGGACCTCGTCGCTGAACATCGCCCACACCTGACACGGTAAATGAAAAAACATCATTACAACTGCCGAGTTTAACCATCCTACTGGGCAATTTTGTTATTTTGGTATAGGTACTTCGAGATATTCTCATTCAGGCCTCAAAAGGAGTTGCAGATATTATATTTCTCAAAGACAGCTTAGCCCAGGACCTAGTAGTAAGCCCCTCTATAGGCGTCGTGAATGATCGGTTTTAAGCTTGCTCACTCTAAAACATTGTATAATGAACACGTAACAACAATCACTCATTTCATGAATTGGAAGACTCGATCCTCTTTTGCAATTTTTGTCCATTTCTATTTAAGCCTCTTTAATTCAGGACACAAAAGAGTAATATAGTTAAATAAACCCTTTCAATATCTCGTAGTAGACATCCAACTTACTTCAGCAGTCTTCCTCTTGAAGATGCGCTTCAAGTTCTTCCTCTTAGAGTAGTTGTTCAGAGAGAAGAGAGCCACCACGGCTTCTTCAACGTGGTTCACACTCTCGAACACTGACTCCACTAGGTTTTCTATTATTATCTGAAAAAGTAACCACACTTTTGTACCAAGTCTACTCTGTAGATAATTCTATTAAATTACGGGGAGACGAGCAGGCATTTTGCAGGATAATAAGTGCCACGTCAACTCAGCAATTGAAGTGCCATTCAAATTAACTAAGAGGGACTGAATAAGACTGCAGATTAACTGTTAGTCAGTGGAATCCTTAAAAGTACCTCAATATCTTTGATGACAGTCCTGAAATGCAGCACGTCGTCGTACCAGGAAGGCGCCTGGACGTCCAGTATCGAATGGCCCACCTCCCGGACGGCGTCCAAAGCGTCATGAAACATGTGCTCGATCTGCTGGCACTTGGCCTCGAACTGCTCGCCCCGAGCGCCGCCGAACCTCGGCTTGTAGATCTTCTCCATTTCGTCGATCCTAGAACCGACCGTGATGTGGAGCCATACCTACCTACTCTTAAATTCTGAGATCATGGATGCACTGTGGTTAGCTGTGGATACAGGTGGCTATAACAAATCGTTCACATTAGTAGTTACGTCAGGAACTACAAGACCCGTGGATCTAAATACTCCAGCTGGCCTGTATTTAAACGACTATAGATTTGTTAATATTTTAGGTAATGTGTGAACCACTAACCTTCCAAAAATTACCATGCAGTTGCAAACATCGAGCATATCAAAACACCTCTGCACAAACGAGTCTATGTAATTAAAAATCGCCCCAGTGTCGAGCTCCCAGCTTCCAGGGTTGACGCCGTTGTGCGCCTCCGCCATCAGGTCGTAAATCTCCCGGTACTTCTTGCAGCATTCTATGCATTTGCTGAACTCTCCCATGGCCTTCTTCGTCATACCATCGAACAAATCCTCCAATTTAATGTAACTTTTGCACAAGATGATGATCTGGTTGCTGAGAGCCTTGAACAGGTTCGTAATGCGAGTTTCAGAATTATAGTAAGTGGACTCCTGCCAGATGAATCTGAATAAGTTGATGATTTGCGGTATATGGGTGGATATTTCGTCAGGGTCCACTACGCACTCCAGAACAGCGCAGGGCTGTTTAATAACCTGAAGATATTCTATATTCTTCGTAGCCTCATTTATTTTCTCGACGATTTCATCGCACAGTGACTGGAACTGGTGGATGAAGGTGGAATGGGTGGTTACTAGGATTTTGGTGATGTGCCTGACTGCTGGATTCTTTAGCTGGTACAGCAAAGCGTTCAAGTTCTCATCTGAAAGTAGGAAGGTTGATTAGAAATTGAATTTCTTGAATAATGTCTAGATCGGAAGAAACTTACGTCTGTAAGTCCAAAAGTCATATTCATCACTCGGGCACAGCAGCTCCTTCTGAGAAGCGACAAACGCCTGGTCTTCCAAGCAGGATTTGATCTGATGGGTCCAGTAGACCACCACACCTTCGAGCCTTTTCACCAGCTCTCGATCGGCGCTCGCGTTTTCGAAGGAAAGCTGCTGGCCTTCCCGAGGAATGTACAGGACTGTTAGTCCGAGCATTTTGTAGTACATGTCTGTTAACTTTGCCAAGAATGTGTGTAGTTGGGAGCAGAATTCGCTTTTTACACCTGAAAAATGTTGAAAATTATGTATGTTTCTCATTCGACATAAGAAGATCAGCATTGAAGAAATAAGAACTTACTGTCAGGCCACGTGTGGATGGCAAAGAAGTACGGAGCGTAAACGTTTTCCAGCATTTGTATCATGTTGGATTCAACAGAATCTACGAACGTTCCAAATAATATGTCATCGTGAAATGTCTCTGCCTTGAATATATAGTCAGGAGGTCTGATGAAATAAGTCAAGTCGTATACGGGAATCATGGGTATATCGTGAGCCGCTTTCAGCTTATCCCCTTTGAAGTAAACTGTCAGAATTAAGTGTTTCGGTTCGAGAAACCATTCTTTGATCTGTTCTTTGCATTCTGTGTTCCAGTCGTTGTCACGGAGATCATAGATGGTGGTCATCTTCATGATGAATCCGACTAGTTTGTCCAGTTCTTCGGGTTCGTATTTGGGTCTGGCCGTGGCCAGTAAGGCCAATTCTCTCTCGAGTTGGGCGAGGCGCTCCTTTTCTGAAAAAGTTTACGGCTTTGATAAAAGTTAAATATGGCCCATCTTTGTTGGATTTCAGCTTAAGGTCATTCATGTGTTCCTATGCACCAAATATTTCAGTGCTGGTTGGTTCCCGCCTCTTAATTTTAGTTCTCTCATCATCGTCATCATTATCAACCCATAACGTCCACTGCTGAGCACGGGCCTCCTGTCACTTTCGTGAGGAGGGTTAGGCCATAATCCACCACGGGGGCCCGTGCCCCCGTGTTCGTAGTTCTCTATTCGTGCTATATTTCAATTTATGCCCGAATTTGGTTTACAATTATGCTAGTCTTACCTTTTACTCTCTTTAGTAGGATTCTATGTAATAAAGCACTTGCCTTTTCAGTTGAACTAAAGCACCGTTACTGTCCTCAAGACTAGCATAATGTAAACCGGCCTTAACCTACCTTCATAAAACTCTGTAAGTACATACTTGCGAGGTTTTATACTTATCCTCTTTTACCATAGACTTATATTTCTTTACCTCTTTCTTCCTCGGAGTCATGGCTTAGGTCGTCACTCCAAGCTACTTTCACTCTTTTCTTTGCCTGTGGGCCTCCTGGTTCTCCTGCCATTTCGGCGGAGTTAATTAAAGCTTAGCTTCTACTTAAAACGAGCATAAATAAGAGTAACTGGCTTTAATAATTCAATATTTTCCTACAATTTATTGTCAGTTTAGCTGTCGGAAAACAAATGAATTGAGAAAGAATCAAAGATGTCTATTTTTAAATTCTTTGTGGCCAAGTATGTGCCTCGGTAAGGGTTGCTAGGTATATTATCGTAACAATGTTGTACGTTGCTTAGTAGCGTTAATGACCAAATATAACCTTGTGTTGGTTATTAATATAATTTTCTTTTTTAACACACTTCAAAATATACGATTAGGTTATAATTATGTTCCACTGCATGTATTTAATTTCCATTTTTAAATTAGACCTATCTACCTATTTCTAACAAAACTTTTAGGAATAAACATTGGCGTTGTCATTTCTTTTGTCAAAACAACGCGCATTCATACATTGTAATTTTCCAAAACATTGAAATTTACTACAGAAAATATTGATATAAATTATATTTAAAGCTCAGTAACAATTAGAGTTCGGAATAAATTTAATTAAGCCCTTACATTGACATAAACCGTGATTAAATGCATTAAAATACGTGAATTAACGACTCGAATACCCACATTTCGTTATTCGATAAAGGTTAGTTTTTCCCTTTGCTTCACCTGGCGAGTCATATATTATTATTTTACCTAGTTGTAGTAGTGGGGCGAAAGAGAATAATCTGATCGCTGACATGGGGCTAGTCCGTTCTTTTAGGAAGGAACTTATCTCTAATCTTTGCCTATCATCATCAGCCCATACCAGCCCACTGTTGAACATGGGTCTCCCCACACTTTCTTGAGGAGTATTGGTGAATCTCATACCTCTGAGATAATATTCGGGCATATGGGTTTCCTGAAGTAGTTTCATCATCATCAACCCATGACGTCCCACTGCTGGGCACGGGTCTCTCCTCACTTTCGTGAGGAGGGTAAGGCCGTAATCCACCACGGGGGCCCAGTCCGGATTGGTGGATAACATACCTACATCCGAAATAATTCTCGGGTAGGTATGTGGGTTTCCTCACGATGTTTTCCTTCACCGAGAAGCTAGTAGTAGTGAAGTAGTTTACTTTCACCGAAATTAAAATGTTTAGTCTGTATCGAGCAGCAGTGGGAGAAGTCAAGTCACAAGTCAATAGGTTATTTCTAACCTACATATCAATAAAAAATAACGAAATGTGTGATGGACACATGTACAACAAAAATAATTTCAGAAAAGATAATTAAAAAAATAAACGAAACGTAACTCTCTTTCTCTTTCTATCTTCACAAACTTATATCTCCCTCTCAACTTCCGTTCACCTCGCCCTATCACATTTTTCGTTGCATTCATGCATGCATTCAACACCTTACTCCCCAAGTCAAGCGTGCGTAAGGAAGTTTTACTTCAAAAATAAAGCAGTAAAATACAGTTGTGACTTAATAATTAAACAAGTTCTTTTTATCAGTGGCTGCTAGCATGCTCCACCAAAATGCCAGCTTATGGCTTGGGGCGTGTTCGTGTTCAGTAAAGATGGGCGCGCGCGACTGGCGGGGCTCCTGCGGGCGCTGCTGATAGGCCAGCTCGTGGTCTCCCTGTGCATGGTCATCTTCTGCTACAACGCGTCCATGAAGGTCATGGTGCTGTTGACGAACATCCACCAGGTAAGTGGCCATTAAGGAAGTAATAAAAGGGAATCCAAAACCAAATATGGTTGAAGAACCGTCTCGAAATGGAGTTTTGAAAACTAATGAGCAACAAACACGATTTAATTTATTTATATATAATATTTTATTGTGACATTACAGATAAAATTTATTGTGCTATAATTATCAAATTACTTACAACTGCGAAATAGTAAATTTAAAAATTATATAGAGTCGCACACGTCATACCATCTTGTATTTTGGGACTCGTTGTTTCATTGAATTATCAGCAATAAGAAAATGTAGAAATATATAGTTTTAATTACGCCGTTGTCAGATGAATGTATGATGGGACTTTGTTGGATGACCTAACTCCTATGATAAATATTTCCGTTCGAATATCTAAATCCCTAACTTGTTACCTAAGAAAAAACACCCTTCTAACTAACCTTTTACCTTTTTTCTACAATTTCTTATTAGAATTCCCGCAAAGTAACGCCTGATTATATTAACTGAAATATCAGCCTAAAACAATTAGTATAAGGGCACAGGGCGGTTGCCAGGATCCTTATAAGGAGGCTCCATGCTCAGCGCAGGCGTGGATTTGTCGGGCGAGAAGAATAAAACAACTCTCTCAGTACTACACACTCTAATCAGCTATTTTACAATGATTCCATGAAATACGACGTTAAATACAATCAAGATATTTGAATTAAACGATACGCAGAGACACTCCACCGAACACGTAATGCGCAAGCCCGATGCAAACTGATTTTTCTGCCAATCTAAAGGCCACCGATCTGTTTGCTTGTCTCTGGTTGCACACTAGCGTCCGGAGTTGTGTCAGAGTGGGGAAACTTCGACTGTCACAAATTAGTTACGTTTCTTGCCACTCTAAAATAATCGACGCGCCGTCAAGTACAAGAACCGATAACGCCTTGCAATTGTTTACTTTTTACAATTCGATGTTAATTTTCCTTTCTACATGATAATTTCGTCCACAGCTGACAGTCTTCCTGCTGTACGGACTCATCCTCCTGCAAGCGTACGGCATGAAACTCCACTACACGGGAGGTCTGCGGCTCATCGCCCTGTTGCTGAAGTTCCCCCACTGGTCGCGGATGCCCGTCTGCAGTCGCAACTGGATGTTCTGCGGGACTGTGCTGCCGGTTAACGGACTGCTCGTGTACGCAGCGTGTAGGGCCACTTTGAAGGTATGGGGTAACTTGGTCTTTAGCTAGTTTCTATTTCGACCCACATCAATCCACTGCTGGGTGGGTATAGGCCTCCTCATGTGCACGCCATTCCTTTCGTTCCTGCGTCAGACGAATCCACTGCCTTCCTGCAACCTGTGTGATATCGTCTGACCATCGGGCAGATGGTCTGCCTCTTAATCTCCGTCCATGTCTTGCCCACCGTTCCGCCACTGCCCTAGTCCATCTGCCGTCTTCCCTTCTCGTAAAACGATCTACCCACCCCATTTCAAATTAATGATCTATTTCCCCACGTCCTACGTCTTATCATTACATTGGGGATTTCGATAGCTAACTTAGTGAGCGACTGCCACAGCAACTGTCGGGGCGAGATTGTGACTGCTAGCGTGACCCCATCTTGCACTTGAGCACTGCTCACGGGGGGAAAGGGGGGCATTCATCATCATCAATCCATAACGTCCCACTGCTGGGCACGGGTCTCTCCTCACTTTCGTGAGGAGGGTTAGGCCATAATCCACCACGGGGGCCCAGTCCGGATTGGTGGATGACATACCTACCTCCGAAATAATTCTCGGGTAGGTATGTGGGTTTCCTCACGATGTTTTCCTTCACCGAAAAGCGAGTGATAATTACGTACATATGTTTTATAGAAACACATTGGTACGTGCCCGCATTGGGATTTGAACTCACGACCTTCTGATTGGAAGGCGGCCGTTCTCCCGCTAGGCTACCACCGCTTACCATTAAGGGGGGCATTAGTGCTTTCGAATCCACTTACCCCCTCCTTCACCCCTTCTTAGAATAAAAGGAGGTAACTTGGTTATAATGTATATTGGTGGTGGGGCCACTTGGTTGGGTTGTTAATATTTTGTATTATTAGTTCATATCTTATGTTTACAGGCGTTGACGAAAGAGCTGTCCGTATCTCTTTGTTACGGAATATCGCAGTACCTCACGGAACCTTCTTGGAAGAAACTGTTGGATACCATGCAGGTAATCATAATCTCCATCAGTCTAATGGATAAATAGATTTAACTTTACCGTAGGTTCGCCCAATATATTAGATCGATAGGCAATAGGTACGTATATATATGTATATAAATATATATATATATATATATATATATATATATATATATATTATTATATATACCAATATCTCTCTGAAAGTTTGTCTCGAATAGTCTCCCACACAGCTGAACTGATTTCAAAGATTTGATATATATAGATATTTTAGGTCCTTATATAGAATAATATAGTATACTTTATATACTGTAAAAGTGTAGTTACGCTTCCTGTTTGATACTAGTCAATAACGCGGGTGAAGATGGTCACAAATATTACGCTCAACGTGCTAGCTCTGCACTTAAGCGTATGCACTTAAGTGTATATACTTAAGTCTTGAATTTGCATAATATTCTACTATTGTAACAAATAATCACAGCATGAGACTAGCATAGTTGAGCATGAATATTCGCTTGCACTACTAAAATATGTAAGTTTTATTCTGTAAATCGAAATTTTCGAAACAACACAATGTCTGGTATTTATTTTTTACATTTTCAGATTGAGTTGAGTTGCTGCGGCGTCGACATGCCGAGCGATTGGCACGAGATTCCTTGGATCAACATTGATTTTCTCAACTCTAACTCTGAACTCGTGCTCAAGTATATACTCAATACAATCTTAGTAATTCTATTTATATAATGAAAGCGAAAGTAGCTCTGTCTATCTGTCTCTGTCTGCTTACGTCTTTATTTTTTGATAAAATTGAATATGGAAATTTGAGGTCGAGGATACAACTCTGACAGCTATTCAGACGCGTTAGCGCAGACAGATTGTCAGTTTTCCTAAGATATAAAATGAATCACTGGCAGAATTAATAGAGTTTCCTTTTTCTATGCGAGATTCAGCCATGAATCGGCACTTGAAAGGGAGATTTTCATTTTTAAAATTCAAACCGTATTCAGTTGATTATTACTTTAGTCGATCATATTTGATGTTCTATTCTTCTAAATGTATAATTAAGAGACTTAAGTGTTTGACTTGTAGAAGCGTTTTTTATTGCCTCATATAAGTTACTTAAGTTTGGCAAGGTCTTAACCGTATTTTCGCGGTTCAATAGCTAGCAGAGCTGGCATTAGATGTAGAATGGCGGCGGTTGTTCCAGGCTGGCGGGCGCGGACGGCGCCGTGCGCGTGCCGGCGGCGCCCTACTCGTGCTGCACGCCGCGGGTGCTGGCGGCCTGCGGCCACGACCCGCTGCAGCAGGTGCGCCCCGTGACACTATCCCCATCGACCTGTCCTCCTTAGGGCGGATTTGACATGAATTATGTCAATTTTTGAAAACGAACCATCCTAATTTTCATATTTATTTTATGAGCTAAAGAGTCACGTGAACAGGGGCGGAACAGACATTCCGCGTTCATATCTTCGTAACTAGCTAGACCCCCCCCCTGCCCTTTCAGGCGGAGTGGGCGCCCCCGCGGCTGGCGCCGGCGTGGCTGCACGCGCGCGGCTGCGTGGAGGCGGTGCGCGCGCCGCTGACGCGGGCGCTGCTCGGCCTGCACTGCTTCTGCATGCTGGCGCTCATCCTGCAGGTAACGGACCGGCACCGAACGAAACGGAACAACTGTTGGGAACAGGGCTACACTGCAGGCGACGGAACTGCACTGCAGGGAACAAGGTTAAATACCGCGCTAGTGTGAAGATTCATAGTAATACGTTTGTCTATTACATTTGGTCGTGTAATATTGCCGGCCTCTGGATTGCGGGTAGAGGAGCGGGGAAGCAGATCACGCGGGGTGGAGTGTCCATTTATATGTTGTACCTACCTACTACATACTAATGCCATCATTCGAATTGAACAACTAATCAAAGTCAAAGTCAAAACTCTTTATTGACATAACTTCTCCTTATCTACCACTAAATTCGAAATAGGTACATACATCCAATCGAAAAGGAACGACAGAGAACTCGTAAAGTAATTATTTCCAATGTTTTCTTCATATTCAATGATTGCAACCCTCTTCCTCCAGGTGGTGATCCTGGTGCTGTTTCAGCTGCTCCGCACGAGCGCGCGGGACGCCGTGCTGCGCGGGGAGGGCGGGGGCGCGGGGCGCGGGGCGCTGCTGGGGGCGGAGCCCGCGCGGGGGGACCCACACCGCACCGCGGCCGCTCACGTACATGACGATTAGTTACAACACAGCCTTCAAATTTGTTCAGAGCAACAGAATTTACAAACATACTACACGGCCAAAACAAACGACAAGCCGCTAGTATGAGGATTTATACAAACCGATTGCCTATTAGAATTGGGCGTGTAGTGTTGGCCGGCAGATGTTTTCTCTGAATCTGGATATTATGGGACCACGGTCCTCTTAATTCCATATGAGTTCTTGACAGCTTGGCACTATTGCATGCGCTACATTTAGGTACCAATAAAATATAATAATAATAACTCATCACGATCACACACCTGATCATATTCTGACTCTTAACTAGAATTCCCGGTATCTAGAGAATCAGGAACTACGAGGACTATGCTCCTACAAAGTCCTACTCAGAGCAAATATTCGAACTGAACATTTCTTTTGGTTTTTGTGACTGTATGACCTGTATGTTATTGTCGTGTTGACGGATCTAAGCCAAAGTGAACACAGGCCCTCGGAAACTTTGCGCACGCACAGTCACGAAGAAATGTTTTAGTGTGCGTTGCCTTTTTGTCAGTAGGTGGGAAATAGTGGGAAATGCCAGGCGACGAACCCTAACTGTCCAAATCCTAACTCGCTTCCAAAATACTAATACTTTGACGCTTTTTGCGGCGACACTTCACGGTGGCCGAGATAAATCGACACTATTGTTTAAATAATATGTAAAAAACGTATTTTGGGATCGAGCAAAGGGTTACAGCGTTTACTCTTTCTAGCGTCGAAGTATTTGTTCCATTGATGACGTGAATTGGAATTGTTGTCCTCTGTAGGTACCTACTTATTTACAAGCAATCCAGTGACAATAGACCTTGATTTTAGTTCATGTTGTTTGTACAGCCGACTGAGCACTATTATCCATTCTTTACCATCTAAATAAACATAACAGACTAAACTTTTCGCTCGGCGGCTTTGCCTGCAATTTTTAATTCTTTCTTGTGGAAATAATAACAGCCTTAACTGGTTGCTCTTTAAAAAAACCACTCATACATAGCAAGTTAACTTACTTATCTATATTCCTTCATGAATACTGGTTAACCTTTTTTTTTCTACTTGAATTGAAAATGAAAAGGAATGTGATGTATGTGTGTATTAGAATAGAATAGAAAAACTCTTTATTGTACACCAGAAACAAAATTAAACACAGGACAGAAAAATTACAATAGGTAAACAAGGGTAGTACAATGGTATTGTGTGTAGTTTTACAAGATTATGAACAAACAATCATACAAGTATATAATGTTACGGGTAGATTGAAAAATGCTATAAATACAGTTACAGAAGCAGATCTTGTACGGAGCCGAGTGCGTGAACGAGTCTAGCGCGTACGCGGTGTCGCTGCCGCGCCGGAAGCGGCGGAGAAAACTGCTCAGAAGTATCAGTAACCCAGATTTGTCTTAGCGGTAAGTTTTAGAATTATTAATCTGTCACTAACTGGGCCACGATTTCATAAAAGTATGAAAGATGTCAGCTAGGTTCTTCTGCAAGAGTCCGCCTGGGGAAGTACCACACCTTTGCCAGATATTCATCCGCGCAAAGCAGTAAGAGTGCAAACAATACTGGGCATTTGAGACCTTAGAACCGATTTCTCAGGGTGACGAGCGCAGTGCAGTTCCGCGCAAGATTATACAATGGAATGTTCTGGGTGGCACTGTAACTGTTATGGGTAGGCGTGGCGCTTGCCATCAACTTACCACTTAAAATGTGTTTTTTATATAATCATAGTAATATAATATGCATTCTCTGTGTATTGTAGTATTGTATTTGGTATACAATGTTTTGTAAATTTGTTTCCTATTTAACAACCCCGCAATGTATATTTAACTATTGTAAATAGTATAATACCTACTCGTAAGAATTCGAATAAAACAACGTATTTAATCAATGCAAAGGCTTTATTTCGATCATTATAAACAGTCCTTACTATCTAATCAATTAAGTAACAATGCTGAATGCGTATAGCCGTCTCCTCGGACAGGTTACAAGAGATTATCCTCATATAAATAAATATAATATATATATTTGTTCGGGCGCGGGCCGCCCGCCGCCGAGGGGTCTTTTGACCGACGTAACAAATATACAAAATGTCCATATATACAGCGCGGCGGCGCGGTTAGCACCTTGGAATGTGATCGCTCTCGAACGCCGCGTTTCGGCAAATGCAGCGGCGAGAGAAACATACTCGGGTCCCAGCGCCTCGAGTCGGAGCGTGACCCGATCGCTGAGGATCCGTCCTCGGATTTGACACAAGATTCGGCCTCGAGGGGGCCGGCCGCGACCGCCTCAGAGGGGGAGTCGGCCGCGGCGTCGTTCGTTTTGCGAGGATCATAGAGGGGGAGGACCGTCTGGGTACCGCAGGACCGGCTCTAGGGCCAGGCCGGGGGCGCGGCAGTCAGAGTGCGCGTGGGGGGCCAGCGCCGCGGCCCCCAGGAGGAGTAGCAGTAAGGCCTGGAATGGTAGCGAGGCTCGCGCCACTCTGCTGACGAATCGCAGTCCGCGCTGCAGCCGTGATAGTGCTTGCTCGTCACTCTCGTCACTTACGACCACGCTGTGGACACAAACGGGTTGAGTTAACTTTTGATACAAAGAGGTATTGGGGGTACACTTTGGAAGCGTAATCGATCTATTGGATTTTACATTGTTTTAGTATTTCAGAGTGGGTTCAAAAAAGTATAAACGGTTGATTTTTGAAAGCCTGGCTTATTTTTAACGTATTTCATACTATAAAAGAATATTTCTATGTGAATAATGAAATATAGCGTATAAATATTATAACATAATTATTATGTAAATTTGTCTTATATAGTGCTACCTACCTAAGTAAACCCTTGTATATATTTGCTCTTGAAAAGAATGTTTGTAAATTCTCATTTTTAATATCATTAAAAATGTTGTGACATTTTTAAAATTTAAGAAAGTTTTGTTTTTTGTAATAAGTTCTTATAATATTGTACATCCGAAATGGATAAACTGTTGTTTTTAAAATTATACACAATTTACCATCTCTGTATTCACAGTTTAAGCAATAAATATGATTCTGATTCTGATTCTGAGTAACGAAAGGAACAAATTATTAACTAGATAGCAATTTAAAAGACTATATTTTAAAATCCCTGCTATAAAATTCCCACTACTGGTGGTTCTCTGATTTCTTTCTAATAATATGGAGGATATCTTTGCCACGAAATCCTGGACTTCAGGAACTTTGATTAATCCTAAAAATCTCCGCCAACTAATTTGGGCTTATTTGGACTAAATCAAACAAAGGATAGAAATAAATAAAAGAAAGATCGACTACGCTTCCGATATTGATAGTGCATTATAATATTAGTATAATTTCAAAAAGAATAGATTATTGTTACAATTTAGAAAATTTGGAAAAGCATGCTTTTTAGCCATAGAAGAAAAAATAGCATTATCAGATTATAATCATATGAATTGTAGAAGCAATAGTTTAAGAACATAGAAAAGTAATACAAGAAAAGAAATAACTAATAATTATTATAAAGTTACTCCAATACGTAGAATAATTAAATACAACAAGAAAAATTAAAATTAAGAGTTACAATAAATAAAGCGCTAATCAAAGATTATGCAGTACAGAAGTGTTAGCGTACGGTGTTCCAAACCAGTTACTAAGCCGTTTTCGGTGATACTCACTCGTTCTCGTCGAGCGGCGGCAGGTTGATGGCGGACAACTGTTCTTCGTCTTCTTCGTTAAGCTACGGGGAGGAGAGAATACGTCAAAATACTGTGCGAAGCGTCTACTTGTGAGTTAACGGGTAAGGGATGTCGAGTTACACATTAACGTTACTACAATTGACGTTACTTGATTTACGTTACTAGAATTAACGTTACTTGTTCACGTTACTGATTCACGTTACTTGATTCTCATTACTTTACGTGGCATCTATCAATCGGTAAAAATATTCTAGTGTTTGTTTGTTTGGTCGATTTGTAACTACAAGGAATGTCGTAGGTATCTGTAGCTACTAGGTTGTTGTACTATGTCGTAGGTAAGCTTGCCTCGTGTCTGTTTCAACGGTGCTGTGGGGTAAGCAGTGGATAGGCAACTCAAACGAAATCTAACCCATTGTCCTAGGTTAGCGCGATGCGATGCGACGCGACAAAGTGCGAAGCTATCGAATAGTAGATGTGCTTACACGTGACCCACATCTTATCTTGATTTTCGTGATAGCTTGCCACGTCAAGATATAACTATTATTTGATATCTTCGCGCTGTATCGCGTCGCTTCAGATCGGTTATCGCTCATCTAGGACAATGTCTACGGACCTCTTAAAAAAAATAGTAAATTGATTTTTGAAAAGATCTTACGATGTGGGCTTAATTTTTTATAGAACAAAAGTATAATTTCATTGTAAAAAAATACTGAGTTTATAAAGTTTTTGTCCAAGCATGAAATAGTACAAATATTTCATTATTATATATAAAAATTCGCTGTGGCAGTATAGACTTTTAAACTGCCCTCTATTATGATTGATGGTGGCCTATCTAGTGCAGTACGCGGAACGAATCTTTGGCCGTCCGTAGACAGTAGAGTTTCAGGATAGAAATCTGGCTATCTCTGTCGTTCGCGTAGCTCTTCTCCTTTAAATGAACATGTGGTTTTTTGAGTAGCCAAGATGCATTGCGCGAACTGTAATATCGTTTAAATAAAACTGTATCGTTTAAATAAAACTGTATCGTTTAAATAAAAATGGAAACCAATAAACGTCACCTACATAAAAATAAAAATCACGCTGTCTAGTGTCAGTGTGGGTGAGGTAAACTCAAGGTGGTATATACCTGCGGCGCAGCGGAGGCGGCGACGGCGGCGAGGGCGGAGGCCCGGGCGGGCTGGCGCGCCAGGGCGGCGCCCAGCTTCAGGGCGTACACGCCGGACAACTTGCGGAGGGACTGCAGCCGCAGGCGCAGCTCGCCCAGCCTGGGGACCACACTACGTGTGAGTGGTGGTGACAAGCTAGTGGGAGAACGTCAAGTACCAACGTGGTTCTTGTTAAAGACTTAGACACGTAAATTTTGCTCGCTGGTGAAGGAAAACGTTGTTAGGAAACCCACATATGTTGGAGAAGTTTTAAGACCATATGTTGGAGAAGGGTCTCGTAATGGATTATGGCCTAATTCTTAAAAATAAGGATTTTAGTGGGTGGGCGGCGCGTCGCTGTGGCGCAGCAGCTGCGCGGCGTCGTGCGGCGCCCGCACGCGTGTGCGTGCGTGTGCGTACCTGCGGCAGATGTCCTGCGCGGTGGGCGGCGCGTCGCTGTGGCGCAGCAGCTGCGCGGCGTCGTGCGGCGCCCGCACGCGTGTGCGTGCGTGTGCGTACCTGCGGCAGATGTCCTGCGCGGTGGGCGGCGCGTCGCTGTGGCGCAGCAGCTGCGCGGCGTCGTGCGGCGCCCGCACGCGTGTGCGTGCGTGTGCGTACCTGCGGCAGATGTCCTGCGCGGTGGGCGGCGCGTCGCTGTGGCGCAGCAGCTGCGCAGCGTCGTGCAGCGCCAGCACGCGCGGCTCGGCGCGGCGCAGTTCGTCGCGCAGTTCGCTGAAGCGGCGGAAGTCGCGCTGCAGCTCCTCGGCCGGCCGCGCCAGCCGCAGCGGCTCGCGGGACCGCACGCCGCGCTCCGCCGCCGCCAGCTGCGCCACCAGCTCCACCACTGCGGGACATGTCTCCGGGTCAAAACGTCGCTCCTTTGTTTTAGATTTTCTTTTTGTTCACGCGTGACCGTCAGCGTCGTACGGCGCTGACCTAACCGCGACCCGCGCCGCGACGACCTCGGCACCGATCGCACTACTCGGCATCGCCGACTCACGGAATCACTTCACAAGCGTAAAAGTTCTTTGTTTACTTGCGTAGTTTCTTTGTAATCTACTAGATAGCGCTTCGCAACGAGCGCCACTTTTCTGTATTGCGGTGATAAGATTCGCAGGCTTTGGCATTTAAAGGCAACGTGGACTATATTAATCCAGTAGTAGAATTTGGTTTATTACGGGTTTTATAAAGTTTTTTAGGTCATGTTGTGACAATCGACTGGTGTGAGTGTATTTCCCATCCTAAAAAACATTAAAAAGCAAGTGTGCAGCAGGAGGGCTCACCGATGTCGTGGAACTGGCGGTTGTGCACGAGCGCGCGCTGCAGGCGGCGCTGCCAGGCGGCGGCGCGCGCGCCCGCGGCGTCCCAGCGCGCGTTGTCGGCGCGGAGGCGCGCGCGCACGCGCTCCGCGTCGGCGGAGGAGCGCGCGTGCGCCGCCACGTGGTTGCCGACCACGTTGAGCGACACCACGATGGACTTGTGCGAGTCCAGGTCGAGGAGGAACTCGCGGTGGTCCTGCCGAGATAAGAACTAACGTTTTAAAAACTATAATAGAAAGTATTGTGAAAACTAGCATCATCAGAACAGTGATATTTAAAAAAAGGAGTCAATAAATTCAGGTCAGTAAACGAAACCGACTCTCCCCGAGCCAGACCGTTGCAATTTAAGACGTAGACTTTTTGATTTTTGATATAACGTGACACGCGATAAAAGTTACGTTACGTTAATCAAAGGTGATAAAATGACGGGGTGCGGGCCAGGTAACGTCCACGAGTGCCCGGCTGTTGTTCGGCCCTCTTGATGCGTTGCATCCGGAGAAAAGGGCAGCAGCTGGGACGGTACACCCTGGGGTTCGGTTAGCAATTCTCCTAGGGAAATTGGTGGCCGTAGCAAATAAACTGGCGGAAAGAGGTCCTTCGCGTGTCCCCCTGATCAGCAGAGGGCACAGTGAAGGACCACAACGGGGACTTTTGGGCCGCGGATCGGGGAGTCCAACACCCAAGTCTAGAAGTCCCGAGCTGAGGTGCGGCCCGTGTGTTCCGGGACGCACCCAGCGGAGAACGAGGCCAAAGCCTCAGGAGGCGAGCCCGAGAGGGCGCCCGCAGAGGTGGTTGCGGAAGCGCCGAGCGAACCCGCGACCACATAACCCCCCCCCCCCCCCCCCGGCCGGGTGGTATGCTTAATGCATTTACCCCGGGAAAAAAAAATGTGATAAAATGTTAAGTTGGAATCCTTCCTTTTGTCTCGTTCATTTGGATAAAGTTTGTATAAATCCAAAATTTACACTACCGCTCACACTAGACCACACAGTAACGGTTTGTGACCTACACTTTCTTCAGAATTGAATTAACGTTGCTACCATTAACGTAGTTCCGGTAACGGTACGCGACATAAACGTTAATTGAGCTAATGATCATCATCAGCCTATATTCGTCCACTGCTGGACGTAGGCCTCTCCTAGGTTACGCCACTAGCCCCGATCTGCGGCTCTTCTCATCCAGGCTCTGCCAGTTATGTTTTTGCCACCACGTTTAATTAAACGCGGTCTCCACTCTAGAACTCATCTACCCCACCGATTGCCAGTTCTTCCAAAGTTTTGACCGGCCCACTGCATCTACAGCTTCGCTAATTATATTTAAATTAATTTTGATTTACGTAACCGCAGCTAAGTATAATCTATTTACCTGAATAGCGTCTTCTAGAAGATCGTACTGCTCCGGAGGATCAGTTCTAGCGGAGTCGGTGGCCTCGGCGAACTGCAGCCACTGCTCCAGCCGCCAGAGGTCGTTGTCCAGCTGCTTCCAGTTGCGCTCCGAGCAGAGGGGGCAGGTGAGGCGGCCGGTCTCGCTAGGGGGGAGGGGAGGGTCAGATGCTTGTATTGGTTGGGGGTTTGGTCTGTATTTTCGATAGCGTTCTCTTTTTAATGACTTTGGCTTTCGTTTTCTTACTGATTACACAAAAATGCCTCCATAGGATACTCAAGCAATAGGCTTACTCTAGATTTCAAGGCTATATCTACTGGTTTAGGCTGTGCGTTGTCGGTCAATCTGTCAGTCAGTAGGTCATTCGGTCGCCCGGTTAGTCAGTCAGGCAGTCAGTCGATCACGTAATTGTATTATGAGTATAGATAAACAGCGTCAAGCTTCTACTAGTTTTACTGTGTTTCAAAATGAAATCGTAGACGTGACCAGTACAAGTAAACCTACGGACCAACTTTTAAACTATTATTATATTAAATATTTCAATTCTAAATTAAATATATATCTTACTTAGACCACAAATAAAAAAAATACATAATATCCAACAAACACAGACGTCACAAACTATAATTATGTATCAAGCTTTATCATTAAGTGGATATACGTGCTGTGCATTATAAGTTTTTAGGAAGAAAAGTGCATTACAATAAATAATTATAATAGTGCTTGAGTACGATACAAATTAATACATGCTCTGTGGTTTTTCTACTACTAAACATAGAATGTAATTAGAAAATAGATATGCCATACCGGATTAGTCACAAAAACATTGCCTACGATAAATTTTCAAGTCTAAAGCTTCTAGGACAAATTTTGCTCTTTAAACTACTTGAGAGCAGAAAAACCATAGATAAAATATAAGTATTAGACAAGCCGGTACTCACTGTTCGCACGTGAGCGCGTATGATGCGGAGTGGGGCAACCTATTGGACCAGAAAAACGCAGTGTTTAGAGCATGCCAGGTTAGGAAGCTGTTACACACTCCTTTAACTCGTTTCATTAAGTTACGCCTGGTTTTAATCAATCATCAAACTACTAAGCAATGAATTACCCCGTAGGCAAGTATTGGCCGTTAAGTGGCGCATCTGTACGTTGCATTGTCTTTGCACTCTTTAGTTAAACAGTTCTATTTTAATTGTGTATGTACTCTAAACATTGTTTTTTTTTATTTAAGTTGTTCAAGTTTGGTGTTTTGTGCTTTAAGTTGAAAATGTTTTGAAAGTGAGTGCAAATTGTAGTGAGAGTTATCTTGTTTTTTTTTTAATTAATCAATGTCATAACAATTAATAAACAAACAAAAACCCAAAATAAGTATAAAGTAAGTCGGTACTTTATGACTTGTTATAAGTTTTACGATCGCTTATTAAATTTTTATGGCATTGGTTAAGGTTAACCTATTAATTTGTGATATTTTAAAGGGGGTTCCTGCAGTACCAACATTTATTTTACTTCATTTATAACAGCTTTGAAGGCCCGTCACCAAAATGCTCTAGTGCTATGTGCTACCATAAATAACATTTATAAAATAACAACATCAAAAACAGTTTAATATTTTCATATAATCCACATTGAAAGAAGTAAGTAACTAACTAAATTAAAACAAAACGTATTTTTGTTTTTAGTAATAATGTTATTTGAGTGACTGTTATGCCTTTTTTTAATTAAAAAGAACATATTACTTTTTCAATGCCAATCATAAGAAAACAAAAAAAAAAGAGCGAAAATTCACAAACTTCAAATATACAAATCTCTCATTTGCGACAAGAACGTGTTATTTCGTTAACACTTTCACTGCTGAAAACATAACTTTTGTGTTTTTCATAGCTCGCCGCGAGTACGGGAAAACACAACTGTGGTGTTAGCTGTATGGGAAAACACAACGGCGTGTGCAGATCCGTACCCGCGGCTAGACAAGGAAACCGGCTCAGCAGTCTCAAGTGTTAAAACAGGCACACTACAATGAACTTTTTGAATTGTTGGTGTATGCGTATAAAGTCAAAGAGTTAACGGTATATTGAGAGGATAACACATTTTTGCCGCAAATGAGTGAAATAGTCGCCCACATTTAGGAAAACACTACAATTTTGCAGTCGCAGCCTGTTTTCAAGCCAGGCCATACGTCAAATCTCCTAACTTGTTAAAATGCAGTCAACTCTACGGAAAATATCTACAGAGACTTCAAACCTGATTCTCATTAGAGACATGCTAATGCAAGATTTCAAACGAGTATGTAATCTCACGTGACAATCGGATTCGCGTATTCTAACTGCGTTGACATTTGGCACAGCTTTAGGCTAATTTCGATTACTAACCTCAAGTTGTTGATTTGCAGTTCTCGCTTCTTCGCTTGCGCAAGTAAATCTTCGTATCTCATAGACAGATGTCCGACTTCCTTCAGCATGGCTTCGTCTTCGTTGGCGTCACATTCCGTTAGGAGTAACTCTGAAAGATGTTTGGCTAGCTCCAGCGTTTGAGCTGGCTTAGCGCCTGCCTTAGCGATTTCCTTAGCTGCGTTAGCCAGGTCTTCGCTGTTGGCGTCGTCTTTGGTTTGATGGAGTAAGGCGTTTCTTAATGCTTCTAGAGCGTCTGATGTTTCTTTGACAGCTGTGACCAGTTCAGCTCGGTAGGTCTCTTTGGAGGTAAGGGTGTCCACCTGGAGGGATGCGTCGGCTACCCATTTCAGGGTGTCGACCTGTGGAAAATTAAATTCAAGATTGTAGTTCCGAGCTGGTTGCGAAAGATTAAGGCCGAGATGATACGTAAGACGCTGCTAAGCCAAATCTCGTGCTAGGCAGTTAATCTTCACTAAGTTTAAGATCAATATCAGTTTGGCTTTAGTTAAAATACTTATGTCAAGATTATTTGGAACAGCGATGTTCCGAACGATTTAAACTTTTCTAACGCTTTTATTGGCTTCACCTATATCTGTCAATCTTTAATCTTCAGATATGATCACCTCGGTTTGAGCTTTGAAAACTTTAAAAACATTTTGATTATTGCAACCAAAATACCAGCAGTTAATTCCTCACCTGGACAGCCGAGTCCACGTCTCCGATGACCTCAGCCCTGGCGAGGTCCAGCCGGGTCCTGACGTCAGCGTACAGCGCTCGGTACTCGGCCACCATGTCCGCCACTCCTGCCACCGTGAGGACGGAGACGGAGATCCGGTCGGCTTCCTCCACCAGGGACTGGCATTCCAGGAGCTCTTGTTCCACACCCTGGAATCGATCGGATTAATGTTACGTATGTTTTCTAGTCAAATTGTAATACTAAAAATGTTCGAACGCTAAGAATTATTCTTTGAAGCAAAATGGCGAATGCAAAGAAATTTACTAAAAAAAGGAATGAATTACTGAAATTTACGTGGGATCGCTTGGAAATCAGGAAATCTTCACGTGCTAGGAATCAACGGAGAAAACTATTCAGAGCTTAGAACGGAGAATACTTACGTGTAACTCTTTCAGGGTGGCTTCCTTGTCCGTGGGCGCGGGCGCCAGGTGCAGCGCGCGCGTGAGGCGCACGTCGGCCTCCGCCAGCGCCACCACGGCGCGGCCGTGCGCCGCCAGCAGCTGGCGGTGCGCGTCGGCCCCCGCCGCCGCCACGCGCGCGCGCAGCAGCTGGCGGCGCCGCGCCGCGCCGCGGAGCCGCGCCGCGTCGTCGGCGCCGGGGCCGCGGAACTCGACGCCTCGGGCGGAGGCGATGCGGCTGTACGCATCCTCGAGCTTCTTCACGTCTCCGTCGAGCGCCTCCAGGTCCTTGACGATGGCCTTCGAGACGCTCTCGTCCTCTTCGTCGCCGCGACGCTTGCGGGTCTCGATCTTGTCGACTCGCCTCTCGATCGCGTCCAGCTTCTTCTCGACCTTCGGCAGCAGCGACGCCGTCAGCTCGGCCGACTTGCGGATCTCTTTCAGCGCGGTCTTGCGGTGCTCCGACAGGTCGCAGATATTCTTCCACTTTTTCTCGACGATGTCGACTCCGGTGCGAAGGTTCCGCAGGTCGAAGTTTCCCCTGGCGATGTCAGGGTCGTTGAACACGAGCTCGCAGTAGTTGAGGGTCTCGCCCACCTCTCCGCTCTCACTCTCGACGCTCCTGTGGATCTCCTCGCGGTCTTTGAACTTCTCGTCGACGGCCTTCGTCGTGAGGTGTTCGAGGACGATCGAGGTGGAGAGCTTCGATTCGATTATATGTAATTTGATCCTTATCTCCGTCAATCTCTCTTCGAGTGTGGTGATCGTGACGAGAAGTTCGTTGATCTTGGCGATCCTCGACCTTCCGGTCTCCTGGAGCTTCTGCCAGCGTTCTAGCACGTCCTTCAGTTGTTTGGTGGTGTTCTTGCTGTAGGATTTCTCGTCCTTCTTAGATATTTCGACTAGAGAGTTTCCGGTTTGGGCGATCCATTCGAATTCGCGTTCTTTCATCGCGGTCTCCGTTTGGATGTCCGAAGTTATTCGTCTGATCAGATCCTGAGGGTCGAGCGCGATTTCGCTTTGGCTCGAGGTTTCGAGACGAGATTCGACTGTAGTTATCCATTCGGCGAACCGAGATAACCTCGTGTCGAATATCGTGTACACTTCGAACCTTTCTTGCAGGCGGTGGATTATGATAGAAAGTTGGTGTTCCAGGTCTGCCCGCTGCTGCCTCAACTGCCAGACCCTTTGGTTAACTATTCTTATATCCTGAGGACTCAGACATTCCTTCAGTTGTTCCTGGATGACGCTGAGAGCTTCAATTTGCGTCTCAGTCTTCTCGATCTTCGTCCTCAAGTCCATGTACTTGTCGATGGTCTTCCTAAGCTGTGGCCTCGACAGCCTGTCTTCGTCAGAGTAGTTCATGATTTCGTCTTGAGTTTTGGAGTACAGTTTGTGCAGGTCATTTGTCAGTTTCTCGTACTCTCCGATGAGACCGAGTATTCGAGTGAGGAAGTCTCTCCAAGTGTCGAGGCTCGCATGCAAGTTGTCGACTCTCTTCACGATGCCGGCGTATTCCATTCTCACCTGCGCTCCATACGCCACCTCCGTGAATTCCAGGACTTTCTTGAGGTTGAACAGAAGTTTTTCCGTCTGCTTCTTGCCTTCAGGCACTTTGTCAGCGAGATTCTGTATTTTGGCCAGTATCTTGTGCACCCTCTTTATGTGGACGTATCTGAGCTGGAGCTTTTCCTTCTCCCGCTCCATCTCCTTCAGCCATCGCAGCAGCTCCGTGTACACTTCTCTATAGTCGTCCCATGACGCGATGCGAGTGCACACCTCGTCGTGTCTCTCCACTATCCTCGCCAAGGTCTCGTTGTGGAGATTGGTCAACGTATCGAACCTATCGGCTAAGTCTTTGTTCCTTGTGTCTCTGTTCTCATTCATGAGCACAGATCTCTGGGATGTGAGGAGATTTTTGTGTACTCTGCAGAGCCGCCGGTGTTCCGTTAAGTTTTCGTAGTCGACCGGCACAGAGCCAGAGAGGAATGACTGAAGGTCGATTAAGTACTCGTGCCATAATCTTAAAGCGGTCGCGGCGTCTCCCGACCTGACTAGAGCGGTGGAAAGGCGGTGGTAGTGCAGGAAAGTGTCTCTGAACATGGCCTGCCATAGTTCCAATATCCTGACAATGGAATGTTCGTCCGATACGTCCCGGTCTATTTCTGGTAGTTCCGCCTTAGCCGGAGCGATGTCTGCTTCGCTCTTTCCGAGCGCTATCAGATTGTCCCGAAGCGCTATTAACTTGTCTTCAACTATCTCCCCGTCTTCATGTACCGGGGTCAGATCCTGTAACAAAAAGGTTAATGAATTAATCCGGAAATGGACTTCCTATTATTAAACTGCTGTTAAGGCTCGGCGACATAAATGGAAGGCAATCAATAACCCATTGAGCCGTTAGGCTTAATTATAATTCACTGAGGACGGCTGAGCATACCCGTTAAATGCAATGCTGCACGTGCCTACATACGATTGCACGCGGCCTTTGGACCCTTTACTTTTGACTGTGTGTTGACCTTCACATGTAATAAATGAAGCACTAATTATTGTGTACAAAATCGTACACTAAGGACAGTTTACGAGTGCAGTTCTTTTGTTTGTGTACGGTTTCCGTTGCAAATGTGGGAAAGTCGTAGTTTCTCTCACACACGAGACGTTGGATCTAAAGTCTCAAGGCTAACAACGTCCGGTATTGCCCATATCCATGTGAGGCGACGGATAACTTTCATTGAGGAATGTCGCCAGCCTTATTAGCTTCTCCACAAAAATGTTCAACGTAACGCCGCGTATAAGTTAAGTAAAGTTAAAGCCGCGTAAAGTTCATTCCGATAGAGAAGCAAGTTAACCTTCATAAAATAATTTGCATTATTACAATTTTTTAATGGCTTAAAATAAATAAAATAAACAAAAAATAAATAAATACTTACCGCAACCAATTTCCGTAAAATTCAAATTAAAAAATTGTTGTGGGTAATTGCCCACCTTTTCACTATGTATATATTCAATAACCAAACCAACCTGTCTCATATCGCAGAACATCTCTTTAGCGTGGTGCGCCTTCGCCCTGGCGAGCTGTCGGGCTTCGCCCAGGTCTGCCAGGACTTGGACTGCGCCGGCGACCAGCTGCAGCCTCCTAGCTAGGGCATCGGCGTCGGCCTGGAGCGCCCGCGACCCGGTCTCGGCGGCCACGCGCGCGGCGAGGGACCGCAGCTCGGCCACGCGAGCTTCCTGCTCGAGGCATGCCTGGAAAGGAGAGTAGGTTACATTGTGATCTTACTGCGAAAAAAATACCGTGATGGAACCGGTATGTCCAGGAACAATTGAAGTCAACAAATACATTGCATTCCACCAACCCGCTCTGGGTAGGTGAAGTGGCCTGCCCTCTTTCTAAGAAAAGGGCCTGTTTTCCAGCAGTGAGTACATAAAAGGCTGATGAAGATGATGATGATGAGCAGAATATACTGGATCTCCTAACTCTTTCTAAGAGAAGGGCCTCGATCCAGCAGTGGAGAGTGTAATAGGCCGATTAAGATTTATATATTTATTTATCAGACGATCAGACAGTGGAAGAAAGCATAGATAAATTTCATCAGTATAATCACTCATGGGCACTTAAAAAAATTTACTGAATGCACATAGCAAATCCATTTTTTTAACTCTATTTGCCTATTGGTTCTAAAATGACCCCAGAAAACTTTGACCACCAGTTTACAATAGGAAGCTAGTTATAGAAATACATAGTTGAGATAGCTGTAAGTTATATTGTAACCATTTAAAAATAATTATTAATAAAAAAAATCCGAAATTATGAATATCATATTATTATTATATTGTTCTAAGAAGAGTTTGTGAACGTTGTCGTTGTCATTGTTAATTTTATATAACAGGATGCAGAACTAATTTTAACTCTTCTTGGTGTGCCATCGAACGCTCCTCAAATAGCTACCGAGCGCATGTTTATCTAACAAAACTACCTATATGCATAATTAAAACATTAGTATGTTAGCATTTAGCGTTGACACAACGATTATTGGAAGTCGTGATGGGATTACGAAACTGGCATATCATCAAACTATACGCTAGAACTGAGCCTAGTAATATTCGACCTAACACTTGGCCTTTGCAAAATGCTGATTGTATCATAAAATATATCTTAACGTTCACATTTACATAATAAACAAAGTACAGTTTTTTTTAAATAAGCCTACTATTTTTTCTTCAATGTGTAACGAGACGAGCGAGTCGTTCACCTGGTGGTAAGCGCTACGCCTGTCCATAATAGTTCCAGTGCCACCCAGAACTTTGCATTGTATAATCTTGCGCGGCACTGCACTGCGCTCGTCAACTTGACATTGGTTCTAAAGTCTCATATGCCTAGTAATTTCTCTGGAAACAGTGCCCTTTAAACCGGAACACAGTATTGTTTTCACACTACTGTTTGGCGGATGAATATCTGGCAAAGGTGTGTACTTCCCCTGCATTAATTTCGTAGTGGAGGAGATTGGCACTCTTCACATTTAGATTGGATCTAACATTCTATACGACCTCAATAAAAATAAATATTGTAAATTAGAACTAACTTTGTTGGTTTGTTACCTTTTCACGACTAACCAACAGAACGGATCGTAATGAAATTTGGAAAGGAGATAGATCATATCCCGGGGAAGGGCATAGGATATTTTTTATCGCGATAAACTGTAGTCATCGCGGACGAAATCGTCGGCAAAAGCTAGTTAAAAATAAAAGTACTATGAACAATCGTAGATATGTTCTCACAAACAATTATTTTTATTTTTTTCTTTCTTTCTTTAACTACTCGAGAGATGCACGGGCCGGGCGCGTGAAAGATTTCGCATAAAAAGTGAGATTCACGACGGATAACGGACCGCCTTGCAATTTTGTTTTATATTATTGATATGTATGTATTATTTCTCTATAATTTTGAAGAGCTAGCTAAAAACCTGTGTTGCCTTGGCTCAGTAACAATTCAAGGTATCTCAAAGTCTAACTTGTCTTAGCTGTATATTTATCTTATTTTGCTGTTTGGATAAATTATCACATTTGTCCTTTACCCTAATCTTGCTTGTTTATAGTTTCACATGGCGATAAACTAGTAAAAAATATTTTTATCTAGGTAAATGTCAAGAAAACAAGATATTCAATGTTCGTAGTACCTTTAACCTACCTATTTACCATGAAGACGAGAAACTAGGTTAGTGTGATTTCCAAGGTCCGATTACGAAATCTGTTAATCGCTTCCTCGCTGATAACATAATTTATTTACTGCCGGTTTTACGAGTTTACATTGAAAATGTTTTGTAGTATTTTATTTATAGAGCGTTTCTCATTTTTCACATCAAATCTAGCGAGCCATGGTCACCTTCGTAGGTATGTTTACTGCTTAGAATAGAATAGAAAATTATTGTACACCAAAAACAAAAATAAACACAGTACAGAAAAATTACAATAGGTAAACAAGGGTAGTACAATGGGCGGTCTTATAGCTGGAAGCGATACTACTTAGTTGGAAGGTTCACTGTTAACCCGTCGCGCGTAGCACATAATAATTATGTAGAATTTTTAGGTTACGGTCCGCGCGACAACCGAGGGGTTAACGAAGACATCTTAAAGGACATTCCATAAAAATCTGTACCGACATTTTTTTAAAAGATATGATTTACCTAGTAAATAAAATAAATAATTATGCGTCACGATCACATACTGATCCTGAATCCTAGTTAGGGGTCAGGATCTACCTGACCCCTAACTAGGATTCCCTGTATCTAGGGAATCAGGAACTACGAGGACCATGGTCCTATAAACACCCGAATCAGAGCAAACATTAGTGGTTCACACAAATCTTTGCCCTGTGCGGGAATCGAACCCGCGACCTCACACTTTTCAGTCGGCTCATCATCCACTACGCTACGGAAGCCGTCAATTAGTAGTTCCAGGGATCGTGTGCTGAAGCCAAATTAAACTCTAACTCGATGGAATCATTCGATTAAAATAATACTAGGTTGTGCTTATAAAATCGATATAAATACAATTCGCGAAAAACTATTTTCGATCGTCACCCACGCCTCGCGTCGTGCGTACATTATCAACATTATGTATATACCGGACGATTTCTGCGCGGATTCTTGCGGCCGGCTCGTATCCGGAACGTATGCCGTTTCCATGTAGGAATGTCTTAAAATACACTGCAAAATGCAAAGGATGACGCGCGGCGCGTTGCAATTGTCACGTGTTTGATTTCCGCAAAGGAAAATAGCTTCAATATGACTACAAACTAATGCGTTTTTAGTGAGTAAAAAATAAATTCTGCGTCTGAGAATTCACAAGCAGCCCCAATGAAACGTTTAAAAATGTATTTGTCCAAGCTTAATGCTGAAAATCACGAAAGAAATACATTAATTTGATTAAAGCTTAACCCATAACCCGCCTCTGGTCGTAAATGACCCAAATCTTTTTAGGTGTGGCTGAACTAACTAAACTAAAGCTATTGGTAGCTTCCGGCAAACATTAGTTCATTCAGGAGTGAACTAGGTAACTATTGAGGGACGAAATTCAACCGTTACGTAAGTTGCTGTAATAGTTCTGACATGACCTCATTTAGGGTTACATGAGAAGCGAAAATGGTGTTTTGTTTGGGGGAATTACCAGTAGTTATGTATGTAAGAAATTAACGCTTTAATTTCGCTCTGACCATTGTTGTAGGGAATCAGGTCGTCTTTTATTTTGAACTAGCTTCGCCCTACAGTTTCACCCGTGTAGTTCCCGTCCCCGTGGGAATACAGGGAGAAAATATACTCTATGTTACTTGCTGATAAATGTAGCTTTGAATTGGTGAAAGAATTTTTTAAATCGGTTTAGTGGTTTAGGCGTGAAAGCGTAACAAGCAAACTCACATTCTATTTTATAGTATTAGTTAGGTTATACAATGCCATTAGACAAACCCTTTTGTGTCAATTTTGACACAAAAGGGTTTCACACGACCACAGAATAACGAAGCTTACAGAAGGTAACGAAAGTGCTTAACCCTCAAACGCTACCAGATACCAGATGATGATGTAGAAATCGCGACGCGGTACTTAAAAGAATCCGATTCGGGTCCAAAGTGGAACAATAAGCACTTATTGCTTACGCAACGTCTGTATTCGCCTATTGCAGTGCTAATTACGAAGCCTACATTTAGCTACTCATCATCATTTAGCTACTCATCGATGATTATCACGTTTCACTACCAAAAATTAAGTGAAAGTGTGAAAGTCGAATATTTTTACGAAAATCTATTACTGCATTGATTACTATATAGATAGATAACTCTCTATGGACACCAAGATGTATTTATAAAATACAGTGCGAAATAACATAACAAAAAAATAGAAATGAACAAATAATAAAAACATTTTAATTATTGTATTTGTGAAAATCGCACCGGTTTTGGTGGCTTTCCATTAGGGTATAGTGTTCTCGGGCACTCCTGTAAATGTAGACAGGTCGATACTATAAGGGCGCGGGCGTGGATTCACGAGCAGGCACACCCTTTAGGGCACACCCTAGTTTACAAGACCAGCTTGGGCTATACTATACCTCCTTCTACCTCGCATGATAAACCAGTGAGGAGAGGTTTTTGATAAGACTGGCAAGGTTCACAAGGAAAAGAAAAAATACAAGTCACAAGTGTTTCTTTGGTAGGTAAATAGTTCCGTAATTTTGTCGAGATTGTTATAATAGGTTACGTTGTGTATAATACGTTGCAAAAATAATAGCAGAATACGTAACATCCATTTATTCTTAAAAGTAAAGCAATCTATATATATAAAAATGTTATGTTGGTTTGTGTACGCTTCAAAAACTCAAAAAGTTCTGCACCGATCGAGCTGAAATTTTAGCATGATATATAATCCGCATCAAGGATTGTTTTTATCAATTTTTTTCATCAGTGACATATCAGCGAATGTGCGAATGTGCCACAGCGAAGCGTGGCAGGGTACAGCTAGTAGTACTCATAAATTATCATAATACAGTAATCCAATTTGGTATTAGGCACACAAAAATAGAGACTAAATTATCGTGAAAAAATAAAATGCAAGTGAAACAGTGTTGCTCTCTTTTTTAGCTGACTGTACCTACATCAGAAGTTGTATTTATATCCCTACTCAAGCAAACGCGTAAAAGGATGCATCAGAGTTATCGGCGAATGCTTGAGTGGTCCGCGTTCGCTTTCAATTTGCCTAATGGATGGAGGAGAAGCAGACATCGTAGGTACTGCTCGCATTTTGTTTATTTTAAAACGAGTCAAAGGTGAGAATTGTGAAGAACAGATAAGAAACGAGTACATTCGTCTTTTCTTATTATTTAGATGAGTCGGAAACGAAAATAGTCTTGCAAGGAGGGTATTGTGTATGTACCTAAGTGTACCTACTAACTAACAATTCACAGTTTTCTATATCGATTTGTGTAATCTGTGCCCAAAAGAGTGTATTTTTTTTCTTTTTTAGGGTTTATAATGGGCATAAACCTTATTAACACTTTCACTGGTGAGCCGATTTGCTTGTCTAGCCACGGGTGCGGCTTTGCACACTCCATATTGTTTTCCCATACAACAAACAACAGTTGTGTTTTCCCGCACTCGCGGCAAGTTATGAAAAACACGACGGTTGTGTTCTCAGCACTGAAGGTGTCAATAAGTGGTTTTGTTTAAGAATTGGAGCGATCGTACGTTCTATGTAGTAAGTGGTCTTGATTATTTGGGGACAGCAATAATTTTATTAATTCAGTTTGATACACCTAGAGTTGACAATAGAGTAAGGGTAGGCATCACTATTATTTAAAACAGGTAGATTCATAGTTTTATATTGTACCTTTGTTATTATTATTATTCTACGCATTATTTGTTTATATTTCACTAGTTATATTTCACTTTAAATGAAAAAAATAAGTTAATTCAAACACACAACGCTTGTGGGTCGTAAAAATTCCGAGGATTTTAATGTACACACGCAAATATTAGATCCGAAAATAACGGGGTTATACGGTATTAACGTCAGCTTACACAAATAACGCTTGCCTAGGTGTTTGCTGATATGTTGACCCAAGATGAATGCTGTGTTTGCTAAACTTTTTGTCCTTGTTGGTAGTTGGTAATTAGAACGAAGTTCGGAACCAGCTGACCGCAACCAAATGAGCATGAGCATCCGATGGTAGAGCACTGTAATGTCCGCCTGGTGAGCTCCCACCCTCAATGTGTCGCCTATCGCATATCGTGGTGTTCCAGCTGCAGCTCTTTAGAGTCTGCTCACGTCTTATTCTGGGCCACACCTATCACCTTCTAGTAAAGTATTCTATGCTAAAGGCGAGATAGAGGTCAACATGCTAGCCTATAATATCTACTCGTATACTTATAAGTAAACATGCTGTTCGCTGATAAGCGCATCATCTGAGAACGGCTGGACCGATTTGGTTATTTTAAAATGTTTCTATTTCGAATTAGGTATTTACGGAAAGAAAAATTGGAAAGGTTCCCGGAAAATTTTCAAATTTGGGAAAAATTGTACTTTTTTTATAGAAATTTTGTAAAAAGTTACAATTAGAACGTTGCGATGGATTTATGATTGACATTAATTTGTTTTTATCGCGGTCTTGAGTTGATTTTAATGTTCTGTACCATTATTCACAAGTATCGGAAAATTTTCGAACCCGATTCCGACGAACTCATTCCCGATCCGACGCATTCGAAAAATCCGACTATTATGAATAGGAGAACTGACTTGAGAAATGCACAGTTTCAGCGGGTTTACTGGAATCCCGCGGGCGAAACCTAGAGGCGCAGCTAGTAGAGAATGAAAAAAATAAGCTAAACTTTCCATATTTTTTTTGTCAAATGAGGTTACCAGCCTCGATTTTCTTTTGTCAAATGAGGTTACTTCCTTTAGGTCGTACCTTTTTTTTTTTTTTTTTTTTACCTGGGGAATGCAATTACGCATACCACCAGACCCGGGTGAGGGCCGGGTGGTTATGTGGGACTCCCCCGCCAGTCTGACGGGTATACCCACTAAACCCCAGGGTGTTCCACCGGGACGCCTTTGTTGCCGGGGCTACGGGTGCGAGAGTGGACTTCCGCAGCCCCGACGGCGTTGGTCCTCAAGGGAGAACCCCATCCCGTTGGCAGGAGTGGAGAGGAGTGCTCCACTCCGTCTAACTTTGTCTAACTTCCTTTAGGTCGTACCTAAGACATCTTTTCTTTTACGGCGATAAAAAAAAGTGCGTACGAATATAAATCCTAGATTCGTTTTTAAGTTTGAATGGATTGAGTTAGATATCGATTGTAAGTTACAAGGCCTCGGATTGTTTAGTTGTGTTCGTGGTAACGCAAGGGCGCGGGTTCGCACCCCCGACGCAATTAAGACGTTTTCAACACTTAGCGCGGGGGTTTGCGAATGAACAGAGGTGGCAACCGGTAAGGAATTTATTTTATAGTTTAGTAACTAAAAAAACCGCAATATTATTGTTTTGCGGTTCCTAAATCATGATTAGATATTTTAACTGATCCTTATTATATAGAATAAAATACAGGTACGAATCCATACTAGAATAATATTGGCTTGTAGGTTTATTCTGACACATTAGTATGACCTACTCATCAGATTATGATAATAGCAGAACTGTTTTCATGTCATACCTATCTAGCGCGTTGCTAGCTCTACACACAATGGCAAAGTAGGAAAGTGTGCCCTTGAGTTGTATTGTAGGCTGCAAAATTGCTAATTACCTACATTCGTATCTGTTTCAGAATGTTTCTGTTTGTTTAATAATGTTTAATTGTTTAACTTCCAGCGGAATTAATGTTTCTTGACGGATTGCAACATTAGTGAACATCAGTTTTGTCGCGTGGCGTACGAGTTGGCAACCAGGTGGTACAAAGTATACTAGATGGCTTTTTGTATGAAAACAGTATGGCATGTTTTGGTTATATTAAATATATATGTTATATGTTATGAAGTCGTTTTAAAGAAAGGCTAAGTCAAAAGTACCTGTCTATAACCGGCGAGAGGCTCTATGAAGGGACTCATGCAAGTGGAAGAAGCGAAAGTGCACGTGGAAAGATATAGTATCTGCCTACCTCAACGGGAAAAAGACATACTTGTATGTATGTGTGATTTAGCGTTGTCAGTTAACATTTCAAAGAATATTTGCCGTTAGAAAGTATGAAGCAATAAGCAGCAAATATTTTTATTTCTTCAATAAATATCCTTATTTCGGAAATATTGTGGTTTTAACAGCTACTTATAATAGAACTGTGTTTTTTTGTTGAAAGTGATTTTTTCTTTAATTCACAGCACTTTCATAGGAGTAAGATCTTCACTATAACATTTGTGAGGCAATTAAACATTGTACATAGTATTAACGCAATTTACTAGGGATTCCTTATCATCCATTTTCAGAATAAAAATTTAGGTAGGTCCTTACATAGGTGCATATATAGAACCTACTTATCTCTTATCTAATCTAGGTGAAGACAATTATCTACAATCAGAATCAGCTGATGGTGAGTGCAAGTGTGACAGGCGGTAAGTTTAAGGAGGCATCCAAGATTCCAAGTCATACAAAAAATCCTAATTAAGTATGACATGACAATGACATTCGCGCAGACTTTCTTGGTGCTATCTTCTCTGACTGGCGTATTTCCGAAGCACTGGTAGAGTTAATGGAGTTTCTCTTTCCTGTGCGAGATTCAGGCATGAGTCACCACTTGAAAGGGAAATGTCCTTTTTCAAACTCAAACCATAATTTGAAAAAACATTAGTTTAGTAGATCATATTCTGACTTATTTTTATCTATGTTTAAGAAACTTAATTTTTTGACTTGTGAAAGTGCAATATTTTTGCCTACCTGCAATATATGATTTGAATTTTTGAGTTTTGATTAAAGCGTAAAATAATGTTGCAGTTCGTCAAAATAGTGATGTGACAGCACCATTTTAAATATCGATAAAATGTATCTTGGACATTAGTAAGACACTTAATTTTAATATTATGATTTATATTTTGATAGCATTTGTTCTTTTTATTTAGTAATAATCTTTTTCGACAAGATTGTGTAGCGATAACATAATAATATCTATAACATAAAATAAACGTGAGATAAATGTTGCTATTCAACGTTTTATTTAATGGTTTAATTACAAACTTATGTCATGTCTATTTGTGTTGTGAAGCAATATCTATTTCCTGGTTACTCATAAATTATATTGATAATAAAGCTAATTCACGCCAAGTGCTGACGGAAAAAATATTTATTATTAGGTAGGTCAGTAAACAAAACATAACTCAGTATAGTCAGTACACGTTACATAGAAATTTTATCACTTTTACTGAAGACATGCTTGGTAATTTTTCATGATTAACCACCATCCACCAATCAGGACCGGGCCCCCGTGATGGATTATTGCCTAATCCTCCTCGAGAAAGTGATGGGAGACTCGTGCTCAGCAGTAGACCGATATGAGTTGATGGTGATGATGTTGGTGAATCACCATTGACCATGGTCTTCGTAGTTTCCGATTCCCCAAATGCAGGGAATCCTAGTTAGGGGATCTATGTGTGCGAATGTGACGCTTTGTTTATATTAATTACTAGCAGCGACCCGCGGTTTCACCCGCGTTAACTATTATCCCACAGGAAACGTTAATTTATACGGGATAAATAGTATTCTATATTCTATTCCAGGACCTAAAGTATCTATACACAAAATTCCATCAAAATCCGATCAGCCGTTTCGGCGTGACGAGAGGACGAACACATTATCTTTCGTGTTATTATTATAGATTGGTTAGAGGTTTATTCATAATATAAGAGACAATCAATAAAACACACTCACAGTTTGACCTTGTTGTGTGACAATTGTTCTACGAGACACCAACAACTGTTTCTAGATACGATAGTAATAAATGACAAATCACGTGCTTTTATTATTATTTAACACAAATATTGATATGTTAAAAATAGAGATATGTAAAACCACTTTTGCTAAAATAGAATTATGTAGGTAGAACAGCGGTTTTCCTATTACAGATCCGACGTAAATGGTAGATGATCTCATTCAACAGTTAGGTAAAGTCAAGTTATAGCATCTAAGCTAGAAACAGCCAGTCTATAAACACAACAAAGTTTCTAACTTTATTAATCACTTGACGTTGATAGCGCGTTTTATCATCACGTATCACTAGCAAATTTAACGTCTACCGCATAAAAACTAAGATTAATCTTTCGCATCACTCACCTCGTTAAGTGACATTGCCTAATAAAAATCACTTTTCGCACTGACACATATCTGTTATCCAACTTATCACATAAAACAATAACACTTCATTTTTGGAAATTACACCGAGTTTCACACTAATTTATGCGGCTTCAACACATTAGCACGTTAATCAATTATGCATTGGTTAAATAGTTTACCGATACAAAGTCCCGATGAACACATCCAGTCGTCAACTGAGCCGGTCGCATATAACGGGGTGGCTGCTCGGTCGCTTCCAGACTGTCGGTCGAGCTTTTCAATTTGGCTGAATGCGGACTTCAAAATTTCAAATTTGGTACATCGTACACCACGAGCCATGGCCGCATCCAAGGTCACACCATTGTATGTATTTCCACCATTATCGTCTAATGATCAAATGAAATTATGCATGCGGTGAAGAAGTTTCTTGCATTCTGTTTCATCGCAGTCGCATATGTCGCGCGGCCTTGGCTTTCCGACGTGAGTTTCTATCGATAGTTTTGAAATTTTGAAATCACTTTTTCGGAAGGGCTTCTGATTTTCGTTTTATTATTTTTGTATTCGAGCATGTTTCGAGGTTCGTTTATTTTCGCGTTTTGTTTTGTTAACCGACAGACGTCCTCGCAGCCGGACGCCCGCGGAACAACTGCTTGCCATTGGTCGGACGTGCTGTTATCATCGTGTTATCAGCTTGCTCATTATGCCTTGCGATTTTATTGTGAGTTTTAGCACATTTTTTTGTTCATTAACCATACCCTTATCAGGGCGTTTTTGCAACATGTTGTTTAATTGAAAACTGGATAAACCGGTGCCTGAAGCCACATTCTGTAAGCCCTGATGCCCCAAATTGTTCTACACGGTAAAAAAAATATTCCGCAGCCTACTGTTATAATTTTAGCGCCAAACGGTACTCGAGACTTCAACAAATTGTAACAACAAGATCGGTTAAATCAATTATTGGGTTTTATTTGCGTCTGTCACGCGATATACCAGTTGGTGTTCATTATGGGATACTTACCATATATTTCCCGAATGTAGAATACGATTTACTAGTTGACACCTCCAAGGTGCTCGCAATATTGAGTCCTTCAGAAATGACGCGCTTATTCATTCATTTAGACTAGAAGATCCACTCAACATCAAATGCTTTTTGCTGAATCATATTGTTTTTGCATGCCCGTCAGCCATTAGATCGTCTAGGCGAGTAAGTAGGTTTTTCATTTAACTGTTGGGTGGGTGGACTAATGATGAACAAACATATAGCGTGTGAGCATGCTAGCATACTAGATAATATTATATTAGTAGTTAGTTAAGTATGGGTCATTTCATTATATGTCGGCCGATTGTTGTTATGACAATACAGTGTCGGACTGTCTGGTCAGTGATACTGTTGACCTCTTGCTAGTGATTTGGCGTGGACAGCACATGTTGAAATTTGTTTTTTTAATTTTTATTTAGACTTGGTGACGAGACGAGCAAGTCGTTCACCTGATGGTAAGCGCTACGCCGGCTCATAACATTCACAGAAACACCCAGAACCCTGCATTGCATATTCTTGGGCGGCACTGCACTGCGCTCGTCACCCCGAGACATCGGCTCTAAAGTCTCATAAAGTAGTATGTATTAATCATAATTTGTTGTGATATAACCTCAAATAGACAGATAATCAATATTGCATATCTATTCATCGAAGTAAAAAAATACAAAATTTGTCGCTAACGTAAAATCTACTTTGTGAACTCAAATATAAGTTAAGAAATTACATGCCCTTGAAATACAAGTCACAATATGAAGTGGAAAATTGGGTGTTGTAGAAACATGGTCCTCGAAGTTTCTTATTCTCTAGACAAAAATAATCATAGAGGTCCACAGGCCCTAGGCACTTTGTACGCGTCATGGCGTGTTTAATAAGTAGCTCACATCATATTGTAGATTTAAATGGATGTATTTTCAAAGGCAAGCCTTGAAAACTATTTTCTTAGAAGACAAACAACGCGTGATATTTTCTTACAGTCCAATTTTTAAGCGCGAAATACGTGATTTAATAACGTCGACGGCGAACCAATGCCCGGTAAGAATACCGTATGACATCAGAGTGTGGTGTCATGCACTCCTTATTCTTTGCGTCGCGCCACAGAATATCAAAACCAAGTAGTACAAGTCGCGCCGCGTTTGGATGTAACAATTTACGGCCAATGTTTATTGTCGTTTGGTCCTACTTGGGCGAATACGGCCCGTTGTGAAGTTAATTGGTTATTTGTAGTCTATATGAGGAAGATTGGCGCCACACTGGGAGGATAATAAATGTCAGGAATATTTTTTCGCCTAGCACGGACAGTCAATTGATTGGTTTGTGGACTAAAATGTAGGCACTTGCAATGCAATATAATTATTTGTTAAACAACATTTAATTTTTGAATAATTTCATTTACTCTATTGTGTCCCAACATCATCCCTACATCATCATGAATTGTGTTTCATATTGCCCAGCTAATTTGAATAAGAATAAGAATAAATATTATTTTATAATACTGTGTGTAAAAAGATCTTAAAATTAACATTATGTAGCAACATTCTATATCCATTTAATTAATTAATAAACATGTTGTGAAAACTTAAGTTACCAAACATTACCTACTGGTAGTAGTTTGTTAGACTATGAAAGACAAAAAAAAATAATTAAATTTAGATACTTTTAATTAACCTATGTAGGTATGATCTTGAAATGAATGCCACTTTCATTAGAATGAAACAAGCTACTAAAGATATGCTTTAATAAATTTTACCGGACTACTCAAAGGAACTATGTTTTAGCGAGTTCCTTTCTCACCTCGCCATAATGGAGTGCTAAGTAAAGAGCATCGACCGCACTAAGTTAGGTGCGGTCATCTGACTCATTCGTTTGCTAAATCCGTTTATTCAATGTCAGTTGAAATGCAATGGCCAGCGCTTTTAATGCTGATTGGTATAATCTTGTTTTTTGTTGCATTTCAATTTCTGCAAGAGTAAGTTGCGTAGATGGGTTTAATTAGGACGGGTGGAGCTAATCAGAAATATGCTTGCTTTTGAGATTTTTTGCATAGTGCAGTTAGTAAAACCTTGTGTGATAAATTATGTATAATATGCAGAAAGATGTTATTTACTAACGCTGTTATTACACAGCTGTAAATCACAGTTTATCGATAATTGGAAAAACATGTGTCCCAGCACTAAGATCTCGCGGTTTCAACAATGTAGATTATCAGCACACTCATAATTATCATCATCAGCCTGCTTCTTATGGTGACAATTGTAATGACATTAGATACACAACCTCCACTAAACTTAACAGTAGGACATACCTGCGCGGTAGAGGGCGCATCGTCGGGCCGCAGTGCGTGGAGGCGTCCCTCTTGGAACTCAGCAAACGCGCGCACGGCTGCGGCTGCGTCGCGGTACCGCTTCCACACTTCCACCGCTTTGTGGTACCTGGCGAGATGAACGGTCAGTCATAATTATGGCATAAGTAATATTGAGTCAAGTCACTTATTGGTATCGCATTTTTTGAAGAATCTACTTATATTACTTTTATACATAACGTACGGGTTATTAATAGAATTTAAACTTGCAGTAACAAAGTAAAAAAAATGTAACGACCGCATTTAATACAAGTAGCGCCATCTAGTGATATTTTACAAAACTCTGTTAACGCCTGTTTAAGATATGAAGGTTAAGATATGAAATTGACGAGTCAATGATTAGTAAAGTTACACAGTACCACTCGGTCACCATTTCATTCAGAAAACTGCATTTTCCCCATAGTTACAACCAGTATTCACAAGTTTCGGAAAGAATCCGATGCCGACGAATTCATTCCCGATTCGAGGCATTCGAATACGACTTTCTTATAGAAATTATGAATAACTATCGGTTTTCGAATACTACAAGGTGTAATTATTTGAGAGAGGTCGACTCACTTGTCACACAGCTGCGTGAGGTGGGTGCAGGTGTGGTCGTACTGCGCGGCGGCGGCGTCCAGGTCGCGGCGCAGCGCCGCGGCCACGGCGGGGTCGGCGGCGGCCTCCAGCGGCGCCGCGGCGTCGCGCAGGGACCCCACCAGCTCGCCGCTGCGCCGGCTCAGGGACTCGCTCAGAGTCTGTAATGGAAGGTGCTTATAAGATGTGCTACAGATAAATCACAACGAAATCTTCAAAAATCTTTTTCTTTCTATCTAGATAGATAAATAATATCCTATTTCATTCATATTCATTTTTTTTTCTTTCGATTTTGGCGGTATTAAATACTGTTCGCAAAATCAAGTAATTGATTTTATCCGACGACCTCCGTAGCTTAAGAAGCTGATGAGGCGACTGCGAAGCATAAAATGGCGGGTTCGATTCCCGTACACACGTATTTGTGTGAACTCCAAGTGTTTGCACCGAGTTTGTTCGCGATTTCCTTCACCGAAAAGCAAGTGATAACTCTCTCACCTCAAGTTTTTCGGTAGCCTTCAGCAGACGATCGTAGTCGACTTGGCCTTGCACTGTGAGCAGCTCGACCATGTAGTCGGCCTCCCGCACGGCGCCCTGCACCAGCTCCAGCTGTCGCTCGAACCGTCTCCAGAGCTGCAGCTTGGCTCGGAGGCGAGCGCTGAGCTCTCCACAAGCTGCTTCCAAATCTGCGTGAGTTTCCTGACGAAAGAAAAAGCTATTAGAGAACTGGCAAATATGGGGACTTTTCCCGGGGTCCGATTTTCACGCAGGGCAAGTGTTTGTTGAACCACAGGAATTTGCTCAAGTCTAGGTGTTTTTCGGACTAAATACATACGGAGAATTCTGGTAAGGTGTCACAATCTATGTGCGAGATCGTGTCGCGTATTTAATAAAAAAACCAAGTCAATCTTAATAAAAAAACACTGTCTTACTAATGAATACGTTTTTGAAAGGCTCACCTGTAACGCTGATATATCTCGCTCCACGCCAGTAGGCGACACGACGACACGCAGACTCGTCGGCAGTGTATGTAGCGCCTGCCTCAGGCCCAGGATATCCCGCCACTGGGAAGCCAGATCTTCAATCAGTCTGTCGCACGTCTCAGACGCGCGCTCGACCACGTCGCTGCCGAGACGCTCAGCGGCTTCACATTCTTCCAAAGTGAGGCGAGCTTTGCGCTGACTCTTCAGGCAACGGGCTATGCCGGCTTGAACTTGAACTATCTTCTCCTTGAGCAACAAACTTCTTTCCATTTCTTCGGATATCTGATCGTCTAGTATCCCAGACTGTGTCAGCAGAGCGCCCACACGTTCGGATTCCGCTGTTGGCAGCAAACTCAGTCTTCCAAGCTCGTTCTGTATCCTGTCAATGCGTCCAGTCATCACCTGCAGTCTTTCAATGTACAGATTGAGCTCATCTTCACTCTTGATGACGCTTCTCAGTCCGTCGAGAGCAGCGCGAAGTTCTCGCATTTCTTCTTCCAGAATATTAAGTTTCTCGCCCGAAGTCACGTCTCGGTCGGCAATGTTTTGGATAGCCGACGAGTGAATGTCACCGATTCTGTTGGCTAAGTCACGCCATTTGTCTTCAACCTTCGAGAAGAACTGGCGTTGTACCATCTCGTCCGATATCGGTAAAATTTCCAGCGCCCGTTCAAATTGGACTCCAGACTCGTTTTTGAGATTATTGTAAACTTCATGCTGTGCTTTCAACTCCCAGAATCTTCTCAGATTTCCGGTCATGGTTATGTTCTCGGGGGTGATGAACTCTAGCTCTCCATTTGCGATCTTCATCCAGCCTTCGATTCTGTCAATAAGGTGGTCATATGTTACCCAGTTCTCTTTGAAAGCTGTTAGGCGCGTCAACCTGGAGTCCACGTCTTCTTGCAGCTTCAGCAACATATCAAGAGCAGTTGAGCATTCATTTTCCAATCCAGAGCAAACGATCAGATGTTGAAGACTTTCCGTGATGGACAACAATCTTAAAAGCTTTGCATAATGGTGCGACACGTCTAAGCTTATAGATTGATACAGGTTGATGTATTGTTCATGGTCTCTGGAAGTTACATTCGTCAGATCTGGAATTCTTTGTTGAGCCACAATAAGCCATTGCTGCTCTTCTTTCATTCCTTGTTCTAGTAGCTTCCATCGTGATGCCGCAAGCGTCATTTGTTGAGCTCGAGTCGCTGCTCTGTCTATTATCACCGTTGCTCTATCGTGTAGAGAATTATGGAGAGGGGCATATTTAGCTTTTGTCTCGCTGTCCAGATTATCTTCTAAAGATTCGAGAATAGCTCTGCAATGACTTAGGTTGACAAAGAATGTTCTGTGTTTCTGAATTTCTTCATGAAGGTGGTCTAAATCAGATACAATGATCTTGCCATCCAAGAGCGCTTCCGCTACATCTGTGATTTGACCAAAGTCTTGCAGCGTTTGTTCGTACTCTTCAGCTAGTGACGTCAGTTGCAAGAGCCGGTCTCTTTCAGTGTTGATTGTATTTTCCACTTGTTTTGTGTCATCCTCACAATTGTACAGTTTTGAAGGGCATTCTCTCTTCGGATTGATGTCTAGAAGTACGCGATATCGCTTGAACATTTTTGTAACTGTATCGGAGTTGACCACATTATCCGATTCAATTTTATCAAGTTTGTCTAACTTATGCTGTGTTGGAGCTTCGGACATAATGACATTGTCTAAGTTTGATTTCAGTATCTCAACAGACTGCGCCAGTTTGTCCGTATCCTCTTGGAATTTCTCCCATTCCTTTTCGACTTCTTTCACTTTGAGTGGGCTTTGTTTGCTCAAAGTATTAACAGCGTCCACTTGACGGGTTAATGTCTCAATCAAAGTGATTATTTCCTCATTGACTTCCACCACTTCTATTATTTCTCTCAAGTTTTTAACATAGCTATGCAAAGATTTCAGTCGTTCAGTTTCTTCCAACGTTGGGTTGATACCAGAAACAGTTTTTCGTTGGATTTTGTATTGTATTTCTTCTAACCAAATAGAAATAGTCTCAATGACGATAATTACACTTCTTTCTGTTCTTATCGGATCGTTGGTCTCAACAGCGTCCTTCACTTCATCTAATTCCTTATGTATAACGAGATCATACGACTTTTCAACTGATGGTTCCAATAAAGCAACTGCCATAGAATTATCTGGAACGCGCTTTTGAGGTTCAGTAACTGATTGAGTCCTCTTCTCAAGGGCGTTCAGTAGTCTCGCTTTCTCGGATTTTTGTGGAATGAAGCTTTTGGTTGGTGACGGTGACTTAGATTTTGATCTCTGAACTATATCAGAGTAAGTCAGTTTAGGTTGAGAAATAACTTGTTGCCTGTGGAGTTCAGGACTAGCTAGTTGAGAAATTCCTTCATCAATCGATGACGGGTCTCTGCTTGAGAGGTCATCGCTAGTTGGGGTTACAGACTCGGAGAGCTCCGAGTTGATGGGATCTGACAGGCTTTCCGGAGACAACGGCGATTCCGTCTTCTTCTTTGATTTTCTCTTTCGTTGTTTTTGTCTTTCGCTGGGAATGGAATGTGGTGGTTCTTGGAACTGACGTTCATATTCAAGAAAGTCTGTAGTCGATTCTGGAATGGTAATTCGCGCTCGTAAGTGAACTTCATAAGGTTCTTCCGTAGATGTAGAAATGGAGTCCTCGGAATAAACTCTTGGTGAGGTTTGCTGAGTGCTGTCCACAGTGATAATATCTCTCTTTTCCAAGTCAAAAGCAGGTACAGGTGTTGGTCCTCTGGACGGCGTTCTTGGCGAAGTTTGCTGAGTAGTATCCTTCGTATTTATCTCAAACCTAGGTTGTTCGAATTCAAGCACAGGGACTACTTCAGGTTCTCGCGGAGTAGTCTGTTGTGTATAGTCTGTGGTGATGATTTCTTTTTTAGGTTGTTCATCTTCTACCTCAGGTTGTTCGAACTCAAGCACTGGAATAATCTCAGGCTCTCGTGGAGTAGTCTGTTGTGTGTTGTCAACGGTAATAATTTCTATCTTTGTAAGGTCTAATTTGGGCACAGGTGCTTCTTCCAACTCAACTCTTGGTGATGTCTGTTGAGTACTATCAACCGTGATGATTTCTTTTTTTGTTAGGTCAAGCGAAGGTACTTCTAATTTCTCAGTGGATTCTTTGATTTCTTCGATTATAGGTTCTGGAGCATCAGACTGTGTGAAAGTACTAACAAGTGGAACTTCCGGCGTTTGAATGCTCATTTCTGTTACTTCCTTCTCCTTTACAGGTGTAGTTGAAGTTTCCTGGTCTGTCTGTTCCTGTTGTATTGTTTGAATATCCGTCTCAGTTGTTTCTACTGTAATTTCAGTACTCTTTTCATCTTTCTGTATTACGGGGACAGGTGAAGTTTGCATTTCTTTAGCCTCCGTCACAATTTCTGGTTTTTCAGGTTCTTCTACTTTCACCACCACTGGTTCTTCTGCTGGTGGTGTTGTCTGAGAGAATTTTTCTTCTGGCGTACTTATATCGTGAGGTACAACCTGAGTCGTAACTTCAAATTGCTCTATCTTTTCAGGTGTTTCCGACCTACTTGTTTGCATTTCAGTGTCTGATCTCTCTATTTTTTCAACAATGGTAACTTCTTCGACTGTCTGAGTGTGGGCTTCTTTATCTTCTACAGGTGTTGTTTGTATTGTAGCCTCACTGACTGGAGTCGGTGAAGTCTGGAGTTCGGTGTCAAAAGTTTCTGGCCGGGGTTGTTCTTCTACAGGCATTACAGGTTCTGGGGATGTCTGTATGGAACCTTCCTGAACAGCGATTTCTTCAACAACTGGAACTGTAAATGTTACCGTTGTGTGCACTTCAGATTTGACAGTTTCAGGGCTGCTTTGTACACATTCTTCTACAATCTTGACAGTGTCGATGTCAGATGTTTCGCTAATAGTGCGGTAAGATTCATCTTTAGGCGAAGTTACCACAACCTCACTTCCCATTTTGGGACTCTCATGTTTAACCTCTGGAGTTGGTTCGGGCTCTTGTACGATTTCAGGTACAGGGGTCTTTTTCTTCCGTTTTTTGTCTTTTTTGTCTACTTTCACACAAAGCGGTTCAACTACCTCGACTGGACTAGAAGCAGACGTGTCATCTGACTCTGTTGTGCTAAGTTTTGGATATGTCGTGTCTTCACTAACGCCGTGTTGTTTGCGTCTTCTCTGTCTTTTCTTTTTTTCAGGTGTTGGAACTGGAGCTAATGATACATCTTCAGCCTCATAACCTTGTTCTTCCATAAATTCCGTAATAGATTCAGATTCAATAATCGAAGAATCTTGTTCTGCTTCTTGTACTTCTACAGTTGGTTCTAACGGTTCTTCGGTAGGTTTGGGTGATTCAATTGGTGGTGAAGTTGGTAATTCTACGTAATGGCTGAGCGATGAGCTATCAGTATCTACAATGCTCTTGTCTGTGTCTGGATGCGTTTCGATGGGTGTAGGCTCACTACTCTCTGAACTACGTTTATTTTTCTTTCTCTTCTTACTTCTCTTATGTTCCTTTAATGATTCTTCGGGACTTATTTCAGTCACTGGTTGATCTTTTTGAACAACATCAGCTACTGGAACTTTGATTTGTTCTCTTATGATTGTAACCTCGCTTGGCAGATTAACATCGATGTCTTTCTTAACTATAGAAGGTTCTTTAGTTTCGAAACCTTCAACTTTGAGATCTACTTTTACTTTCGGTTCAGACATCTTTTTGAGATCAGTCTTAGTAAGTGACATGGAAATGTCGATGGTCTGTTTAGGCTTGTCAGAATCAGGCACTACCGTGGTATCGGGTTTGAATCCACCCATGTGTGCGTCTTTGCGTTCAGCATCAAGGAGCAAAGTCACATCATATTTGGTATTTGTATTGGTCGTTCCACTTTGAGACGCAGTAGCCTCAACTGGGGGGCTTGTCTGTGTTGGCATTTCTTTTTGTTCTGGTTGTCCAAACGTAGCTAATAGTTTGTTGACACTTTCTGAAGACCCTTGCACGTTAGGTTCAAATTGCCGAATGTACGATAGTTCTGGCGCTTCAGACGCTACTGTCGTATAGGTTTCAGATACAACTGTTCCTATTTTAAGTGGTTCTATCTCTACTGATGACTGTGCGGGAGCTTTTTCAGTTTTTATTTGACCTATGGTTTTTTCTGAAGTGACAGTATCAATAGAGACATCATGACGCATATGCTCTCCAACTTGAGAACCTTCTTGAATAATTAATTCTTTCGTGAAATCGATTATATTTTTCTGTGGTTGAATCTGTGTAGTTAACATTTGCGGTACAACATCTTCGGTAACATTTGCTGTATCAACACTATCTTTGTGTATCGGAGATGCCTTAACCGATTGATCAGTTTTCTCTGCTGCTTTATGATCCAGCAATTTTTCAGGATGTTCTAGGAGTGATGTTCCTTCGTCTATTTTTTTAACCGCGTCTTGTAAAATCGGAGTAACATCTTGAGCTTCTTTAAGCGGGTGTTTTGATTTAAGTTCTTCCGGTAACAATACCGGATCACTAGGTTGTTTATCTGTTACAGTTGTTATTTCTGTAGGTTTTGTAACAGTTTCAAATTTTTCAACTTCAACCGTTTTTGATACAACTTCAGTTCTAATTGCTTTTGATTTGTCTTCAGGTGTTTTGTTTTCAATTTTACACACTGTGATATTGATATCATCAAGTTTATCAGTTGGTTTCAGTGGCACTTGACTATATCCTGCGTGAATACTTTCTTTTTCTAAGAGTTCTTTTGTCAAGTCTAGGACGCTTTTTTGAACTTTTTCTTCCTGGTTTCTTGTTTGATTCAACGCCTGATCAAAGTCAACGGGTTCCAATTTGTGTGAAAATTGAGAAGTGTGTTCCAGTAATAGCTCATCTGGTTTTATATCAGGTTTAGATGTCTCTTCTTTTTGTTCAACTTTAACAGGCTTGTAATCTGTTTTCGTCTGTTCCACAAAGGGTTCTTTTATTTCTTCAAGTTTGCCTGGTTCTGGCACAGGTGTTTTACTTTCTTTTACATTGGTTGTTTTCTTCGAGGACACTATTAGTGGCCGTATTTCAGTTTCTTGTGATTGCGTTACTGGTAACTGAGATACTTCTTGAGCTGGAATAGCATCTTGCTTTTGCAGTTTTTGTAGATCATACGAAGGGATGTTAATCTTACAGATGCGTACATCAATTTCAGCGGTCACCGTAGAGTCTGGAACAAATTCGTCGTCTGGTTCTTCTACAATCTGCTCAGTGACATGTTCCTTACCATCAACGATTTGGATTTGCTTAATTATCTTGATACGTTTTGTTTTAACACCTTCAGTTTGTAGATTATGTGTTACTTGTGGTTCTTCTTCAATAATTTCAACATCATCTGGTTCCTCAATGACTTCTTCTGTAACATGTTCTTTTCCATCAATAATTTGGATGTGTTTGATGATACGTTTTCTAGTTCTTGTCATCGTTCTAGTAACTTTCGTTTCTAATATTTCAGGGTCTGGTATTTTACTTAATGGCAACTGAGATACTCTTTGAGTTGAAATATCAGTCAAAGATTCCTTTGGAATTTCTTTGTTTTTAGGTTCAGATGTTTTTACAGGAGAGGCAGGAATTTTAGAGACTGACGTATGGTCCATTTCACTTCCAATTAAGGACTTTGTAATGTCAAAGAGGCTGGTGTCTTTTTCTTCCGCTTTTGAGGATTTAGCTTCCTGTTTTGGTTTCTTTTTATCAATGGGAGAAACTTTTTTAACTTCCGATTCGAGCATTTCTTGCTCAGGAGTCTTTACCAAAGTTGAAGGCTGTTCATCGAATTTAGTTGGGGCATCTTTTTCCGTTGTAGTAATAGTAGTCAGAGAAGAGATGACAGTATCCTTATCGGGCTTTTCAACCGATTTAATATCTGTATCAGATGTGACAGGTATTATGTTCTGCGATGTATCTGTCTTGGGAGCTTCTTTTGGACGTATGTCACCTTTCTGAGTAACTCCCCCTACATTTTCAGGTATTGGCTCATCTTTCTTTATGACTAGCTGAGCCGGTATTTTAGAGGTTGCCGAATGGTCCATTTCACTACCTATTAAGCTCTTTGTGATGTTTATGAGTGTAGTATCTTTTTCAATTTGTGGTATCACTGTTGTGGTGATTTCAGTAACTACCGTATCTTTAACTTGTAAAGGTTCATGATGGACAAACTCTATTGGACTTTCTTTAGTAGATGTGACGGTGGTTTCCGCAACAAGAGGTACAGTAGTCTCTATAACAGTTTTTGACACAGCTTCTGGTTGCTTTTCTGCGACTCCGTTTGTAGGTGAGTCTTTTTTGTCGTCTACTTGTTCCTTTGTTGTTTGAGATGTTAATGCATGATCAACTTCACTACCTATTAATGTCTTGGTTACGTCAATAATAGTTGCTTCTTTTGTCACCTTTGGTTCATAACCAACAAATTCTGTAGCTGCAGGTGCTTCTTCCTTAGTAGTGAAAGTAGTTATAGTTAACTGTGGTTCAGTTGATTGAACTGTTTGCTGAATCAATTGCAAAAGTTCTTCCGGTTTGGTTACATCGGTAGGTTGCTTCAAATCTTTTTGTGGTATTGTCGTAATTACGTCAGATACAGTTATTGTTTCTTTGACAATTGTAGGGTCTTCGTCGATAGATTCTGTAGTCTTTATTTCTTTAGTAATACTTGATGTAACAACCTCTGAATCAGGTTGTACAACTTTTTCAGTTAAAACTGTTTTCTGTACGGGGAACGTTTGTACTTGAATATTTTCAGGAATAAGAGTTTGCAGATCCTTAATATCAGATACTTTAGTAACGTTTGTTGTTGTTTCAGTAGTTATTGGTTGAACTTCTTTAGTAACAGTCGAAGTAACAATGACATCAGGTTCATTAACAATTGTTTTTCGCACAATGTTAATAACACCAAACTCATCTGGAACATGCTGAGGTTTTTCAGTTTCCTTTATTGGTACTGGTGGCTGAACTTCTTCAACTTTGCTTTCTTTAGGAGTCTTTTTCTTCCTAGGTTTTTTAGTTGGCGTAAGAGAAACGGTAGAGTGATCAGTTTCACTACCAATCAGATTTTTCGTGGATTCAAAGATGGAAGTGTCTTTGAGTGCAGGTGCAGAGAATGATGGAATATCACCTCTAGTTTCTTGTGAATCGTATGAAGGGATGTCAGTTTTACTGATTTGTACATTAATTTCAGCAGTCACAGTTGAGTCCGGAATGTAGTCATCATCCGGTTCTTCTACAATCTGCTCAGTGACATGTTCTTTGCCGTCAATGATTTGGACGTGTTTAATTATCTTAATACGTTTTGTTCTGACACCTTCAGTTTGTACATTATGCGACACTTTTGGTTCTTCTTCAATAATCTCAACATCATCTGGTTCCTCAATCACTTCTTCTGTAACATGCTCTTTCCCATCAATGATTTGGATGTGTTTGATGATACGTTTTCTAGTTCTTGTGATCTTTCTAGTTACTTTTTGCACTATTGTAGACATGTTAGAAGAAGTTGTTTCAAAAGTTGAGTGTTGGACGCCGTGAGTACTAAAAGTAGTGTGACCTTCATGAGGCTCATGCATAAAGTATTCTCGGGCGGTTTGAGCTGTATCTTCAGATGGCAAGATATCGTGAGATTCAGAATAGGTCACAGATTGAATCGGAGTTCCTTCCTTTTCCTGAGAACTGCGAACAACGGTTTCTTTTCTAGTTACACTTGTTTGTGCACCATGCTCACCTTCCTTCTTCATAAATTCATCCATTATTCTTTGTAATTCCTGTTCTTGGTTACTTTGAGGCTCCTGTATAAGATACTCTTGTATGATTTGCGCTTTATCATCAGGCGGCAAAATGTCATGAGATTCCGAGAATGTCACAGTTTTAACTGGGCTTCCTTCCTTTTCTTGAGATGATCGAACAACAGTTTCAGTCTTGGTTATATGTGTTTGAATAGGACTGCTTTCTCTTTCTTGAGACGTACGGACAACGGTTTCAGTCTTCGTAACATTCGTGTGAGAACCATGTTCGCTTTCCTTCTTCATAAATTCTTCCATCAACCTTTGCATTTCTTGTTCCTGACCGACCGTATCAGTGGGTGATTTCGATGGTTCATCTTTGGGAACATCTTTCTTATATGATTTATCATCCCTTGGTGATTTACTATCTTCGGGTGTTTTATAGTCCGATTTGGAAACATCACCTCCACCAGAGCTTGGTGGTATAGCTGGTGGCTGGTCACCTCTGTCGCTTGGGTCATCGATTTCCTCAAACTGAACTCCACCATGCTCTCTTACATTGATGGATACTCTGGGTATCTGCTCTTCAAATACCTCAACGTTATCAGGTTCTTCAACAATTTCTTCAGTAACGTGCTCCTTGCCGTCAATTATAACAACACGTCTGATGATGCGTCTTCTAGTCCTGACTATTCTCTTGGTAACTTGTTGGACGACAGCTGTGACGCTTGAAGACGAAGTTTGGATTTGTGTCGGCATTTCACCTTCTGCAAGCTGAAGAATTTCTTCGGGTTTCATTCCCTTTTCCATTTGTATTACCAGGTCGGGTCTGGACGTGAATTCCTGAATAGTAACCTCACTTCCAGGGATACCTGAGACAACTTGACCTCCGTAAGTTTGGTATTGGATGTGTTCTACGCCTCCGTCTTCGAAGGCAGTTGATGTGGAGCCTTTGTCTTCTTTAAGAGTGATTTGAGAGAACGAATGTTCTTGTCCCTCTCGCGACAAAATTTGAGATCTCTGTTGTTGAGTTTGCAGAGTCTGCTGTCGTGTGACTAGAGTTTTTCTTACTTTTCTGACTATTATTCTCTTTGTACCATCAGCATCAACCACAACTTCAGTAGTAGTTTCATCTGGCTCCACCATCACAGTTTCAAACGACTGTGGTAAGCTGTGTGTAATATTCAGCTGAGAATCTTTTCGGATATTATCATCTATATATTTAGCGTCAACATATAAAGATTGTTCATCCATCCTTTGTTCTCTTACAACAGGCCGACTAGCTATTTCGATAGTCTCGTGGCCATCAGAAATAGTTTGTCTTACCTGAATAGTTTCGAGCATTTCTTTCTCTTCAGAATGAGGTTCACTTGTTTGAACCTCCACTTCCTGAGGCGGAGCACAGGAAATAGACACGTCATGTGTGGCAATAACTTCCGGTTGGCATATAACAGATTTGTCTGCAACAGACGGTGGCTCGGACATTAAACTCTTTCCGGTTTGTGTGTCAATAGTCACGGTCGGTTTCACTTCAGGGATCTTGATCTCTTCAGGTTTAGGTTTCTCGTGACTAGGTTTACTTTCTCGTACCGAAGGAACTTTTTCTGGAACTTTCCTTTCGATAAATTCGGCTTCTCTGGGAGAAACAACTTCCTCCGGCATCGACGTAGAATCAATGGTCCGATCCGTTTGCGAAACGTCCTCCTCCACAACTTCAGGTGCTGCTCTCATGTGCAAGAGCACCTGTCTCAATCTCTCTATCTCAATAATGACTAGACGCCTCGTTTCCTCTAACGCCTTCTGCATCGCCACCAACTTCGCCCTCAACGACTGACTAGATTCATCGTCACTTATCACAGTTATAGACTTGAGAATAATCTCGTACTCCTCGTATTCCGTTATGTATTTTTCATATATTTCAATATATCTAATGATATCTTCCTCGGTGACCTCCGTCTGTTGCGTGGACTCCTTGAGGCCACCGTTGATGATTTCGAGCCATTGGTCGAGCTTCATAATCTTTTCTTTCTGTTCCTCGATCTCCTTGGCTTGACGTGCTACTTCCACTTTGGCTTCCTGGAATTATAGAAATAAATAATCAATACAGTGTTCAAATTAAAAGAAGAAATAAAACGCGAAATAACCAATAAAAAAAAATTCGAAACAATAGTTTACCTTGCTTACCTGGATGGTGACAATACCCTGGCGTGCCTGGATCAACAATTTTGAGATTCTGGCCTTGGTGGCTATGAGATCTTTATGCAGGCTTTGCACCTCCGCTTCCTGGCGGTACTCCATGATCTTCTGCTCTAGGAGCTCAGCCGCCTCCTCGCAGTTGACTAGAATATCTATTCCCTCCTGGAAAAACGGAAAAATCCGGTCAATAAAATATAATATACCTGTCCTCAATGAAGAACTATTTTCACCTGTCATGTTTCTGTTACGTCTTTTATTTATTTTACTAAGATATTTAATCGTTTCCATAATGTCAAGATGAGATTCACTGTCGTTATCATCGCGTGAGTGCATTATAACAGATGATGATAAAACATTAATAAACATTACGGCGGCGTTTCTAAGGACGGCTAAATTTATCGATGACCAGGTGTAAGAACAAGCTCGGCTCATGCCCCCCATGTCATAGTTATTGTGGAGTCTATCAACCTTGGATACAAGGGCCACAGTTGCACAGATCTCTATGTTTACACAAGTAGGTATTCTCATACTAATCGCAAGTTTTATTGCTTTACATCTCGTGAAGAGCTGTGAGGATTAGAATTTTATGCTAATGACGCTTTTAAATAAACACCGTCGCGGAATCTAGTACGTAGCCCTAACCAGACGAAAGGAAACAAACTACGAGGGTGTGTAGAGGTTTACCCTATCAGTAGACTGTATAAGTTTATTTTATGTATGTACGGAAAGCCACCGTCCGATGTCCTAGTTACGCCTCTCCGTGCATGGTTGTCTGCAAGAGATTGCTCTGAGCGAAAACACCGCCCATTGTGACACTAATTGTTAAACTTGTTTTGTTCTAGTTTTTAAGTTTTCTTTGTTCTGTGGTGTTTCAATGAAGAGTTTATCTATCTATCTATCTAGACATATAAATTTAAAATTCATTGAAACCGGTGGTTTCTGAACTCGTATTCACCCTTTAACTGCTGCAATTGCAAACACCGTTCAGTTACCCACAACTAAAACCCTTTTTGCCACAGAATATTTGTATCGATTAAAATATTTCCGTATATTTCGTGAAATACGAGTGTACAGAACAAATAATTTCAAGATCGTATATTATTGAACGCCCACAAACCTCTGTTTACGTTTGGTATAAGCTCACGACACTTTATCACTTGACCCGTCAAACTATTTGCATTTTATAAATAGAAAATGCTTCATTGCGAAGACATAAGTAGTGATTATGTCACTTTAGTTTCTAGAAATGGATGTGTCATACTATGTAGCTTATTATTATAAGTAGGTACTTATTAAGCAAGATTTACAGGCAATTCGTTTTATTAACTAGGAATATCTTCAATAATAAGGATAAATAAATTGTTATTGAATTTGTTTGAGCGCGTATCAGGCTAGTATAATTTCAGTTTCTATTATAATATTTAATTGAGAAAATAAATGATGGCTATTTGAATCCGTGTTCCGGTTCGAAGGGACTGTTTCCAGGAAATTACCGGGCATAAGAGATTTTAGAACCGATGTTGCAAGGTGACGAGCGCAGTGCAGTGCCGCGCAAGATTATGCAATGCAAAGTTCTGGGTGTCACTGTAACTTGCTCGTCCCGTAATTCAGTCAAATAAAATAAAGAAAGTACCGTATAGTTACGTATTTTATAAAAGCTATATTAGATTTTCAGTCGTTCTATAGCAGTATATTTCATTAATATTGTATTGGTGACGTGATAAGAAATATTGAAACGATCGATTTGACAGCAAGACATTAAAGATATTGCTTTATTTACGACTATTTTTTACTTATTTTAACTAAATGGAAAATAGTGGCCAGAAGCTGCAATTTGCTGGCCAGTCGCATTAGGAACTCATTACTATATTTACGGTATAGTTTATGGTTTAGTAATTTAACGACAACCTATAAAGTTTATGTCTTATTAAACTTATGAATAGCAACGACGTCCTAAAAGGTTTATATTAAACTAGCTGTACCCTGCCACGCTTCGCTGTGGCACATTCGCTGATATGTCACTGATGAAAAAAAATTATAAAAACAATCCTTGATGCGGATTATATATCATGCTAAAATTTCAGCTCGATCGGTGCAGAACTTTTTGAGTTTTTGAAGCGTACACAAACCAACATAACATTTTTATAATTATATTGACATAGATTGCTCTTCATATTTAATTATTTCTTTTCATATTTCAGTAAGGATAATAATAAAATATAACCCTCCTTGTGCGGAGTCGGGTAAAAATCCAACGTGTCTGTATCTAGACTAGTTTTCAATAGTTAAAAGTAGTCATTTCAAGATAGACTTAATTAACAAAACGAGACTGACCGCTGACCCGCAATAGTCAAGTTTTTGTCAGTAATAAGTTAATTGGTAACTAAGTAATATCACCATGTGTAAAACTTACTGTCAATCGTTTCGTTAATAATAAAAAAAAAACAAATCTTCCAAGAACAACACCAATTACGTCACTGTCACTTGCTCACAATCACTAATTCAGCATTGTCCTTAAAATCGATGAAGTTCGTAGAATCGGGTTAAATTTCGAGGGTCGATTCCGAGAGTAGTGTCTCCCGTTCGGTTTCGCGCGCTAGTGCCCTAGAATGCGACGCCAGCCACCTAACTTTATTATTAACTCCATGTCGTAATGCGTGTGTACCTAGATGACATCATCATTTGTTAAAACATATCTATGTTTGCGAACCAGCTCACTGCCAAGGCTGAGAACACATTTGTTCACCGAAACACACCAAGTATATACCTATTTTTGAATTAAACATGACGTAACAGAAGATACGGATGTCATCAACATTATCAACCCATAACAACCCACAACTGCTGCTACACTGCTCCCCTCACTTTCGTGAAGAGGGTTAGGCCATAATCCACCACTTGGGCCCGGTCCGGATTGCTGAATAACACACCTGCCTCCGAAATAATTCTCGGGTAGGTATGTGGGTTTCCTCACGATGTTTTCCTTCACCGAAAAGCGAGTGATAATTACGTACATATACTTTACGGAAATACATTGGTACGTGCCCCTCGCATTGGGATTTGAACTCAAGTCCTTCTTCTTGGAAGGCGGACGTTCTCCCACTAGGCTACAACCGCTTATGGACGTAAAACTGTTCAATTAGTTTTGTTTACATAATAGAAGTTTAATTAAACTAAGAATGGGATTGAACCGCGACACGAATAGAGTTCTAAAAGCGGATGCTCGCCTATAACTACGGCGTCGTCAGTAGGAAGTTGGGTAGTTATTTTCGTAAATGGCATATATACAGCGGGACTCACCTTTAGGCCGGTATCCATCGCGTCGAGGCTCTCGTCCGGCAGGTCTGACAGCCTGGTCTGGACATCCTTGATCTCTTCTAGTAGAGTCTCAATATCGTTAGATAACTTATCCTGAGAACACACACATTGATTAGCTACGCACTCCTTTGTACAGTTCAGACGTGGAGCCAAAAGATTCAACCTGTTACCGACAGTTTTCCCAAACATGATAACTCTTGTAAATTAATTGAATTTATGAACAGAACTGGGTGTAGCTGCGATAACGTAGCCAACTAAATCATTATTGAATACGGCACTGAATCTACTTTGGATGCTGTCCAAACCGTAAATCAGGCTCGAAGCGATGGCGCAACCTGCACTGGCTTCAATGAGCATTTGTACAAATTAAAAAGAATCTAGCATTTCAATGCTCCGGTTGGAAAATACATTAGCGAAAATTACGTCACCCAGACCATCAACGTTTAAGAGAATCACATGAGCATCGAATCGTTTGTCTCCACGTCACTAGAGTGAAAATAAAACAGGGAAACAGCAGTCCACGGTATCATTCCCAATGCATGGACTATGTTAGCGACACAGACAACAACAAAATAAAATCAAACTTATTATTAGACTGTAAAGTCGGTTTTGGCATGACATGCGAACTTAAGATTAACAACTTGCAATTTGGGCACATTCTGGTAAGTTTGGGCTCGGACAAACATCGAAAACGACAACGAAAGCTATGAGAAGCGTTTCGTACCGAATGTTCTGACATTCTTGACATTTTATATATGAGAATTTTGAGTACAATTATGTAAGTAGATTTAAATTAGGACGTGTAACTTAATTTTGGTTTCGAAAACCAAGTGGAACTTACAAAAATTAATTCCGTCACAGATATTTTAACATCTATTCAATTGTACTTATTTGTACAAATTATATGAAAATATATACAAAAAAAAAGTTGCACTTCCTATAAATCCATTATTCTGTTAGTTTTGGTCAATTGGAGTGTCGAAGTAGCGTGTAATAAGCGTGCCAGTTACACTGACAAGCAGACAGAATAAGTTAACTATTCGGTACGAAACTCCGTTCTAGGGAATACGACATACTTGGGCATTCCAAAACAATTACTGGCTTATTCATTCATTCTATGAAATATTCAAAGGTAAAAATAACGAAAATAGTACAAATGCAAAACACTACAAAAAACCATGATTTGAATTGAATACAGGACTAACCTGTGTGTAATTATATGACTGTAATGAAGTAGATTGTTTCAGAGCAATCCTTCAGTTACAGTATCGAGTTATGCTGCTTTACAAGCAGAACTTAGCAGCGGATTTAAAGCTGCGATAGATTTAGCATCAAGCCCAAATATCTAGAAACAAGATTTTGAATAAGCGACACTTTGTCGATCGTCTCGTAGTGGCCAAATCCTGACTATCCACGGGGTACCTGACGTAAATACACCTGTTTAAATAAAACAATCCATATAACATCATCTGATTTATTATAATAAAAATTAGACCAATGACAAAGACTAGAAAAGATTTTTGGTGTTAATATTTTGACTAGACATGACTAGATAGATTGCACACTAAATAATACAACGTTAAATACAATACAAACTATTGTTTCGAAATGCGTATCTAAATTGCGTTTTACTGCCAACACAAGTGCACGCCAAAACTTGGCACTACAAGACGAACGGCAAATCCGGCAATGCTTTACATCTCACGATACAGAGCCTTGTAATAAGTGAAATTAAGAATTTAGTAAGTATATCATGCCAAACATAAAGTATCAAGTGTAAAACGGTACAATACGACTCGACGTCAATCACCTTGGCAGTCCTCGGGGTCGGATCGCTCTGGGCCGGCGCCTGTGTGGGTGAGGGAAGGGCTACTGGTTCGAGGGTCGAGGTGGTTAGTATATCCTCCCTATTGTGGATCGGAGCGGCTGCGCTCGCGACGCCCTCTGCAGCGTCCGCGGGCGTCTCTACGCCCAAGTACGAACTGTGATCTTTCCAACTACAAATCCCGCCGGGCAAATCCATCGACATATAGTTCGAATCGAAGGGCGAACCGCTAGCGTCTCTCGGAGCTTCCTCTCCCTCCGAGGAGTGACCTGAACTACCGCCAGGATCCTTATCCTTATCTTTACGATCTCGAATTTCAATTTCAGTATTAACAACGGGTTTGGGTTTCGATTTCCTAGCCATGAGCAAGAAGTATTGACATTCCGCGTCGTGATATAAATACTTTTCGGGCCAGAACGAATTGTCATTGCCGATGTTTTCCTTGACGCTCAAGCCCTCGTCGACGTGGGGCTCGGAAAATTCAATAGCGCTCGATACGTCTACGACTTGGACAGAAATCATTTCAGGTTTAGATTTTGTTTCATGCAATAATAGTTCTGCGGCATGCGTTACGTGTCTTTCGGTCCAGAATGTATCCGCTTTGAGAGCGGATATGTTAGTAGTGATGGGTTCAATGTTAGTAGACAAAATTTCAGTTTTAGGTTCATATTTATCCGGTTCAATGACTGTCGTTATTTTCGTTAACGGTACCACCACTGTATCTTTCTTATCAGCTTCCCGAGGAGTGATAAGAATTTCATCATCATGGCTAAAAGAAGTTTCTTCGGTGTGTTCTAGCGAATGTGTTTCGGTGAATGACATAGGTTCTGTATCATCAAGGACGGAGTCAATCATGCTCAAACTAATGTGTTTTTCATCAAGGTCATCTCCATGTGTGGTATCTGGTTCAGGAGCAGCATAGAGTTCATCATCATTTGTTTTATCTGGCTCAGCAATTGGAGCCATAGCATTAGGGTCCAATACTTGGTTTGGTATAGGTGCCAGATCGTCCGGTTCTGGAGATGCAAGAGATGGAGTCATGTTATCGAGTAATTCCTCATACTGGTAGTCCATCGAAGTTTGAGTGTCTGTCAGTTCTCTAGGAGAATCGTCGCTGACTTGAGAAGAATCATTTTCTGGAAGTAGCATTTCTTCAATTTCACGCTGCAAATCAGCCATTTTGTTTTCAAGAGATTGTTCTTCGGTTATTGTTTGATCTGGCAGTTCTGAGGTTAGAATATTTTCAGTTTCCATACTTTTTACCTCTTCAGTGATAAACGCATCTACTGACTTTTTGGTAATATCTCTTTCATTGGGCAGAACGTCACTTGAACTATAAATAGCTTCCTCCACTTTTGAAGTTTTGTCAAGTAGGCTAGGTCCGGGCACAGCCGATTGTTCCACTTCTACAGATATTATTTCTGATAAATTACTAAAGTCATCAAGTGTTGTCGGATCCACTTTCCAGTACTGTGCTTCTGAGTAGGGCCTCTCTTTGACTGGTGTTTGTATAGATTCGGGAGTCGATATTGTACTCTCAATTAGTTTTTTCGCTTTTGGCACGCTCATTTTTGCATTAGACTTTAATGTAGCTTCTTGTTCAGACGAACTAATTTCAACAGGAGATATATTGTCCAATAAGTCAGTGGGATGTTGATCAGACCTTTTATCTTTTTTCTTTTTCTTATTTTTCTTTTTAGATTCAGGTTCTGGCAAAATAGAGACTGATTCTGGTGTAACTTTTGGTTTCTCCTCCACTAACTTTGGTCCTTTTTCCTCTTCTTTGGGACTTTCCGCCACTAGTTTGGGTTTGTCATCTTTTCCTTTGGGTTTCTTTTCCACTAGTTCGGGCTTTTCTTCTTCTAATTTAGATTTTAGCTCTGCTTGCTTGAGTTTTTCCTTTTCCACTTTGGGTTTATCCTCCATTACTTTAGGTTTTTCTTCGTGTTTATGACCAGTGTCTTTAGACTTAGAGGGTCGTTTCTTTTTATCTTTCTTTTGTGGATTTTTATCTTCGTCTGATGTACTCGTGGTCACCTCGGCAGCTTTTAGCTTGACTTCTTTTTCTTTAGATTTTGATGATCGACTCTTTCTACTTTTTCTTACTTGTTGTATTCCGTCATCTGACGGACTTTGAGTGAATTCAACATATTCTGGCTTAAGAGTACTTTCAAGTGCTTCAAATCTATTGAAAACGTCTCGTTTCTGGTTAACATTAGAGCTTGATCGAGAGCGGTTATCCCTAGACCTGGATCTGGATCTTCGGCTTCTGTCTACTGTTATGAAACCTTCAGTATCGACTTCAATTTGTGGTTTAAGATGATCTATGTCAGATTCATCTACAAGGATAACAGGTGGGCCTACTGGAGTATGCATAGGTTCTTGTTCTGCATGAACGTCAACTTTCGATGCTCTATCGGGCGACGGCCGTTTCGTAGCCACAATTCGAGCCCATGAACCGATTCCACTCTCTGTTTGCTGTACAGTTTCTTCAATACTTTCGTTTTTCTCAATAGTCTGAAGTTGAACAATTTCTTCTGGTGCTCTTTTCGGTTCCTTGTTTTTTCTTGACTTTTCTACCGATTTTTTACGTTTTTCTTTTACTTCATCAAGGGGCTTTTCTATTTCTTCTTGTGGTGTTTCAAACGGAATTAGTTCCCTTTCTTTGTATTCTAACCCTTCAGCTAACACATCAGCATATGACTTGCCATCTTCAGCAGCTTTGACCCATACATTTACTGGTTCTGGTATAGATACTAGAGCTTCTGATGCTCCTGGAGACTCATCAGCCTTCATTGGTTCAGGCATTGTTTCAATTGGGGTCTGTTTCTTGTCATCTTTCTTCTTCTTTTTCTTACGTTTTGATTTTGATTCTCCGTGTTCTTCTTGGACTGGCTCAACAAAACTTAAAACTTCTGATGACGGGATCGTTACTTTATCAGGTTCTGGAATTGATTCTTGTCTAGGATCAAGTTGTGGCTCAGGTTTAGCTGTTTTAGTTCTTAGAACTGTTGAGTACGAAATGACATTTGGTGCGTTTTCTGATGTTTCAGATGTTATTTCCAAAACATCGTCAGCTTCTTGCTTGTTCGATTCTGATTGACTCTTGTTGAAACTTTCAGTACTTATGACAGGAGCTATGTTTTCAGACACAGTAGTCGTAATTGTTTTATACATATAAGAAGGTGTGAACTCAGGTGCATCAGCTGATAACTTAGAGTACAATACAGTGTTGGTATAAGAAGGTTTGAATTCAGGAATGGAATCAATTTCAGGAAGGAGATCATGCAAACTATGTATGGGAGATTTATCAGGGCGAGGACTAATTGTTTCCGTTTTACTCGGTTCTTGTTTATCCTTTACAACTTCAACAAGGTCACTAGACAATCCTACGGTGGTTACATTTTTAACTGAATCTGTTGCAGGTTGTTTTAAAGTATCAGTAGTACCAGGTTTTACGCTTATTGTTTCAGAACTTATATTTACAACTGAAGTTTGGTGTGTAGTTGTTTGCGCAATTTCATTTTTAATAAATTCCGTAGAAGAAGTATGAGGCCCCACGCTCAGATCTTTCCTTATCGGAGGTACATTATCTAAAGCTTTGTCCTCTTGCGGCAATGTCACAGATTGAGAGGATCCTAGAGGTTCTTTAGAAATATCACGTTGCTGCGTTTCTTGAAGCAGTTCAACACGAGGAACTGTTTCACTTTCCGTGAGTACTTGTTTGTCCGTAACTATTTCGACCATATCAATAAACTCCCCTAAGATAGCTAACTTCATATCCGTACTTTGTTCGTCCGTTGTAGAGATTTCATGCGTATCAGCAGTATCGAGCTTAGACTTAAAGATTTCAGGTTCAGTTTGGTGAATTATGTGTGATATTTCACTTTTAATGAATTCTGCCGAGATAGTGTTAGGCGTAGCGTCGAGAGCTTCGGAGATTGCGGGCGCAGTTTCTAATAGATCTTGAGAATATTTGAAAGTATCAAGTTTTCTTGGCTCTTCTGTGGTCAATATCTGTTGAGTGTCTTGATATTTAGGTAAAATAATACCAGACACTATGACATTTTCCGGATCAGAATCAGTTTTTGTAGTAACCGTTTCAGTTTGTAGTTGTTCTATAGAGATCTTAGCAAGTTCTCTTTCTTTTATCGATTTTTCTACGTTTTTTACATCACCGAATACCAAAGGCACAAGCGAATCGTCGAGGTCATCAATTTCCAACGTTTTTATTACTTTTTGTTCTAATTCTTGTTGTTTTTCGGAAGATGCTTTGTTTTCTTGAAGATCTTCATTCGGTTCAGATTTGCCTTCTTCGGGTTTTGAAACAGTCGTTAAACAATCGGAAACTTCATTTGGATCAATTATTTCAAAAGTATCATCTATATCAGATTCAGAAAGAACAAGGGCTTCGTTGTTTTTAAGTTCTATGTTACTTTCTTCTTTAACAGTAGTTTCAAAAACAAGTGCATCACTCTTTTTAGTGATAGGAGTTGCAGGACTTCCTGGGTCACCATACACGACCAACACTGGAGTATTAGTGAGGTCATCTACTTCAAAAGAATAATCAATTTTCTGAAAATCTTGACGTTCCTTCGTAACAGATTTGCTCTTAATTTTCGAAGTATCAATATCGCTTTGTTCCGTAGTAACATTTTTTGGCTTAAAATCTTCACGTACGTTATCAACAGCTCCAACAAGTGTATTTTCTTTGTTTATAAAATCAGTTGTGTGTTCGACAGCAGTTTCAGCAACTATCAAATTTTGTCCGGCGACCGATTTAAGCATAATATCATCAGCTTGATCATGTTCCAAATGTATTTTTTTTGAAAGTTCGGGATCAGTTATATTTAAACGTTCTTCGGCATCTTCTAGCTCCTCTTTTTTGTTTGTAGTTGCAAGTTTATACTCAGCGTCCTTTATTTCTTGATAACTCTGAGGTAAAGGTTCATAAACCGCTTGTTTGTTTTCAGCGACAACTTCCGTTGTCTTTATTTTGACAACATCTTTGGCCTCGGGGGTCAGAGCAAGTTTTTCAGCAGTTAGCAACTCTGATACCAATTTATTAGGGAAACTGTCTTGAATGCCTGATGTTTTAACATCACCGATGGAGGCTACAGGCGTGTCAGCTTCTTGTGTAGTAGATGCACTACTATCTTTTATATCAGGTTCTGCTGCTATAGCAGAATCGTCAACAGATCTATGCATTGAAACGTATCTTAGTTCAGCATCCATCAATTCCTGATAACTAAATCTGGGCACTTCAAAGACAGCTGATTCTTGTCGGATCTCTAAGTCTACGTTTGTATCCATGATTTGTTCGCTCAAACCATTAGTCAATCGTCTATCATCATTGAGCTTATTATCTGGCTGATGCAAAGACGCAATTGTATTTTCCGTCCTCTCACTGAGATATGAAAAATTTTCAACCTCTTTTATATCTTTAACAATGTGTTTCGCTGGTGTGGTTTCTTTGCGGGTGCCTCTAGATTTTGTTAACATGGTACCCAGTAAATTTTCTGCGTCAGTTAGTTCTTGATAGCTGTGCCTTGGTTTTTCAAGTACTATGTCCAGGCTTTCACGTTCCGAAACGGTTTGTACTTCTTCAGATTTTGAAGAATTTGTACATTCTTCTTTGCTTGATTCTGTAAATGTTTCAGCATAAGGTAATTTACGGCTTTGTTGACTGATCATCATGAAACTTTCTGCGTCAGATAGCTCTTGGTAGGATTGCCTTGGCAGTTCACTAACAAGGTTACTTTCTAAAGATAGTTTAGGTGCCAATTCCTTTTCCTTTTCTTCAGGAGCAACTTCCGGAATTTTATCTATAACATGTTCAGCTGTTAAATCAGCTGGTGACACATTTTCTACTTTAGAAGTAGCTAGAAGATGTTCAGCGTCCGATATTTCATGGTAGCTTTGGGTTGGACTTTCATTTAAAGGTCCAACAATTAAAGGAGTATTAACATCTTGAGATTCTGAAGGATGTTCAGTTACAGATAGAATTTCACCGGATTCTACCTTAACTGAAGTTCTTAGAGCCAGAATTTTTTCAGCATCAGAAATTTCATGATAACTCTGACGATGAAGTTCTTGGGGTAGTAATTTCATTGTATTGTGGCTTTTTTCTGAAGGCAAAGCTTTTTCTGGAGTTTGTATTGGCATCTGTGACGTTGTTATTCGAGAAGTTAGGTCTGCTTCAGTAATCGCAGCGGATGATTGTGATAAATCATCATTGCTTGTCGATTGAAATACAGCGCTCTCGTTAGTAATGAAGTCAACGGTTTGTTGCAAAATAGTAGAACCATGGGGTTCTTTTTTATTAAAAGTTTGTAATATGTTATCTTCCGTCTGCTGTAGTTCTACAACTTCTTCTCCTGTGGTTTTTGCTTCAGCCAGAGTATATTCTACATCTGCGTGTGCAATGACTTCTACTACATCTTTCGCTAGAGTTGATTGGTTTTCATCCGTATAATCTACCGATTTTAGTGGTGTCTGCGAAGCTAATAATATATCAGCGTTGTTTATTTCCTGATATAAAATATTTGGTGTTTCTTCTTTTATGGGACATGCTCTTTGGGTATTTCTATCTTCTAATATCCCACGAGGAACTGTGATTTCAGAGCTCGATTTATCAAGACTTATTTCACTTGTACTTTGATCCATCGATTCCTCTTGTGGCGAACTTTCGCTTGGCATGCATTGCTGTCTTTGGCTATCCATAAGCTGACAATATTCGTAGTCTAATTGATATGTATCCAGGTCCATCGAATAAGTTTTTATTTCATTTATAAGCTTTTGATAAGGAATTTCTTCAGAATTTTTAAATTTCTTATCTTTAGGTGTCCTATTCCGATCTTGAACTGAGCCAAATATAGCTTCTTCAAGAATGTTTGAGAAATCTCTTTCAGACACTGTACTTGGTTCAAATCCTGTGCAGATTTTTTCTGATTCAGAAATAAATGTTGTTATCGATGCTGGTTCAGGTATCTCCACATTTAAATTAGGGATTTCTTCAACTCTTCCTTCAGTACCCACAGGATTAGTTAGTACAGCGCAAACAGCAGTTGGTTTGTCTTCGGAAAATTCATTGGGTCCTTCGACGACAGGTTCTCTAGAAACCCTTTCTGATTTATGAGCTAACTTAGGGATATTTATTTCTGTTTGGCTAACATCAGACACAACTGTTTCATGTACCATAGATCTCTCTTGGTTGATTTCTTTAGTAATAAATTCAGCTACATTTTCAGCTAAGTTCTGTGATGATGTTACAGTGTCACTGGTTTTATTTTTTGTTGTCAATTGTCTTTGAGGTACTTCTTTTTCTATAAGTTGACCCAGTTCACTAGTTATCGAGATGTCTTCGTTTACAGTTTGGTCTTCAGATTCAGTGCTTAATACTTGTAAGTCACTGACGTCAAGTGTAGTCGACTCCTGCTCAACGTTAACAGTAACCTTTTCATCAGGCATTTCTTTATCAGTTTCTTCAGATACGATAATGACATCGTCATCAGCAGTGGTAGATTCTTCTAGAGAATTACTCTTGCTGCTAAATACTTTTACCGTCCTTATAGGAGGCAATTTCTTTTCCTCGTGAGTTATTAAGTATATTGTGCGTGTTTCAGCATCTTGAATAATGGGTTCGTAGTGAGTTATTTCTTGAACAATATTAATTGAACCTTCTTCAATTGGCGGTTTAGCGAAGAATTTATCATTGTTGTTTTGCTCATTAGAAGGAATAGATGTGCTCGGCATCACTTGCAGATTTATTTCTTTAGGAATCAACGCTGGATCTAATTCCTCAACAGGAATTTCTTTCTTATCCTTAGTTTCAGTAACTTCTTTACTTATATTGTCACTTGACTCAGATGTTTGTGATGAGGTCTCTAAATTAGTATTTCTTAATAATTGTATGTCTTCTTGCAGTATAGTAACCTCCGTTGCTATTTGCTGTTTTGAGACACTATCTGAAAATTTCGAATCTGATTGAACAATAGGTTCAATAGTAGCCACAGGAAGAGCCTCATCCTCGTCCAATAAAGCATTCCAATCAATGCGTTCCACGGGTTTCAAAGTTTCAGTCAAAAATATATCTTTTTCATGTTCTTTGACATTTGATGTAAATGTCCTCGATTCTTTAAAGTGTTTTGTCGATTTATGAGCTTCTTTGGGTTTTTGAGCTTTGTCTTTAGGTTTTTTCTTCAAAGTCTCTGTACGTTCTATTTCCTTGAGAGCTTTTTCAATATCGTCGTCATCAATTTTATTTTTCTTCGACTTTGATTTCTTTTTGTGAACCTTAACTTCTTCAAACGCTTCTTCGTCAACGATCACGGTGTCATTTTGAGTGACTGGAGGAACAGTCTCTAGACTAGCTGTTGTTGCCAATTCTGGAGTTTTCGATTTCTCTATCACATTTTTTTCTGAAATCTCTTGGATTTCATTTGATTTAGTCTTTTTCGACTTTGACTTCTTTTTAGATGTCTTTTGCTCTTCTACCTGTTCTACAACATTGGGGATTTCTTCAACTATAGGTTCAATGGCTTTGACATTTTCTTCTACCGGTATATCTACCATCTCTGTTGTTTCGAACAAAATGTGTTCTGCTGTTTTTTCTTCTTTCTTCTGCTTTTTCTTTTTCTTGGGTTTTGATGTTTCCGGGTTTTGAGTTAACCTTTCTGTACTAATATTGTCCACAACAATCGCTTCAATGAGTTGCTGACTTTCTAAGCTAGGTTCTGCGACTATGTTTGGAATTTTTTCCTTTTGCAAACTTTGGTCAATAGACGATTCGCCTGAACTTATAACAATATCTTTTTCTGTTGCATCCCGTACCAGTTTGGACGAATCTATGAAGTCTGTACCTGTCACTGCGTCTACTTCAGCTAACTTAACTTCTTTAGGAGTGTCTAAATCCTGAGAAATTATTTTATCAGAAGTGTACTTTTCCGAAAGTTTTGTATTCTTAGTGTCCGTTGCACTCTCTAAAACATTGGCATTAATTTCAATCTTGTCATCTTCATGACCTTTCTTCTGCTTTTTAGTCTTTTTAGACTGTTTAGTTTTTGAAACGGTCGGTGTAAAGGTAAGTTCTTCACTGTCCGATGCATTGAGATCTTTCATCAGCTTGGTGATGTTTTCTTCGGCATAATTTTCCCACGACCCAATAGTAACATCCTCAAGTTGAGTGTCAACATCAGTGGTAGTAGTAGGTATGACAAATTGGTCTTCGGCTAATAGCGCAGACTTTATTTTGATGAATTCATCAGCAGCCTCCATAACTTTTGTCTTCTGTACAGAATCCTTCGGAGTTTTCTTTTTCTTCTGCTTAAGACTTTTAGTCGTATCTAAAATTTCTGTTACTGCGATCTGAACAGGCTCGGTAACAATCGGATCGGTACTAACAATGTTAGTCTCCTGTAATCCTTTATTGCCCTTTTTCTTTTTTTGTTTATTTTGATGGTCTACTTTTTCTGCAATCATTTTATTTTTTGTGTCGGAATCTTCAGAATCCTGTAGTGTCTTAATCGACGTCTCTTCTGCGACAATTTCGGACTTAGACCTTTTCTTCTTTTTATTTTCATATTCTTCAATTTCTTTAAGTGCCTTTAGAATTTCGTCTTCATTCGATTTGGGCTTCTTTGCCTTATGTTTCTTTTTAGGTTTTTTATGTTCAACTTCCTCTTCGACATCTTCCACTTGTGCGTGCTCTTCGGCAACAGTTTCAGTAATCTTTTCCACAACGCTATGTCGGACTGTCTTAGCGACTTCTTCGGTGACTCTATAGACCGGTTCCGGTTGTCTCACGGGTGAAACGCATACGGGTTGAAGCTCAACTTGGACTTCAGTTTCCGGGATATCGTCAAAGTCCTGAACCTCAATGACCTTCTTCATGGTTTTTTTCCGTTTCGCGATCAGGCCATCGTGCGCCTTCGTCGGACGCTTTTCGGGGGTGCGCCTCTGTCGTGGCATGTCCCGGGAGCGGCTCCGCGGCGCCGGACGATCGCGCCGGTCGGGCCGGTCGGGCCGGTCCGGCCTGGAGCGGACGGCCTCCACCCGCTTCCTGTGCTCGGGTTGTCGCTCCACGCATTCCACCACGAGATCTTTTACGAGCTCGACCTGAGCAACCTGCGGCTGCGGCAGGGCCGTCACGCTCTGGGTTGCAGCCTGGCGGCGGAGCCCGAGCGCCAGGATCTCGGCGTACGAGAGCTCGTGCAGGCGAGCCGGGCTCACCGCGCGGTGACCGTCGTACTCCTGAGGCCGCAGGCTTTCGGCGGGCTCCACCGGAGTCACCCGGCCGGAGTCCGGTCTGGAATCTTCCCGTTCGTCATCGTACGCGGGAGCGGGCCCGGCCTCCGTCTCCTCCCGGTATTCAAACAGTGGCTCGTCGTAACGGCACAAGACGGCCTCCGGCTCCACGATCGTAATATCCACGTAAGGCGTCTCCGCCGTATCCGCACGGGGTGCGTCCACATAATCACTATCGTATCGATCACTTTCACTGAGGGACACCGGAGTCTCACTGGGGCGCTCGAACGCCTCGGCACTGCGGTCCGGCTCCAGGGGCGACCCGTCCCGCTCGGGGCCGCTCTCCGCCCTGTGGGACCCCACGGAGCTGGACCGCGAGCCGCCGCCCCGCACTATCTCGGCGTAGGAGGCGCCGCCGGGCGCCCAGGCGGGCTCGCGCGCGCGGCGCGACGCCGCGGGGGGCGCGGGCGGCGCCAGGCGGCGCGGGGAGCGCGGGCGGCGCTCGCGCGCCAGCGCCGCCGCCCGCAGCGCCAGGCCCGCGGCGGCGTCGCGCCGCCCCGGCGCGCCGCCGTACGGGTCCAGCTCGTAGATCGCTCGAGTCAGCTCTTCGATCCGCCCGTTGATCTCCTGATACGCAAGTACGGACAAACAGATGATTTACAAGGGTGTCTCGGGGCGCGAGAGGGACGGCGAAGGAAAAGACGGTATCTGCGACGGATCGTGTATATTTAACTTAAATATTCGATATAAAAAGAGTAACACGGACGAGGAATATTCGACTTAAAACTAGCCCTAGACGCGCGGCGGCTACGCGTCGCGCGGCGCCTCTGCGTCGGGCGCCCCGCGCTGCACCACGAGCTTGATGCGCTCCGTGCGCGCCGCGATCTTGCTCTGCAGCGCTTTCACGCGCTCGCGACACTCCTAGCGAGGATACGCGGCGATGTTAGTGGCGGGGGCGGGGGAGGAGGGGGAAACAGAAAACAGAACAGAAAATGAATAATCCGAACGCTGTGCCTGTCGCCGCCGCCCGCGTGCGGCGTGGGTGCGAGCGGCCGGGGGCGGGGCCGGGGGCGGGGCCCGGGACGTACCTGCTGGTGGCGCTGCGCAGTGTCGGGGTCGCGCGGCGCGTAGTTGGGCTGCGCGGCGTGGCGCAGGCGCTGCTCCGCGCGCGTGAGCTCGTCCCGCAGGCGCGCCAGCGCGGCGCCGTGCGCCTCCACCTGCGCCAGCGCCGCCGCCAGCGCCGCCGCCTGCGCGCCCGTGCTGGCGGCCAGCGCGTCCAGCGCCGCGCCCAGCGCGCGCGCCGCGTGCTCCACGCCGGCCGGGAACGACGACGCCGCCGCCACGCCCTCCGCGTCGAAGTGCACCTGTGGACCGATTCCGCGTTACGCAACGCCCGAGGCTCCGAACCGCCGCCGGGCGCGGATCGAGGTCCCGAAACCGAAAGAGTCCGGCGACGCCGGAGACTCACGTTGAGCTTCTCGACCGCGTACGAGATCTTGGTCTTTTGCGTGGAGATGTCGTTGATGAGCTTCTCCCGGAAGGCGAGGCGGTCGCGAAGCGGCTTCTTGGCGTTCTGCGGAGACTCGAACGTCCGCCCCGTGGCCTCGAGCCAGTGCCCGGCGTCCTTCAGCTTGCGCTCGCAGCGCTCCCACTCCTCGGCGAGCTCCTGCAGGAGGCCGTTCTGCGAACCGAAAGGGAGATCGGTCAGCGACCCCGTCCGCAGCGTCCCCGCCGCCGGGACGGTCGCGCGGTACCGACCGTCTTCGCCAGTTTCTTCTCGACGTCCACCGTCGCGTTCTCGGCCGCCTCGAGCCTCGAGGGGAGGTCCCCGGGACTCGTGACCTTTTCTATCGCCTCGATCTCCTTCGCCATGTCCGCTAAGTTTTTGGCTTGCTGCTTGCAGCTCTTGAGCGCGTTCTGGAAGAAAAAAACGAAATCACAAAACCGAAAAAGAACCGACAACAAGTCGACAGTCGGAACACGCACCCCGTATTCGGTCTGTTTCTGTTGCACCTCCTGCAGGTCCGCGAGGGGCAGCGGGCGCGCCAGGAACGCGCGCTGCGTCTCCACCCACAGCAGCACCTTCTCCAGCAGCGCCAGGAAGCGCGCGACGGCGTCGCACGCGTCCTCGGCGGCCGCCTGGCGCGCCTCCAGCTCGGAGCACACGGCCGCGAACTGGTCCGCCAGCGCCGCCACCGTGGACTGCACCAGGTGGCGCTCGGCGGCGTCGCGGCTGCCGTCCACGATGGCGCGCGCGTTGCGCTGCAGGCGCGCGGCGCGGTCGGCGGCGCCCGGCGCCTCGGCCCGCGCGGCCAGCACGCGCTCCCGCAGCGCCCCGGGCGCCAGCGCGCGGTCCCGCGCCGCCAGCTCCGCCGCGCGCGCCCACGCCGCCACGGCCTCCGCGTCGGCCGCGTACTCCAGCCGCGCGGCGCGCGCGCGCGCCCACTCCCGCTCCTTCTCCTCCATGGCGGCCGCCAGCGCCTCGGCCGACAGTTCTAGGGACGACAGCTCCTGCGCCACGTCGGCGGGCGCGGAGCCCCCGTACCGCTTCCTGCTCTCCTCGGTGAAGCTCTTCGTCCGCTCGGCCAGATCGGACACTTCCTTCTGAAGCGCCCCGATGTTCTCCTCTTCGTCCTCCCCGAACGCGTAGAAGGTCCGGACCTTCGCTATGCAGACCTCTATCAGCTGCCGGAGTTCCTCTATTCTCTCCGACACCCGGTCGAATTCGGATACTATATCGTCGATCTCCGCGAGCCGCGCCGCTAGAGTCTGTCGCAATCTGCAAAGAGAGGATTTTCCGTTAGAGATGTACCGATCGCGCCGTGCGGTGCGCGTCTGCGGCGTCGGAAGCGCGAGAGCGGGCCCGGTGCCAAAATCCGACGAAAATAATCGTCGGTGCGGCGTGACGCGGCGCCCGTGACGGTGCAAGGTCGCCCCGTGCCGTACCTCGTCGTTCGTGATCGGTCGCGCGCGGCGCTCCGCTCGCCTCGCTCGTCCGTCGCTCAATGAACCGAGCTCGATAGATTCGCGGCGCATCTAAATTTAAATTCCACGTTCTAATGTTTGCACGGTGACATCATAGCGCGCGCGTTTTTTGGTGCATTTGCCGGCTAATGTTTACGTTTTGCACACACGCTCGGCCGCGTTTACCTTATGCCGAGGTGACGTGACGGCGGGCGGCCTTCGGCACTTAGCGCCCATATGTTAAGTCGACGGTTGAAACTACGGTTTAATTTTGCGGAGTTCTACGGCTCGTTTAGCGTTTGAGTGCGAAGAATCGAAACGGAGACGATAGCATCGAATATAGGCATAAAATAGATCGAATGACTAACGTCCGCTAGAGGATTGACATGCAAGGCGGCCGGCCGGCGCGCCGCCGCCATTCGCATTTCGCACAAGTTGGCAAAAAGAAAAACAATAATTATAATGGGGCCAGCGCCGCCACGGCGCCGCCGTTGCCAAAGCTGAAAATCACACACAACCTTACGAATTCCCCGAGTAATATCCGACAACGTTCCTATTTCACAGAAATACGATTAGGTTCGTGAGTCATCCGGCGTGCCGGTACACGCAGCACACTCACACTTGTATCACATAGTTCTCAGCGACCGAACCTCGTTCAACGATATAAAACTTATTTTTCGTCGCTCGGCAGCGACGCAGGCACGGTCCAGTCTCGTTTTAGCGTAAATGTCCGTTTGGTGGTTTATTCGCCGCCGCTTATTTCGGGCCCGGTCGGGCTGTGCGCACACGGAAGGCCCTTGCCACGTTTCTCAACGTCGATGCTCTCGCACGCGAGCTTAACTTTCATTTCGTACTTTCGAAGCTGCCTCGTGCCGGTCGCGTATTTTTCTTTCGTAGAAAATGGCGTTTGTGCTAAGTATACTCCTGTAGCCGGGTTCCAGTGCAGACTGAGAGAGAGCCCCTGACCTATTAAGCGCTGCGTTCGCTCGCATGCGCAGTAAGCTCGGAAATAGTAGTCTGCCAGTTTGAATAACGATTACACGTCTCCCCCGTCCCTGCCGGTCGTCTGGAACGCGTGCCAGACGAAAACCCACTTTGTGCCGAACCGCGAGCCTTTATATTGTCATGAAGGGACAATTCACATAGGGCGTTCCCGTCCTATCGATACGGCTCGCCGATTGATTTCAGTACCAACATGCGGAGAAAGGCGAAATAATCATGCAGCCCATACTGCATGGTTGAGATCTCGGGTCACTTTAGAACCTAAACTAATTGGCTTTGCTTAGATTAGTAAATTTATTTCAGCCGAAGTAAAAGCTATGATTATCGAAGCAACAGAAGTATTATCGAAGCAATAGAAGTTCTTTTAGTGAAACATTATGAATATCCAATAGCGTTGGCATTGACCATGGTCGGGCGGCTTCATAATGGGAAATAAAATGAGAAGGCATTGTGAGGTTAACATTGTATTATAACCACGGCGCGGCCTCCTGCCCACTGGGCCGGAAATAACGATGACACATTGATATGCCTAGACAACCACATGGAAACTACAAGTTACAATATCTACCCTAAAGTAGGTACTTTACTTGTAACAACTTGGTAGACATCATCGAACCCCGAGCAAACTTTTATGCAGACAATAGAAAAAAGAAAGGAAATTTTGTGAGACATCGAGATAATAAATTACCACAATCTAGTTTCATCATTACTAAAATAATAAATGTAATTCTTATATAACAAAAATATATGAACCATAGTATTTAAGTGCATTATTAGTTAAAAAGCAAGTTCAAGTTACTCAACAATGAACTTGGTTAACTTGATGTTGGAAAAACCCTTTACTTGGAGGGTGCATAATTGTACTGTCCCTAGAGGGTTGTTGGCAGCCCCTTGATTACATCAATAGGGTAGTAGAAAAGGGCAAATCAGGTGATTTGAATTATTGAAGCGCCTTTTTGTCACCGATCATATTTGGTGCAAATAAATGATTCTATTCTATGCTTTACTAAAATTTTATTTTGATTTTTATGCCAAAGTTTAGGAATATTGTATTTTATGCAAAAATTAATCATTATTTTTTATCCTTTGCTGAAATTTTGTGTGGTTTTTTTTGACAATGTTTACACATTAGTAGAATAGGTACCTAGTTATTATGTGAAATTGTGAATATAGCGCGCTGCTTCCGCCTCGTGCCTCACACATTTTTTTTTTTTTTTGGGGCACTGTTTCCAGTGACATTACTGCGCACATGAGACTTTAGAACCGATGTGGGTTGACGAGCGCAGTGTAGTTCCGCGCAAGATTATGCAATGCAAAGTTCTGGGTGGCACTGTAACTGTTATGGGCAGGCGTAGGGCTTACCATCAGGGGATCGACTGGCTCGTCTCTTAACTCAATGAAATAAAATAATATGCCAATACATAACTACATGTCCGTCAAATAAATAAACCAATACCGCGTCGCAATCACATATATAGATCCTGAACCCCTATAGGATTCCCTGTGCCTAGGTAATCAAAACATACGATGATTTGAAACGGCAAATTAAACTGAATAATCTCGCATTTTGGTTAGAGACATAAACACTTATGACATCAGATGCGGCGTTGTGGCTAATTCCAACACATTTTAGTGAGGCGCTCCTCACCTCGCTGGCAAGGCCGTTCGAACTCAAGCACATCTATCACATTTTACGGATGCCCGCTACTTGTCCGTAACTCTGTTATCGTGACTTATTGACGTTTATTTAGGTCGTGTGTCTTTTGTTTCAGACTAGACTATGTGCGGGCCGTCTTCATCGTCATCATCATCAGCCCATATCGTCCCACTGCTGAGCACGGGTCTCCCCTCACTTTCCTGAGGAGGGTTAGGCCATAATCCACCGCGGGGGCCGTAATCCTGTGCCGTCTACTCCTACTTCATTTATAGCTGTGAAATTTTGTGAGGATGGATGGATGTTTGTTACTCTTTCACGCAAAAGCTACTGAACGGATTTGGATGGAATTTAGCACACAGATAGTTTATTGTCTGGATTAACACATGGGATACTTTTTATCCAGTAAAATTAACAGTTCCTGTGGGATAACACTCAACGCGGAAGCAACTGCGGTCGCTTTTACATAACATGGTCATCAATATGATTTAGTAGCAGACAGACTTTTCACCTTAGCACGCGAACCCGACAGTTTCATCTAACTATAAATCAAGGATACACTAAACCCCTACGCCCATTATGGTCTTTCGAGACGGATTCGACCCAGCAGCCTTTGCTATGATCAACGCAGGATTATAAAGAGTATTTATTATGCGTTACGCGTGCGATCGAAGATAACCTTAACAATGGAATGAATTTAGTAAAGTCACGAACAGATCCACGTTTTAAATGCATTGCTTATTAAAATAAGCATGTTATTCATAGAAATAACATATAGATGTTGACTCGAAAATCGAACCACGTTTGCAAAAGCATATAATGCACAGATTGTAGGAAATAATGTTTTGAAGCGTAATAACTTCTGGTGTAACTTCAAAAGATGCAGTCGTTAGGGTGCATTTTACGCAAACTTTTAATTTAGACTTATTTTTATCGTTTCGAATTCTTTTAATGTTGTTTCGTTCAATTCATAAGCGCACCTTTTCACTGGACATATTCATGATCAACATACATATAATTAAAGAAGATTAAGCTGGCAAAATCTACGGCCTTGGCCATCTAAACATAGAAAATATTCAGAACAAGTTGCTTCCTGCAATGTTTTGCACACTATCGCCCTAAAAATTCACGTGACGACGTTCACATTTTCAATGACACAACGGCCGTCCTCAATGATTCTGATGGTGCTAAAATAATTTATTTTCAAGCGATATTGCACTGTAACTTTCACACAATAAGATCTAATAAATATAGACTACTAACGAATTCCGAGCACATGAGTGTCGAGACCATGACATCATGGTCTAGTCAGAAATCTCTCATAATTTTTACACAATTCTGTTGTATAATTTCATTAATAGAATTCACTAGTTGCGCCCCGCGTTTTCACCCGCGTAGTTTCCGTTTTGTCCCACGGGAACATACTATCGGGTTAAAAAGTAGCCTATTACTCAGTCCTGGTTATAAACTATCTGTGTTCCAAATTTCATTAGAATTCGTTCAGTAGTTTTGCGTGAAAGAGGAACAAACATCCATACATTCTTACTAACTGTCGCATTTATAATATTAGTAGGATTTATTCTCTATGTTTCCAAGCTGCAAAAAAGATTCTTGATTATTTATATCTAAAGTGATTTATTGTATTTATATTGATGTAAATATTCTTTGTTCGTTAGAGCGCATCGATTTCTACTTCATAACATTTTTTTTTAAATATCATCAATAACTCTGCATTACACATTTTACGTGTAAAATTTTAATTTTGTTTAATAAACACTTTATATTTAAGAAAAACAAATCTATTTTTGTACTCGATTGATTTTCTTCTATCACAGCATACATACATATTTATTAATACTCAATTTGAAGAAGACAGTACACATCTACCCGCTCCATAACACACACACATGTGCACATCGATATTTTTGGAGAATTCATCATAAACCCTGTTGCGAATCCGCCTGGACCTAACGACACATGAATCTAGTTCGCAGCTGTTTAAAATGAGCTTTTATCTTAGCAATTGCTAGAATTTATACTTTTTTATACTGACCGACATGTTGCTAAAGGCGTTTGCTTTAAAATTCAATTTTGGAAGTTGCACTGTTTAGACGCCATGCCGACGATATTAGACTCAATGTTTATTAGACAAAAACCTTGTTATTTTGTTTCGAGCTAATGTATATTTTTCTTACCGGTGCCAAGTCTGCTACAAAGTTTCACGTATTATTGATTTTAGAGAGCAAATGCAATGAACTTGCTGCCAATTACAGCCAGACGGTAACCGCCCTTGGCTGCCCATACGTGTCTGACATGCCTAGTCACTGTTACCCGCTGCACCTCTTGCACTCGCACATGGCTTGTGACTTTAAATGGGTTTTCATAAGGTTCAATGTTGCTTGGATTATCACGAATTTAACATAAGTTTTATAGGGGAATCTCTTTGTGCGAAGTAATAGCTTATCAATTTACAGTTCATTTATCATACGGCCTCGGAAATACTCTCACGAAGGCATGAAGGATTAACTATTGCCGTGCTGAACTAAAATAAGTTGTAATACTGTGAAAAGAAAGATTATTTTCAATATGATTGCATAATAATATTATTCCTTCTGTCAACCGTTAAAGAAATGTTAAAGAAATATGTCAATTACCGAATTCCTGAAATGTTGGCATAACATAAACAAGAATTCGTAAAAATGCGGCCTCATAACTTTCAGAGCACTATCAAGAAACTATATTGCCTGAATTAGTAATATAATGCTATTTGAATAGTTATTCACTGTGAAATTGTGTGTTTTCCCGTTTATAGGTAATCGCATAACCTTTCTATTCTGTCGAGAAAAGCCAGATGTCTTTTATTGATTGAAATAATTTGAATTTAGATCGATTCGAAATCGCTTGAAGGCACCTCTTTCCATTAAAATCTAACATCTGTTACCGAACAATGTAGCCCAGTTGTGAGTCCATCAATAACTCGCCACAAACAGAATCACGAGAAACCGAAAGTTCCAATAATTAGCCGAGCCAAGAATCCGAATCCGCTGTAAACAGAGGCCCAGAATGTGAGTCGCCAGTTTCTCTAACGATAATTCCACCGGTGACGAAATCGCGTGCGAAAATCTACCGTATATCTTCTCGAGTGATTTTTGTTAGGCAATTATGATTTAACTAGTTGTGAGGCGGATTTCTTAGCGCCGACCTGTCAGCTCGTTGATGCTACGCCAGAAATCTTCGACGTGCCACTTCCGGATACATTTGGCAGGATACCTAGCTTGCAACTCCAAATTACCGGACTGGGTATATTTTGTTTTTCACATTAAGGCCTCTTGCAGTGCCGGATTAAGCACGAAGCATGAGTAGCAATTGCTACGGGACCCGCGCGAAAGGGGCCCGCATATTTAAACCCACTCATCTCTGCCTGAGCGTAATTTTTGGAGTAAAACTTATTAAGAGGCGGTATATTGAATATTAAAAGCGGTGGTAGCCTAGTGGGAGAACGACCGCCTTCCAATCAGAAGGTCGTGAGTTCAAATCCCAGTGCGGGCACGTACCAATGTGTTTCTGTAAAACATATGCACGTAGTTATCACTAGCTTTTCGGTGAAGGAAAACATCGTGAGGGAAACCCACATACCTACCCGAGAATTATTTCGGAGGTAGGTATGTTATCCACCAATCCGGACTGGGCCCCCGTGGTGGATTATGGCCTAACCCTCCTCACGAAAGTGAGAGACCCGTGCCCAGCAGTGGGACTTTATAGGTTGATAATGATATTGAATTTTATTGATATCACAAAAACGTGAAACGTTACAACTTTTCCTACTAAGCCAATTGTTTTTATTTTTACCACTTTATAGTAAAGAACCCATAGTAGATCAAGGGCTCTTTGAAAGAATTTGCTAAGGGCCTCGCGCTTGCTAATCCAGCACTATCCTCATGTGATTGCGACGTCGAGTCAACTATTGTTTTGGTATTCCATGGGGAGTAAATACATCCCCACTGGTGGGACAAAGGACAATGGCAGAACTCAAATAGTGGCCTTGTATCAAATAGTGATTTTTTGTCAAGGCCTTCTGTGACCAAACACAAAATTTAATGATGACCTAAGGCTACAATTTTGCTAGAAAAACTCTAATGTAAACGAGTTTTAAAGATAAGTATTTTATAGTAAGGACAAGGTTAAAAACACGTTTTTGAAGTAACAATCTGTGTGTAGTTCGAAGGTCACTGCTTAGATGGGTTGCAGTTTTTCATCAACTCTACAAGTGTTTTTAAAAGCGACTCTTATTCAATATTGTCACTGCTGATGTCATTGCGTGTTGCACAGCTTCTGTTTGAAGAATTTTAGGTAGCAAATAGTTTGCTAGTTTAATAGGGGTAATAGTTAAGCGAAATTACTGGCCATTATGAGACTTTAGAATTAATGTCTCGAGAATGACGAGCGCAGTGCAGTGCCGCGCAGGATTATGCAATGCGAAGTTATAGGTGGCACTGTAACTGTTATGGGCCGGCGTAGCGCTTACCATCAGTTGAACGACTAGCTCGTCTCATTTCTCGTTACTGGGTTCCGGTTTGAAGGGCACCATGCCAGCGAAATTACTGGGCATAAGACACTGTAGAACCGATGTCACAGTGCGACGAGTACAGTACGCACTGTAATAGATTAAAAGTGATCCTGCCACTTACTTCTCATAGTTCTCCACCAGTTCTTTGACGTTCCTCTCCGTCTCCTCAGCGGCGTCCTTCGACCTTGGCCTCAGGAGGTTCACCACGAACTCCACGTGCTCGAGCAGTTCGTCCTTGTTCTCCTCCAAGCCTGATACTTCTGTTTGAAGCTCCTACGAACAAGATCACAAATTACCGATTAAGCTTTTTCACTTATTAATTATCACTCGCTTTTCAATAACACAAAAAACATTGTGAAAACATCGTGAGGAAGCCCACATATCTACCCGAGAATTATTTCGGAGGTAGGTATGTAATTCACCAAACCGGGCCCGGCCCCCGTGGTGGATTATGACCTAATCCTCCTCACGAAAGCGAGGGGAGACCCGTGCTCAGCAGTGGGATGATATGGGTTGATGATGAGATGATGATGAAATCGTTTTGATAAACGGCTTACCTTAAGCGCATGTCTGATGTCTAGCGCTCGCCTCCTAGTGCTAGGGTTGGCGTCCAACTGCCTGAGCCTGTCCGACGCCGCAGTGACGGCCGCGCCGAGACTGCGCTGGACGGACATGAGCTGCGACCAGCGCTGCAGCTGCTGGTCTGCCACGGCGGCGCGTTTTGACAACCCTGGGGATTAAAGTGGTAATTAGTAATCCACGTTAAGTCATTGTACTTTCTTAACATTAGAAAGGGCTTATTCCAGAAATTCCCTTTACGTGCCCCATTTTTTATGTTACAAGTCGGTCACCTGATGTTTAGCGCCACGCCGACTCGTAACAACTACAGCGCCACCTAGAACTTTCTATTACAAAATCTTGCGCGGCACTGCACTGCGCTCGTCTCCCATTTCCTGCCAGGCACGGGTTGTTTCACCTTTCTCACTATCGAGTCACGAACCGTGGAGTTTCTTGCCGATTCTTCTCGAATAGATGAATTCAGAATACGGATTTGGAATACATCAAGTGGTAGATTCAGTAAAATTTCATGTCCATATGTATTTTTTTTGTTTTTTGACATGAAATCTGAATAAAATAACTCAGAATATGCAGCAAAAAAAACCAGACAGAACTAAATACTAAGTCATTCTAGGTTTTCATGCACCGATGCAGATTAAGCATGTCCATTAATCATGACAGTGTCGATATGCATATCGATGTTACGCGCCATTAGGTAGGTATTTGATACAAAACAGGTTACCTACTGTTATATACGACAACCTGTTACGTTAGGATTACATCAGCTGTTGTATTGCACTCTAGGATGCTTAAGGGGAAGTCGGGCATTCTATCATATGATATGCTAGATTCACTATTCAAGCACCGCTGACATGCCATTAGGAGTTAATATAACTTAGGCACGTACCAATGTGTTTCTGTAAAACATATGTACGTAATTATCACTCGCTTTTCGGTGAAGGAAAACATCGTGAGGAAACCCACATACCTACCCGAGAATTATTTGGAAGGTAGGTATGTTATCCACCAATCCGGACTGGGCCCCCGTGGTGGTTTATGGCCTTACCCTTCTCACGAAAGTGAGGAGAGACCCGTGCCCAGCAGTGGGACGTTATGGATTGATGATGATGATGATAACTTAGGCAGCCATCGTGACACCTAACAATAAACATGCGTTCCGACCGATTTATTAAACGTTTGTTAAGTTTGACAACACAAAAATTGTTTTGCTGTCCTTATCGTTTGCTTAATGCCAGATAAGGGCGGCACTAGACTTTATCTGCTGTCAAAGTTGACCAACTTTCCTGAAACCGGCTGTAACTTTTCCATTCGACACATCAGCACCAACCAATCACATCAAGTGGCGAGTCTATTTTTTTGTACGGTCGGCCTCAGAAGATTCAGAAGTGTAGCTCTTTTTTTTTTAAGATAGAGTGGTAATTAAGTTGACGGCCCGTCTGATGGTAAACAGTTACCGCCGTATATGGACACCTGCAACACTCGGGGCGTTGTCAATGCGCCGCCCACTCTCTAGAGCTCTTGTCACCCTTACTGAAGGTCTCCTAACTTAAATTTCAAAATTAGGTCATATTTAGCTACTTCTAAGGCCGTCTTTACAGTTAGATACCAAGTCATACCTTCGCAAGCCAGGTTCCAGCTGTCAGCCAGCTCTCTAGTGACTTGTTCCACTCGCTCGCCACTGGCGGCGTCGGCGCCGGCGCACAACGCACGCGCCCGCTCTCGGACCACGTCCAAGAGCGGCTGCTGGTTCTGGGAATTGAGAAATGGACTAATTAGAATGGCTGCTCATCTGCTGGAAAGTCGGGAACCTTAAAACAACGCCATGGCAAGCAATGCAACCGAATGCCCAACAGGGAAACCAGCTTTACACCGGTATTTCGTATAATATCGCCCAGAAGTGAGACCTAGCGACCCTATGTCCTAACAATCCCTGAACCGATTTAGCTCAAATTTGAACCAAAACATTGTATTGACATGCATTACTATCCTAACGTTTTATAAAGCTCAGATGAACAATACGCAAGTTATTATCGCACAACTATACAAACGTCGATTAGTTCCGGTAGACTTCGCATTGTTCGGTCAATAAGGTTTACGAATGAAATGCCAACGTGGAACGCTCGACAGAACGTTTACGAAGACCCTTTATCTAACCTCTAAACATAAATTAAACAAGTTGGGTGCGTTGCGACGTCTCGTTCATTACTGCAAATACGAAATGTATTATTCGTTATTCTGTGGAAGGAATATGACCTCTTCAATTATTCAATGACCGGCCACAACGACAAGCCGAGACATATTGTACGACGCGCGACGTGTTAAGGTGATTGTACCTATCTATTAGCATCAAATTGCTTTTTAAATATTAATGTCCAAACGGCTTAACTCACTGATTGAAGAGTCGAAAATACTCTCGAATTCGGACTGAAGCCGGAAGGGCTGGAATCAAATTGCTATATCAGATTCTGGACACTGAACGAAAATCAGTCTTTAAAATTGAGCCTGTTTGTCATATAAACAGAAGATGTACCTAATTCACAATCCTAACAGCTAAGCATAAGAACTAAAGAATAATATCTTGTACCCTTTAATTCTTTTTTCTTGTGTCCTTTAATTTTTCGTATTGGTCTTATTTCCCAGCCCCGGATCGGAATTCTTATAATGCGAATTATAATATAAACAGTGAATGCTCTTTAACATTCGTCCTTATGTCCCATGAGAACCTAAGATATCTGATAAAGTAGAATGTGTGTCAATAAAAATAATTTCAGGTGATTTACCATCTAGGGACCAAATTCTAGAGCTTCAATATCGATTTCGACAACTCCGAAACTACGCGGGAAAATCCTACTAATATTATAAATGCGAATGTGAGTCTGTTTGTTTGTTTCTTACGCTTTCCCGCCCAAACCACTTAACTCGATTTAAAAATTCTTTCACCAATGGAAAGCTACATTATCAGCGAGTAACATAGGCTATATTTTATTTCCGTTTTCTCATGGGAACGGGAACTATCGCGGCGCGTAGCTAGAAAGGTATAAATTGAGTATAAAATCTGTAATCATAGTTACATTAATATGGTACAAGAAATGTGAAGAATCTACCCCGTCCTCTCTTAGCTTTCTTTGTTGGGTTATTGGTAACAGAGGCAGTTTTGTGCACACATTATGAAAGGCCGGTCGTTACTCGACCGTCCGGATGTAAAAGTCCGATAACATTTTGCCACAGGCAGTAAAATAAACTGATGAGTCGGAAACTCAGAGGTTAATGAATGGTTCTTGTTTAGCCAACTTTAAAACTTCATAGAACTTAACTTGGAATTTCACGGTTTAAAATGAAGAATGATGCAGTATATGTTTATGATTTATTGTATTAATCAATAAGGATATTAGTTACGAGCACTTGGCAACAAATTAAAAAACAGAGTTCGCGTTTCAAGCTAATAATACATTTTGTTCATATACCTAATTGCCTACCTTTAAGTAGATGCCTACTTGCCTACCTTCTGTATCCAAAAATATACAGTTGTAACTACAGGCTTGCTAATAAAATTCTTAAATTTCTAATTATTTCTTTTTTCTTATCAATAAATCAAATTCATTTTTACAACAAATTTTTTATGATTACGGATGTTCAGTTTTTAGAAAAGTATTTCTAGTACAGCTGATGCATACGCCTTTTACTGAATCCACTATATCTTGTATTTTTCAAAACACTTACATAAAAAATATGTCAACAACTCAAAAGATTGCTTTCCACGCCTTGCAAACTGTTTACAATGTTATCAGAGCTGTAAACCGATGACTGATAACGATAATATTGATATAAGTAGCGCGGTTATAACAGGCGCCATTTTTTTAATACTACTTTCAGTTTTCTATAGATTCAAGGCCTTCGTGGTTGGCCATGTTAGTTTGGTTTCTGGTCATAATGCCCCCATTTTTTTTTTTTTTTTTTTTACCTGGGGAATGCAGTTACGCATACCACCAGACCCGGGTGAGGGCCGGGTGGTTATGTGGGACTCCCCCGCCAGTCTGACGGGTATACCCACTAAACCCCAGGGTGTTCCACCGGGACGCCTTTGTTGTCGGGGCTACGGGTGCGAGAGTGGACTTCCGCAGCCCCGACGGCGTTGGTCCTCCAGGGAGAACCCCATCCCGTTGGTAGGAGTGGAGAGGAGTGCTCCACTCCGTCTAACTTTGTGAGTGTGGCGCGCGGGAACACCGCGCGCGCCGCCTCGAGGCATACGAGTGGGCGGCGGACGTACACCCGGTCCGCCGCCCAAGCCTCTGTTATGGGGGCCGGAGCAGGGCGTTGAAGAATACTCTTCTTCGACGCCCCGCTCGCCGGCTGCGGAGGGGAAGTTCGGAGGTGATCTCCCGTTCCCGCTCCGCAGCCTCCTTCTGCGACATCACCTCTTCGCAGAAGGTTTCTCCGGCTTGCCAGGACCTCTCGTCCCCGACCATTGACTTAATCAAGGTCGGGAGCGAGAGGTCGGCCCCCACTGCTGCGACGAGTTCACGGCGCTCGCTTGCCCAGCCCGGGCACTCCTCAAGCGTATGCTGCGCCGTGTCTTCGTCGCAGCCACAATGGTGACACTTGGGTGTCGGCTCTCTTCCGGCTATGCGGTGCAGGTACTTCCCGAAGCAGTCATAATGCCCCCAAGGCCAACCCAAATCGCACCAAAAATAGACCCCTCACCCAATTAATAATAGAAATGCCGTTTGATGGGGATAATGACAAACCTTACCTAACCTAACAATACTTTATACACAATTTCCAGCATGTGGACATCTTTAATGATAATTTTAGAACCATTTTTGCTTCTAGATGGATTCTTAACACATTTCCTAAAATAGTTAGCGTTTTGGTTATTACTGTAAGCTTTCTATTTTAAACTGTAAATATATTATAAAATAAATAAACCATATCATACTCGCAGTCATCATTCTCCCCACATGAAGAAGCCTCACTGTGGCCTCACTGAGAAACGAAAATGATGCCTCAATGAAAAATGAATAATGAAAATGAGGCCGCCTCACCTCTTCAGCCTCCTGTATTTTATAGCTAACATAGGTTGACTTATAAAAGTGCATTATTTTTGTCCAGTTTCAATAAATAAGTTTTGAGTTTCTAGTATTTTGAGCAACATTTGTGGTTAAAAAAATGTATAATGCTTGTTTAACTTTTTAGGTTCTTTTGTTATTGAATTGAATATATTAATTTTTGACTTCACCATCGTTTTATTTTGTATTCCATTCACGGCTGAGCAAGTTCACAGTCAAGGCTATACTTCTGTCTGTCGGTATGTTTTGTTGGAAAACTATTTTAGTTATTTCGTTAACTAGATAATGTAATTATTTGAATGGCCATTTTTGTTATTTTATCCATATTTTTCCTTGATTAAAACATACCTTAAGGTAATGATAATCTGCATGTGGTGACGTAATAATTATTTATTTTTGTAAACGATACTATAATTATATTTTACCGAATGACAAAGCTGTAGGTAGACGTTACACGACGGCTATTTTTAGAATATCCGTGAGATCACTCTTAATGAATCTTGTACAATTAACTATCTGCCATCGACCTTGACACGTTATCTGATCTGCATTGTTGACATTAGAGATTCATTATAAACACATATTAGGTAAGAAAAAAAAGTGCGTCTAGAGTACCTATGACCGGCGAGCATCTGCGAAGGGACTCGTGAAAGTGGAAGAAGCGAAAGAGGTGTGTCAGGATGGCAGCATGTCGAAAGACGTAGGCTCTGCCTATTCCAACGGGAAAAAGGAGATACTGTATGTATGTATTATATACATTATATCCAATATCTTTTCCATTAAATCTATAACTCGATTGAATAATTAAAGTTAACCACAGAATAACTGGACCTATACCAACTAGATGCATATTCTTCTACTCAAAAGAAATGTGTAAACATGCATTTTTATATCTTTACCTTTTAGGTGAATCCACTGATTACTACATCCCAGAAATAAGAAGTATTTTTTAAATTATATAAAACGAGCCTAATTATTAGCATTCGGAATATTATACGAATGAGGGCAAGGAATAATAATTAATTCAACCAAGCCAATCTCTGGGTATAATGGTTAAAACATTGACACGAAAGAATATTGAAACCAAAACGGCTTGATGTCCAAAAACCTTGAGATTTTCCTTAGAACTTCATTGAAAGGTGCCTGCCAAATGTGTTTGGGAGTAAGACATCCTATTTCCGATCATGATCTCATGTTATTCAGGCAATGGCGATAATAGATGACGTCATATGGTCAGCGATCCTCCTGACATAACTTATCATCGTATTGATATCCTAACCATGACTCCCGAATAGAGCGTGACTATCTTGACTACGCAATTTCGGTTACTTCGATGACATATTATATTTCCCAGTTATTTTGATTTAAAAATAAAACACTAAACTGATTTTGGTGATTTTTTTATGGGACAAATCTAAAAGCGTATCCATTCAATTAAAAAAAAACAGTTGATACACGACTGGGTTCTGCTGTAATAAACATAAAACAAATACAACCGACACAACCGTATTGAGAACCTCCTCCGTTTTTGTAGTCGGTTAAAAATTACTGAAATCTGAAGTAGATTTTGTTTTTCCCTCTCGAACTAACTCAACCTAATAAAATATAACAAAACTCACAAAACATGATTGAACATTTTATATTTCCGCACCGACTGTCGTGCCTAATTGACATCAATTTCAAAATTGGGCCAATTGAAATCGGCCCTTTTTCCGGTGTCAACCAAACAGGTTTAAAAGTTCCTGTGGCCAAGCAGATGTTCACAAAACATTTGCAAGCGATCAAAAGAACCGCAGGAAAACCAGCCCGCGATCCAACGGTCGGCCGTGAACTCGACGCAAAAGGAAGAGGGCCAATAAAAATTCAGTGCTCTGACATTGAAAAAATGTGCTCAGCGTGGCAAGTCGGCAGCAGCAGTGACTCAGACCAGCTGCCAATTATAGCATGTTGTTGGGGCGCCAGTACAAGAAGTAACTCGACGAGAATTTCAGTTACTGCACTTTTTGGAACCGCGTTATAACGGTTTCGAAAATTGCTTTGTAATTACTCTTTGTAACGGTTTGTAGTCCGTGGAGGTTACCATTTCGAGTATCGTTGTTAAGTTGGCCCTATAGGGGGTAACGCGAAACGTTATCATCGGCCGTAGATCGCCGATACATGTCACAATTTGTCGTATTTAATTTGACGTGTTGTGTTTACTATAAACGTCAAATGAAGACGTTTACCATTACTATGCGGATAAGCAGTCTAGGAACAGCCCCTAGATCGCCGATATACATCGTATTGGTAAACATATGAAATTTATAATTTTATTATTATTAAAAATGTCAAATTAAGACGTTTACGTTGTATATCGGTGGTCTATGGGCTTCCCGGAGTGCTCGTAATGGTCAACTTATTCAATTTGACTTTTGATTTCAATTTTCAGCTCGTATTAAGAACATCAAATGAAGATGTTTCCCATTATGATTGGGATTGGCGGTCCCAACTACTTACTAGAAGTATGTTACGTTTGATATTAACTATAAACAAAGGTAAGTTTGGAAACTACATATCGAGAAATAGAATAGAAATTGTTCAAGAACGACTGGTAGCTACAATAACTCTTGTTGTTTTGTAAGCGAAACGCGTCGCGGCTTCCTCTGCTTTCATAATGAATATTCTGTGTTTATTCACACTTTAGAAATCTCTAGAATTTGATACTACAGTGTAGAATAGACGTATCTTCTTTCATAAAAAAAAGACCATAAAGGTGTTGCCATTGTAATAATTATAATGATCCCAGCAGCTGCCGGTTTCCAACAATACGTTAGTATGCTATTATAGAACAATTTTTATGCACGATGTAAACCGGAAGTCTATACAATCGTACCGCATGAACATTGTAGAGCAACCAAACACTACACGCTAAAAAACTGTAAACAAACATAGGTAGATATAACGTTAATCACTTATCACTTCACCATGCGGACTTACCTTCCTTTTACGCGGAATTTTGGATACTTATCTAAAACTTAACAAGAAAAAATAGTTTGACCAAGATGATCAGCAAGTCTTTGTAGGGTATATTTGACACTTGTGCAGTATAACAGTGCGATGAGGGTTAATGCGTGTATGGACAGTTCTCATCGCGCTGGGTAGTGCAAGACTGGCGCGAGGCAGCCTCGCGCCGCGCCGCGCCGGGTGACATCATGCCGACGCCGGTTAAGGCGAAGGACTCGGCTGAGTCGGCTTGATACTTCAAGCGGAACGCAATATTGTGTAGTTGTTTTGACGGTTGGGGTAATATTTTTTAAAATTAATTGTGCTTTGGGGCGTAGATACTCGCCCAACACAAATCGAGCGAGCTGTATGTTCAATTCAAATTGAAATTTTATAAAAAAAAATTAAGTACCTAGCTAGACCTACTTATAAGGCAATGCTACGAGTTTATTTCTATATTTTTGAAGTAAAATTTCTTTACGAACGCTTGACTTGGGGAGTAACCTGGTGAAAGCATTACAAAAATTGTGATCGGGCGAGGCGAACGGAAGTTGAGAGCGAGATATAAGTTAGTGAAGATAGAAAGAGAGAGTTACGTTTCGTGTATTTTTTTAAATATATTTTATGAATTTTTACACATAAAAGACTTCTCCTTAACACTTATTTAACAAGTCACCTCTCCAAATAAGACTGTAATTAAGTATTATGAAATTTATAAATATCATATCAGCTCGTTGGTATTGGTTTATCAATTGCTGTTTAAAGTTATATTTTCATGTGTAGAATATTACTGTAATGATATTATAATGATAGACCGAGCCTTAACTTAGAACGGACCTTGAGGCGCAGTGCATTAACCTAGTCACAATGTATACAAAATAAACTAGCTGGTAAATAAACCTAAGCCGAGATACAATTTTCTATTTCACTTCATACAAGAAGTTAGAATATTTTTACTACTTTGGCAGATGTTTTTGGTGTTGAATAGTTCAATGAATTTTCATTAAGAACGTTATAATTATGTTTTCAGTAAATACGTTTCCTTTTAATATCATCATCATCAACCCATAACGTCCCACTGCTGGGTACGGGTCTCTCCTCACTTTTGTGAGGAGGGTTAGGCTATAATCCACCACGGGGGCCCAGTCCGGCTTGGTGGATCACATACCTACCTCCGAAATAATTCTCGGGTAGGTATGTGGGTTTCCTCACGATGTTTTCCTTCACCGAAAAGCGAGTGATAATTACGTACATATGTTTTACAGAAACACATTGGTACGTGCCCCGCACTGGGATTTATACTCACGACCTTCTGATTGGAGGGCGGCCGTTCTCCCACTAGGCTATCATCGCTTTATATGGGGCTAATTATTTCTAATAGTCTCTCTAAAATTGGCTGTTTGATTTGGCTTTTAACTTGGTAAAGGTACTCGTATCTAGTAAATAAGTATATGGTAGAGAACTACTATGGTAAGAAGCGGTGGTAGCCTAGTGGGAGAACGTCCGCCTTCCAAGGAGAGAGTCGTGAGTTCAAATCCCAACACGGGCATATACCGATGTGTTTCTGGTAAAACATATGTACGTAATTATCACTCGATTTTCGGTGAAGGAAAACATCGTGAGGAAACCTAACCGAGAATTATTTCGGAAGTAGGTATGTTATTCACCAATCCGGACAAGGCTACCGTGGGCCCGTGGTGGATTGAAGCCTAATCCTCCTCACGAAAGTGAGAGGAGACCCGTGCTCAGCAGTGGGTTGATGATGTTGATGATTATGATGATGATGATGGAAAAACTACAAATATAAGATTACATAGAACATTTTATCTCGCTATCTTTTAAAAAGAATGTAGGTGGCATAAAGATAAACCACACCATTACGGTTAAGAACAAGAAAAAGAATAAGAAAAAGGTTTGTTTTAAATGAATAACCCTTAGTTTTCGTCTTCAACAATGCTTGTTTCATATTTTCAAAGAAAACAATGTCCTAATCGCTTTTAAACAATGGATACGTTCGCACGCCTTTACTTTACGAAATAAGGTACCCTTGAACTGCGACAAATCGTTAACCATTGACAGTTATGTAAAAAGGTTTCCGTTTACAGCGGCATCGAGGCAGCAATGGATTTGTCGCCATCATTGCGAAATGCTACAGCAGAACTGCGGTTCGAAGAAACATTGTTATCGCGAATTTTGACATCACGCTCGATATAAATAGTATTTGTGTTGACTACAAAAACAGTGCCTGTAGGTAGGTATGTCTGTAAAATCATGCGTAGATCGGCTAGCAGTAGATGTTGATTTGGTTTTCGCCGATTCCAATAAAATATTCTGTCGGGACAATTTGCTATAGATTCGGGACTTTTTAGGAGAGAACCGCTTGAAATTATAAATTTGCCACGCTTCGCTGTGGCACATTCGCACATTCGCTGATATGTCACTGATGAAAAAAATAGATAAAAACAATCCTTGATGCGGATTATATATCATGCTAAAATTTCAGCTCGATCGGTGCTGAAGTTTTTGAGTTTTTGAAGCGTACACAAACCAACATAACATTTTTATATATTATAGATGTGAAATTGCTCCGGAATTAAAGATTAAAAATAAGATGAATCCTGTTAGAGGTAGTCGGACTACTGGACTACATTAGAATAGAATAAAAAAACTCTGTATTGTACACCAGAAACAAAAATAAAAACAGTACAGAAAAATTACAATAGGTAAACAAGGGTAGTACAATGGGCGGTCTTATCGCTGAACATACATTACTTTGCTTATATTGTGTAGGTAGTCTAGATATACCACTGCAAATCTGAGAAAACCGTATGAATAACGAAGTTTAGAGTAGTTTGTTATCATTATAACTGTCAGTGCTTGTTTTACAAGTAAATTATCAATGAATCAAACCGATAATTGTTTTGTCATTGATAAAAACATATCAAGAAAATTATTCACGGCTCCAATAATTTACTAATCAAGTCATTTTCGGAAACGGTGAAAGCTGATAACGGTTTTTTTCGTTCTCTGCCCTTTTTGTTGTTTTTTATTATTTGTGGCGCTTATGCCATTTTGAGAATTGGGAATTATGAAACCTTAGAATTAATTTAATCCATTTCTAGTATCCATAGTAATAGGTAACGAGATGAGTAAGTCGTAAAAAAGTAGGTAGGTAGTTCTAAAAATGCGAAGGAAGTCTGCAGTGCAAATTGCAATGTACCTACATTCGTGTTTATTCAGGTGAGTAATACAGACACTAGGCACCTACACACACTCTAGGACACCTAGTTTAATTGGCATTTCCGTTGTAGGTTAGTTTTCGAGAACAATTTAAGAAAATTATTTAAATTTAACACTACCGGATAACAAGTAGATGAGTTGTTGATCAAACTCGTTAAGGCATTAGTTCTTATTATTTGTCCAAAGTCATTTAGATAATAGTCTTTCATGTGTATTCAAATTTGGCGTTTAGGGATTTCCCCATGTATAAATACTACAATGCAGTAAGAATGCAGTGCGTAAATGTAGACTTTGTAATAAATATAATTTGCTTTGTAAAACTGACTTTGCTTCCGGGTAATGTATCGATTCCACAGATCTACAGTTTAAACTTGTTTGAATTTATATGATGAAATGAGACTGGAGATAATATCTAAATTGAGTTAAAATATTTGACATGGATGAATGTGAATCTCTGGCATTCGGCATTTACAGGGGCAATATATTTGAATTGTTGTTTATGACAACGCAACCTAAGGAGGAATGTCAACTTGCACAAGATTAAATATCGAACTAAACATGATTTATCTTTCACGTCAATGTTTTGACCAGGGTGCCCTGAGATCGATTATATTAGTTAAAAATCGTGTAAACAGGATTAGCCTGCAATGCAATCTAACTGCCAAGGGTTCGTCGGACGTTTTTAAAATAAAAAATAACAATTAATTAAAACGCCACGCGGGGAGGTTCATGTCTGAATATACCGCCTAACCTTGCGAGCTACCAGCAATAATTGAATGGCAATGTTTCCCTGCTGAGCATTCAGAAATCATTTAAAAACAATGGAAAATCTACATAGCTACCACTTACCTCTAAGTCATTCGTGGCGTGGCTGAGCTTCTCTAGATGGAGTCTCAGGGCGTCCACTGACGTGACTGGCTCTTCAGGAATATTGTTCTTCTCCAGGATTGCCTTGATCTTCTCCACCAGCTGGCAGAAGTCCTTCCAGATCTCCAGGTCTTGCTCCAGCTGAGCTTGACGTGACTTCGCGGAGTTCAACGTGTTCTTCAGCATTTGGTTGTGTTTCTGGTGGTCTTTCGAGAGCTCGTCCTGCTCCGAAGCGGCCAAAGAAGCCCAGATCTTGTCTACGATGTCTTGCATCTTCTTACCGACTAAGTCTTTCATGTCAGGTTCGGACGTGTTGAAGAATGATTTGTGTTCTTCCAAGTCAGCCTCGATGTTCTCAAAGTCAGTGCCATTCTTGCCCATGTCGAGGCGGATATTAGACTCGTTCACCCAGATGTTCAGCTTCTCAACCAGCTGCAAGTACTGCTGGCGGTACTTCTTGTTGTCCTGCAAGTACTTCTCGCGGTCTTTCAGCTCGTCAGGAAGTGAGTTCTTCAAGAACTGTGCGACAGAGACCATTTCTTGCAGAGAGCCCGGCACGCCTTCGTCGCTCCTAATCAGGTCCATGATTTTGGTGAGTTTGTCTAAATGCGAATGGACGTTTTTGACCAGAGTCGTGTGTTCGATGAGTTTCTTGTCGACGCTAGCGACATCTCTGTTGAGCAATGGGCGGGAATGCACGACGGCCTCGTTGTCATGCAGCCAGTTGATGATCTCGCTGAGATCCGCTGCCAGTTTCTTGTGTTCAGCAGCCGCTTTCTCGTGTTCCTGTCTCTTGGACTCTACTGTTCTTCTCAAGGTCAGCAGCTGTTGTTTCAAAGACTGCAACAGTTCTGTAATATTGTTTCTGTCTATGACCGTGCCTTCAGCCGCGATCTGTTGACCCTTATCAGTTGCGGTAGCTAGCAGAGCTTCGCAACCTTGGATTTTAAGTATAATATCATCGTATCGCTTGATCTTCTCTTCAAGAGAATCGTTGGACTTCTCAATCTCAGATGTAAGATCAGTGTATTTAGCAATGAATTCTTCGATTTCTTTAACGAGCGCAAAGAATTGTTCACGTAGTAACAGAAGCGATTTGAGTTTAGATATTTGGTCTTCAATGGTGCTCATCAGATCGTCTTGTTTTGTAAGAATGTCTTGTAAGTCGTGGAGGTTACCACCCGCGCCTTGCAATTCATTAAGCATTGCCTTGTTCTTTTTAAGATCTGCTAGAATAGATTCGTATGCATGGATGATAGGCTGGACGTCTTCAACCTTGCTGCCAATAGGCTTGTTAAGAGCCTTCAGTTTGTTCTGGATTTCGTTGAGGAATTCAAGAGCAGCAGCAATCTTAGCTGCAGCGTCCTTGTATTCTTTGATATGTTTAAGAAGGATATTCTTTTTATCGTTGATAATAGCGTTTATTCTTGCAAATCTATCGGACAAGATGTTTACTTGTTCCTTGAGTTGTAGTTTGTTAGAATCTGACAGAGTATCCATGATGTCTTTAGATTTGTCTTTGATCTTTTTGATATTCTTGTCGACATCCTCGGCTTCTTTGCTCAGTTTCTCAAACTTGGCGAGCTGTTCTTCCAGAAGCTGGAGGCTGGTAGTCCTGAGTTCAGGCGTAGCAGCGACTTCAGCTTCGTTCAGCCAGCTTTGGCATTTGGCGACCTCAGATTCGAAATCATTTCTTCCTTGTAGTAGTTTATTCAACGCTCCAAGTTTATCGTCAATGTCAACTTTAGCTGAAGTGTATGACTTGTTCAGGTCGTCCAAAATAGTTTGCAACTTGGCCCTGTCTTCGTTAGAGCAATCTTTGGACACCGCGTTGCCTTGACGCATTACTTCGGTAAGCGTGTCATTGTTAAAATCAGACAACTCAGTTTGGTGTTTCTTATGAACAGCGATTTCCTTTTCAACCTTAGCTGCTTCTAAGGGCACCGGTCCTCCTAGTTTCTTGATCTCGGCCAGTTTGGCTTTAAGCCAGTTCTTAGCCTTCTCGATGTCATTTTCCAGTTTCTTTCTGACTTCTGTACTGGCACCTAATCTTTCAATTTCTTGTTTGATCAGCGTTGCAAGTTGTTTTTGCTTGGATGAGAGTTCAGACAATTCTGATTCTAATTGCATCTGCTCGGAAGGTTCTAGTTCCGCTTGGATGTTGCTGACTTTCTTTTCTAGGGAATCGATGACGGTTTTCTTGCCATCAGTTTCCTTGAGCAGGTTAGCAATCTTCTTCTGTCTCTCCTTGACAGATTTGCTCTCGCAACCAAGGGGTTCGGGGTGAAGAATGTTGTCGATCTCCTTCTGCATCCATTCATTTTGAGCCTTGACTTCACTCTTGGTGCCGTCAATGGCTTTGTAAGTGATCTCGAGCATCTGCAGCTTGCGCTGAATGCGTTTGACTATATCATTGTATCTTCTTTCCACAGATTTCATCTGTAAAAGACATATACATTTTTCGTTACGTTTACAATTGATGGATTTCAGAAGGCATCCACATCGCAGTTGCTTATTGTTAAGCAGCAATCACATATTGACTGATTTTATAATTTCTGCACGTTGCATAACACAGCAACATTAACCATAAACAACGTTTTGTATCCGATGTTGCCCGCAATCATTTATAATATAATCTATAATAAACGTCGCTCAACAAATAGCGTTCGATGTGGATGCACAAAAACTGTCACAATTCTAAGTAGACTTACCTGTTCCTCGACTTGCTGCGACTCCAAGTTGCTCACAATATTAATGACCTGCGAGCCAACCGCCTTGATATTGTCCACCTTATCCTGGCCCGACTGCCCAAACTCCGAGGACAGTTCCTGCAACGCAGCCAGCTTCTGCGGGCACGAGAGACCCGAACCCTTGTCAGCAAGGCACATCTTCTTGAGGACCGAGTCGAACCAGTCGTGGATCTCTTGGCACTTGTGGCGGAAGTCGTCGATGATGGACTGGTTGCCCTTCTCGCGCTCGATAGCTTTGCGGATGGCGTCCTCTAACGTGTCTAGTTCTTCTTCTAGGTTAATTTCGTCTTCCAAACCTAGAGGAAAGACTTGGTTGTTAAACAAGCATTTGAAAGTGTCATGTAAACTTCTGTATGATTTTGTAACCACGAACAATATAGTCTTTGTAAATAATCTCGTACTCAGTGACTGCATGGCAGGCAACCGGTTAAAGCCATTGGTTTAACAGGTTTAAAGTCCAGGTCTTTCACCTGATGGTAAGCACTATGCTTGCCTATAACAATTGGAGTGCCATATGCCACCAATAATTTGGGAATCAATTGTCATTTTATTGTCATTGTATTGTCACCCTGAGACAGAGAGTTTTTAAGTATCATATTCCCCAATGGCGATATGAACGCATACAGGAATAATTGGACTTTAAATCGAGAACCGCGATGAGAGGATGAATGAGCCGTTTTTATTCTGTAACTACCATATTATGTCTACAATAATGACTTACCTTCAGTAGGAATCTCAGTAAACAACCTGGTCCTCTTCTCCCCAACCGAAGCTAAGGCATCGTTCATGGCCGCCATGTCTTGCTTAGCAGCCTCGGGCCTCAGTTTGGAGGGATTAGAGAGCCAGTCCCGCGCCAGCGCGTTGTGGACGTTGATCCATTCCTGGATCTCCAGGACCTGCTTCATGGCCTCTTCCATGTCGTGGACAGCTTCGTTCAGTGTCTCCAGGTGGCTCTGTACCTAAAGTGGGAACAGCGGTTGAAATGGTGGAAGCGGTTGATGTACATGGATGGAATGTCCTTCAGACGTTCATCAAAAAGAATCATCGTAACCTTTATAATATCACTACTGTTTCTTTCTACGTTTGTCACAGCGATTTGTATTGATTCTAATGGGACACCACTGTCTCACTGTTAAATGATAGTCGAAAATGGTAAACATTGCTAAGCCTAGAATGACTCTGGCTTTTAAAGATTGCTGTCGCAACACCCTAATTTAATTGGAAATTCGCCTACAAAATTTAAATAGCATTAAAATGTTGCATGTGGAGTATACGGTTGGACCATTCAGCACAGTTAAACGGCGTTTCTTAACTGGTCTTTTACTTCTCCCCTTGGTCTTGGTTTTCTAGATATTCAAAAGGATAGACAGCTTCTCTTATAGACTGTTCAACAAAAACAGAGAGATTTCCCTACAGTGTTAATGTTAATTCAAACAACATGCAAAGCCTTACCTTCTGCTCGAAATTGGCGAGCTTCTCATTATATTCAGGCGCTTCGGCATTCTTTAGGATTGCCTGAATCCGCGGCACGGCTACATCGCTCACATGTTTCTATAAACAGACATGCATGACAACAAAAAAACACGCGGTGCGTGTTAGTTATTAGTAGAGCAGTGTGGATAAGACAGGGATAAATAAGTTAGGCTTGATAAACGTCCCGCGCAGAAGCATAGACAGCACCGAGTCGCAAAATGTACTAGAAGTCATTATTACGGAAAATCAACCGCCTATTGTCCCGACTCGTTTGACTGCAAAGATAGCGAGGTTCACGCCTGACAGAAAGCTGTCCTAAGATTCGTAATACGGCAGCGGGGCAAGATTAATGCTAGCGCGACCCCATTTTGCTCCATCTCGGCGGAGGACTGCTTATGGGAGGTTTTAGTGGGTGGACGTCCTTTTCCATCACCCCGTAGCGGAGGTGATAGTACGACTCCACTTTCTACACTCAATTTAAAAAAGTCTTGTGATTTATTTAAAAAAAAAAAACATTATCTCTACTTCATTAGATTTTTACATACGTCTCTCAACGTCTGGTTCTGGACGCTTGATATTTGAGAGCTTACAGTAGAGAAAACGGAAAGTAAATCTCAGCGGTATTGACAACAGAGTGTAAAAGGTTGAGCAACTTTTAAATTAAGCTTAACGTACTGTTACTCACTACTATTATAATTATTAAGTTGTACTATGTTTTCTTAACCTATGAATAACTATATATTTGACACAACACTGAAACACGCTACATGTTTACAAATGCTCCCACATCTTATCCCCCTAAGTTTAAATACCCATGTGATTTACAATTCGGTTATTGTTTCCAATTTAATCAAAATTCGAGGACGTTCAGTTTTAAATTTTATACCTATCTTATCCACAGCCGAAACGTGACTTTATATTATAAAATGTCGCCGTTTCCAAGGAAATACAATGTTAAAGGAATATTAGATGATAGTAATTCACGTGCTGGTGTCGGATATAGGGGAATGTCTACACTGAAAACCAACAGCAATGTATACACTAGAAAAAGTACATTTTTACGGAAGCGAACCAGTATTTAGTCGACATTTGCGCGACATATTATAGTATTTTCAATGCGTACTTTGCTGTTGGTATCTTTGGGAAATGTACAGTGTGGATGTGCCCTAATTAGGGTGGTGATTCACACGTAATACGTGCTAACAACAGCTCTAAGGTCGTATCCAACGGTGTATTTACGTTATACAGCTGTGTGTCGAGATTATTCTATATTTCTAGATCGTATTTTAGAAATATTGATTTGCTGACCAATTTTTTAAGAATTGATAAAAGTTGCACACCTGTGTTAATAACACGTTAATAACTAAACAGATTTTCATTTATATTGTTTTTTTGTTTAATCGATATTTTGGACATGTGTTTTGGTTATCTTTAAGAAGAGCTGAGAGGTGCTCAGTCCTCAGGAATAATACAGCGTCGTTTTCCAGATCAAAGTGCGTTAACGATGGGGTCTCAAGCCCATCTTTCAATGTTGATAACAGATAACATTACACTATGGGGTCAGCTTTGTGTTACGAGTCAGTCTGGACTATTTTTTTAAATGTGGCTACCTTTCTTCTCAGTGAACCACAGTGCAAAGTACTTTAAACCCTAACATAAAGTCTTGTGAAACGTTATCCTACGTTCTTCTCTCAGAGATATGGTAACTGAGGGGTAATGGTAACTTGTGAGCTTCATAATCCACCGTCGCCGACTTCGATCCTCGATCCAAAGAGTTATGAGAGGATTTCCATCGCTTTGAACTTCGAAGGGGTACGTTCAGCTCTCGCTTTCGATGGTTGTCAATTGACAGCAGTTGATTAACATCGTCAGGGCGTTTGGGCGGTCTGACAAATTAATTGTTAGACGTCTTTTAGCGGCCTGACAAGCTCTAACACTAGAGGCCGGCATTATCGCTTTGCCAATCAACAAACGACCTTAAGAAACCCCTTTTGGTCCCATATAACTCATTATGCAATTATACAAAGAATTAACTTTTTTTGAATTTACTTTTTAAAAGTGTTTGTACACACTTAACTTTGTAGTTGGAAGAATTTGAGTGTGAAGTTATAAAGTTAGCACTAAGGGACTAAAGCTAATTTTTAGTTTGTTTTCATCTGCATATAAAGGCAACTGAATTCAGATCTAATAAAATAAAATTCAGTCGGACAATTGTGGATAGGCCTTATGAATTTTATACGTAAAAAACATAACCCTCCTTCTTGCAGAGTTGGGTAAAAATACAGAATAATCTCGAGTTTATAGGGAAACCAGGTGCACAAAAATGACATAGCCAACGGTAAAGCCTTTACATTGATTATCGTTAATATTCGCCTAACTACGCTACCTACAAGGGTAAAACTATTGGTAATTTACAATAAATAGTAACAATTATCTTACTTCCCGTAGATTTAGTTTATTAAAACGTTGGTTCTGTTCTTTTTGTCGACCTGGCGGACTTGTAAGGCAGTTAGATTATATATTAAGGCATTCCAGGTGTAAGGCACTGGTATAAGGCAGCTTTTTGTTTTGGAAGAGAGTACAGTCTTCAGAATAAATAGCATCATTAACATCTCCCATTTTTCTTACTATTTACAAGTGTAATGTCTGGTAATTAAAGAAATAAGATTAAGTATTGTTCTGTAACTATTATGATTTACTATTGCAATTAAGTTTATTTTATTTATAAAGTAAAGTATCTATCTTTAGGAGCCATTTGAACCCAAATCGAATATTTATTTGGGCCATATTTTGACAAAGGTAAGTAGTTTTTTTGGAAATAAAGGATCCATCGCTATTACAAATAAAAAATATTATTTAAAAATATCCTATGAAATTCAAATATTACGGCAAAATGTTTGATTGGATTTCAATTTTAAATTCTGATGACTGTACCCGCAGAAAAAAATAGCTGCACTCTCACAAAAAGAAAACAAACTCAAATACACAAAACACCCACAAGTTGATTTACCAATCCTGGCCGAGCGTAAAATCTTAGAAGTAGATTATAAGACATGCGCTATTAGGGAAATACAAATAATATTTTCTCCCAATAGTACACAGCAACTCGAGCCTATACCAATACTCAAGAGCTCAAATATTGGGACAAAACTCCAGCCCAAGTAAAAACTAAAACTCAAACAAGACCTAATAAAGTGCCACCAATTTATCTGCAGAAGTGAAATAAAAAAGAATAGGGCGGCTTCCATGTTAATCGGTTCAAAGTCACTGCGCTTAAATTGGAAGTTTTTTTTTTAAGAAATAGTTACAATGTTTAGTTTTATCTCAGTGACGATGCGGTAGAATTTTTTTACGTTAAAATTCTTTTTACTTGACTATTATGTCCACGATTGAACGTTTTCAAAGCTCACTTCTACAGACAAATTGGTAGTGTTCTGCCGAGTTCAATCTTTTCATTGAACTCTGTCTCCCTTTATAACGTCAATTAACGCTAAACAAGCTATAAATCAATGCTTAATTTCCGTTAAGTGACATCTACAAGTGGGGCAGAACGAGCTATTCTTTCTCTATTCCGTCATTCAAACAACTCGACAGTCGTAGTAGGCTCTCGTGGTTCACAGATCAGCGAGGGCCCTAGAGGCCAGGACCTTGCCGCTGGCGGCCAGTACCTGGTCGATGAGGTCCTCGAGGCGGGCGCGCACGTGGAGCTCCCTGGGCGGCACGGGCAGCGGCGCCGAGTCGGCCGGCGACGAAGGCCGCGACACCGACGCCGCCGCCGCCGAGCACGCCGCCACCGCCGCCGACAGCCGCCCCTTCTCCGTCTGCAGCCGGTTGTGGAGCGCCTGGGGAACGGTTCTGTGTTAGTTTTGCATATTCTGTGAACTGCTCCCTAGACTGTGCTAATGAGAAACTTGGAGTGTGTGTTTATGATTTAAAAATAAATGCGTTTTAACTTAAAATGACCGGTTTTAGATTATGTTGTCTGTCTGGTTGTCTGAAAGTTTCGAATAGGCTCCAAAACGGCTCAACGGCTTTTAACTTTATTTTTCATTAATGTATTTAGCGGGATTCGGAAGATATTAATATAATTATTGGGCCAAGTTCCGTGCGAACGAAGTTGCGTTTTACATCTAGAAAACAATTGTGCATTTTCTATTCTATTCTACAGTTGTAAAGTTGAACTTACCCTAGCCTTATCCAGTAATTCTCGTCCGTGCGACAATCCGTCCACGGGCACATCCAGCTCCGTAATCGCAGGCTCACACTCATCCAAATTGACCAGGATGCTCTCCAGCGTGTCCTCGTACTCCTTGAACTTGGCCAGCCCCTCCCGCAGCCTCCGTTCGATCTGCAGCGCCGTGGCTAGCAGAGACTTGTGGCTGTCGTTGACGTTCTTCAGCTGCTTGCCGACGGTGTCGCGGAGGGCGGGGGCGGTGGCCTCGTACCGCTCGATCTGCGCCCGGCCCTTGCCTTCCAGCTGGTCCAGGGTCCCGCGGTACTTCTGGATGTCGTCCAGCAACACTGCGTGCTGGCCTAATTGATCCTCGGTCTGCTCCCTGTTGGATATGTACAGGGAGTTGTGAGCCATGAGCTGGAAGGAGATCTGCAGCAGCCATTTCTCGGTGTCCTGCAGCGATTGGTGGTACTGGTTGTAGTCCTTGATCTCAGATTCCAGTTCGGCCTTCTTCGCGGCGCATTTGGCGCGCAGAGCGTTGATTTTCCTTTCGATTTCCGTGACGGCTTCCTTGACGGCCGGCTTGCGGGCCCAGCCGCTCAGCTCCGCCGCTTCCGCCTTCAGTCTCTCGAGCTCTGGCTTCTTATCGTTGATAGCTTCCTCAATATGCTTGTATTTCTCTAGAAGCGTCTTCATCTCGCCCAGCTCCCCGCCGGTAGGAGGAACCTTGTCCAAGTTCTGCTCTGAATCCTTGATCCATTGGTTCATCTTGTTCTTGGATTCCTCGAAGTCCTCCCATTTGCCGATAGCCGCCTTGAGCTGTGCCGTGATGGAGTTGAGGTCGATCTTGAGTTGATCCCAGCTTTCTTGCAATACCTTGACGTCATTGCGTAGGCCGTCTTGTTCTTCTGGTGGAGTGTTGTTCAAGGCTTTCTTGAATGCCTCCTGTAAAACCACCAGAAGGTGGTGACCTTCTGTCATTCTGTTGTTGACAAGTTTGACAGTCTCAAGTTTGTCTTTAGTAGTGTCGATATCACCGACTCCGATAGAGTCCTGGACTGTTCCGTGTGCAGTCTCGAGCCACTGCGTGAGGTCTTCTTTAGCCTTGATGAACTCGGTGTGGTCGGAGAGGTTCTTTTCGCCGTTGGAAACTAGACCTTGGATCTTGGTCAATAAGGTCGTGTATTCGGTTTGAAGGTTGACAGTCTTTTCGCGAACCCAGGAACAAGCGCTCAGTTCCATGAGGTTTTCGCATCTGTCGTTGAGTTCTTCCAAAACATGTTTGTGTCCCAGAGCTTCCGACAGGAGTTCCTGAAAAATACCAACGATTAGAAATTCACAAGTATTACAAATCTGAAAGTATGTAAGTCCGTATGTATTTTGTTTGTTACAGACTTTGATGTTTGGATTCCCTGTAAATTTTACTGAAATAGCACAAAGGATACTTTTCATCTTTGTCTACACGGGTAAAGCGCAGGTCCAGCTAGTTTTGCAACACGTTAATACAGTCTATCCAGAAAAAAATAAGACGGAAACAATTTTTTTTTAATCTATGCTGTCTCACTTTTGTTAAGGTCCACAATGCCCAGCAATTGGACGGCAAGAAAGACATAAAATCCCATAGGTGGGTACATTTGATACTATTTCAATACCGATAGGGCTTTGATCGAAGTAACTAACATATTTTCAGGTACTTACGCGACACTTGTCGAGGTGTTCAGGCGTGATCTTGTCTACCTTCTGAACCGTCTTAAGCTTGCCATCGAACTCCTTCACCCACTTGGACATCTTATCCGAGGTTTCAATGAAGTCAGACCAGGCCGAGAGACATTTCTCCAGCAACTTCTTGGTATCCTTGCAAATCTGTTGGAGATTCTCCCATTCAATCTTCAACTGCTTGATCTCCTGGTTAATGCTATCCTTTCCTTCATTACCGGTCGTTTCTAGCACTGCCTCGCTGAGTTTCACAGCTTTCTCGAGCAGAGCTTGGCCTTTAGGCAAGGAAGAGATGATCTTGTTAACGTTTTTGAGCTTCTTCTGGACCTCTTCCTTCTCGCCGTGCGAGTCGGAGCATTGCTGGATCTCGATCTTGCAGTTCCGGATCCAGTCGTAGAAGCTGTCGTACGAATCCTTGTACTGGATGTGGGAGTTCACGTAGTCGTCCAGTTTCTAGAAGAAATAATGAAAAGTTAGAAAGTAGGTTCGAAGTCCAATTAGATGGTCTGACCAAGTGTCCAAGTCATCATCATCATCAGCCCATATGCGTCAACTGCTGGACGTAGGCCTTTCCTAGTGAACGTAACTGTGCCCGATCTTCGACTCTCAGGGGTGTCCAAGTAGTTAACCACAACAATCTTTATGGCAATACAGAGTGCCCGAGATCCTTGTAGGTGGCAACGTGCAGGAAAATGTTGTTCGGGTACATCACGACCCTCAGCAGTGAGCAAACGAATGAAAGAAGAGGGAAGTAGGTACTGTAATATTTTCATTTAAACCTTTACGGCTATTCAATAAGCTCTTTAAAAATACACATTTAAAGAAATGTTCCACCTTCCTCAATAGATGGCGCTGAACTAAATTAATTACGTCAAAAACACTGTTTTACGAAGTAGGAAAGTTAAAATTAATATTTCTTCGAAACAATCGAAAGGGATCCGGTTTTTTTTATAAAATAATCAATGGTAGAAATAGGATATCGACCATGTCTAATGTTTGCTAGGATTTCTCAATATTTCGGGACCAATACAAGCGCCATTTAACATTCCCATGAACATCGCTAAACAATGGCAAATATTGCGTTTTAACGTAAACTCTTGTGTTAGTGACAGTAAATTAAAAACCAATAAAACTTACAGATATCATATCATTGACCGTCTTTCTAATGTTATCATAACGCTTCAGAGTATCTTCAATATCCTTAGACTTGAGAGACGCATCTTCCTGCAGCTTCTCGTTCAGTTTCTTCACAAGATCGTTGTGAGAGTCAATGTCTCTGTTGAAGGTCTTGAACTTCTCCAGCTTGGCCTTCTTCTCAGAGAGGTCGTTGAGGAGTGAGTCGTCGGACTGGATCTTCTGGTCGATGTCGTCTAGCCATTCCACCAGGAGCTTATGGATCTGGATGGGCATAATATAAGTCAGTGATGGGCATTATGACATATTTTTAATGCTACAGAGCGAACTAAACAAGACAGTCGCGCCCATGCCTTCCCATAACAATTGCAGGAACTAGGACAAATCCGGGGAAACCTGGACAGATGGCAACCCTAGTTGGATGAAACAATAAAAGTTGCATCTTTTCAGTGGTTTACCAAATCGAAATTAGGTAGACTATTTCAAAGATTTTAAAGACTAGACCCATCGATTGGCTCTTGTAACTATAAAAGCCTATTAGACTGACCTTAGAAATATCATCAAACTGCGCCGCCCTGCTGGTCAGCTTATTCCTGACCTCTTGCAAGTCCGCGATCAGCTTGTCAAACTCCTGCTTCAAGTTATCCGTATCCTCTTGTATCTTGGCCGCTCCAGCCTGTTCCGTATTCATGATGACCTTCTCCTTCAACTCCAGAAGGTATCTGAGCTTGTTCTGGCCTTGTTCTAGGGATTGGCGCAAGAGTTTCACGGTGTTCAGTTTGCTGTTGACCTCGGGTAGAGTGTTGGGTATTTCTGCGCATTGATTAAGCTTCTCTCGGGTGCGGTCCAGCCAGTCTTGGCATTCACCGTAGAGGGCATTGTGTTGTTGGTGCTCCTGGAAATTATATAAAGTGTTATCTTCGTGTGTTCTAAAAATAAAAAAAAGCTACAAAATAATGGCCCGACTAAACATCCCGTTTTACTATACTTTTTTAATAATACTTCTTGGAAGTTGTAGAATATTAAAGGGGTCAATGTAAAAACTGAAAATTAGGAATAATGCATACATACGTATGGAGTATAGTTTTTGAATACGGCCGTTAGTTTGGTATGAACTAATAGTTACCTGGTAGTGCAGCTCGAGCCTCTTCATCACCTCCTTGGCCAGCGACAGTATGGCGTTGTACTTGGTGGTGAGCTGGGTGATGCCGTTGGAGATCCTCGTGTCGGCGCACGTCTCCAGGAGAGTCTGTGCGCGCACGTTCAGCTTGTCCAGCTCGGCTTGCCAGTCGAACAGGGTTTGGAGGTGGCCCTGGGATAAATACGGTTGATCAACATCTCTAGAGGCGTGTGGACAGTTAAAATAAAAGAATAGAAAAGCTTCTGCATACAATACATAATGTGCGCTAGGTAAAATAATTACATTAGGTTTTTCAAACTCAAATCATAATTAGATAATCAGTAATTTAGTAGATGATATTCGGACTTATTTTTTTATTTTTCTCCATGTTTATTAGACTACAGTTTTTAACTTGTGAATATTTTTGCTTACTTGCAATAAATGATCTGAGTTTTGAGTTTTACAGATTCTCACTGACACAGATACAGATTTGAGTTTTACAGATTTCTTCGACTACATCCCATCAGGGCATCAAGCTATTGAACCGCTCCAAAGCACTCTCAAAGTCACCGATTTTGACTAACAGAGGCCCAGGTGAGACTACAATAAAAAGTTAGCAAATTAATAAGTAAAAAAAAATAGATCACCTGGAATTCCTCGAGGACGACCTTCTTTTGTTCCAAGTCATTCTGCAGTTTGTTGAATGATTGCACTAATTTCTCAGTCTTTGACAACCAGTCTAAGGCTTCCTTGTATTGCTCTTCGTATTCAGTCCACTTCACGATACCTCCTTCAATCAGAGCTTTGGTATTGTTAAGCTGTTCCCTGTTCAAACGAGTCACAACATTAATACATTGAGCATATAGTTTAATATTGAAGATGATAGACAAAAGTCAAATATACTTACACATAAGTATCGTACTCTTCTTGCATAAGAGCCACTTCTTCTTCAATTTCCTCCCTGTCTTCGTCATCAGCTAAGCCGCAGGATACTTCGCCTTTTTCTAGAGCTTTCTGCAGCTTGGCTTGACCTTCGGGCAGCTCGCTTTCCAACACTTTGAGCTGTGAAATCTTACTGCTGAGCGATTCCTTATCTCCAGTAGCGTCAGAGCATTTACCGAGCCTTTCTTTAGCGGCCCTTATCCATTGGACGAAGTCTGAGCCAGCATCGATGAACACTTGGTGCTGTTCCACTGTCTGTTTCTGTTTGTCGTACAAGTCTTTAGCCTGTTTGGACAGTGTCTCGTATTTGCTGGTGATCTCAGACGCCGGAGCCTGTTGCATAAGTTCTGAAGCCTTAGAAGTTACAGACTGAATCATGGGTTCAAACGAAACGATATCTTGCACAATATTGTTTGTTTGACGGAGTGTGGCTTTTCGTTCGCCCAGGCTGAGTCCCGCCGTTAGGCCGGCGAGACGGTCTTGCCCCTTCTTCGATTTGGCGACCTTCTGCTCACACACTTCTTGTAATTTTGCTTCTCTGTCAGAGATCCATTGCTGGAGTTGTGAATAACTGGAACTGTAGTCGGCCCATTGGAGCAACGACGTCTCGAGGTGAACTTTGGCTGTAGTCATCTTCTTCACTAGACGATCCCATTCGTTCTGAAGTTCTTTGAGTTCAGTGTTGATCCTATCCTTGCCATCAGACCTCGTGTTTCTGAGGACTTTCTCTCCACTGTTCACAGTAGCATGGACCAAGTTCTGGCCTTCCTCTCGTCGTTTCAGTAAGTCCTCAATTTGTTCAAGACGCTTCTGAAGAGCGTCTTTGCTGCTGTTGCTGCCTGCGTCGCTTCCGCTACGCGTAATTTCCCAAGCATCATCGATCCACTTCTTGGTCTTTGAGTAGTTGTCATCGTAATTCGCGTGCTGTTCATAGTTGGTCTCCACCTTCTTGAGAACATCGTTGGCCATGTTCACGAGTACTTGGTACCTGGAGTTGAGGTGTCTCAACTGATTGTTCACGTAAGTGTCCAAGTGCGAAGACAGGAGTCCGGCAGCGGAAGCATTGAAGATCTCTATTTCTTTTTTGCCCTTGATCAACTGGTCAACGATCTCTTGGACCTCGTTGACTTGAGCTCCCTTCTCTTTGGCAGTGCCGAGCAGAGCGGTTTTGTGATTTTTAATAAGAATCTCCTTTTGTTGCAACCAATCTGAAAGCCTCTCGTATTCGTCTTTGTACTCACGCCACTGGCTGACGGTCTCTTCCAACTGGCTCTTCTGTTGCTTGATTTCATTGAATAGGTCATCAAAGCTTTCTTTCAAAGCTTTCATTTCATTTTTGATGATCACTTGTCCATCAGGCGATGTGCTCGCGAGCACGACCTCTCCTGTGTGCTGCAAGTGTTCAAGCAACAGCTCTCCTTGAGCCTGTTTGTTAATCAAAGCATCCAGAGGAGCTACAGAGTTCTCAATCGCCAGTTTGTCGCTGAGAGGCTTTGATTTCAAAGAAGGCACCTTTTCTCTAGCTCTGCTCAGCCACTGAATGAGTTCATCATGCGCTTCCTTGTATAGTCTGTGATCCTTGTATTGTTCTTCACGATCAGCGAGCAGCTTCTTGATCTTATCGTAAAGGTTGTCAAACTTGTTAAGAGTTTCCTGGGCATTCGAGGCAACCTGGTTCTGTTGTCCACTAGCGACCATCTCTGCCGCCTTGGCTTTCAACGTGTCAACATCGATGCGATCGCAACGTGCTTTCTCTTCGACTTCTTTGAGCTTCTCAAGTTGAGCTCTCTTGTCGGACATTAAAGTCTCATACGGTGCGAGTTCAGCGAGCATGTTTGCAAGCCAAGTATTACTCTTCTCGATAAGCTGGATCTGTTCAAGGAATCCAGCCCATTTGGTCACAGAGTCGTCCAACATGTTTTTGGTCTCGATCATTCTAGACAAAAGAGCTGACCACTGTTCTTGTAATGCGACTAGTGAGTTGTTAATTGCTTCATGGCCAGCTGGCGCTGTATTGGCCATTACATTTTGCGCCAGCTCTACCAAAGATTGCACCTTAGTGAAGCCTTCGTCTTTGGTAAGCAACAAGTTCTGGATAAGCACCAGCTTGGTTTCTAGGTCATCTTGAGAGCATGAGCTCAAATCGGCGCAGAAGTCCAGCTTGTCCCTCAACTCTTCGATCCATTGCGAGCACTCTGTTACTTTGCTCGAGAACTCTTGGTGAGTCTTCACATACTGTTGCCATCTATTCGTGAGATCTTTCACTTTCTGTGATAGGGTTTGGTATTTCACAGAAAGGTCAGATATTTGAGATCCACGCGGACCAACACCAGTGTACAAAGATTGAGCTTTTTCAGTAATGTTGTCAATTTCAAGCTCCTTGGCGCGCACTTCACCTTGCAGCTCTTGGAACTTCTTGAACTGCTCTTGTTTTTCTGGTAAAGTGGCCTTCAAGTCAACGGCATGGATTTGGTTGTCTGTGTTTCTTATCCAAGCCAAGCATTGATCTTTCATGTTTTCATATTCGTTCCATTGTTGAATCTTGTTCTCTAATGACTCGATCGTCTTGTTGATAAACGAGACGAGTCCCTCCCATTCTTGGTGGGAGGCATCAATCTGGTTCCTAATGTTGGCTTGGCCGTTACTTATCGTGCCAGGAAGGACTTTCTCTCCCAAGTTGCGAATGCTGTCAATACGCTTCTTCTCTTCAGGCAAGTTTACTTGTAATGACTTTAGCTTTTCGCAGTTACTGCTCAACGCCACACGTTCTAGATTGGCATCGCCCCAGAGTTGGGCAGTGTTGTGGGTGGCCTCCACCCACTCTTCCAAATCTTTCACAGCTTTAGTGTATTGCGTATGGTTGTTAACGATCGCTTCATATTGCTCGACGAAAGATTTCGCTCGCTTGAGAATGGTTTCGTGTCGTTTTTTAAGTTGACTGATTTCATTCGTAATGTTCTTAGTTACATCTGGTAGAGTCTGAGCCCTAGTTTCCAACTCAGCGATATCTTGTTGATGAGCGATGGCATCTTGCAAGTGCGTTCTGTACACGCTCAGCTGGTTACGCTTCTCGTCCAGAGTTGCTTTCAGTTCGATATCTTTAGGCAAGTTCTTCTCAGCAGTCGCGAGCCATTGCTGTACTGTTTTAAGGTTGTCCTCGAAGGATGACCACTTGTTAAGTTCAGAATCCAAGTCCCTTTCGGCTTTGGTAATGTTGTCGTAAAGATTGTCGATAGCTTGTTGGATTTCTTGCAGTTGGTGCTCGATCAATTCTTTACCTTCAGGTGACGTTGAAGGATACAGTTTCTCTCCAAGTTCAAAAGTGTTGTTCACGAGGAGAGTAGCGTTACGTCGCTGACTCAGCAGATCGTTCAGGCTCTCGCGTTTAGCACTGATGCCTTCAGGAGTATTAGAAAGGTTCTCTTTGCACTCGCTGAATTTAACCTGTGCCGCTTTAAGCCAATCAGTACATTGGTTGTACTTTTCTTGGTAAGCGTTGTGGTCGTTGACCGCTTGCTCACATTTCTTAACCAGCTCCTTAGCTGTAGATTGGACCGATTGGAATCGTGACGTCATCTGTTGCAAATTCATAGTGATCCTAGTATCGTTGCAGTTTTCGATGAGGTCACTGAACTCGTCTGTCAGCTTGTCTACGTCATTCTCTGTCTTCTTCAAATTAGCCAAGATAGCCTGAAAGTTATTTTTTATTATTATGTGCAATTGCCACTAATGTTAAAAAATATGTTTAAACTGATCTACGACAACTACCATTAGTACCGTCGTTTAGAAAGTTAGAGATATTGTCTATGATAAGGCGTTTTGTCAGAATTAGAAGTCCCGTAACCGACGCCTTAGAATTAGTAAAAGATATAATAAAAATATATTAAGAAATTATAAATCTGTAAAAACATTAAACAAATAAAATAGAAAGTTGTTGTAACTTCCCCTTGTTAGATTCTAAATTATTATTGGTGTGAAATTAGACATCTACTGAAAATTAGACTACGACCTACGGTGCTGATCGTAACAATCAGTCTTTCCAAAATCTTACTTGATCCATGGCTTCGCCCAAAGCGATAACCGCACTCAACTCATTTTCGTGATTATCAATCGCTCTACATAAATCCTGTTCAAAAATCATTTGTAAAAATCTTGAAAATTTAAATAAATCCTCAACATCGGAAAATAAATCAATCAAAAACTTACTTGATATTTGTTAAGCTGATCCACCTTTTCATCAAGGGTAGCTTTCGGAGTGTAGGTCTTCAAACTCATCTCAGTGTCTGTCAACCAATGCTGCAGGCGGTCGTTAGCGCTGTCGAACTCAATCCATTGCTGAATCTTGTCTTCGATAGCACGTTTCGTATCGTGGACGGTAGCTGTGAACTTCTCCAAATCAGCTCTGAGGAGGCCGAGCTCTCGCGACATGCCCTCTTTGCCTCTGGGAGACAACTTGGTACCGGTGCTCTCAATTAGATCCGACAGAATTTTCAATTTGTTGTTGCCCGTGGGTATAGCGTCCAATAACTCTTGGATCTTAGTTAGTTTTCCTTGCAAAGCGGCTTTGTTACCTGTGTGGTCTGATAAGAGATGCAGACGATCCCACAAATGCTTTTGATAGTCCTGCAGTGATTTTTGTTGGTCGGAGAACTGCTGGTAGATTTCGAATGTACTTTCGTGCTTGTCAATGATACCCGTAAGCCTGTTAGTTAGCGTGTTGTATCTGTCCCATACGGATTGAATAATGGACGTCATTTCATCACTCTCACCCTTTCCTGAATGGAGAGTGGTAGCCACGCTCTTGGCTTTCTCAGTGACTGTCTCAATTACTCTCTTGTGTGAGCCAATTTCTTGCAACAACGTTTTGTTTTTCAGTAATTTCGATTTGATCTCTTGAGCGGAGTTGAGTACAGCCTTCTCTTCGGTATCCACAATCTTCTCTTTCTCGTCCAACCATGACAGAGTTTGTTGAAGCACATCCTGGTAACTAGACCATTGCAAGGTTTGCGATTCGTATTCCTTCTGTTGTTGAACGATGGTGTCGTTGAGTTTGTCCCATCTTTCTCTCAGAGTTCGGATTTCTGCGCGGATGTTTTCTCGACCATTAGCGGCAGTTTCAGGCAGTACCTTATCTCCTGCACCGGTAAGTATTCCAATCTTATGGTCGCCGTTATCTTTCTCCAATAAGAACACTTGCAGTTTGTTGCCTTTGCTTTCAATGCTCAGCTTGTCTTCCTTTGTTACCATCTGCGACAGTTGTTCTTCAAGTGGTCTTAGCCATGCATCGAACTCGTTACGTAGTTGTTCGTATTTTTTGTGGTCAGCCACTAATTCTGCCCAGTGATTGACAATCTCCTTAGAAATAAGGTGGAGCTGTTGGTATCTACTGCTGACTTGAGTCACGAGAGGTTTGAGTCGTTCTACCCCACTGAGCTGAATAAGACTATGAGATTCATCAACGAACGCATCGATTTCCTTCTCTTTAATATTAATTGCGTTACGTACATCAACGCACCGTTTAAGTTGAGCTTCCTTATCTGGCAGGGTAGAGCACAGACTTTGGTCACGACATTTGACTTCCATGTCCTTCAGCCATCCAGTAATGGAATCAATAGAAGAATCAAACTTGTTCCAGATGTCAAGCGTGTGCTTCAACTTCTGTTCTGATGCGTCAATGCCTTCAACAGCATTGCGCAATTGCTCGTGTAGGTTGTCGATTTCAGCCTTAATGGCTGTATTGCCGGCTTCTGATGTACTCTTACTGACAGCGGTAAATACTCCCCTGATATCGTCGAGCTTCGCGGCACCGGCCTTTTCAATATCTTTGAGTGCCACAGCGGATTGCAATTTTCTGATTATCTCAGGTTTTTCACCGGTAGCATTTTCAATGTCAAGTAGCTTTTCAGATTGCGAACCGAGCCACTCTCTATAGTTTTGAATCAGACGCACTAAGTCTTCGTGTCTCTTTACGCAATCTTCCAAATTGTCCTGTAGATTTTGTGACTTGGTTACGATGTTTTGGAACAATTGCTTGATCGATTGCAAGTAAACGTTCAATGAAGCATCGTGTGTTTGATCAACCAGTTGTTGAGCTTTGTCACAAACAGATTCAACCAGTTGCTGGTGAGTCATAATCTCCTGGTGCATTATCTTGTGATTTTGCAACTGAGCTTTCTTTTCTTCCAAAGTAGCCTTGAGTTCAGTATGCCGCTGCATGGCTCTCTCGACATCCTTCAACCACTTGGTGAGTTGTTCTTGAGCAAGAGAGAAGTCCGAGAATTGGAGTAGACATTGATCCAACTTGTTGACAGTTTCTTGGAAGCTGTCACCGAAACTGTCCCACAAAGTTCTGATTTTGCGTATCTTTTGGCGAATGACTTCCCTACCATCGGGACTTGTATGCGTGTATAGCTTTTCACCCAGGCTCAAGAACTCTTCAAAAACTGGAGTCTTCTTATTTCTGGTCTCGTAAAGTTCCTTGGCTTTGTTTTGTTTCTCCTGGAGGACCGCGTAATCACCCACGATTTCATTAAGATCTTGCAGCTCACCGAGCATACCCATGAGCCAGTTCTCCATACTATTGTATTCAGTTTCAAATTCTTGGTGCTCGGAAACGAATACCTCATACTTAGAAATAATTTCATTTACGAGGTTGTTCAGAGTGTGGTACCTAGTAGCCAGTTTGGATGTTTTATTGGTAAGTTCAGACTCGCTGGCCACGTTCTGTTTAGTGTCAGTAAGAGCAGCAAAGTCAGCACTTTTAGATGCCAATTCACTTTTGATTTCTTTTACTTTTTGCAGATGTGCAATCTTTGTCTCAAGGTTGCTCTTCAAGCTTTGATCCCTTACTTGATTTTCCTTAACTTTGAGCCATTCTTCGAGATCATCTAATGTCTTCTGGCTTTCATTCCACTGGAGCAGTGTTTCTTTCAATTTCTTGTCTTGTTCTTTACATTGGGTAGCAAATTGGTTCCAAGTTGATTTCAATTGTTCGAACTCGTTGATAAGTACTGGATGTCCATTCGAGCTTGTAGACTCCAAAACTATGTGCAACTGTGATTTTAGACCATCAAGAACAGTTTCAATATCCTTAGCCTTTGAAGTTACTTTCTCGATAGCAGTAATCTTAGCATCAACGTCCTCCTTTTGTGAAACAACTCCGTAACTCAACATGCTATTCTCAGCAAACAAGTGATTAAGATGGTCGCGAGCTTCTTCGAACATTTGTACGTATTTTTCGTGGTCGGAAACATGAGATTCATTTGTGGCAATTCTTTTTTCCAGCTCCTTTGACATGTTTCTGTACCTGTCAATAGTTTTGGAAAGGCTCTTTTCAGCTTCTTCGTCAGGCATAAGTTTAATTTTCTCAGTGAGCTGAGTCAACATAGACTGGTGTAATTCTACTTCTTGGTGTAAAATCTTGTTAGCGTGTAGTTGAGCTTTCTTTTCGGGCAATGTAGGACATAATTTGGAGTCACCCAGCTCAGCTTCCTTGTCGCTGATCCATTTCTGTACTTGGTTGAAAGTGTCATCGAATGACGACCTCTTGTTGATGGTCGTTTCAATATCCTTGATCACATTATTTAGGGAATCAACGGACTCTTCAAAGTAGTCTCTAAGAGTTCTTAATTCGTTCCTGATTTCCTCGCGACCCTCAGCAGTGATTCCGCTGAACAGAGCTTCTCCAGACTCAATGGCATTATTTAGCAATCGCTGTCCTATTTCTTTGTTCTCATTCATTTTCTTGACTTGGGCCAAGTCAGCAGCCGAAGGCTTGGCATGCTTGCTCATAACAGCTAAGTCTTTGATCTTAGCATTGGCATCTTGAAGCCACGTTTTGAAGTCAGTTATTGATTTGTCATATTTTCCTTTGTTGTTTTTCAAGTCCTTCAGTCTATTCAGATGGTTATCGAAGAACTTCGCAACCGTTTGATATCTACTCAGAAGATGGTTGATGTTTTGTGAAGCACGCGAGTCGGGATAACGTCCCTGTATTTCCTCACCGACATCTTGCAGTTTTTTCATTCCAACTTCATACTCCTTAATTTCTTGGTTGAGATGGTCAATCTCGACAATTTTGTCATCTATTTGGTTTACATTGAGCAGGTTGGCTGCTTCTAGCCTAACCTTATTTTCTTTTTCTTTCAACCATTCCGATACATTCTCCTGTAACGTTTCACAATTTTGGTATGCAGAAATATTTTCTATGAGTCTGCTCTTGATTTCTTCACAGTTAGTCTTGAGAACATCGAGGTTCTGTTGTGCTTTTTCAGTCTGCAGTGCAGCTTGCTGAGCACATGCAGGTTCTGCAACTATTTTCAGGATTTCGCTAGCTTCTCTGAGCTCTACGATTTTACCGACACTTTCCTCAATGCCGGCCTCAACATCGGCCAAAGCAGCGCATTTAACTTCCAGGTTATATTTGTCGTTGGTCCCATCAGGCATGCACCATCTTGTCTTGTCATCTAATATCTTTAAGTTTCTGTTGAACATTGCTAGTTTGTCAGTAAACAGTTTTTGTAAGAACGTTAGTAGAGTGATTTCAGTCTTGTTCGCATGTACCAGTACACTCTCAAATCTCTTTGTTAACGTGCTCAGTTCCTTTGGAACTAATGATTCATAGAATCCTGGGTAGTTGTCGTTCATTTCAGAGACATTCTGTGAGAGATTGTCAATTTCTTCACTCAAGTTCTGTAGCTCAGCTTTACAAGCTTGACATTTCTTTAGACGATCCAATATTTTGGCGTTGTCTCCGGTCATATCATCGCATTTGATGATGTCGTCGCGAACTTTGCTAACGCTATCTGAGAGACGTTTAATACGGTCTTTGAGCCTGGTTTCCCTTGATTCCAGACCTGATACTGCCTCTTCCAAGTTTACTGCTAACTGCTGCAAAGCTTGAAACTCATTATCCAAATAATCAACAATTGAAGTTACTTGTTCGGTTGGAATGCTCTTGTTCAAGTTAATTATTTGTTCACATTTGGCCTGGATACTATTTCTTAGTCCCTGGTATATAGGAAGCTCCTCTTTGTACTTATTGAGGTGGCTTTGACCGAATCGGATTTCCAAGTTATCACAAGCGTTTGCTAAGTTTTGGCCAGTTTCGCTCAGCCAACTTACGACCTGGTTCTTAGTATCATCGATCTGTCTCCATACTATTAATTGCTGATCTAAATCTTGTATTTTGTTGATAATACCGTCGTTTATTTTATCCCATCGCGCTTGGGAAGTTCCGAACGCTTCTTCCAAAGGAGCCGTATCGAATCCTCCCAGAGTGGCAGCCTGGCTGAGGACAGATTGTTTGATAACTTCCATTTGGTCTAACAGCCCCTTGGATCTCTTCAGAATTTCGTAAGCTTTTTTAGCTTTGTCGAGCGACTGAGACGTCTGAATGTAATCGTTGGGTGCATCTGTAGATTCCTTGAACAGTTGCTCAGACCTGCTCATTTCTCTGTCAAAAGCTACGGTGAAGTTCTTTAATTCTTGAAGGGTGGAAGACAGAAGAATGTATCTGTTCTTAGTGTCGCGGACGGCATTAACTACTTGGTCCCAATTGTTGTCTGCAACAGTTAGTGCGTTTTGGATGGTGCCCATGTTGGGCTGGTCTTCCCTCATCAGGTGAAGTCCTTCTTCTCTTAGCTCTTTCCTTATCAATTGTTTGTTTTTCATGTCAACGTCGAGCTTGTCGAGCTGTTCTGTCATATCTTGAATGGTAGCTTCCGTTAGAGGTAACGGCTTATGCGCCATGTCACTCAATACAGACTGGACGTTTTGCAGAACTTCAATCAAAGCATTATGCTGGATGTTAAATTTGTCCCATCGAGCGCCGACCTTCTGCACTAGGTCTCTCTTGCTCGTGACTTGGTTCAATAACGCTTCTGCTTTCACTTCAATTTCTTTTACTAAGCTGGTAGGAGACATTATTCTGCCCGTGTTTTGATCCGTAACTTTAACTCTGGAAGGTCCGTCGAGCAGGGCGACATTGCTCTTCCACTCCGGGATTTTAGTTATTATGTTAACGAGTTCTTGTCTCAGAACCTCGTAACTTTCGGGGGTCAGCTTGGGACCTTCCGTCTGGTACTGAACATGCTCGAGTTGTTGCTTCGTATTGTCGTACCAGTTCAACAAATCGGACCACTTCTGCAGGATGCCCTTGTTCTGTTGAATATTGCTTTCGATGATCTGGTAATGTTCAGCGATGTTTGAGTATGTTTCACTCAGACCTCGGGACTCATCTGGATGGGATGCTAGAGTCATGTTCTTGATTTCATTGTAAATGTCTGCAAATTCAGGAGTCTTAGACGCGTGTTCCTGCAGGAGCACGTGCATGAACTGTAGCGTCGGCTCCACTTTATCGGCGGCAATCTGGTCGTAGCTCTCGGTCTTCCGTTTGAAGTCGTTGATCCAGTTGTCGAAGTTATGTAGTTTTGTCATAAACTCCTGTCTGACTATGATTTTATCTGACAGTTCGTTAACCTTGGTCCTGGCTGTTTCTGCGAGGTCGTTCGTACGTTGCTTGATGTCGGCGACCTTAGTCTTCAGAACGGTCGCTCCTTCAGGCTGGATATTATGGCAGATATTGTCGCAAGTTTGTGAAAGACTGATGATTTTGGCTTGCTGTTGCGAGATCTCGTTGCCGAACGATTTGAGCTTGTTCAACTCTCTATCTAGCTTTTCAACTTGAGGCGAATCCATGATAATGTTGCGGCTGCTAAGTAGTTTCTCGCCGATTTCAATCCAGCTTTCCAACTTTTGGGCATCGTTTTCGAAGTTCTCCCAGTTTGTGACGAGCTTGTCGAGTTTGTTGTTCCACTGGTCGGCTTGGTCGTGTACCACGGCCCACCTGGAGTGGATGGCGTCAACTTCGTCAGGGGCGCTGGTCTTGCCTGACAGTTGGTGACTGACGCTCGATAGGATCTGTAGGTTCATAAGTTGCTTATCGCAGTCCGTGACCAGGGCTTTCGATTGCTGCTGCAACTGCTGAGCCTCCGGCAGAGTCGTGGGCTTGGGAACATTTCCGAGCTTAATTTCGGATTCTTCGATCCAGGGCTTGATTTCTGCCACTCCCTTCTGGTATTTCTGCCAGCTGGCGAGGTCGTGCTCGACCACTTTGGTCTGGTGTTCGGTCGAGCGCTGCAAATCTGCCATCATTTTTTCCAGAAGGGCAATGTCTCCCTTCAGTCTAGTGGCGTCTTGCACGCGATGTTCCACGGCCAGCTTGGCTCCTTGATCAGCGACGCCGCGGATCACGTGCAGTTTCTCGGAGATCACTTGCTGCAAAGCCTGAGATTTCTCCACACGCTCTTCCGGCGTGATGTTCTCGGCGCGGATCTGAGAGATCAAGGCGGGACTCTCCTTTTTGATCCATTCCCGGACGTGTTCCAGCTTGTGCTCGATCTTGACCCATTCTTCGTTGAACTTCTCGAGATGAACGACTTTAGTCTGCACTTCATCCTGGACCTTGTCCAATTTCCGCTCGATAGTTTCGAGATCTTTTTCGATGAGCGGTTTAGGTTTGTTCGCGGTGAGCGTGCGGAGCTCCGAGTAGGCCCGCTGCAGCTGCGGCAGGCGCTCCACCTTGGCCTTCTCGATGTCCGAGCCGAGGACCTTGGTCTCCTGCAGCTCGCGGCCGACGTTCGCGACGCCGAGTTCGAGCCCCGGGTGCGCGACGTGGCTCTCGATCTTCTCCAAATCGGAGAGCAGCTCCTCCTTCTGGTACTCGTAGTTGGACCAGACCTTCTGCGTGTCCCGCAGGCGGTCGAGGCAGCCCGTGGAGGTCTCGTAGGCGGAGGTCCAGCCGGCCTCGAGGCTGCGCACGTCCTCGCGCACGAAGGCGGGCGCGTGGGCGTCCCTGGCCAGCTCCTTGCCGCGCTGCAGCAGCGCCATGACGGCGGGGCGGCGCCGGTCCAGCTGCGCCACGGCCGCCTGCCGCTCCCGCAGCAGCGCGCCCAGCGCCGCCAGCGACGCCGCCTCGCGCTCCGCCAGCGCCGCCGCGCGCGCGCCCTCCAGCACGCACACCACCTCGTGCACCTCGCGCCGGTACGTGTAGCACCGCGTGTACGTCTCCGTCTTGATCATCGTGATCTCGATGGTGGGGATCAGGTTCTTGTATCTGGCGATAAGGTTTTCGAGCTTCGTTTGCTCCTCCTGGGCCTCCCCCTCGGAGCAGTGATTGGTCAGCATGTCCAGGGTCTGGACGAGCCACTTCATGTCCTCGCGCTTCTTGTCGGCTTCGCGGCAGATGTTCTATGGAAAAATTGGAGGTTAGAACGTGTTTGCTCCCCGCTTCAAATATATAAAACGGCAGAATAAATTATAGTTACCATAAGTTCCCTCAACTGCAGCCAAAGTAAGCAATACGAATACAAAATATGTTTTATTAATTGGAAAGAAACACTCACTTATGCAATGCTCTAAAAACATTTATAGGTTCAATTGAGCACAGTCAGAAAACCGAAAATAAACATACCTGGAAAATGGTCTTCTCTCTCTCGAAGGCCTCGGCCGAGTCGACTTCTCTCACGATACTGTCCATGGTCTTGTCGACGTGGTCCATCCACCGTTCCATCTCCCGATATTTCTCTCTATACGCGTCCCACTTGGCCGGGATCCTCTGCAGCTGCTGCCTGAAGTGTTCCACTCTATGGACGGTAGACTCCCACTGCTGCTCGCATTTCCTGACGGCGTCTTCCAGGCTGGAATCGTTGGTTTGGTGCGTGAAGCTGGTGGCGATCTTCTTGAGGTTCTGCAGACAGTGTTCCACCTGCATCACCTTGCCTTGATTGCGGAAGTATTCCTCGTTCCGGATCAGAATGCCGTCGGCGTCGTCGCTCTGGTTGTAGGCCTGGAGAGGTGGAAAAATCATTAGAGCTGTCGTTATGAAGTTCAATAGTACAACACATGATGGCTTCAAAACACAGTGAAAGCTCAAAAGTAGATTTTGATCTACAAATTATGGAGACTCATCCTAATTCATTAGGGTATTTTTAATGAAGCCGTGTTTTGGCAGATTTATTGATTACATTTGCATTTCCAACCAGACGGGGTTCAAAAAATGGGTCGATATCCAGGATAAGAAAAGTCCCTACTTTTATTGATATTCCTTGGGTCTGAGAGTCGCGACTTCCATTCGTTACCTATTCTTCAATATGTGATTCGTTAAGTTCTTCAGCTTTGGAGCTCGCAATAAAATATAAATCCTGATCATCCAGTTCATCTCACCTGTTCTTCGTAGACCAGTTCCTTTTCAATATCTTTGATGCAGTGATGGAAGACGGCCTCGTCGAGGCGGAACTCCAGGCGCATGAGGTGCGGCGGCGCCCGCTCCAGGAGGGAGCGCCAGTGCTGCTGCATCTCCTCCACCGCCTGCACGATGGCGGGCCGGTCCGGCTCGTTCACCAGCTGGGGAACAACAAGGAGTTGTAAGAAAAATACTTTTTTCTGTTTTTGTTTCGTAAACTTGGTGCATTTAGCCAGTTACGTGTAATAATATTTAAAGTAGTTAATATCTCCAAAACAGCCAAAACGGTCAGGTAATCAGCACTTCGGTCAAGTCACAGCTGCTGTTCCGAGTCAGTAAAGTGGGGGATCATTAGAAATCTTGTGACAGTTTTGGAAACGATGACACTTTTTTTGGGTTAATATCATTTTCTCACACTCGTGTACATGTAATGGTAATTATTCGACCAACGTTAACACAAGCTCGAGGAAATAAACGACAGCTACTGGCTGCGAGGCCGGGGGCCGCCGTCGCTGAGGGGCGTACCTCGACGAGTTCCCGGCCGGCGCGCACGAGGCCGGCGACGGCGGCCTCGTCGGCGCCGAGGAAGAACTGCTTGTGGAAGTCCACGGCCTGCTTGGAGTCCGCGCGCGCGTCCTGCAGCAGCGCGTCGGCGCGCGCCGCCCAGTCGCGCACGGCGCGGCGCCGCGCGCCGAACTCCTCCCACGCGCGCGCCAGCCGCGCCAGCTCCGCCTCGCGCCGCGTCGCCGCCGCCGCCACCTGCGCGAACCTGCGACACGAACGCAAACTAGTCGGAGAGGGCCAGCCCGTTCACACGAGGACGATTCGTGTTTTTTTATAAGTCGTTTTATTTCACGATTCGTTTTTTTTTTAACGGCAGCAATACTTTTAAAATACCTATATTCACACGGTTTACGAATCGTTTTTTAAAAATCACGTCTGTTAAAAAACAAGAATCGTGAATATTTTGTTGTTTTTTTTTAATACTTTTTAGTTTAAGTTTTACATCTACTATGTATCCCAGCGCACATTTAGTTTTTTACTAACTTTTCTTTTTTTTTCTCGCGTATCCCTTTATGTTACCTGTCGTTAAGTTCTCGCATGTGGCTGAGCTGTTCGCTGACGTCGGCGCTGCGGTCGGCGTCGGCGGCGCGCACTATGTTCTGGAACACCTTATTCTTGCTCTCCAGCATGGAGCGATAGTACGTGGTGCGGGAGAAGAACGTGCGGTGGACCTCGTAGCGCTCTTCCACTACCTCGCTGTGGAACAAGAAGTTAAATTGAAATGTCTACGTTAACAATAGGGTTTGCGCTATAACTATGTCGTGAAGAATGACATGTCGGTGACCGATGGCTGAGAGGTAATCTGTGCGCTTGGCAACCGAATAATACCAGGTTCGAATCCTCAGCCTTGCACCGAAAACTTAATTTCAAGAGGTAAGTCTAGATGAAAGAAGTAAGGCACCAGTCGGGTTAATTCGTGATGATGAATCCAATGAAAGAGTGACGCATGTTTATTGCTAGACATCTACATAATGACCGCCTGAGCCTAGGTTATACTAGTACTTTCTATTGCTATGTCAGCGGTTGTTATGAGTAGGTGAGGTCCAGCAGGACTCACCGGCCCGTGCCGCCGGCCGCGCGCAGCGCCTCCTCGGCGCGGGCGAGCCAGGCGCCGATCTCCTTCTGGCCGCTCTCGAGGCTCTCGTGCTGCACCAGCAGCTGGCGGTGCTGGTGGAGGCGCACGGGCACGGAGGCGCGGACCCGCACCAGCGCCTCCTTCTGCTGCTTCAGCTTGCCGAGGTTGGCCTCCACTTCGTCGCGGGGCAGCTCGGCGATCGCCGTTTGGAACGTTCTGGAATGGAAAGGCTGTTTAGGGTCTGGTGGAAATGGTAATGTTTTTAAAAAGAACTGAAAGAAAACATTCATTTTGATACAGTGCACACAACAAAGAACACGTACACATCGATGGAAAAGACCAGAAAATGACACATAACGAAGATAGTAGTCTACGCAGAAAGCTAGTATGCAGTGATGTTGGAAAAGATCTGACCTCAGCATAATGTTGCGGTCAAACCACAACGCTCATTTTCTGTTCATGCCTTTGATGACACACGGTCTTAAAAAATATTTACTTTAAGATTTAGTATAATATATAATGTGACTAGGTTTTTTATTTGATTGAGTTACGAGACGAGCAAGTCGTTCACCTGACGGTAAGCGCTACCCGTTACATTTACAGTATCACCTAGAACTTTGCATTGCATTTTAAACTTGCGCGTCACTCTACTGCGCTCGTCACCCTGAGACGTCGGTGTTAGAGGATCCCACCAGGTACCTGCTGATAGTCTTGAACAGCTCCTCGTGGTGCTCGATCTCGGAGTTGAGCTGCAGCAGCTTGTCGATGTAGGCCTGGATGTCGGCCGTGGCGGCGCGGGGCTGCGCCCCCAGCAGTGCGTCGGCGGCGCCGAGCCACGCGTCCAGCTCGCGGACGCCGCCCGCCAGCTCCCGCCGGTGCCGCAGGGCGTCGCCGCCGCGGACGTAGCTGCGCACAAGAGGAGGACACGCTCATCATTACTACTAGTTTACTCGTACAATAGTAAAGGACAAAAATTACAGCTGGAGGCCTACCGTGACATCTTATAGCGATTCAATTGAAGACCTAAACTGACCCGCGTCGTATAATCGTACCGTGACGTCTTATATTTTATATTGCTGCCATTTTCAACCTAAACTGGATCCAGTTTAAGTTGAAAATGGCAGCAACTACACATCCATCCAAATTTATTAACACATCCAACCTGAATGAGCTAAATAATAAAAAGAAAAAGCTAGTTAACTAAACTTTTTTTTATAGTGTTAAAAATATCACGCAATAAGTGCGTAGGGGGTATATCATTATGTAATTAGCCAACGTGATAACCCAGCCGTACGCCACATTCCCAATTAAAGCATCCAGATTAAGCTTGACTCCTTCGTATTGAAGTAATCCCGATAACGCTTGCAATATCATAGTTATCTCACAATTCACAGAATTCAATCAAGGCTAGGAATTAACACATATTACAGTGATGTTTATTCTACCTACATGTCGTTATCTTATCATTGTTATCAACCATAACAATGTATTTGAATTTTACTTTGTATAAAGATTTTACTCAAATTTGAACAGAGTGACAAATAGATCACAATGTATCATACTGTCCACGTTAGTTCCGAAGAAACAAACCTTCGTATAAGGTATTTCTCTTGGCGTCAATCAGCCGCGTCGTCTTTTGAACATAATTCGGATCTTTAAAGTGGAAACATATGGTTTATTTGTATTACAATATGGCCTCTTATAAATAACGTGTAACATCAAAAAATATTGATGGGACTCACCGCTCCGCTTCCTCCCAGATGCGCTCCCACCGCTCAGTGATCTCAACGTACTTCCTCTTGATCTCAGAGCTGATCTCCTCGCCGCAGGTAGCCGCGAGGAAGCCAGCGGCGTCTCCCAGCCGCTGGTGCTTCTCCTTCCACACCGTCAGGTCCTGGAAGAACTCCAGCCGCTCGTCTTCCGACACCCTCAGCATATGCTGCGCTTTGTCCAGCCACACGGTGAAGTCTTCGGAGATAACGTTCCACCGTTCCCAGTGCGCTATCACTTCTTCTAGGACGCTTCTGGCGCAGCGCACGTCGGACGCCACCCTGCGCCAAGTCTCGGACACTTCGCGCAAGAACGAGTCTATCTCCCTCGCCTCCGTCCTGTCCACCTCGCAGACTCTTTTGTACTCTTCCGCCACTTGTTTGATGTCCACGTAAGCGCGGTCGAACTCTTGGAAGATTTTGTTTTTCGTGACGAAGTTGTCGTAATCGTCGAGCAGCGCTCGCACGTGGTCGATGCGCCCGTATTTGCCTGTCCAGGCCGCCAGCTTCGCCTTCGTGAGCTCGGTGAAGGCGACGATGCAGCATTTGTGTTCGAGGTACTTTAACCTGGCCTTCCGCTGCGGCGCGCGGCTTCGCACGGTGTCCAAGCGCTCCTTCATGTCTTGCAAGCGGATGGCCGGCACGGTGTTCGCGTCCGCCGACCCTAAAGCCGTCTCGAATCTGTCTATAATCTCCGGGAGTCCGGCGAAGAACGCGGTGTGTTCTTCTAGCTTCTCGCTGATGATGGCGGCCGTCCTCTCGTCTAAATTCGTCGGTATTTCGTCGAAGTATAAAAGGTATTCGGCTCTCGCGAGCCACTCGCCCACCGTTCGGAAGTCCCCGGGCAGGTCCGAGTCCAGGAGCCACAGCCACCTTCTGTGCAGCCTCTCCAGCTCGACCCAGAGCGAGACCAGCTCGCGCCAGGACTTGGGCGCGATGGCTACTAAGCTCTGGGTGTACATGAGCTTCTCCAGTTTCTGGTAGGTGGGCTCGCGCGCGAGGCGTTCGCTCTCGGCGCGAACATAATCTTCGTAGTTTCGCGACAACGTTCGCGAATCGTATTGCCTTTGAATGATGGTGACACGCTCCGTCAGCCACATTCTAAGAGATTCGTACTCCTCCTGCACTGCCGCTACGGCGTCGGGGCCAGTAGTCTGTGGACGGGTAGACAAATTAATGGAAGCTTAACTAAAATTAATAAGTAGTGAGAACTAAATTTCATCAATCGTCGTCGCTACGAATAAATTTATTTTTTTACCTTGCCTTTTACCCTTTTTTACTGTAAATTACTTATACCTAATCTAGCGATAGTCTACGTTGAAATTTCTCCTGGAATAGATTACGTGCAATGATGCCTGGCCACTACAAACACAGGCTATTCAAAAGTATGCAACGGCAAAAGAGAACGGCAACTGAGACTGCAGACTTTAAACCCTAAAATATATTATCCTACTAATATCAATAAAACTACGACGATCAAAATACTTCGCCTATCACTCTTTCATCAAGAATACAAAACAGCCTCTCTCTATTTCAAATGTGCCCTTACCTTAGGTTCGGGATATTTGTGCAAAAATTGCGCCACATAAGTCATGATGGACCGCTCATCCGGCTTATCCACATCGACATCTTCGGCATCTAGCAGCCGCGGGATGCCCAGCTCCGTCTCGGCGACGTCGAACGCGTGCATCAGCCGCTGCCGGTTGGTCTTCCGCTTCATCTCGGCCAGGTTGATGAGGTTGGCCTTGATGGCGTCGATGATGGCGAGGAACGCGATGCCGTCTCGCCAGGATGGGCCGAAGTCTGTCACTTGGATGTTTGAGTCCCTGGAAAAGAGGGTTACGTTTGAATGTTAAACGGTGGTACGATCGGTCTCAAAAGTGTCTGAACATTGAAATTCAACTCGCTGATCTAAAAAAAAGATTGTAATTGAGAAATGTTCAGGTACTTCTGAGGCACATGATAACATTTTTGACGACTTAACCCTTAAATTTTACTGTACGGCATATTATGTCTCAATAAAGTTCCATTAAACTTATTATTATGATGCTAGTGTGTACAATTATTCAAATAAATGAAATCAAAAGAATACTCTCGTAACAGGTATATCATCTGCGCATATTGGTTAGACATCGCTATCGATTTAGTAACTTCAGCTGCCCAACTAAAGATGTCACTTAGGCAGTGCGTTGGCGATTCATTGCAAGAGCTTCTCCCTAGCGATATACGTCTATATCTTACAGCCGCTGCGTCTCGCCTGATTTGTATAAATACACTACCAGTGCTCAAGCCATCTGAAGACACTTACTTGAGCAGTGTAACAATAACACGTCACCATCACATAGATAGATCCTGACCCCTAACCAGGACCGTGCTTCCACGAACACCCAGACTCAGAGCAAATATTTGTATTCGTGTGTAGGAGAACTTGGCGATATATCGCAGCAGCGACTTCCTAGCGAGATCTAACTTTCCCAAAACACTTACTTGGGCAGCGCGTTGGCGACCCACTGCAGCAGCGTCTTCTTGGCGCTCTGTTTCCATTTGTCCTCCGCGCGCTGCGTCGCCGTCGGCGTGGCCGCACCTGACTCGTACGACATCGCCGACGCGCACCGCGACCCACCCAGGTACTCCAGCGCTCGACTGTTCTCTTCGATCTGGAGACAATGAGGGTCGTCAGGTGGTGACAGGGATGGCTGTTTCAAGGTCTCTTATTGATGAGCAGGTGAGAGAAGAACGGTGATGATGGAAAAGAAAGGAGATAGAAAAGAAAAATTAAAAAAAAAAACTCCATCAATTCATTCATCAAAAAGTTACAGAAAAATGAATAGTTATAAGTAAGTTGGTAATAACAACGAAAATAGTACCTAGCGAGTTGCAAATAGGTACCATTTTCGTTGCACACACTTTAAAAAGAAATGATAACTTCCAGCAGTAAGTTCACATACCTGATACCCTGACAACTAAAACACACAATGAAATAGTACAAAAACAAAAAAAAAGCAATGAGAACAGAGATTTTTAAATAATTTGTCACACGTGCCAATAAATAAATATTTGGTGGGGTGAGGTGTAGTCAAAATCGGAATTAAACTGTGCTTGAAATTCTCCAAAATCAACGTCAACCAATAGCAGCCGGTGTTTAAAAATGTGCTTTCAGCGATAATATCTACAAGACTCAATTTTACAGATAAGCTGAAAGTAATGAGGTTAGCCGGGATCATAAATTAGGTTAAAATTGCTTTGCGTCCGATAGAAATGTTCGATATTGTACAATCACGAATTCAGAAATAGATATCTATGTTACAATACTATAATAATGATAAAAGTCAAAGCTTATCAGAGTAAGATCGCGAATATCACGAACACAAACAAATAGAACAACAAAAAAGAGTTATCTATTCTATTCTATTCTAGTCTATCACGATCTCATTTCCCTACGTTATTAGCAAAATCAGTTTGGAAATCAAAAGAACACTTTAAACTCTTTAAAGTAAAAAACATTCCAAAGTCTTTGGTAAAAAATAACACAATTATGATCCATTCAAATAAATAGATATAATCACTATTAGCGGTGACAAACACATATTTTTTGCTCAATAATAAATTAAATACGTTGGCGTACATAACGCTTAAAAATAATGCATATCTACTATTTGCTTGCCTAATAGGCACCTACATCAGATGTTGCCTATCGTGCATTAAAAATATAATTATAAAGGTAATACATATTATATTCAATCAATAAAATTAAAGACTGAAATGTAGATAAACAAACAAAAGATATTACCTATTGACCAAACTAAAAGCTCCATATTATTACAAGCAGTGACGCTTTACCCACCTTTGGTCCTCTGTCCTGTGGGTCCAATACTTTGAGCGAAGCTTGCGCAAACAAAATAAGTTCAAGCCAATTAAGATGAGAATAGACCAATTTCGAAACGAGATAGGTAACACAAATCGGGAAGAAATTTTGTAAATTACTCAATAAAAATAAATAGGTATACTCTCATTTGGAAATCTAAAACAGTTAATATGTAGTTACAAAATTAAATAATTCCGTGCTGGAATAAATATAATCGCCAATTAGGGTACCTAAGTGCAAAATAATATAGGTAACTTTTGTATACACTTATAGGGAATACATAAATTGTAGCTAAAAAGTAGGAATATAACATCAAATACTAAAACATGAATAATAACTATCTATTAAACTCATATTCAAACTCAAATCATTTATTGTAAGTAGGCAAAATATTGCACATTTAGACGTCAAAATTAATATCTTATACATAAGTATAAAAATACAAAAAAATAAGTCAAAATATTATGATCTACGAAACTAATGATTATTATCTAATTATGGTTTGAGTTAGAAAAAGGATATTTCCCTTTCAAGTGGTTCCCTTTCAATTATTAAACATTATGTCTGCTATTGGTTGTTTTATTGTTGTGAAGTCTAATTTAGACTAAGGAAGTATATAATTTTGAAGTATGGACGCAAGAGAGTAAAAATGAGATAAAAAATAACCAGACGGATATTGGAACATAATGAAGATAGTCAATCACGAAAATTAGATACATTTATCACAAAGATATAATAAAAACTAATTCTATGATAAAAACCTATAAACAACATATTTTTGTGTCAGTACGTACGCTATTCTATGTTATTGTATATTGTTATAGTGATTATTTACCTGTGTTAAAAACTGCTTAACCTAAACTAATGTTACCTACTTCTAGAAACCACACGGTGCTAGATATACCTACTAAATTAGGAAATTAATACGAAATTATTTTTGGAGACCTATTATTTATTAAAGAAGCAAAAGAATATAATTATAATATTAGATATCTTGATAATGTCGGTCAAAAGAAACCGATTAAATTTAATAGATAGAATTTATTACAAAAATAAATAATTATGTCTGTGTGATATTTCCAAATCATCTAAAAGAGTAAGATATTAGTTATAAGTTATAATCTGTCAAAATATGTTGCAATCTATGTTTTTCCTTGCGTCAAAATTTACATTGATTTGATGATTGGGAAAATTAGAATTAAATGTTATAGGAATTAAATATGTTACATTATTTTGCAGTCACTTTACCAATGATAATAAAAGGGCCATTTTAGTTACCAAATCGGTGTACTGTTACGTCTAAATCATAATGTAACCTTTTGCTTCTTTATATGCTACTAATTTCTATTATAAGTACTTACTAAGGTACCTGATGGAAAGTTAACTTGGAAAAATACCTAAAGCTTTTCGAGTGATACAAATGCATCCCATAAAAACAACCTTGATTAATGAATCTAAGAAAGATTTAACTATAATTAATATGTCATGTCATGTCGCGCCAAAAACAGTTCCGGTAATTTTATTTTTGTGTCTATTTTGACGACCAGAGATGAGTCTTGGCCTCCGATGATAAGATCCACTTTGGTCTGTCTTCGGTTGGGTCATTACGCCGTTCTAGTTAGTCATGCTTTAGCCACAGAATTCTACAAAAATGTTCTTAGGATTCCGTGGTTTTCACTGTGTAAGCTGTGTTTTCTTTTGCGTTAGCAAAGAACAAACTTTCATCAATAAATTAAATAGAATGCAATCAAGTAGAGCAATCTGTTTTGGCAGTTAGAATTTGAACCCTAATTGTACTGGTGTACGAACAGAATCGCAGTATGGAAATTTGAGTGTACGAAATGGTACGCAGCCATCAGACACAATATGACATGACACGCCACAACACAAACCGTGACTGTCAGAGCGTTAGCACACGCGTGAACCGTCCGTACCTGGAAGTAAAGGATGATGGTCCAGATGAGGCCGAGCACGACGGCGGGCCGGCCGTCGACCAGGTCGGCGGCGTTGATGTTGACCAGCTTGATGCGCTTGCCGGCCAGGAAGCGGAGCGCCGTGTTGGCGTTGGACAAGAAGTGCGGGCGGCGGAGGACGCGGCCGCGCTCCATCGGCTGTAACGATACCAGACCTGAGTGGGGTATTTCCTTTACAATTTTGTCATTTTCTGAAGATCAATTCAATGGTAATTATGGACGCCTGTCATAATCTGATGACAATGTGATAATGATTATGGTAGCAGCGAGCTAGTCTGATGATTGAGACATGGTATGATTTTCGTCACCCTCAGACATGATCTTGTCAGTTGCAGTATTATTTCGTACCAAGATAAGAGAAAACCGGTATCTGTCACATAATTCATCATCAACATCAACCCATAGCGTCATCGGCCAGAAATGACGTGGAGAAAAGAAAATCACTTACCAGCTTCTCCCCGGACAACACTTCGAGCAGCGCCAGCAGTTTGGTGCCATCGCGCAGGTCGTATATGAGATCATCGATTCGTAAAGGCGGTATGCGCTGAAAAATTTAAAATAAATACTATAAAATCTCTAAAAATAGTGCCCTTCAATCCGGAAGTCAGTAATGATTGCACAATACTGCTTGACGGATGAATATCTGACAAACGTGTAGTACTTCCCCGGGTGGACTCATGCAGAAGAGTCCAGTTTTAACTTTTAAAATATATATATTCTGAAACAGCAGCCTGTCGGCAGTTAGGACAGCAAATAAACCTATTTGAACTTATTTTACTAGTCAAATACGAGTATACTGGAATATTTTCCTGCAGAACTCACCTTTGATAAATGTGAATTGATCCAATTGACGAATGTTTTCTTCTGCACTCTTTCTTGTTCATCTGTAACAAGCAGAACATACAAATCAATATAATATTTGGTTTATATAGCAAAGATCTACGTGAGAGATTCCTGCATAAACCACATGAAACTGGCATGCCCAAGGCCCTCAAAAATTCAGGGGCGCATGATTTGAATCCACACGCACCGGGCCAGCGTTGTGGATTATGGTCCTTCCTCTCTCTCTCAATCTCTCACTCTGAGAGAAGACCTGTATCCCACATGTAGGACAATGACTATAATTATAGACTAAAATATAATACATTGTTAGACGACAGAAGTACCAAACGGTTCTTCTATAAAATCCGCAACAGTTGAGTCCTATTGTGAGGCCATTACATCAACACAGAATGCGCGCCATCGAAAACGGCATTACAGCTAATTTTACAAATTGCACAGCTACGGGTGTGCCAAGTGATTCTGCATCCGAGCCAAATATAGTGGCATAGTAGTGATCTAATAGCTCTAGGATTGCATGAATCACTTTCTTTGGAAGCCAGCTGTTGGCAGGTTCACTGCACCTATAATCTGCAGCGCTGTACCAATGCCGACAGTGACTTAACTCCATATATTCGCAACTGTTCAGTCCCCCTGATCACGAGTGTCGGAAAGTCTTGAATCCGATTTCGACGAATTAATTCCCGATCCAAGGCATTCGAAAAACAACTTTCCAATAGTAATTATGAATTAGGGGTGCTGTTCTGACAGCGGCTATTCACTTGGCGTTGGCATTGCGTTATTGCTTATAGGCATTTAGAAAAGGAAGCAGCATGGACGCAACTATGTAGATTGGTATAATGTATTCCTTTTCCACAAGCCAACGTTGCCCAAATAATGTATTTTTTGTGTCGATTATTCAACCGTTGTGCCTTAATGGCTTTTGTATTTTATTTATTTCTACGATCGGATTATTTTCTTCATAGAACCTGATCCATAACTAAGTTTTTCGCACCTAATAAATCTCAAACTACATGGAACAGGGTCTCACAAACACAGAAACTCAGAGCAAATACGTGTGGTTTACACAAAGTCGTATGTGGGTGCGATCGTTACTATGATAGCGTTCATGTCGGTGTGAGGGAAATATTCAATTGGATTTGTATGAACTAGCTGTACTGTTTGATGTTAATTTTGTGACTAAGCTTAACCACGGTGTTTACGTGCGCAGGCGCAAGTCAAACACCGGAAATAAACGATATTTGAAGCACGCGACGCGGAGTGCCACTCGATGGGCTATTTTGAGTGTGTTAGGTTATAAACTATGAGAAAACGGATAAACTATAAATAGAGCTTGTGAAGTTTCTGAAGCACGTACTATGATAATTTTTTTTTTATTTTTTTTATTTGTCTGGGTGACTGGGGTGATACCGCAGGGCGATGCTAGTAATAATGGCCTATGACATTCACAAATAACGTGGCTTCTAATTGGTAAAATAATTTTCAAAATCGCTTTAGTAGATCCAGAGATTACTCCATACAATATCTCAAACCTTACCTCTTTATAATATTAGTATGTATAGATAAAAGGAGGGATGGGGACAGTTGACAACTTTTTTAGTATTTTATTCTATCCGATCCTTCTGCTAGTCAAAGGTTTAGTGTGTTATCTGTCGCTATAATATAATAACATAATAACAATTTATTCATCAAAAAATCTTGGTTATAATGTTTCTTACATTTTATAGTTAGTATATGCGGTGAGTCACTCAAGAAAATATGGACTATCTTTAAAATATTCACAGTTCTATTTCCTTTTCCACCCACCTTAGTTACCAAAACAGACACGTTGACATGATATGGCCTGATAACAATCCCAAAACAAATCTCCCGACATCATCGCGAAGGCAAAGAAAAATGCATTTCCCCGCCCCTAAAGGGCCTATAGGGTTGTCAGTAGTCACGCACATCCGGCTACCGAAGACGGCTAAACTGAGGCACGCATGGCACGGCCAGTCGCCAAATAGGGGTGCGAGTTTTACCTTTTCGAAGTAAATCTTCTTAACGCACGCTTGACTTGGGGAGTAAGCTGGTGAATGCGTTACGAAAAATGTGATCGGGCCAAGCGAACGGAAGTTGAGAGGGAGATATAAGTTAGTGAAGATAGAAAGAGAGAGAGAGAGTTACGTTTCGTATATTTATTAAAATAACTTTTATGAAAAAAAAAATTTTTTGAAGTTTTACTTCTACTATGTGTCCAGCATACATTTCGTTTTATTATTATTATTATATTTTATTTTTAAAATTATCTGGCGAAATCGACGAATACGGTCGACATCAATGTCTCTATGTTTATGAGACTTCAGTTTTTAACTTGTGAAAGTGCAATAGTTTTGCCTACCTGCAACAGATGATTTAGGTTTTGAGTTTTTCAGTTTTATTAATAGTATTTCTGTTTTTTTACAGAATTTTAATAGAAGAAAATTTATCTGTCATTTATTTTTTCTTTGTTTCTTTGGTTCAAATTGATTCGATATTAAATAAAAAATACTTGTTTCTTATTCGCAGCTCGAAAAATAGCGTAGGCGCCACAATTTTTCTGATTCTTTACAAAAAAATCTTTATAAAAAGTTACAATTTACTATGCGGAACGGAATAGTGTAAGAATAATAAAAGGAATGCTACGAAACACGCCATTTCAGTTTATGGATAAGGAATAATAGGGATCAATCATTACGACAAGCTTGAAGAACATTTGTTCGTGACAGCCCTAGCTCCTTACGCCTAGTTTAATAGCAATCGCGTGCCCGATAATTCAATGAATCCAATCAAAAATCTTGAAAGCACGTTACGAACCATCTATGAATTTATGATAGGTACATAGAGCTTTCATTATTATTTTAGGAAAAAAGGTAAAATTTTATTGTGGTGTCCAAATTATGAGACAGCCAACAATGACAAAATGTATTTTAATGCGGCAGTAGATAAATGGTGTCGTGCGATAATGTTCCGCGGCATTGCACTACGCTCGTCCCCATTGGTACATTGGTTATAAAGTTTCATATGTCCAGCGATTTCACTGGAAACAGTACCTTAGCGGATGAATATCTAACAAAGGTGTGATGGTCCCCAGGAGGACTCTTGAAAATAAGGCCTAATACTACAAGCTCATTGTGCTGACCAAATAAATAGGCCCCATAGCAATAGAAAATCGAATCTTCTTGTCATAATTATTAAAAACTGTTGAGGATATTTAAAACTCCACTACATAATTACCTCTACACGTAGCGCGCTAGCTCTCCTGTAAGAGCAGTCTTATATTGTACTGAGGAATCGTAGAGACGTAAATAAAAGAGGTCTGTACCAGCGTACTAGCAGCGTTCATACTACCAAAATAATAATCTAATCCTCGTATAGTCCAGTAGATAATATAACGACCACTAATGACTGACCACGGCGAGTGTCGTCATTCATGGCGCCGCGCCACGCCATAATATCGATGTTGTATGGTCAGCTGACGCACGTCTGAACGAAGTAGTGTGCTAGTGTTATTTAACCTTGTGTGAAAACATATATAAAAAATAGGCAAATCCAGGCTGGGTGGCATTTTGCGGAAGGAACAATTTGGAAAGGGGACATTTTGGAATAAGGACATTTTGAGAAAGGGACATTATGCACCTAAACTAATAGTAGTTCAGTTCTATAAAAAATAGATAAAAGACAAATCTAGACAGGTACCCTTTGGGGAAGCATTTTGGGAAAGGTACATTTTGAAAAGGGACATTTTGGAATTATGGTACTGGTACTGGGATTTAATGCTCCTAATTGAGTTGTAGGTAGGTACTGTTGAAAAACAGAGAAGGCAAATCTAGGTAGGGGACATTTTGGGGAAGAATTTTGGGAAAGGTACATTTGGAATTTTGTGACTGGGACATAATGCATCTTAATGAATTTTAGATAGGTACTATTTTCTGGACGAGGTTTGTTTGAGATGCAGTATAAACTTACAATACAAAAAATATTCGGATTATTGTGCATACAGTGCAGATTGTAAAAAGGTAACTGTGTAGTTAACAAGAGAATCAGTAGCTGCGCATCTATTTTTCTAAATAAAATTACAACCGACCTTCAATCCAGTCTAAGAATTTTTAATTTATCTCGTCAACAAAACCATAAATTCAATAAATATAATGTATTAAACCTCACTTTTGATCTTTCCGCAAGGCTGCTTGATCTTGACTTCGGTAATTGAATCAAAAATATTTTGTCATCACCTCTCGTTTGATTTCAATTATATAAAATAAAAAAAATTAACTAATAAAACCTAAAATAGCATAATTGTATAGATAAAGAGCAAAAAATAACTGTTCTTTTTGTTTTTAAACCAATAATTTAATTCATAATATTATATTAGGTGAAGTAAATAGGACTTATCTAATAATCCCAAACTCAATGGGTCCACTAATAGCCATTCAACGTTTCCCTTATCTACCTTCCAGCTACAAGAACTCAAAACTCAAAACTAATGGTTTACTGATTATGGTTTAAAGTCGAAAAGGAAATTTCCCTTTCAAAGGACTACATCATCAGACCAGCTCGATGGTACCATTATTATTCTATTGTCGACAGAGGTGCACACAATTAATAATATCAAATAAATAATTAACGCGTCACGACTTATGATCCTTAACTTAAATGTTAAAAAAATTCAACAATTGCCAAGTTTCATGATAATAGAAGTAGATAAAATTTAATACCATAGATTTTATTACATACGACCTAATAAAAGCGTGTTAAAAAGGCGCTAAGTCAACGAGAGGTCAATTCAACTACACAAGCGTCGCCGGCTAAATGCTTGGCAAAAAAATCGTACAGCGCTAACGGACGCGTAGCTACAGACGAAAACGAATCGATGCCAAGGTCGCCGGTAGTAAACAACGCTGTAAGATTCTGTGTCAAAGATTTTATTAATTTGCTAGATGTTAGGCTGAAAGTAGAGATAGTTGAAATAAACGACGAGACAGGATGTGGTAGAGATGAGATGGGAAATTAGGTTCAGCTGTAAAAGATTTTATAGGTAACAAGATCAGTGACTTTTGGTCATGAGTAGGTACACTTGGTTAAACCTATCACAACAATGTTTTAAGCAAAACAATTTGTCTTAGAAAAAGCAACATTAATGATGATAGAAAACAAGGACACGGTGGAATAGGAGTCAAATTAATTGACAATGCCAATACTAAGAGATAGGACAGCGTACGTAAGGGGTCTGGAAGAGACTAATTAGAGGGTAGAAAACTAAATTATGCTAAACATCTACACCTATAACAACATAAATCGTAACAAAATTGAGATTATAGAACGATGAATCTTCACAGCACAATAATTACGATCCTTATACGTTAGAAAGATTTGCGCATACATTTATGTTAAAAGGCCTAGGTTCTGTTCCTTATCGGGAATAATTAAGCCAATTTTCATTTTATCCTAAGCTCAATTTACTGTTTTACAACACTATAAATCAAGGAAAAAACTGGTAAACAAGCCACTAACCACAAGCCCGTACGATGATCTAATGCAGCCTTGTAACGTAACGACATCTATGTATATGTTATGCGAAAACCAGATTTATATACGAGTTAGTATACATTTTAATACGAGAGGCATTAACTTTAATTTAGACGAAGGTAATAAAGTCTACAGATATTGAGAAATCACAGTCATTTGTGTTTATCTTACTTCAACACACTCAAGATAGCTCGTTATTGCAAACTGCAATATTTACTTCTATAAACATTCTTTGGAGAGACAGAATTTTGAAATGTTATCTTTTGTAACCATTCATATCCAATATCGTCAGTGAGGTCACAGAATCAATAGTATTTACGGTGAGGACAACATTAACTTAATTCTTTATATCTGCATTTTTTTAACTTCTCATATATCACTATCAAACTGCAGTTTCGTTTTTAGTTATTCGGGTCCTTCAGGTCTTTCCTTTTGATATATTGTACCCAGTGTCTTTACTATTACAAAAACCCCATTCACAATTTTGTCTCGTGGATTTCAATTCATAGTTTACCATTTTCAATTGTAAAACCACAACAATTGTTGGCACAATTATTTGTTGTCGGCATTGGCTTAGCCCTTGGCGGTCGTTGCTACGATGATTACATCATCTATGTAGCGCCATTGGAATTATCGCATTCATTTATTTTGTACAATGCAGGTTCATTCTAATTTTGTCTGCTGCAGTAATTCTACAGAGGGCTTGGATCAGCATTTACTTTAACATTTAAATAGGTAAATGAACACTGATATACAATTCACGTCTTACAAAATGGAATTGGTAATAACCTTCATTGAGGTCATAGATGTTTTACCTTATGGCAAACGAATTATTTGAACCACGGGATAGTTTGGATAGATCTAAAATAGTAAGTATAGGTTTATAATACCTAATTTATTATACAGGTCGCATAATTGCCTTCATATTATAATTATATACCTATTAAAAGAATATTACATTTTAAAAGTAGAAATTATAATTGACCCGCGGCCCCACATAGTGAGCCCTTCTCAACTTTCACTAGGAACCTTTCCCACGAGATTTAATAATCAAATTCTAGGTCCATTATTTCCGACCATCACCGCGACCAAGATCACACAAATACACTTAACAACTTTATTATAATAGGATAGTCCCGAGTATCTAATTGTATACATTGTCGTCACTCGCCGGTCGTTCCTAATATAGTATATCTCGATGATCTTTCATAATATTTATGCAGCCTCGAGATTTTCTTGGTACTCGAGCCATACTTCGCCAGGTTAATTGATAGTTGACAGCTCGTGCTATTTTCTGTTCATGTTTGTTAATTCATAGTATTTATCTTAAAATTTATTGGGACCACACTTAAAATAATACAAGCTTATGGTTTGTTATTGCTATTATTTATTTTTGATAGTGTCCAATATTGGATTTTAGGTAGGTTATAATAAAACCGCAGTAAATCACTTGAAAAGTTATAGAGTTGATCTTGTAATTAGTAGGATACAAGTTCAAGATCCATAAAAACTATATCAAGAGGTAGGAAAAAAAATCGGAAACCAATCCTAACGAATAAAATATCATAAAATTTTATTACATGAACATAATTTGCATTAAACATAATAAAGTAGATATTATTACGTATAAGTTTTGAAGTAGAGTAGGAAATTAATATAGTTTTGTAAATGCCAATAGGTACAAGACAGCCAAATAACAGTTTTTAGATATTATAGATTGACGATATAATCACTGTGACCTTGTTCTGTAATGTAAAGATTATGACACGATCGACGAAATAATTAGGTTTATGTCCACTTGATCTTTTGAGGTTTCCTCGCCTTGATAGTAATTGCTAACAATTGATCTATTAAAGTTAACTCATTTACATAAATTGCAATGCGTTGAGGTCAAATGCTTTTAGACATGAGTGATTGCTTGTTATCCAAAGATATCGGGTAAAGAGAGAAGTAAAAACTGAAGCGACAAGATAGAATAGAATAGAAAAACTCTTTATTGTACACCACAAAAAATAAACACAGTACAGAAGAAAAGAAAGAAAGAAAAAGAAAGCTTATCCTAGCATCCAGTAGGATAAGCAAGAGAAAGAGATGTGGCGCCTTTGAATAAAGCCATAGATACCAGGAAGAACTGTAGAGTAAGTTACTGTAGAAAATAAGCTAAGCCTACACAAAATCCTATGTGTGATGATAATCTGTGGATCTGTAGAATGGGGAACTGAAAACCCCGTACGCACTTGGTATTAATACAGTTTTCTTTCGATAGATTTGCACACTGTACATTCCAGAGATAGCTTAAGTGTATAACCTCTAATATTCTATATATAACTTTATGAGCATAACAGCAACATAGCTGATAACATTCTTAGAGAATTAAGTCATTTTCTTCAATAGTTTCATACGTTTCACGTAAACTTGACTCAATTATGTCATCATTATTTTAATCACCATTGCGTCACGTTTAATCCATTAACTTATATATGTAAGTAGTTAGTGGCATTTTGAAAGAATGTTTTTTAAGCAAGTTGTCTTTGTCGACTTTACTATTGACTTATATGGCGAAAGCAGAAATAGTATAATTTGCATATTTTCAATTTGATGACCTGTGGCATCTTATTGTGGAGATTTGCATGGTGGTTAAATAGATAAAATTGAAAATGCACCAAAAATAAAAACTGCAAGTGAAGCGCTGCGCGCTGCCTGGATCGAAAATAATGACTAATGTTACCTACCAGTTTTTCTAGAATTTTTTTTTTAGAAGATTTATCTGTCACAGAACAGTTGTAACTAATGACTTCCGTTTAAATATAATTTTATCTTGATCAGCCATGGCGTGTATCTGCATAAATTTATCGGTACGATCTTGTTCTCCGATGATCTTGACTTGACAGGTCTCAACGTTAGAATTGGGATATTTACCATGTATGTGTGTGTATTATGTATCTGGTAAATGTCCCGTTTTCAAAGTTACCTTGAGTTAGCGACCGTGTCGGTTTAAAAACTTAAGTCATCACTAGATTAGCATCGTCCCCAAAACCAGTTATGTACTATTAAACTGACTTGACATTTCTCTATGCATTATTGAAAATTAATTCAGTCTGATAACAGATTTTAATAATATTTGATTGGTCTGTGATTTTATCTGGATTGGATTTTATTCGTATCGAAGACTGTCGTAACATATGTTATTGTACTACTCTTGTTTACCTATTGTAATTCTTCTGTATTGTGTTTATTTTAGTTTCTGGTGTACAATAAAGAGTTTTCTATTCTATTCTATTCTATTCTATGTTGTAATTATTAAAGTGCACTAGGTACTGAATTGTGCATGGTAAGCATTTTAATGTTAGTAGCATCTAGCTGTCAGTCAAGCATTTAAACAGTTGTATCTTATAAAGTTGTGGTAAGTTCTGTGTTAATTCTGAAAAGATCTGTCATTTCTGCTCCCCGAATATTTGAGTTTCCAAATAACATTATGTGTGTGTTGATTCACAAACCACTGTTACAAATCACTTAACAAGCTTGACAGCACACTTCTCGCGAATTCGCTCCAGCATTTTAAAATTTAATGCAAAATTCATTTCCAGATCAATTTGAAGTTGTACTCAAAACTCATGTTGCATAGAGTTTAATTTTAAATGTTAGGTTGACAAAAAGGTGAGGTCATCGGGGGCCCAGTGCTGAGTATTTACGTAATTTGTTAACGTATGTAATGGCCGAAGCACGATCTAGAACCTAGAACGATGGTATTTCTCTACTGGGGAGCATTTTTATTTTAACGCATTAAACAAGGTCCCAAGTACTAGTTGAGTTGTTTTTAGACTAAAGACTCAATTAACATGAAAGTATAAGAGAAACAGCGTAATTAACAGCTTCTAAATATTTAACATTACCAAAAATTTCAAAGGTTTTGAAGAATAAGACAAATCACGTCAAATTGTATGGGCACTTTCACATAACTGAGAAGGGTGGATGAGGATGTCTATACGCAGCAGTAGCAGGTAAATAATGCTTGAGAAAAAAAGAAGAATAGAAGAAAGGTAAGTAGACTTCCAGTCATGAAAACAATAACGACAAACTGAACTGTCAGATTTAAAAAACATTAACAAACCTAAGTACTCATAATGTAATAATGGAGTTTATAATAAACGAACACCAAACGAGTAATCTATAAAGTATGACACCTAAGACGTGCCGTACGTGACAGAAGTCAGGCGTCATGGCGTTGCAAAACTGAATTGACTTTTTATATAACCATATTCATCATCACTACTTATAATTATTCACCCGGTAAAACATAGAATTTATATACTAAGAAAGATTAGAATTAAGAAGAGTATAGGAAGTTCTATTTAAGTCACGAAAAAGAACAGATAAAATTAACCTCCGACAGTAAATAGTGGAGTGGGTAGCATTACAATGAACATAGCTGAATAGTGCAGCTATAAACAGCTTTTATCTCCCTTTAAAACTCATGACCACTACACTAAACTAGATATTAAACTGTATTTTTATTCTAATAACGACTAGTTTCATTCGAAATTCTCAAGCTAGGCTTTAATGGTCCTTTTGCAAACCAGTATAGCTGAACTCACTAATGGAGAGATGTAAGATGCAGCAGACCGTCGAACTAAAAACCGTTCTAGAATTAGAAATTCTGTAACGAGTCCTCGGATTAGATTGTGTTTTGATAGGTAGGCACTATATGAGTAATTGAAAGTTTAATACTAAAAAAGCTATAAAAATAACGATTCCAGAAAAAAACAAATTAAAACGTTGAATTGTGCTGTGAATAATATTAATCTGGGTGTAATGAGTACCTAAATGAGATAAGTTAGTTAATGTCTACAAAAGATCATTTAAAACGTGAAAAAAAACGCATAGAGAGGTTTACATGAGTACTCAAAACTAACCAAACGGGTTAACCACATTATACCGTACACACACATACTCAAATTCAAAGATATCGACAACTTCAATAGAACCAATTACAAATTCAACGACGCCCAGACTATCAATCAAACGCCATAGGTACTACCATCAAAAAAGTTGGTAAACGATAAACTGAGTTGCGCAAGACCCGTTAAAGTCATCGGGGCCTGCCTGACAGATAAAAACGTAGTTTGAACAAAATGGCGAATATGGGCCTAATTCAGCACGTAACGTGAATATCTCAGGCTATATTTAGACAGAAACTTGTAGGTCGGGTTTTGCAACGCTATGAGTATTTTGCCCATGAGACTTTGTATACCTTAGTTAGTTAGGTTCTTCGTCGTGATTTTTCCACTACTTTAAGATTAGATATCGACATCGCAAATGTTGTTTTGTTGTTTTTCGGATGATGTAGAAGGTCGCTAGTGTCAGAGTTTGTGAAACCGCCCAAGGCCTCTGACGTGGCCTGACGGCTGCTATCCATTAATAACAACCGAGCCTGAGCTCCGTAGACCACTGAGATGGAAACCCGCACATAGCATAAATATGAAATTACGTCATAAGTCCAGAACCATGGCTTCGAACCAGCAGCCATGTTATATGTATGTTAACAATGAAAATAAAATCGGATTCATTTGATGGTTTTAGTATGGGGAAAATGATAAATGAATAGAATAGAACAGAATAGAAAACTCTTTATTGTACACCAGAAACAAAAATGAACACAGTACAGAAGAATTACAATAGGTAAACTAGGGTAGTACAATGAGCGGGGTAGTAGGGTGGGTGGCGTACTTACAGTGTTATATTTGAAATCTATTTTTACTGGACTTATACAATACGGCTACAGGTGTTGTTAGGTTGCAAAACACAAGTCACTCCTCGGACACCACCAACTCTTGTCAAGATTATTATGAGTCTTTATTGAGATTTTACATGATATTGTCTTTAATTTGAAGAATTCAAGATCGAACGGCTATTCATACTACGATTTCAAGTTCAAGGATGTCATTGTGGATTAAATTTTAATTATTATAATTTACTAGCTGTGGCCCGCGGTTTCACCCGCGTGGTTCCTGTTCCCGCAGGAATATGGGGATAAAATATAGCCTATGTTACTCGCTGTCAATGTAGCTTTCCATTAGACAAAATTAAGCCGAAACTTTACATATTCCTATACACACTTTCATCCCCTATATTTATTTTACCCCTCAAGGGTAAAGTTTTACAAACTTTGAATGTAAAATTTATTTATATCTAATTTAAAGCCTAAAAAATAAATTTCAAGCTTCTAGCTTCAAAAATGACGATACTTCCATACAAACTTTCATCCCCTATTTCAAACCCTTACAATGCATTTTTTGCGATAAAAAGTAGCCTATGTCCTTCCCTAGGCTCTAAACTATTTCTGTACCAAATTTCATTTCAATCGGTTCAGTAGTTCAGGCGTGAAAGAGCAACAGACAGAGTTACTTTCGCATTTATAATATATAAGTAAAAAGTAAATAAGTAATAAGTATTAAGTATATAAGTAAGGAGTAAGGATTCATCATTTTATATCCTTTGACTTGGCACGATTTGTGCGTTTAGCCAGTGTCAATATTATTACACACTTCTTAGTTGTTGTCTCATTCCATGGTCTAGTCAAAGTCACGATACAGTAAAGTGGTGTCATCATCATCATCACCATCACCATCACCATCAACCCATATCGGCCCACTGCTAAGCACGGGTCTCCCTCCACTTTCGTGAGCAGCATTAAGCCTTAATCCATTATTGGTGGACGCTTTACTGAAACTCCCTGGGCCGCTATGGAGAGAACACGAAATTACACTCTTCATAACTTGGAAACAACATAGTTGTCTTAATTTAAGAGTTAATGATACACTGCTGATAACACTGTTATCGCAAGTCAAAGTGTGGCAACAATTGATGTAATGCCTAAAAATGACGATGCTCATTACGTGGCATCAGATAAGAGAAGACGGGGAATGGAGACCGTAACCTGTTGTATTTTTAAGCGATTACTAGCTTTTGCCAGAGACTTCGTACGCATAGACCATGGACTAGGCATCTCGTTGTTTAACTTAATATCGCTGAGTAGAAAGTTATTGGGACTTCTAACTCGCCCCAGGAACATACTAACAGTCACTGAAATTACTTAATGTTTTTTTATTTTACATTGTTTTAATGTTACTGTAAACCCTACGAATTGTTCCCGAAATTGCTTACAGTTAAGTTTTACTAAATATGGTCAACCATCGACTGACAAATATTAAACACAAATGTCGAGAATATGATAATTATGGAAATCGTATGCAAAGCTAACTATAAAAGTAGAACTTTTAAAAGCCGCTCTTACAATAAAAAAAAAATATATATTTTCCTAATCATTAATAATTAATTTTTTATGCAAAGCATGAAATAATGGTCAATGTCAAATATTACGTTTTGCATCTTTAGATTTTTTTTAGTTAATAATATGAAGTCCTAACAAGTCAATAAATCCAAACTTGTTATCCTCGCCAAACTGAACAAGTTATACGATGGGCAATTTGCTTCTATTCGCAATATTTTAATGCTATGTTAAAATCCAATTAAATATTGCATGATATCCGTATTTCAAGAGAACATAATGATCAAAAGGATTCAAAACAATAATACGACTTTCCGTAACAGTGCTTTCTATCACAAGCAAAATATAATTCCATTGAAAGGATCAATCAAGCAAAATTATATTACAGCATGAAACATTTACTATAATGTAGTTAAATATGGTTTTACATTCAATGTCAATAACATAAGTAGTATCGTGTGAAACTGGATACTTAACATCGGGTTCTGTATAAAATATCGTAGAGAAAATCATTTCAATCCTAATACTCCAAAGTTAAGCTAAGAAGAGACTTGTGTCCAGCAGTTTCAATTATAAAACTTATGTAAATAGACGAGCAGAATTGAATAAAACAACAAATGTTACTTGAAATGATGGCAATGCTTCTAGTAATAGAAGAATATCCATCAAATACAATATAATATGTAAGAAATATTAATTCAGTCCCACGCACAACCAACCGATTTGTTAAGGCCACAAAACAATTAAAAATGGCGTCAATGGGGCAACAGACGCGATGCGTCCAAGGTCTTGGATACCATAAATTGAGAATTGAGGATACAATACCGCTTTGAGGTTTGATGCACCAGTTTAGATGCGTCCTGCTTATGTTCTGACATTAAAAGACACCCCAAAAAAAGACATTCAGTACATGTTTACAAGAAATCACTTTTTGGACTTTTTTTTTAAATAAACAAGAAATTCTTTAAATTGAAAAAACCAGTTGTAGAATATTTACACATACCAAATATGTGAAAAACAAATCAACAAAATATCCAGGTAGGTAGGTCTCGCTTGAATTGCCTTTGGATTCCTATTCATTCATTGGAATGTCACAAATTAAAATATTACAAAAATTTGATATATTTTTAATTAACAGCTGAAATATCACGCAGACCATTCTTCATCTGCTTTATATCATGGTCACTAAACGTCCGATCTACATAATAATTGTTAACTTTATTAACTAGACTGTGATCATTTGATGAATTACGGGTGGGTTTGGGCAGCATCGTTGCTTTTATTTGGCCCCACGCTTTGTTGCTCTCTATTATGATTAGGTTCGTCTGTTATAATGCTGTCTGGGATCACAATAGGGCATTTTGGATATCTGTTGTCTAGTCCATACGAGCCGGTATTAACGGGCGCGGGTCGGCAGCCAACCGACGCGGAACGATCAACCTGCCCAAGGCCTCACCAAAATTACAAGTGATGCTGAATTTATAGCATACCGGATTATTGGAACAGGTGGCGTCTATTTTTTTGGAGTCTGCAGAAACGTGGTCTAAATTCTTCTTGATTTTGTTTTTCTGAATTCAATTACAATTTGACAATGCTGACGCGGTTGACGATGGACCATCCTTTTGAGTTGGGATGTTGTGGATTTATGAAGTAGTCTTGTTTGTGTTATTTGCTTTTCTATTCCATCCTAATTTGACTCTTAAATCAGTGGAAATTAAAGCTTTTTTTTTATCAATCGGTGTGTTCAGTGATGTAAGAAAAATGTAAATGTTCCCAAGGAATGCCGCTTGCTACACTATGAGCGCATGCCTTATCTTTCTCTACGATATGGTCGGAGCAATAACAAAGTTAAACGTACATTTTCGTATTGCAAAACCAATATAGGTCTACATTTATTAAAACCAAGATAAAGATTTATCTTGAAACAAATAACATGGGTAATAATAACATAGGTTGTGCAAAAGGTTACCAGGCATGAGCGTTGCCAATAACACGAATACTTATTTTTACCAGATAAAAGTTATATATATATATATATATATGGTTTTTTTTTTGTTATAATGTAGACAGAAATGTTAAATCTCTAAATAACCCACTACCGATGGGGTCGACGTGTTCTAGAGTGGAGATCGCGTTTGGACAAACATAGTGTAGGATGCCCGCCGTTTAGGCGGAGTGAGGACTTGCGAAGAACGGCTGGCAGAAACTGTATGAGAAGATACGAAGATAGGACTCAGTGGTGTCGACATGGAGAGGCCTACGTCGAGCAGTGGACGAAAATAGACTGATGATGTATCCTAATAATACAAGCGAAGTTCTTATTTTTCTCCATGTCACCCCTTAAGTGTTTCCAAACTAAAATACACGTGACTAATGCCGAGGGAAGAAGGCCTGCTATGACGTCACTTCCACATTATTCATCATTAAAATGCACTTCACCGTATCTGTTAGTACGTTTGAGAGTTATTTACTGCGAGTAAAAATGACAAAACTGCTTTGTAACTCTTTGCGCTTATCTGATTAGAATTCAGCTAATTAAGAAGAAATATGCGAAGTTAATGCGTTGACTAGCTACCTGCTAGGTAATTTTATAAGTGGACGTATATTCTTTTAACTGTAGTTAGTTTTGTCAAATATCCTGCCAGAGAACCATTCTAAATCGAATGTGCCTGGGGGTCGATTTTTGAATCTCATTCGTCGACAAAATGGGCGATTTTCACTGATTTCTTATAGGAAATCGGCCATTTTGGTGTTTGTTACCCGAAAGGATTAAAACATTGGTATCCTGGAAATTAGATATAGGTAATGTGAGTTAAATCATTTCACCTTCGTAATTTAGTCGGATTTTAGGCTGCTACTTTCGGCTGCCAAGTTCACACTGGCAGAAAGGACATCCACAAACAATCATACAGTTCAATGGAAAACATCTATCTTGAAGTCTATTCCAAATAATCCAAAACGCACCCACATGAGAAAGCAGTTAAACTTTACATAATATGGGAAAGTCGTTACGATTCGTGTAACTTCGACAAAGAGCTCGTGTTTTAGGTCGTTAATTTTCATGCTTACTTGCACATGCTAATTTTGGGGTAATAACATAGTAAGTACATATCGGTACCATTTTGGTAACAGGCCTTTAAATTTAACTGCTGGAAATCAAATATATTGTAATTTTTTGACCCGTGCTCGGCAGTGGGACGATATGGGTTGATGATAATGTACAATTTAGAAATGCTTTACCCGAAAGGACATTTACAATTTACAACTCGCCCTAGATATCCTCTAATTCATTGAAACTGGCAAACATTTGATAGCTAAATTGTTTTATTGTGAATATTTTGTTATTATGCGGACAAAACCTTTTGTAACAACTAACAATTCTTGAAGACAACATTAGTCACACGACATATTAACACGTTCACTGCTGAAAACACAACTGTCGTGTTTTTCATAGCTTGCCGCGAGTGCGGGAAAAAACAACTGTTGTGTTTGATGTATGGGAAAACACTGTGGAGTGTGCAGAGCCGCACCCGTGGCTAGACAAGAAAATCGGCTCAGCAGTGAAAGTGTTAAAAAGATAGGTAAGTAGGTACTAAGTTATTCTGCACCTGATGTTAGATTACCAGTTATCCATCAATCTCAGATCGGAGAAACTGACATTACCTTACTTGCATTACTTACTCTGGCGATAGAATGATACCATAGGGGCATTATAAAGAAAGTCTGCATCACCCAATCGATGTGTCAGAGAACTTTCGAGTGACTACTGTTTCACTATACGCCACTTGCCTTGTGGTTGTTTTGGTTAATAAGCTTGTGACTCACAACACAACACATTAAGCGCCTATATCTGCCCAAAAGTCAGAAGAAAGTGTTGCCGAAAACTAAAGCCCACTGCTCTCATCACTCCAACCACTAGACCGCCGATCGTCGATACATATCGTAATGGTAAAATTATGTACTCAATTTTGACAATTTGCGTATTCTTTGAAATCTTAATTTTTTTTTCGATACTTATTTTTTTTTTTATCTTACCTTTCCAACGAAAATCGATATAAAGGTCTCAAAGTTGAACTGCTCGATAACATGTCAGTTGGTCACTCACAAACGTTTTCGAATGACATCACCGCCACAGTATACCCACCAGTGCGTGGTCACTGCATTAGCATATCGAATCGTTATTTCTACTTACAAGTGGCAACTCGACCGCATACTGATAAGGGATATAGTATTAAATGCTGGGTGTCACCCGCAACTCTTCGTTCACAGTGGTATTTTTATTAAAGACTGTTTCCCATCAAAGCTCTGTACATTGACTAATAATAATCTTTAACCTGTGGCATGCCAGCACGCCATGCCGCCTAAAAATGTTTTTTTTTATTAATAACTTGGCTCTTACTTTTCGAATGTATACCATTGCACAAGTCAGATTCTACCAAATACTAAAAACCGAATTGCAATCCGTTCAGTAGTATTTACGTGATGAGACTACAAACAAACAGATATCATTTTTAAATCGATTTATTCCTACTTATTCTTACTCAGTAGCATATTTAAAGTTTCCTTGGTCAATTTGGCTAGCTTCCAAGTACACACTTTTTATCCGTTACTAACTTATCATAAGAGGACACTGCAATTTGTGATTCACCTATTGTATTCAAAGTGATAGTGTTGAGGGTTTGATGGCATCTATCAGGGACAATAAGCACTTAGCAATAATAAAAAATTCAAAGTTTGTTCCACCAGATGCTCAAAACTAATCCGCGTATACCACCATCTGGGTGTACCACGGGCATTTGTTTTAATGGCCACCATTAATGTTGTCCACCAGGTTGGAAGGATTACGAACAATACCCAGTTTTAAAATCGCTGACAAATCAATGAGGTGAACCATGGACCAGTGGCGGTGGTGGACCCAGGTAGACCACGACCAATGCCTGGCAGTATCATGGTACAACTGGTTCATAATCTTCTACCCCAAATTTCATTACGTACCACTAACTACTTAGTCATTAATGGGCTGTAATTTCTCTACTTTTTGATGCCTAAAGCAATAGAGCATGCATAAACCCGGTTATTCCAATAAAGTTAACACTCGGTAAACCGTCGGATGTAGACTCATAGGCTGCTTCTGTTCAGGCGTGTCGTGTAACCGATAACCGCAATTGGTTCATTACCACTGCACTGGACTGGATAAACTATGACACATTACTTGATAACAGGTACATACAGGTACATATTCAAGCTGCTGGTCTCACAATGGCGGTAAGATACGTGGTATCACTATCTAGTCTGAGGTAAGTAAGACCGATACAACTTCCACCTGAGGAGATACTTTTTCCTCATGTTTGTTGTACGATAGAAGGAGAAAATATGTCGATATCCTTGGGCAAGCCTTAATTTTTGGCAGCAAAATTCTTAAAAAATTAGGGCACGCTACAAGCTAATTTTTCAATGAATGGACGTCTGGAAATAAGCAAAAATATACCGAAGCCTAATTGAAAAATACTTTAGTTTGTCTACAGGAAATAAAATCAGATAAAGACAAAGGAGGCCTAATAATCATACCTACTGAAATCTTACTGAAGGATTCAAGAAGCCTAAATTAAAAGAGTACTGAATGACGTTTGAATGAAGATAATATATGAATTGACCTCTAAGCCACATGTACTCGTAACAACCATATTTTCAGCATTGTTACTGATAATGACTATATTTAGCTGTGACCATCTGTGACTAACGATGGCATTAGCTCAGCAGCTGCTATAGATGTAGGTGTCGTGACGAGCGGGTCAATCGAGTAATGCACCTGAAAATCGTTTGGTTGTGCTTGAGTGATCATGTGATTAAAGAACACAATGGCTTGGTTTGGTCGGAGTCACATTCATAATTAATTATGTGTTGGGCACATAGAAACAGGCGTTTGCTACAGATTTTTAAGGGATTTCAGCATTTCATAAAAACGTACTTCTATTTGATTAAAAAATAGACATTTCAGTTGGATAGATACCAAACATAATAGCAATTAGCAGTATTATGACCATTTTTTTTCGAAACAACAAATCTTGGAGCAATAAGGACTATTTTATATTTAGCACTGAAAACTTAAATTAGATCCAACCACTGTACACAAGGCATACTGCGTTTAAATTGTGTTAAAGCCCCAAAGTTAATTGAATGTACATTTCGGTAAGCTAGTGAACGATCTATAAATTACCAGTTAATTTTAAACTCAGTGTAAACGAACGAATAAATCTCTCGGTTACTTTACCATTCGCTCCATCTTGACACTGCGTAAATATTTACCTAATCTCTCCAAGCTTCGGGATTTTATTGAGTACTTAGATCTAAAGGGATTTCAATAGAAAAGAGTTAGAATTAGAAATTACAATTTGAGTATTCAAGTCGCGGGTGAATTGAAATTGTTTCTACGAGTAGCTAAACGTGCACCATCGCTGACCGCATCGTCAGTTCATCAGGTGAGAGGTGGTCAAACGCAAACCTAATTAATAATAAAGAAAGAAAAATTAAATTAATACAGAAGATTGTGCAGGTCATGAATTAAATTAAATGATTTATTTGCACGAAAGATGGTACAATAAAGAGGACAGTAAACCTTTCTTAACTTTTGCGCTATCTTGTTGCAGAAGTTAATGAAAGCAGGGTCTGTGTAAATATAGCCGAGACTAACTAAACCAATCGACTTTACATGTTTCTTAACTAAAGTGCGGGGTTAATTGAAACGGAAAGTTTAATTACTTTCCCTAGTAGTTAGTTATGTCACAGCATATGCGGCCTACATTGATCCAAGCCCATGGCGCATATGATCAAAAGCATTCTTGGAATCAGATCAGGGAATAGTTCCATTTATTAACACCTACAAACAAACTCATTGCCACTAATATATCCACTTCATAATTCAAAAGAAAAATAAGACAAGATCGAAGGTGCAATTAAGGCACAATAAAAGAGATATGCAAAATGGGCGTCACACATTCGGCGCATTTATCATATGAGTCAGAGCTTCACAATGCAAGAAGCAGCAAAGAGCTCATAAAGCCCTTCTTTGCTCCATGCATCCACAACGTGCCAGTGTTGTGCTGATTTATTTTTGCAGCGGCTATCTTTATCTCACAATATATTGTGTGATGTATTACATTAACAGCTTCATTGGCCTTCATGCTTCACTCTCCTTGTCACATCACTGGCTATGTAAATATATTGTACATGTATATCAAGCCGTGTTATGAAAATCGGGCGTGATGTGTGTAACGTTAGAAGCGGTTACTGTACATTAGGTATCTGCTAACTGTTACCCGGGTTAGCGACAAGTAATTATAATTTTGAACTAAAAGCAGTCGTAAAATGGTTTTACTAAAATACTGTTAAACCAATTTTCATAGATATGTGGAAATACGCCGCAAGTCTACCTTTTAAAAAATGGTATCTTCCAAATTGGTTTCGAAATTCCGAGGATATGAGGTACCTTACCTACCTAGCTTACCAATAGAGAATTTACAGACAAATAGAGAAACTATTCAACTATTGAAGTCAATTTAAGAGAAGTGTTATTTCCGATAACCTACAAGATCTCATTATCGTTAGATATCCAGTCCAAGAAGCTTCTTCTTCTTTTCTTCCTCGCCTGCATTATATGACGTAAGTCTCGAAGAAATTAACATTCGTCTGACCTTTTCCACATTGTTTGATCCAAGGACAGCGCAAGTTCTCAGTATTGTAATTCGGCCCTAACACGTAATTTCCTCCAATGGAGTCACACAATTGTTATACAGCTGCTAAATGTTAATTCACACAGAATGGACAGTGACATCATGTCAATTACAATTTCTATAAGTGACGCGCTCAATCATACAACGACTGGTTTTTAGTCGCTTAATAGCTTTTTCTTGGACATGTTAAATAATTCATGGATTCACAAATAAATATGTGAACATTTAGGAAATGCCAATACAACGTGATGTTTGAACTTGGTTAAGCTTTAGACAGACAAGATTTGATAACTGCAAATTGGATAGCGTACCTACTTATGTGCTAAGAGAATTAACGTTGAATGCTTGAGCATACTAATAGTTTTGTTATTCAGCCAGTATCTGAGGGGCCCATAAGCCACTAATTTATTTTAATTGAATGGAGTACTGCAAGGTTCTCGTTTAGATCCCACTCTGTTCTTCATTTACATATTGCTGTCTTTCTGGATCGAATTGGATAGCAGGGTGAATCTTAACGTAGGTAGTTATTTTGTTTTTAACGTTCCTATACTGTATGACCCAAGATGTATCAGCGCAGGCTAATTCGATAGCAAGTGCAATATTTATCGGTTGTCAATATTTGTATAAAATATTCTAGATAACTAGCAGATTTTTAGTTATAATTCACGGCAAAGGAATTTTATCTTTATTTGGTGCTAATTAAAGAAGGATTTAGAAAGTCACGGTGAAATCCGCCGAAAATGTGTGCGATAAGTGTTATTGCAATATCTAATCGATGTTCCCATTCAGTGCAAAACGAAAAAAAATACCCATACTACACCTTCATTTGTAATTTTGTTGAAATAAAACTCTCACTTGCTTTAGAACCAAATTATTTTTATGAAGAACCAAATATCGTATGCAACATACAAAATACCCTAAGAGCGTAAGAAGTCTAAAACTAATCCAATCGGTCACGTATTTCAATGTCGAGAGGAATTTGACCTTGATTAGCCAATATAACCTAAAGAAATAAAACAACATTAAATCAAAGAAAAAATATTTTGACCATTCAAAGTAATATTATGGTCAACTATTTCTATTGAACCAAATAAAGCTATTAAAGGTGGTGTTTTTGCAAGTTTCAATGCAAAACATACCACAATTTAACCTTAACTTGGTAATAAAACGAAACCAATTGCGGATACAATTAGCACGTCAAAGGCAATAGGTAATAATATCTCAAGCACACAAAATAACGTAAAAAAAATCTCGATCCCATTGTAGACTTAAATTTTTACTAAAATCGCTAAATATAATACTAAATACAGAAGTTGTTTATATTCGGCTTGAGTGCCAAGGTCGCCCCTCTGACATTTACCTGCTTCCAAGAGCAAGATAATGACATAACCGCTACTAAGCTCGAGAATCTTGTTTATCGCCTTGAATTTTGCAGGCAGTTAGATTTGGAATGTTTACATATTTGATTGATTTATAGAGACAAATTGCCCAAGTGATTTTGGACAAGAAGTTTCCGTAAAGTATATTTTTCCGCTTTGAACAACTTACCGCGCAATCCTGCGATGTGAGAGTCATACTCCGATTTGCTCCTCATGTAATCCTTACGTCCAGGAGCAGAGTGTAAGGTATGATGCTTGTACTCCGAGTACCATTCGTGCTGAGGAGAGTCAGGTCTCTCCAGCATCTCTCCAGCACCGTGCGTCTCAGTCACGGTCCTCTTGACTGTCGTCACCCGTTCGAACTTGACGAAGCGGACGCCGGCAGCCAGGTCGCCCTCTTCGACCTGCCGCTCGTGCCGCTCCATCTCCTCAACAGGTGGCTCAACATGTCTCAACTTCAAATTCGGAAAAGAGGACTCATAACTTTTCGTCGGCGATTCCGTGTCTCGGGTCTGTTTTAGTTTTACTTCGATTTTGGGCGACTCCGGTCGCCGTTTGCGCTGCTCGATGCGACGCTCTATCTCGTCTACATTAGTAGTAGCATCGACGGTGTCATTGCTGGAATTTCCTGACCATACTTTTTCGAAAAAGCTGACGCGGCCTCGGAGACCGCTTTGCGACGGGGAGTCGCGTCCGTCCGACATTGCGACATGACCTCTCCGCTTGGAGGCTCGCTCGATACTAGCGGCTAAGTTGGAGGCTCAGCGAGCGCGCATGAGCCGGCCGGCTCACGTGGGCACCCAGACGTTGCCCAGACGAAGCCGGCCGGCAAGCGGCAGCCGAAAAGCTTTGGGGTGCTTTCTAAATTAAATACACTTGGGGTAATTCTATTTTCGGCAATGTTCGGGCACGTTCCGTGAAACTATCAACTTTAACTAGCATCATCAATATAACTTGGCCTCTTTGCATAATACATGTGTAATGGACTAATGACTAAATGTATTGATCGTCACGAGGAAAACGTGCAATAGAGTAGGTTACAGGTTAAATGTAGTAGCTAATCTTTTTATGTAAGTCTTGTACAACAATAATTTAACATTGACCTAGCTATCTGTATGTTGTTATCCGTAACTGATAGCATTGTTGACGTAACTCGATTATTATCAGAAGCTTATAAATAAGAAAATGATACATGTAAACATTACGTAAAAACCGTTTAAATTCCCAAGTGAAAACAAATACCTTTCAATGAAGTACGCCAAGAAAACTCTTCTTGTTGAATATGGATTTCAAGTAACGCGTGATTCTTTAAATTTTCTTTCTATTACAATCGTAGGTTTCTCCCTATACGCCGTTCCTTTGTAGAGTTGTGCGGTTGCATTCTGAAAGGCCACTTTGGGTTTATTACCTTTGCAAATTACAGCCGCCTCTATTCGTTTACTTGTATTACAGTAATTATTTCTAAATTCTAAGTTATTACCAACCGTTTCTGTGTAGTTCTTCATTTATCGTCCTACAATTATATACTGTATTGCTTTAATCATGTACGCTTCAAATGTCGTTATTTTATTTACTTGCTGTTATGTTATTCCTTATATTAATAGTTAAGTAATCGCTGTTTACTTTTAATGTCAGTTCTTTAAATTTCTCATTATCATCATTAGCCCATTTAGTTTCCACTGCTGGCGTAAATTAGGCTTTTGTCTTTTAGGCGAACTTTTAGCTTGGCTTGGCGCCCAGACCATAAAGAATCTGGCTGAGAACATCGCACCCTTACTATCCTTTCTTCCAGCGCTACAGTTAATAGGATCATATTCCAATTCTACATCAACCAGAACCCCATATTTCGCTTATGACGGGCCTGGGGCCTCAACGAGTTTATAGCTCTCAGTCACGAAGCCTCATATACATATACTGTTGTCATTGTTCAAGATACCATCAAGTTTTGCGTGGCCCGGGTAGAGCTTTTTGTGCTTATCGTATGCAGAATAAGTTACAGTTTGTACGCGTAATTTTAGGACAGATTTACTCTATTGTAGTTTTGATAAAATAATAAATTTTGATAGGTACCATCCAGTAGAATACAACGCCACGGTAACCCGGGCTGCTACTGGCGTGATGAATTTTTGAATATTTCCCGGTACCCGGGAGCGAGTTCAAAAATGGTTACGGACAAAATTCCGAATCCGGTGGTAGGGTTAGTTAATTTTGTTAGTTAAGTTAGGTTAGTTAATTTGAGAAACTCTTTTCCATCACCTTCTTCTCAACGCAGTTTAATTTATACAAGATTATGGATATCTTAAACTGCCACGATGCTAGCTTGAATGGGAATAATGGTTATTGGTTTCTATTTAAGCCATTCAAACTGTCTCATTCTCAAACAAGTCCAATGAACACGTTCAATGATTATGGCCAGCACGAACCCGCTCTCTCAAAACAACATTTATGACAGCGTATTACTGTACCACAGTATAACTAATACAATACCTTACATGATCAAATAGACATTAAAGGCGCAGCCCGTAAAGGTGGCCCACGTTCACCGACCCACTTGCCACTAACTGTATTAAGCTAAGTCGATTTCGCCCCGACTACTAAGAAAGCTGATGGCCGAATTTGTAACACAATGGGGTGGAGCAAATTGGAAACGACGCGGGTGTGGGGCTAAACTTAATACATATGGAGGGGTGTTACGCGTCCGTGGAAGCGTATCTTCAAGGTTGGCCAAAAACCGGCCAAGTGCGAGTTGGACTCGCGCACCTAGGGTTCCGTACAAACTTGTAGATCTGAAGAAAGGATCAAACAATATTGCTCTATCTAACAGACAAAACATAACTTTGCGGTTCGATCCCTAGACACGGTTATTGCACCAACCGCAAATAATTAGTTTGTACTTAATAATAAATTCAGTTTTGTTTTTAAAAAAATATATTATAACGGTTTTCTGATTTTTTCCTTTACATGTGATATAATACATTGCTTCTTACCAAATTTCATGACTCTAGGCATAGGTTTTGATTCTCTTGTGACATCGTCAAATATTAGGCATAAACGGTCATCTCTTTTGATCGCATCGACTTACAAGTTTGATTTTTTCACAGCTGAAAGAGACCGTAGACCCCAGTACTTTGTTAAAATTTTAAATTGATACCTCTACGCGTTCCTGAGAAAAAGAGTCTTGACAGACAGACAGACATACAGACAGACGAACAACAAGGTGATCATAATTATAAGGGTTCCTATTATCTTTTGAGGACCGGAACCCTATTAATAATTAATATTTGACGTTCGACAAAAAGCAATGTAACTAATGAGACCTCAATACAAAACAATTCGCCGATAAATGGTTGTTAGACACAGATTAATATTCTAAAGGTTCTATATAAAATTTGGTTTACCTAGTTAAAATTTTTGGATCCTTTGTTCCATTTTTACAAGAACCTTTAATCGTATTAGAATCATCCCAGAATGTTTATTATAATAAACAACGGGGCTTTGTAACACATTTCGGATCATTTACGTTCGGATTCGGATCTGTCTTACTGCCGGCAGCACTGATTTATCGATTTGATGCTTTCTTTCAATCATTACTTTCATTGAACGTGTAAGGTCTTGTAATGTGTCTTAGAGTTAGTAGTATGCTAGTTCAAAGCCTATTTGTGAAAGGATAAAGACGACTACGAACAACTGGCCGTGAGTAAGTGACCTCCGAAGTTTAAGTCATGCTTCATTTTGTACGTGTTTGGATTGTATTTTCCTACGATTTCTGAGTTGACCAACCATGTATTCTGTCACTTAAGCCCCTGTGGACTCTTAATTTATACCCATCACTAATATGTGTTTTGCTTATAGCGCCCTCTCCCATGACGGTTTTGATTTCAGACAGCTTAGACATAGCACCGATGGTACTTTCTAAATATAATCCTAATTTAAACCACCGTAGGGTTCGTTATATCTTTGGATTAGGCGCAGTTTGGCCTGGATTCGTCTTTAAATGCCAAAGGTATCAGGGTTCTGTTCATATTAGCGCAAAGCCTGTGGAGTCGCCCACGCCTCGTTGCTGTCCGTTATGTTTAACGCATTTGTGTTAGATGTCAGGTACGACTTTGGTTCCTGTCTGTTCGGAACGGTGAGTTATGATTAGCATTCTATTTTTAACCAACTCCCAAAAGACAGGTTTTTAAATCGACCTTTATCTCTGAGGACAGTAGAACAGCAGTTCCAGCAGTGGGAACGTAATTGGCCGATGATAATAAAAAGCAATTTGATCCACTTCTTTTCATCGTCATAATCAAAGAACACTCTTAGGGTCAATTCTCGCTAATCAGCTGACAGCATCGGGTATCTCTATCCCGCTCGTTTAAGTTCGTTTGTGTTGTTCATCTCTGTCGTAGAAAGGGACGAAGCCACAGAATACCATAATAGTACAGATACCAAAGCTTCCTGCCCTTGGCCGGGGTCTCCATTGACTGTGACGCCGTCGGCGGCGCCGCGGCCCGATTCGAGGCCTCTCTAATTATTGTTAAATTCATTCATTGTAGTTGCAACCAGTGAATTGTTAATGGGAATCTATTTTTTTGTGTGGGCCGTAGGTATTTCGAAATAGCTTTGTTGACTAACATTGAATTGTTTTTAGTTCATCCTAATTTGAATTTTATTTAACAGAGTAACACAGTGCCACCTATAATAACTTTGCATTATCGAATTATACGCGGCACTGGAGACATTGGATTCGAAGTCCCTTCAACCCAGAACACAGGAATATTTGCACTCCACGTGGTCCGAAACACACTTAGAATGTTTTTATGGTCACTAGGCTCGCGTTTGACCATCACAAGCGATGCAGTCAACAATGGTACACACGCTAGAAGTAACCTACCTATTCAATAGCGTCTATCAACATAGCAGGCGAACATTTCGCACTGAAAGATAAAATATTCGCTGTTTTCGTTATAGTTTTTCCTCGAAGAACACGTCGGGCGGTATGCGCGGAACCATGACCGGTTTCCTTCTGATGTCATCCCCCGATGCAGATACCTACGGCCTTAGGCACCTCTGGCTTCGATAGCGGCTACACACACACACGATGAAATGGCCTGACTTCAGTCCAAAACTGTTCAGTCCATCCGACCAGATCTCATCATCTGTACGCTCTGTAGCATAATAAGCATGACATTTCGAATTGAAGACGCGGTTCAAGGCGGCCTGTCATCGAAATAATGGAAGGATATTTCGTGATGATTAAATCAGTTGGACAAAACAGTAAGTTGGATTGTAACGAAGAACTTGTAGTGGTAGGCCTCTTCCAATGTCTAGAACCAATGTCTCAGGGTGACGAGCGCAGTGCAGTGCCGCACAAGATTATGCAATGCAAAGTTCTGGGTAGCACTGTAACTGTTATGGGCCGGCGTTACGCTTACCATCGGGTGAACGACTTGCTCGTCTCGTTACTCAGCTTAATATAAAAAAACTGAAGTGACTGATGCGCTTATATGCACATCATCATCATCAACCCATAACGTCCCACTGCTGGGCACGGGTCTCTCCTCACTTTCGTGAGGAGGATTAGGCCATAATCCACCACGGGGGCCAGATCCGGATTGGTGGATCACATACCTACCTCCGAAATAATTCTTGGGTAGGTATGTAGGTTTCCTCACGATTTTTTCCTTCACCGAAAAGCGAGTGATAATTACGTACATATGTTTTACAGAAACACATTGGTACGTGCCCGCACTGGGATTTGAACCCACGACCTTCTGATTGGAAGGCGGACGTTCTCCCACTAGGCTACCACCGCTTCTATGCTTATATGCACATGCCGAACAAAAACTTCAGTCTAAATCATCAGACCGTTCTGTTGAGACCGCAGGCCGGGCGTGTGTAAGCAGCACTATAACGCTATGTTATACCTAATGGTTCCAGGAACGTTGCGACATTTCGATGTTCGGAATAAGCATGTAGTGCCATTCTGGTGTAGCATGTAGGTAACATGATATCATTGCGAGATATAGTTTATTAACAATAATCGCAAATGTTTCGTAATATGCAAAACAAGCAGAGTGGTATACTCTTTACGTCATAGAACAATTTCCTTTGGCTACCTTTCTATCTTTGAGAGGTCTTTGGCCAACAATGGGACAATACAGACCCATAGTGACCCATAGAATGAACTCAATAATTTACAACAGTAATCTTAGTTTTATAATTAAAAAGCATGATGAATATTTCTTTTAACACTTTGCATGAATATACAAACGAGTAGGTTTTACTTAGATTAAGTCATTAATTATCTTTAGCTCAGAGAGACTTCAATGGAAAGCAGTTAAGCCTTGACCTCGCTAGTCTTAGGTTCTCGACACGCCGCGGTCTAGTCTTGCCTAATGCCTGGGGAAAAAACCGTCAAGAAATGATATTTAATGGGTAATGCAGCATTCTCAATTGACCGGTTATATTTCTGAAGATCTCGTGGTAAAGAAAGAGAACTATTTATTATTGTGTAGTACCTATAATCATTAACACAAACGATACACGGCAACATATTAGAAAGGATAAACTTTACTGTTGTACCAATGATGGCAAGTCGGTCTGAAATGGCTTGAATAATTGACAGCATCCGTAGAGTAAGTTGATGATGAGCAAGCGCGAGGTGGCCGGTGGGGTTTGTGGTTTCCTGATTCCCTAGATATGGGGAACCTTAGTTGGGGGACATGATCTATGTCACATACATCGTGACGCGTTTGTGTGAACCCCCCCCCCCCCCATCATTTGCTCTGAGGCCGAGTGTTTTTGGGACCAAGGCCCTCGTAGTTCTTGGTTCCCAAGATACAGGAAATCCTAGTTAGTGGGTGTTAATAGTCAGGATGTTTGCACGTGATCGTGACGCGTTAATTAGTAAACTCACAGACCCAAAGATAGGTTATTCCTTTTTTTTAATAATTTGAGTTTTGAGTTACAGCTAATTTAGGAATACAAACATTATTACATTATTTCCAGGAACATTCTATTCATAAATTTTAATATGGTAAGCCCGAGCCCCAGCTCTCCAGCGCTGATGGCTGTTTGATGAATGGGATTCTAAGTGATGAGTGGTCCATTGTCTCTAGACAAGCTTTCATTATCCAGCTTTCACTGAGTCAACTATGGATCGAAGTGAACGGAAGTTTGGCTCTTAACGTCAAGCAAACAAAATATATTGCTTGTAAGATTTAGAAGCGGTTAGAGATTTGGATGCACTTTGCAGAACGTGTATTTCTCACAACGTGTGGTTTTTTTTTATAAGCCGGCCGCTCAGATGATTGACGACAGATACGTTTTTTGGAAATTATCTTAACATCAGTGAGGACAGCCTTTAAAATAAACTCTTTTGAGAATGGACGCTTTCGGTGTCGAGCCTTTAGAGCGGTCCCTCACTACGTCCGATCTGAGTCTGTTAAACACGGAGCTAGGAAACTCGGACTGAATTCGGATACTGCTTTTCGCACTACCTCCGAACCGAATCCGCGATCTCTTATCCAAATCCAAGCAATTCAGGGGCCACCTTTGGCATATCGCTTATTTGCGACTAGAGCTTGTTATCTCTCAACGGTATATTGAACATAACAATCACACACACGTTCACGTTCGTTATACGTTTTTGTTGCAAATTAGAGGTATAATATGTCTTTTATACGCAAAGCTACAACGTAAAGCGTTCACGTCGTTTATTATGTTTCCGAATCTTTTTAAAATTGGAAATTCACGGACGACGGAAATCGGACCTAGTGCGTAAAGTATCATACAAATAGTTGTACGACTACTGCGGAACGCATTTTCTCGGATTCGAATCGGACAAAGTGCGGAACCGTTCTTACAGCCATAAAGCCACGTCAGAGAGAGGCCGCCAGAGGCCCCCACTTAGTGGCGGCAAACACTAAAAAAAATAGGACTCATTGAGGTCTAACTTAAAAGGCGTGTGGTAATGATGTTTGCGTAGGCATTTATGTTAACTACAAAAGGATTGACAAGGTTTTTGAAAACCATCAGTCTAAATGCCTTCCTCAATCATAACCGTTCAAATGCAAATGTAGGTGCGCAAACCGGTAACGAAAATAATATCAAGACTTCTTTCACTTCAACAGCGCAATAGTGCCTTTTCCGACCGACTCTGCAATCATCGGCAATGTTTCGAAGAACTTTGTTATTGTACGGGTACAAGAACATAAAGAGGAAAAGATTTGTTCTTATCGGCCGGGGCGGATGGAAAAAAGTGCCACTGGCCCCAATATCGTGCCTAGTTGACGTTTAACGAGGCGGATGGCACAAATCAAGTATCAACCACTTTCCAACCAATACTCAAGGAAAATATTTACGTTCAGTTTCCACGGACGTCAGTTTATGTTTAGTTTCCGATATATCCCTAGATACTGCTCTAGCTATTAATAGCACTTTATAAATAGCTAGCTTACAAGCATTCTTCAAGGATCCTGCAGTAATTGATGTTAATGCAACACTAGTTATGCATGAGGCGTATTACTTTGCAATTGAAATGTTTTTTAGGCTGTCTGCGGTGAACGCAATGAATTTTTTTATGGTGCTTGTTGTACCCTCATTTGATTTATTGCTTTCTTTTCTAGTAACTTAACATTTACCATTACACTATGCCAAAAGCATAGAATACTGAAGGCCTCCGTGGCGTAGGTTGATGACGAGCCGGCAGCGAAGTGTGAGGTTGAGGATTCGATTTCCGCACCGACCAATTATTTGCGTCAACCACAGGCATTTGCTCCGAGTCTGGATGATTGCATAACCATAATACTTTTAGTTCCTGATTTCCTAGACAAAATCGAAATACAAACTTTTATTAAACACTAGCTGCGCCCTGCGGTTTCACCTGCATAATTCAAGTTTTCCCGCAATAAATCTCTTAAAAGCAATATATTTTCCCCGTTTTTGTCACATTCCTTATTGATGCTCCGCTCCTATTGGTCGTAGCGTGATGTTATATAGCCTGTAACCTTCCTCGATAAATGGACTATTCAACACAAAAAGAATTGTGCAATTAAGACCAGTAGTTCCTGAGATCCTAGCGTTCAAACAAACTCTTCAGCTTTATATGTTAGTATAGATATGTAATAGGTTACCTCCAAAACCTATGTCAAATTTCATTGTAATTTCTCTCCTACATGCAAAATTAACGTCAGCCTTTTCTGTAAAATCCGGTCTAACATTTACCTCCTACTTAATTCAATTGTACAAAGCTGCGGTACTGTATAATACAAACTTATTGCATCAATTTTACCCCACGAGCCTCGAACGAACGCGTGGACATAAAAATTCAAGTGGCTGTAATTCGCCTTAGCTAGCCCGCACGTGAACATGGCGTTTACAGGGTCTTTGAACTTTTCATGTGCCAACTTTTCTTGGAGACTTCCATCGGAGCATTTTCAATTTTAGTTCCAAAGTTTTAAAGCTTATTTTTTGAGAGAAGATTTAGTGAAGCAATAGTAATGCTATTAAAGTTATGGAGTGGAATTGCGAAAGTAAGGCATCACGGAGTTTGGGTTTTTATAATTGGCTGAGTAGCATTCTCGTCCTTTGCCGCAGTGCGATTTCGGGGAAATATTTTCGGAAACAATTTCGAATAATTTGGTAAACAAAAACAGGTTTAACTGAGCTACAATCAGAAAATATTCGAATGGCAATTTACTGGTTTATTATGAACCTTATGAACCAGGCTAGCACTTGACTACTATCTGCATATAATTATCTTCGTTGTGTCATTTTCATGTCTTTTTTCGATGCACGTGTTTGTTGTTGTGTGGAGTTGTGTAATGTGTAATGTTGTTCTTTCTTTCATTTTTTCTTTTTTTATTTTCATTATAAAATTACTGATGTTTAGTGACGATATGGTCGAAGGTAGCAAACATACCAAGCCTGTATATATATACATATTGAACCGGATGAGATAGAGATAGATAGATAAACTCTTTATTGAAACACCACAGAACAAAGAAAACTTAAAACTAGAACAAAACAAATGGTACTTAATAACTGCTGCTAATATTTCTGTTCGCACTACCTCCGATCCGAATCCGTGACCGCTGATCCAAATTCAAGCAATTCAGGGATCACCTTTTGGTAAACGTCATTTATATCAAATAATACTATGGCTACTTCAGTCCGTCAATAAACGTCTTCGAAATGGAAAATCACGGATGACGGAAATCGGATCTAGTGCGTAAAGTACTACACAAATAGTTTTATAACTACTCCTAATTGTCACGGATTCAGATCGGACGTAGTGCGGAACCGCTCTTACCCCTTTATTTAAAACACAAACATATAATCACAACATACAAGGCGTCCTGCAAGGAACCATACCGAGCATCTACAAAGTGTGCCAATCCGGTTGGGCCGGTCCGCAATCCGAGACATCGCATTGTCTGCTCTGTTATATGCCATGTATGGCTTGTATGGGTGTATGGCACATCTGCGCATGTATGGATTGTATGACTACAATGTCTGGCCTTTAGTGTATGTTCTGTGTGCTTTAGAACTTTAAGAACGGAGCATTAGAGAGCTCGAGGTGCTAAGCTTGGTTTGTAATACGGGCGTTCACTTTTAATTTTACATGTCAATTTTAGCTGTAAAGAGATTAAATTCTGATTTAATTCCGAAAGAGAAAAAAATGTGCAGCAAGTATTTGATTCCGTGGTAGATCAGGATAGCCTATAAAATTATTCTGATTTCTTTTCAGGGTAAGAAAAGTGAGAAATCGGGCGAACAGTTTGGTGTATCCACCAATCGCGGCTAATCATATCCGCGGATAGTGCGATCGGTTTCAACTCAGAATAATCTATTCTCAAATACTTTTCCTGTGGGATCGATATTCACCATTCCAAGTATGGGGCAATAAAAAGCACCTTCATGCAAAAGGAAGACACGGTCTGGCTTCGCTGGGACATATCTTAACGCCTACGGACGGTGTCCAGACCAGAATAAGAGCACTAAAGCTGGTCTGGACCGGTCAGGCAGGATGGGCTAGAAATCTGAGCGGCCATTGTAGCTCCAGTGCTCTAGGTCATTACAATATGTGCCTAGAAAGATCTACCTCACATAAGAATGTGAGGTTTGCATAGGTCTAAATAACAATCTTATAGACTATTATAGGCTCAGTCTGAGTTCATAAAGTTTGAATTTTCATACATTAACAGTTTTTTTTTTACTGAGTGATGAGACGATCAAGTCGTTCAACTGATGGTAAGGGCTACGCCTGCCCATAATACTTACAGTGTAAACCAGAACTTTGCAGGATAATATTGCGCGGCATCGCACTGCGCTCGTCACTCTGAGACATCGGCTCTTAAGTCTCATATTATGCCCTTGCCCAGTAATTTTTGGTGTAAGCTGTTTTTAAAAGTATCACAAACACGTCTCAGAACGTGAAATTAAAAAGCTCGCTTTTCCTTGTGCGATTTAAAACTGAAAGTCAGAAAACTGAAATCTTCGGTGACTTACAGTGGTGGTGTTTGGGCTCATTTTGATCAGCATGGAGTACCGAATAAGTACGTATTTTATAAAAGCTTATTTGGGAAAACATATTTCTCAACAAAATCTTATTTATACCACAGTGTAATTTATTGGGCTGTGTTATTACGATGGGAATCAGAAATGTCGAGTATTTCTTTTCATGTTTAGCTGGAATTTTTACAATTAAATTGGATTTTAATGATTTAACCAATTTACTAAAATTAGTTTAGAAGTTTTTCAATTAAACCAAAGATCAGCGTTTATTTCCTATACAGCTAATTCGATTTCAATAGGTAGAGCTATGGATTGTCAATTGTCGATATAATTAACCTAAATCCTTAACGATTTTTCCTTTAACTCCTAACTTTGTCTCATTTACTGACAAAATTGCTTTTTAAATGACGTCTAGCAGTATCCTGTAAAATACATACGTCTGGTTTATTTTTATAGCTGTTACTGATATTGTTTCCTCGGAACTTATCCTTTGTCAAGAGAGATCTATTTTTTTGGCGCTAAGATGAACAAATCTGCTTACATACACGCTATCGCCCTGGAAAAGTCGGAAAAAATGAACTTTTACATAGTGATTTTTATAAGTACGTGTATGTATACGTACTTACATACATACTTATTATACTATCCTACAATTTCAATCCTACAATCAATTCGTGATTTTATTGTAACGTGTTATATACATAAAAATAGGAAATGAGAAATGAGATTAATGGACTTTATAGCAAATTGGCAAAAACACCCTTCGCAGAGGATTGTCTAAAAAGGGATTTCTGGAATAAGCCGTTTTTTTATATTACTGCGCAACAGCTTCCCCAGGCCGATTCTTGCAGAAGAGGCCTCTACCAATAGTAAAATTACAAGCTTCGTATAAGATGCTAATATAAATAGAAGAAATGTCGATTTATAATTCATCACACCTAGGACCTATAAATGTTGACCTAGCCTCACAGATGCCGGGAAATGGTAGAGTGCTCAAATCTCAAAACACAGGCTATTATTAGCCGACTGCAACGAACTCGCAAGGAGGGCAATTGTTTCTCGTCTGGGTGTTATTATTATCAGTTGATTACGGTACAGTCCAGACATTGAGTCTGGACTCAGATTTAGACTTCGAGTATGTTTGAGTAAAGTGAAGAGAACTTCAGGTCTACATTTTAACGGTTATTATTTTTTTTCTCAGCATCCCCACTTTGGAAGTTAGTGGGGATGATAGGATTTTGAATTCCAAGCGTCCAACTAAACTCACACGAAATTCACTTGCATGGCAGCAAGTAACTTCATATAACTTAAGTACAGTCATAAAATAAAAAGCAAACTCATTAGAAAGAATCAGATATTATATTATTTGAAAATTAGACAGAATCCAAACATATAACGACGTAGATGGTGGTCTAAAAACTACCGTAAATTAAGAGTAGATACAGTGTTGTCTAATATTACAACGCTTGCACGCCTACAAAGAATCGGAAGGCAATGTGCACACGGTATTTCAGTTCAGAGATAAACTCGAAGATAAACCACAAGCTCCAAAAACTAAACACAACTCTATCAATGCACATGTTTGTGACAATAATAAAAAGGTGTCACTTCACATACACTATGAGTGCAGATCCTGAACAAAATAGATAAAACTTACGCATAGACTTGTTCTGTCAGCTTTCTTCCAATTATAGAGATCTGTAATTAAAATCTTCAACAGCTCAAAGTGGTTTCGTCTTTTTGGTCCTTCGCAATTTCTAATGAAGTTGCTAACGTGCACCATATTTCTATAACTATAGAAGGCCTATATCGATCGACTGATGGAATATGCAGGTATGCTCTGCATCAAAGCTAAAGGCTGCGGGGATGATTGCTCAGATGTTTTAGCCTTCGGATCGCACGCCGCAGAGCGTAGGTTCTAAACCAGCTCACCACAATGAGCATGAGTTTCCGATGAAGGAATATATCGGTATACACCTTGTTGGTAGGGGATTAAATTACTACCAGGCTAACAACCGCCCTCAAGTAGAAAATCTGTCGCCCCCTATCCTATCCCCTAGGCTGAGCCTGTTCACCGCATCGTCACTTATCATAGGGTCATTAAATCTTAGTCTATCTATCTATCATTATATCTAAAAATGAATGCCTAAATATATGTTGCTATGCTCAAAACTCGAGAACAGATGGACTAATTTGGAAATATATATTTTTTTAATATTTGTTGAGATCGGAGAATGGTTCTTACTAAGAAATAGTGCCCGTAAAACTGAAAAATTTGGGATAAATTATTTTTTCGATGCGATTTTTGTATGAGCTTACCATTTGACGTTTGTTTTTTTCGCGATCTTCAGTTATTCCCAAGTAACATTGTTTATTAACCTGAGAAACGCAGACTTCATTGCGGGAAAACTGGAATTACGTGGGTAAAACCGCGGGACGCATCTAGCATGTTATAAAAATGGATGTACTAGATTATTGTTGCATTTCCGATAACAGTGACATCATCCATACATACGTGACAAGGTTGGCCAGTCTATAAAGGGTCGAATAGGACACGCAAACAGGCTAAGACGTGATGTGGTCAAGACTGTAAAATGAATAAACAGTTAATATTTTTAAATACAATAAATAAGATCGGCGACATGCATGAAATACTATAAATTAAAGGCGATGAATGATAGTCAAATGGCGCTTTCTGAACGTAGTAAATTTAAAATTATGTTTCTGGCATTTAAATTTGAATTAAAATACATTTTTTTCACACAGAAAAGTTTTGGTTTTGATTTATTTTATTTCGGTTGAAGCTGGCTTTTTTGTAGCAAACATTACAATTCGAATCTTACTGAAAACGAGCTTAATCTGCGATAGTGAAGTTCCACTCCAATGTTGTATCCATAATCATGCAACTAAAGCCAATTAGGAAATACGACAGAAGCCTAATTATGAATCTTATTAAAATTGACATGATTATTAGTTCCAAAGAAAGGTCAACGGTCTCGATGCTAAAACAGTCCAGTTCCATATAACACTTCAAGATGACGGTCGGCCACAGCTCGGCGTTGACTTGGAAACGACGTGGATTGCGGTCACAGAATCATTACTAGCAACACCGCGATGAGTGATACACGTCTCTAGGGATACCCCTGGTCAGTGACATTCGGAGAATGCTAGAATTGGTTGAGATTTCAGGCATGGTTCGACATCGGTAGATGATAATAATTTCGTCTGATCTGCTAAATAAGTTCATAATGGTTACGTATTACAATATAATAATTAAGATGACGAAGACAGATAAACTCTTTATTGATACATCACAGAACAAAGAAGGAGAAAATTTTATAGTGGTTAAGATAGCTTACTATAATACACCAATAGAAAATACAGTCACTAAGAATAACGCATGTCTCTGCATAGTCAAAACTGCTTCGTCGAATCGTGAATTGCCAGACAACATTGAATTTTATTGATATATGGCCATTATTGGCCATAATTGAGCTAAGTCAAATAGTGGGAGCTGTTCAAATCGCGTATTGAACGCCATCGTTCTAGTGTCACGACACAGCGTTACGATTCAAAAAGAATGTAGAAAACTACTGAAATAATCCAATGGAATGCAACGACACCGGCGATGAGGACGATAAACAATTAGGAACATTTACATACACCTTCGTTCAAGCACAGGTTATCAGAGAACTAATAATACATTTGGCAAGTCAAAACTAAGAATTAGCTCTAGATTAGCAACCGAACATGTGATGGTTTTATTTTTAAACATGACAGCCGTAAGGTTGAGGCCGTCGAAATAGAAAGACAAGAGTGTAAATATTGGACTCGCGGATGAGAAAGCGGTCAAAACGTATGAAGATGTAAAAACTATAAGTGAGTTCGGTGCCACAGGTTCGTTTGGTGAGCTTCGGTTCGTTTGAAGTACGATTGCCAATTATAATCATACTGACAATGTGCCTAATGTTGCTGCTAATAGTCGTGTTACTAACCACGATGATATATTATTATGAAGTGGTAGATAAGCAAAAGAAAAATTAAGAAGTACTAATTTTCTTTGTATGTCGAGCTAACCTGAGAGGTGGTATAAAACATGGAAGTTTTATCAAAACCTATACACTTTCTTTAAAATCTAGGATTTCAACGGCATATTGTGAAATAATGAGCCAAATGCAACGCAATTATAACATGCAAAATTTTGAAAATTGAAAACCCTCTGTACCGCTTACAATTTTGTAGAATAAAATAAATGTAGATTAGAATTCCTTTCTATCATTAGATGAGCACGTAAATATAGAAAGCCATTGTCGACGGAATTCGCTTGCAATATATTCATCTCCTGATTCAAAACGTAATAATAATGTAACAACATATTTTCGAAATCCCCAAAACATAGCGGCGTCACACTGATTTAAAGAGTAGGCATCAGAAATAGTTGTCTGCGATCACACGTAGGCGTTCGAAGCTGACGACGCGTTTCTATAATAAACCAAGTATTTATAGACTACCCTCATATTTATTTGAGTATCAAACTTGTCCGTGTGCATGGATGGATTGAACTAATGACACTGGAAATGGGAATGTATACCCTATTGGTAACATTTTTAGTATCAAATTGCAATATTTTAGGATTAGAGTGGTAGAAAGAGTACGCTTCAGGATGAGGAAATGGACTATCTGACAGAGATTTAACCTCGGGTGAAACTTTAATGGCTTGTCTTATAGTTGTTTATACGTTTGTTGCTGGCTTCCCGGGCTGTTTAGAAATAAAATACTGCAAGAGATGAGAGTAAATTTTTGCAATCTGTTTTATATACAGCCATTTTAATAAAACAGATGCTAGAAGAAAACGCCCTAGGCTGGGGCAAAGCAAAGAAATTGAAGCCGTCTCGAAACCGGTCAAATGCGATATGAACTTGATAGTTTAATGTAATCGCAAGCTATTTCAAGACCATCATAAATTCTTCGTTCATGTGCTTAGCTCATTTGCAAGTCCTAAGATATTTGCTCATAAATTTTAGAAAAGCAGCAAATGACGGCGCTACCAAAGACATAATTGACGATACAGCTCTGGCAGAATTTCAGCGAGTGATAAATCGTTTCGCAAGTCAACTGCAACTCCAATTATAATCGGATGGCCAATGGTTCTGCGAAACGATTCATTCATGGCGAACGCAAGTAGGTCAGTATTCGGTCCAATGTGGACCTATTTCTAAGTGGTGACGCGGAAATGTTACATTGTTGATAATGTACTCTAGGTAGGAATATTTTAGATCTTTGTTGTACGAAATACCGGATGTAATTGTACGTTTCCATTAAACTGAAACATGAATGCTGCAACCGATTTTAATTTCAGGGCATACATTATCTCTAATATCTAGTGATTATACTTCAGAGTGTTACAGCCATGAACATCTCCAATGAGTTGGTCACATTTTACGAAATGTGCAGCTATAGTATACTTACTATATTTATACTACACTACATACTAAATAGATTTTTATTATCAAAGGTAAAAACTATAACGACGCTCCCGAACAGTCAAAAGTTAGTTATACAGTAAGAAACCGGAGAAAAATAAGTATTCAAATAAAAATTAAAGCAATAAATAAAGACAGGAAACACAAACACGACGAATATAACGACCGGTGAAAAAGGACTCAAATAAATGATAAAAATAATGAGCTGACCAAACGCAAGAACGCAAGACGGCCAAGACCAAATAATTAAAAAAGGACATTCATTTCGCGTAAGAGGAACAACAATCTTGGAAAATAAATAGAAAAAATAGTTGCAAATCCCAACACCGCAGGCAATAATTGTCCAGTGTTCGACAAGCATGCAACCCACATTTCCAAGGTTCAAAGATACGTCTGCAATTAAAATAGAACTAACCAGAGGCAACGTTCTCGGACTTGCGGATAGTTTTGGCACTAATTACGAACGTGCTCCCATTATGGCAGACGGAACGAGGCAGGAATGCGGCAGACGGCGGAATACACCTTCACACGTGACTGACGGAGTACGCGGTGTTAGCCTAGTGGGAGAACGTCCGCCTTCCAAGCAGAAGGTCGTGAGTTCATATCCCAGTGCAGGCACGTACCAATGTGTATCTTGTACAAATCATATATATATACATAATTGTCATACGCTTTTCGGTGAAGGAAAACATCGTGAGGAAACCTATATATACCTACCCGAAAATTATTTCGGAGGTAGGTATGTTATCCACCAATCCAGACCGGCCCCCGTGGTGGATAAAGACCTAATCCTCCTCACGAAAGTGAGGGGAGACACGTCCTCAGCAATGGGACGATATGGGTTGACGATGATGATGATGATGATGACGGAATACGCCAAAGAAAACTCTTCGAAAAGTATTAAAGTTGAGGTAAAAATTAAGTTGGTATCAAAACACGATGTTACACTCGCCACTCTCGACGGTGATACCCACATTCTCCAATCTACACGTGACCATGGTCAGTGGAACTTGAGCGAATCGTTAAAATTTGTCAAAATGATATTTCGAAATTGATATTCTTGTATCGCATACCCCCGTTGCTGCTGCTGCAGCAAGACAGGAATGCGGAGCGCCTTCTTTAATGCCGGAAGTACCTACATACACGTGGAGTTTCAAAGGAAAACTCAGCACATGGCCTCTTGTACAGATTTAAGATTTGTAAAGATGATTACCGACTCAAAAAAAGCTTAATTCTTACATTAAAAGTAGCTAATTAATACACTTTAGGATAACGTGAAAGTTTTAACTGAACTATTAAGACACGTCATCCATAGAAACATTTGATGCTACTTAAAAGGAAAGTGTACGTCTTTGAGTCTGGATGGAAGTCATCAACATTCAAACCGTGTCTCAATCACAGGAAACTTGGAAAATGTATGAAAATTTAAGTTAATTGCATTTATTACCTTCTTTGGTAAGATGATAAAATTAAAGAACAAAAAGTACGTGAAAAAGCTATTAAAGGAGTACCTTAATGAGAAACATTAAAATAAAAAAGCTAGCAAAAATCACTACACCCGTAAATGGATGCAAGAGTTTTCCACGCGTTTCCGCGAAATCCTACGTGTGCAAAGAACTGAAAAAAGGTGATGATAAATAACCGACGTGCAACGACCTCGAATGTTCTAATACTTCAGTAACATATGAGCGTATATGCGAGTATGTGAGAGATCAGTCGATGGCGTCAGAGGAATATAGACACGCGGGGGCAGTGATGCTAGCGTCAGACTCGAATCAGCTGTAAGACACGGTGGCACAGATACATATAAAGGCAAAGCTTTGTTAGGTTAATCATTATGTTTCTTTTAAATTGTTATGAAACGCCTGAAATATGCTAGTAAGTCAATAACAGCGTTATCACAGGTATGAAGTTTCGTGGGCCCTTTCAATCACAAGGCTTTGCGGATCATTGTCTTAGCTGCTCAAGGACATAAACATCACATTCAATTTGCACAAAAACAATTAAAAATATAACAATCAGTAAGTGACAAACGTATAACAACAGAAGAACCGCAATTGATTAAACAATTCGCTGAGACTCAAGCTACTAACCACAAGAAAATAATTAAAAAAGAACATCACCACAAAATTAATACGTAATCATAAAGTTTTAAACTTACTAAGAGCTACTAAAAACAGTCAGAGTGATATCGTGCAGAAGTTTTAGGCTACTTTTGTAGACATTGAATGGGTTCATCGGGAAACGTCTGGCTGGCCACCGGCCAATATTGGGGTGAGATGCGGACCGAACGAGGGGAGCGCCGGCGCCCAAGCCGGGCTAGACGGACAGGATTTGAGAACTAGAGAGGAAATAAAACATACAATTGTAATTGCGGCAACTTGGACGTGGATTATAAAAATTGACGAAAAAAAAAGAAACAATAAAACAAAAATCGAACTGCGAACAAAACTGAAAAGAAGCCAACAAGCTACAGATTCTTGATTCGGCAGAGCAATCTGTTTTCTTGACACTTCCATATTTTGTCACTCTCGAGATTAATACGAATCCAACTAAACCACAGATAACAAAATCTATCAAGACGTTAAGGCTATAGGATGCACCAATACGCCTGAAAATATAATCGTCCTTCTGGGCTGTTGGTATAATTAATTGTTATTATCAGATGATCTAAATACTTAGATGACATTTAAATGATGGAAAATAAAGCTGTTATTTTTACTGCCATGCTTATAGATTAGAGAAACCACGAATTGGGAGAATATATAAGGAATATGCGTATAGTATACAAACCATGGCGCTAAGTGAGATTCAAACTATAAAGTGGGATTATACACTACAACAAAGTGGGGTTTTTAGAGATCCTTTCAGTTTGACTCGATATACGGAATATCACTAACGAAATAATCAAATCAATGACGATGAGCTATCGTTTTGCCTTGGGGAAGTCTAAACTTCAATACATAAATAGCTGAACAAAGCACGATGAGTGACGAGGTCAGTTTCCGCGCTGAAAAAGAATTGAATATTTTACAATATTTCTAACCTTGTTATAAACATGGATTGCTATGATGAATTAAGCTTCGAAAAGTGTAAGACACATTTGAAGATATTTCATGAACACCTAAAAGTAAATTTAATACGATAAACCAAATTGATTTAAGAAAAGACTTACATAAAAAGTTTCACAATTATTAAATTCGAAATGTAGCTAATAACGAACGTAGAATATATTGAAACAAAAGGCGAACGTACAACATACACGATATGTCACTTAGAGAAAGCAAAACCTAATTTCAGATGTGGAAATCGTAATCCGCGTGTTGCATTACACGTAATCGATATTATATTATAAAATATAGCACAATAGAAACTAAATAACACTATACGGGAAAGAGGAAACATTCGTCATACACAACGAGCGACGAATTCGGAGCCGCTCACAGCCTGGGTGATCTCAACGCCACCGCTGCCAGTGTTACAATGCTTGCGTGCACCGCTACATTAGACCATTGTTTATTTTGGACGGCCAATCAATGATGTTATCATACGCATTTAAACATTTTTAATGGGAGCCAAAGTGGTGCTGATGTATCGGCCGCTGATGAAAGCCAGACAGAAATATATGCGAAACGCAAGATTACCGAGTTGCTCAATGGGTTTGTTGCTTTTAGATTCAAGGACGGGTAGCGTACGTTTTTAATACGCTAGCGACCGGCCGTTAATCTAGGAAATTGGACTTTTAGGAAAAGAAATGGTCCATTGTATGATCAAATGAAAGGAAAAGAGATAGATGATACTGAGGCAACAACGAAAACGATATTATACTGGCAGGTTTTTTGTGTAGTGGCACGCATCAAGACTTTCATTTGACTTGATACATCGCCATATCAAATTGTGTTATCGAAAAACCTTGAACATCAAAGCCATCTAATTAACGCTTAGAATCGACGCGAACTACTGCATTGCTAGAGTGACAACCGCACGCCTGACCGCGGGCTGTCCTACAAGAACGTTGATTGACAGTGCGCCCGTTGCACTAACGAATAGTGGAGTAGACAGTATCTGAACTCTGATGAAATTAGATCATCGGATGCTAGATCGAAAAGAAGTTTACTCATTTATTTATGTACTGGGGTCTATTGGTGATCGTGATATAGGTCGATAAGGTATACATATCAAAGTCATCGATCGCCCATAGATAAAAAGACATGATGCCGCGGCAACATAGAAGGTTTTCACCCTAAGGTAAGTGGAATAGGGGTGTGATTTTTGACGATGTACTGCCTTATTATTTATCTAACGAAGCCTGTTTATGTGATCTAAATAAGAAGCCTAAAGTTCTTAATGCCATAGAAGACATTTAACTCTCGTTTAGTTGTCGCAGATACGGTCCTAACGCTTAGAAAAAGATTAAGTGACATCTAGTGATAGAAATGTGTCAAGGTGATTTTGGCGGTAGTTAGTAACTATACAGCATTAGTTTCTTAGGAGCTGAAACTTCGTCTACCTGTGATTGACACCACGTCCGCTGCACTACTCTGAGCATAGCTGCGACGCCCCCGAAATTATACTTTTGGCGGAGAACCAACGCCGATAAAACAGAGTGGTTACATGTACTAGAACATGTAGCAGCAAATGGCTAAGACATGGTGTGTCAGCCGAGTAGATCAAAGATGCCAAAACTTTTCAAACGCTTAGCCAAGCTCTTCAAATTGACGGATACCACAAAAAAAATTGCTCAAAATTTTGCTAATTTATAAATGAGTTCATTTTAATTATCTTGTAAGAACCTTAATACGTATCACACAAGTCCTTTCGCTTAGCATTTATTAAGTGACCTGTGGTAACGTACAGGAAACCTTTATAGAGTAATCGTACCTACATAATTATTATCGTGGAACAAAAATGTCCTAACCTACAAAACGCATAAACAGTAAACAAGACATTCATCGATCAAACAAAGCATTCTGTCAAAGTTTTATTACAGAAACCGGAAGTAGAGCGATCGTCCCAGATTCACATTGCGTGAGGAAAGACGATAGAACGCTCGAAATCTGATAGTACTTCGAAACACTGTGAAAGTAAAGGCTGCTCACGTAAGCTTAGTAAATATATCATTTATGATTTGTTCAATAATCTTGCTTTCATATATGGGATCAGTGAGGGGGATAACAGTGACTGGCAAAGGAAAACCTTCGCATCAACATCAGGCATAATCTTTTCAGAGGTCGTAGAGATAGTCTTCATACAAAATGTTTATTGCATATCCACAGCTCGTAAAATCATTATTTGAGGCAAAAATATTACACGATCCAAACTAAATGTGACGTTGGTTCTGGCAAAACTTTTTAACATGACAGACACTGTCCAATCATAAGTATTTTTTTTCGAAGTTTCGTATTTTCACACTCGCCACTTGTCTTTGAATCCACAACATAATTTTAATAGAAAACAATCATCTAAAACCATCATCGTAGATGTGAATCAGCGATAAACGAGATCTTAACATAATAAAGTTGAAACTAATATATTTCCTGAAATGCTTTGAGATCACAGAAGGGCCATTGGACATTAGATAGTGGAAAATATTAGAAAAGCATTTTAAAATTAAGTGCGGCTATAAAGACGTCGTCTAAATAGACATTATATTTTATTAATGTGAAAAATATTTTATCGCCAATTTAGCAAGTATCATAAATCGGAACCTAGATTAAAACTATGTCGAGGGTAAATAATATTCTACTAGCCAACATAAACACAGACAAGATTACCATTGGAATTGGTGCTTAATCTGAAAAATGGTATTGTTATGGTAGGGCGCTTAGAAAACCATAACAAATTCTATGAAAAAGAAATGCTTCCGAAGTGGAAATTACTTTCAGCACATTCCTACATACCAAAAAGGGCAGTGTGCTATTTGGTTACCTTCTCTAAGGCCTCACAGCAAACGTTACCCACGTGGTCAGAAACTTTACAAAATTTATGATGAGAAGATCAACGTGAATTTAAGTCTTGATGATGAAGTCAGCCAAAAAAATTCTGAGAAAAATTCTTAAATCAATCTTGATATTGCCATGCGTGACAGTGTCGCAAACAAGATTGAATGGAATCATAAATTGGAGCAATTTGTTTATTTGCATGCACACTGCATTTCTCCGAATCGGTGATTAATTTTCAGCTTGATAGGCTTAAAGTATGACAAATTAGTCTACCTCGATTTGCATACAGTTCATGTAAGGAATATTTTGTTGCCATGAGACACCTGTAGTCACAGCAAAGCGATAAAAATAGTCCACATCGATGGTCGTCGGACAAGTTCCGACTTCGTCGGACGCGTGTAGCCCCGGATTTATCACCGTTTCTGAACGATTTCACGTTGGCAAAGGATCGTACCGTACGCTTGTTTGTAGTGTTAGGGTTAAAACAATTTCAATGTGATTTAACGATCGTATTTCAACTTCGACTTCCTGGTTTTCGTAAGCTTCTCGCTTCAAACGAGACGATTTCTTAAGTCTTGCGCAAGATTCTCAATTTCTTTACCAGTACATTTCATATCCTAAAAAGAAATGTGAACGGTTGCATCAATAGTCAAAACTAATTCGAAAGGGTGAAAATAATTCTAGAGAGTAGGCAACGAATCGACAACGCCCCGAGTGTTGTAGGTGTCCATAGGCGGCGGTAAGCGTTTACCATCTGACGGGCCGTCTGCTTGTTGTTTGCCACTCTATCTTATAAAAAAAAGGTGATCATAATGGACTGACCTTGTAATAACTGTATCGTGGCCTGGTACTCAGCAAGTTTCTCGTCGACGTATCCTTCTTGCGACTGCTGCGCGATGATCTCCGCGGTGGAAGGTCCTCGCTCCTCTTCGTCCTCCTCGTATATCATGGGCCGCGGTGGTGGAGGCGGCTCCAGAGGCACTCCCGCGTAATCGTACTCCCGAACCGGTTCGTACGGAGACGAGTAGAAGTACTCGGGACTCTGCCCCAACGTTGGGGACATCGCGTAAGGGGAAATCGAGAAATGGGAACTCGGAGATGGAGAGTGCTGCCTTAAGTTATGTGGCGAATGTAACGGTCTGAAGGGTTTTGGGGAAGGATGGACGGGGGGCGGTGTGACAATGGCTGTGGAGTGTCTCGGACCAGAAATGAGGGGCGGTGGGCTTGGGGCCCATGGCGAGGGAGGGCGAAAGTTGAGGGGAGAGGGAGGGCCGGGCGGCCGCGCGCGGCCGCGTCCGGGCGGCTGCGACATCTCGCGGATTGAATCTCGTCAACCCGGTGTCACGCCACCATTTGCATCGCTGCAACAAAAGAAACCAATTATTAATATAGAATAATTCGTAAATATGTTACGTTCAGTGCTGAAAACACAATGTTTTTATAACTTGTCGCGAGTACGGGAAAACACAACTGTTGTGTTAGCGGTATGGGAAAACACAACGGTGTGTGCAGATCCGTAACCGTGACTAGACGAGAAAATCGGCTTAGCAGTAAAGAGTTAAATGATACATCAAACCTAGGTGAAAGAAGATTCTTCGTGCATCAGATAGGATTGGAATTTAGGTACTTGTTCCATTAGTCATTCTATGCTGGGAGTGAAACGGATCAAAGCGCGCTAACGTCTGCCTGATAAAATCTATTTCAAACAAATTCCTACAACTGTAAGGGTTACGAACTTTCCATGCGTAGCGTAGAGTACACAATGTGTACATTAAACAGATGCTTCGATACTTTTATTGGGCTCTAATCGGTTCGAAGTGTTGCTGTTTATTGAGAGAATTGACTGAGAATGAGGCGGCGAGGGGCTATATTGGGGCTTGTGGGATGGCGCATCCATGAGCTCTACTTAACACGTTCAGTGCTGAGAACACAACTGTCTTATTTTTCATAATATGCCTTGAGTGCGGGAAGACACAAATGTTGTGTTTGTTGTAATGGGAAAACACTATGGAGTGTGCAGAGCCGCACCCGTGGCTAGACAAGCAAATCCAGCATTGAAAGTGTTAAAATGGTAGCATCGACATTAACTACACATAGCCTTCATTTACATTTAAAATGAACAGAAACTGCTCCTTTATGTACAATGTTTAGTTATAAACGAATTTTAAAAATATATTATCATGGTTACCGCCACCATTATAATCTGCACATAAGTTTCCTGTTTAAGCCTTGAACTGCTGTGCCGATTTTCTTGCCTAGCCGCGGTTACGGATCTGTCCACACCGTTGTGTTTCCCCGTAGCGCTAACACAACAGCTGCGTTTTCAGCATTGAACGTGTTAAAGGTCTGGGTGAAACTATTATAGTTACTATCCTACTAATATTATAAATATAAAAGTTTGTATTTTGGGATGTTTAGATGTTTGGACGTTTGTTACTGAATCACGCAAAAACGATAGAACGGATTTAGATAAAATTTGGCACACTGATTGATTATTAACTGGATTAACACATAGGATAATTTTTATTCCTAAATTTTTAACGGTCCCTGCAGCATAATAGTCAGCGCCAATGAAACCGCGGGGCTTATTATCTATACTTTGATTAATACAAAATCTGAACAGTACATAGTTATTCGCATAAATATAGCAGACCCAAATAACATATTCGCCTTGACGTCTCATGCACGCTGGTTGCAGTATATTTTGAAAGGCGGTAACTGTTAGATAAATTATATTGGACACATGCCAGTGTCAGATAAAAAGGCGTATGTCCTAGAAAAAACACTGGGACTGTCTGGCTAGATCCACGGGGAGTTACCAATAGTATTAGATAAACCTATTATCAAGGATCAAGGATTCTTATCTCTAAATTCGCAACCAAGAAAATTCTTCAAATCTGTCCATTTGTTTGATTATGGTAGTCTTCATATCAGTATCGGGATAAAAAGCATTCGATGTTCTTCTTTAGGGCTTAAACTATGTCCATACAAAATTTCATATAAATTAAAGAGAAATAATTAAAGTTAGTAACTTTCGAGCAACCGATGATGAAAAAATTCCATATTGATAAACACTTGATAATTTGTAATCAATCAGATTAAAATGGTCAGTCGCTAACTCAAGAATTTATATAGGTACTTACTTTTAATTATATAAAAGACAAAAAGTGAGAGTTCATTTACTAAGAGAAAACAATGTGATCAACCTCTACAATTTTCAATCACCATTCTACGAGCTAGGAAGCTGTCTGGCGTTACAGAGAAGGAAGGAGTTAGTAGCCATTCAAAACTTTGACAATGCCAAATAAAAGCCACTATTTCTTAACACTCCATGGCTAACAATGGGAGGAACTAGGGAAAGCTAAAACATTACGTCTGTGAACAAATTAGGTAATACTTTACGTTTAGCTATTGAAGCTTTCAAAATGGCGACAAATGGCCGCCCGCCAGACGGCCATAAGTCTGGCAAAAAATCGCTCTTTGGGCAATGCACGGTCTCCCTCCTGGCCATCCTCCAATCGTGCCAGCGTAAAGACCTCTTATGTAACACCAGCGGAGCTGGAAAACGAATTTATGCCAAGTCGATTGTTAAATTCGTAATGATTAACGAGTATCAGGTGAGCGACAATGCGCGGATTAAGGACCGGGGGTTGAAGACATCGCTAAGTAATGTTTGACGTGTCATAATAATAATACAGTCGAAATATAATAGTTTAATGATACGAAATCTCACAAGTAGGATGATGCGTGGGAACGCATCAAAGTAGTCGGAGAAACGAAATGTAAAGATACACCCACTCCAGACATTTCTGAAGAACTATCAAACAAATACGAATGGCATAAATTCGGAGGCAACCGTCTAGCAACCGGAATCTTTTCGAATTATTGGTAAATCACGCCCCGGTTAGCGAGAAAAAAAAAATCTTTAGATAAATTACAATATGTTGAAAGCTTTGATGTAAATATTGTCAATATATTCTACACAAGGACATCACTACATCTTCTTGAGATAAAACAGTAAGAAAAGCTAACAGCCGACCTTGTGGGTTGCTTTTACATGCATCCATCACTCTACAGATACAATAATAGAAAATGTTGAGCGCGTAACGTGCAAACTTGATACAACTTTTTTATTTTAAATAAACAATGCTGAAGCTAACAAACATGAAGCCATACGTCACGTAGAGTAGTTTTTTGAAACAAAATTAGCATTCATCATGAGCCGACTGGAGAAGACTGTGGTTCTAATTCCGTCGATTATATCACTGTACCATCGCTGCAGAATGCTGACGCTGGTATTAAAATAGCCGGAGTATTGACTCCAGATTGCAAAACCGACTGAGATTGACATAATAGTCTAGAAAAATCGAACAGCAGCTCGCGAACTGTCTCAACTCTTGAGATTAGTGACGAGCGAAATTGATCGCTGCGTGGAAATAAATAAATCTTAATATTAAATTTAATTTGTAGCGTTCGAAATAAATAATACTGTCGCTTATTCAAGCACAGCATTTACCTAAATTGATTCTCTCAGAGATATGTGCGATATATCAAGCTTAAGCCAAAACATAATTATTTATTGTTGTTGTTTTTTTTAACGATGCCGCATGCATGAATCTGTCCGTATGCTTCTCATTACAATTGTTGCATCAACATCCAGCTAATCTCAGCCACAGTTCATCGGCCTTCACTGCAATAACACTTCCAACCGTCATCATAATAATACACGAAAAATACATTAGATTCTGAGAGCTCTAATTTTTCCACCATCGTGACTGAAATGTCAAATGAAATCCTGCCCGCTCTGTAAAACAGAATAACAAATCTTAGGCGGGGTTTCAGTTGAACACGGGTTGCTAAGAATGTGTTGTGTAACGAACTAAACGCATTGTGGAAAAGTCAAGAATATATTAGTTGAAGCGACGCGATGAATTTTATCTCGATTAGAGTTATCTGCACCAACGAAATGTGTGCTGGGACACATGGTAGAAGTAAAATTAACTAAAATAATATTTAAAAAAAAGAAGATATTTTTAAAAAAATATACGAAACGCAACTCTCTCTCTCTTTCTTTCTTCATTTACTTAAACCTCCCTCCCAACTTCCGTTCGCCTGGCCCGATCACATTTTTCGTAACGCATTCACCAGCTTACTCCCCAAGTCAAGAGTGCGTAAAGTTTTACTTCAAAAATGTATTCCAATACACACGTACCGTCCCTTAACTTCGGCATGAGGAAGCGACATCCAGAGGCAAACAAATAAATCGATGACATATTTTCACGGCACATTAGCGAACGAAACGTTAATTCCTCATTTGAGACGATTCAATAACTAAACGCGTTGATGCTATAGTTTGGCGGGTGGCCAGTTACGTGGGGAGGCGTGGGTTAACCAAACTCGTGAACTTCAGGTTTGAACGGGTGAACCTTCAAATAAAGCTGGTTATATCGGCCGAGGTCATATGTAAAAAAGTACTTTTACTACAAGAAATACAAACGTTTTCTTTCTTGTCGATGTTTCAACTTCCTATAGTTTGAGAATTGTGATGATAGGATCAGTAGATTACGATCATGCAGTCTAGAGGAGAGCTGTCACTCCCCCGGTTTTAGACCATAGGACGCACCAAAGGAACATGTGTGTTCATTACATACACACAACGGAAAAACTAAATCAATTTTGAATATTCATTTAACACGTTCACTGATGAAAACACAACTGTTGAGTTTGTTGTATGGGAAGACACTATGGCGCGTGCAGAGCCGCACCCGTGGCTAGACAAGCAAAACGGCTCAGCAGTCAAAGTGTTAAAAACTTAAACCGTGACTGCATAATAATATGTATGCGACGTCATCTCGTGATTATGAAAAATCTTCATTAATCAAAATCCATGAACCCGTTTAGGCTGTACGACGCGCCAACGGAACATGTATGTATGTATATACGACCGCGAAAATTAACATTCCTTAGGGCAGTCGGGTAAAAATGACAAAAACTGCAGACGGAATACAACATAGTTTCCTATTACTTGAATAATGCAGCTAATACAGTTTTGATTTAACAAATATTTTGATTAAACTTTGTATTTAGTCAGACCTTGCCTTGTAAAACCGCAAGCAAAACCACACAAGACAACGATTGAACACGTATCAAATAAATACTATCAACTATGTTGTTTACCCTAGATCTAGGAAGGTCTCAATGCTTTTTGGATATGTTAATAAAATCAACCAAGAAAATTACGAAAACACTATAGAGAATAAGAAATGTAATGCATTGCTGGCAAAGTAAAAGCTCCGAATTCGCGAGTTAATTGCGGCTCGTTTCGGCTGTATTGTATGAATACAGGAAACGAGTCGCAAATTTTTACCCGCGAATAGCGAAATTGCGAATAAGGGAACCGCGAATAATAATATCGAATAACCGCGATTGTAAATGATATTCAGGAAAATTTCATCAGGTGTTAGTTTTTAGAGTACGGCCCGCCTGATGATAAACGGTTACCGCCGCCTATGGACACCTGCAATACTCGGGGCGTAGTGGACGCCTTGCCTATTCTCTACGACTCTTTTAATAACCAACACATACTCAATTGCTCATTGTAAACAATCGTAAAACCCACATTGATTAAATTTATTAACTGTTACATAATATTTACTCCTAAAAACGAAAATTAGGAGAAACAAGCATTTTATGCATACTACAAACTTTATTACTCATCAATTTGCAAGGTGGTCAGTAAGTGCTGAACAATACTACGCAGACTTGGTAAAGACGGGAGGAATTGGGTGTGTAGGTAATTAAATTTGATTAACGAACACGCACGAAGGCTGTTTTAGTTATAACTAGAGGAAATGATGGAATAACGATCTAGGTAGATGACTAAACTACTTGAAGAACCGAAGTAACCATTAGAAAACCTTTTAATGAATTTGAGGAAGAATATACTGCATCAAAATGTAGGCAAATAGGCATACAGGTGATCTTTTAACTCTAAAAAGAAATCTAATCTGATCTTCTTTCTACCTCATCAGTAATCGACAAGGACCTACTTTCACGAACATAGCTGCTGAGACCCTTCTACGACAAAACCTAACGTCCGTACTTTTAATTAAAATAGATTATTAGAATTTTACAAATAAAAAGGCGACACTACAATTACGTGTTCATCTACACCTAAGGAGGGTCCAAAAGAATTATTCTCCTACCATGATGGCAAGTGATGACACTAATCTCATTAAGCGAGTTTTCCAAAAAACGTATTCGTGCAAATGATAATTTGATCGCAATAGTCTAAATTAAAACGAACCCCCAAGTCATAAATCGGATGAATTAAGCCAAATAAAATACAAGCCCGATAAAAGGCATGGGAAGGGGAGCTATGGAAGGATTGTTAGCTAATATAAAATTTGCGTGACTGTCAATACTATGCCTTAAATCAGAATTAAACGCAGTATCGTTATTGGATCGAAACGCCACATCGCTAGCGAAATTATGCCGTCAACTATGGCTTTCATGATTTTAACGACTTCGCTTTATTATTTCAAGTTTTTCTTCGTAAACTTACTGAATGGAATACGGAATGTGAACTCCTAATTTCCCCACTATATTCCTGCACGATTTAGTCATAATAATTAAACGAACAAATCATAATGATACAGTTTTAGAATTCCTTGCTTTAATAAAATATATCTAGCGTAATGAAAGACCTAAATACCCACATGACCTACTTTCGGGAAAAATCATCTTAATACTTTCAAACATTCGGAGATTTTCCTGTCAGATTGGAGTGTCTCTGAGTGCATTAACTATTTTAATGTTTTCTCTTTGCAGTTTAGCTGGATTTCAGTGTACTTGGGTGTTGGCGATAGGCCTACAAGGACAGTATTTAGGTTCAGTGAGATAAGAAGAAGACAAATCAATACAGGCCGTTTTTCACGCAGTCTAGACGCCAACATCTGAGCAGTCTGCCGGCTCCCGCGAATAACCCACCAGAAGCGACGCAATGCGGATATTAATACGACGAGATAAAGCAAAAGAATACATCTAACTACTTTGTTGTTAAACACAATAATAAACGCAAATAAAAAACCATGTTAGTACTTTCCCGCGTGGAAAGTTTGAGGTTAGGAAAAGGCCGGCGGAAACAGGGTGAACAATTTTTACAGGCAAATATAAAGATAAACAGCACACAGGAATGACGAGGAAAATAATTTTGGAACGGCAGGCGGACATATTGAAACTCAATACTCCCGTTCCAGGGCGCTCCAGGGCGCTCCGCGCCTGCCGGTCCAGGGTTAGCGAAGGCAGCATCGGTTATTATAAGCGTAAGAGCAATCCATTTGACTACATTACCGGTAACAGAAAATAAACGTTCAACGGTACACAACACTGTTTGATCACTTTTAACAGAAACGAAGTTCGAATTCACTGGTTATATTTTTTCACGGACGCGTTCCAAATTAGGTATTCGGAAAATGTTTGATTGTTCGGATGCCGTTTTCGGTGTGACCTTACCAAGGGAACGTTTCTATACCGCGCGGTCGGTTGCGCTGGTTGGGGAATCTCCAAGCGGCAGTTTGCGTCGGACTGAGGCGGGCGGGCGGAATCGGCCGCGTTCGGCACTGCTCGGACACCTTTATATTTAGAATTTGGCTCTCTCCCCGGTTTTATATAGCAGTGAGTACATCGCGTATAAAGCGTATTCGAGATGCGGTCGCCGTCTCTATATGTATATATAGGAGTTACGACTTTTTATTGAGTGGATTGTAAATTTTTGCAACCGTCCGTTGGTACGGGATGGCCGATGTTTCTGGGCGGGCGGGATTATTTTGGCAATGTTGGGAAAAAGCTCACCCACACGTTGCATATTTCGCTTTGTCAATATCGAATAAATATCGGACACAAAAATGCAGAATTAAAATCTAAAAAAAAATACGTTGCTGACATCAAAAGTGCAGATCCAATCTGGCACATCTCTATTTTAAGTTTCCTACAAAGCATGACATTTTACGCATTTCATTATCTAGTGCGGGTGGAGAAAGATATCCTTTCAATATGATATGAAGTTGCACTCACAAATGAGCAGCTCCTTGCTGTATCGCTGTAAATGCTCCGCCTCTAGATATTTAATTATGCATCATAGATCTTGTCCTGAAATTGCTACTAACAGAATCCTGGGTGGATTTCTTCAGACACCGATCTCTTACAATATAAATAAAAATTAATAATGGCTAAATATTTTGCTAAGCCAGGGTACGGCTGGACCAATTCGCCTAATTTAGTTTTTTAAATTTTCTTAAAAGTACTGAAAAATTGCCCCGGAAATTGGAAAATATGGGAAAAACTAAAAGCGCCTTTTTATTTTTTATATTTGTATGAACTTTTGGTTATTTCACTATTTTCAGTTGTTTATTTTCATGAAATGAAACCGCAGCGCGCAGCTAGTTCACAATACAAAATCCCTGAACGACACGAGTGATTCCGGAAATCCCGAATTATGTAAAAGGCAGACCGATTACGCGAACTTGCGCAATATGTCGCATTTTTATAAATTAAAAGCAGAAAAACATTCCAATCCTCAAAAAACTATTGATATTTCGAAAACTTATAATATAATTCGGAAGAGGACGAGTTCATTTATTCTTCGGCGTCGTCTTGACGTCGCGTCGTTGGTAACTGCGTCGGCATCGGAGTCAGCTTCGGCGTACGCGTAACAATCTCCATCGGCGTTATCAGCATCATCTGGGACGCCGTCCGCATAGGTGTCTGTCTGTAACGGCGACGGCGCCGGATTAACATTTATGTCAGCGTCAGAGTCCGCGTTGAAGTCAGCGTCAGTTTTCCTGTCGGAACCGATACATGCGTCGGCGTAGCCATCTGCGACTATAGCGGCATTGACAGCGGCGTCCAAATCAACATCAACGACAGCATCTGTGTCAGCGTCGGCGTCGGCGTCAGTTCCAGAGTTTGCATCGGCGCAGTTGCCATCGTTGGCAATCTCAGCTCGGTAATGGCGTCATTGCGTCGGATGCGGCGTCACTGTTGGCGACAGCATAAGCATCGGCATCTGTGTTGACATTGGCAGCGATGTCAAACTTGGCGTCGGCGTCTGTATTCGCGTCGGAATCGATTTCTGCATCGGTGTCGATATTTGCGAAGGCATCATAATAAGCGTTAGAAACTACTTTGGGGAATAAGATGATGAAATTTTAGAAAAAAGCTAAGCTCATACATTTGGTAATAAAACAAGCTGTATGGTAAGGTAAGTAATGTAATATACAAAATTATTATAAATTTTTCATATTCATAGGGATTATTGGCATTAAAATCCTGAATAAGTTTGAGAAGCCAGTGCATGTGTGTGTTTGAGATAGCTTTAGCTTTTGTGTTTTAGCTTTCATCTTAACTACCCTATGTATCATACTACTACCAGTACTGACTACAAAACAGGGTATAATTATTGTATTATTATATAAGTGCCTCATTAATAAATCTAGTGGGTGCAATGGGAATTTTAGTTCCCAGCATCCCCGCTGACCATTAATCAGCGTGTGTGAAGGGAACTGAAAGTGCCACCTAGTTTTAATAGTAGAATATATAAGGAGGCCCTGGGGAAACTCCGTTTCATCATATTTTTCTAAAGAAGTTTTTGTATGGTGTTTGGAATTGATGTCCTTCTTGTTTCTAGCACAATACAGGTTTCAGAAGTAGTTAAATATGTACCAATTGCCATTAAAATTTTACTCAAGCAAATTTTTTTTTTTGTGTAAGACATTTGTTAGCGCGGCAGCTAAGCTGTATAGGCTGAGCGCGCCTCCAATGGCGGGGGAAGGATGGCTGGTAGAAGAGTAGTACAAAGGAACTTGGCGACTAACCTGGTCTCCATGCAACTGCAATCACCTCGGTTCGGGTCCGTCTCCAAGCTGCTTGTTCCTTCAGGATGTTATGACGTTCGATGTAGTGGACTGTATTTTAGGCGGTTGGTGCGTGTCGGCAAGGAGCGTTTACGCGGCGGGTTTATAGCGGGTTTTGTTTATATTTGCGCGTCGAATTCACGTGGACCACCACAGAGGAGCAGCAGATCCAGTACTTTGGATTCGGCGAGAGCGGCAGCCGCGAAGGACGAGGGTCGATCGCAGACTACTTGCGGCGGCAAGCAGTTTTCTCGTGGATACCACGATATGAGCGACAGAGATAGTCGCCAAAAAATGATAGGAATAGGAAGGTAGGAAGGTATTATGAGTGCCAATGTAAGTGGCGCGAACATTTGCCCCCGGCCTAAAAACCATTGGTTTTTAAAAGAAAGCGGGAAATAAAAAAAATAAAAATAAGAGTTAAACTCTAAAGCGGTCAACGGGTTAAATATAACATAGCGGTTGACCGGGGAGCAAGGGGTTAAATTATTGGGTAGGTAAGATACATAAACGGACGACGGGTCTCTGGTAGACGCCGGTCGCCGTTTTTACTGACGCTACTCGACAGATGCCATCGCCGCCGACATGAGTGGCCACGACGACGCCGAGAGGCCAGGATAGCGGGGGAATATTATCAGTGATAATAAGAACAATAGAACCTATTGTAATGGGATTCGAAGGTGTATTCCATTTTCCTCTAGATTGAAGTAAGTGAAGATATTCCAACTTCCACCGTTTGGAAAATGATTGTACCATTTGATCCAATAAAGCGTACCGTTTCAATAAGTGTCCAGGTTCATCGGGAATCGTGCAAGCGGGTAAATGCTTCAGCGGTGCGGTCATTAAGAAATGTGAAGCACTCAGCGCGGTCGGCTCAGACGGATCTTCGCTCAATAACGTTACAGGACGAGAATTGATAACGCATTCTATCTGTGTGAGTACGGTTAACATTTCCTCATACGTGAGTAACTGTGAACCGATCGTCTTATGAAGATGACTTTTAAACGCTTTCACATATATTTCATAATTCCCCCCGAAGTGAGGACTTCGCGGTGGATTGAATTTCCAGTGTATGCGATTAGCTGATAACTCATCTGAGATAGACTTATTATATTCGTCGGAATTTAAAAGATCCGTTAACGCATTTTTCGCATTTTTAACGCATTCCGTTAACGCAGAGACGGGAAGGGAGTCAAGGAGCGCGGGTGAGTTACTAGCCCATTTGACGAGATCGAAGCCCCCGGCCTTGAGCAACTCGCGGAGATCGTCTCTGAGTTGTAAACAAGCAGACAGAGTAGGCATGGAGTAGCACACGTCGTCCATGTATGTGTTGTCGCTGATAAGAGATGCTGCGAGTGGGAAGCGGGCACCGTCGGCGGCGCACAGCTGTCGCAACACTCGCATTGCAAGGAACGGACTGCTACGTAGACCAAAACAAACGCGGTTGAATTGGTAGGTATCAAGCGGAAAAACGGGATCGAATCGATACAGGAATTTTTGATATTTGCGGTGGTCCTTATTTATCAAAATTTGTAGGTACATCTGTTTAATATCGGATGTAAAAGCGATTGGGTAGAGGCGGAAATCCAAGAGGATTGTAAAAAGATCGTTTTGTAAATTATCCCCGGTATATAAAACTTGATTCAAGGAGAGGCCTGAGTCAGTTTCAGCACTGGCGTCCATCACCATACGCCATCGAGTTGTTGTTTTTTGTAGTCTCGCAATGGCGTGGTGTGGCACGTAATATCCAGTAAAAGGACTATCATTGTCGATCAGTGAAATGTAACCCTTCTGAATGTACTCTTTGATTATAGCATCGTACTCTAAGCGCAGAGCAGGTGTCGCGGCGAGCTTACGTTCGAGATACATGAAGCGTTTTTTAGCGATAGGGTAAGAATTACCCAGAGAGGTCGCGGGATCGCGGGAGAAAGGCAACGCTACAGAATAGCGTCCCGTAGGATCGCGGGAAACGTTATTTGTAAAAATGCGTTCACATTCTATAGCGTCTGGGCTCAAAGTCGGCGTGCATTGCACCTCTTCAAGCTGCCAGAAGCGTTGGACAAGATTATCTAAACGTGGTCCTTCCGTAAAGGTACAAAGGGAAATATGAGAGCGGCATCTATCTTCAACCAAGGGGTCAGTGATAGAAACAACGGTTTCAATATGAGCGGGCGTAACATGAGCGGGAGTAACGGGAGCGGTCCCGATTACGATAAAACCAAAAATGGTTTCAAAAGCGGTTGGAGTACCAGGCGGACCAGCGGCGCGGCCTGATAGCAATATTTCAGAAAAGAGCGGCGCGCCTATAAGTATGTCGATCTCGGAAGGCGAAGCGAAACTGTCGTCTGCCAGAGGCAGGCAGTTCAGGTATGAAAGGCAGGATACGTCAATTTTCACTGCCGGTAAATTGTCTGTTATGCGGTCGATAACATAGGCGTCAATTGCAATAAAATTATCATTTAGGCGGGAAGATAAAGTAGCAGAAACTGCTCCCTTGATTGGGTTAGATGCGGAACCTATCCCTTTAACAACGGTGTTCGTCACCTTATTGCATTTTAAATTTAATTTAGCGCAACATTTTGAAGTTAAAAAGTTACTTTGGGAAGCCGAATCAATTAAGGCGCGTACTACATGGCGGCGACCATTTAAATCCGTAGCATAAACTTGTACGGTTCCCAGTAAACAAGTAGTGTCATTAGGCTGCGAAGCGGGGCGTATATTACACAGCGACACCTGTTGTTGTGATGACTGATAAGCAGTTGTAGGTAAGTTCGTCAGCTGAGCGCTAGCGGAGCCCGCGACGGGCGGCGGCGATGCCGAAGGCGGCATGTGATCCCCGGCGGCGGAGAAGTTGCCAGTTCGCGCGCGCGGAGGCGGCGCGTGCGCCTGTGACGGAGCGCTAGGGTACGGGCGATTGTCTTCACGGGAAGATGATACTTTGCGGCATAACATAGAATGATGTTTACATCCACAATAACGGCAATTAAATTTAGAATTGCAAGCAGTATTTATATGCGTAGTGCTTAGACAATTAGTGCAACCTTTGCTTTGTTTTACAAAAGTGTACCTGTCGTCGATAGAAAGCTTATCAAATGCAGGGCATCTATATAAGTTAGCGTGATCGGCTTGTTTGCAAAGCGGACAGTGAGTGACGCATGATGCTGCAAAAGACTGCGTAGACCTTGCAGTACCCGGCCTGTTATCACGGCGGCTAAGAGAATCGGTCGTAGTGCGTTCCAATATTTTGCTTTGTTCGCGGATGAATTTTAAAAGTTCATTGTATGTAGGCATAGATTTACCTCGCATGTGCATTTCAAACGACCGTGCAGTACTTGAATCTATTTTCTTCAAAGCGAGCGATAGTAAAATAAAATCAGACACGTTATCGAGCTTGAGAGACTTCAAACTTGACACAGCCGTGCAGAATTTATCTAGGAATAATTCTAAGTTTTTATTCGTCGCGGTGTTAAAAGATTTAAAATCAAGCATTTGATCAAGATAAGCGGAGGCTAGGTTACGTTTGTCGTTATACTTATCGACGAGCGTCTGCCATATGATCGGATAATTATCAGCGTTAGGTACGATACCAGAACAAACTGCAAGGGCCCGGCCTGACAATTTATTAATTAAATATTGGACGCGTTCGTGATCAGTGAGATCGGGATTTTCGTGAATCGTGCGTTTGAATGACTCATAAAATATCCTCCAGGTCATCGGATCTCCATTGAAGACCATCAAATCGAGTTCAGGAATTCTGATAGATTTACGTTGCGGGGCAACATTGAAATCAGCGGTTTTTAAAGGCGGGTTAAGTTTATTATAAACAAACTGACAACGGCAAAACATATCTTCGAAGACGTTTATAGATTGGTAGTTTACCGTGTACGAAGCGTTGAGACTCAACTCGGTGACATTTAATTTGTTCACAATTTCATTGAAATCGGAGCGTAAACGGTCTAACGAGATCATTCCACATAGAAATAAATCTTTCTCAGTATCATCAGTGAAAGCCTTTAAAGATCGGTTAAAAATATCTTGTAAGCGGGAAAATATAATGTCACGTTTACCTATCAAGGTCAAACGTTCGACCTGTAACGTATCGAGCGCTTTTGCGTCCTCGTATACTTCACTATCTTTGTCTTTTGAACGAGTAGCCATAGCCATCTTAACAAAGTATAAAAAACTAGATAAAGTATGAAATTCCTAATTTACTGCAACTGCCTACAGCATTTACCTGCCGCGCGCGCGGCGTATTGAATACCCACGTGGAGACGCACGGGTGGTCGTTAGGAATACCTTCACTTTTTAATAAAAATTAAGAATTACGGAAAAATCGTTATTTTTACTATTTAGGAATGCGGAATACACGAAATAAGTATATAAGAGCGTAGTAGGATAGTACAGGGTACTATCTGAACTGTAATTGCGGGCGGGAACACGATAATTATAGGAAATTATCGTTGGTAAAAATACCAATATAAAATTGCGGGCGGTTATAAAGAGGACTATATGAGGCCTAAGAGGGGCCAGAGAATAGCGGGAGGACCAGAGAAGATCCGGCGGCGGAGGACCAACAATATGTTAGCGCGGCAGCTAAGCTGTATAGGCTGAGCGCGCCTCCAATGGCGGGGGAAGGATGGCTGGTAGAAGAGTAGTACAAAGGAACTTGGCGACTAACCTGGTCTCCATGCAACTGCAATCACCTCGGTTCGGGTCCGTCTCCAAGCTGCTTGTTCCTTCAGGATGTTATGACGTTCGATGTAGTGGACTGTATTTTAGGCGGTTGGTGCGTGTCGGCAAGGAGCGTTTACGCGGCGGGTTTATAGCGGGTTTTGTTTATATTTGCGCGTCGAATTCACGTGGACCACCACAGAGGAGCAGCAGATCCAGTACTTTGGATTCGGCGAGAGCGGCAGCCGCGAAGGACGAGGGTCGATCGCAGACTACTTGCGGCGGCAAGCAGTTTTCTCGTGGATACCACGATATGAGCGACAGAGATAGTCGCCAAAAAATGATAGGAATAGGAAGGTAGGAAGGTATTATGAGTGCCAATGTAAGTGGCGCGAACAACATTTATTAATTTAAAGAAAATATGTTCAACAACTACTTTTGAGGCCGACCGTACCTACGAGAGATGGGCAGTATTTAAATGTGGAACCCAATTTTTTTATGGTCAGTGATGGGCGAACATGTGCATGTGATCTTTGATGGTAGTGGTGATCACGAATATCCGTGGGCCACGATGGGAGTTCCGTAAGTTCTATAACTTTATAATTATATACCTACAGGTTAACACCATTGATTGCTGAACCAGTTTTTACATTTGGGCACCTTTACGGACCATGTGTGTTCCAGCAATGGCGTACCGTCTGTGTGAGCTGCACTGTAATAGCGTTAAAGACACGTCTGTGTTTCGCCGCACAGCCGGCACGTACCTAAGCTGCGCTAACACAACAGGTGTTTTCCCGCACCCGCGTAAAGTTATAAAAAAAACATAACGTTGTAGCGCTCACTCTTACAGCCGTTAAAGTATTTTCTCCAATTATAAATCTTCGCGCTAACGCTGCGAACCAGCCGACCAATGCCACGCCGCCGCCGTTACTTTCCGCCAAAATAATGCGTCCGCCAGCGCCATCTCGGGAGAGCGTGCAGACAACGTCAAGCGTCATCGCCGCTCCTCCCGTACAATCACCCGCCCCGCACGTTACCGTTAACACCTGACTTTGTAATCCTTTAGTTCCTAATTTTACATAATATGTTGTGATTGTCATTTTATCGCTGATTGGGTTAAATAAAATGTAACTGACTTTCTATCACGTCTTTCCTATCATTAAAGTGGCTGCCCAACTTTGGGGCCGAGAACGTTCGTAAAAGTGAGTGGACTGTATAGTAGTGATTTAATAAAAATGACGCGTACACGCCGTCAATCTCGCCACCAATCTGACTTCGTTGATGCCGTCAAAGAAACGGATCCAGCAGGTCAGCCGGCGAATATCTCTTGTGACATCGTCGCCGCCATGATGGCGTCCCTTCAGCGCTCACAAGCGGAAACGCTTGAGCGCGTGCTCGATCGCGTCCTGGGGACCCAGCGCCAAGAGTCCCCGCGTTCTCCATCATCATCGGCTCGAGCGCCCGCTGCGTCGGCATCGGGGAACTTCACCACATGCACGGCTCGCTTCAGCGGAGCGCCCGCCGAGTCGCTCGACTCTTTTCTCAACGCCGTGGAAATCTTTAAGGAATGTGCCAACGTCGGCGAAGCTAACGCCCTCCGTGGTCTCTCCATGCTGCTGACTAACGACGCCTCTATCTGGTGGCAAAGTGTGAAGGCGTCGATCACCACCTGGGAGGCCGCCGTGCAGGGCCTACGCCGCGTTTTCGGAAGCACTCGCCTTGACCACCGCATCAATCGAGAATTATCTAGTCGACCACAGGAAAACGCTAGAACAAAAACCGTCGCGAAACCGCGCTCATTATCATCACGAAATCTACAAGAAGATTTCTTCGATAAGCGCCAAGGTCATCCTACTATACGTTCCCGACAGACAGACGCAGCGCCCTCTCACGGCGCGGCTATGGTATCGCCCATATCGCCGCGGCCCACGCCGCCCGCGCCCGCGCAGACCCCGCTGCTGTCAGTTGTTTACGCGCGCTCGCCGCCGCCCGCTCACCGATCTACGCGAACTTCCTCGGAACCTGTTCCACGACCCTCGAACCCATCTTCGTTTTGTGTTTACTGCAAGAGTATACGCCATAGGCGTGATCAGTGTGAAAAGTTAGCCGCGAAAACGAACAATAGCATTGTAAACGTGAATGTGCCTACTTGCTATGAGTGCGGTGAAAAAGCAGTTACTCGGTCCCAGTGCTCAAAGTGTAACTCGCGTTGTCACGCGATCAAATACACTAACGACGACGGCGTAGCATTGGTTGGTACCAGTTCGATAACCCCTTATCAGTTCTGCCCGGGTAAGACAGAGACTCAAGTAAGTTGTTTAAATCATCGTCCTGTCGTTCATACCGGGCCTACAGATTCTCTTTCCGTCGGAAGATCGTCTACGCTTTCCAAAAGTCGTTTACAAAAAGGTAAACAAAGCGTAAATACGATTAGGGAATCTGATAACGATTTTAGGTATTTACCTACCGACTTTAAGGCAGCTATCCCGCAGTTATTTTGCGTAGAGCAGGATAGCAATAGTGGTGGCCATTTCCCAGCTGATTTCAAAGCTGTTTTGCCCAAAAGCTATTTTGATACGTGTAAACGTGCGCCTAGGTCTTGTTGTAGGTCACCTAGATTACCTAAATCACGGAACTATCAGGCAAATTCTTCTCATTTTATGCCATGCGACTTTATTAATGTTTTGCCAGAGGATTTTTGCTCAAGTCAGTGTGTTTTAACCGGGGACAAGTCGCCACATTGTTCCAATTTGGACAGGGTCACCGTGAATTTTAGTGGACATGCACCTGTTTTTGCAGCTAATGGTTTTGATTCCCATTCGACTGTCACAGGTGATCGTACCACAAACCTACCTCAGCGTAGGGTCTCCGCACCTCAGGACAATGTTACTGATTGTGTGAATTCTAGGTCTTCGCCCTCGTGTCCAGTTCTACCAGCCTTTGATCCCGACCGGATGCTTAATGTGTCCGTGAATTCTTCGAGAGACGGAAGTGTCATGGAACCTTCTTCTTCCTCTCAAAACTGTGAGTTCTTCATCGCTGATCCAGGTATGTGTGAACCATTTGGAACTTTTAATAAAAATTATTGTCTTCAAGAGATTGATGAAAATTCTCATGACAATCGAAGGCCGATACTAGGCATTGAAGTATTAAATACTAGAAGTATGGCTTTAATAGATACGGGTGCACGAGGGAGCGTAGTTGGCTCCTCTCTCTACAGCCTACTTCTTCAAAAGAACCATCCCTGTCAAGAAGTGACTCAGCAAATCAGATGTGCTGATGGTTCTTCCCGAACGCGCCGCGTTCTTATTACTAACCTTAATGTCAAAATAAAAAACAAAACGGTTTCATTGGAATTTATTATATTCCCCGATGCCAAGGGTAATGAAACACTCCTTGGCATGGATTTTATAAATGCTGTGGGTCTCGTGATCGACTTTGCTTCTGCAACATGGAGTTTATCGGGCTATAAAGAATTTTACCTGTGGGAAAATGAATTTTCCAGGTCATGCACGACGGTCTCCACTGCTGATGTCCTGCGTGAAGATGAAGGTGTAATGCTGAGTCCTGAGCATCAGCTGCAACTTGCCGACCTTCCGCATCAGAACCGGGATATCTTCGAAGCAGGGGGAGCCCCTACCCCGCATGCTGAGCACCGCATTGATACTGGTGACCCTTCACCAGTTTCCGCCCCATCGTATGAGCTAACTCCTGCCAAGAAAGAAATAACTCCTCAAGGTATCAGACCAGACCCTTCGAAGATTGATGCCATCATGTCCATGGAGGAACCTGGTAATGTCAAACATTTAAAATCTTTCTTGCAAACCTGCTCATGGTTTCGAAAGTTTATTCAAGACTTTGCAAAGATTGCTGAGCCGCTCACCAAACTCACTCGTAGAAATGAGTTATGGAAATGGGACAGAGAGCAAAAATGTGCCTTTGACACCCTTATATTAAAATTATGCCAAGTGCTGATAATTATCCAAGTCAACTACAGCCAACCTTTCCGCCTTCGCAAGGATGCCAGCAATTATGCTATGTTAGCCGCATTGCTTCAAGGAGAAGGCCATAATGAGAGACCTATAGAGTATGCCAGCTGTCTCTTTGAAAGGAATTATTCCACAACCGAGCATGAAGCTCTTGCTGTTATTTGGGCTGTAGAAAAGTTTAGAAGTTATATCAACGGGCATCCTCATATTGTGAAAAACAATCTTCAGCCGCTTAGGTGGCTCTTCACCATTAAGACGCCCAGTGGCCGTCTTGCTGGATGGGTCCTTATGCTCCAGTCTTATGTCCTGCGCATCGAATATTCTCCGGGGAAATCCTACGTCTTAGTTGATACATTAAGCAGACCTGCATGTGTTAACGACACTGTTGGCAATGTTTGCTCTGTTTCACTGGATCTTCCTCAGGTCTCTGCCGCTGATTTACGAGCAACACCGTTTTGTCATCATTTCTTATTAGCTTGCAGGTCCTCCGAGAACGCGTTGACCAGTGTCAAGACCAGCTAAAGGGGACAGCTGATGCCGCTCGTCGCCCCGCTTTGAGTCACAAGGTCGGTGATTTGGTCTTGGTTGAAACGCACGACTTGAGCAACGTTCCCTAAGGTATCTCTCGTAAATTTATACCTAAACGCAATGGACCCTATTTTATCAAGCGTATCGTCAGTCCTACAACTTCATTCTATTAATACTTTCATAGGAAAGTACCGTAGCTCAAACCTAACGCCGTTTACACGTTCACCAACTCTAGGTCTCGCTATTGCTCCTGTTCTGTCCAGGAGTCTGGTAGGCTGCGGCAACCTAATCAAACTGTAGGCATTATTGGTTCCAGTTCGGAAACGGGACGTTCTTCCGACCTGGAGGGGGAGTCTGTAGCGCTCACTCTTACAGCCGTTAAAGTATTTTCTCCAATTATAAATCTTCGCGCTAACGCTGCGAACCAGCCGACCAATGCCACGCCGCCGCCGTTACTTTCCGCCAAAATAATGCGTCCGCCAGCGCCATCTCGGGAGAGCGTGCAGACAACGTCAAGCGTCATCGCCGCTCCTCCCGTACAATCACCCGCCCCGCACGTTACCGTTAACACCTGACTTTGTAATCCTTTAGTTCCTAATTTTACATAATATGTTGTGATTGTCATTTTATCGCTGATTGGGTTAAATAAAATGTAACTGACTTTCTATCACGTCTTTCCTATCATTAAAACGTGTGTTTTCAGTAGCGAATGGGTTAAAGTCATACCTAAGTACCACGAACCTAAGAAAAAGGCCATTTGAGAATGGTAAAGTTCAAAATAATTGTACAAAAATTGGTTTCTCCTAATAGTTGATTAATATATAATATAATGTTTTTGATAGATTAACTTACAATGTTTTCAGGAGCATCCCGGAACAATATTCTTCTAGAAGACATTTAGCTAGTTTTCCAATGAAATTATGGTTCAATCGATTACTTGTTTTCCAAATTTCCAAAAATCATAGTAGGATAGGAAATTCAAAGTTCAAACGAAACAACAAACGAACTTAAGATGCTGTCAGTGTCATCTGTTATCTGTCACAAAATCTATAAATCAACTCCAAAACTACCAAAACATCAAGAACGATAAGAATGAAATCGATTGATAATCTATGTCATTAACACCTCTCGTGTCATCATCATCATCAACATTACCATCATCGTCACAACCAATATCCACTCACTACTGAGCACGCACAGACCATTATACCTAGTAGATCAACAGCCACCACAGTACTCACCTCATTTTCGTGAGGAGGATCAGACCATAATCCACCTCAGTGCAGTCGGGTTTACATGAAATTAGTAATTTTAGGTTGACACTGACGAAATGCAGAAATCACGCAAGGCCAAAAGGTAAAAAAATATGTCAATGTCAATCAGTCATTCCGTCATTCGATCCTTATAGTATTTATTTCGTCTGTGATATTTTTAATGTCAACAAAACATTTCGTTTCAACGAACACAGAATTCTATTTTGTTTTATTATTTACACAGTCACCATTTATCGTTGAAGTTAATGCTATTTTTAGACACAGAATTGTTTACATTATGTCTTGTTGGTCGTTTAAGTGCTGAATTTTCGTTGTAACTGCTACACTTGAAGTCGAGTGAGGCTGTGAGATGCTGAATCCCGATTTCAATGATTACCAGCTCACGTCGATAATCACAGAGTGCTGCGGGGGCGTGGCGGTTGTCTATTCTGCGCTGTATAAACCTAGCAATCAGAATGTCGCCCTCAAGAGGTATTTTGTGGATAAGAGCAAGGAGAAGGCCAGTTTGATTCAAGTAAGTTTTGCAGCTAAACAAAGGCATCAGGCATCATTAGCTTAGTCACGAACTCTCCTTAGACACTTTTACTTAGAAGCCACGGCGCTAATGTCAACTCAATAATCATCACTGAAGTGAAATCTAATAATTTTTGGAGATCTAGCAAATTGTAAGAGAATTAAAAACTTCCCAACTCGAAAAAACCTACAATACATTAAAAATGTATAAAAAACATGGTTTTCCTTATCCAGCAAGATATCCAAACACGGAAAGAGCTGCAGCACGCCAACATCCTGCCGTACCTGACGTCCTTCGTCCACGGCCGCGAGCTGTATGTAGTGTCTCCGCTCATGACGTTCGGCTCATGTCGAGACATCCTGGACCAGTACTTCCAGGAAGGACTGCCGGAGCTCGCTTGTGCACTGGTGCTGAGAGATGTTCTGCTCGCATTGCAATATTTGCACAAACAGCTTTATATTCATAGGTAAGATCTTTGACATATCTTCAGTCTTGAAGTTGACAGCCACCCTAAAAGTTGCATTTACATCTCGTATGACATAAAAATACCAGTTGACATAAAAAGAAAATTAATGGCAAAAGCTGTTTCTAGTAACAACGCTGATAAAGGTCAAATAAAGGTCAAAAATATTATCCAAAAAGAATTTGAAAACTTGTTTTCTTGCAATGGTTATAGCTAACTTAAGGCTATTTAAAAAAAAATTGGTTTTATAAAACGTACATTGTTACATTACATTACAATGAGTTTCCAATCTCACTGGTTAGCGGGCTGAATGCATACAATTGTATTTCTATGTAGGCAAGTAGCATAGAAGCTACTTCACAAAAATGTTCACTTTTGTAACAATGATTTATTGGTTTGTAGCCAGTTATCAAGTATGTATAGGTGTTGACAGACTTAATACTAAATTACAATGGTTGTATTTTAATTTAATTAAATTTCCATACAATTCAGTCATGTAATGGGTCATAAATAGCTCATACTCTTTTTAACCCCCACTCAAAAACTCAAACTTATCTTGTCTTATCATTAACTCTTACTCGTCAAACTTATAACCCCCTGTGGGTTATAAGTTTGACATGCCTGTTTGTGTGTGTCTGTCTGTGGCATCGTAGCTCCAGAACGAATGAACCGATTTTGATTTTTTTTGATTGTGGTGATGATGGTGAGATGGTGATTCTAGTATAATCCATTCCCGATTTTGCCTTACTGTTGGTTCTTGTTTTCATCTCGAATGGGGCAGTACTGGCATCTAATGTCAAGTGTTTACCAGATTGCCCAACGGCCTCTGATGTGATTTGATTTGGTGCGATTTTTAACTGGAGTATTTATTACTTTCAGAAGTGTAAGAGCAAGTCACATACTAATAGGAGCTGATGGCAACTCCCGGCTGTCTGGCCTCCGCAGTGCGGCCAGTCTTATGGTCGATGGCCGGCGACAGCGGCACCTATACAGGCTGCCTCCTCCGGACCATGATAATGCTAATCTTATGTGGCTGAGCCCAGAGTTATTGGAACAGGTAAATTTTATTACGGGCTGGTAGTAATTTAAATTCTAACCAATAAATTTACATCATCAACCCATATCGTGTCACTGCTGAGCACAGGTCTCCCCCGACTTTCATGAGGAGGATTAGGCCATAATCCACCACTGGAGCTGGGCCCGGATTGGTGGATAAAATACCTCTGAACCTCTGAAATAATTCTTGATATGTGGGTTTCCTTCACTGAAAAGCGGATGGTAATTATGTACATAATATGCTTTACAGAAACAAATTGGTATGTGCCCACACTGGAGTTTGAACTCATAACTTTCTCATTGGAAGGCAGATATTCTCCCACTAGGCTTCCATCATTATTGTAGTTTATATATCTATAATTCTATGTATACTTTACTTTAATAACTTTCAGAATCTGAAAGGCTACAATGAGAAGTCTGACATCTACTCAGTGGGTGTGGTGTGCTGCGAGCTCGGAAACGGTGCGGTGCCCTTCGCTGAGGTACCCACCACTCTCATGTTCACTGAGAAGGTGCGCGGCAGTCGGCCGCAGCTTCTGGACTGCTCCACCTTCCCGCAGCCATGTCTCGATGATGCTGAGATGAAGAGTATGCTTACACTTTTATTTTTCGATATTCTTACTTTTATCACATTGATTTGCCAGCTCCATTTATAATGAATTATGTAAAAAGCAAATTTGTTTATGGTGATTTTGTTATATCTATATTAGAAAACAGTTTCTCATCAAAATCAATTTGTGAGGTGACTTTCAACACTGATGTAGACATACCCGCATTAAGCTGTTCATTTATACACTAATAACTAGATAGATAAATCCCAGTGCCGCCGCATATTTCAGTTTTTACTCATTAGATTCAATAGATGCATTGCAATCAGTTCTACATGTTACATTATTTATTTGAAAAATTATGTTTCCAGGCATGTACAACACGGACAGCGGTGTAGGTGACAGTGCCGACGCGGTCAGTAGACTGAGACAGCTGTACGCGGGACGGAAACTGTCTGACACGTTCCACCACATGAGCGAGATGGCATTACACAAGTACGTAACTAACAAGCAAGACTGAATACACACAGCATGTATACATAACATGTCAGCTTCTATTTTCACACCTCCTTAATATGTCAACTCTTGTTTACACTCCTCTATATTTCAACTGTTCATTCCAGGGATCCAGAGAAGCGGCCATCTTCAACTCAGCTGCTGAACCACGCGTTCTTCAAGCAGATCCGAAAGACTGACTACTTGCCCGGACTCATTGGCCGAGTGAAGCCCATCAAGCCTGACCCGAGTGAGTTCACTGTTTACACTAACTGGCGACAAGAAGTATCTATTGTTATATTTATTATGGTGGAAATCCATAAACAAAAAGAAATAGTGAAAATATATAGCTTTCATTCCACTTAACACATTGACTGCACAGTTGATTGAGCTTAGTTATGGCACAACACCGGTAAATGGTAAACACAAACATTGACTGAATATACGCAAAAGAGCCAAAAAATTAAAACAGTTGAGCACCACGTGAGTGTTAAAGAGGTACCACGTTCTGATCGCAAATGAGCTATATAATGACGCTGTAAGTATTTCTTTACAATACATTTCTGTTACAGATGACATGTCGGCTCTCCTTCTTCAAGAGCAAATGGCCGAAATGGACATAGAAAAGACAACCGAGTGGGACTTCTAGCGTAGATAGACCAATTTAACAATAATTAATTGATAAATACCTGAAATAGGATCAGACGTGCACAATACTTACCATGACTGTTGATTATCTATATATATTTTTAACAAGCCTTTGTAAATTAATTGGCTTCGAGTAGATATCACATTGATATATTGATAAAGTTACATTGACCGAAGGGTGAAGGTGCCTTCTTGAATAATCCCATTTTTGTAATATAAAAAATATGAATTCAATTTGCGAATTAAAACTTCTAAAAACAGTATGGTGGCGCCTGGACGCTTCTTAGAAGTTTTACTTTCCATAGAAATAATAATTGAGCACATGTGATCGAAAACCTACACATATTTCATGTAAATGAAATGAAAGCTTGTAATGTCAGCTTCATATTTTAGTACTACACCAGTTTACCTAAACACCAGCGGTGAAGTTATTGGCCTTAGAAAATCGAATAAAGGATTAAAGTGGACATAAAGGTGCAAAAAGATCCATGAGTGGATCTCTACCATGGATTTTCAGTCACAGGTTCTGAAAAATCCACTTTGCAAACAATCATGGATAAAGGATAGTGGATATGGAGTTGCAAAAAGATCCATCAGTGGATCTTTACAATGGATTCTCAGACACGCGTTAGTTCTAAAAAATCCACTTTGCAAACAATCATGGATAAAGGATTAAAGTGGACATAAGGATGCAAAAAGATCCATTAGTGTATCTTTACAATGGATTTTAGTGGGCCGAGGGAAAGTTCTCATATTTTAACTCAACTAAAATGAGGGTTATTTTTTACCCATGTTTATTTCTCTTTTTTTACTGGGACAGCTGTTAATTTAACATTCCTGTTAAATGTTGTGTTTTTCACGTCTGGTAAAATACAATAATTAGTTAAAATTGCCTCGAAGTTTAAACTAAATAGATACTAATATACAATTACACATAGATGGGTATTTTATTGAAGGAATGCATAATAATAATTATATTTATCGGAGAATATTATTTTAACTTAGATATAGTTTTAGACCAGATGTTGCTACTGTGATCAATAAAGAACAAAGTAATTGTTACATATTGTCTTTTAATTATCGGAACACTTTAACACGTTCAATGCTGACAACACAACTGTTGTGTTAGCGCAGCTTACGTGCCGGCTGTGCGGCGAAACACAGACGTGTGTGTTTAACGCGGCGCGACTACAGTGCGGCTTACACAGACGGCACGCCATTGCTGGAAAACACACGGTCCGTAGCGGTGCTTAAATGTGTTAAAGGCTACCCATCAATTGAGGCGATCACCTCTTGAAAGAAAAATTTTCCATTTTTAAAAGTCACCATAATCAGTTACCTACTCATTAGTTTAGTTGATCTGATTTATTTTTTATTTTTCTGTGTGTATGACACGTAAGTGTTTGACTTGTAAAAGTATTTTATTTTGCCTAATAACTATAAATGATTTATACCACCATGTATACATCGCTCATTTGCCACAAGAACGTATTATCTCTTTTTTTTTACTTAACTGACAGACGAGACGAGCAAGTCATTCGCCTGATGGTAAGCGCTACGCCTGCCCATAACAGTCACAGCACCACCCAGAACCCTGTGTTATATAATCCTGCGGGGAACTGCACCGCGCTTGTCACCCTGAGAACTCTAAAGTTTCATATGCCCAGTAATTTCACTGGAATCAGTGCCCTTCAAACAATTAATTTAACGGAACAGTAAAGTTAGCACACTACTGCTTGGTGGATAAATATCTGGCAGAGGTGGATCTTATTTTATCTTCCCCAGGCGGTGTCTTGCAGAAGAGGCCTCCCACTACACATTCAACATGTCCAGGAGATAACACGTTATTGCAGGAAATGAGCGACAACATATACCACCGATTAACAAACACCTTCTTGGGCAGTCGGTAAAAAGCAATGTAAAATGTAGTAAAGTCAAGGATCAATTTTGTGTAGTCACATTATTTTTATTCACTCAAGTTTGAGTCATATCTTGTTAGCAATGAAGTGCAGAATTGCTCGCAGCCACACGGCCGCCGCGCGTGCGCCGGCGTCTTCGTCGTTCGTGTATCCGCTAGCCACGTAAGACGCGCGCCCAGCTCTGGGAAATATATAAAATTATAACAAAACAAGAAATAAAACATTACAAGGATTAAAGGCAGTCATAATTATCTGAACAAAAACATCCCACTTCACATGGATTAACAAAAAGAAAAAGGCCAGAAAAACGATGATCGGTTGAGGGGTAAAAAGTTTTCTGTCCTACTGAACCAATGGTCATGAAACACTTTCCAAAATAAAAAACATTCAAATTGGTTTAAAAATCCAAAACATACAAAGCCAAAAAAAAATTGAAAAAATGCCGTGGAAATGAGAACCTCCTTTCAAAAGACGGTCAAAAAGTGTTCCCATACTTGGCCGTCATGTTGGCAGTAGATTTGGCGCCCTGGTCGGCTGCATCAGCCGTCTTCTTCAGCAGCACTTGCAACTCGTCGCTCAGGTACCGTTTGAAGACCTCGGCAGCCGCATGCAAAGTATCCAGCTAGAAAACTAGGATATTACTTCTCTAGAACTACAACTTCTTAACGGAAATGCATTGCCGTGTATGATTATGCAATGCAAAGTTCTGGGTGGCACTGTAACTGTTATGGGCAGGCGTAGCGCTTACCATGAGGTGAACGACTTGCTCGACTCGTCACTCAGTCAAAAAAATGCTTTCGTGTTAGTTAAAAGTTGATTATTGTCTAGGAGTAAGAAGATAATCACGTTAATAAATACGGCGTACCATAGTCCTGTCTCCGGGCTCTGCGCCCCCGTATTTAGAGATAGCTTGCATCGCGCTGCGCCACGCCTCCAGCCAACCCGCGGCGTCGTGTGTTTTTGCTCTGGAAAGTGCATTAAGGCTAGTACAGTCGGCCTCAGAATTAGCTGAACGTATCCTGACTTCCAGAATACTTCTGTATAACCGAAAATTTAAAACATGCTTTCTTTTTTACGTGATACCAATAAAACTACCGCGCTTCAGTTTGAAGGGCACCTTCCAGTGAAATTACTAGGCAAAAAATCAATGCCTTGGGTGATAAGCGCGGTGCATGGCCGCGTGACGCTTTACAATCCTAAGTTTGGAGCGGCACTGGCTTTACCTTTAAGTGAACGAATTACGCGTCTAGTCAGCAAAAAAAAGTGAAACAGCAGCAACAAAATACAGTCAAACAAAACAAAAAACAAATAGAAAAAAGCTTACAGAGCTATAGCTTGCGAAGCGGCCGACAATCCCAAGCTGTAGATCCCTCCGGAGGTCCCTCCCATGTCCGTCTCCGCAATCTCCGCGAGGTCCCACAGGACGTTGGAGATGTACTCCAGGGATGCTGATTCTAGGTATTTGAGGATGGCTGGAAACCAAACATAAATTTAAGACCCTTATTAGTTATGCCACATGAGATTCCTTGCCGAAAACGCGTGATGACATAATGCGCTTTAAACTTATTCTGGACCTTAAGACTTCTCGAAAGGCTCTAGAATCCCAGACTTTATTTTGACATTTCAAAATGAATAAGTAACGAGTCTAGGTCAGTGTTCTGTGGTCTAGGTCGTCATCCGTCATAGCAAATAACGGCCCTGATGCGCCCTGCAATGTATCATGTCTTGAATTTTCCAGCACCTAACGTATTTTTAATATCAAAATGAATGCTAGATCTTATTCTAGAATACGTTTATGAAATCTAGCAATATTATACCATGGCCAAACTTCTTCAACGTGTTTCCGCAGTCGCCATCTCCGCAGCCGGAGTCTAACCGGTTCAGCAGACCCTCGTTTTTTATCAGCTCTTCGGCCGCGTGGACCAGACTCCCGCGGAGAATGTCCTGGTGTTCAGGTGTTAGAGAAGGGCCCGATGCAGCCTGAAACATACTTCTTGCATGTCGATATTCTAATAATTGTGTCCTAAGATTGGCTTTGGCTGAAACTCTTGGCAGATTGTGACAGTTTAACTGTTCCTTTAAGACTGTCTCCCATATTATAATAAGTTTTTGTATTTGAGACCTGACTTTTCATTATTTTTCTATTCTCAAATTATTATTTCAACAGTTCCACCCGCTATCAACCGTGAAGCTCCGTACATCATGTCAAGCTGGAGAAAGTTAAAGCAAGTTCTCATACCTTCCTCCCATCATTCTGTAAAAGCGTCTCATCGTCCACGTTCGGCTCCTCGCTCCTTATGGACATCTCTCCGCCAGGCCAGCTGGCGACACCTGTAGGAGCATCCAGCAGTTCCAACCACAAGTCTCCATATTCCTTGTTCAGGTGGAGCAAGCAGATTTGAAACCCTTGCATCTCCAATGAGGTCTTGATGTGGCCGCAGAAAGTACGCTCCACTGTGATTTGCTTGCTTTCTGAAAGAGTTAGGTTTGGATATGACAGCTTCCGATGTCATCTATCAACAACGATGAAGCAATTTCGGAAATAATCAGCTGTTGAAGAAGTCATTGACCTTACCTAAATAGTCCTTAGTTTCAGCACTGATAATGTTCATTTCGAGGATAGATGTGCCTCCTAAGTTATCAATCATCACAGCCACTCGGTTTCCGGATACCAGTTTCAACTGTGCGATCACCTTCAACACATTTAACAGTCGGTGAGTGAAATTGCAAATGAATACTTACACAAAACTATTTGCTTCAGACTAAAGAAGGCAATGTTTTCTCGTAGCTGCCAGTGAGATTGGGTATTCACGAAATTGGACTAGCCACTGGCTAGTTCTCACCTGATCAAGTATCATCTTGACGATTTCCTTAGCGGTTCCCATCTTTATCTTGGCAATGCCGGCCTCTCCGTGCACGCCCGCTCCCAACTCTATCTCATCTTGAGCTATCTCGAATAGAGGGGGCTGACCTGGAAGTTGTGGAGCGTGTAGAATTTTGGAAGTCATCTGAGATCGAACGATTAAAAGGGAAGAAAGAAGAGGATTGAACTGAGATGTCGACACGAAAAGGGAACTGATCCAAAGGCGTTTATGATTCTTATGCTTAATTGCTTATGCCAAAAAATTTGTTGTTTATATAGATCCACAAAGCTATAAATAACGTCCATGCGCGGATATATCTATAGTCGTGATAAAACAAATGTTATAAAAATTCAATGGTACTCACCAGGCAAAGAGCATGGGCTGAGACAAACCCCCAAAGTCGCCATGTACTTATTAGCTTCCGCAGCGATGTTACGGATCTTTGCCAGGTCGAACCCTTTGGCAGACATCGCTCCACAAAGCTGGAAGTTTGAATCAAAAACTTTAAAAAAAAATTCACATTGTTCAATTTTATATATAGATCTGGTCTATTTATCGACATCATCGTGCTCTTTTCAGTCTTTGTGGCAAGTAAATCTTTTGGGATTAACGAAATTATAAACCTGTCCCTCCTTCTACAACTGTTTTCATCGGGGCTTTAATCCCATCGGTAGATACCTTGTAAAAAAACACCTCTCCCACCATGCTGCGGCCTCCAGTCTTGTTCTTGCTTGAAGCCACATCCTCACCAACTATAAGTCCTTCCACCTGGAAATTACCAACATGTTAGCGTTTATTGATTTTTTGTACAAAAATACCAAAGAAAAGGTACCTTTATGCCTGAAATTTTGGCCTTTTCGATGGCTTTTCCAAAGTTGAGTCTGTCGCCTGTGTAGTTTCCAATGATGACGATTACTCCACCTGAAATATTGAAAGAATTTTGAGGTCTACATTTAAGTAGGTACCTACTTAATTTGCTGAAAGAACTGGAATAATACTCAAGTTCTTAAATGATATAAACTGTTTTTTTTTAATAATTCATATATTTTTGGCAATCTTTGTCTGGTCTTGAAACTTTACAGTATGTGCTTACAAAATTCTGGGGCAAATAACAAGAGTAGGCGCCAAGCAGGACTTAAAGTTATATTCTCCAATATTCACACGTTAGGCAAGGGATTATATCTTACCTGAGTTATATTTATATAATTGGGCTACAGCATATAGGACATGTCCGGTTGGTGGCGACGCGAAGACTCCACCTGCGACTGATCCATCTAGCATACCAGCGCCGACGAACCCTCGAAAATAAAGACCATAATATTGAAGATTAATGTTAAAGATTCAAGGGCGTTTACGTCATTCAGGATAATGACATCATATTTTGTCAGTTCATTAACACTGCTGGTGGTACAAAAGTCTTCCTTCGACCTACTGACCTGATGCAAACGGCTCGTGACCAGATCCACCGCCGCCGAGGACTGCCACTCTTTTGGAATCATCCTGAAATCGCAGAAAGACGAATAGATACCTGATCTGTTTCTCTTACCTAGTCTTCTTGTAATATAAATACATGGAGATGGAGATAATAGATGACATGAAAATGTAGATCCAAATAGATATGAACGGAGAGGTGTATAATCGGATTAGGTGACAAAGGGCAACATTATTGCGACGGTTATGATTTCGGATACCCTCATGTCAAGCAGCATGAATAGAAATATTTCCTCATTTGAATATTATATCAAAGACTCCAACGTCATTCCTGTCAGAACCTCACCTTCCTCCTAACAGTGATCACCCGGTTCTTGGGATGAAGCTGCAGTACAGGGTAGGTTGCGACCACACCGCGCAAGTTGTCGTCTACGCATGTCTCCGGGGAGTTGATTATCTTCTTCGTGATCGGTTTGGTGGACGCCATTGTGCTGTCTGGGACACAAGAGAGAAGAGTGGAATGGAAGAGTGGATTCATGAAGGATAGAACATTACGATGGCCTACGACAACGGTGACCTTTTTATTTTAGCTCCTAGCGTGGGCCCTGATATAGCTCGCCATATACCCTACAATGTGTGTGTTTATGATTTATTTATTTATTTCTAACATATAAAAGTAACTTTACAGACGACGTGTCCAAAACATACACATGATGAACATACATAGAGTAAAACATCCATACAGATCTAATTTGATTGCTAGAGGCCGATTTCTGCTTCGCTTCTGTTCAAATGAAAGGTTGCCAGTTCTAGAAAATCGGCCCTAAATAAACCGTATGGCCAATCCACATACTAAGGTAAGTACCCGATAAATTATTTCGGAGGTAGGTATGTTATCCACCAATCCGGATCGGGGCCCCCGTGGTGGCATATGGCCTAACCTTCCTCACGAAAGTGAGGGGAGACCCGTGCCCAGCAGTGGGACGATATAGGTTGATGATGATGATGATTAGGTAAAGAGCGCAGACGTACACGAACCAAATTCTTTCCATTGTCTAAGAGATTTTTTTCTAGCATTAAAGAACACATAGGCAAAGGATGGAATTTATGACAGAAATTTCTTGTCCGTTTTTTAATTATTTTTAATTTACAAAGAGATGACATGATTCTCTGACAGCGTTGTAACTGTAACTTATTTTAGCCTAAAGCCTGACATCAATTAATTGAGCTTTTTCTCGGCACACGAGCATTTACTTACTACCCAAGTTTGCTATCCCAGTTAACCAGTTTTCCTAACAAAAATCTATTTCACCATCTTCCTTTACACATAAATCGTACATACCTTACTTTTTATCTTTTTTAAGAAACTGTAGAAGTTAATTTGTAAAACACTTTTATCACTTCACCATTATTGTTATAATTGGCTATGGTATGATAATTACTGATAACCACTCCCCACTAAAACATAAACATCACTGGCCTTAAGAATTCTTTTTACATAACAAGATAATTTTTATCATTATCACCGCGCAGCAGTTTACGACCCCTGCCTGATAACAGGATGTTGGTAAGTAAACGAGAACTTATTACGTATTTTGACCTAAGTGTCTTTAACTGCCCCTTTGTGTTGACCAACACAAGGTTGTTTCGACGTGTGACTTCTTCTGAGACTATTCAATATAAACCTAAGGATCTCAACCTTTAAGCATACCTACATACATATTATAGTCACGACTACGCTATGCTTGTTGGTGTCGGCGGAGACTACATCTTTTTACATACTACGATCCTGGCACACCTTTCGACCATACGAGACCAAAGCGTGCTTATCTCGGTTTTGAGTTTTGACTTGCCTAGAAGTCACTCGTTCAGTCTAGACTTGAAGGCATCTAGCTTGTATTTTTCAACAAATAAAGACCCTTCCAGAGATATTCTATAGATATCTTGTTTATCTTCGTGATAAATACGAATTCATTTGACATTTCGCCCATACCAAAAACGTCAAATAAATACGATTTTCAGCTCGATGAAACTGGCTTCCTTTGATAAGACAGACCCACTTGACATGACTTTACATAAACACGGCCTCAAAGTTGAGAATCAATGTCCACCACAATCTATTATTTATTCTGTGTATCCTCAACCAACTCGCGACGACTCCAGCAATTTATTCATTGAAAAGCAAAGAAAATGATCCAGTAGTACTAAATATAGTTAAATTGGCGAGTACAGACTTACCCACTCTTCAGAAGTAGCTTGAAAATATAACCTAATGTAGTTGAAACAAGACGGTAAATGAGTTATCTAACGGCATGTCATTAGGTTTTATTTTATGTTGATATTTCAGAACGTAAGTTATGCATACACACACACGAGTGCATGAACAACCTAACAATGGTTATTGACTGGGTTTGAGCTCTAATGACTGCACGCTTCTTCACAAATGTTCTCGTATAATTACGCATACTTACTATGTATGCTAATAAATTAGTTTTTGGTAAAAACATGTTTTTGCAGACAAGATTTTATAAAATCTTAATGGCACTGTAAGCCGTTCAAAATGAGCCCAAACACCATCAATCTACTGTTAGCCACTGAGGAGTTCCGTCATCTACTGTCCGTCTCTATCTATAATTTTATCAAAATCCGTTCAGCCATTTCGGCGTAAAGAGAGGACAAACACACAAATTTTCGCATTTTTTTTTTAATAACCTATACTGTCCCACTGCTGGGCAAAGATCTCCCCCATCTCCTTCCACATGTCGCGATTGTTTGCCACGTCGGACCAACTTGGTTCGTATGTATCAAGATCGTCGCGCCAGCGTTTTCTATTACTCGTATTATATTAGTATGGTGAAATTGGTAAAGATTAAATTTAGTATACAGATACTTAAGGTCCTGAAATAGAACATAGGATTCTTTTTATCCCGGAAACATGAACGGTTCCCGTGTTAAATTAGTCTACGCGGAAAAAACCGCAAAGGACAAACACACCAACTTTCACATTTATTATATTAATGAGATACATTCATACAAAAACTAAAATAACTGTTAGATAACGTAAAAAGGATGTACTTAGTTGGAAAACTCTTGTAGTAAACTAAAGGGCACCGTTTGTACTGCACTTGGAATTAAGGAAAATACCACAAAATTCACAAGAACAAGATTTAGTTAAGGTAAATGAAACTGCAAATTCTGAGCTACTTATTTATGGCCTCGTATAAAGTGAAGTTGTTGGTAGCACCGGTGAAGGGAGTCAAGGAACCGGTGATGCTCCTCGAAGCTCCGGAGTACACTATTCTATATGCGGTGTTCACCGCATCGTTGGGCACCTTCCATTCAAAAGTCACCTGGCTGGTGCCTCTGAGGAGTGATGCTCGTTCCCAATAGAATCTATGAAGAAAAGTTTTGGTATAATTAAACTGTTTGCCGAAAAACTGCATTCGTTAACAATGCATTGATATTTTCTGAGTTTCATATTCAGTTCTAATGTTTGTTACATGTTTCTAATGTTTGTTATTTGTTCAGTTGTTTGTTTGTTATATGAGGCACTGCTAGCTTCTAGTCAAAACTTAAATAAATTATTGCAAATAGGCCAAAATAATGCACATTCAAAAGTCAAACACTTAATGATCTACTAAACTAATGATTAACTGATTAGGGTTTGAGTTTGAAGAAGGAAATTTCCCTTTCGAGTGGTGACTCATGCCTGAATCTCGCACAGGTAAAGGAAACTCCATTAACTCTCGGTGCTTCGGAAATACGCCTGTCAGAGAAGATAAAACCAAGAAACTCTACGGGGATGTCATTTTTAATATCTTCGTCAGTCTATTTTTTATGACACATAAGGTACAATATAAAACAATCCATTATATGGACAATGTTCAAAAATGTTCAGACTAAATTTGGCTTAACGATTGCTATGAATGAAACAAGGACTGACGTGCCCATCGAAGCATCTCCTCTCTTGCCATCTGCAGGAGTTTCGTATCTTACCTGGTGTCCCATTCAGCATCATTGGCGACAACGGACCACTCCCCGAGTTCGAGCCTCTCCACATTACAGTGGCTCTCTTCTTGCTTCAGATCGTTGCGAGGGTTTGCACCGGCCTGGGAAACAGAATGGTCATAGAAAATTGCGTAGTTTTACGCTATAGATAGGCAGATAAACGATGATGCAGCTGAACTGCCCAGGGTGTCCCGAACGTTTTTAGATTTAAGGGAATCAATCATCTATAAAAATGATGATGATGATGATAAAGGGAGGTACCTAACTAGGGTGGCACAATGACCCAAAAAGTGTGGCGGCCTCCGATTACAAGAGCCGCGACTTTGGTCCGTCTTGTTCCACCAGCTGCCAATCAGGATTATTCCGGGAATCCCCCTAGGTTATCCCTCTCGGTGGGCATTTCCGTATTTTTTCCTGGAAATCTCCCTAATCAAATTCGAGCTCAAGGGGGATTTCCGGAAAACAGTTTTCTGAAATTCCCCTCATAGCTCGAGAATAAGCGTTTTACTTCACGAACTTCCACAAATATGAATTTTTAATAGGGGAAGGTAGAGGAGATTTATTAATATCCCACTCGGAAAAGTCACAGTCTTAAACCCCAGTGCTTAAAATTCTTTATGCACTAACCTAAAACACCTCGAAGCTTAATCAGGCGACTTACAAAGACAACTCGAACGGTATCTCCCCTCCTCACGACGGCTGGTGGCTGTTCCATGACATCTCCGAAACTGAGCCCGGTTGGCGAACCATCGAATACGACGGGAGTGATGAGAGACAGTGTTTGGTTGCGGTGGTCGCCGGGCTCCGGGCCCTCGGGGACGTCACCACCCTGTAAAGTTGGTTAACACGTTGACTGCTGAACCGGTTTTTACATTTGGGCACCGTTACGGACCGTGTGTGTTTTCCAGCAATAGCGTGCCGTCTGTGTGAGCCGCATTAAAGACAAGTCCATGTTTCGCCGCGCAGCCGGCACGAAAGCTGCGCTAACACAACAGGTGTGTTTTCCCGCACCCGCGTAAAGTTATAAAAACAACGTCTGTATTTTCCGGACCTGGTCCCTGTGGTGGATTATGGCCTTATCCTCTTCACGAAAATGAAGAGAGACCAGTGCTCAGCAGTGGACCGTTATGGGTTGATGATGGTAATGATAATGATGATGAAGGTTCCTTGAGAAGTTATAGGTTGTCGAAGAGAGATAGAGAGTTCTTCTGAAATTACCTGGAGGGCAACTGTGGTGAATTCTGAGAATTTGTTCAAGAATATGTCCAGTGTGTTCGGTCCGTAAATGGTGGATGCTGCCTCATATCTTTGGATCTGAAAATAATTGTTATAGCATAGAAAACACTTTGTTCCTTAATGCTTTGTTGTATGTTTTTTGCTTTTAATATGCTTTATGAATTCGCGAAGAAGGCTGGCAAAACTATTGCTGAAAGCATCAGGTTTCTGTATTATTGATTTAAAGCTTAAGATATCAACACTGAATTCGTATATTTCCTGCAAGGATGGATTCCTTGACCAGTTCCCTTTAAAGGCCTAAGATAATGAACGCGATCTCACCTGATACTCCTCAAACGTGGATACATAGTGTATGTACTCGTTAGTTAGCCCGGAAACCACAACCCTGGGCTCGAAGCCAGCCCTGGTCATCACGTCTCCAGCAACCTGCCTCATGCGGCGTCCCGCCATCGTGGTCGGCTCTCCAGGGACGCCCAGGATGAGCAAGTCAGCCAGCCAGATGGTGGAGACGGAGATGATATGGGGATGCCAGGGGAGAGGGAAGTTTGCCTGTGGGGAGAAATTTACATGAGAGGTTTTGCCAGTTTTTGGAAACCATCACTTATGGACATAATATCTGTAATTCCTTTGCTTACTGCTTAATTTATCAATAGATTCCATACAATACCAGTTGTATTTGGCATAGTATAAGCTTAATTTTAAAAATTAACTAGTTTCGCTCTGCGGTTTCACCCGCGTAATTCAACAAGAACTGCATTTCCCAGGTTAATAACCACCATGTTACTTAGGAATAGCTGAAGATCGCGAAAAAATGTAATGTCAAATCGAGAGTTCATACGAAATTCTCATAGAAGAAATCATTTTCAGTATTTCCAAATTTTACGGGTAACTTTTTCAATTTTTCTCTTCATAAGTACCTTCCTCGGATATCATCTAATATTTGAAAAAATAAGTTGCCGAATTGGCCCGGTCATTCTCAAGTTATGGCAAAGACCATATCAAAACTAAAATTCTGATAAGCGTTATACGTTAATATTTCATGATTATAGTTAATTACTTAATTCTTTTCTCGTGAATTTATTAAAAAATATAATCCTGTTTACTTACTCGTCCAGTAGCCAAAAGAATCGGTTTAGGCGCATGGCATTCGACATCCTCGTCAGTAGCTTCCGCGACAACACCGCTCACCAAATCCAACAGAGGATTCCCTTCCAAGGTACCCTGGAAATAGAACAATCCGTGTCAGCCGTCATTCGCTTTTCGGTGAAGGAAAACAATGTAAGGAAACCCACATACCTACCCGAGAATTATAGAACATAGAACAATACTGTTACAGTTTGAAGGGTACGGTTTCCAGCGAAATTACTGGGCGTATAAGACTTTAGAACCGATGTCTCAGGGTAACGAGTGCCGTGCAGATTTAGTGCAGACTGCAGATGTAAGTTCTGGGTGACACTGTAGCTGTTATGGACAGGCGTGGCGCTTATCATCAGGTAAACGATTTGCTCGTCTCGTTACTTACTACCATAAATTAAAAAAAATATTAATCCGTGCCCAAATTAGAGCCATTTTTGTCTAGTAAATAAGAAAGACATTCGCAAAACTTTAAAAACCAACTTCTACCACAAGGTGTGGTTTATATGATTTTTCAATTCGTAGAGGATCTGTCAAAGAGTTTTACCTGTGTGATGTTGAGTGTATTGGCGCCGTCAATGGTCCCAGATGCAAAGCTGTACCCCATGGCTGGAACGCAGCCACCCACCGGTTCAGTCTACGGTAAAAACAGGCATTTAGGACATTGCTTAATATTCGCAAATATCAACGAAGATGGGATACTCACAGTATCAAAAGTTTCAGAAATAGGGTCGTACTTGGCGACGACTTCGTTGGCCATTTCAACGAATTGATGTATGACCGCTAGCTCGCCTCGCAGCTCCACACCTGGGGAGCCGAGGGCTTCCTGAAAAGAGATAATCAAAAACAGATAAAAAAATAAAGAAAAAGAACAAAAAAAAAATTGTAGCCCCTCAGCTTGATGCAAATGTGTATTTAAATACTTTAGCCACTGGAACATCACACGGGATACGTTTTGAAATCGTCAATTAATTACGAAAAACGAGAATCTTTTATCATTGTCAACGAAAGTGAAGACACGTGCGCCTTTGTCTCTCGAACACGTCTTTCTGAAGTCCTATAATACCTTACATTTTGGGAAAAACATTGATCCTGGTTGTCACATCACACTGAACTATATCATACCACATCTTCAAAATAATGCTGAAATCACTCACCATGGCGCCCTCATAAACCGCGTGCCCAATAATTCTGGTGCTCTCAAACATGTCGGCTCCAGGTCCTAGCGAGAAGCACCTTTCTCCAGCGCCACAGATTGCGAACTGGTTGTCGCACTCCAAGCCACTGAATTCGCAGCGGGCGTCCTCCAGGTTGGGAGATACGTCGCCGAGGTTGGACGAGAAGAATCCGGCTACAACATGAGCCTGAAATGAAATGGTTCATTCGCTGAAACAGAATGTTGTAACTATGATTTGTTTAACTTGTTGTCTCCTAACGGCGAGAATTAATATCACAACTCTCAGATAACAATTAACTCTTTCACTGAAGAACGAAATGAGAACAAAGAAACCCCACACATCTAAGACACTTGGCAAGTGGCACATGCAAAAGTTTTTCACTATAAAACTTCCGTCACCTTAAAACTATAAAAGTAGTGGTAGGACTCTTCTGCAAGAGACCGCCACATCATCTGCCAGGCAGTAGTGTGTTCCGGTTTGAAGGGCACTGTTTCCAGCGTAATTACTGGGCATATGAGACTTTAGAACCGATGTCTCTGGGTGACGAACGCAGTGCAGTGACGCCCAGGATTTTGTAATGGAAAGTTGTGGGTGGCACTGTACAGTAGCCGTTATGGGTCACCAGGTGAACGACATGCTCGTCTCGTTAATTAGTAACACAAAAAAAAACAGAGTGCGATTCGTAAAGATCTAATTAGAGCTAGCGATTCCTACCTTTCCAGCAAGACTTCCAGGGTTCAGATCCTTTTCCATCCTAAGTGCGGCGTACCCCAAGTTGTCGGAGGAGATGAGCTGGTTAGTCATGTTCATACTGGTGGTATGGACTGCGAACCAATTCATCACGCCGTGGAGCGTTCCGTCCTCCTTCACTACTCGGACCTGGGTGAGGGTGTCATCAGTATTGCTGGGGTACCTGGAATTCATCGTGAGAATTTTGAGAGATCAGATCATTGGCATCACCATTTTCAAATGGATAGCTGACTAAGACGCAAAACAGAAACTACAGAGCGTAGTGCGGGCGTGGTGGAGAGCGTTTTGAAACATTCCTACCCGACCTACTAACTATTACAATGGCTTGGCAACTCAGCGTCAACGGCTACACTTGCGCCCCCTATTTCTTACTGTCTTGCGCCTAAGTTTGCTAAAGATGATGATGATAATACTGTGATCGAAACAACATTATAAATATTAAAGTTGCTTTTAAGATGTTCCGTCATCAATGCAAAGCACGTAATTCGAAGATAGCTGACCATTAGATATTAACATCAAAGTATCTAATATTGACTTACTTGCGCCGTTCTTCTTCAGGGTTGTATTCATACGAGTACGGAGAGCGATTCTTGTGCGCTTGGCTAACGGTGGCTTGACTGAAGATGAGACGCGACGGTGCCATGTTTTCGTGAGCTCGAACTATACTCTGGAATTATAACTACATATGATCACTTCTTTGAATCAAGTTTAAAGACGTTGATCATGATGATGATAATTGTACGTTTGTTTACCTATTGTAATTATTCTGTACTGTTTTTATTTTTGGTGTACAATAAAGAGTATTCTATTTCAATTTATCTATTTCTATGAACCCAAAAAGATTTTCTCTTCTTCTTACATTATTTTGCTAGAAACATCGTGATTATAGGATTGTCCCGGGCGCGTTGGACGTTTTGAGGTGTGGTTTTGAGAACCAATTTATAAAAATCATTTCATTAAGCACCCGCTTAATGTTACCGCTAAAGAGTATTTACGCATCAAATGGTTTGTGGTCAAGATATACTCGGAATTCTTACTTGTAAATCGAAATGAAATGGTAATGTAAACAATTTGAAAGGAATCGTAGGTGGGGATGGTCGGTACTTCGATAATGATAAATGGTAGTCATTTGTTTTCCGAGCTTATTTCATTTGCAGAGTACCATTTTAATAATTGGTATTTACGATTATATAACTTAATATCTGTATCAACGATCGCTTACTCTGGTTATACCATCGACGTACGCGTTGAAAGTTTCTCTCGAGAAGCCCAGGATGCTGACGTCCAACAGGAAGTCTACCAGGTACCCTCCAGGGGTGCTGTGCGTGTGTGTGCCTGTGAGGATGACGTTCCGGAGAGTGTACATGTCTCCGTACAGATCTTGGAGATTCTTTACCACCTGGGAATTAATTATGAAGGACGTTGAATTATGAGGTCCGTGGACGCATGTGGTAAGTTTATTTTGTGAAATTCTGGTACCTAATAAATAGTACATCCATTTCTGAAAGACTATAATTTTTTGACAAGAAAAATGTTAATATTATTAACAGAAAAATATGTAATTAAACAAGATTAATTTATTAACGCCTACATATCAGCAGCACGCATTAAATATTCGATTAGATATCCACCGCAATAGCATTAAGTAAGTAACTCATGATATTCATTTGGAAAAATCTAAGTATCTCTTTTTCGAGTTTTTCTCTCAAATATAGTTATGCTTTGATTTTTAACGAACTCTATTTTTACAAGTTGATGATAAACAGTAGTTTCTCCGACGTGTTTATCATTGAAAAAAGTATCTTCCTCTAAGTTTCTCTCAAGTTTTGAAGAGTTTACGCTATTATGTTCCATCAACTGTATTCCTGTAACTGTATAACTGTATTAACGAGAGAAGGGTGCAGACCGGTAGGCAGACCACCAGCCCGCTGGTCCAACGACCTTGTCAAGTTAGTCGGAAGGCAGTGGATACGTCTCGCACAGGACCGGAATAAGTGGCGTGAAGGAGAGGAGGCCTATACCCAACAGTGGGTTGATACGGGATGAGATGATGATGATGAACTGTATTCCTACGGATTGATGACAAGCAGTCACTTCTTCAACATCTTCGGCAACATTATTTCACTAACTTGCCGTTTACGATTTCACTATGGAGACGTAGTCCTTCTCTACGATGTAACATCTCTTACCTCTCGCCTAACAGCAATGCCGATAGACTGGATCTCAGCTGTAACCAGCACGACTCTAGTGTCACCTTTAGAGAAAATAAAAGTTCTCGCAAACTGACGAAGATGGATGCCACGACCAGTCTGTGACACCTCTGCGTAACCCATCTGGAAATTTGGAGAGTAATAAGATCAGTGCCCTGTTGACAAGCGTCGGAAAGTTTACGAATTTAATTCCAACCAATTCATTCCCGAAAACGACTTTCTGATAGTAATTGTTTATGATGTTTTTCGAGTGTGTCGAATCGGGAATGAGTTCTTCGGAATCGAAGTCGAAAACTTTCCGACATTTGCGAATAGGGGTACAGAATGATTTACTATTATTTTCTTGGCGTTGTATTAAATTTAGCTGGATTGTTATCTGGAACACTTTAGTGAACAGTATGTTAAACCACTGGCTGAACTAGTTGTGTTTAACGAGAGAAACGATAATGCAGAAAGTACCGGTCCACGTAAGTTTTAAAGGTATTTTACCAAGGTTTTAACATAAAGTAACAAAGTATGAAATTAAATGACACGAATGTTTTAATAACTACCGAGTATGATTGATTCTGTGATTTCAGTCGTTCTTGTGTCCGAATGAGATATATGTTACCAACCACAAAGTTCAGCGCTAAGTTTTATCTGAAAACGATAACTACACTTTCATCGTCGTGAAGAATTTGCAACAGATCTCTTAACAAGATACTTACAAAAGCTATTTCCACACAAGGACCGGTCATGTCCGCTATACCGACTCCGACTTTATATAATATTTCTGTGTCAGGAATCGGATCCGGAGAGGGTTCAGGAGTAGAGCCAGGAGATTCTGTACTCGTAGGCACATCTGGATCATCTACAGCGTCTCGCACTACGAAGACTATGGTCACGGCCATGCCGGCGATAACACACAGGCTTACCACTGTAATCACTATCTTTCCTAGTAGACTAATAGCCATTATTACTGAAAAAAAAGAACGAAAATACCATAATCTCTATATTATATTTAAAAAGAAACATTATTTGATAATGATGAGACAAATAATTTAACAATTATGTCAGAAATATTGTTTAACTTATAGAGAGTACCGCAAGGGGACGTGTTTGGTCCTTTGCCTTTAATCAATGTAACATATTATATACTTCACTAATACTATTGGCTATTAATAAATGAAGACATATCAAAGCTATTGTTACATCCTAAATAACTTACCCGTTATGTGAACTATTTACAGCTAAGAAAATAAATAAATTAATTAAAAATATATCGACCGTGGTGTCGTTTGTCACTTCATTAAACTGAAAGAAAAAAAACCAATTGTTATTGATCAATTAATCAAATTAAGTGATAATATTAATCCTGTTATCTGGAATACAAGAAATATGCTAATGATAATAAGATATAAAAATATTTACCTACTTACTGTTGCTGGTTAAAGCTGCGGGGGTGAGTAGGTAAAAAATAGCACTGATAAATTAAATCTGGATTTAATGATCTAGATATTATGATATTAAACACGATTATGACTGATCAAATCACATTTCTTGCGGCTTCACTCCTGTCCGTGCATGGTTGTCTGGAAGAGATCGCTCTGAGCGATAAAACCGCCCATTGTGACACTAATTGTAAAATTTGTTTTGTTCTAGTTTTAAGTTTTCTTTGTCCTGTGGTGTTTATCTATCTATCTTATCTATCTTCACATTTATGTTAAAATATAGCTCTTTAAAATATGGAGATCCGAAGAAGAGACAAGGAGAGTAGGCAGCGAGATTTGGTGATAGACCACTGGAGGAGATCTTTGCCAATGTATCCATGTAAAGGAAGGACGTAGAAGACCAGAGCAACGATGGCGATAAGTGACCTAAGCCATTTTATAGCAGGGAATTGATAATTTATAAAGAGTTTTTAATCCATGCATTTTGAATACTAGATTACACACCGCCTGGAGAAGGTCCACACCTTTACCAGATATTCATCCGCCAAGCAGTAGTCTGCAAACATTACTGTGTTCCGGTTTGAAGGCCATTGTTTCGAGCGAAATTACTGTGCTTAAGAGACTTTAAAGCCGATGTCTCAGGGTGACGAGCGCAGTGCAGTGCCGCGCAGGATTATGCAATGCAGTGTTCTGGGTGGACCTATGACTGCTATGGGCAGGCGTAGCACTTACCATGAGGTTAACGACTTGCTCGTCCCATCACTCAGTCAAATAAAAAAAAAAACTCGAGAAAGCGTGTGTTCCGACATCAGTTCTAAAAATCAATGATAATTTATCCAAACAAGTCAGAAATTCCAAAGGTTTTAAATAAAATACAAGAATATTAAAGATTATGATTTAATTATTTTTCACGGTTAACAATAATATATATATTTACAACAATTTGTAAGTTTATCTTAAAGTTAAATTAAATTACAATAGTTATCGACTAGCTTTATATTTTCGTCGCTTCTTATACAAGTAGAAAATATTTTAACTTTGGTTCTAAATAAACTAGTAAAATATATTTATGTCAAAAATTTAACATATCAATGGCAACAAAATATTCACATTTTTTTTTCTTTAGGAATACGGTATGTAAGGAACCATTGTCTCAGGGACTTTTGCACGAATCTTCCTAGCTTTCTCCCGCTGCTTAGGATGACCGCACATCGGCGATTACTATCGCGGTCGCCTTATGCGGTTCTCTTTATAAACTCGTCATAGGAGCATGGTTTCCCCGAAGCAGAGATGAAGGAAGAATGAAGATTGCATCATCACCATCCAACAAGTTATTTTCACTCATCTCTCCCTTGACGTAAACATGTTCTCGAACATGAATAGACTTAAACATACCTAATGACGCTAAAGACGTGGCGACCGACATCTCTTTAGGCATCAGGATCCTGATTGCTGAAACTTGGCTCAAAAGGGTGTAGCTTGCTTGCAACCTGAGGTAGTTCGGCTGCGGCAGCCAATTCGATAATACCACAGTGCACATAGAAAGCGATACACTAACTACGAAGCAGGTTCAAGAACCTCTCCAAATCATGTCTTCCTCATCCGAGATACCTAGGACGTACATGATAAAGAGCCTATGTGAAATATATCATATTTATAGGCAAAAATGCAGCGTGTAGATTGTACTAATAAATCCAATTCTCACATCCCAATTTTACCATTTTACCAAAAAGTCATCTTACATGCACAAGTAAGATATTTCCTAACAGATAGGAGCAACAGTTTGACAAATAGGATCGTCGTTGGCTTCCTCAACCCCTCACATACCTCTAACAATTACCTACCACAAATGGTCTACCTCACAAGACTGAATACCTAATTTAAAATGTCGTAGTTAACCGCAATTTACGTGACCTCAAAGCTGTCACTGAACCCGTGGTAAGGGTAGATACCCCCCAGCACGTACTTGTAGTTCCCGTAGTGGTGGAGTCGGTAGGTCCCGGGGGGTGTGCCCACGGGGATATCCCACTCTACCTCGCCGTGGCTCGTGCCCAGGATCTTGGACTGCCGATGCCAGATGTACCTGGAATTGGTAGGAACTTTCAGTTGCTTTCAGAAGAGATAGTTACCTAACATAGGTATAGTTAAGCGGTAACCTTTATGAAGTAACCAAAAATTCGAATAGATCAAGAATACCAGATAATTTAGACTTAAATAAGTCTGCGGTTTCCCAGTCAGTAGGAACATAATAGGTTGATTATGAAGTTAGCAGAATAGAGAGAGGAAAAGAAGCCGGATGCGTTGGTTTGGTTAACGTTCTTCCCATTCCGAGGCCTTGGAAGCTGCCAGAAAGAAATTCCAATGGCGCTCCATTATCAAAAATCAAATATGATCAGGAACTCACTTCCCTCTGTACAGGAAAACGAATAAAGGACCCTAGACAGAAGTAAATAGATCTCACTTTGTCTCCCAATCAGCGTCGGTAGCGACCACGACCCAGGCGTCATCTTCCTCCGACTCCAGTTTCTCCACCGCGGCGTACCAGCGCCCGTGCCTGATGCTGTTCCGAGGATGACCTGACACCTGTAAACAAGACATTATTACTAGGGAGAGAATATGGTTTTAACCCGTTGGGCGTCGGTCATAATAATACGTGGAACCTTTTGCTTTCTTTTCACATAATTATGACTGATTCAATACGGTGTTAATTATATGCTAAAGTGATTGCACTTTATACACTGGCACTGGCACGGGCACTGGTATATTGATACCAGTGCCCTAATCTCTGACCAAAAGGTGGTCATATCCTTTCATCAAAATCCGTTCAACCGCTGCGGTGTGAAGAGAGGACAAACAAACAAACACATAAACTATCGCATTTATAATATTAGATAGATACATACAATACAGTCACCCTTTCTCCCGTTGGAATAGGCAGAGATTACATCTTTTCACACGCTACGAACCCAGTGGAAAGCAGTACACCAACTCCCTGACACCCTCTACTGGTTTCTGGAACTCCAGACCAATAGGCTGTGTAGGGTCCACGCGTGGTGGCGTCATATCCTTTCCGCCTGGTCTCATTCATACAAAGAACATCAATCAGTCTTTTACTCATCAGCTCGCATACTTCCTCAATCTTATTTTTCATGCCTCCACCAACATTCAGATAGATAGAGAGAGAGGAAGAGATTGAGATTGATTAATAAGGAGAATGACTGACAAAGCTGGCGCTGACGACGTCGCCGTAGCTGTAGTGGCGCTGCGGCTGCGCCACGCAGTCCCCGAACTCCCTCCCCCAGGGCGCCGCGTCCCACAGCACCGGGGGGACGAGCGTGATCAGCTGGTTGGAGAAGTCGGGAGGTTCTGGACCCCCGTCTAGGGATTTGCCCTGGACAACAAAAAAAAAGAAATTCGCCGTTAGAGACATTTTGTTAATTTTTTCCTTATTCGACTGAGTAACGAGACGAGCAAGGCGTTTACCTGATGGTAAGCGCTACGCCTGCCCAGAATAGTTACATAACCTCCCACATTTTTACATTGCATAATCTTGTGCAGCACTACACTGCGCTCGTCACCTAAGACTGAAGTAACTAAGGATATTTTTATACGTACTGAATGATAAAATGAGCTGACCCTTCGTGACACGGTAAGCGCCACGGCCACCCATAAAATATCCCATCCCATTTCACAAAACTTAGCAAAATGTGGCCATAACATTATCTTTGCCCCAACTTGGCTGCAGTGTGAACTTACCGAAGTGAGCGCTTGTGTCAGCTCCACATACTTGTTCAAGTAAATGTCGAGGGTGTGCGGTCCAAATATAGTCGATGCAGCTTCGTACCTTTGCGCCTGTCGACAAAACAGAGACATTAATACGAAAGGTCATCGTCATCATCAGCCTATATTCGTCCACTGCTGGACGTAGGCCTCTCCTAGAACCCGATCTTCGGCTCTCCTCATCCAGCCTCTGCCAGCCGTTTCCCGCAAGTCATCATGTCCACCTAACGATTCGACAACTTTCATTGTTGCTTTACATACCTACAATATTATTGAGTGTTGCCAAGTACTGCGTACCTACGTAATACATTGCCATAGTCACGCCTTTTTCCCTTTGGAGTAGGCAGAGTTATTTTTCCACATGCTACGATCCCACTTCGCTTCTTCCACTTTCATAAGCCCCTTTATACGTGCTCGCAGGTTAGAGGTACTTTTGACTCTTGGCCTTTCTTTAGTACGTCCTCGATTTGACGTATCTTTAGTATGACACTAATATACTTCAAGACCTTCACTGCATTATGAGGTCGAATAAGCCACATGAGTGACTTATCGCTGGTGCGACAGACAAATTTTCTGTCACTGGAAAGGCTTTGTGAGGCCGGATAGGTCTCATACGCACTGCAAAGAACTTCAACTTTGCCTCTAAAAGACCTCATACGAACTGGCTAAAAGTGCATGAAAAATAGCCCCGCAGCGAACGTGTGGATTTATAAAGTAAGCGGGTCCAGGTACCTGGTACTCTTCAGGCGTGGCGATATAATCCGAATAGATATTGGATAGTCCAGCGAGAACCACTTTCTTGGCCTCGGGCGCGGTTTTCGCGATGATGTTCCGCAGGCGCCGCCCGGACATGGTCGTGAACTCTCCGGGAACGGCTGCGAGGAACAGACCTCCGATCCTGGCGACGGCGCAGGAGACTATCTTGGGTTGCCATTCGTAGGGGAATTTCGCCTGGAAATTGTGTCGGAACTTAAGAATATGAAGAAGAAATCTTGCTTGCTGTAGGTATATTCAGAGATGGTGACTGCAAGCGCCACCACATTTTACCCCACCTCGGCGGAGGAGCCGTGGGTTTCGTGGGTTCGTGCCTCACACATCCCCCTCCGTCAACCCCGTAGCGAAGGGAATAGTGCGATGGCATTTTCCCCCTCAAAAAACAGGAGTTATATAGTTGCTGACCTTGTCATTTTGAACATTTTAGATACTAGAAGTATTTAGGAAGGGGTTTTTGAGAGCAAAAGTCAAAAAACTCCCCAAGTGACGTTAATAAACCCGTCCTTACAAACCCTTGTCTTGTTTGACCTTGTACAAACGTCCGGCGTAGCTTAGGGTGCTAGACTGACTAATTTTATCATTAGAACAGTTAAAGCAAAATACTTCCAAGGCCAAATTGTTGAAACGAAGAAAAAACTCAGTATATCAGGGACCATGTCGATTTGTCATTTCCCCTTATTGAAGTGAAGAATTCAGAACTGTCAATGGCAAAACATAAGAGGCTTACCCTCCCTGTAGCTAGCAGAATCGGCTTGGGCGCTTGGCATTTGATATCGTCTTGAGTAGGCTCGGCTATGAAGTTCCTAACGGCATTCCACAAGGGGTTTGAAGATGTGGTTCCTTGAGTGAAGTCGAAGGCCCCTGGCCCGTCGGTGGTGCCTGCAGCGAAGGAGTAGCCCATGGCAGGCAGGCAGCCACGAACTTTGATGCTCTATGGATTTACACGAGGTTTACTATCATGTATTTCCGAAGCACTGGTAGAGTTAATGGAGTTTCCTTATCCTGTGCGAGAATCAGGTATAAGTCACCAATTGAAAGGGAAATATCCTTTTCAAACTCAAACCATAATCAGTTAATAATCATTAGTTTAGTAGATCATATTTGACTTATTTTTTATTTTTCTTTTTTTACATGAGACTTAAGTATATGACTTGTAAAAGTGCATTAATTTTGCCTAATTGCTTCAGTTTTAAGTTTTTTTGCATTTGAAAATGAAGTAAACAGTAAGTGCATGCAAGTGCGCGTATGTTGACCTCATTACAACAGAATAATAATGATAAGAATTAATTATGATAAATTAATTATCTCACTATAAGTTGTCCTATTTACATTTATAATACGTGACATGTCCGTGTACAAACGCGTCCTTAAGTTATAAATGTTATAATTTATAATAGATAATGAATGAGTTCATGGAGCGATAGACTGGCATTCTTGTTTTCGCCATCATCAGACGCAAAATTATATCATACCTTCTAAGTCCTTGTCTTCTGAAGTAATTTTGACCAAGCTTTGAGCTTCCTATCGTGAGCTCGTCTGCTCTTTATGACTGTACCAAAAGACATGGTCCTTCCTTTCTTAGCATGTATAGGAATCGGCGCATCAATTGGCAAACCGTTGGGATACAATATTTTGGCAAGTTTCCTCTGCCTTCGCGCTTCTTTAACTTGTTTTCTGTGACACTTCCTATGATGACGTTGATGATGATGATGATGACACAATCGATTTTGACGATGTTTATGTTGTAACCTTTTGATTTTCAACCTATGAAGTTCGAGTACTCTATTAACTGTGGCATTAGAACTTCCAACTTCACTAATTTCTTGACCTTTGAAGTCTTCAGTGGTTGCTATCGATTTCTTATCATCTTCTTCAGTTATTGGATCACAGTAAACAGAAATTGTAATTAGAACTATGAACAGTGCCCACTTCATTCTGAACACAGTTTGATTGTGGAAAGATTCCCTTTACTAATCTTTTTGTCTACGCTTGGCCCTTGAACTGAGTACTGATAACTGAGCCTACTGTTGTTGTTCTGATAACGTTTGTTACACGTACTCCGTTATCATAGTGGGTACTATTTGAAAATGACGCCTTAACATGGATCACCTAATACTCCATTAGGGTTTCAACCTGTAACCCTTTCTTCCTTTTATTTACTTTCCTGGGGAAACTCACTGTTAAAAAATTCTAAAAAGATATTTCCTCAATTCGGTTCCACGTTATGACTTAATTATGTACCGCCCTATTTAGGTTTGTCCTCTTTAGTAGATATTATAGTGTGTAGATACATACTAACTCCTTTTAAGAAATGAAACTCTTTTCCATCTTCACACTACCCAAGATCAATCAGAGTATCTTCAGGGCTTAGAGTGAGTCGGTATTTATCGGATCGCTATATTACCCATATCGACGATAGAAAGCGTAAACGCTGTAACCTTGAAACGCAAAATTGTTCACCAAACTTTTATTTTTTTGAAAAAAAATCATAACTCAATATCTACTCGACCTAAAAACGTAAATTTTGGATATTTGGTGTGTTACATACAAAGCTACAATACTGCTACCTTGGTTATATCCTAAAGTTCCTAGGGGACGTTGAAATGTGGGTTTGTTTCCAAATATGTAAAAAAAGTATTTTCGGGTCGGTCAAAGGGTTACAGCGTTTACGCTTTCTAGCGTCGATATGAACCCGCTACTGATCACAGATCTCCCTCGCTTTTGTGAGGAGGATTGGGCCATAATCCACCACATGCCCGGTCCGGATTGGTGGGTAGCATCTACCTACCTCTAAAATAATTCTCGGGTAGGTATGTGGGTTTCCTCACGATGTTTTCTGTCACGGAAAAGCGAATGATAATTACGCAAATGTGTTACAAGAGACACATTGGTACGTGCCCGCACTTGGATTTGAAGTCACGACCTCTATGGCCTCTACGGATCTTTATGGCCTTCAAAAATAGATCTAAACACTATACTTACAGCTAAAAATAACTAAGTAGGTAATCCTTACCGAGTTGAAGGTCTCTGTGATAGGATCGTAAGGGAACACCTCTTCATCAGGCATCTGCACGAACTGGTGCATCACGGCAAGGGGGCCCGTCAAGTCCTCGCCAGGCTGGTTGAGGATTTTCTAGAACAATCCAGCATTCTTCAAGGAGTCTCCTCTGGAAAACTACTACTAAGGGAAGTTTCCTTTTCAAACTCAAACCATAATCAGTTAGGGCCATATTTTAGATTATATTTTTCTATTTTTGACTTGTAAATTGTCTAGGTAATAATAATAAATTATATCAGTTTTGAGCAGAGGTTTTGAGTTTTTGAAAGCGCCATCTACACAAAACACTATACAACAAGTAAGAAGTTCTAATAAATCACGTTAGATGGCGCTATTTCACACTGGCTCGGGATCGATGAGAGTTTTGAAGAAATTCATAAAGATGGCACCACGTGGGACCAAGGCTAACAGGGAACCATTTTTCCCGTTCATAGTTCACCACACTGAAGTCGTTTGTTATCGAGAGATAGAAACGACACAAAGACGCTGTTCGTCCTCTAGTTTTTAACTTCCTAGTTCCTATGGTAGGTAGTTAGTACCTACCTAAGTGTCAGTCTTAAATAGTTTTGCCATAGATCTCTCACTAAGGGGCTGTCACGTGATGTTTTTTTTTACCATATTTAACCCACGTGTATTTTTTAGTTCCTACAATAATCAGAAAATTTGTAGAATAATTATCTTTTTTTAATTTTTAGGAATAGCCGCTGTTCGGTTTAGAAATCGCGTGTTTGACAAAAAAATTAAATACGCGTGATATCTTACACCCCTCTCTTCTTCATCTTTCTTCCATAGGCCTATTCCTTTCTCTCAATCAGATACATCGTTTGTTAGAGCGAGATGCGCTGAAACGTAGATCACGCATAATAAACTACAGAAAGGGATAGATAGATAGAGCTACGAAAAAACGATCCGTACGATCACGGTGGGTGGTCCAATCCTAATTATTCCAGAATAGTTTTACCACGAAACCATCCGACACGGTGACGGTTATAAATGAGTCATGCTTATTAAAAAATACAAATAGCTTCATTGAATTTCTACAGAACTTCTATAAATAGACACGCAACAAGGTGGAGTTTTGCATGCTTTGGCGTCTATAGAATCGTCTGTTTATCTCCATCTACCTAGAATTTATAACAACATGCCTACTGCTAGCTGCAGCTTCTTTCTTACCATGCCGGTCTCAAACAGCTTGGTTCCAATAATCTTGGTGCTCTCGAACATGTCGCGCCCCGGTCCTGATGCGAAGCACCGCTCCTTGTGCAGCTTGCAGAGGAACTTCTCCTGATCGCAGACCTTGCCGGAGAACTCGCAACGAGGACCCCTCGTGTTGGGAGACACGTCGCCCAGGTTCGTGGAGGCGAAGGCGCACACCACTGTGCCCTGGAATAGATAAAAGACTAGGCTATAAGTCTATGGTCTTGGATTATGGGCTGTAGGATAGGAGAAACCTCTCTCTCTCCTTTCTCTATCTCAGCAATTACTCAGACTGTGCTAGCTACCATGCCAAGGAAAAGTGTAGCAAGCTCTTACTCCTTAGCCTTACCTTCCCAGGCTGTGTATTATTCCCATTGAGCGCCTTCTCACAGAGCAGCGAGGCGTACCCCACGTTGTCCGAGGAGATCAGTCGGTTGGTGTTGTTCATGCTGGTAGGGTGGACTGCGAACCAGTTGATCACGCCCAGAACCTTGTCGGTAGGTGACAGGAACCGCACCTGCGCCATGGTCTTGTCGACGTCGTATTTGTATCTGAAGACGAGAAGGTTATTTTGGAGACAGGAGGGTCGTTGGGAATTATGCAGAATCTTCTGCGAGACTCTTCTCTTCGTTTGGGGAAGAATCACCGATTTTCCAAAAATGTGAAGGGCACACTACAAGGAGAGTTAAGCAGCTGCTTGTTGTGCTCATTGGGTATCCTTTCAGTTGAGGATACGAGCTTATCATAAAAGATCTACAGTATACCAGAGAAATTTATAAATAAATATATATCTTCTTTGATAGGTTTATATTATTAAATTTTACAAACCATCGATATAAAACTAGGGCAGTGGTTCCCAGGGGGAAGCGGGGACACTGTTATTACCTTATGATGTCTACCAAAAAAACGTTCAATTATACCGAACTTTATCGATCGGTAGCTTATCTATAAATCCATGCTCGAGCTGCTGCGCTAATTTGAATTGTGAAAAAGCAGGCAATATATCTCGATATACCTATTGAGACTATTAACACAAGCACAGATGGCTTTAATTTTATTTTTTAATCAAACAGCCTTATTGACGCATGTGGACTGTTCAAATTTACAATTATGTCTAGCGTGTACCGTAAAGCACAAAACGTTCTCCGGAAAACAATAAATTCTAAACAACAATGTCCCCAGTGTCCCAAGTGTGTGCGAAACTTGAATGTACCTATGTAACATTATGGTTTAGCAGTTTATCTGAGCACTTCCTTATTTAGGAGGACACCTTGAACAGGCCACGATTGATAACAGTCCAAGTCATTTGGGAGACCTTACCTGACAACCTCTGATACTTGGAGATCGACCGAGTTAAAGACTTTTTTGTGACAGTTTACTGCATCACCTAAAACCATGACACTCTCGCCTAAGACAGTAAAGACAAAAAATAGTAGAAAGAATCCCGACCCAACTCATCGTCATTTGGCGGCTCTTAGTCCAGTCAACTTACTACTAGAACTGGTGAGGTAACAACTTACTTGGCTCTCTCTTCCTCCGGGTTCCGTAAATAGGAAGTGGGGGATCGGTTGATGTTGGCATCAAGGAGTTCTGCCTCTCCATACTCCATCCTGGCCTCCTTCAACCTGGTGTGGGCTATCACTATGCTCTGGAAATTAACATACTTTGACTTAGTATTCAAATAAATTTATGGACCTAGTATAAATGGACCAGCTGGTAGAGGTCGACGTTGTTGAACGTACTTCGATCAAGTGGAGGACGTACTAAAGAAAAACAAGGTCAAAAGTACCTATTACCAGCGAGCATGTGAGAAGGGAGCCATGAAAGTGGAAGAAGCGAAAGAGGTGTGCCAGGATCGTAGCATATGGAAATATGTAGTCTCAGCCTACCGTAAATAGATTGGTTGAAACTGTATGGCATGATCTGGTCTCCTATAATTAAAAACAATGTATAATACTTAACCATACTTGCAACATACCAATACTTTATAATTGTTGTATACTGAAATCTCATCAACTTTGAAAAATTGTAGAATTTTTGTTTAAGAAACATTAACTTATGATAACACGATCTCATTAGTTCCTAACTTCCTAGTATTGTAATATTAAATATTTGTTGAATATAAGAAAAGCAGAGTTAAATAGTACATAGTTAATAGTTTAGTCGAAACTGTATTGCACGATGTGGTCTCCTATAATTAGAGAAACACAATGTATAATAGCCATACCTAGAACATACTAATACCATGTATAGTGTAATCTCTGTTGGAGATCCAAAGTACAAATAAATAAATAAATAAATAAATACCCCAACGGGAAAAAGGCGTGACTGTATGTATGTCGTATTCAAAGTCCGACGAGAGGACAATTTGTTGCTCGTCTAGGCTATCGGAGCAGAAACATTGCAGACGACAGATGGTATGTGTTGCAGCAAGTGTGTGTGTCTAGAGTGCAACGTCCTTCTTTGTCAACCTCAAAACAACTTTACTAGTGAGTGAATGCCTCCACATGTATACCAATGGAATATGGAAGGTAATCGAGATTTGCACTTAGTATGAATGTGTAGCAAAGATTCCGTTGCATCAGAGACCGGCGTGCGAATGTCAACGACTTCCAAAAGAGAAGGGGCAAGGTCGAGCCGAGCACCCACCACGCGGTGATCGGTTTGACGACCCGCCGCGAAAGCTGCTCGAGAATACATGGTTCTATTGACTTGTGTTCCCATAACTTGTATGGAGCTATGGGTACATCAGTTTACTTGCATGGTCCTTTACTGCAGCAACTTTTTAACGTAACAAATCGCAGTCAGCGGCCAAGTTGGTTAACACGTCCAACGAGACCTTCAATTTATTATTTTTATAACAAACTAGTTTCTTTTAACCGCGTTGACCCTATAATAGCCGTATTTTTTAAGGGATAAAAAGTATCCATGTCCAAAACCTAAAGAAAGGCCTAAAAAACAAACAAACACACACACAATATCTTTAGCATTTCTAATAGTTATTAGTGAGATTTACCACAAACACAAACCTTATAGATCCCAATGATGTAAGCAGCGTAGGTTTCCTTCACGAATCCCAAGATTGGAAGGTCGAAGAGAAAGTCCATAAGAAACCCTCCAGGGGTGGAGTGCGTGTGTGTCCCGCTGATAATCACGTTGGACTCATCATACATGTCTCCGTAGCGTTTCTTCAGACGTTTTATAACCTGGGAAAGAAATAAGTAATTAGATGAATTTCGGAAAGAGAAATGGCAAGACGTAATCCATGGCTTGGTAGGGTGCTGTGTGTGGGTGGACCAAACTTACCATTTGCCACTTTTGACCATATAGACACTGAGATAGAGACCATAATAGCAAAATGATGAAATTAGAAAGATTGAAGATCCTTGCACGACTACTTTCTAAAGATTATGAAGGCCAATAATCGCAAGGAGTTCCATAAACTTAGAGTTTCCTAAACAGCGAAAGGGGATCCTAGCTAAAGCTATTTAGGATCCTGGCTAAATCTTATATAATTATATAAAATTGTTATGTTGGTTTGTGTACGCATCAAAAACTCAAAAATTTCTGCACCGATCGAGCTGAAATTTTAGCATGATATATAATCCGCATCAAGGATTGTTTTTATCTATTTTTTTCATCAGTGACATATCAGCGAATGTGCGAATGTGCCACAGCGAAGCGTGGCAGGGTACAGCTACTAATAAATAATATTAGATGAGGACTTTTAAGGACTGGGAATTAAACCCCCGTATCGTTAATCGTCACTCCAGATTTTTTCCTCCACTCCAACCTCAATAATGTATTTGGTACTTCTAGTCGTGGTTTTCTCCATTCGGGTTTTCCCTCGACACCATCTGTCATGTCTAGGTACCTCGCGATGTACATTTTTTCTTATTCGACTGAGTGGTCCTTGAGGAAGTTCAATAATAACATAGGTAAAAAAATCATACAGGTTTGACAAAAAAATCCACCAACTGATGATGACGTAATACTTCTTCTACCCCAATATTCCCTCATACAAGAATTGTCGAGGAACCTCTGAAAGTTTAACTGATCATATCAAACACGAGGAATTTTGTAGGGACGTTCGAAGGGCCCTCAATAGAGTTCGAGTGGAGAGAACATATCGATACCGGTGTTAGTAAGCACTTATATGCACTTAGTTAAGAGGTAGTGCTGTCCTCTAGTATCAATGTTTATCAGGCTGCCCGAGGGCGTCTGATTTTGAGTCAGAACTCTCACTTACTTAACCAATAATCCCCGTTATCTATTCATTTATGCGTCACCCAACGCTACCGCAACATCGGTGAAAGCATGTCCATGTTTCAAAAGAGAATACAAGTATGAATTGTTCCTAGGGAGTAATTGTTACCGGACTTTCAATGGAATCAGGCATTTCACGAGAATATCAACTGCTGCGACGCTACGGTTTTCTTTGTCACACTAATTGTTTCGTCACGCTGAAATGACACTTTAGAATATTGTACTTTAGGTCGGTTTTTAATTTGTGATGTGATGTTTTTTTTTATTAACAGTTTGTTTGGCTTGATGTCATTGTCCTGTTGCATTTGTTTAGCTAGAAGACTACCGACGAAGCATAAAACTTGTTTGAAAATGGCGTCCGTCTGTCTTTTTTCGCATCGCGATAAAACTACTGAACCGATTGCAATACGGTTTTCACTGTTTGATAAAAACTGTTCGTAGGCACCTAGGCGGCGCACCTCGGTATAGGCACTGGTATGAGGTTACGTGGGAAACTGTCTTCAAATCAAAAAACCATCGTGAACGAGTTGCAAGTGGCCACTAGAAAAAAAAATACTTTACCTCCTTCCTAACGCCATGGCCCATCATAGCAGCATCCACGGAAACGTAGGCGATCCTCCGACTGCTCTCATCAGTGTCATCTTCAAGCACGAACGCTCTGGAGAACTGCCGCAGGTGGATGCCATGCCCAACTTGCTCTAGCTGAGCGTAACCCATCTGTAAAGGAGATTTGTTTTTTTTTTTTATTTGGACTTATTATTATGGGTAAGCATTACTGCGGGTCACCTTTTTATGTTACTGAGTGGTGAGGCGAGCAAGCCGGTCTGAAACAGTTACAGTGCAACCCAGAACTTAGCAGATGAAGGATCCACGCGGCACTGCACTGTGCGCACTGCGCTAGTCACCCTGAGACATTGGTTTTGCCCATAATTTTTTTGGGACTAACTTCAAACTGGAACACAGTTACATTTTCTCACTACCTACTCTTTGGCGAATAAATATCAGGCAAAGGTGGATGTGGTACCTACTATCCAGGGTGACTCTTGCAATAGAGACCTACCACTACAAAAGTGTTCAACGAAACACCTTTTTGAACCTTCAAAATCTTTTGGGTCCCCATTATTTTGGATCCATACAGAGATCAAATGATTGAAAAGGTGCTGACCATAATAACTGTTCATTAACGATACTGTGACCACATGGTTCCTTTTAGTACCAAAATGTAGGTACCTACCTAGCAGAGGAGACATCCAGTGTTCTCATACATTCTCATACATAGTACAAACATACAGTCAGGCCTTTTTCCAGTTGGGGTAGGCAGATACTACATCTTTCCACATGCTACGATCCTGACACACCTTTTTCGCTTCTTCCACTTTCAAAGGTCCCTATAATAATATGCTCGCGGGATATAAGTACTTTTGACTCGGCCTTTCTTTATTACGTCTTCGATTCGATCCAGGTACGTTCGCCTTCGTCGACCCCTATAGGCTGGCCCATTCATACTAGACCCGTAAATCTGTTTCGTCAATCTTCCTTCATCCATTCTTTTTCGATGTCCAAACCATCTAAGCATCCCTTTCTCTATTTTTGTCACTACACATTCTACCATCGACATGATACGTCGTTCCCAGACAGTCACGCAGTGTTCTCGTATCAATGATGGCAGCCGGTTCCCTCCGCTCGCCGAGGCTATGTTGATTGTTTGCAAACACCGAAACAATGTTGACATTGCACTAGGCTGGGATCGTATTAGATCATCGCCACCCATTAGATAACAGTATGTATGTGGGTACCCGTCACGCTTCACGCATTACTAATCCCTACTTTATATTATAAATGCGAAAGTAACTCTGTCTGTCTGTTGCTCTTTCACGCCCAAACTACTGAACCGATTGAAATGAAATTTGATACAGAGATAATCTAGAGCCTAAGAAAGGACATAGGGTATTTTTTAATGCGTATTTTTATTTTTACTTATTTATTTTTTTGCCAGCGTTTTATCATAGGCTATATTTTATCCCCATATTCCCGCGGGAACAGGAACTACGCGGGTGAAACCGCGGGGCGCAGCTAGTGTTCATATATTGATAAAAAAATAAATGTATGACCATAATTCGTTTTAAATGGCTATACATTTTTTTAAATATAAGTTAATCTATGAAAATTGGCGTTTAGCATTTCGATTTAATTTATAGATTGATGGGAACAAATTCGGTACCTAACGGAGCGAAAAACTACTTCTTTCTAGCTGCGCCCCGCGGTTTCACCCGCGTAGTTCCCGTTCCCATAGGAATACGGGGATAAAATATAGACTATGCTACTGGCTGATAATGTAGTTTTCCAATAATGAAAGCATTTTTATACTCGAGTCTAGGCATAAAAGCGTAACAAACAAACAAACTCACATTCGCATTTATAATATCAGTTAGTATTACGATAAGAATGACTTGGAAATTTCTTAAGGCAGCCGCAGGCACTATTGCCTATTCTGTGTCGCGGCTCAAAATTATACTTGTGCAAGTTATAATGTTATTGGCGCAAGGGTCATTCTCTATTGCAAAATCGACAGAGCCTTGAACTGAATGAACTCTGTGACATCACACACAAATACATACATAATTAAACATAATGTAGGCGCCAAAGATCGGGCTTTAATTATTGTGTACTAGCTGCGACCCACGGTTTCACCCGCGTAGCTCCCGTTGCCGTGGGAATTTGGGGATAACATATAGCTTATGTTAATTGGTGACAATGTAGCTTTCGATTGGTGAAAGAATTTAAAAAACGATTTTGTAGTTTAGGCGTAAAAGCGTAACAAACAAACAGACAAATAAACTCACAATTGCATGTATAATATTAGTTAGGTTGGTCTGTGGGTTCAGTGGTGTTCACAAGAAGAGGCTGATGATGATGATGATGATGATGGTAATGATATTATGTAGATAAAGGTACATTCTGTGGTTCAGCTTATATCTTAGCTTGCTCTAAACGTCGAAAGACGATGAACATCTCTATAACAACTGCATGGAACACACACCTAATCAAAATATAGATTCGACTATAGACTATAGCTGCGCCCGCGGCTTCACTCCATGAGGAAAGTATAATCCAGCGACCTAGTATCTATCGTATTCCGCGCGGACGGGCGGGTAACGCGCGTAATGAATTGGTAGGACGAAGACCGTTTGCTGGTCGGGATATAACTAATACGCGATGCGAGTAGTTTCAAATTAGAGATACGCCTTTCGTATTATTCTGTTATGTCAAAACATCCCGTAAGTACCGACGGTACAGCTGCACTAGTTGTCCTTACACAAAGCATTTAAACAAGTCATACAAACTGCCCGTTTGACTCACTGCCGGGAGCGGCTTGAGTCATGCCGAGATGAATGTCGTTTAATTGACCGAGGGCAAGGTGAACGAGAATATATCGGAGCTGGGATACGGAGAAACAGTTGGAATTAATATGGAGTTATATTCCTATATGAGATTTTTCAAAATAGGGTAGAAATCCAAAAAAATCTTGATATTTCAGAGTACTTAGCCATTTCAGCAGAGATATTGTTGTCATATTTTCTCATGGTTGCAATTGTTGAGATCGGGTTTTGCGTACGTTTTGATTGTGCGATTTTGATTTGAGGTTAATTATATGGCAGTAATCCTATTTGAGAGATTTCAAAAACGTAAACAAATCCAAAGATACTTGATACTTCAGAGTACTTAACCCCAGAGCGAGTGTTGTCATGTCTCATTCATTTCATTCGTTTCATCAATCATTCATTCAATCGGGCTTTGCGTACTTTTTGACAGTATTACGCTAGTTATATTATTGTAGTAGTAGGTAGCAGCGCCCCGCAGCTTTACCCGCTTTAACTATTATCCTAAAGGAATCCTTTGATTTTTACGCGATAAAAAGTATCCTTTGTTCTATTCAAGGGCCTAAAGTATCTATTATACTAAATTTCATCAAGATCCGTTCAGTTTTTTAGGCGTGAAGAGAGGCCAAACACACCAACTTTCGCTTTTATAATATAAGTGAGATTAGATGAGATAGGTTGGTTGGTGATAAAGGGATAGTGGTGATTTATCCATGGTCAGTATTTGATTGATGTAAATTGCAAAAAGAGCTAAAGATATCCCAAAGATCAGGAAATACGAAAACCAGGTGTAAGTTGTACTATTTCATAAATTCTTTCTGTGACACGTCTTGCACTCACCTAGGACAATAGGTAACAGGTTAAGCATATAATGTGCATTTGAATTGATGCTTTATCATACTTGAATGCATACCTAATACACTCCAAGGTCATAGCCTTGAAAATAGCCAGAATTGAACAGATCAATAAATCTGTAATTGCTTTAGCAGAGAATATGACGCACTTCCTGTTTTCTAGAGACATGATTCAAGTGTACAATAACAATAAACAGGAGGTCAGCAACCACAGTCTCGTTCATAAGGCGACCTGTGACTATTGTTACAGGTTTGTCCTAGAGCTAAAAATCTATGTATAGCGCTTATGATACAATATCTTGACAGTAAAGCCTATTTTACATGATTTATGAATATCGTATCTCTCCGCACTCAACGCTCTCCTGGACGCCAATCCAGGCTGTGATGTGTATGCGGATGGATGGTCAGATATACTGTCAGAATGCTTGCGTTTTTGTGAAAGAGAGTGAGAGTGAATCTTTGAATGTGTATTTTGTGTTATCTGTATTCTACCGTGTTTTGTGTAATCAATTGTTATAATGGCTGCGGCCGTTTCAATTGAATAAATAAATAAATAAAATAAATAAATAAATCGTCCTAGCTTAGCAACAGTGCTGCAGGAACAGGGACGGTAAACCAAACTTTATGACGATACTTCCAACATCTATCCACGCGAAGCAGACCAAGCACGGCAGGCCCCAGCCTTGCTACCGCTGCGTCACAGTCCGCAGAGCACCAGCACCACGGTGTACGGTAATATGCATCTCACTTATCTATTTTATAAATGCGAATGTTGTGCGTATGTGTGTTTGTCCTTTCTTCACGCCGAAACGACTGAACGGATTTTGATGAAATTTAGTATGTAGATACTTTAGGTTTTGGAAAAGAACATTGGGTACTTTATATCCCGTAAAAATGAATAGTTCCTGTGGGATGAAACAATTTCCAGTTTACTTAATAACGGGTCAGTGTGTATATGAAATTTTGAGAATCTTTTCGTGGTCCTGGAATACAACATAGCATACTTTTTATCCTGGCGGGTCCGCGCGGTACATCGCCTGTCCGCGCAGTAAATCGCGCGGACGAGCGGAAGCCGAGTGAAGACTCGGTTGATTACAGACTATGAGCAAATACCTATTTTGCACAGTATTATTATTACCCTGCGTGAGGAATAGAACCACCAATATCACGATTTACAGTCGACTCCTCATTACCATCTACACCACTACTGCGGAAAAATTTGTATCGATAAATAATTTATCTGTACATAATATAGAAAAATGTTATTGTTATGTCACACGGGACTGCGTGTTGTCATTCAAAACAAAGCGTGTCCCCTAAGCTCATTGTCCCCGTGACCGCCAGATTAACCAAGGTCAGGGTCATTTCATAAAGTGATTTCACTTTACAGAATTAGAATCAGTTTTACATAATTGTATACATGAAAGCAATCGTGGCTCATATGCTAGTCATGGCCAATGTTGGCCATACGTTACATGACAATTTTATGTTATTCTAATAATTCTATTGTTTAAGTAAAATAGCCGTGGATATCGGAGGAATCAAATTATGGAGCTATAGGAATAGGCCTTAGATAGATAAGATAGGTACCTAATTACTTAAAAAAATCTAGAAAGGGATTTAAGGAATGAAGAAATGTTAAAGGAGAACGGCTGTGCCTTTGTTTGCTAGACTTGGCGGGGAATTGCTTGCCGTGCCACCAAACACATAACGCTACTACCTAGAAATCAATAAATGGATGGCTTCTTCTGCAAGAGACCGCCTGGGGCACTTTGCCAGATATTCATCAGTCAAGCAGTAGTGTGTAAACTTTACTGTGTTCCGGTTTGAAGGGCACTGTTTCCAGTGAAATTACTGTGCATATGAGACTTTAGAACCGATGTCTCGGGTTGACGAGCGCAGTGCAGTGCCGCGCAAGATTATGCAATGCAAAGTTCTGGGTGGCACTGTAACTGTAATGAGCAGGCGTAGAGCATCAGGTGAACGACTGGCTCGTCTCGTAACTCAGTCAAATAACATACATCATTATTATTAATCTCTAGACCTAGAGATTTATTTAAATTTGATTTTGTGAGAATAATTATGATGTTAAAATTCACTTTTTTTTAAAGGACGCTGAATGCGTCCAATCTTTTTGTCGGTGGCAGGGTATCTACAATTATTATCCTTGTTATTTACAGATTTCATAATTATAATACAAATGAGGTAAACCACAGGTAAACGCTAACCACACTGCCGGATACACACACCGGTAACCCTCACAAAGTGTTAGGAGAATTAGCAGAAACAATATTTAGTTAGGAGCCTACGTGTGAACTAAACACTCAAATGTACGATGAAACTATGAACAAAACACTCAAATATAATATGATTTAAGCCTAGCCTTCGATTAATAATTATTGTCTATGATAATGTGGAAAGTCTGAACGAATCTGAACGAATTTGACGTCATGTAAATTTACACTTTTTATCTCTCTGCCATTATATTTGGTTCCCTTCAAACCGACTCGAAGGACCAAATATACAATGCCCTTCAAACCGGATTACAGTAATGTTTGCACACTACTGCTTGGCGGATGAATATCTGGCATGGTGTTGTACTTCCCCAGGCGATCCCTTGCAGAAGATGCCTTCCACTACAAAGCTACTAACTCAATGGAAATCAGGCTTTACTCACAAATCCGACTTCAGCCGGGGGCCCGGTGACGTCAGCGATGCCGACGCCGACACGCAGCGCGTGCGCAGCGCCGACGCAGAGGATCAAAGTCAGCGCGATCAATGTCATTCTGAAACAAGAAACGTACCGTAATCGTGAGGAAACCGGCATGTTCCAAAACCTCAAAATTCAACAGCATACAAAAATACAAAATAATTTATTTTATCAAAAATAGATTACAATAAACTAAACTAATATATACAGATTACTAAAGGCCCCCACACTAAGTACAGCATGCCTCTCTTCCGGGAGACCGCAGCCTTTTACCAAAACAAAGCATACTACATAAATTACCTACCATTTACATACATACAAATAGGAAACAATCATCATCATCAACCCATAACGTCCCACTGCTGAGCACGGGTCTCCCCTCACTTTCGTGAGGAAGGTTAGGCCATAATACACCACGGGGGCCAGGTCCGGATTGGTGGATCACCTACCTACCTCCGAAATAATTCTCGGGTAGGTAACATATGTGAGTTTCCTCACGATGTTTTCCTTCACCGAAAAGCGAGTGATAATTACGTACATAATTATATTTTGCAAGAAACACATTGGTACGTGCCTGCACTCGGATTTGAACTCACGACCTTCTGATTTGGAAGGCGGACGTTCTCCCACTAGGCTACCACAGCTTGTACAATATTACAAAGTGACAGCGTTCAATCGCTAAATGCCAATCGCCATGCAAATGTTTAGAGTGCGCAGGCGCAGCTAATAAGCTGGTAATACGTTCACAAATCAGCGATTCAAGTCGCGCACCACCGCGGCCGGACCAATGTCATCGGCGAGCTCCTTCCGACAACGTGACCAGTGTTAGAATTCTTACTTACTTACTACTTTTCGTACTTTTCACGGTTTTGGAGGAAAGCTGCTGACCTAGACGATTAGAATGGCACCTAGGCTGGTGTAATAAGTCCATAGTAATTCACCAACTCGCACTAGGCCAGTGTGATGGAGCCCATCCACTCTCTCTAAGAACAGGCCTACAACAGCTGGAGATGCCAGTTAACGTGGCACTTCATAAAGCTGAATGTCGGAGCAGGAGACAACTTGTGAACGTGGTTAGAAACTCACGCTCCTCAAGAAAGAGGGAACGATTGAAGAGAAGGAGAAGGCCAGTATCAAAGAGTTTGCCAGCCCTCAGTGTGACAACGACAACTTCCGAAAACGAAAATTTTCCGATCAGCGCCTAAAGCACCTAAGTTAATTGCTGGTTCAAAGAACAATTATGAGATGTTTACACAAAAATCTGCGGTGAACTATACTACTGACAGAAACCTAAAGAAAAACCTTGACTAGGATCATCCCAATGGTTTGTAAAATCTACCACTTTGTATAACCACCGTGAATGGCGCTAATGACTACTGCACTGATGAGCCGTTTCACAATGAGAATGCGCTGGCTGGTGGCAAGTAGTTATTGCACTTTCATAACACGAGTTATTGCATTGCAGGCCGGAGACCGTTGTGCCGGTGCTGCATTCGCGGTGGGCAATATTGCTTCACAGATACGTAGCGTGTACTTACTGGATAAGCCTGATGTTACTCTATAAATCATGATTGCACGTTCTATTATGAATTTGAAGATAGAGAACCAGAGAGAAACTGAGGACCGACTTCAAAAAACAAAATAGACAGAAGTTGGTCGGAGAATTTTAGACTTTACTGCCCACAAGTTCACATATTTAAAAGGGTCTACCATTTATGATCTGGTGCAGAATCTGTCTGAAAAGACTAGGTAAAACTAATCAGTTTTTCGGTTCACTATCAACAATTATTATTCATCCACTTGGTCGTCGCGTCATTTGTTTTCGTGGTTTACTTATCTTAACGAGGTTTGGGGTATAATGTTGAGCTGTAATGTGGCTACTAGCTACTGTTTGAAACTTATCCTAATGATCGACATTCGGTATTCCACGTTTCGATCGTTCACCCTACGAACAGCGGAGAAATGAAACGTCTTTACCGATGTAGAAATAGTTTGGGGAGTAAATAAGGCTAGACCCTCCAGACAAAGTTTCAGCAACCAGTCCGTTGGTCAATCAGTAGAAGAACGAATCTCGTTACCGGCTTTAAAACATATCTAAAGTAGATAATCTTTATAAAATTAGGCTATATGAAAGTAGATTGCAAATTACATACTTTGTTTGACCATGTACTCTGTTTTGACGACATTGTCGTATCAAATCTATCGAAGAAGAATCTTACCCCTACTGCTCCAGAATTGATTAGGTACATGCCCCTGACTATAGATATTGCGTAGCTGTAGAGAAGAAAGGGATTTGCCAAGTTTCTAGCTCTTTCTTTAAGACCGAGCGCAAACGTTTTATTAAGCCTAATGAAACGGCCCACATTATTTTAAGTAAGGACAAACCTATAAATATAAATCCAAAGATTTTAACTCCACGGTGCTTCTTGTTGCTATAATATTATATTTTACCTTGCCTAAGTTGCAAGTCGTCAACATTTAAGTTATTGAGCAAGTCTGACTTTGACCCAGATGCTCGAAGACAAGATGTAAATTTATAAGTGTAGGTATAGTCACGTATGGCTGAATTTTGATATAGCTAGGTAAATTCTAGAATGTATTCAGTAACCACTCTCTTGTAGAATTAATGTAGAGGAGACAATTGTTTCTCAAACACGTCAAGCATTGCAGTGTGCAGTGTTCAGTTTTTCTACGACACATGGTCGCCTAAAATTTTATCTTGCTACACTATTTCGCTGGTTTTAGCAATAATTTTATTTTCGAGTCATTAAAAAACTCCGAAAACAGCACTTTATTACCTTATTTATTTAGTGACTCTATATTATTATTAGCATTGCTGCATTAGCAGAACACTATACTGCATTACATACGCATTGTGTTCCGGTTTGAAGACCATTGTTTCCGGTGAAATTACGGGGCATACGAGACTAGAACCGATGCAGGGTAACGAGCACAGTGCAGTCGCTCAAAATTATGCAATGCAATGTTGGGTGGCACTGTTACTGTTATGTGCAGGCGAAGCGCTTACCATCAGGTGAACGACTGGCTCGTTTGGTTACTCAGTCAAATAAAAAATATTAAATAGACAGGTAGGTACCTACTTAATGGTTAAATTGTTTTCTGCACGCCCAAAGTGGAAATCGAATGAACTCTTACTATATTACTACTTAAGTAGGTAGTAGACAAGTTCGACAACCCTAATGCTAAAGTATATTTTGTAAACAACTTAATCAACCAATTGAGCAGACAATGCCAAGTGCAAACGAATAACGTCTTATTGCTTCGATAGCCACTTGAATAAGTATTCAAGTTGAGAGTGAATAGGTATCTTCTAGGCAAGCATAGTCCATTATGGACCTGCCGACACGTACCTACCTACTCTACTACCTGCGAGACTGCGGCGAGGCTGCGGTCAAATGCTTGCCTATTCTGCAATAAAAAAAAAACGAGTCGATCCAGAATCTTTCGATAACTTTGATACATTGATAGATTGAGAAAACAACGCTAAATAATAAGTACAATGGGCGGTCTAATCGCTGGCAATCTCTATATTATCGATCGATTCGGTTTCGAATCGTAAGTTACACTGAAAAAACTCAATAACCCAACATGCACCGCAATCGATTCGATTACGGTAGTAAAGGAACCAACAGTAATCCACGAGAGACGATATCGAATCCAAAAATTTGAATTTCCCGCCATAGGCGAATCGTTTTACGTTTCACCTAATAATTAATAGCACTCATCTAGAACCAATTATATAGATAGACAACTAGATAAACTCTTTATTAAAACACCACAGAACAAAGAAAATACTAGGAACATAATAGGTACTAGGTTTGACGTGTTGTTCTAGGTAATCTAGGTGGATTTAGGTTAGCTCATTGTTTTTGTTATTGAATTTCTGTGACTCAATAAAACAACTAGGTATGTAGGCAAGTACCCTTATCTCATACATACATAACTGCGACTTATCAGAATAATTTTCTTTGTTTAACAATTATTTGCTCTATCTAGGTTTATCTGATGCCTATAAAAGGTCACCTACCTGCGCATGAAGGTCAACATAGTTAATAAAGTAAGTATAGGTATTATATATATAAAATATAGAATTAAATACATAGAATAAGTAGTAAGTAGATAGATACTTTAGGTATAAAAAACATACCTAGTCACATTTACCGGTTTTCCCGCCAAACTTCCGTTGAGGATAAATTAAATCAAACATTGCCCCTTATACCTATTTAATATTGTTCAGGTTTAGGTAAATACGTATTGTACAAATTTAATAAATAAAATTAATAACAAATATATTTATCTGAAATAAATTGTATGGAAACCTTATAAAACTGACACATGTTTCATGGTGTGCGTCAACCCTTAATTAATAAACTAGAGATTCTAGAAATGAGACAAAATGCACGAGACAAGAAAAATATAGAGACGGGCCCGTGTTAATAAATCGATAGATTGATTTTATTTAGGAGTTCGTAATTTTTCGTGAATGTAATTCATATTTATAGAGTAATTATTATATCAAATTCATATAATTTTTTTCCTCCTCGCGAAAGTGAGGAGAGACCCGTGCTCAGCAGTGGGACGTTATGGGTTGATGATGAAGTATTTTTTTTTTAATTGAAACGACGCTCCGTATCACACGGTACCTACAGACTTTGTGGATGGGGGGTTAGGTGAAGTTTTCCGTCACGACCCTTTCTTTAGTATAGAGTAGACAGATTACCATAGCGCGTAAAATTAAAAAAAAATTAATTGTTAACTAATTATTTTTTCATAAACCTTCTACATTTATTAACCTATCTTTAAAAATCATACTACGTAGGCATAAGAAGTAAAAAGTGTCATACTACTTAATTTATTACTATTCAAATTATAATATTTTAATCTATTGACAATTTGAGACAACGATAGAGTACGTAAAAAGAACTAATTAGGTATAGTCGTGTACGATAAACTTAACAGTATTACCGATTTCACGATTATTCAATTTCTAATACCTATAAAGAAATGTGACTATGACATGATCGTTTATAACTATGTAAATAGCGATTTGCTTTAATAAATAAGTAACCATATACAAATTATTTTAACCATAATTGGGTATGAACTATGTATGTAGGTTCGTATAGATACAAATAGGTAGGTTAGTAAATCGATACCTGCGGGCTCAATTGTGGTATAGCACAAAATGCCACTTTTCTTGAAGAAAAAATAACAAAAAAAAACTGTCGGCCATGGTATTTTTTTTTTCTGGAGCTATTTAAATGGAACCTATGAAGAAATGCTTAGTATTAGCGGTAGTTTCTATAACTGTGGTGAAACTTTGGCCTAGTGCTTTATTATAAATTTTTATTACGGCGAAACACAGTATATTAAAATTTGGTAGTGGTTATTGCTGAATAATTAGGTAGGTTACCTACCTAGGTGCTGTTAGATATTAATATTATTTTGAATAAGAGTTCCTTTGATGTCATTTTATGATTATGAGATTGTTGTTTTTTTTTATATTTACTAACAATAACTTAAGAAAGAAGCCCTACCTACATAAAAAAAGACTGTGTTGTCTTTTATAGAACCTAAAAATGAACTAAAGTTGAATTGTAGAGCCTTCATAAATTTCTCCATTACTTTAAAAAGCTATTTGTGTATATGACAATTACATACATATTTAAAAAGTAGCTACGCAGGTACATACCTTGCCGATTTAATCCGATTAATGAAAACAAAAATGTATATTGTACGTTTTTTCTACCAATTTTTACACTCATACAAATGTCACAGAAGAAACTTCACGTGCACTTAACTTTTTAAATCTACTTATCACATTTTGCCGCTGTAATAATATATAAATATCAGGATGTTCTTTTCTTTGTTTATAAAATACGCGCGTAATTATGAACGCGTACCAACGGAGGAAGGGCAAAATACCGGCACGTAAACCGTGACGTGCGGTTTGGAACGAACTAAATTGTTTATTTGTCTTGTCCGCGATTCAGTTCGGTTTCCGTTCTATAATGTTGTCGTTGTAGTCGCCGCGCCGCGCGCGTTGGTTGGCCGGTCTCTTTAGACCACCACCGGCGCGCGGCGTCGCGCCCCAGTGGCGGTAATATTTAAGAATTTGTATCCAGTACAATCCAGTGTTCACAACAGTACGATAATTATGTTACATGTACGATAATTTCATGCCTCCGTACGATAGCACACTATTATCGTACTATAGTCTGGTACGATAGCTAAGTGCCTCGCCTCAGGTTATGAACACTGGAACAATAAAATCGCAGAGCTCCTGTACCTACCAAATAAAATTTGGGTACAATGCAATAATTACATAGACTGACAAATTGAATAATAGGTACCTTTACCTTTACGAAAACCCTACCTTTACTTTTACCTTTTTTTACGAAAGTGAGGAGAGACCCGTGCCCAGCAGTGGGACGTTATGGGTTGATGATGAGTGATGAGTGACCTTTATATAAGTAACAACTGACAAGGAAAGTCATCGGTAAATTTTCCCCAATCACCTGCCAGTACCTATATTAGGTTCTCTCAATAGCGTGTTGCTAAAAGTGTTAATTATGATTTTTTTATTTTAAAATATCTACAAGTTATGAATAATTATCCTACCCATCTCTAACTCTACTAATTTTCTTTTAACTAGTTGCAGGCACAGACTGTAGAGGAGATGAAGTGGTCCATATTAGAATAATTTGTCTGTGGCTGTATAATTTAAGGTCAACCTGCAAAAGTAAAAAAAAACACGAGGAAATAAAATGTCAAAGTCAATAAAATGAAAAAGTTTTCACCGTTTGACTTTTGATTTTTATCGTGAAAATCGGAATTTTAGTGTAAAAACAGTTAAAAATTTCATCAAAGTAATTCTGTCTGAAGCAGAGCACTCAAACCTGCGCAGAAGATTCAGTTTGTAGTGCTATTACGCAGTGAAATGTAATTTGTTTTTGTTTCAAGGTGAGAGCTTTTTAATCATTTTACCGAATAACATTTTATTGAATCTAGAATACCTACCTACTCTCGGAGAATGCTTAGAAAGACTAAATCGTACACATCACTGACATCACACACTCAATAAAAACCACTCTAATATTTTAGTTTACTCGAACGAAACCATAGTAAAAGCGAAGTAGGTACTTTTAAGGTACGTTCAATACCTATATTTTGAACTCAATCAGCATTACTTTTCTTTGTAGGAGCAACCAAACAATCGTGAATATTATAACATGTTATACAGCTTAGGATAGTTGATAATAAATAATTACGATTCAGTCTGTTCTAAAAAGAAGGCAGGCACATCATGTTAGCAAGTCAAATAACGCGCCAATTTTACACTACTAACGCCATCTGTCATAATTCCAAAGAACTACCTTGCACACCGGATGACATCAGCGCTGGGTAGATTTCATGTGACTCGTGGTCGTTGTGGTTGTCAATATGGGAAATGCCAACTTCCGGTTCCGACGCCAATGTTGCTCTAATTAGAAAATCTTTAAATCATCTTTTATTATTATATGTATTTAAAATAATTAAATTTTTTCAGTAGAACTATTGCCAAGGTCGGCGTCTCGTTGAGATCGCGATTTGTTGGTACGTGTGCATAATGAGTGACTCGCATGACTCGCCACTAACGCCATCTATGAACTGGCTTTACGCAACTGTTTGGTTCAGCATTTTTTATACTAGACGTCACCAGTCGTTCTAAAGCTCTATTCACACTGCGCAATTAGTTAACACCTTGTAGATCACTTACATAATGTAGCATGCCATGATATGACAATATTGCGTTCGATATGTGCGAGTGCAAACCTTACATAGGTTAGGTACCTAGTTACCTACTAAGATTACCTATGAGTGTGTCATCGAAAGAGGCATTGGCATGCGCGAATTGCCCATGTGGTATTTAGATAGACCAAAGACCAAGCTAGGCAATTATCGATACCGTATTTGACTACGATGCTTTAATTACAAGGCATGGTGTAGAGATACAACATTGCGTGTTTTTGTCCATGTTTAAGCTTGCACAGCCGTTATCCTCAAAGATGTTGTTTTCTTAGATAGCAACCTACGTTAGGATCTTGAGAATGCATTTAGGGGTCACGGTTCATTATTTTGTAGTGAACTTGGATTTGATACATAACTTTGAGATCTCTTTCAGAGTAGACGCGATAACCGCGGGAGCTGTATCGCTTAATGCTTTCGAAGTGTAACCCAGCCTTTATATTTATTGCAATGCTTTGCACAGAAGTAGGGTGACCTGCATTCTAAAAAGAGATATTTAAAAATATACCTATAATGTTATTCGGATATCCCTACCCGGACCAAGCGAAGGACACTTACATACCTTCCCAGATCTTACGAGTTGGCCTACTTCAAGTTTGGAATATGTCATAATCCCTGCTCGAAGAGGCTTCACCTTTGCCTTTCAGTAAGATTATGGGAACCTAAAATCTAGGGAAAATAAAAACTTGAAAACAAAATAACGTTTTACTTAAATCGGTTGTATTTACATTTCGTCCATTGTAGAAAATCAATAGTGTTCAACATCACAAATAAATAAAATCGAACTAAGTTATACACTTATGTAGTACTTACATCGTACACATAATGCGACAGCTTATTCCTTACTTCAAATGAAAAGGCGGGACGATAAGATTTACTCACAAAATAATTTTTAATTGGTTTCAATGACATTTTCTTAACAAAATATGTGCTCCCTTTGGTATTTTGAAAGCCAATGGAACAATTATTATTAGCTAAATGCTTTTCATCGCAGTCTATCTGCGGATTGGGGCGCCAGGTAAGCGAAAAACCATACACACCGACACAGGTAAACCGTACGTTGAAGCTTCCGATAACGAATTAGTAGCAGAGTAACCAGAATGAAAAGGACCTACCTCAGGTGAACCTACCAAACATTTTAGTTGTCTCATCAAATCAATATTTGAAGAAAGTAGCGTTTCCAAGACGCTTGATAGAAACAACTGGCGAACGAAACTGCGGACAGTAGATAAGTACCATGTGCACGTAGCACGCACGCATCCAATATAATCCGGTCCCTGCCAGTTCACGTGGTTTTCACCGCTAAAAACGTAAGCTCCTACTACATAGGTACGTTCACAGAAGCCTCACATCGAACGCGTCATCCACACACGCTTTTGATAAATTAAGTAGCTTAGTAATTCGTTAACCTAAAATTTTAATCCAACCAATATTTGATTATAAGAAAACCGAATACGCTTCATCTCACTATTCTGACGCCCCATGATTCGCAGAGATAAAAACGACTGAAAATTAATTCAACAAGATGTATCAAAATATCGTGCATAATCGGCATCTCGGTGAGTAGATAACGTTAACGTTTGGCCTGTATACATCGCCGGTCGAGAGGAGTCGACCGGCGATGTATATCGCGCAACGAGTGATTTTCCACGGTACGGAACGCGTTGCCATGACGTGGTGCGAGGCTGTCCGACAGACGCCTGCAAGGGGCGCGGGGACCCACGCCTAGGCCGGCGCGCGGCAAATCGAACGAGGCCACGCCGAGCGCGGGAAGGGGGCCGCTTGACGCGCGCTTCAATGCTTCCCTTCAGTCCGCGTCTCACCCCGGGCTCCCTTAGCGTATTTTCATAAAAAATAACGTACATTCTATATACCTACTAAAACGTTCTAACCTAGGAATCTCTTATTCCACATCGTCGAACATTGGAATAACCGAACTGGAGGCTCTATCCTAATAATTAACAGTATGGACAAAATTTACAGGCCGGTAGATGAATTTTATATTAGCTATCGCAGCGCGTCGACCGTCGCGCTCTCTTTATCAGTTTCTCAGAGAAAGGGCGGTCGGCGCGAGATGTGCACGAGATAATGGCAAAATTGTGATGTTTTTCTAGTAAACTGCCGTGTGAACTATGAACGCGTTGCGGCGGTTGTTGGCCGCGTATGTCGTCCCCTCGCATCGTCTCGAATGCATCTGGATGATCTTGTCTTACCGCAGTATAGTCAATATAATCTACACTACCTATATTGTTTACGTGTAAATATGGCGCCCGATACAGATGACAATCGAACTCGGGACGAGGGGTTGTCCGGAAACGCGAGTGTATAATTAAAATTAAAAAAAATACAACCTGAATGCAACAACCACACTAAGTTACATTATTGATTATAAAAATCACAGGCTTCACTTATTCTAATTATGTACACACAAACTCTCATCAACAACAATAAAATGAAGAATTGAGCTTTGTGACTTTGCTTATTCACTATCAGCGCGCCAACACTGGCCTGTTTCTATGTAAAACGGGTCAAGTTTCTAAAAGTTGAAACATCACAACTTTACCAATCAACGGGCTCACAGGTAAACCTAGAATACAGAGTTGTTTTTCACTTAGAATAAAGTTTACTTTCGAAAAACACATTTGTACATTTCATGACCAAATTCAACAGCATTCTACTAAGTCTTATTAATTACATTCTCGCTGCAGCGAGCCACGAAAACAAAGATACGGCTTCGGTACCAAACTTAAAAATTATTATAAAAAATTGAAAATATGCATTGAATTAGACTTAATCATTATTAAATTTGTCATTTAAATAGAACTGCACCCGTTTAAGGTGGGAGCGCTGTCGGCCCCGCATGTTCACAACTGTTGGGGTTCTATCAGTGCTTTTGGGGCTGTCGCTATTGTCGGCAGTTGAGGCGAAGCGGGGCCGCGCCAGTCCGGGCGTCACATGCACTAACACATCACTGTGACATTGTCCATAAAGAGGCACATGGCGTATTACGCATCCTCCTCCTCTTCTTCCCCGAGTAATTCTTCTTCTACTTCCTCGTCTGTAACAAGAAACATCATAATCACGAGTTTTTCAACGAATGTCGTAAGCCTATACATTCGATATTACCCAGATTAACAAATCTTATAATAAGAATTATTGTGCAATTTGTGCAGAACAACGAGCTTGAATCTGCAGCAAAATGACATGTTTCAAATTAGAGTTAAATATTACGTCGATGCCTTGTCTTATTATTAAAAATACTTACCCTCACCGTCAAGATCGTCCTCCTCGCCCTCCCCTAATACCTCTTCGTCTTCTTCTCCTTCAACTTCTTCGTCGTCATCGTCGTCTCCGTCCAGGGAATCTTCATCGTCACTGTGTGGTTCGTCTTCACCGCCGCCGCCGTTCTCTTCCTTTCGCGCCTTTTTCGCCTCTGTTGTTTTTTCCTATAAACCAAGACACCCATCATTATCGGACCGAAATTCACCTCTTTGTTTACATACATATGACATTATTAAGCGGCGTCTCAAACTGTTCAAGATCAACAATAACTGGCCATTAGCCAATTCATTTGAATTCGTATGGCACTGTGAGAACGTTACGGGGATGATTTTGCGGGAAAAAGTTACAACTAACGTGCAAGATAATAATGGAGCAGGTGACAAAGTTTCGGAACATTAAAGAAGCGTGGATCATTAGCTGTGTTGTGTGGGGGAAAGAATGGTGATTCGCACGAGGCCGTCGTCGTACGGCTCTTTTTTCCGTGGCAAAGTTGATCGGAACGCGGTCACCGCGCATACTACCCAAGCGACCGCACAGCGGTGTCGTGGAGTCAAGAAATAACTAATAACGACCTAAAAATGTAGAAACGGACCCACACTAGAGGTTCATTAACATAAATGTCTACGTTTCGAAACTAGTAGACTACAATAACCTTATATCCCTCTAACGAACCGTAACCGCCATGCTTTCTTGTGCACGTAACATGGAGGGAAAAGGATGTGTACGGATGATGTGTCTCATATTATGATTTTTAGGATTGTAATTTTCCTACTTTTAGTTTATTATTGTGAAACGTAGACGTTCTTGCTATGGACAAGTGATTATAGAACAAAGGAAGTGTATTATACATACAGCACACCTACATGCTAATAGTGCCGGGTCATTGACTAGTTTGTGTAAGCGCCGAAATAACAATTGTGCAAATGGTTTTGGCGCGACATACTCGTGAAGGAATAGAAATATGTGCTAATATAGGTCGTTACAATCGGTATAAATAAAGTAAAGCTGCATATTATTGGCGCGCTGTTAGTGACAGCATCAGACTAAACACTCTGACATTCGTGCCGGCCATGTTTCCGACTATCTAGCGTCACGCTACGGTGACCGTGCCCTGAGAAAGTCTAAAATAGCTATGATACGTAATAAAATCAATATCAACATATTTGTAAATGCGTTGTAATTTCGTCGCGTTTTTTATCAATTCATGTCAATGAGGACCGCGTACGTTCCCGCGCCATGTTTTTTTTCTACCAAGGTCATGCCTCAGTATCGAAAACGAGTAAACAAAGCTAAAAATTAACGTTTAGCAGGCCGGCCGTGTGGTTCTTAGGTCTTGTAACGCAGTAATACAACATGGTTATTAGCTCATCGATTACCTCATACGCACCAAAATGCTTAACTCTATAGATATGACGTCCAAAAATATGCCGGTTAGTCAGTTTCGTTCGCGTACCTTCCCATTGCCACAGAACCATAAACCACGTGGAATTTTTATGGGACACTTCCAAAATAATTATGTACTGTGTGTGATGCGGCTTTATTATAGTGTTCAATAAAATGGCGAAAGATTATATGAATACATTTGATTTGACATGTGCACTCACCTCTGCTGCCCTTTTGGCTCCTTTTAGGTCACTTTTAGTCTCAGACTTCTCATCACCGACCTTGTCGACCGCCACTTCACTGTTATTTTCATTGGTGCTCATGATTGTTCTGATTTTGGCGTTAATTACTAGATATTAGTGAGTTGTACGGCTGGCAGAATCCGACGCGCGACTGACTGAGCCGGTGAACAAGCTGCAAGACCAACTCGTTTGAAAACGAAGATGGCGCGCGCTTCTACACGCCGCCGCTCTGATTGGTCGCGGCCGTCCGCCATTGACAAACTATGCCTAGCATGTGGGTAAAAAGGTTTATTTTTATTTTCGTAACAAATAACATTTCCTTCTAGAAGTGATATTAGATCGATGTTAAAAGCTGCCAAAATTGTTCTAATAACGTAAAATTATACTATTTCACTCTACTTAATCGGCAATAATGAAAAAAGCATGCGCGTCACTTGAATAAGTACCGCGTATTATCGCTAGTTGGCGCTTTGTTCGATTACACGAACAGCGGGAAAATAAAACTTCAAAAGATATTTAAACACGGCAAAGACTTTGACATAATTTAACAGTAAAAATAAAATGAAACGAAACTTGATTTACTAGATTACTTATTGCCTTCACTTCTTCGGTGAGGAACCACGTTTTTTTACGTGAACACAATAGCTTGGTATAGATTTTCATACTTACGTCATCATTTTATTAGACTTACGATTCGCTACTACTTGGTTTGGGTCAATCACCTATAGTTTGCACTTCCTTCTCGACGAATTTACCTATACTCTAATAAATATAATTATATTCAATAGCTTAAACATAATAATGAAAAGAGAACCTTTAAAATTATCATTTATTTACATACATATTAGGAGTAACTATACATTTTCCTCCACAGCCAAAGACTGAACTAAATTACTATGATAAATTACAAAACCTACAACGGCTGGCCTGTTCAAAACATCTAAGACATACTAACAATATAAAACAAAATTAATTTACTAGAGATGAAAGGTTTGTAATAACAATAACTGTTATTTAAAGTACACGTGAAAAATTTTAATAGTAAGACATGGGTTACTCAGAAATAGTTTTTGAATAACTTCACGGTGAATTTGAACTATATTTTTGGAGATAATTAGACTTTTCTATGCAGCGGTCGGTCGCGACTCCACCGCCAACAAATCAGCGCAGCTTTTATAACTACAATAACTGAAAAAAATAAGGAATTAAACAAATTTATTAATCAACTTTAACAAGAGACAATAATTTACTGACCTACAAATCGTATGGCAATATATATAATCACGGATTATTTACACAATCTCAAACAAAATGTAGATTCTGTTAAATTTGCAGAATCTTTTCACCGGTACTATATAACATTACTTATTGAATTAAAGTTAGCACTAGTTATTAAATTAAACAAAAATATATATTTTCACTGTTTATCAATACATTAATTGCCCCCAATTTTATTGATGTTTATTACACACCTCTGGGTGGGGATGACAATGGATTCCTTACAAAAAACGGAATATTCCAGACTCATTCCGTTAATATTTATCTTTATAGCGGGTAATTCCCTTCTATCATAATGTAACGTTTCATGCTAATTGAGGTTATGTGCGATATGTTTGACCATAGAGACATTTAATACAATAGCAGATAATAAAATATAGTAGGTACACAACAACAGAGAAGAGTGAAAGAAGGATTTGATATCATGTAATTAAAAAAGTATTAGGATAGGTTGGTACAAAATTCTCAGCTGTGATACAGAAATACAGACCATACTAGTGACATAATATTACGTACGTAAACCAATAATGAAGATGACAATATTACACTAATTGATTTACAGAGTAAAAATTCCATATTGTAATTTCAGATACGTAGCGATAACTGGATATTTATCTTATCACACACAAATGTGTGTGTGCGCGTTCATGGCGCTAGTAAAAGTGTCGAATATCAGAAACTCAAAACAAATAAATACAAGAAGAATCCACGGAAAAAATCACTTTAACATTAATCCACATTGAAACAAAATTTGAACTACACAGAATAGTTTAATTAATTTTTCTACTATTTATAAGCAAATATGAAAACAAAAACTTTCATAACATTACAACTTTACATAAATCTCGGAGAGAGCCCTATTTCCAAGCTCTTCTAACTGTTACATATTCCACAGATGTCTGGACAAATGAACGAGCCATTTTAATAATATAAACATTGAAATTGTAGTAAGAAACAACGCGAACAAAGCTTATTATATCTATACATGTCAAAATTTTTCAGTTTTTGTACAAATTTATCTTTAGGCATTTCACCGGAAAATGCGTTTTACCTTCTAAGGATATTACCCTTCTAGACACAGATTATTAGAGCCGAAGACGTTTCATTTGTTAAACAATGAGTGGTACATAAATCCGCGTGTATGCGCGCTTGTACCTACGTACACACTCAAGGAGAATTTTCCTAACGCCAGTCAGAATAATTTCCTTGTATGTGTGAATCCGCGTTGGGTACCTTTCTATGAACATAACTTAATTTTATATTTCTCATGTAATTTCATGGTTCTTAAATTGTGTGTAATAAATTAATTTTTTCAACAATTGTTTTGTCATCGGTCCTCAATACGTGTGCGAAAAATCAAGTTAAGACTTTCACTGCTGAGTCGATTTGCTTTTATAGCCACGGGTGCGGCTCTGCGCACTCCATAGTATTTTACCATACAACAAACAGCAGTTGTTTTCCCGCATTCGCGGCAAGTTATGAAAAATACGACAGTTGTGTTCTCAGCACTGGAAGTGTTAATTAGAAGTCTTGAAGTTGATATCATTTACGTTCAAAGATTCCTTTACATAGATGTATATCTTTTATTAGCATCACTAGGACTGTTATTCGCTATAACCACATAAATGTAATCTTAACACGCTCGTTTTGAGGTTCAAAATAAGTTTAAAGCGCGTTATGACATTACGCGTTTTCAGCAAGAAATCTCATTTTGCATAACGAATTAAATAATAGCCTAGGTGAAGCTAATAAAAGCATGTAGAAAACATACACTTGTCTATGAATATTGAAAGGGGCGACAATTGTAAACAAAACAAATTTATACATCGTTATAATGAAGTAACCTTAAAAGTTAGGAATATGGAATAGATTAGAGAAATTGTAAAAAGTTTAACCGTGGATGACGCATCTTCACAGCAATAGCATTATGACATATTCTTTTTTGAAGTTAGACACCAATACCACAGTACAAACAGAAGAGTAAGCAATCTTCAGAGAACGGCACCGGCGCGGCGCTTTGTATGTGTGCACGCCTGTACGCACGCATGGCTAGATGCCATAAACTGCCCTTGTTTGATTCTATTTTATTAATAAAGATAGCTTAATAGAATAATAGAAAGTTTAAAAACTTCTATGATTACTTACTTTTATGGTTCTAATGTGGTTGTACCAACCACCCATAAAATGGATTTTATTGAAGAAAATATAACTATGTCGTGTTGAATTTAATTAATTATCATCTCTATCAGTTCCGAAAAGCTGCAAGCATAGTTATGCCATACGTGAATTACTTTAATATTAGTAGTATAATTTAATCAGTGTATTTAAACTATTTTACACGACAATATTGCAATTGCAATACTTTACTATAACACGTTTACATCAGTATATTTTGTAGGTACGTGTTTTTTCGTGAAAACCAATTTTTTTACATTTATCTTCAACGAAAGTTTGAAAATGTATAGGGCCCAACTTTCATAAACACAGGTTTACTAAAAATCATCAATAAACACATATTTTTCTGATACTTTAACTACTGGTTAAACTGTAATCTGTTTTTTTAATCATTTGGCGGTTTTGCCAGCAAATACTATGCGTTATATCAATGTTGATAAGGTAGTTATTGAAAATATCATACAATGACATGTCAGATGATGATCTTTAGACGTGGTGCATCCAGAACGATAGAATTAATCTGGCATAACAAGTACTTTTTTTAGCATTGATGCAAATTCTTACTATCAGATGCACCTTAACCCAGACCGGATTGAGGTAACGTGAGACTTATTCAACAATAATTTAAGGTTCAAATTCGATATATGAGAAAAGACAATCGAATTTGGTCCTTACAACATACTCAAATGCGATCTTGTTCTGGCGGCTACCGTTTACTCAAGCGGTGAGACAGAAGATAAAAATCGTTATGTGTATTTGTTTAGCTAAATAAAAGCCTGCAATACATTTTTTGAACACTTTCACAGCTGAGCATATTTTCTTGTCTAGCCACAGGTGCGGCTCTGTACACTCCATAGTGTTTCTCTATACAACAAACACAACAAATGTGATTTCCCGCACTCGCGGCAAGTTATAAAAACACAACTGTGGTGTTAGCTGGATGGGAAAACACAACGATGTGCGCAGAGCCGCATCCGTGGCTAGACAATAAAATCGGCTCAGCAGTCAAAGTGCCAAAGGTGTATAGCGATTATTTCTCCTGTCTCTATCGCCGCTTTAGGAGCCGCTAGCTCCACCAAGTGGGCCCTTACTGTCAGCCCTAGAAAGTGGTACAGACATTGCCGTCGAATTCAATGTTGCCTCCGAAGCCCGAGCCGTTTTCGTCGTCGGTAAAGAACCTCGTATCGCCGTCGTGCGACGACCACGCGTTATATAGAGTAGGTAAAAAATCGTTGAACAGCGGGCTGCGTAGTTGCGACACGCCGTTTTCTCGTACTACCTGCAATTGAGATAAGGTTTTGTTGAAAATGGTTATTTTATTTGACTGAGTGACGAGACGAGCAAGTCGTTCACCTGATAGTAAGTGCTACGCCTGCCCATAATCGTCACAGTACCACCCATAACCTTGCATTGCATAATCCTGCGCGGCACTGCACTGCGCTCGTCACCCTGAGACATCGGCTTTAAAGAAGAGAAGAGAAGTTTTTACATAAGTATTATGTAAAAGCTTCTTTTCTCTTCGTCCCGTGGTTTCATCCGCGTCATCTTGATTCTAGGCATTACGCCGGAAATAAATAGTGCTCAAATACTATCATATAAAGTTAAAAAAGATTTTGGAAAAATAATATTTTAGATGAGCTTTTATAAAATACGTATTCGGTACTGCAAGCTGATGAAAATGAGCCCAAAATCCATCAAATAACTGTAAATCACTGAGGAGTTCCGTTGACTACCTTCCTTCTCTATCATCAGATCAGCTCGCTGTCACCATAATCAATATCAATAACCATAATCAATCAATCAGTTGAGGATATCTGATTTAAAATTCAGTTGCAAAACATGACCGAAACAAAAATAGATAATTATTAAAAAATCTTCTAAAAAGAAAATACCTTTTCCAGGCCAGCAAACTTAGGATCGGAGGTGGCTTGCGGAATCCAGATCTTGACGTCCCGGTCGAGGCCGCTCGTTGCCAGCACCGGGTGCCGCGGGTGCGCCTCCATGCAGTTCACCTAGAACATATTAGCAGACACATTGCTATAATATCGCTAACAAAAAAAAACTTTCACAGTCCGTTATTAATAAGTCCATGTGTCCATTGTTGTGTTGTTTCTTGTAAAAACATGTGTACTTAATTATCACTCGCTTTTCGGTGATGGAAGGCAAGATAGTTATTTTGGAGGTTGATACGTTATCCACCAATACGGGCCAGGCCCCGTGGTGGATTAAGGCCTAATCCTCCCAACGAAAGTGTGGGGAGACCCGTGCTTAACAGTGGGCCGATATTGGTTGATGATGTTGTTATTCACATCCGATTCCTCCCACCAGAGTAAATCTCATTTCTACACTTTCTCCACTAATATTATAAAGAGGAAAGATTTGTATTTTTGTATGTATGTTTGTAATGAATAAACTCATAAACAAATGGACCAATATTAAAAAATCGTAAGAGCATGAAACCGTCTTTTACTCATCATCTCGGATACTTCTCAATCTTATTTTTGAAACCTCCAAGATTCATCGTAGCAAAGTGGCTTTCTGTAGCTCACTTTTCGCCCTCTCGGGTAACGCGACGATATTAATAAGATCAATTGAAAACCCATCGATTACTTACAACACCGCTGGTATCGCCCGGCAGCCACTGCACTATCGACTCCGTCTTCTTATGCCATATATAGATGTGTGAGCAGTCAGAGCCTGAGACCACGTATTCGCTGTTGGGGCCGAAGAACGCGACCCCCTTGAAAGTCGCACTGTTTCTGTGACCGCTGAACTTGTATGTGTAACCTAGGTTCTCTATGTTCTCTGCCGCCTCTCTGGAAAGTAGAATCATTGTTCGTGATCACCAGTTGCCGTATTACGAACCTCAAGCAAGACTTGAGATGACTTGCTCGTCTCGTCATTCGTCACTTTTGATCGCCGCTTTAATTTTTTGGATTTATTACAGTCCTGTCGCTAGTGGCGCTAACTTCTATGGCCAAAGTGCATTCTGCGACAGACGGGCGATATGATTTCTAGCGACCGATCGCGTTGTGATTGCTGTAACTTTGCCACCACTGTCGCTGATGCAAAGTTTTACGTAATCAAGCACCGGGACAGCCGGGATCGATCATCGGCCTGTGACTTAAGCCACTTTAACACAGGCGCGGTATTATTGCAGCGTTATTTCGATAATGCATCTTTTCTAGCGTTTTTATCTTCTGATATTTCAAGCGGCCCACACTGCGTTCACACACGCGTAGCACGCGTTCTAATACAATATTTATTCAACACAGATATCGCATAAACGCCTATGATAATATCACGCCTATGTGGTAGTGGCTGTATTTTCATAAGTATTAGTGACTTTTAATTTAAAGGGTCGTATCCAGCCAAGATGCACTTACTTGTTATAGGCGTCTGCTTTGGTATTGAACAGGTAGATGTCCTCATCGTTATATGATCCGAGGATCTCCGACCCGTCGTGGTTGTACACGGCGCAGGTCAGGTGAGTGAGGCTTATCCGCGCCTTCTTCTTCGTGTCCTGAACACCACAGTTACAAACGTTATGGGAATCTCTGACCTCAATGGTGAGAATACTTTACAGTAAAACTTTATTTGACAGCTGTAAAGTTATTGCCGTCCCTCGCTTTTGCTTATGGTTGAAAAGTGACAACAAAACATTTGACTGGACTACTGTAAAATGTAGTTTTATTTTATGTTACTAAGTAACGAGATGAGCAAGTCTTTCTCCTGATGGTAAACGCCACGCCTGCCCATAGAATCTAGTGTCACCCAGAATTTTATAATGCACAATCTTGTGCGGCACAGCACTGCGCTCGTCACCTTGAGACATCGGCTCTAGTCTCATACCTCCAATAATTTCGCTGGAAACAGTACCCTTCAAACCGGAACACAGAAATGTTGGCACACTAGTGCTTGGCAGATGAATATCTGACAAAGGTATGGTAGTTCCCCAGATGGACTCTTGCAGAACAGCTACCACTACAGTGCAGTGCAGTGCAGTGCTACGTAAGATTTGGCAATGTAAATTTATTAGTGGCACTGTAACTGTTATAGGCAGGCGATGCGCTTTCCATTAGGTGAACGACTTGTTCGTGTCATTACTCAATCAATTAAAAAAACTAAATGTGTACTGGGACACATAGTAGAAGTAAAAATTAAAAAAAAAAAATTATATCAAACAAATATATTTAAAAAAAAATCTTAAAGATATTTAAAAAAATATACGAAATATAAATCTCTCTTTTTCTATCTTCACTAACTTATATCTCCCTCACAAATTCCGTACGCCTCGCCCGATCACATTTTTCGTAACGCATTCACCAGCTTACTCTCAAAGTCTAGCGTGCGTAAAGAAGTTTTACTTCAAAAACTCAGGGCATTTGTGGAATAAGGCAAACTGGAAAACAGAGCGCGGGAAACAGACTCACAGCGGCGTCGATGAAGGCGTTGGGGCAGTAGAGCTCGAGGGGGCGCGTGGATTTCCGGCGGTCGTACACGCGGATGAACTTGTCGCGGCCCGCCACCACCAGCTCGCGCGCCTCCAGCGGGTGCCCGTGCACGCTGTACAGCGGGATCGTCATGTTCTTCTCCTTCACGTGCAGCAGTCTGGAACCCGAACGGTCTCACTCAACTAGCTGTAGTCGCATCGGCCTCTAGGGGACGCATCAAACTGATACATCCAATAGAGAAGAACCGGCAAGAAACTCGTTGGCAAATATTTTTCAATTCTTAATCACATTATAAACGTGAAAGTTTGTGTGTCATTTTGTGGGAACAAAGAAAAAGTCAAGTGTGATCTTCACGCCGTAACAGTTCAACATATTTTGATGAAATTTGGCATCTTTAAATCCTGGAATAGAACATAGGATACTTTTTATCCCGTAAAAAATACAATACCTGTGGGATATTAGTCTACACTATTGACGATTCTAAAACTAAGTATTATGATAAAAAGTAGCCTAGCCAGGAGACACTTGTGTAATTTGTGGAAATCATTACATTAAAGATAATAATTTATTTGTGATACCGGCGCGGCACCTCACAAGTCTAGCCCAATTTGTACTAGTTTTGGGGGTGTACGGGACAAACCCGGACGCATTGAGGTGTCTAAGTAAGTTGTAAGGGCTATTTAAAGACAATAATATCACAACTTTAACGGCAGCTGGGAAAACGCCTCGATTTAGACCAAATACTTGGGGGTTTTTTAACGAGAAAGCGGAACGTAGCCCTCGCACGCATTACGGCCTCACGGCAGCACACGTGGGGCGTGGCGCACACGCACCTGCCGGCGCGGTCGGCGCGCACGTCGCACTGCATGACGAGCCCGTCCTCCCCGGCGGACAGCACGAGGTGCGGCTCGGCGGCGCTCACGTGCAGCTTGTGCGCGGCGCGCGCGTGCGTGCACAGCCGCCGCCGCGTGCCCGCGCCGCCCGCCGCCGGGCACTGCATCAGCCGCACCTGCGGAGCGCCAATGCTGTCGATCTCACCAGTGTTATAAATGCGAAACTTTGTGAGTTTGTCTTTGTCCTCTATTCACGGCTAAACGGATTTTACTATATAGATACTTTAGGTCCTGGAATAGAACATAAGATACTTTTATCCCATAAAGACTGACGAATCCTGTGGGATAATAGTTATAGTAGGTGAAAACGCGAAGTGCTGCTAGTAACAAAAAAATTTCAAGCATTATACAATTATTTTCAATATACTTGGTGAAAATGTGCGAGTCGTAGTAAGCAGGTAGTCTAGTCGAAGTCACGAATGATTTTGATTTCTCGAGAGTTTTGAAGAGAACACGAAATGGCACGTTTTTGGGTTTGTATTTGTATGAACCGTTTGATTAGTTTAGAGTAGTATTCTATTGCATGGTGCACGTTATGTTAGGGACTTGAGAATGACCCATATATTGGGCATGTACATGTAAATTGTACAAATAAGCTAACAACCAGAATGTAATTATATTTTTAATGGTGTTTAAATGTTAAACTTCAAAGGTACTGAACATGACGCGTTCTTTGTGTATAGAAAAAGTCTTACCTGGCCGTCCCTTGCACAAGTGACAATGTTCAGTTGGCTCTGCGCGTTCAGGTACAGGAACTTGCTCTGGAACACATTAGACTTGTGACCCGTCCTCATGGTCTGCACCGCTATGTTCTTTGCCCAATCCCAGATCACAATCTTCATGTCATCTGAACCTGATACTAGTAAATCGCCTGTGAAAGGAAATAATGATTTTTATCCATTTTGTTTTAGCCGTCTGTAGGGCAAAAGCCTCAAACAGCCTATTTTTATCATCAGCCTATATTCGTCTACTGCTGCCCGATCTTCGGCTCTCCTCATCCAATCTTTGCTATCCATTTTCCACAAGTTGTCACGAAAATTTGAGAAAAAAAATATGTGATGGCGAAACAAAAGGCCCGTTGATGCAAATCCGTGATTGACACTACATATAAAGTAGTCTTTGTTATAGCATGGGAATTAACATTCAAAAACAAACAATTGAAAATTTTATTTGAGTTGGCATTTACAGAAACTCAAAAGTTCCACAAGCTCGCCTTAAGTTTGGACCCTTCCGTATTTTAGTTAAATTTGGATAAGTATCAATAGCACACACAGTGCATAGGTGTCTGCGATATCCGGATTTTCGTTCAACAGCGAGTTCATGACTGATAACCTGTCCAACTGTTAATTCATGATTATCACAGATAAACAATGTCTTATTTTTAACTAATTATATTACAATTACCAATCATATATCAGTAACATTTTGTTTATTGATAAAATAAACATGCCTTTGGTGAAATAAAGTGATTCATTGTAAACCTGATGCCAATTATGTATATATTATACATAATTATACATGATTAATAATGTATATATTATACATAATTAATCACACGCCAAACATTATTTTTGAAGCAAATCTTATGAATTGCAGCTAGTTTCTCTATACATAGTGATCATTGGCATTCAATAAAAATTTGTGATGTAAAAATATGTTTTTAACACTGTATTATTCTTTATCTGATGGTCAGTACGGGAATCGGTGATCCGTAGCTATCGCTATGAAAACCGTGCAAATGTGGTAACAAAACCTTTTGAGGTATGGAAACCTAAACAAACAATTGTGGCCCAAAACTTACCTTTAGGGTGAAAATTTATGGAATTAACACAGCCTTTATGCTTATATAAACTATGCAGCTTCTTTAATCTGTACACAGCATGAAGAGAACCATAGAACCTGCGCTCAAACATCACATCCTCATTGGTGGTTTTACCGCTCGGAAATGTCAGCCCCATTTCCCTGTGCATTATTTCTAAAAATAAAAAAAAAGGTTATAAAAATGGACAATGAATGTCATAAATTTTTTAACACCTTTAGTGCAGGAAAACTGTTGTGTTTGTTGTATGGCAAAACACTATGGAGTATGCCGAGCTGGTGGTCGTGGAAGCGCAATCGCGAGCCCGCGGCCACCCCAACATGCGGAGAGAGAACATCCCGGGGTTTTTAGTGGGTATACCCGCCAGCGTGCGTCGCAGGACACGCGCTGGCGGGGGAGCCCCACATAACCAGCCGGCCTCACCCCGAGGCCGAGGTATGCTAACACATTCCCCCGGGTTAAAAAAGAAAAAAAAAAAATGGAGTATGCCGAGCCGCACCTGTGGCTAGACAAGCTAATTGGCTCAGCAGTGAATGTGTTAAATCCTATAGTGTCCTAGCTGTGCTCCACTATTTCACACCCCATATTATCAATTTCCTGCACAAACTACCAGGAGTACTTTATACAGGATTAAAATAGTTAATAGCATGGGAATAGTGTAGGTTTCTGTAGGTTTTGGTGTGAAGAGAGGATAAACACACAAACTTTCAGATAGTTATAGACTGAGCCGTAACTAGCCTGTTATGCACCTGGAGCTTGCCTAACTGCGCCTTTTTGCACAGTTTTTGGTTATTTTTGTGCCCCTCCAGGGTCTGCACCCTCTGCTTGGGTTATAGACAGACTGTAATGATAAAAAAGCAACATACCCTTCAATATAACAAAGTTATGTTTAGGCCTCTGCTTCGATAACACATCTGGTAGTTTTCCCTTATCTTCATCAGCCTCTGCCTGGCTGTCATGCGGCCCTGACCAGAAAGTAGGCCCTGCTTCATCTGAGTCAGTGGCATCTTCTTGAATCCTCACCATTTCATCTGTCTCATTACTTTCGTAGGTATCCGACAGTGTGCTGCTAGATCTGTGAAGATAGGTTAAAATTGTATACTTATGTATATGTGACAAAGTGGCAAAAAAATGACTCCTTACCATTGTTTAAGTCACATAACAAAATTGCTCAAAAAAATGTCTGGTGAAGTTCAGTTTTATTTTTATCTGCTAAACACAACAGTTTTTATTAGTTATGCAATAAGGCCCTCTATGGTAAGTGATATATATGTAAAGTCGATGGTCATTCATCATTCTACCAACTTTGATCTATGTTAATGTTTGTACTTTCACTTGGCAAAAATATAGTTCCTTATCAATTATCTTTATTGCTCCATTTACGATAATTATGCAATTAGAATGCAATACCTACGACTGCATTCACATTTTAGCGTTTTTCACAGTCGGATTTTTAATTTTTAATTTTCTTGCATACGCAAGGTCTGTTGATGTATGAGATGTGTAATCCCAACAAAAACATATCATGTACATGTAAACCGCAGTGGGCAGCTGTCTTTGTTCCTTGCCAGAATAACCTATGAATAATTGCAGAATACAATGAAACACTCACCCACTGTGAGCGATTTCTGACTCTGCGCTTCCCAAGTCCATAAACCTAGTCATATCATCACTGTCTGTCTCCGAGTTACTGTTGTCATTCTCCGTCGGCTGCGAGGCATCCTCAGCTGATAGGTCATCAGAATCTCTTGTAGATGCATTGCTATCTGTATCTCTCTCTGGGGTCTTCCTTTTTCTGTAGTTCCGGCCACGTCTTGGACGTCTAAAGTTCACCAATATGGCCTGAACATTGCTGCATGATGGAGCAATACTGACCAGTTCATTAGAGGGATCTTCAGAGGTGCCAGCACCTTTATCGTCGCTACTCGTGCTCTCAGACTTGTCCGCAGATACTCCACTATCCACATTTTCGTCTTTACTCGAAGAAGCAACTAGAAAATCAAGGCATGTAGGGATGGACACGGACTTTTTATGTCATATTTTTTTCGTAAGCTTTTATAATCTGGAAATATTTACCTGCCCGTAAAAAGGTGTCTAGCGCGCTACCATCGTTCAATTTTAACTTTTTACCTCCCGTTTTTGCATTACAAGGGGGATCTTTAACTTCGTCATCGCTTGATGTATTATCTTCCATTGCTGCTTACGTCGGCTACAACAAAGTAACAGAACGAATTATCTCTGAATTACGGAATAACTCAACAAACTTTTCGTAGGTGTAATCTAAAACTCAAGATGAAAGAAAATTATTCAGAAAATGGAAGATTTTTTTCACGATTTATTGGAGATGGAGATTTTGGCAGTAAAAAAGCAGTGCTGCCAGAACTTCGAAAATACAGTGTTATAGGTAGAAAAAAAAGTAGTCTTTTAGAATCAGAAAATATAAGTAGAGTTTTAATCACCTTACAAATTGCAATGTTCTATTATTATTCACTATTCTTTTAACAATATCATACATCATTACTTTACATACCAAAATGTTTTTTGACAATATAAATAAGGTTTTTAAATCAATGTAATGTGGAATAATATGGAATGATGGTAACTTTCATGGTCGAATATAATAGTGTGAAACAAGGTATAAACGAAGTCAGTCTATATTCGTAAGCGCGTTTTGGCGCTTATTTTGGCTCGTGGAGGCTAGTAAATGGCTTTTCTTAGTTTTTTAAGTCAATTTATGTGATGATAGCTGTAAGCCACCTTAAAAAACATTTTTTTATTCATTATTTAATTAGAAGACATAAAGAGAACTAAATCGTGATTACGTAAATTGAAAAAAAATTAAATATAATTATGTTAGAAAAATCTCTGACTTTAAAATTAAGTAGCTGCGCCCCGGGGCCCCAGGGCCCCGCCGGCACTTCCATATTACTATTTGTTTACTGTAACTAGTGACAAAAAGAAGGAAATATCAACTTTTCCATATCAATCAACGTCATCTCCACGTGTGTTGTGATTTATATGTCAAGCAAACGTCAGAGTCAGAGTTCAGTCAAACAGATTCCGACTTCGACTCCCTGTTTTGTTAGGGTTGGTTCGCTAGAAATGTTTTTTCCAGCGTGAATATTCCAATCAAATGATCAAGAATACTAGGACTATAATTTGCAAACAGAGTAGTTAGTTACATCCTCCAGAACTATATAAATACCTGTGCATTTTCGATATTATAATGAGTTCCCAAGAAGACGTGCTATCATTTTTGGATTTGCTCGATCTAGACGAAGATGTAATTGATACCAGACTGAAATCGATCATAGTAAGGAGTAATTACACTAACCAGCACCTCACAAACGCTTTGCATTTGTTACGTTACAAACATCTGATAAACACTCAAGAGAACACAGAATGTAAAAATGTGGATGAGTTCGATTTTGCCGTGAAGCTAATTAAAGATATAAATGAAGATACCGTCGATATTGTATGCAGAATAATCAACACTGTTCTGAAATTAAACACTACTACGTTAGTCAGTTACTCAGAACACCTGTTGCTTCAGATCCTAAGCAACATTGGTATTTCAAAAAGTTCTGACGCTGAAGAAAAATCCAAAGCAGTGCTCCATTTAAAAGTATGCGACAGTGTTCTAGAAGCAACTATAAAACAAGGAGAAAAGCTTTCTATGGCATTTTTAGAAACACCTTTGGAGGAAATTCTCAGCAGTCGAGATGAACAACTTAAAATTCACTTTGTTACCAATTCAGTTCAAAAGCTAGTTGAGGGTATAGATGGCTACGATATTTTGACTAGAATTTGGTGCTACCTGATACAATTGAGAGGTGACAAACGAAGCACTACTTTGAAAGTTTTAAGCTCACTGTCGGATTACTACCTACCTGTAGCGGTAGGCGATGGAAAGATCAAATATGAATCTACTCTTGTTTGTGTTCATAATTTTTGGGAAGTGGTTTTATTTGGTCTGATGTCTGATGATGCTACTCTAAGAAAGATATCTGTTTACTTGGCAAAGAGAGCCATTGATTACATTATAACTTTAAAAGTTAATATAAATGTAAAATCAGGAGATGATACAATTTTTTCCTGGGAACATAATAATTGTGATCTGTATAAAAACCAATGGGATAATTTCTTTATATTAATGGACAGCTTGGAAGAGAAACAGAGCAACATAGTTCTGCCATCTTTGCAATTATTTGATGCTATCACAAATATTGACTTTTGTTGGCTCAATTGTGCTTATAACATTGGCTTAAAACATGACAATGGTCAAGTAAGACTTAAATGTGTGGAACATAGAATAAAAACCAACCTCAACAGTGATTCCGATGCTACCGTTCTGTTGGAAGCTCTCAACAACATATTCTTCTATGATAACACACATGACTGTAAAGCTTTGAAAGAAAAACTGTCTAAATTACTCAAATGTGATAAGAGTTTACAACATTTTCTCAAAGCAATGCCGGGAGCACACTCATCGCCTGTCCCCTTATATCATTTAAGCGACATTCTAGCCAACCTGGATGTAGAAATTAGTTGGAGCAAAGATTTCAATGTATCTCAAATTATTATTGACATTTTGAAAGTCTATTGCAATATTATTGCAATCCGGGAAGCTACACACTTTAACATCGCAGACTTTGTTGGAAAATCATGCAAAAATCTGCACTGGAAAGAAATCGCTTGCATTTATGTCATGTTGCAATCAGAAACATGGGCGATGAAGAAAAAACACAATTCAATATTTGCTGTGATACGTGAGTGGGAGTTGCAAGAAGCAGATGTTAAGGAATTTTACAAATATGTCACCGACTCACATTCAAATATTGATGTTGGAATGGCGTACCTTGATAATCATCTTAGTGATGTAAATATATTTGTAGAAATTATAAACGAAAAAATTAAAACTATTGAAGGGATAATTAACAGGCAATATTCCATCAAAACGGAATGTTTGAATGACGTGCAGTATCTTCTAACACTGCAATGGAAATGCAGTGAAGACGTCAGACCGTTCTTACAAAAAGCTAGTAATACAATATTACAGTATGCATATTGTCTACTGCTAAGTGATGTAATATTAAGTATTGAAGAAACCAAATCAATATTTAATAACTTAAACTTTAACCTTGAAGATGATCTCAAAGATATTGCTATTCAACTTTACAAAACTTCTGTGACCTTTCTTCTAGATCCACAGACAGATTTGGAGAATGTTGTACAAAGCTTGTGTATAATAAACTGCTTTTCAAACAATAATTACTTTATCAATAATTATAAGCATGAAATACTCGACCTGGAACGTTTATTGCAATCAGAAGCAGTTGTACATAAAAAGGAGGTTCCCAAGACTCAGACTTTGAGTAGGTGGCGGAATTTGTATTACGAAACACACTGTAAAATTGTTTACTCGTATATTGAAACCCAAGAGCAAAGAGTATCAGAAACTCGATCAGCTGATAATGTGGACGTGGAGAAAGAAGATGTGAAACCGAATTTATTAAAGGAAATAGTTGATTATGTTGAAAAGGTCACGGAATGTGGAGGGTATGGGTGTCTGGAGTGGATATTGAAAATCATGAATAACACTTTGAAGTACCTCACAGATTCTCAATTTAATATAACACAGTTTATAAGTAGAATGTGGAGTGAAATAGAAGAACTGAAGTCTAGCAGCCAATATCTACCTTGCATGAAAGAATTTGTTAAACTAATCACGCATAGAACTTTAACTGAAAAACCTGACTACAATAATGTAGTAATTCTATATTGTAGTAAAATCATAGAATTGGGGTCTGTAAATAATAGTCCATTGTACTATTTAGTGGACAATGAACAATTATGCTTATTTATTGAAGAACAAAATAGGGAGAATTCACATAAATATGGTCACTTAGTTTATATTCTAAGTGAAATAATGCTGTTTTGTCCTGTTCCTAGGAAAGATCAAAGGTGAGGAAGAAATATTTTGCTAAATATCTCTAGGTAATAATAAACACTAATAATTATTTTTAGCACATAATAATATCAAGTGTGTTTCTTGTATCACTCGCTTTTCGGTAAAGGAAAACATTGTAAGGAAATGCACATGTCAAATAAATAAATAAATGTCCGGGTATTATTTAGGAGGTATGTGATCCACCAATCTGAACCGGGCCCTCATTGCGGATTATTGCCTAATACCTTCTCACGAAAGTGAGCCAAGACTTGTGCACTTGGCGGATATGAGTTGATATGATTGTTGTGTTCACTAATCTAGGGCAAGGGTTTAAAGTAAAACAACCAGATTATCAGTAAGTAGGCACACGCTCAGAAGAGACGACCGCCCGCTCTGAATGACAGATTGGGAATGAGGAGAGGCGCCACTGTCGATTGTGTGCCTACATTTATTTGTATATCACAATGATAATGATAATGTCAGATAAATTAGAAGAAAAAACATTGAATTTTTTTTTCATTTTTAGGGTAGCTGACAATTTGACACTGGCCATATTGAAGAACTTCGGTGAGGAATGTAATAAGTGAGTCCTTTTAGATCTTTTTATAATAAAAAAACTATCATAGCTGGGTGGGTATAGCTATAGCTTTGAGCTATTGTGTTTTTTGTTTGTACCTTCTGAAAATTGGGCTAAATGTTCGCACCAGTTTTCAGTTCGTAACCAACCAATACCAGACCACTTAGTTCTGTAACATTTCTAGAATTTTCCACATATTTAATCGCAGTTTTCTATTACAGCACAGAACTACGTTTCAACTTCACTGTACTATACAAGGCTGTCCACATATTGTCTAAAGTTCCCGACTCTTCTGTCGCACTAGCGCTCGCTACTTTCATAATGAAAAAGATCGACATCCTATTCAAAGCCAAGCTGAGGTACCATGGGAACTCTCAAGTCCATCGAACATTGCAAACAGCTCTTCAACATCTACTGTTTATTTTGTATTTGAAATCGGATGTGGACGATGCTGATATGGTATCCAACTGGTGCATGGAACTGCTTGGCCGGTTGCCTCATCAGCCCAGCGTGAGAATATGTCTGGAGTGGCATATCGCTTTGCATTTTTATTTGAAGGTAAAATTGTATTTGTTAAGCTAATGCAACTGTAATTCTTTCATTTGGTAATATTGCAGGCTCATGTTGCGCAACAACACCAGCCGTAAGAGTTTGCCAAATAAATATTCGGATTCCCGCTTATGTTTTTATGGTACTGAGTAACGAGACGAGCAAGTCGTTTACCTGATGGTAAGCTCCACGTTTGCCCGTAACAGTTACAGTACCAGCCAGAACTTTGCATTGCATACTCTTGCGCGGCATTGCACTGCTGTCGTCGCCCGTTTTTCGTATTATTCTGTAGACTATTAAATTCTATACTATATTTTTTTTTGTTATGTTCTAGTTTTTAAGTTCTCTTTGTTCTTTGATGTTTCAATCTATCTATTCTACGTAGGTACCTGTGATCGAAGTCTCACTGTATGTAATATTAAGTTCTCCGTTTTCCTTTCAGAAAGCAAATCTAGATAAAATACTTTTAAAAGCACTGCAATACAAAAACATACCCCTCACTTCCCAATTTACAATAATCTACTGGATGATCAAAAGAAAAATAGCAAACAACACCTTCTCACAAGAAGAATACCAATTCGTAATGAATACATTCCTCTCTCATACAATGGGTCAGATGTTCAATGTACGCTTACTGGCACAATATTTAGCGATACAACTTTATAAAAGACATGAGAATAATTCCAATTATCAATACATCATACAAGTTATCCACAAAACTCTGGATGACAACGCGAAAGACAAGAATTTGGTCAAACTGAAAGACGATTACATTATGAACGATTTTGATCTAATTGGCAATCTCACTCCGTTCTTCATTTACTATACGCTGCCGAGGCTTTGCGATGTTAACATCAACGAAACGGTTGACACTAAATTCGTTTTAGATATAATGGAAGACACCAATAAGTTTACTGAAAAGCATCTTAACGGTCGGCTCAAAGAAGAATGGATGAAGGATCGCAGAAGAGACAAAGAGCTTATTAACATAGAACAGGATAGACAAGTTGATAAAATAAGCGAAGATGTAAAGGCGTTGGGAACGATTCAAAAGAAATATATTCCTTGGAAAAGTATGAGTGATATAAACGTTTATAATGTCGATGTGAAGGTAGGTAATCATTGAAGTAATTTCATCTACACTGTATACTCGCATATGAAAATGTTACGTTTTTTTGTGGGTGGAACTTTGAAACTACTAAAAAAATTATCCTATCAGGAAGCTACGTCATCCCTGTGTACTACAGGCGGTTTATCCCGGAGAAATGAGAATTGCCCAGTGGAAACAGTTTTTGGAGGCATCATCAACATAATCAACAACCCATATCGTTCCACTGCATAACCACTTTCGTGAAGAGGATTAGGCCATAATCCACCACGGAGGCCCAGTCTGGATTGGTGAATAACATACCTACCTCTGAAATAATTCATGTGGGTTTACTCACGATGTTTTCCTTCACCGAAAAACGAGTGATAATTACGCACATATATTATGCATTTTACATAAACACATTGGTACGTCCCCGTATTGGGACTTGAAGGCATTAAGTTTAATCCCATAACGACCACTCTCATAAAGTCCGCTTTCCAATAATGACAACTTGCAATAAATACGTTATTTTTTTACAGCGGGAATGCCCAAGTGACTTGATAGTGGTAGCGTCCCTGATCGACAAGCTGCCGAACCTCGGAGGCATGGCACGGACCAGCGAGGTCTTCGGGGTCAGGACCTACGTCATCGATAGCCTCAGGCATGTCCAGGATAAGCAGTTCCAGGGTTTGAGGTGAGGAGGTTGTTTTGATTGGTTAGCCTATTTTTTTTGGTGCACTTAAATAATAAACAGGTTTTTAAATTAACTGAACTGACCATCAGTCCCTCGAGTGGGGCAGCCTAGAATACATTATGACAATAAACCTGATAATTACCTACCTAAATTAACAACTCCATAAAATCAATGGTGGACATCTTTACACATGAAGCAATTTGCTTCTATGTTCATTATGAATATCGCAAAGGAGTGGAACTTCTCATCTGAGTCTGTTTTCTGATAGTTACAACCTAGTTGTCTACGAGACACGAGTGAATAGGTGTGGAGGGGTTACTTCTAGGTGCACAATACATCGTCCATCGTAGACCGTATCTTCACTTAAAATCAGGTGAAATCAATAGTGCTCTTATTGCCAGATAACTTAGCTGGAAACACTGTAATGTTAGTACAACAGTATTATTCGGTGGTTGAATCTGACAAAGGCACACAATAAATAATAGTACTCACGAGCAGAGGTGCACTTCCCCGAATCGACTCTTGCAGAAGGCTTAACTGTACATTTCCTACCCCCTCCATTAGTGAGGAATAGCGTTGGGAAACCCACTTACCCGAAAATTATTTCGGAGGTATGTGATCCACTAATCCGGACCGGGCCCGGCCTAATCCCCACAAACGAGGGGAAATCCGAGCTCAGCAGTGGGCGGATACGCTTTAATGATGAATGACGACCTCCATTGTTTATTCCAGTGTCTCAGCAGAGAGATGGGTAGACGTACAGGAGGTGCGACCGGGGCAACCCCTCAAGGATTACCTGAACAGGAAGAAAGCAGAAGGGTACTCCGTGGTAGCGGCGGAACAGACTTCTACCAGCTCGAAGCTGCAGGCCTTCAAGTTTCCTAGGAAGACTTTGCTGTTGTTAGGGTGAGCTTTGTATTCTTCTATTGAGAGCTATTTCTTGACCCAAAAAAATTGTAAAACCAAGATCTTCTGTAACAGGTGTCAAATATTTATTGATCCTAGACGTCTCATAAAAATAGGTCTAAAGCCACAATTTTTTATATTTTTTTTATTTTCAGACATGAGAAAGATGGCATCCCATGCGACTTACTGCCCATGATGGACCACTGTGTAGAAATCCCCCAACAAGGGTTTGTCAGATCCCTGAATGTCCACGTCACCGCAGCTATTTTTGTATGGGAGTATGCGAGACAGAATCTGTTGTAGAAATAAAATATATTGTTAATGGTTTGGTTTTATTATCTTACTATTTTTATAAGTCTAAATCATAGACAATAATTTCCTTTTAGATTAGCCACTTCTGAATTCTTATCATAAGTTACATTTATGCAAATTTAAACTATTTTAAGCCTAACAAATAGTGCAATCTTCCAATTATTATTTAGGAGAGCAGAACAATTTAATAACTTTTGGCAGGAGAGTTATCTTCACTGGTTTCACTTCGAATTCTTCCTTGTCTATCTCTATGGTGGGTTCACTGTCGTATTTTTCTGGTATCAATTCCACTGTTCTAGCGTATACCTCGGGTTCGGTCTTGTTTCCCTTTTTGATGCGACTCCATCCTTCACTGACAAATTCAGTATATGAATAATTATTCTTGCCCAAAGCTATACTTAGGGAAGACATCTGATTGTCCTCATCATTTTGCGTTTTAATTTTGAAATCTGCACATTTGAAGCACAGTTCGTGGCACAATGTGCAAAGGGGATTTGCTATGTCCGATTGATCAGCTTGAGCGATAGCCGGGCTGGGCAGAAAAAAGGACCACACCCTCTTAATTTCTTGTCGTTTTTGTAAGCAGTTACTACATCCTGAACACGGAGGTGTGTACTTGATTGTTCCCTTGCAGTTCCATGTCAAGTTGTCTTTGTAGCCGTTGAAAATGAAGGCGGCATATTCTCTCAGAGAGCCCAAAAACCAATACTTGTCTCTTTTAGCCAGAGTGTCTCGGAATGCACCCCATTCAATAGCAGACATGGCGTAGATCGGGCGGCTAGGTGTATCCTCTTCTGTCACTAATTGTTCTATCTTCATTGCATCTTTCCATACCATATTACCTTTCACTATGGCCATAGATGCATCAATGAGCTGCCTGACTTTTTGTACACCATTAGTTCCTAGTGGTGGAAATAGAGAATTTCCTACTGAGTTAGTACGGCCCAGCGGTAAGATTCCAAGAGGAAAGCGGTTGGCGTCGTCATTTCTTCTCATAAGACCTGCAATTAGAATAGAATAGAATAGGTTCCAACTGTTATTATGACAATCAAATCACAGTGAAGGAAGTAGTACTGAATTTGGAAATCACGGAATCAAACTCAACCATACTATATGAAATCAGGCGGGTGACGTTTGTTGTTTGTCTAATGAGGTAGGGCGGGTCTCTATTGCCAGGCTGTTGGGCCGCCCAAGGGCCTCTGATGTGGGGGCAGATATTACAATAATTCATAAGTATTAATCAGTTATATCTTACCAGTTACAGCCTCGGATAAAGTACCATCACCACCAGCTACGATAATAGCTTCAGTTCCCTTCAGGTTTTCAATAAGTTCCTTGGCATTGCCTTCTGAAGATGTCTGGATCACGTCTACTTGCAGTCCGGCTAAGTGGAGTAACGGCTCACAGTATTTTTCGAAGTCCTGTTTAGCTTTCCTCTTATTGGCTGCAATAATGTCAAACAAAACAATTCAAGTATTATATTTTCTTCTATCATTAGTAGGTATATTTTCTCTAACTTCTAAGCCCTTGAGTATTTTAAATTTCTTATTAAGGTTTGTGAAATGTGAGCTAAGCTTGGGGCATCAGCTCTAAGGACCATACTACACGGGTGGTTCTCTTGCCATACACAACTTTCATATTAAATTATATCTAGGGAAGTTCAGCAGTGGATTCCCGCTGCGAGAGAAACAACCTTTTAGTATGGCACTAAAAAACTATAATTTGATAATAATTGTTGTCAAAAATGGATATTATTATTACAGTAGGAAGTGTGACTGTAATTACACAGCACCGGTACATAGACTTTGATCATATTATGAGAGTAGGCACACCTCTAAGCTGTTAGCAGTTTTTGCAATCACTTGCCTTTTTATTAACATGTTTACTGCTGAAAACACAATTGTGGTGTTAGCTGTATGGGAAAACACAATGGCGTGTGCAGATCAGTTCCTGTGGCTAGACAAGAAAGTGGTATAATAATTTAAAAAAAAACTTGTCACCTACCTACAGGGTTAAGGATGACGGTGACGAGGGTGGGGTTTCGATCCATGGAGATAAGGGCATCACCGTACGTTGCCGCCTCCTTGCAAGCTGCCTGCATGAGGAAATGAATTCTGAAACGGAAGAGGTTTTTCTCAAATCAGGATTCAAACCTATGGGAAAAATCAGAGAGATGGTTGTTTTTATTCTAAAACACCAATTATCTAAATGTGTTATATTGTTTCATTTATTTCTGTGAAGTTCTAGTATATTGAATAGTTACTGGTATTTCTCTTTCGCTTTGTCGCCTCCGTATAACAAGGCAGCAAGTCCGAAGAGAGATTTCTTCCAGTTGTTTCGAACTGTTTTAGCAAATCTGGCTATTTTCTCCATGGTTCGATGGATGGGTGGACCGTTTTTGGGTGTACGAAACTGAATTTGCCGAAGCCGAGGGCCGAAACACTGTTTTGTTTATTTCTACTAGGTTATAAGTAGTCAGCTGTTACTGAAGACAGCTGATTGATGTCACTGTCACTCACTGTATGTAATGTCATAATTGTCGTAATTTGAACTAAACAAAAAATAAAGAATCAATACGTATTGTTATTCGTGTCGGCTTCGTATGATTAGTGCATTTAGCCAGTATCAAGTTTAGTATAAAAAAACGGAGTCAAAGTCACGATTCAGTAAAGTGATGGGTTTTTCTGAAACTTAGCAGTTTTGGATAGAACACGAAATATTTGTGTCATCTGCCCACACTCGTGCACACTAAGGAACGCCAATAAATGGTTTGTATATTTGATATTCATCATTATTACACATTAATACACGAAAAAACACAACTTATAGAAAAAAATACAAATACATAGATAGCTAATAATGAATAGATAATATTTTTCCGAAGTGCCTTTTCCATGTCTAAGAGCCTTAGCACATGGCGTTTTTTGCGCGCTGACGACGCGCAGATGACGCGTGTAAACGCAATTTAAATGTGATTCAGACGCAGCCTTGTATCCTAAGCACACGCGAAAAAATTAGTGGTGCTGTAAACGCGCGTTCGTCAAACACGCAGATACATCGATACAAACGCGCTGTAGTCGCTCGCCACTTGTATCTTGGCGTTGGTTAACTTTATTACTACTTTAAAGAAAAAAAAAACGTAAAAATAACCGACTCTAATAATGTCTGGTCATTTTAATACAACTTTTAAAAAATCGCTTGTATCGATTCAAACGCGTTTCGAACGCGCTTCTCGCGCACGTTTGTACTTAGTATCCCTTTTTACGCGCGTTTGAATCGATACAAATGCTATAATCCTACTTTCTGGTTTCTACGGCACCGTAAAAGCGAGTTCGTGAAACGCGCGTCGTCTGCGCGCATAAAAAAACGCCGTGTGCTTGCGCTTGCGTGCAGTGGTTTACTTTAGAGCTAAGGCTTTAAAGTAAACCACTGCACGCAAGCGTCTTGTTATGAGGCTGAAACATCAACTATTGCGCAATCAAAATAATCGTTCAAGATAATTATTTGGAAACGAATACCTATTTGGATTTTTTGTTAATAATAATAAATTGGCAAAATCAAATCTTCATAGAGTGTCAAGATTTGCAAACTTAATGAGTATGAACTAAAAGCAGAAATAATGCGAAGCCAAAACTAAAAAAAGCAAAGAGGAAAAGACAAATTACTCCTGTTTTTGGTATTTGGTTGGTGTTTTTATTTCCAGGTAGAATACTTTGTTGGTTTTGTTAAAAATAACATGAATTCTGATAAAAATGAAGATTCTACGTTGCCCAAAGGATGGATTCTCTGCTCTTCCAAATCAAACCCCGGCAGAAAGTATTATTTCAATAGGAAAACTGGGAAATCTTCATGGACAAAACCACAGGTGAATTTCGTAATATACATTGTTTGATAGAATCGTTTGCTAAAACTTATAACGTAGGTATAATTATGCGCTAACTACTCCAGGCATTTACTAACATGAACAGGAAGACTTGTATTAAAATGAAGGCAGGTAGAAACAAAATGTTGGCTTCGTTTTAGGATGGCGAGTCGTCTGCAGATAAACAAAAAGAAAAGAAAAGGAAGAAAGGTAAAGAAAAAGAAAAAGAAGAAATTCAAAATATGATGGACGATTTGCTGAAGGTACATAAGGAATCTCCAAACAAGAATATGAAACGGAAAAGTGATGGGAACTGTCCGCAGACCTCAACTAATAAGAAAAAAAAGGAAGGTATGAATAAAAGTTGCTGCTATTGTATTGTACCTTCGTATACTTATTCTACTAGTAATTTGAATGGTTGAATTATTTCAGAACTGCCTTCTCCATGTAAACAACAAAATAAACAGTTAAAACAGAGTCCTGCAAAACTACCTGGCCCTAGTCACAACACTGACACAATCAAATCAAAAACCCAAAAGACTAGTCCTGTAAAAAAGAGTCCAAAAACAACTCCTCCTAAATCTTTAAAAAAAAACCTTGCCCACAATAGAATGAAGCGTTTAAGAGCTGACCTCAGCCGGGAAAAATTAGAAGATGATGAAACCTCACCAAGAAGAAGTCCATCTACATCACACACTGATGGAAAATCAGCTAAATTCGAACTCAAAAGTCCAAACTCAACCTTGAATGACACCAAGTACAGCATACAGTCACCAAACAACGACAGCTTACAATCTGCGCAGTCACCATCACAATTCTTCACGGCAAACAAAATAATATCATCCATGAAAGCGCAACTACCCGAAGAATACAGCCAAAAAGAAAAGCAGAAAGATACATTTGCCGATATTGAGCAAGGAATCTGGAACCAAGTTACGGAATATCCGTATATGAAGCACCCGGCGACCCCACCACAGTTTTCCGAAGCTAGCAAACTAGTTTCTGCAATTAAGTCTAAACTCTCATATAAGGCTAGTAAAGAGGTACCGGTGATATATAATTCGGCTAAAGATAGGCTAGAGTCTCTGCGCAGGAGTTGGGGTGACCCTATGGACACCAATAATGTGGAAAATAGTGATAGTACTGTGCAGTATTCACATGAAAAAATGGATGTGGATGGAAGAGAGGTTTGTTGTATAATTTTCAAGTTTTCATTCCACGATTTTGTGACCTTTTTTTTTTTTTTTTTTTCTGTTACCTGATTTCAAGTTTCAGTAAAACTAGTTCTCACACAATTTCTTTCATAATAATGATAAGTTTCGATATAAATCAAAAGAAGTATTGTATGGAAGAGATTGCTCTGAGCGATAAGACCGCCCATTGTGATACTAATTGTTTTGTTCTAGTTTTTAAGTTTTCTTTGTTCTGTGGTGTTTCAATAAAGAGTTTATCTATCTATCTATTGATAAATCGAATTGTACATAGTTTTAAAATACCTCCAATGAAATTTTAACTACTCTGGTTTTTTATATATTTTTTTTATTTGATTGAGTGACAAGACGAGCATTTTGTTACCCTGTTGTTAAGCCCTACGCCTGCCCATAACAGTCACAGCACCACCCAGAACTCTGCATTGCATAATCCTGGGCAGCACTGCACTGCGCTCGTCACCCTGAGACATCGGCTCTAAACTTGGACTTTCTTAATGGTTGTTTTCTTTTGGTTTCAGACAAAACAAAATGTACCTCTACTTAATAACATAAAAGACAATGTTAGTAGTTCTAAGGAGAACGTAGTTTTGGTTGTGGACACCAATATATTCATACAGGAACTGGATTTCATCAAGAATGTCATGAATTCTCATATAAAAGGTAATAATTATTTGAGAAAATATGCCAGTGAGCCTTAGCGGTGGATATGGTTTAATCCGCATCACTAAAGTGAGGTGAGACCTGTGCTCAGCAGTGGGCGGTTGATGTACTGATGATGATATTGGTTAATATATGATGATGATATAGGTTGATATTTTTATCACTGACTGCTGACCTGATTTTCTTGTCTAGCCACGGTTATGGATCTGCACACATCATTGTGTTTTCCCATACTCGCAGTAAGTTATAAAAAACACAACAGTTGTGTTTTCAGCACTGCAGGTATTAAAATATGATTTCACAAGTTGTGCCATGTATGTGTGATCACGTTTGTCTCTTGGATATGTTTTATCGAGACAAAGGTAGCCTATTGTTAGTTCCATAGTGTACAGTACATGTATTGTTTCAGGTTTCGCAGAACCACCGACTCTTCTAGTCCCGTGGCGGGTTATAAATGAGCTGGATAAGCTCAAAGACAGCAATAACGGCCACGGAGCGATATGCAAGCGAGCTAGGCCTGCTATGAACTACTTGTATAAGTCACTGCCGGAGAATGATAGGATAAAAGGTAACAATACAGTTTATGTAAGGTTAATACTTTGACTGCTGAGCCGATTTTCTTGTCTTGACACCGTTACGGATCTGCACATACCATTGTGTTTTTCCATACTGCTAACACAACAGTTGTGTTTTCCCCTACTCTCAACAAGTTATAAAAAACACAATAGTTGTGTTTTCAGCAGTGAACATGTTAACTGTGCTATGCAATGTATCTTAATTCAAGGGGTGCGGGTGGCCCTTTAAGAGAGTGGAATTGAACTTAAAGAGAAGGGAGTTAGTTGAAGTTGAGCGTAACTAAAATTCAGGAGAGTAGAACTGAAATTTAAAAGATAGGAATGGAACTGAACTCCAAGAGGCCGAAACTGAACTTATAGAGAGTGGAATTGAACTTTAACTTGGAACTTTACTGTAGCTGAGTGAAGTGATATCTTAACTGGGAATTACAGCTTATTGTACCCCCTAAACACTGAGCAAGTAATTGGTGCGGGACTGAGGATCTAACCTGGTGTTGTTGGGTTTTATGTGGAAAGTTACCGCCATGCTCCAATTAAATATACTTATTAATTATTATCCTGCCCTGTTGCAGTTCAATCCCTACGCGATGCTAACTCACACATATACCCGTGCGAGTGCCCCGATGACGAGATACTGAACTGTTGTCTGCAGCAGGCTGACCGGGGGAAATCTGTGGTAAGTAGGGCTTCCACACTTCACTTCCTGGACTTTCTTTTTCTGTCATCTTTATTGTCACTTATGAATATGAGAGCTAATTTCTAGCTAAGCTAATTTTAAGATCTAGCTGTTACTCTAAACTGTGTTCACGGTGGTATATAAGAAAAGGCATTTTTCTATGCTACCTCACGCTTTACAGTCGGCTCAGCACCAACGTCCCAGCCGAATTGGAACATGTCTTGTATGAGTCTACATTTACAACCCTTTGTTATATTCTAGTTACTGCTATCGAACGACAAGAACCTGTGTTCCAAGGCGTTGGCCAATGGCGTCCACACTCGCAAACTTCGGGAATTAGAGCTGGTGCCCACCTCGGAGCCCCACGCGCCGCCGGACGAGGCACGCCGCGTACAGAAACATATCTACACGCTGCTCGCTAATATACTGGAAGTGAGGCTGCAGAGTAATTTTGATGTTTTATGTAAACATAGTAACGAGTCGTTCACCTGATGGTTAACGCTAAGCCTGCCTATAACAGTTGCAGTGCCACCCAGAACTTTGCACAGCATGATGGTGTGCGGTACTGAGAAATTGGTTCTCTTTTTGTTACTAAGCAACTAAAAGTCGTTCGCCTGATGGTAAGTGCCACTCCCGTCTGTAACAGCTACAGTGTCGCACAGAACAAAATTTAAAAAAATCTTACGAAACGATGTTTGGAAGTACTGATTGTCCCGGCGATTGCGGGCAGAGGTGCCGGACGCGGATGGCGCGGGATGGACTGTCTGTTTTGTATGAACTTAGTACTATATTAATTCTGTGGTATTACTTTGTCTTCAGAACGAGATGCGCGCCAAATATGACAACATCTGGCTGCATGTGGTGTGCAAGCCCCCGCCATGGACGCTGAACGACACACTGCAGTGCCTACTGAAGCACTGGATGGCAGTGTTTCGAGACGTGTTCCCCAGGATAGAGCATCTCATCACAGAGCTGAAGGACTCGCTCACTGGTATTGAGAAGAAAGGTAAGGGTTAGGTTCATCCTTCTAGATCCTTCTAGAAGGAAGTATGCTCTGTTGGATGTATTGAAATATTTTTTGCGTTTGATATGTATTTCAAGTTTTGTTGTCTTTCAAACCGATAATAATAAATTTAAAATTTAAAAACCCTCCGACACGAAAAACAAACTAATTACTAATTACCTTCCCTCCATATCCTAATCATTGAGACAATTCCAATGAGCCCAAACACGATACTAAGCTCTGCTTTAAGTTGGTGAAGATTTGGATATCCTGTAGATTCCTGGTAATGATCCAGCATCAGGTCATGGTTACCATGATCTTCCAATATCATTGAAATAACAGGATACCAAATTTCAAATTGATTAGACCTGTGAAAGTTGCTCACAGCCTTCCAACTACAAAGATGTTGATGATTTTCAAACAACTGAAAATAACTAAAAACACTCAAACCTTAATCAAAATCGGTTCATCCGTTTAGCGGCTGCGTTGCCTCAGACAGATACACAGATACTCTTTTACTACAGGGGTTAAAAAGAACAATAATCACGTGACTGGTAGAAAAAGAAGGAAGAAATTACGTTACAGTCTTATGTATTTCTACTATTTTGTGATATAATTCCCATTCATTACGGCACACATCATCGAAGAAAATTCAAGAGTTTGTTAATTTTTATTTCAGCCTCAAAGAATATCACCCAATCCGAGCTGTCCAACTTCAAAGACCTATGCTTAGATGTGGCTAAGCACTGTCAGATCATTCCGGAGTACATGGGGCTCGCCAAGAAGACTGTGGCGAGGCTGCAGAGAGACAGAGCGAGCGAGAGCGACGACGAGGGGGACAAGGATGGCGATAATGTCGTGATAGAAGCTTTTGAAGGCGTTTGGACTGTGTTTTCTAGTTATTGGTGAGCGGTTTTACTTCTTGGTTTATCGTTGTTACTGAGAAGTTCCGTTGTTCATCTTTTATTTTTATCATCTGGTCACTGTCAATATAATAGTGTACATATTGTCATCGGATCTTTGATTTTTTCGTTTCATTTGGCGCTAGTGTCAAGTCTATATATATATATAAAAATGTTATGTTGGTTTGTGTACCCTTCAAGAACTCAAAAAGTTCTGCACCGATCGAGCTGAAATTTTAGCATGATATATAATCCGCATCAAGGATTGTTTTTATCGATTTTTTTCATCAGTGACATATCAGCGAATGTGCCACAGCGAAGCGTGGCAGGGCACAGCTAGTATTTTATATTTTTAATTTTTTTTAGATTCTCCATATTCAATAGTCAAAATGTCAAGTCTCAGTCAATAGGCAGTCTAATCAAAGTAAAGATTTAGTCAAGTGGTGGGTGTTTGGTTTTGTATTTTGCCCAAACCCGTACACGTTAACGAACACTTCATCATCATCAACTCATATCGGCCCACTGTTTTGCACGGGTCTCCCATCACTTTCGTGAGGAGGATTAGGCCATAACCCACCACGGTGGTATGACGGAGGCCCGGTCCGTATTGGTGGATCACCAACCTTCGAAATATGGGTCGGTATGTGTAATATATATAATTGTATGCATAAAGATAATTTGTTTTCCAGTGCCAAACTAGCGAGTGGGCTGGGCATACCGCACAGCGTGGAGGACAAGCTCCCGAGCGACGACTCCGTCCCCGTGCTGAGCTCCAAGCTGCAGCTGTTCGGGGGCCGCGTGGCCGCGCTCACCCGCGCCATCGCCGGGTACGTCACAGCCGGCGTATACTGCGCTACTCCTTAGTGCAGCTTTACTTGATATGTGTAAACACTATTCGCTTTAGTACGATTATATGTACTAAAGCACTCGCCTTTGGGATCGTCCATTAATCGCGTGAGGCTCGAAAGGGGGGAGGGGAGGGGGTTAGGAAATATCACGGGGGGGGGGGGGGGGTGTAGTGAGATATCACATGTTACCTATTTATTATTTAGTTCAGCGTGCGTTTTTTTTTAGGTAATCTAACTAAAGTCACGACTCAGTGAAGTGGGGTGGGTGGTTCAAACTATGTCCTTACCGAATTTGGTCAAGATCTGTTTATCCGTTTCACACACACACGCACACACACACACACACATTTGATTACATACAAACTTTCGCAATAATTATATGAGTATTCTATTTGCCAGGGTCCTAACAGAAAACGTGAGTGATCAAGAACGCGAGCAGCAGATCTCAAGACTGGAGGGGGCGTTCAAGGACAGCCTCGGCGCGATCGGCGTCGACAGCTCGCCCGTCACCTCCGACAACTTGCGCGTCTTCAGCACCAAGTGCAGGTATACTGTCACGGCATTCTATAGCACACATTTTTTGCGACTTTTTGATCTGAGTTCCCACGGGATGATGGAGATATCGCAGAGTTCCTGTATAGCCAGTATTATTATATAAATGGCCTCACTGCTCCGTCGGCAGCTAGTGGGAGAACGTCCGCCTTCCAATCAGAAGATCGCGTGTTAAAATCCCAGTGCAGGCACGCACCAATGTGTTTCTTGTAAAGCATATGTATGTTATTATCCCTCGCTTTTCGGTGAAGGAAAACATCGTGAGGAAACCCACATACCTACCCGAGAATTATTTCAGAGGTAGGTGTATGTTATCCACCAATGCGGATCGGGCCCTGTCATACCCCCGTGGTGGGTCATTGCCTAATCCTCTGTGCCCCGAGAGACCCGTGCTTCAGCAGTGGAGATACAAAAGTAGCCTGGTCACTTTCAAACCCATTATATTTAGTGAAAAAGCCATTAAATATTAGTTAAGTAATAAATAACTTTCCACTCTATATTAAAGTTAATGATTTATTGTCTATTTTTCCTTTTTAATTCCAGAATCATGCTACAGGAAGCCCACAGTAAGTTCTCGCAGCTCCTCGAGTTACTACAAGTATGTAGGAATACCCTAGAATTGTCTAGTTAGGTACCTAGCGCGTTGGTGAGCGCGTTAGTTATATAGCCTGTTAGTTATCTATGTCGGGGTCAAAAGGTCTTATTTCATAGTCAAATATTCTATCTCATTAATTTAGTTTATCTACTGTTTATTGTTACGTGGAACATTTTATGAGTTAACACTTTGACTGCGGAGCCGAGTTTCTTGTCTAGCCACGGGTACGGATCTGCACGCACCGTTGTTTTTTTCCGTATCGCTAACACAACAGTTGTGTTTTCTCGTACTCGCGGCAAGTTATAAGAAACAGTGTTTTGCGCAGTGAACGTGTTAAAGTGATATTACATGGTCCAACTGAATTGATTCACTTTGATTGAAAATTGCTGATATGATATGCTGTATACAACCACACAATAATTTATCTTAAATGAGATCAGTGATCTATTAACAAATGTACCTTAACCTTTGCCAGATATTCATCCGCCAAACAGTAGTGTGCAAACATTAATGCGTTCCGGTTTGAAGGGAATTGTTTCCAGCAAAATTACTGGGCATATGATACATTAGAGCCGATGTCTCAGGGTGACGAGCGCAGTGCAGTGCCGCGCAGGATTATGCAATGCAGTATTCCGGGTGGTGCTGTGACTGTTATGAGCAGGCGTAGTGCTTACCATGAGGTGAACGTTTTTTTCGTCTCTTCAATCAGTCAAATAAAAAAAAAATGTAGGTAAGTTTTCGAATACGATTCGGACGAATTCATTCGCGATGCGACGCATTAGAAAAAAGATATTCACAATTACCAACAGAGAGACGTTTTTCGATTGCGTCTGATGGGATCAGATTCGAAAATATTCCGACACTTGTGAATACTGTTTAATTCTCATTACTCTGAAGATGTCGTCAAAACTCAAATCTTTTATTGCAATTAGGCAAATATATTGAACTTTTTTTAAGTCGAATCACGGCTTTTATTCGTTATACCACACGAGATTCGTTGCTGAAAACGGGTGATGTCATAATGCGCTTCAAACTTAATTTGAACCTTAAAACTTCTTGAAACGAGCTAGCTTCCCGCGTGTTATTTTGACAGTTTAATTGACGGTTCAAAATGAGCGCGTTACGAGTCTGTGGTCACGGGGAATAACGACTAAGGTGTGTGTGATGTAACCATTTTTGTCGTTGAGTTAACGCGTTCTTCCCCGATAACGCAGCGCGTACGGGCCGGCGAGTGAATTCAATTCTTGTTTAATAGCGTTGAAGACTAAACGAGGAAAGTGAAACTTTTGATCGCATTCAATTCTTTCACAACAATTGAAGATTTACATTCGATGACATTGAATTGTGTATATTAATTTTTAAGTGCATACGGATTAATTTGGTTACTTAATTGAAATGATAATGTTATTCGGAAATTAATCGTATTCTCAAAGGTGTTAGGTTCACATTTGTATAAAACACATTAGCGACATCCGAATTGTTTGTGAAAAATATCGTAGCTTGCACTAGAAACTGTCTAGAGGTAGTGTATACACTTTTGACCCCGACAGTACTTCTTATTTTCTGTAAATTGTACTTTCTTATTTATATGGCAACATATCTTGCAGATAATGTTGCCATTTGTAAACATAATTATTTAATGTTACGTGCAATAATCATACTGTATAAAACGTTACGCTATTTAGATTTAATTTATTGTATTGCCAACAATTAGGATTTAACAAGAATGTAACTAACTGTTAAATTAACGGCACCCATAATGCTAAAGTAAAGAACATACATACAGAATTATGTCCGCAAAAAAATAACCCACATTTTGGGTAGTTGGGTAACAAGAAACTACTCAAATAAATTAACCATGTCTACACAAAATACACAGAAATAACGAAATATTAATAATATATTGTGTACATACTAAAAATTGTATATTTAAATAATGTCTCTACATAACTTGTTGCTGTCTTTTGTTTTGGTCGCGTCTTAGTGTCTTTAAGTACGCACACACACATTTGGCGCGTGTAAAAGCGTCTATTTACATGTGTGCGTTGGCAAAACAGCATTTGTATAGTGTCCGGGGTTTGACAAACGCCAACCATACCAACGAGCGCGGTCAATGTAAATAACAGGAGGCCTACCATGACCTCTTATAGCGATTCAATTGTAGACCTAAACTGAACCGCGTCGCATAATCGTACCGTGACGTCTTATTTTTTATGTTGCTGCCATTTTCAACCTAAACTGGACACATATAAGGTTGAAAATGGCAGCAACCTAAATTGGGTCGCTAATAAGCCATTTTCAATCTAAACTGGACACAGATAAGGTTGAAAATGGCAGCAACATAAAAAATAAGACGTCACGGTACGATTATGCGACGCGGTTCAGTTTAGGTCTTCAATTGAATCGCTACAAGAGGTTATGGTAGGCCCCCAGATTCGTATAATGAAGTATTTATTAAATGGCTGGTCATTGAAATGAATGAATTGATTTGAGTTGCTAAACACTAGTATAGTTTAGGTACTTTTAGAAAATATAATTTCTGTGGTTAAAATCATTCTGCCTGTTCCCTTTGTAAATAATTCGCGTAGCTTCGGAAATTCAACATTATTTATTGATTAAGTAGTTTATGGAATAACTAATGATTGTACTCCATATAAAATTTAATCTGGGAATTGTAAATAATATCCTATTGTTCACTAAGTCCACGACGTATGGTATGTTTCGGCTTATAATTTATATTTCGTGTCTAATATTTCTTATATAAATTTTTCGAGATTTCTCATTTGATTCTCTAAAATTTAGCTGTTTTTTTATTTTAAAAATGAGACCTATTTCATTTAAATTGGTTTATTTATTTTTGTACTTAAAAGCGATCAATTCTTCATGAAACTGTACCAACAGTTAATGCACCTATTTTCTTATCTACCAAACTATTATTGTTAAAAGGAATTTAAATGTATCCTATGTATTGTTAGCTGTTGTATTTTGTTATAATAATATATTCTCTGCTATTGAAAGACGACAAAAGAAGTCATTGTTAAGCAGATTCAGTTGAAAATGTCAACTTATTTAAAGCAGAGATTGAAATATAGATTACAGTGTTGTATAGCCAACTAGTATGCTCGAGAATTCATTCTGAGGTTTGTGATCCATCAATCTGGATCGGGCCCGACTATGACCTAATCCACCTCACGAGGTGAGGTGAGACCCTTGCTCAGCAGTAGTCAGATATGGGTTGATGATGATGATGATGAATGTGCAGAGGATTTGGATAATGGTGTACTGTGGGAAGGTTAAAATGTTATGTATTTATATTAGTTTCTCTGCTGTCTGTTCGAGTCTCACAAATGCATATTAATACAAATAAATTTTCCATGTACACAGATGTATGAATAAGGAACGACCGCCAAAGTCGGCAAATATGGCCACGTAACTTCTTACAACTGTCGTGAAATTAATTTATATTTTGGGCCGTCCATTAATCACGTGATGTTTTTTTTTATAATTTTTTACCCCCCCGAGGATCACCTCGGGGTGATTTGAACGTGATTTGGGGGGGGGGGGGGTCATAAACTTCACCATGTTGATACATGGTGAAGTTTATGACCTCCCCCGTTAATTTTTATTACCGACAAAGAATCTAAAAAATTTTGGAATCTTTTTGTAATTTTGAGAATTTTTTCGGATTAGATATCGCGTGTTTGACGAAAAAATAAATGCACGTGATATTTCGTGATTTTTATAGATCCCCCCCCCCCCCCCCCCTTTCAAGCCCACGTGATTAATGGACGGTCCCTTTGCTAGACAAGTGCGGGTAGTTGGATACAAATGCCGCTCCCGGCTTTATCCGCATTCGCCAGTTGTCTCGCGGCCACGGCTGATTTAACTCGGTCGAAACGTGGCAGTACAAATAATTGATATTAATTACCCGTATTTGTCTAGTAAATATTATGACCACAGCGGTGCCGGATTAACCACGTAGCAAGAGTGGCAATTGCTACGGGAGCCGCATATTTAAACCCACTCATTTTGATTGAGCGTGATTTTTTGAGCGAATCTTATTAAGATGTGGTATAATGAATTTACTTACTGTCACAAAAACGTGACAAGTTATAAGTTTTCCTACTAATTTGTTTTTACCACTTTATATTTAAGAACTCATAGTAGATCAAGGGCTCTTTGAATGAATTTGGTACGGCCCCGCGCTTGCTTAATCCGGCACTGGCCCACGGTATAATAGACGTGCTCGTGTATTGTACCCGACTGTTAGTTTGCATTGGGACCTTCTCTAATTATATTTACAACTGTGACGAAACTGTGACCTGGATTCCCTATCGTCCCATTTGCGTAAAAAACCTGAGATCTGAAGTTAGTATCACTGTCGTTGATATGCGCGAATATTCGTAAAGCCTATTTTAAATACGGTCACGGTTAATTGCGCACTGGATGCCTACCATGACGTCTTATAGCGATTCAGTTCAGGACCTAAACTGAGCCGCGTTGCATAATCGTACCGTGACGTATTATTTTTTACGTTGCTGCCATTTTCAACCTAAACTGGATATAGGTTAGGTTGAAAATGGCTTATTAGCGACTCAATTTAGGTTGCTACCATTTTCAACCTTAACTGGATCCAGTTTAGGTTGAAAATGGCAGCAACATTAAAAATAAGACGTCACGGTACGATTATGCGACGCGGCTCAGTTTAGGTCCTGAACTGAATCGCTATAAGACGTCACGGTAGGCCTCCTGTACGCTCATGTCGTTAAATTGCATTTAACATTTGTTGTCTTGTTGTGCAAACGGTACGCAATGGTCGGTCGTAAGGACGAGCGTAAATTGCATTTATCAAAATCACCGATCGGCGTGTAAATGTGATTTCGTCTCTAGTAGTCATTTTGTATAGTCATAAAAACACGACTGTAGAAATGTAACTATCTGTTAACACAAAAATGTCAAACTCGACAGTATTCTGTGATTTTTTATTACACAATATCTTTTGTGCATAAATCTATTTTTAATTATAAGTCTAAACACGATTTAATTCGTCACCTTTGTAACTAAATGGTTAAATACAAAGAAGTGACACAGTTTGTAATGTTTTATTTGTCCATTGAAGTTTGATAAATACCATAAGTTGGTACATACTACTGCCCAAACATTTAGTCCGTAGTGCAAAGGGCCATACATTTCTAATTTTCCCTTTTTCTTCACTTTTGAGACAAAGTTCACACGCGACAAAGGCGACACATTGTTAAAATGTTTAAATAGCTAAATAAATAAAAATACTCAAGATCCACATCACGACGATAGTTAGTAATTAAGCGCATTTTTGTTATAATGGTTCCATAAATGGTTTATTTAAGCTATTTGGTAAATTATAATCACAATTATAATAAGTAATATCTAAAGTGGCCATTTTTTATAAATATTTCAATTATCTCATCATTTTTTTGCACTCTTAAAAACCATGAGATTTAATAATGATGACAAGTAACTTTGGCCATGCATAAATATCACTTAATTACCAACAAAAAATAAAGTTATATAACCGGTAAGGTCAGTGCTGTCTGCACGGTCTTAACTCTTACCCCAACCTAGTTTATTTTAAGCTTTTACGACGCGTCTTTTAACACTGACTGCTGAGCCGTTGTGTTTGTCTAGCCACGGGTGCGGCTCTGCACGCTCCATAGAGTTTTCCCATACAACAAACACAACAGTTGTGTTTTCCTACACTCGCGGCAAGTTGTCAAAAACACGACAGTTGTGTTTTCAGCACTGAACGTGATAAGGTTCCGTATCTCAAAAGGAAAAAGGAACCCTCATCCTTTGTTGTCCGTCTGTCTGTCTGTGTATACCCTGTTCTTAAGAACACGTAGAACCATCAAGTTGAAATTTATATCAAATACTCGGGTCTATACTCGGCAATAACCGTGCCAACGGACAACAAAGTTAAGTTTGTCATTTATTCGAGTTTGTTAGTTAGAATAATAATGTTAGGAGCTTTCTTAAGACCTACAAGATTGTACGGAACCCTCGGTGCGCGAGTCTAACTCGCACTTGGCCTTTTTTTATGCGCGAACAATATAACTTCCGCAATGTACAACTCAAACAAAAACTCCATGGTCCGCTTTGATCAAATCGGCAGCCTTTTCTGCTATCATAATTGTGGGGGCGTTGATGTTTCCCCTAGTGATGGTGGGCATCACGCTGGCGTCCACCACCCGCAGCGCAGTCACGCCTCGCACGCGCAGCCGAGGGTCCACCACACTCCCCATCGCACACGTGCCCACCGGGTGGTAATGTGTACTTGCCAGGTTCAACACGTAACACTTCCAATATTCCCGACTCCCGAACTCCTTATCCCCACACTGCATCACATTTAAATTCAAAACACTAGAATCTAAACTCTTGAAATAAGTCGTATTCACTACGCCGATGAAATCTTCCACGGCGTCGGCGAATCCGTCCAAATCGTTCAAGTTTTTAAAGTATCCGCTGTGTATGACGGCATTATCTTCTGGGTCTTTACTTTTCAAACTTATTTTCCCTCTAGACTGAGGGTGTAAAAATGTGATCAAGGAGAACAGAGTCTCCCTCTGTTTACTCGCTCTATCCATAGCAGTGCATATTCTATCCTCCAGTAGCAGTACCTCTGAACACATGAGAACGTGTGTCAGAGAAGCAGTAGGATTGATAATCGCAGTAACTTGATAATCTGGGAATATCTGGCTCTTATTAACAGCAGCAAATCCTATGAAATTAGGTGCTGGAAAACCATTTAAATTTGCCAACAAATCGATATTCTGTACGATCGATCTGAAGTTCCTCTCTCCACCCAGTAAAACTGGAACCATTATGTGATCTTGCAAGTTCTGACCCACGCGAGGAGAGTCAACTAAGACTTTAACATTCATCTCCTTTAAATGCTCTTCGGGACCAATTCCAGAAAGCATTAGCAGTTGAGGACTATTGAAGGCACCCGCTGATAGAATAACTTCTCTACCCGCCTTTACTATTAAGGTTTTACCATTAGGTAACCTAACTTCGACACCGGTAGCCGTTTCGTTATTGTCAAAGATAACTTTTCTAGCGTGTGTATTTTTCAGTATATGCAAATTGGGTCTATGCATGGCCGGTTTTAGAAACGCTAGATCTGTGCTCTGTCTGAGATTGTCGGCATAGGTGAACATCGTCGGTGAATATCCAAGTTGTTGATATCCATTCGTGTCCTCAAGAATTTCGTGACCGTTCTCTTTGAACGCATCAAAGTATTTGTTCGTTTTCTCTTTATACATGGATCTTGAAACTCCCAAATATCCCCGGGAGTTGTGAAGAGGACCTGTATCGCCGTGTAGAATGTGCTTGTCCTCAAGTCTTTCGCTTTTTTTAAAGTAATGGGTGACATTGCCCCAATCCCAGCCTACATTTCCCATCGCAGCCCAACTGTCAAAGTCTACCTTGTTTCCTCTAACGTAGTACATGAAGTTGATGCTACTTGACCCACCTAGCATTTTCCCCTGGTACTTTCGTATATCTTTTATTTTTTGAGCTTGACTCGAGAAGCCGTCATTGACTTTATGGTATCGCCAGGCTGGCAATGCTGGCGTTACTAGAACTGACATTCCTGGACTCTGAAAATAAAACATGCATTTATATTTCTCGATGGTCTGTGAAACGGAAGCGCAGATTTAACAGCAAGAGTTAATACTAGTACTGAATAATAGCCAGTAATTCCTTGGATCTGTTAACAAGAGAACGAAGGGTTAGATTTCTGATCTCTACTGCCTTTAAACCATATAATCCTTAACACTATAATGTTTATTCAGACAGAACTTGGCTAAAATATATCGTGCTCAGGCAATTGACAGCGAGCAATCCTTGTCCTTTATTATTATAAAAGTGGGCAGTGGGGATTGATAATGCATGTTTTAAATATAGGATATTATGTTACTCACATAAACGACTCCTGGAGGTTCTCCTCCAGCTTCTATCAGCAGCACAGTCCAGTTGTGCACCTCAGTGAGCCGGTTGGCGAGCACGCAGCCAGCCGACCCTGCACCCACCACGATGAAGTCGAAGCTCTGCCCATCTGGATGCAGTTTCAGGTATGTTCACGTTGGAAAATGAAGTGAGGCCTCCGCGTGTCCCATGCTAACGCATTAAAAAGTCCTTTCTCAGGTTGTAGACTATCTCTGTACCAAATTTCATTTACATCGGTTCAGTAGTTTAAGCGTGAAAGCGTAACAGACAGACAGAGTTACATTCGAACATATAATATCTATAAGTAAGGATAAGGGTGCATTCAACTTACCATTTACATTGAGTTGAGGGTAGTCATTACCGATAGAGGTTGTTTGCACAAGTAGCATCTGAAGAATCTTCACAATTGGGATCAGCAACTTGACTTCCGCCAAACATATGGTGTCCAACAGCATTCTAAAGATCGGAAAAAGGTAATATAACATTCAATGCCTGCATAAAAGCGTAATTATAATATAAAACAACACACTGCACTGTTCCACTGGGACTATGTTACGGAGCATAATATAAGACTTTAGAACTAACGTCTCAGGGTGACGAGCGCAGTGCAGTGCCGCGCAACATTATGCAATGCAAAGTTCTGGGTGCCACTGTAGCTGTTATGAGCAGGCATAGCGCTTACAATCAGGTGAAAAACTTGCTCGTCTCGTCAATCAGTCGAATAAAAAAAAAGAACTCTGAGGTAATCAACATTTTAATTCGAGATGTATAAATAGGTGACCGATATTTTCATAATGAAGTACCTCGTAATTAAATGTAACTATTTTAATATTAAATCCTCCAGTCGATACTAGACACGCACCCCGTGGATATAATAGGGTTGTTGTTACACCCTGTATTTACCTAAGATCAGTAAAGTAGTTACCTACCTAATTTATTTTATTATACAAGAAAAACTAACAGCTTCTTATGAAGAATAAACTAATAGGTTTACATAGCCTTTCAAATTGTCCAGAGATGAACCTATTGAAATAAATATTGTAACTGATGAATAATTAGCACAGATGAATTACAAAATGGAAAACTTACAATTTGATTCAATTATCGAAGAAATTCTATGCAAATAATTTAGTGTGTTTGTTCACTCTTCACGCTGTAACGGCTCAACGGATTTTGATGAAATTTATACAAATACTTTAGCTTCTGGAATAGAACGTAGAATACTTTTCATCCTGTAAAAGTTGACGGTTCCTTTGGGATAACGCGGGTGAAACTGTGGGGCACTGCTAGTTAAGGTTTAAGACTAAGAAAAATTGCTGTAAAGGTTTACCCGCAGTCTTCAATTGCAAGTATGCAGCATGCAAACAAGAGAATGCCATTCCGCGTAAAGTTGGGAAATACCGTCATTTTGACTGCTCCCGTTATGTTCTGAAAATGAAATGAAAATGAAATGTATGTGTCGCGTTCGCTGCAATCGTCCAGAATCCCCACCAGTGGGGTCAGTCTGGTGGGGATTGTGACATTAAATAGAATTAGAGATGAGGTGAGATAGTGGTCGAACGTAAACCTATTTAAAACTGAAGATTCTACCGAATTCGAAGTTCATAGTAGGAGCATGGTCCTTGTAATTCCTGATTCCCTAAATACAGGGAATCCTTGGTAGCGGTCAGGATCTATGATCGTGTCGCGTTCTTTATGATTTTAGCCACCTTGAGAATTAGGACGCAAATTTCATGATAAGCAAGCGTTGAAGCGTTCAAGTGTCAGTCGTGCAATTATTAACGACCATGCTTATCATGATGTCCTTATTTATTATTACATAGACTTTTGGCAGTTTATCCTCATAGTACTAGTACCTACCGGGTGCAGGCAGATCTAAATTTAAAACCACATTGTTATTAGTGTTCTCATTTATATTTTATTTCGGAACACTATTATTTTATTAGACTGAGTGACGAGACGAGCAAGGCGTTCACCTGATGGTAAGCTCTACGCCTGCTCATAACAGTTACTGTGCCAACAGAACGTTGCATTGCATAATCTTGCACAGCACTGCACTGCGCTCGTCACTCTGAGACATCTGCACTGCACTGAGCTCTACATTCAAATAACAACGTAAAAAAAACTTATTCTGTGTGACATAAAAAAACAACGGATGACCCTGAAAAATAGGTTTCACTAAAAAGCCTACATACCTTTTTAAAAATAACCTTTCCGAATTGCCGAAAACTTTGGGCACTACAGGTTCTTCCGACACGCGTGGGTGAACTGTTCGAGGATACTTCTTGCGAATGGGTTCGCTGTTTAATATTTATGACGAACTGGTTATCGGTTATATTGGAGACTAGCAGCTCCGCGCGGCTTTACCCGCGGTAGGTAACTATTATCCCACAGGAACCATTAATTTTTACGAGATAAAAAGTATGCTTTTGTCATAAAGACCTGCTAACAAAAAAAAACATGGTATAGTTTTGTTACATTTTCAAAATATGAACTTACAATAATAATTGGTATTGTAAATCATTTAGGGAGCGCCTGCTCACAGTCTTATTTTTTTCTGTCCTCATAATATGACGGTTATAAGAGCTGATGCAGGATTTTCAGGGTAGTTCAGTTTGGTAAAAGTCGATCTCTGTGGGTAAGTGCCCTGCCTCACCGGGACGCCATGGCCACGTCGCCGGCTACGTAGCCATGGCTACCTCTGGCTTCCTTCGGATGCCAAATGGAGTAGCCAATAGCAGGCATTTTCTGGCCAGTCAGTTCTCTCGGCTTGTAGAAAATGGACGCGTTGTCAATAGAAGAAATCGCACTTATTTATTGGTACGTGCGTCGCAAAGAGAGAAAGAAACCTAAGAAACTTTGGGTTTTTGACGTCTTGCTTGGCGGACCGTTGGCTACCGAGTGAGTGATACGCAACTTGCTCGCATACATTTTGTTGGCGACGTCGCACGGTGGATCGAAAATCGGCTTTCATAGACTTAGGGATTTCAATTTGCAAGTGCTGGATTTTTTGGCGGATATCGCTTCTATTACTTATTACTAGGTACAAAAATGAGACCCCAGTTAATTTTGCCCAAAAACGGAGGAGTTATAATTTTTTTACGAAAAATGTATGAAGATAGTATGAAAAATCTAATTATCTCTAAAACGGCAAGGAAAACCGTAATATCCTTACAGGTGGTTATAGTACTAATTATTTATGATCTTTTGGCATATTCCACATAAAGATCATCGATGCCGTTTTTTTTTTAAAAATCGTCGAAATATTTTTATTTATTTTTACATAATGAAACAGTTACCGTTCCTTTTTGTGTCTAATTAAAGAACATTGACATGAAGAATGGTCCAAATATTAAGAATATAATTATATAAATAAATAAAATAAAAATATTTAAATAAATAATCACTCAACTAATTAATTACTCACTCATTAATTATCACTCGCTTTTCGGAGAAGGAAAACATCATGAGGAAACCCACATACCTACCCGAGAATTATTTCGGAGGTAGGTATGTTATCCACCAATTTGGACTAGGCCCCCGTGGTGGATTATGGCCTACCCCTCCTCACGAAAGTGAGGAGAGACCCGTGCCCAGCAGTGGGACGTTATGGGTTGATGATGAAATAAATAATATGTTTTGAATAAAAATATTGAACATTTTGATTGATATTTTAACAAAATGGAGGTTAAATATTATTATCCAATCTGGATTCTGACTCAGAAAATTGAAGTCTGACAACGAGGGTGATAGGGATAGTGACATATTTTTATGTTTTTAGGGTTCCATACCCAAAGGGTATAACGTGACCCTATTACTAAGACTCTGCTGTCTGTCACCAGGCTGTATCTCATGAACCGTGATAGTTAGAGAGTTTAAATTTTCACAGATCATGTATTTCTGTTGCTGCTATACCAACAAATACTAAAAACCGGAATAAAATAATAGTAATAATAAACATTTAATGGAGCTCCCATCCCGTACTTGATTTGTTTGCTCGTTTTTGCTCAATATTGATAACGGCAACAGATAGACGCTTGAAAGATTCACTGAATGTTTAGTTATAGTTATATTCACTTTAAAGTAAATAATTAAATAAAAACAAAACAAATATTTATGGGGGGCTCCCATACAACAGACATGATTTTTTGCCGTTTTTATAGATAATGAATGGTACGGACTCCTTCGTGCGCGAGCCCGACTCGCACTGGGTCGGTTTTTTATCATATATTTTCGTTTATTGTTCCAATACATTTAATTAGTAATTCCATAAATTATTGTTTTAAATATATTATAGAATTTTATTTATAGTACTTAAATAATATTTTTGTAACCTGTATTTACTTATATTATCAATAAAAATAAGTTATAAATATTTTTATTTTATGGATTTATATAATTATATTCTTAATATTTGGACCATTCTTCATGTCAATGTTCTTTAATTAAACACAAAAAGGAACTGTAACTGTTTCATTATGCAAAAATAAATAAAAATATTTCGACGATTTTTTAAAAAAAAACGGCATCGATGATCTTTATGTGGAATATGCCAAAAGATCATAAATAATTAGTACTATAACCACCTGTAAGGATATCACGGTTTTCCTTGCCGTTTTAGAGATAATTAGATTTTTCATACTATCTTCATACAAATTTTTCGTAAAAAAATTATAACTCCTCCGTTTTTGGGCAAAATTAACTGGGGTCTCATTTTTGTACCTAGTAATAAGTAATAGAAGCGATATCCGCCAAAAAATCCAGCACTTGCAAATTGAAATCCCTAAGTCTATGAAAGCCGATTTTCGATCCACCGTGCGTCGCCAGGCTGCCAAGTAGCCAGTCTCCACCCAAGTGACCCGTCGTCGTGGCTACGCTTCCAAATTGGCGACGTTGCCAAACCGTCGCCAAGTGAGTGAGGTGCTATACATGTGAATACTAATTGTTTGGCTACGTAGCCGGCGACGTGGCCATGGCGTCCCGGTGAGGCAGGGCACTAAGAGTATGACTACGTCGCGCACAGGCATATGTTAAACGGAATCCCGCCTATCTGTAAAGTTAATAAATAACTTGACAAGACATGACTCCAATAATCGTCATTTTTATAACTGGCTAATCTACAGAGATCGAACGAATCACGTGAAGCTAAAACTTAAAAAAAAAATACATTTTAGATTTTGACATTGACAACGACATGGTAATGCTAATGACTTTGGACTTGACGTTTGGTCTCCGCTCCGCGGAAAATAACCGAAGACACTATTCTTCAACACTTTTTTTGACAGATTTACATTTTAATTTTTTAATTTTGATGTTTTGGCTTTGCGTTTTTAACCAACTTCGAGACGTCCGACATGAAAATTTGTACATGTATTGAAGACCAATGACAATTCAAAATTAATTAAACTGGCCAAATGCGAGTCGACTCGCGCATGTAGGGTTCCTTATTTTGTTATATGGGAGCCCCATTAAATATTAATTTTATTCTGTGTTTTTGTATTAGAATGAGAGTTACGTTTCGTATATTTTTTTAAATATATATTATGATAATATATGTTTTTTTTTTTTATATTTTTTGTTGTAGTTTTACTTTTACAATGGGTCCCAGCACACATTTCGTTTTTTGTGGTTGTTCTTATCTTGCTAACGGAGAGTACTTACACACTCACAACCAAGTAGCCAGGATCATCCACCAGCATCTTGCTCTTCAATATGGCCTTCTCGAGTCAAAAGTGCCGTGCAGTACGCTTCAGCACCAGTTCTCAAAAATGCTCGTGAGTTGCTCTATTGGGAGCACTCCGTCATCACGGCAGGACTATTGTAGCCAATAAGCCAGACATCGTGCTGGTAGACTAGTCCGAACGCCGAGTAGTGCTCGTCGACATCACCATCTCCAATGATGAGAACCTCGTGAAGTCGAGAAGGACAAGCTCAGCAAGTACTTCGACTTGGCTCACGAAGTAACCGCCATGGAGGGATGCTGACTCGACAACCATTTATAGTTGTTTTGGAGGCTTTGTAACGAAGAGCCTCGATGGATTTCGCTAGACGGCTTAATCCAGCCGGGTCTAATGCTAAAAGCAGTACTGCTCGACACGGCGCGTCAGGAGCTTCGTCGTAAAAAGGGGTACTTCAAATCAAATGATAAATGTGTAGTAAAAGGCACCTCCTGCTTTTTGCCACAAAATTAATTATTTGCTATTTATATAGTTACTAGCTGTGCCCTGCGGTTTCACCCGCGTAGTTCCTGTTCCCGCAGGAATATGGGGATAAAATATAGCCTATGTTACTCGCTGTCAATGTAACTTTCCATTAGAGAAATATTTTTTTAAATCTGTGCAGTGGTTAAGCCGAAACTTTACATATTCCTATACATACTTTCATCCCCTATATTTATTTTACCCATCAAGGGTAAAGTTTTACAAACTTTGAATGCCAAATTTATTTATATCTAATCAAAAGCCTAAAAAATAAATTTCAAGCTTCTAGCTTCAAAAATGACGATACTTCCATACAAACTTTCATCCCCTATTTCAAACCCTTACAATGCATTTTTTGCGATAAAAAGTAGCCTATGTCCTTTCCTAGGCTCTAGACTATTTATGTACCAAATTTGATTTCAATCGGTTCAGTAGTTCAGGCGTGAAAGAGCAACAGACAGAGTTAATTTCGCATTTATAATATAAGTAAGGATAGTTTTAGTTGTGCTTGATTTTACAGCGTGTCTACCTTAACTACAATTTATTAATTATTTCTATCTTCGATCTTGCAGGATTGGTTATATTAATCCTATTGGATAGTAAAAATAATTTGTTATCTATGATATTGTTCACTCACTAATTTGAATACTTTCTATGTGTGCAACTATCGCTACTTTGTGTGCTACCTTTCGCTGTAGATTTACATATGTGTGCATTCTTAGTTTGACGTTTTGTGTATGTGTGCAAATTTTTGACATTTAAATGGTTTGTTTACTTTATTCTTCCACAGTTCCAACTTAAGAGAATTTTAGTCAGAAAACTACAACTCTGTATTCATACAAATAGAGTCTATTCTTGTACTCTCAACAACATTATGATAACTTTGCTGTGGATGATATATATAATAAAATGGGTGTACAATGTATATGTGTATACGATGATTGCAAAACACTATAGAAAGAGAAAAAAGGCTATCTCGTTGTATGCGTTTTGTTTTTCCTGATAAAACAATAATTACGTTTAATTAGAATATTAGAATCTTATGAAATAATTTTTATAAAATAACAAATGATTATTAATATTATTACTCAATTAACTATTGAGTAATAATATTAATAGTAATTTATTATTGAATTATATGATTTTAATCATTAAAGGGCGTGCGTCCCAGCGTTGGCAATTTTTTTTCGGTCAAAGAGGGCTTTTTTCGAAAGCGGGATATATAAAAAAAAACGTACTTATATAATCAGTAGTTTTATACTATTACTTTAATACTTATCCTTTTCAATGATGAAATTGATGATAGACCATAGAAAATGTATGAGTACTTATTTCCCAATGTCAGGGAAGAACAGTGTTTCTAGAGCGGATATTTTTTCTTTATTTTGAAAAATTTTGGGAACACGGAAATATTGGGGAAATTTTCGGTGACATAAAATGTAAGTACATACCTAACGTTAAAATTTCATGAATTATTCTTTCATCCATGCGTGATCTGTTGCCTAAGATGCGAGAAAAAGTCAGACCGAAAGAAGTTTTAACTGTGTTCACCTGCACTACTGGCTGTTGGCTGCGTGGCTTGATGAGGATTTCTTTTAAAGACTGATTTAAAAAAATATAGATCTAGGGTCGTACTAAATAATAGATTGTGTTCACATAAGCTTACATTAAATTTAATGGGTAAAGGTTTGTGTGGCCATGTGCTAGGTGGGGTTGCGCTTCTGTGCACTATTTTATTGAATTGCCTAAACATAAAATCGAAATGTGGGTTGGGACACAGTAGAAGTGAAACTTTAACGGACAAAAAATTATATAAGTCACTTAAAAAATGCATCTAAAAAGTGCGCTTGCGGTTTTATCAGAATGATATTGAACAATAATGATGTTTTATTGCAATATAAATATTATTAACCTGTAAATAAATAAATAGAAAATTTAAATGTGTATTTTCAAAATAATTGGGCAACACTTGTCTAAATAGTATAGTTATGGGATTTTTTTCTCTGCCTTATGAGGAATTTTCATCGACTTCATCTGAATCTGAACTAGCAATGATTCACCAGCGCGAACGCAAATTTTTAATTTCCTTCAGAAAGCTGAATAAAACACGTAACTCAGAATGTTATTGTACAGATTTTTTTTTGGTTAAGTATCTGATTTCGAAATCAGAATAGGAAAATAAACTTATTAGCATATTTCCAAATTTTGTTACATAAAGTATCTCACTCAATAGAAATTTTAGCTATTTACATCAGAATGGGTAATAAAACGTAATTCCAAATAATATTGGAGAAGTTAGCAATAATTCAATAGCGAATGTTTTTTGCTCTTTTTATCAGACTGGTGAATGAAACAATCTCAAACGCTGGGTCCGCCCCAACCCACTTTGACCTGCTACCTACTAATAACTTTAGAGCGGATCACCTGTCTAATAGTTAGGTTTTAACCCTCCCAGCGGCAACCCAACAGCACGGCTTATTCCAGAAATCCCAAGCGAAGATTTTTTACTTTTTGTTCATAATTATTCCTCTGTGCATGCTGGAAGGGGACAAAAATAATTAAGAAACGTCCCTCGTATATCAGTTACCCGTTCCCGTACACATCGTGTATGTGTGTACTTTGCAGAAATAAAACAAGTTTTTTCATGATTATAATTTTATTGAAGTAGTACCTAAATAAATGCAATCCGAGGTTCTCTATATTTATATCATCATCATCATCATCAACCCATAACGTCCCACTGCTGAGCACGGGTCTCCCCTCACTTTCGTGAGGAGGGTTAGGCCATAATCCACCACGGGAGCCAGATCCGGATTGGTGGATCACCTCCTCCGAAATTTTTCTCGGGTAGGTTGTGGGTTTCCTCACGATGTTTTCCTTCACCGAAAAGCGAGTGATAATTACGTACATATGTTTTACGAGAAACACAATGGTACGTGCCTGCACTGGGATTTGAACTCACAACCTTCTGATTGGAAGGCGGACGTTCTCCCACTAGGCTACCACCGCTTTTTATATATTAATATGTTTGTAATTATTAAATTAATGAATTCCCATAATCCTCACCAAACATCCTGGTGGAAACAACTTGATAGGGATTATGGAAATAAAACATGAGTGCAAACGTCTGATAATACACAGAATAAAAATAAAAAAAATGACTTATACACAGGTGAAAATTGCATTATATAAATTAATTTGTACATACATAGAGTTACTAAATCATGTTAAATAAAATGCGCCACGCGGTTTAGGACCGGCGCCATAAATGTTGAGTAAACTTAGTCTTCTTTGGTGTAGTTTTTACCCTTGTTAGTTCCTTGTGAGATCTGGAGCTGATGGAATGGCGATTTTAGAGTCAAGTACTTTCTTGATAGAGGCGCTGCTCCATATCTTGGCTTCTCCTCTTTCAATCTCTACCATTATTTCGTCTATGCCTGGCAGTTTGTGACACCGCTCCCAAAATACAGCTGAATATTCCATTATCTAAACAAATAAATCAATTATAAACAAAATTACAGTTTGAAGATGGGCAAGGAAGGATGGAATGAAGACAAGTTTCTTCTTCTGTTCTCCATGCAGATTTCGGTCATGGTCGCTATTTCTACATTAAGTATAATTTGCCTAGAGCAGCTTCCTTCGGTACTAGCAATGGAGCGCCCTCAACGCGGATTTCGGTGGGTAGCGGCCGACGCGACAGACGCGTGTTACAGTACACTAAACTTAGAGTACAAGTAATGTATGCGCATACCAATCAAATGATTTATGAGGCTCGGAAGCCTTTTTTCCGTCAACCGTCAACCTTTATGTACCCTATTTTATTAATGAGAATGATTAAGTGTAGGGTAGTTATTAAAAACACAACAGTTGTGTTTTCAGCACTGAAAAAGTTAATAATAAGGACACCTCGCAACGCTGGCACAGAATAGATAGTACTAGCGCTCCAGCGCCCTCAGAGGTCCTACTTATACCTCCTATAGCTACTAATTAAGTATGCCTCTAGTGTAAGTACCCTAAGTAATGATAAATGAATGATGAGGTGACAAATTAATTGTCCGAAGAAGCAATTTCACATTATGCTATCGCACATTTCTCATCCTTAACATAGGTTGGCTTCACAGTAAGCGCACAGAATAAATGGTAAGCGCGACTGCTAAACGGTCACTTTGGCCGCCGCCGTGTAATGGGCACAGAACCACAGAATAGATAGTACTACGAAAAGAAACGATTCTTGTTGTTTATTACGCGAGCCGCGTGCCAACCGCGCGTACGGCTGCGCCGGCGCATCTCGAAATTTGTAGGTATAAATCGCTGTAGGTACGGCGGAGTGGTGGAGGCCTGACAGAACACTATTACTTCTAACGAAGGAATAATAGGTATGAATTTCGCGCGCTGTGCGTCGCCCTCAGAAAGCTTAAAGATACCTACAGTACGTAGAATAGAATAGAATAGAAAACTCTTTATTGTACACCAGAAACAAAAATAAACACAGTACAGAAAAATTACAATAGTTAAACAAGGGTAGTACAATGGGCGGTCTTATCGCTGAAAGCGATTTCTTTCAGACAACCTTTGTATGGACAGTTAAAAACATTTTTCAATAGTAGGGTGGGTGGCGTACGTTTGCAGTAATTAATAAACACGATACGTTAAGTACGATACGGTACACGATACGGTAGTACGTAGTTCTATCTATTCTGTGCGAGCGAGTACGGTTCCGTTCGGTGGCCACCAATTGGTGACCATTCGCTCGCTAATGTTCGGTTGGTCTGTATCTACCATCAGAAGAAAAAGTTCGAGCGCCATGTGCTGACTGTTGTTATGACGCGGCTGGGCAGCTGCAACATAACTACCTACTAAATAATAAGTATACAATTTAATTACAATATTAATTATTATACAATTTAATTGAAGCAAGTAGTATAATAACAAATGCAATCTGTAATTCCCTATATTTATTATGTTTGTAACCAATAAACTAATGAATTTCCGTAATCCCCATCAAACATACCCCCTGGTGGAAACCAATGAGTGCAAGCGTCTGAGAATACTAATACTTACCTAAATATAACAAATTCTTGTTTTAACTTATACTTATTAATCGTGTAATACGTATAAATCGTGTTAATACTTTGACTGCGGAGCCGTTTTGCTTGTCTAGCCACGGGTGCGGCACTGCACGCGCCATAGTGTTTTCCCATACAACAAACACAGCAGTTGTGTTTTGCCGTACTCGTGGCAAGTTATGAAAAACACGACAGTTGTGTTTTCAGAAGTGAACATGTTAATAATTTAAATACTGTGCCTTCCTCCTTAACCCGGGCTTAGGACCGGCACCATGAATGTTGAGTAAACATTTATGTGGCGGAGTTACACAGTCATTCGTCCCATATATACCATCTCAAGGTCTCTCTCAAGACTCCTGTGCCAGAAGTCCAAAAGCAACAGGGACTGAGTGGTTATTACCATCTACTGCCAATATAATATATAAAGGCATCCCGCAATTATTAAGACAATATGTGCCATCTATAAGAATGTGGTCCGGATATTCTGCAAAATATGAAACCATCCAGGAGAATTGAAAATATATTAGCTGTGTTATATGTCCAGCAGTCATGGTTTCTAGAACCATACCCGTATCAGACTTGAGATCTTTTAAAAGAGAATCTAAAAACCTATCTTGATTAGTCCGATGCAGAGGGCCGGATTGCAAATTTTGTTTATTTTTAATATTCCAAAGTGTTTGAGTACTAACACCTATACCATGCTCATCTCTCAGAAATTCTTTAACTTTACCTACGAGAGTATTATACTTTACAAATAAAGTAACACTATCTTTAATCAGTTCTGTAGAGTCCTTGGTTTTGGTTATAATAGTATGTGAATCCGGATTCACATGTACACGTGGTACAATATAATCTAGACTCCGTAACCCCTTGTTGGTGGAATACTGTTGGAAAGTATTCTTATCAACTGGGTGTCCACAGTGTTCAACAACTAACGATTTAATAAGGAAAGCTTTATGTTTCGTACTGTATGAAATGAGGATATGAGCTGGGCAGCCTATTTTTGCGCTTCTCTGGAGAGGACGCAAGCCCGACGAACTACTTTGGTGATAACCATTGTGAGCACAAACAAAGCGAACACTTTGATAACTTTATTCGGTAGGCAAGTTAGTGTTGTTCTGTTTGTTATAGGTGGGTATAGTTCTAGAATTGCCAGCGACAAACACAGGACTGTGGGTGGCCCTTATAAATTTTTCATAATTGTCAGCAAAATCATTCCAAGAAGCAAATGTCATACCTTCGACAATGAGCGATGCGATACCCACATCTACAAATAATATTTTAATTTATTTTATGCCAAATAATTTATTTTTGAAATGCCTATAAAATCTGCCTTATACCTAACCAATTTAACCAAAGCACCTAGCTAGGCATAATCGTAACTAAATGAAATATCTCTAGACAGTTTTGATGTGGGTTAAATCGATAAGCTGTAGTACAATTTTTTATGAGTTCATAAATGTCAGTAGGTAGGTATGTAAAGTGAAAGGAAGTTTGTCTGTAGGTGCTGTATCTTCCATAAAAAATGGGAACTGATAGGGCTGAATGGGTATTGATAAAATTAGGTGTTCCTACTATGTTTAATAATACTGCAGCTATCTTGGAAGGTTAATTCAGTATTATCGTAAATGTTGTAAGATAATTTAAATAGTTATATTGTTTTACATTAATTTTGGAGAACAATCAGCAACAAAGTCAATGAACGTCTGGAATATAATATTGTTCTGTTTGGAGTTTAGAACCATATAAACCACCTATTCATATCTTGTGTAGTAGGTACCTGCTAGCTGCAATTATAAGATTGTCCTTTCATACTCTAAGATAAAAAGTTAATTGAAGCGTTATAATTATAAAACTCAAATCATTTATCGTAAATAGGCAAAATATTGCACTTTTACACATCAAAAATAATATCTTATACATAAGTATAGAAAAACAAAAATATAATAAGTCAAAATATTATGATCTACGAAACTAATGACTATTATCTAATTATGGTTTGAGTTTGAAAAAGGATATTTCCCTTTCAAGTGGTGACTCATGCTGAATCTCGCATAGGAAAAGGAAAACTCCATTGACTCTAGCAGTGCTTCGGAAATACGCCCGTTAGAGAAGATAGCACCAAGAAACTCTACAGGGAATTTTGCTCTGTTAAAGTAACATGCGGTATTACATTTAAAGTAAAACAGATATAAAATTGTAAAATGCATTTAGAAAAAAAAGAAAAAATACAAAAGAAAACATTTGTTTGGTTCCTTGTTGTAGTATGTATAATATTACGTCTAAGTATTTTTTCTTTTTTAACAAATGCATGATAGACACTGTTGTCACAGTAATATTTCAAATAATAAGCTTACCATGCTCTGTAGAAAGATCAGGAATACCCTGTAAAAAAGACATAATACATTTAGTTTATAATACAACACTTTCTACTTTTGACATACCTATTGTATATTTATATATATGTTTAGAAAACTCACAAATGTTTAAGATACCTCTTATAAAAAAACTATAATAATATATCTGTGATCCCAATATATGGGCAATGCCTATTTTAGGACAATTAGCTGATTACAATTATCTATCCAATACATTATATTTACCCTAGTAAGAATATAACATGAAATTGTGTTTATTTATTTATTTAACACATTCACTGTTGAACCAGTTTACTTGTGCAAATCATCACATAAAGTGTATGTTTACTGTTTAATGGCGTTGTGTCATAATTAAACTCAATCAGCAGTGCGGGTGCACACAACTGGTGTGATAAAATTGACAATACAGCAATGTGGGTTTGCGCACCAGGCGTGTTTTCGCTTGCTGTAAAATTGTAAAAACAGAGACATGTGTTTTCAGCAATCAACATGTCAACATTTTGACTGCTGAGCCGATTTGCTTGTCTAGCCACAGGTGGGGCTCTGCACACTCCTTAGTGTTTTTCCATACAATAACAGCAGTGGGAGGCCTCTTCTGCAAGTGGCCGCCTGGGGAAGTACCACACCTTTGCCAGATATTCATCCGCCAAGCAGTAGTGTACAAACATTACTGTGTTCTGGTTTGAAGGGCATTGTTTTTGCAGTGAAATTACTGGGCATATGAGACTTTAGAGTCGATGTCTCAGGGTGACTAGCGCAGTGCAGCGCCGCACAGGATTCTGCAATGCAGTGTTCTGGGTGGTGCTGTGACTATTATGGGCAGGCGTAGCGCTTACCATCAAGTGAACGACTTGCTCATCTCAATTATATAATAACTTATCAGCAAAACATTGTATAGACAAGTGATCACTAACTGATAACCAAGAGATGGACTGAGGCCTTCTGGGCGGTCATGGGCGGTCTGACAACACCTAATTATACTTATCGAAGGAACCAAGTTTGGATACCTACTATTGGAATAAAACACTCCATAGAATATTGATTTTTGTTTACATGCATGAAGTAACTATTTATCAATTTCCCACTAAAATTAAATTCTATAAATTATAGCAAAAAACAACACTAAGATTTTTTTGAACCTGCAGAAAACTTGAATAATATTACAAAGTCTGCATGCAATGGCATACACCAATGCCTTTGAGAACTTTGAGTAAATTCTAGAACAACCATTTAATAATTTCAAATCTATTGGATGTGAAGTTAGACATAAAATACTGCACGATAGCGAATCAGGGTGTGAATCATAAAAGAGTTTAGTCCTGTGCATAGTAAGCTTGCAGCACCTTTTGTAGCTGCTATTAAGTTTGCGTACCTACCTACTTTAAACTGCAACGAGGCTTTATTTATTTCAGATTCAAAAGCAGCATATCCCACAACAAATGCCATATTATTGTATACCTATACAAAAGCTCAGGATCTTTGGGAACAACCCCTGCAGTTGCAAGCTACCTACATATCAACAGTAACGAAAATGAAATAAAATTAACGGGTCATAATTAAAAAGATCCTGTTCCTATACTAGGATTCCTCGTATCTAGGGAATCAGGAAATGAGTAGGATAAAAGCAGTAGTTAACATAGACACTTCGTTTCGTTGTTTTCAGTGTGTGTTTTCAGCAGTCAATGTGTTAAGTAGCAACATTAGCAACAAGTCATGGACGCACACCCAAAAATCTGCAAACCACTTTTGCAGCAACCGTTAGGAAAACTCTAAAGCAAGTAAGTAGGTAGGTAACTCACGATTGATTTCAGGAGGGACATCACGGAATCATGTGAATATTGACGTTGGTGATAAAGTAATGGAACAATAACAGCATCTGCAACAACTTGAAACTTATCTTGATTGCGCAATGCAAGCTGCAAGTTGTTTAATGGTTTTGAAAAAGTCACAGGACACAGACAAACTATCTAAATATGTACGATCAACAGATAATACAATTTCAATGCGATGTTCATTCCCATAAAAGATTTCCATTCCCGTGGTTACGTAGGCCTTATTATTATTATTATTACTATTATTATTTTTCTGTGGTAGCTGTGGATGAATAGTTGCGGCCGAAAATAACAATAGAAAATGTGTGATGTGCGAATCATTTTCAAATGAAAATCCCTTATTTCCGAAATAAATATGTCGAAATGGCGCCAATTAATAAACACGTCTTACTGCCGGTACTATAGCGTGCAGCAGGCAAAAAAGAAGCTCCCAATCATAGTGTGTAAGCGGCCAGAGTTAAATCATTACGAAGGACAGTCCTATAGCAAGTTTGAAGGCGTAAAACTTGCTTCTCAAGGATGGATACATAATAAATATAAGAGTGACTACTTTATTATACATGGGGCTGCTAATAAAAAGGAAGAGAAACCTGTTTACCGGAAGAGTTTTGATGAAATCGGTGTTTGTTCTCAGTTGATTGAGGTTATGTGTGAGCGGGGTATAACCTTGCCGACTGCGATTCAGACTAAAGCTATTCCGTCGATTCTGCAAGGAAACAACACGGTGGTGACGGCGGAGACTGGCTGCGGGAAGACGCTGGCGTACCTACTGCCACTTTTTCAGCACATTATGCAGTGGAAGCCGAGTCTTCCAGAGGGTTTTAACAGTCCAATGGCTGTGGTCATAACTCCTAGCAGAGAATTAGGTGGGTATTGGTTTTTCTTTAGCAGACTACGGCATAGCCACAAGGAATGCTTGTGTTTTTAACAGTTTATAATATTCAATGTTCACTGTTCATGGCTCATGTATGGTGAGTAACTCAAAATTACCCATCAGTGGCACTGAATGTTTCTAGTATCTACAATATATATCCGGCTATATTAGAATAACTATTCACCCCAATTTTTTCTGCATTTATTGGATTTACCTAAAGGTGAAGTTGGTTGGGGTAAAAACACATGTGTTTGGTTTCTTTTTGAAAAGCTTATGATCAAACCCAATAACATTGGTACTATAATGTATGCATTACATGGATAACACTCATGAAAGTTTATTGAATTTACCACTGGATTCTGAATACATCCATTCGAGATGTAAATTTTTCAACTTTGTTAACACGTTGACTGCGGAACCGGTTTTTACATTTAGGCACCATTACGGTGTGTTTCATGTGTGTTTTCCGTGGCGTGCCATCTGTGTGAGCTGCAGTGTAGAGTGAGTGAGTTAAACACACATCTGTGTTTCGCCACAGACCCGGCACGCAAGCTGCACTAACACAACACTAGTGTTTTCCTGCACTTGCAGCAAGTTATAACAAACACAACTGTTGGGTTTTCAGCAGTGAACATGTTAACATTGTTAATAATATTACTGATACAAATGACTTACGTTACAGCATCCCAAATCGGCGAAGTAGCTCAAAACCTAGCCCAGAGCCTGAACGTAAACGTTTCTACGCTCATCGGGGGGCACACCAAGCGGAAGATGATGAATCCCCCCATAGAGTACTGCGACCTGCTCGTCACCACTCTGGGAGCGTACAGTAAACTGGTCACAACCGGTATTTACAAAATACACAATGTACATCATGTCGTTTTGGACGAGGCTGACACTTTGTTAGATGACAGCTTCTCTGGAAAGCTTTCGCACCTCTTAAAGAAGTTTTCGGTAAGTAATTTAGTGGAATACTGGAACTAATGCTCGTGATCATTATTATCACTTGCTTTTCGGTAAAAAACAACAAAGTGAGGAAACCCACATACCTACCCGAGAGTTAATTCGGAAGTATGTTATGTCGAATCTATGTTATCTACTAATCCGGACCGGAGCTCAGTGTCGGATTATGGCTTAACCCTCTATGTTAGTGAGGGTGTTTCGAGCTCAAAATAGTTGCCCGCTTGCGCCATCTAGTTTTATTTAGCGACAACTCTGCTACCTAGAAGGTGCTAGCGGGCAACTATTTTGAGCTCGAACAGAGGGAGACCAGAGAGCCTACCATGACCTCTTATAGCGATTCAATTGAAGACCTAAACTGAACCGCGTCGCATAATCGTACCGTGACGTCTTATTTTTTATGTTGCTGCCATTTTCAACCTAAACTGGATCCAGTTAAGGTTGAAAATGGTAGCAACCTAAATTGAGTCGCTAATAAGCTATTTTCAACCTAACCTATATCCAGTTTAGGTTGAAAATGGCAGCAACATAAAAAAATAAGACGTCACGGTACGATTATACGACGCGGCTCAGTTTATGTCCTGAACTGAATCGCTATAAGACGTCATGGTAGGCCTCCAGTGCTTATAAGTGGACTGATATGGGTTCATGATATTGATGATGATGATGACTGGACCTAAAACTAGGAGACTGTGATTAGATAGATAAGATAGATAGATAAACTCTTTATTGAAACAGCACAGAACAAGGAAAACTTAAAAACCCCTTAGTTGTAGTTGTGGATTAGTGACCCTTCTGTAAGCTGTTCGAAACAGACTGGACAATTATCTAAATTACAAACTCATTCATTCTCTACATACCAATAAATCGTTATTACAAAAGTGAACAGTTTTGTACAGTTGTACAGTAACTTTCAACACCTGTCTATAAATTAAAAAATAAATATTTTTCAGATACAATTCAAAACGGAAGTCCAAGTGCCTCCAATAGGTTGTCAACTAACCCTGGTCAGTGCAACGATGCCGCATGAGCTGCCGGAGTCTGTCAGCTCGTTCGTAGCTCCAGACTCACTGAAGACTGTCACCACTTCTAATATACATAGGATATTGCCCCATGTGCCCCAAAAGTAAGCAACAAATGGCAACCGCTCATCTGTCTCAATCACATACATACGTCTGTCTCCCATTGTGTCTCAATTATAATAATTGAATCAAAATAAAATAAAACTGTTATCTAGATTCCTCCGAATCGGCAAAGCTCAGAAGCCCATGGAACTGCTAAAGCTCGTCCAAGCAGATGTCAACCAAAAACGTTCTGTCATGATATTCTCCAACAAGACCTCGACCTGCGACTTTGTTTCCATGTTCCTCAATGAGAACCATGTGGAATGCATCAATATCAACGGCCAGATGAACGTAGACTTGAAGATGGGCAAGTTTGACTTGTATAAGAGTGGGAAAGTCAATGTCCTGTCTTGTACGGATATTGCTTCGCGCGGATTGGATACCACTGGGGTGAGTTAGTTGCGTTGTATTTAAGTTAAAAAATAATTAGTAAAACTCAAACTCAAATCATTTATTGTAAATAGGCAAAATATTGCACTTTTACACGTCAAAAAAAATAATATCTTATACATAAGTATAGAAATACATAAAAAATAAGTCAAATTTTATGATCTACGAAACTAATGATTATTATCTAATTATGGTTTGAGTTAGAAAAAGGATATTTCCCTTTCAAATGGTGACTCATGCCTGAGTCTCGCACAGGAAAAGGAAAACTCCATTGACTCTACCAGTGCTTCGGAATTACGCCCGTTAGAGAAGATCTATCACCAAGAAACTCTATGGCGATGTCAATTTTTAAATTTTAGTCATTTTTTTTTTCTTATCTTTGAAATCGGGATATTTACCATTACTCTGTCCCGGTTTCAAAGGGCACTGTTTCCAGAAAAATTACAAAGCATATTAGACTTTAGAATCAATGTCTTAGATGACGAGAGCAGTGCAGTGCCACACAGGATTTTGTAATGGAAAGTTCTGGGTTACACTGTAGCTGTTATGGGCAGGCGTTGCAGTTACCATCAGATGAAAAATATAAGTTGAATTGCAAATACAAGCACTACTGGCAATTATTATCTTGGTAAAGCTAAAGATGCTAGGTAGCTTTCACATTTGATTTTAATTAAAAACCTTGCCCTGTAAATCATCTATTTTTATTATCTATTCTATGCATATTAATTACTAATAGGTGTACAAATAAGTTTCCCCTGTTTTAGTCTAAAAAGTTGTATTTATTGTGAAAGAATGGTAGTAAAATTAATCGAGTATTGTCCATTGCTAGGAACTACTGTTTCCCATCTATCAGGCAGCGTTCGGATTCCACATCCTCCAATTCTGCATCCTTGTAAATTTTCGGCCTCCCATTGCGATCATTGTTCTTGTCAAAATCATGTCAGATTTGTTTTTTTCTTTAATAGATAACTTATCCTTGCTTACATTTCGCAGACGCAGCACATAATAAACTACGATTTCCCATTGTATACTGCTGATTATATCCACCGCTGCGGGCGGACTGGACGGCTCGGCTCATCCGACTCCTGTACAGTCACCAACTTCGTCGCGTGGCCTAGAGAGATAGCTCTTGTAAGTTAATCATCATCATCTTCCACTGTTCGACTTAGGCCTGTCCTAGTGAACGCCACTGAGCCTAATCTTCGGCTCTCTTCATCCAGCCTCTGCCAGCCGTCTTCCACATGACGACACTCCTGCCGGCAGGTGTCTCACACCATTTTTGAGGACATCATCACCATAATCATCTTCATCATCTTCATCATCATCAATATCATCATTGTTATTATATATTTTCAGGTACAGAAGATAGAAGCATCAGTAAGAACACACAATGATCTGCCGAGCGTCAACGCTAATATCAAGAGGATCATTGAAGACAGGATCGCTAACATTCAAGTGAGAAGAAGCGGGTAGCTTTATTTAGTCAGTTAGTTGTTATGAAATAAAATTATCTAATTTCATATTTGTTATTATTACAACCTTATTCCAATATCAGTAAGGCTGATATTTCTGTTGTGTGGACTGATGTGGCTCATAAAGGTATTATGCATGTCGGTCGGTGTACCTATCCCGACATAACACACATATGCGTTTATTCCATTATAACTTCTGAACACCTGAACGGATTTGGGTGTAGTATAATTTTTCATACTGTATTATATAATTATAGAATAGGATGTTTTTATAATGAGACGTTCTGATACATTATATCAAATCATGATAGGCTAATGTATAAAAAATATTATAAAAATAGATAAACATTGATATAGATATATCGTAATATCAATTTCGAATAGGCAAAGAAAAAAAAATCAATTAAACTGCAATTATAGAATGCACCTTTTGGACTAAAAACCGCGGATAAACCGCTTGAACAAGCCTTTCTGACACCTGCCGGCAACGCATTCCACAATCTTACTGCTACAATTAAAAAGTAATTATCGAGAAAAGAGGAAAGGTGCTGAGGAGTAGCTGACTGGAAGACAAGTTGGCACTCATGAGTGTCACCGATGAATTGAAAAGACTTGAGGTAACACGTTGATAGCAAAAAGAAAAAATAAAGTCACGATTTAGTATTTATTAAATTTATTTCACATCGTTTATTTTCTATATAAGATTTACACGTAAAATCACTCTTCTAACGATCTCGTTTAAATAATATTGAACACTTCTTTGAGATCTTCTATAATACATTTTTTTAAGATTAGTTTGAGTGCTATAATTTGTGAACGAAACTTAAGTTTGTTTTACACACTACCCGCAATCGGAAGCTGTCAATATAAAACTTCCAAATGTAATTGACAGATGGGTTATTAGTGGGAGGCCTCTTCTGCAAAAGACCGCCTGGGGAAGTACCACACCTTTGCCAGACATTCATCCGCCAAGCAGTAGTGTGCAAGCATTACTGTGTTCCGGTTTGAAGGGCATTGTTTCCAGCGAAATTGCTGGAAATATGAGACTTTAGAGCCGGTGTCTCGGGGTGACGAGCGCAGTGCAGTGCCGAGGGGTAGTGCTGTGACTGTTATGGGCAGGCGTAGCACTTAACATCACATCACTCAGTCTAATAAAAAAAAAGTTTGAACAATCATACTAGCAGGTTGTCTTTTGTTTTGGTCGCGTAGTAAGTTTGATAGACGTGCATTACCTCCTAATAGTGAGGGCAGACCCGTGCTCAGCAGTGGGACGATATGGGTTGATGACGATGATGATGCATCTGGGGTGTTTACAATACATTTCATCATTTCATTCATCATTTCATTTTCGTCATTTCATACATGTCAAATAAGCTATTGTACGGAGTGTCAGTGACTATACCTAATTCATTACTCGCCCTCGCAATATGAAGAGTAAACGTAAATTATTAAAACTTTGTTAATACGTTTACTGCTGAAAACACACGTCTGTGTTTTTATTATAATGTTACGGCAATCGAAAACCAGGCGGTGCGAACCCGCACTGCTGTATTTACAATTTTATCACACCGGTTATGTGCACCCGCACTGCTGATTGAGTTTGGTTACGACACAACGCCGGTAAACAGTAAACACACGTTGTGCGAAGATTCGCAAAAGGGGTCAGCAATGAACGTGTTAAGTATAGTGCGAGTGCTAAGTGGCAAGTGTAAGTACTGTATGAAGTATTTCAAGCACTGGCACTACCAGCTAGTGTCTCTGCTTGGATATTACTTGCACTTTACCCCCTGAACGTCGAGCGGACCGTTTAAAGTTTAATATATCGGTCCGCTCGACATTTGTTTCAAAGATTCCACATAATTATGTGTCGTGCGCGACGGGTTTACTTTTACACTTCACACAAAAATGTGTAAACCAACCTTAAGTCTATAATACACTCGACAGATAAAGACTACCACACATCGAAGTATACAATTCATATCTAAAAATAAATTGTAAAATATAATACATGCTAAGTTAATATTACAGTACGATAAATCACTATATTATTGCTTAATATTTTTATTATTAATCTACTTACAATTATTTATATAATTATGAATTATAATACTCGTTCGATAATATTGTATTTAACACACACTATTATGTTTATTCATAGGAATTTTCTTACATAATTCTAAGTTAAATACATAATTATATAATATATCTTTTAAAAGTGCTCGCTTAGGTCTTTTTTTAAATGCTTTTACCAATATTTTTATTTATTTTAAATATTTAAGTTTTTTTTTAAATTTTTGATATTTAACCATTAAATTTGATACGTGATGTGAAAAAATGTTGACACATGAGTTGCGTAAAGTATTACAGTTTAAAATATGTAAATATAAGTTATGCTATAAGTAATTCTAAAAATAAATATTATAAATAGCCAGACAATACAACTACTTATTTGGTGTTAAAATTCCTTCTCATCATAAATATGGTTTTTAAATCGTATGTACCTATTTACCTATTTATATACGTACATAATTAAGTCCTATTTTTCACACCAATTCTTAACTTTAGGCAATCATTTACATAAGCATTACGTATGTAGCTGCATTTGTTTTAGTTTTTAAGTTTTCTTCGTTCTGTGGTGTTGCAATAAATAGTCTATCTTTATAGCTATGTATAGTTGTGTATTTTACTATACATGTATTGCTAGCTTAAAACTTTGGTGCGAAAAGTCATTGTTTTAGGTCTCTATTTCTCATTACACGAGTGTTTGAGTAAATTCTATAGTTTTTGTGAGTAGTACCTATGTACATACAAAACGCATTAGGTATTTTGTAGTCACTCCAAGACTAGTAAAGAAACCACTATTTAACACGTTCACTGCTGATCTGGTTTATTTTTTTGGCACTTGCGAATCTTCACACAACGCGCGTGTTTACTGTTTTCTGGCGTTGTGTCATAACTAAACTTAATTAGTTGTGCCGGCGCACACAATTAATGTGATAAAATTGATAATATAGAAATGCGGGTTCAAACGCCAGGCGTGCTTTCGCTTGCCGTAAAATGATCAAAACACAAGCGTATGTGTTTTCGGCAGTCAACGTGTTAATTGAATCGTGACGTGGACTTTGACTTGACGTTTTGTCATTTTTTTCTATTGAAATAGACTAAAATATTTCTAGAATCGGTATCTACTTGGTTACATAGACGATTAGGTATATTTTACTATACACATTAAAATAGTTTAAGAGTCACGGTAACTGTTGAGCATAATACAAAAGTATGTTTGAAGTTGTAAGACTAATAAAACGACTTTTACTAACACTTTTTGGCACTAGCTTTGGCACTACAAAAGTACTCTTTGCTTAAGGTCCCGAAGAAGGTCCAGGTCTCGCGTCTTCCGTAGATTTCCACCGGCTTTCCAAAATGGTCTCTCCTTTAGGCTCTTGATTGCATACATTCTGATGGCTGTACCTTCGCTGTTCATCGAACACCCTCCCTGTTATGCTAAAGACACTGTCCGCGCTAGTCTTCCTTCTAGTATCTAAGGTGGTCAGACTGGAACCAGTCGGTGATATCCTGTGGGGAAACCGCGGCGACCCTCGGATCCTCTCCGTGGAGTTCTGTTGCGACATGCTCGTCTTATGCGTTTTAGGCAGCACGAAATTCACTCTCGTTTCCGGCTCCGCTATATACTTCTGCGCTCCTGACGACAAACTCTTATCAGAGTCGTAGTTGGAGCAGGATGGCTCGTCATCCGTCACCCTGATTATCGGACCGCTTTTGGCGTAAGATTCCCGTCTCAGTTTCAGCTCTGGATGTGGGACGTGAAGTGTATTGCAGGACAGAACCATGCTGTGCTTTCTGTGGCCAGGCACGAGGCCGGCGATCATGCCTACATGCATCTTCAAGGCTGCAGCTATGCTCTGTCCCGTAGGGTCTGCGATGGACATGGTGGAAGCCTTTCTGCTCGACGGTCTGCTGCCGAAGAAGCTTTTGAGTCGGCTGAGTAGACCGGGCTGTTCGTCGCGTTTGTTCAGACAGAGGCTGTAGAGGTCTATAGCGGGCTGGGACTTTCTATAGTTGAGCTTGGGTTGGGAGCTGAAGCTGACGGAGTTGCGGCCGCGGAAGGCGTCGGCGGAGGGCCAGCTGGCGCGGGGGATCACTGGCGGCAGGACGGAGAGGAGCAGCATGGGGAGTCCCCCGCTGATGCTGTGGTTGCGCTGGTCGTTCGAACGACCCTCTTCCTCCACGGTGTTCAGTTCAGTCTGAAATGGAATATGATAACATGTACTTTGCCATCGTATATTTAATATATCAGTACTTAACGCAATTAACTTCCCTTACCCGTCTTTGCATCGATATAGAAGCGGTAGAGCTAGACGCGGATTCAAGAGGTTCGGATAGCAGTTTCTCAAGCCTCCCGATCTCCTTATCTAAGGCTGCTACCTCCCTCTTGTACACTTTGTTTTGGATTTCTATCCTGAAGTGGAGCTCTTGCGTCTCGTCTGTCACGAATCTCCTGGTCTTACATTCGAGTCGAAGTCCCATGCTTTGTATTACAGGGTCTTCTTCGGCTGGAATAAATAGCCACAGTTATTTGAACGTTTGGTAACAAAAATAATGTAAAAGGTGTGGCGACCTACAGACCTCTGTGGTCAGCATCATGTAAAACCTAAATTAAAATAAGAATAATTTGTCAAACGGTGAGAGGTCGCATGTCAGTGGAAAATAAAAGACAGAGATTTTCTGGAAGTAAACTGAAGCGTTGTATTTATTATTCATGATTCCCAAAATCCTAAAGCATCGGATCAGACTCCAAATTGGTGACCCCGACGTGATCGGAAGGCAGCGGTGACCAACAATTGGTAACTCCTTCCGACCAAGCAGCGCAACGAAGCTCGAAGAGCTATCGCCGAGTCCGACAATCACAAGTCGCTCATCGCGACGAACACCGTTTTCTGCCAATGCTGCGACGCAGTCGACGCGCGACGCAAGGAATCCGTCTCCTCACATTTTACACATCGTGGGACATTTTCACTTATCGCGCTACCACCGCGTCAGCTGCGCGGCGACGGAGTTCCGGAAGATTTGGACTGCCATGACACCCGGCGATAGGCCGCTCAGGCTTTCAGGTGATCTGATCTAGATCTAATCACGACGATCGTGATTTTTGAATTGCAAGAGGTACCTTCTGAACATATTTTTACGTCGAAGATGTTGTATTGGGAGATATCATTGCCTGAGATAAGCTCACTCATTGTATTGTTAGTGTGATTGTTTTCTTACTTTTCATTTTTGATTTTGATAACTATCTATGTTTGCTTGTAACTCTAGATTCGCATACATTACTAATTTTGATGGGTTTTTCGGCATTTGGTAATAGTTTTAACTACAATTCTGAAGTATGACTCAATGCCAAATTGCTTTCCGAAAATTCTTCAAATAATGTTATCTGAAAAACCTATGATACGAAAAATTTGACTAGACTTTTTAGAATCCACGCGAACAAAAGCTAAGAATACACTCACAGATGCGCCCGGCGGATCTGTCTGACAGACGTACCTTGACAGACGTGCCAGACAGATTGCAAATCCATGTGTTGTCTGTTTTCACCATACACCAGCAGTTTTGCCGTCCAGGCACATCTATCAGGCAGATCCGCCGGGCGCATCTATGCGTATATGCTTAGTCATTCACACGGCGAAAAGCTCGTAATTTATTTTACAACTTACCATTACTCCTAATAGCAATAATCTTCGGTAGAAACAGCAGACATAGGGTAGAAGTAGTGGCAATGAGAATCAGACTGGTGATAGTAATGTAGGCCAACGTAGCCCTCTCCGATATTATGGTTCCGATCACAACCACGCTGGCGCTGGTGATGACGACAGAATACACGCTGATCCCGATGTACTTGGAGTCGTTCAGTGCTGATATCTTCACGTTCCTGGTCTCCCAAGCCATGTAGACTCCTACGATTAGGAGCAGGCCTTTATAGGCGTAGAGTGCGCAGAGCCACCCGGTCGTGTTTTGGGATTTGCAGACTTCTATCTGATGGTGAAACGAGTTATGGCTTAGTTATTAATTGTTATTCTATGGATACAGGCTACACAGAGCACACACGTCTTGCTTAGTTTAGTCTTTTTTTTCTTGTTTTAGTTTTTTTCTTGGTTTAAGTATTCATATTTATTTATGATATGGGGAAGTATATGGTCTCTACAGACGTGTCACTCGGAAGTAAGGTAAGGCGCAGTGCAGTGCCGGATTATGCAATGCAAAATTCTGGGTGGCAATGTAACTGTTATGGGCAGGCGTAGCACTTACCATCAGGTGAACGCTTGCTCGTATCGTCACTCAGTGAAATAAAAAAAAATGTGGTCTCAAAGGTAAAACCTCTCGGCGAAAGTAGTTAAGTGTGAGCACATCATAGTTTAAGGCCTCTTCTACAAGAATAATATAAGCAAAATTGAATAAAAAAATCTGTTCGAAAAAAATGTGAAATATCTAGCATATACCTGTGGCTGATAAATGACACTCCTGTCTGTAGCACTGATCTCAATGGTGAGGTTCTTGAGATGGCGCTCCATGGGATCCATCATGGCCCACAGCGTCACGATCAGGCCGTCAATCACGAGGAGAGCGCACACCAACGAGATGAGAGGCGTGTCTTGAAGGAGCTTGGTCTTGCAGACCCCGCTGCGGTTACTGGGAAACAAGAACTAGGGGTTAATCGATTGAATTCTTTGATTGCTTATACATAGAGGATGAAGTACAGCCAAGCTGTTAAAATTTCACTTCATTTAGCTTGTTTTTATTCCATCTGAGGTTACAGCAAAAGCATAGTACTTATACAGTTACTATCATAAAGGTGTTGATTTCTTTTCATCATCATCATTATCAACCCATATCGTCCCACTGCTGGGCACGGGTCTCCCCTCACTTTCGTGAGGAGGGCTAGGCCATAATCCACCATGGAGGCCAGATCCGGACCGGTGGATCACCTAAATACCTCCGAAATAATTCTCGGGTAGGTATGTGGGTTTCCTCACGATGTTTTCCTTCACCGAAAAGCGAGTGATAATTACGTAGGTACAAATGTTTAACAAGAAACACATTGGTACGTGCCTGCACTGGGATGGACTGCTAAGAAATATACTGCAAACTGCCCAAGTACTGGACTATTTCCAAAAAAATCTTTCATTGTTATCATCATGTTTAATTCGCTCTTCTCGATTCTTCGTGTTCATTCGCGCCGAGCTAAGTGCCGAAACAACACGGAGCTTCTAACAAAGTTTCCGTTTTCCAGTAAACCATAGGTACCTACCCACCTATAATATTCTCTTTGGTGTTTATCGAAGGCTTAACGAAAATGATTGATGCAAACCTCACCTTATGAATATTCTGTGAACCCGATAAGTTTTCGCGAACATCGACCCGAAGGCCAAAGAGAACCCAGCTGATAGAATGTACACTCGGCCCTGCAAAGAAAATATCTCTGAAAAACATGACCCAAAGATCCTAGCCCTATAACACAGAAAACATATTACTACACACAGAATGGACACTCTCCAGCCAGCGCGATCCCCTACCCCGCACCTCTAACCGTAATCCGGAGGGCAATCGGGAGGCTGTCACGTTATACGTTACACGGCCAAATGTAATAGACGACGGGGTTAGTATGAAGCTTTTATGGTCTTGTCACACGCTGTCTTTTGTTTTAGTCGCGTAGTATTTGAGTACTAACTCACGTATTTGGCGCGTGTACAAACGTAATTTATATGTGTGATTGGTTTAATCAGCGTTTTGTATGAAGTGTCCTTGCTAAGCTCACACCCTATCCTGTGTAATAAGGAATAAGTAAAAAAATGTTATCTTGGATTCGCGGTTGCGAACCAGGAATATTTTAGTAGCTTCTTCAAACAACCTCATGTTTACTGTTTTATTCAAAATGTTGTTTTTGCGTGAACTCGGGTGTAAACTTTATTTTAGGCTAGATCTTTAAAGTTTCATCCAAGAATTAACATATGTCGGAGAAGGAATTTGAATAAACAAAATATTTGGATGTGTCGGTGTGATCGTGGCCAAGAAAAAAAAGTTAATGTGTGGATTTGCTGTAGGGCAAAAACAAAGTAACTTAAAACTGAGTCTGTTTTTAAGTGCATAGAGGGTGTCCTTTATAAGCTTAAGTAATTCGATTCGAAATGGAAAATGCCTGTTAAGTTATTATTGATGAATTAGTTCGTTATATTAGTAGGGCAAGATTAGGATCATTTCTTAGTTTACAGTCTTCATTTATAATTCTTACAGTGCACATAGCCGAAAATGGCACGTAGGACGGCAGTGTTGCATTGTCAACTCCCAGCAACGCCACCGCAGTGTACACCAACACACAACCGATCAGCGTCATATTGTTCAGTCGCGGAGATGACAGCTTTATTGATCTGCAAACAAAAAATAAAAGTAAAGAACACTTAGTCTCATTAACATAAAAAAAAAATACAACTAACCTAATGAGTAGTCAACTAAACTGACGAGTAAAGTAGCTCAGCGAGCTATGGAGAGAGCTAAGTTAAAGTCTAAAAGTAAGACTATAGGAACGGTATTCCAGGTTCCTCATACCTTCGTTTACTATAGTGCAGGTTGAAGGCCAAGAATGCCAACGCCAGCGCGACCCCTGCTGCCGCCAGCGCTGCCACCGCCAGCCTGGCTGGCGCCCAGACGGAGTCCACCCTCAACACCAGCACGCGCCTGGCTGCGGGGATCCCTCCGGCCCACTGCGGCTTCACGCAGTCTCGGCAGGTCATCTCGCGTCCGTGGATGTAGAGGGCCACAGTTTTTGGACGACCTCCTAAAGGGGCAGGAGAGTTTTTATTTTAGTATGGTAAATATGTTTTCGTTGTTTTTATTTTAGTTTAAATAAAAATTTATTATTCACAACCAGACCCGTGCCCAGCAGTGGGACGTTATGGGTTGATGATGATGATGATGATTCACAACAGAAAAATACTAACGTTGAGGAATATTAAATTCCGAAATCTCGAAATGAAATCCCCATTACGAAAAGACCGGTTCTATAGGAAGCGTCGCCCTGACTGACCAGTGAGGTACTGTCATTCTCATGTGTTGCGCTGATTGATTTCATTTCGCCGCGGATTTTGAAATATGACTGAATATCTTAAAGGTGATCCGATTCCCCCCTGATCCAATAAGACTCGGTCCACCATATTTGTAGTGTCATAAGTTACAAATTTATTAAAAGGGTAGTTCGGTTTGATAATGTGTTGATTGAGAAGTTATGATTGCGTAAAGTTATTATATTTTGGAACGCAGAGTGGGAGTTTTTAGCTTCCCAACAAAGGTAAAACATTGTTATGGAACTTATAATTAATTTGTTACGCGTATGGGTGCTGGGGGACCACAACCCTTGTAGGTATAACTCTACCTATATTTACGCACAAATAACTTTTTTTTCTTTTTTTTTTCCTGGGGAATGCATTACGCATACCACCAGACCCGGGTGAGGGCCGGGTGGTTATGTGGGACTCCCCCGCCAGCTAGTCTGGCGGGTATACCCACTAAACCCCAGGGTGTTCCACCGGGACGTCTTTGTTGTCGGGGCTACGGGTGCGAGAGTGGACTTCCGCGGCACTCACAATTAACTGGGTTAACCTCGTATGCCACAAGCAATATGGTGGCAATTGGATCAAGTGCATACCTACATACAGTCACGCCTTTTTCCCGTCGGGGCAGGCAGAGACTACTTTCCACATCATCATCATCACTCTTTTCTTCTTTTTCTTTCTTTCATATTTCTTCTTTTCCTCTGTCATCTTTCTTTTCTTTTTCTTTCCTTTTTATTGACCAAATAAAGTCGAAAAAGGTTAGAAGCTTGATTAATATAGGTACGAAACACAAAGGACTTCATAGGTACCTACTCAGTACTTATGAACGCATTAAAAAAGTAAACCCCACAAAGAGACGCTACGCAATTTTTTTTGTGCTTACGTACCTGATTTTAAGGACCCTTGTACAATTTCCAAGATGGCCGACGTTAGGAAATAATCTTCGCACCCTAAGCCTTGTAAATATATTCAAATACTGTTAGTTTTATGTCAGGGTCGAGCTACAATTTCAGGATGATAAAACATTTATGATTTTCTTAAAACACCTGCGTTCAGATCTTTTGGTTCTGGATAAAAATAATATGGAAAATAAGCACCTAACTAATTTATTATAATTGGTATTATGATGTATTTTCTGACGAATACCTAGACCCTGACCCTTAACTAGGATTTCCTGTATCTAGGTAATCAGGAACTACGAGGACCATGGTACCATAAACACCCAGGCCCTGAGCAAATACCTGTGGTACACAAATTTTGCCTTCTGCAGGAACCAAATGCAACTTCACGCTTGGCAGTTGGCTCATCACCCAGCACGCCACGGAGGCCGTTAAACCTTATTTATAACTGTACTATTAGATGTACAGCCATAAATCTAGACAGGAATAATTAACGTCTCTTCATATAGACGTCAATTAAATTAATCGGTGGAGTAAATTAACATAGAAGGTACCTTGAATTTGATAGAACGCTGAGGTCCCTATCCTGTCTGCTCCATTGAAGGATACGGGGCCCTGGAAACAAAATGTACATAGGTATTATAAAATGTTGTATTTTTGGGAACAAAAACAGCAATGGCGTGCCGTCTGTGTGAGCTTCACTGTAGTAGCGCCGCGTTAAACACACACGTCTGTGTTTCGCCGCACAGCCGGCACGTAAGCTGCGCTAACACAATAGTTGTGTTTTCCCACTCCCGTGTAAAGTTATAAAAAACACAACGTCTGTGTTTACAGCAGTGAACGTGTTAAATAATAAAGGAAAAGGAAGTGATGTAGAAAAAGATAGAAAAAAAGAGAAGAAAGAAAAGTAAGAAAGGAAAAAAGAAAGGAAAAGCGTTTACATCGTATCTTCCTTCTGGTTAAATAAGATATTGATCGTTATTTGTCTGCATCAAAAACGGTTATTCCTAGGGATGAAACCACACGTGGTTTTGTCGATAAAACGTTTACCCGTTATACTATGTATTTGTAAAAGATGTTCATAGATAACGAAATAAAGAATCATGTTTAAAAAAAGTGTTTAGTAAGTGAGTGAGAAAATCATTGGACTTATTTTGAATAGCCATGATTCTTCAGAATTAAATGAGCTAAGAATATGCCTGACAATGACAGTCATGGATCGGATACCAAACGTCGAGATTCGATAAAGGTCGATGATGTTTCTAAAAGGACCACGACGCTGAAATAAAGATGGCAGACTTTTTGATCAAATGACGATTCCTTTTCTATCGATTCACCACTCGATCCAACCCCATCTCTATCAACTCAGAATTATGGTAATGAAAGGCACATACGCGTAATCCCTAACAACAACTGCGTAATATTAAACAAATTTATTCACCGAAACACCCAAGAAGCTCAAGTTTGCAAACTGATTCAGGAATTCTTCAGCCATGTCCTTTCTATCATAGTCGAAGTTCCCGAGACCGAATCTGGAGGCACCCTTGTGCAGGGTGGCATTGGGTTCGGACACGTCGAGGGTTCGCCACAGCTGTTCCGATTTGCTAAGAGATAGAGCTATAGCCCACACTGCATCGTAGGTTTGCGGCGCGTTTAGACTGACCGGCACGCCCGCCGCTTCCATTTCTCGATGGAACATCTCGTTCGTCTGAAATTATTGTATATCTTGAACGTTGTAAAAGTAACCATATAGTTATTACAAAAGCAAACATCTTTGTTGACATGGTTTAGAAAGGATGGGAGAAGATGGTGCTGTGAAATGTGCGTATTAATTGTGTAGAATGAGTCTTGGCCTTCGATAATAAGAGATGGCACTTCGGTCTGTCTTGCGCCACCTCCTGCCAGTCCTCCGTCTGGAGCTTCCCTATTTCATCTATCCAGCGCCCCGGATAGATATCTGGCACAATAATAGTTAATTATTGACATGCATTCTATATTTCTATAAACGTCGCTTTAGATTCTTAAATCCACGGTACGTTAATTTTACTATTTGTCAAATATATATATATATAAATTATATTGGTAGTGGTAAGTCTCCCCGAGGAAGCTTTGCCAGATATGCATCCACCAAGCAGTAGTGTGCAAATATTACTGTGTTCCGGGTGAAGGGTACTGTTTTTAGCGAACTTACTAGGCTTATGAGACTTTAAAACCGATTCTCAGTGTGACTTGTGCCGCACTAAGTTTTGTTATAGAAAGTTCTGGGTGGCACTGTAGCTGTTATGGGCAGTCATGACGCTTACCATCAGGTGAACTACTAGCTCGTCTGGTTTAGTAACATTATCTCAGCCTTGTTTATTTAAGCTTTTAACTAAATTATTACCTAAGCTTAATTAGGTAGGTAACAGCAAATAATCTAAAACCTAATTAAGCGTTTGCTCAGATTCAATTTCCTCAGCCAGACTCAAAGCCTTTGAGCGAACCCCCGTATGTGCCTATAGGGTTTGCAAGCCCTAATATAGATTCCCTAGGTGGGCTAGTGTAAGCCACTAGCTAGTTTCTCAGTCTTGTGTGGGAATGGCGTCTCAAAATTAGACTACAAACTTCTTGGACAAGTAATTTGTACTACGTAATCAATAATTATGTGGTGTTGTCGTTCAATTTTTATATCTATTCTTTACTCGCGGTCTCGCCGCAGCTGGACTCCCTCAAATCCTGTAACATATATATTCTGTAATGTTATGTAGTTAAAATGTTCTTATGGACTTCACAGCGCTTTTTTTTCTCAACATCATTGAAATGGTGACGAAATTTGGGGTTCATGTTACGAAAAGAGACGCCTCACAGCAGCAGCAGCTCCAACGGATGCAGGAGAAAACAGCTTCGAAAGTGTATACCCTTACTCACCAATCCCGAGAATGACGTCACATCGCCTACGATGCCTCTATGCGCAGTGACAGTAACCAGCCCTTCCAGAGCTTTCGCCAGCTGCGCCCTGGTGCAAGGAGCGGTTCCTCTGATCCTGGGCGGCATGCCGGCTACCAGCCACGCGTACTCCGCGCCAAACATGCCCAGTCTGAACGCCTGCGGTCTCAAGATATGTGGGAGTTAGTATGCTACCCTATACCTATACTACGACTAGTACAGTTCGCCCCTTCTTTTTATATCTTACTGTTATAGTTCCTTTATATCTTAACAGCCCTTAAACCAATTTTGCTCATATTCAATCTTGAATAATTGTAATTACCTGAACGAAATTTCATGAAGAAATGCAAATTATATTCTTACAAATAGAGCTGCGCCCCTCGGTTTCACCCGCGTTGAGCACTATCCCACATGAACCGTTCCTTTTTTGGAATTAATGTATCCTATGTGGCCAAATTTCATCCAAATCCGTTCAGTAGTTTATGCGTGAAAGAGTATCAAACATTCATCCATCCATCAATCTATTCTCAGAAACTTTCACATCTAAAATATTATAGTAGGATACAAACGTAGATTTAGCCTTTAGACTCTGAGATTTTGCTTCGCTAATATCTTAATTATGTCACAGTCAAATCGTTAAATCCGCCGTTAAACATACCGACTGGCCGGTTTACAAAACGGTGTCGTTTGGTTAAACGGTTGACTGAAGTTCAACCGGAATGTTAAAGGTTACCCACACGAACTATTTTGCATTATTGGCGCCCCAACAGGGACTAGGTAGATCGTAGGCTATTTCTAGGCGGTAGAGTACGTTTGATTTTATTTTGATTAGTAACAATGCGATCAAGCCATTCTCCTGATGGTACGTGTCAATAATAATCTATTTACAGTCGAAGTAAAAGTATACCCTCATTTGGCTAAATGAATCATAAGGACACTTCTGAACGTCAATCGACCGGTTTACAAATAGCGCCATTTTTAAACCGACGAGCCAACGACTCAAACTGAAATCGTTTATTGCAAGTATCCAAAAATAATGCACAAGTCAAACATGATCATATATCAATGAAATGAAGCAAACAATCGCACAAAGTAAGTACGTGAACTTGAACCCCACTCACCTCGCAAAAAATCTTGGGTATCATCTCTTGGGAGAAGCTGCCTATAATAATTCTGGTATCGAGCTCCTGAAACAAAAGAATGATATTCTGACATAATGGACAATTGATTTACAAAAGCCTCTAAGAGTACAGTGTAACTAGGTACTACTACTGACGCAAAGCCGCGTATGTTCAGCGACTGCCCGCAATATCTAGCGACAGTGAATGCGGCACTGATCTAGTTTCATTGTCGCTGTTGTGTTGTGTCATTGACACAACAAAATGTTGTCTCTGATTCTTGCTCTTGTAGCGATGTATGCGAGTTCCTGTATTTTCAGAATTTGTTTCTTTCTTACCTTCAAATAATAAACTACTGGTCGGATTGTGATGAGGGTTTCGGCATTCCGTAGCTATGGCTTCCGACTACCTCATTTTGAATATACAGTAAAAACATAACCCATTTCATGCGTGGTCAGGTAATAAAAACAAAATATGCCGCTGATCTATGTCTGCTGTCGTCTGCCCGTTGTCGTACATGAATAAAACAAGTAAACAATTTTGATTGTAGTTCCAAGAAAAATAGGACCAGTATGCGACGTTTTCTGATCTCCCTGAGATCTCGAAAGTACCCTGTACGTACGTGTTTGGCCTTTAAAGGTCGCGCAAAGACGCATTACGATTGCATAAAGTATTATATTCCAGCACTGACTTTGTCTGGGTGAACTTCAGGTCTATTGGTCGTTTTTTACTTGCCTATGCAAAAGTATGTTCAATATGTTGATAAATATGAGCATATCCTTCACATTTTGAGTGGAAACTTGAGCTACCAAAAGCCGAATAGTTCATCCCAATCGGGTCAACAGTTTTCGAGTTTCAAAGTAACATCAGATTAAATCTGCAAAAACATGGGTGGCACTGTAACTTATATATAGTTCGGCGTTGCGTTAACCATCAGATGAACGACTGCTCGTCTTGTTACTCAGAAAAATAGAAAAAAATCTAATAAGTGTTCTTTAAGTAAACGCCACTTATATTGCTCTTTCTAAAACTAATATTTTACTAGCGAACGACCGCGGCTTCGCACGGATTACGGCCGGATATTTCATACCAACCTAAACCTTAAGCGTGAATCAGTCTGTCTATAAGTAAAAGCCGAATGAAAATCCCTAGAGTAGTTTTTGAGATAATCGCGAACATAAAATAGAAACGACGAAGGGGACTGTTGTGGTGTATAAATTTACAAACAAGGCTTAAAACTACGATGATCAATTAGTAAGAGGTTGATAGCTTAGAACTACACTTTTATAACAGTATAGGTACATTATATAATGCGTTCATAGAAAGCTTAACGTCCTAGCTCAGAACGCTACGGGTAGATAAGATTATATTGTAATAGTTGTAGGGCGATGAAAGGCGAGGATATGAAAGGCCAGAGCTCCTACAAAGGTTCCTACAAAAGCATTATAATCGTATTAGCCTGCAGAATCAGGTATTATATAGAACTCTTTAGTGCAAGAACGGAAAGATGAGATAGATACAATATCTCTTTATTGAAATACCACAGAACAAAGAAAATCATAAAAACTAAAACATAACAAATTTAACAATTAGTGTCACAATGGGAGGTCTTATCGCTGAAATGATGAATTGTAAAGGGTTTCCAAGGATAACTTATATTATGTTCTTAAATTTGATACAAGTTGTAAATTTAAACCAATTGTGGGGCGGGGCAGTCATTCTATGCAATAAAAGGGAAAAACTTCAACGAATATTGAAGTAGTTTTTTGGCGGAAAACCGTAAATGAGAAATTTTGTTTTTTTATCAAATTTCGTAGGTATTAGCACGAGAGGCAAAATATACACACACAAAAAATGTTTCGGTTCGTATTCTCTCCAAAACAGTTGAGAAGTTTCAATAAATCATCCTTAACTTGACTGAATCTACCGACTACCTAGGCTGACTGGCACTCGACATAATGACTTTTTTTTTATCCTGTCTGATCTCACTGCTAGGCAAAGGTCTCCTCCATCTCCTTCCACTGATCTCACTCTGTTGCTTTTTGTGAGTTGTTCAAGAAAGCATTTAATTCGTCGCCGCTTTCTGGGCCTTCCTCGGCGTCTCCGTCCGTCTTTAGGCGTCCACTGAGTAGCAGCGTTGGCCCACCTTTATGAATGTATCTCGCAAATGTGGCCTGCCCAATCCCACTTTAGCCTGGTAGTCTTAGTCTTTAGCCCACGTCAGCGATGCTATTTTGAGCTCATTTCGGTTTTGCAGACACTTTTAGACTATTTGGTCGCAACATTTAGACAAAATTATTCTATAGCAATACTTTAATAGCTAAATGCATAAATCTTGCAAAGCCAAAAAATAAAAAAGGGAACATAAATAGTGCGAAAAGAAGTTATTTGAAGTAAGCAAAAAATAATTTCAAAAGAAATTAAATGACTTCAAAACGCTACCTACTTCAATGCTCTCAGAGCCATGCTCATTAAATTGCAATATAAAAGCTTTTGCTAAGCTTTTAAATGCAAAAATTAAACGCCCAAGTATTCCAAATAACAACATTATATAATTCCAAACACGTCTACATTATTATTAGAAGGCGGCGAAACAAAGAAAACGTGTTTCTTTGACGAGGTAACCTCAGTAACAAAGGCTGGGGTTCAAAGCTTCAGGCGGGCTTTCTCTAATTATTCTCCGGAGAGCTGCAGGTATCGAACAACACTTCTATTCAAGACACCGACGGACAAATATTCTGTTATTTTTATTAGTATTTCCTTTCTTCTGTCTTTTTATTTTCTGTTGTATTTGAACGCGGGCGGGATGGACTGTCCATACATACGCCACTGCTAAGACAGGGATCGACCTAGTGTGAGGAATACCTGAGAATTATTTCGGAGGTATCCACCAATTCGGACCGGGCCCCGTGGTGGATTATGGCCTAATCCTATAGGTGGAGGAGACCCGTGCTCAGCAGTGGGACGATATGGGTTGATGCTGATTATAATGACCCACCTAGACATTGCGAGCTCTGGCTTTGCAGAAAAATATAGTTTTTTTTGTACTTGGAGATAGGCCTCTTTTGCAAGAGTCCACCCGGGGAAGTATCATATCTGTGCCAGATATTTACTGGCAAGAAGTGGAAGTGTGCACGTGTGAATTGTTCCAGTTTTAAGAACACTGTTTCCAGCAAAATTACTGGGCGTATGAGACTTTAGAATCAATGTCTCAGTTACGAGCGCAGTGCAGTGCTGAGTAAGATTTTGCTATGCACAGTTCTGAATGGCACTGTAACTACAATGATTACTCCGCAATTTAAAATCAAAGGATTTAGTAAGTACCATTATTTTTGATCGCTTGTCATTTGTTTGCCTTGAATTAATCTCGTGTTGCTAGGATCTTTGCGTTCATTCCTATATCACATATTAACTAACGTAGTATTTTAAAGCTTTTGTACTTAACACCATGGACCAAGTTATCTGAATAAATACATTTATTATTATATTATAAATTCTGGACGCGAAAGCAAGACTATTTTGTAATTCACGTACTGGTTTGTACGGAAGAGCCTTGGATTATTTTGTTTACCAAAACATATATTTTAAAGCCTTTTTACTTTTACGTAAAAAACGGGTAATTTTATGTTGCGTCATAATTTTTTCAGGTGACCTTGTTTACCTGTTGACCTAAAATTAACATAACAATTTACTGCTGCCTTTTAGGGTGTTAATTGTATTTACTCTGCTGGTTCTGCGATTTGACTCACCCCTAGACTTAATAAATTATAATATTGTAATAGTACTTAAATTTCTTCTTTTTTAATTTTGTAGTTGGGTGGTATATCTATATATATATTACATAACATTTATATATATATATATATATATATATATATATATATAAATGTTATGTTGGTTTGTGTACGCTTCAAAAACTCAAGAAGTTCTGCACCGATCGAGCTGAAATTTTAGCATGATATATAATCCGCATCAAGGATTGTTTTTATCTATTTTTTTCATCAGTGACATATCAGCGAATGTGCGAATGTGCCACAGCAAAGCGTGGCAGGGTACAGCTAGTATTACATATAAATATGAAATTTACTTTTTTGAAAAGAAGTTTCGGGATCGCTGATCGGCGTTTGCATAATTCAATACATTTTTTATTTGACTAAGTGACGAGACGAGCAAGTCGTTCACCTTATGGTTAGCGCTACGCCTGCCCATAATAGTTACAGTGCCACCCAGAACTTTGCATTGTATAATCCTGCATGGCACTGCACTGCGCTTGATAGATTATTTGAATTTTACCATGGTAATTGTTGTCAATATTCAAATACTGATGATGCTAAACTTACCTTGTGTCAAGATAAGTATCTTTTATAATTAAACCACGTAGGTACATGACTAAATAATACGTTTTGAGTATCTGATGATAATGTATGTATTTAGTAAAGATTCAAATGGCAACATTTGTTTGAGGACTTAACTTGATGAATTTGGCAACATTCACTGGTTTCCAATAAACAGGAAATTATGTTAATGTTTATAATTAATATTGTACGTATTTTAGAAAAAGTTTGACTGATAATTATCAAATAATTATGATTTCTGCGGCTAGATTTAATCCATGTATTTTCGTCCATATTTCATTTAATGATATGATAATTGACTTGTGTTAATTCTTCAATATTCATACTAATATGAATATTCTTAAGTATTAATGTATCGAATCATTTACGATAATTCATCTCTGTATTTGTAAGATAATTGGTAATTGAAAATAAACGATGAAACAGCTTTATTACTGTTAGAAAACCATTTAATATAATAATTGGAATTATTCACGTTTAAACAAACTTTAGTGTACATATCTGTGGATATGTATTGATTTAGAAGGTTTTAACATGTATTGTAATAAAAATCAAGCAGTAAAAACGTTTAGTTTCAATTTAAGGAAACACGTGGTTTACTGAGCTTGTTTATTCGCCGCACGGCGGCCGGTATAAATAGCCTTGCATTTGAAAGGCAGATTCACTTCTCAATGTACCTCGGAACAGGGCGGACACGCCGCCCAACTAAATAAGTTAAGTACTATTATTATATCTATTAACTAGAAAGCTATTATTATTGTGTATGTGTATTAATCTTCAGTTTAAAACTTACTATGTGTATTGCAATAGTTATCAATATTGTGTATCAGTGTGAACATTACAATCGCTAAATTATATCGTGTTATATATAGATACAACTAATGTGAGCATTTCATTATCTTCCTACTTATTTCCAAATGAAGCTTATATTTTAAATTAATTATTGAGAGTTACAATAGCTATTCCTGTCGTGTAGTAATATGTAGATTACATTAACTTCCTACTTATTTGAAAGTAAAGTAAATGGCTTATATACTATTTATTCTTGTGTATTATTACAATAGCTATTCCTGTTGTGTATTAATAACGTGTAGATAAACCTATCCGTGAGACTTAGATTAACTTCCTACTTATTGCAAAATAAAAGAATATCAATATTAATGTTTATTCTCTTATATACCTTTATATATAGATGTCTTTACCTAATTTAGTTATTATCAGAAGTGGGATTCGACCTGACTAATCTTAACGTATTATGTAATATTTCAGATATTGTGGGTGTGGTTTCTGAAATGGACTCGGCAGTCGTAGAAGGTCTGCTCAAGGCGATCCGAGATGCAGTTGCGGGGACACCTCGTGGAGACGATGTGGTTCTTCCGCCGTTCGATCCTGATAAGAACGACAGCGGTGCCAGCAGCTGGTGCACCAATATCGATGCAATCGCAGCGGATCTTGGATGGAGCAACATCACAACCGTTGCAAAAGCAGGTAAAGCCTTGAAAGGCTCTGCATTACTGTGGTATGAAACTTGGGAGCCCGATGAAGGTAGAACGTGGGAACAATTTAAAATCACTGTTAAAGATTTATATCCTGAAAAGAGGAACTTGTCAGACAAATTAACAAAGGCAGTGTTATTAACATCGGAAGCTGCAGAATCGTATTGTGATTATGCTAGGGAAAAACTTAGATTGTTTAAGAATACTAGGATAGTTTTCACCGAAAAACAGTTAGTTGAGCTTGTTTGCGGAGGTATACATGATGTGCATGTAAAAATGGCATCACAAAATAGTCGTGTGGAGACCACTGCAGAATTGATATCACTGTTTACGACTTATGTGAAGATTCCTAAGAAACGTCCATTTGATTCTACAAGTAAATTTACTGACAACCCAACTAGTTCTCCTAGCAAACGACCAAAAATTGATGAAAAACGTTGTTACACTTGTAACAAGCTAGGTCATTTTTCAGCCCAATGTTTTCAGAACAGAAACTATAATGCCCCTAGGACAAGTTTTTCGACAAACTTAGCTCGTCCCCCCATAAACAAAGTCCAATGCTCCCATTGCAAAAGATTCGGACACACTGAATCAGTTTGTTATTTTAAACAGCTTTCTACCACAAGTACCACAGTAACAAAAAGAGATGACGCTAATTGTATAACCAAGGTTGATCTAAAGTTAACTAAAGTTGTGATAAAGGATATGACAGTCGAAGCTCTTATTGATACTGGTGCTAGTTGCAGTATCATGAAGGATTCTATTGCACGGCGAATAGGTTGCAATTTAACTCCATGTTCAAAAATGCTCGATGGTATAGGCAATGGTAAATTACATATCTTTGCAAAAGTAACTGTCCCTGTAAAATTTGAGGAAATCTGTCTAGAAATAGAATTTAATGTAGCCAGGGATAAAGATTTTAGCTATGATTGTTTGATCGGTAGAGATGCAGTTAGTCATTCGGACGTTGCTGTTATAGTAGACTCTTCTGGGTGTAGACTGACACGTACTCACTTGCTTGAACCAACTGGAGTAGTTAATCAAATAACCAGTTGTAATAGCGAACTCGATCAACTAAACGGATTAATATGTCATTTAGATTCAGAGCTACAAACAAAGATTGAAAATATTTTCAAAAATTTTTTGTCTGTGTTGCCATCTGACAACAACATTGGTACCGTTACTACCGGTGAAATGGTTTTACGCCTGAAAACGGATGAATTAATACATTACCGGCCTTACCGATTAGCCCCTGTTGAGAGAGAGAAGGTTAATGAAATCGTTGACGATTTATTACAAAAAAAAATAATACGGGAGAGTGACTCTAGCTACGCCAGTCCGGTTTTACTAGTAAAAAAAAAGGATGGCAGCGATCGAATGTGTGTCGACTTTAGAGCACTTAACAAAGTAATAGAAAAAGAAAGATACCCTCTCCCTCTCATCGAGGATCAACTTGATAAGTTAGGAAACTCTAAATTCTATATCTCTATTGATATGAAAAATGGGTTTCATCAAATTCCAGTAGCACAGGACTCCGTAAAATACACAGCTTTCGTAACCCCAGATGGGCATTACGAATTTCTGAAAATGCCATTTGGAATTTGTAACGGACCATCAGTCTTCCAGAGAGCTATAAGTAGAGCCATTAAACACTTGAAATTTTTATTAGTGTATATAGATGACTTATTAATTCCATTTAAAACTGAAAATGAGGGTCTGCAATACCTAGAACAAACTCTCGAAGCTCTCAGTCATGCCGGATTTACCATAAACTTGAAAAAATGCAAGTTTTTTGTGACAGAGATAGAATATTTAGGAAGACACATTTCTGAAGATGGTATCAGGCCAAGTGATAATAAAGTCTCGGCTCTCATCAACTCTCCTGTCCCTGATACTATCAAAGAAGTGCGTCAATTTATGGGTTTAGCTAGTTATTTCCGTAAATTTATACCAGAATTTGCCTCACGTACTGCCAGTATAACTAAACTCACAAAAAATAACCAGAAATGGGAGTGGGGTCAAGATCAGAACGAAGCTAGGAATTATGTTATTAAGCACTTGGTGACGAAACCACTGTTGACTGTATTTGATCCAAACTTACCTACTGAACTGCACACTGATGCTAGCTCAATTGGTTATGGTGGAATTCTAATGCAAAAAGTTGATAATCAGAATAAAGTTGTAGCATACTATAGCAAACGTACTTCCCCTGCCGAATCAAGATATTGCTCTTACGACTTAGAAACATTGGCAATTTATAACGCCCTTAAACATTTTAGGGTGTATTTATTAGGTATCCCATTCACTATAGTAACAGACTGTAATGCCATTAAGCCTACCATGACCAAAAAAGATCTTTCACCGCGTGTAGCTAGATGGTGGACCTTTATGCAAGATTTTAACTTCAAAATTCTCTACAAAAAGGGTAAATATGTGGGTCATGTTGACTACCTAAGTCGTAATCCAATCAACCCTAAAACGGTCCACACAAACAAAAAATATCCCTTCTGTAATTAACGTGGTTAATGACGATGCAAGTCGTCCGCCATCGTGGTTAGAATCTGCTCAACGAGATGATACTGAGACTCAGACTATAATTGACAAAGTTCGGTCAGGTGAATTGGATACCAATCAATACTTAATCATAAATAGATTGCTCTATTATAAAAACGACGCTAATGCTATGCCGAAATTATATATTCCAAGAGGCTATAGACTTAGCTTACTTAGACTATTTCATGATGATAACTGTCATGTTGGATATGATAAAACCATTGACAAAATCCGCCAACATTTTTGGTTTCCTGGCATTGCAGCGTTTGTTAAAAAATACATCTCTCATTGTCTCATATGTACCTCACGAAAAAATCACTCTGGACCTAAACAAGGTATATTATATCCTATAGAGAAATCTATTCCTTTCCATACTTTGCATATGGATTGCACTGGGCCTTTTAGACAATCAGCTGATGGTTTTAAATTTGTATTGCTAGTCATAGATGGATTTACAAAATATTGCATCCTCAAACCCCTTAAGAGTCTGAGCGGACAGGAATTGTTGTTTGCCATACGTGAAACTATTGCATTATTCGACACACCTCATCTTGTAATTACGGACAGAGGCACAAACTTTACATCTAATCAAGTTCAAACCTTATTTAGGGAAATGCAAATTGAACACCACATGATATCCACTGGTACTCCTCGTAGTAATGGCCAAGTTGAAAGGTATGTAGCTACAGTAACAAACATGTTAGCTACCACGATTAATGATTTGTCAGAATGGCCAAACGTTCTTTGGAAAGTACAACAATCTCTTAATACGACTGTTCAGAAAACCACAGGCTTTTCCCCAATGAGACTTTTACTAGGAAGGGAAGGAAATATACCTTCCATACAAGCTCGGCTAACTGATGTTGTAGATGAATCAATACAACCAAGTATTGACTTAGAAGCTGATCGTGAATTAGCACGACAACGGCTCAAAGATGTTGCTGATAGGTTTAAGAAACGTTTTGATACTACCAGACGAACCAATAAAATATATAATATTGGAGACCTAGTTTACATCAGTCAAGATCATAGACGTCATGATAAACTCAGTCCAAAATTCAAAGGCCCATATGAAATAATACAAATATTACCACATGACAGATTTTCTTTGAGGGGTCAAAATAATTTAAGAAATATTATTGTTGCCAAAGAAAAACTGCGTGTTTGGCCTGGTGAATGGGTAGAACAAAACATTTCCTTTGAAGAATCACTGTAAACAAATATAACTTATTAAACAATATCATTGTCAAAAAGAGAACCGTGATAGATTATTATATAGCTAACAAATTTAAGATTATTCAAAATAATATCCATGTAGATCACATAATTATTAAGATCAAACTATGAATGTGTTTAATTTTGAATTATCATTATTATGTAACATTGCTAATTTACTTAGGACAGGTACTTTTTTTGACACACTTAAAATATTAAATTCTGAGATTGTCACATCGGTCACATCATACCAGTATTTGTGTCGCTGGGCGATCTTAAACCTGATTAGTCTAGATTTTACTGGCAGCGAGTAAAAGGACTAATATGCTATATGCCTGGTCATAGATCACAATGAAACGATGAAAATGAGGGAATGAAAAAAAAAAAAAAAAAAATAAGTATGAGAAATGAAAAAAAAAAAAAAAAAAAAATGTGTCGCTGGGCGATCTTAAACCTGATTAGTCTAGATTTTACTGGCAGCGAGTAAAAGGACTAATGTGCTATATGCCTGGTCATAGATCATGAGAATGAAAAAAAAAAAATGTGAATGATATGAAAAAAAAAAAAGAAAAGAGAATGGTTTCATTGGTAAAAAAAAAAAAAAAAAAAGAAAGTTATACTGGTGATGATGATGATAATGATAAAAATATAAAATGATTTGGACTTGTGAAATGTGATTAAGTAGGTACTTCGAGAACGAAGTACATATCAGTATGGCCGTGATAGATTATTTGAATTTTACCATGGTAATTGTTGTCAATATTCAAATACTGATGATGCTAAACTTACCTTGTGTCAAGATAAGTATCTTTTATAATTAAACCACGTAGGTACATGACTAAATAATACGTTTTGAGTATCTGATGATAATGTATGTATTTAGTAAAGATTCAAATGGCAACATTTGTTTGAGGACTTAACTTGATGAATTTGGCAACATTCACTGGTTTCCAATAAACAGGAAATTATGTTAATGTTTATAATTAATATTGTACGTATTTTAGAAAAAGTTTGACTGATAATTATCAAATAATTATGATTTCTGCGGCTAGATTTAATCCATGTATTTTCGTCCATATTTCATTTAATGATATGATAATTGACTTGTGTTAATTCTTCAATATTCATACTAATATGAATATTCTTAAGTATTAATGTATCGAATCATTTACGATAATTCATCTCTGTATTTGTAAGATAATTGGTAATTGAAAATAAACGATGAAACAGCTTTATTACTGTTAGAAAACCATTTAATATAATAATTGGAATTATTCACGTTTAAACAAACTTTAGTGTACATATCTGTGGATATGTATTGATTTAGAAGGTTTTAACATGTATTGTAATAAAAATCAAGCAGTAAAAACGTTTAGTTTCAATTTAAGGAAACACGTGGTTTACTGAGCTTGTTTATTCGCCGCACGGCGGCCGGTATAAATAGCCTTGCATTTGAAAGGCAGATTCACTTCTCAATGTACCTCGGAACAGGGCGGACACGCCGCCCAACTAAATAAGTTAAGTACTATTATTATATCTATTAACTAGAAAGCTATTATTATTGTGTATGTGTATTAATCTTCAGTTTAAAACTTACTATGTGTATTGCAATAGTTATCAATATTGTGTATCAGTGTGAACATTACAATCGCTAAATTATATCGTGTTATATATAGATACAACTAATGTGAGCATTTCATTATCTTCCTACTTATTTCCAAATGAAGCTTATATTTTAAATTAATTATTGAGAGTTACAATAGCTATTCCTGTCGTGTAGTAATATGTAGATTACATTAACTTCCTACTTATTTGAAAGTAAAGTAAATGGCTTATATACTATTTATTCTTGTGTATTATTACAATAGCTATTCCTGTTGTGTATTAATAACGTGTAGATAAACCTATCCGTGAGACTTAGATTAACTTCCTACTTATTGCAAAATAAAAGAATATCAATATTAATGTTTATTCTCTTATATACCTTTATATATAGATGTCTTTACCTAATTTAGTTATTACGCTCGTCACCCTGAGACATCGCCTCTAAAGTCTCATATGCCCAGAAATTTCGCTGGAAATAGTGCCCTTCAACCCGGAACACAGTAATGTTTGCGGATGAATATCCGGCAAAGGTGTGGTAGTTCCCCTGGCGGTTTCTTGCAGAAGAGACCTCCCACTACAAAATATAATAATACATATCAAAATATAAGTTAATTCTATAAAACAAGCGGCCATCCCTATATACGGCGGTCCCGTTTCAAATGAATCCAATACGGCCAGGATATTTGCCTGCGTCCCCAGGGTAGCTTTCAATAGACCTTCCATTCAATGACAGATATATTTGTCAGTTAGCTCTGCTTTTCAAATGAAGGTTTATTCATCAACCACTCCGTAATTAATATTCCATTTGTGATTGATGAAATGTTGGGTCCTCCTATCTATTAGAACATGACTATGATGTGAAGTTTGCTTGGAAATAGGGAATTTTTAGGGTTACATAAATAAAAAGTAAAAAGAAACGTAGCTTTAGCTAGAAAACAGATCAATGCAGCCTGACATGGGACACGCCCGCCGCCGTGGGGTGTTGTCAGATTGATAATTTGTTAGAATTTGATGAAACTCTTCATACATTTACACTTTGATGAAAATGTATGAAGGTGACGTCGTGAAGCGCGCCGCATCTCTTCAATGTGGCTAGCCGTATAGATCACTTTCATACTTAGCTTTAGTTACAATTCTGTGCTCGCGCCCGTTTGAGTTTGTTTTAATCGAAAACTACGAATCCAAGAAACTTTTACGCTTAAACGGCAGTTGAAATATCGTGAAATTTAATCGTCAACGTCTGTGATTGAAGTATTCAGTAAGTAATGATTGCTGACGGCCGATGTTGCTGCAGAGTCATCTACGGATGACTCCTGTTTGAACATTCCTTACTGGCTACCCTATGGCTTTAGCCATAGACTGAGAAGTTCAGAAATGGAAGTGACTCTTCAAACTCAATTATTAAGCTGTGAAACTCAATTACTGATCGATTGTTTGAGTTCACAGGCAACGGTGCTCCCAGATCTTTGTGTTCATAAGATTTTGCAATGTTCCAAATTGTAGAACTATACTCGCTCGAAACCTAACTAACATCCCCTTTATTTATTTAAGGAATCAGGAGCGACGAGTTCTATTATCCAACTCAGAGCAAATACCTGCGGATTACATCTTTTCCCTGTGGAAGGATCGAAACTGCAACCTCATGTTATGCAGTCAGCTCATCTTCCACTTACGCCACGGAGAGCGTCGTACTACCTTGAGCTGCAGGAGCTGTTCCTTGAAGTCCGACTCGGCGAAGGTGATGGAAGCGGCGCAGGTGATATTGGCGGCTTCCAGCTGCGTCACCAGTTCGTTCACTGCCAGGGAGTAGACCTCTTCGTTTTGGGAGAATGCTGTCACGGTGTCCCAGCCAAACTGTCTGGAGGAAGGAGGAAATTTAATATTCTAGTACATCGGAAATACAGTCGTCCATTGATTATGTTGGATGCTGCATAAATGATGCAGAAAGAACACTGCTTATGTTGTAGAGGATGAATTCATAATTAAAATCCTGGATTTACAAGGTACATTACATCTGAATTTAACGAATAACTAGCGACCTTTTTGATAACAAAACTGCTTCTGTATAGGCCAACGCTTCAAAAGCTGGGAAACTCTATAAAAAATAAAACAATTAATTTTTTTTACATTGATATAAAAAAGCGATTTAAAGGAAGTCTACGTTGTTACGTGCTATAAAGGAAGGAAGAAAGAATAAAGAAAATTAATTTAATTGCAACACAAAAAAAATATACAAAAAAACAATTGGAAAGTTGGCTGGTTGCGAATAACTACAGGTGGTCTTCTAAACCACATAACCATAATATGACCAATCACATGACCATAAAGAAATAATATAAGCTCGTACCTTATAAAGGCTATCCTGGCGGTGTTGTGCGAAGAGTCGGGCGCAACTGTCCTACAGAACAGTGGGAACTCGGAGCGGTCGCTGAGAGCTGGGGACGTAGATCCGAAGGACACCTGTTGAATAGAAAACAATTTTGAAAGAACAAGTAAACTAGATTCTTAATTATGTGGATGAGAAATGTTACTGCTTCTTTCAATTCTTTTAGAGGACCTAGCAGCCTTATTGTCCACTACTTTACTGAATTGTGGCGTAGACTTTTGACTCAGTGACTGGGAAACGACATTTTGACTAATGCACTATTTTTAACCCCTGACGCTTAAATGACGGGGTGTTATAAGTTTGACGTGTGTGTGTGTATGGCATCGTAGCCCCCGAACAAGTCCCAAACGGATGAACCGATTTTGATTTTGTTTAATTTTGTTTGAAAGGTGATCTAGTTGGGAGTGTTCTTAGCTATGTTTGATGAAAATCGGTCCAAGATGGCCGTCGTCACAAAATGGCGGATTAGATATTTTTTATCATAATTCTTGACACCGGCTTAATGCTCAAATCGTGCGAAGCCAAAACAAATTCCAATGAAAGTTAAGCTGAGCTGAAGTTGAGTTTCATTTTCACAATACAGTTTCACAATAAAGCCGATGTGTAACCGTGCTTGATGGAGATTCAAAAGCTGTCTTGATATTATCTACTGCAAGAGTAATCTACCACAATCTCCTCATATCAACTAATGAAAATGCACCAATTGCATCATCAAGTAAGCTAATTAAAATTAGTTTATTAGGTTCTAGTGTCATCAATTCCCTTCATATTCGCATCGTAGCTAAGCGTAAATTAGTTTCGAGTAGGCACATGCGCTAGCGAGCTGTTGTTGACAATATCTGACAGCATTCGACATTAACCGGGTAGTCACAGTAGAGACCTATCTACAGTAAGCCGGATTCGCGGTATGAAATTTGTGTATTGTCCTTTATTTAATTTTCTAAATATTTATTGGTAAATAAAATCAACAAGTGTCATTTCCGAAGACGACACGAGAGATGGTCTCCGAGGCGTAAGTGGTTGTGAGCCAACTGCAAAGCGTGAAGGCAGAGGTTCGATTCCCGTACTCTAGGTGTTTGTAGGACCATGGTCCGTGTAGTTCCTGATTCCCTAGATCCAGGGGATCCTAGTCACGGGTCAGGATCTATATATGTGATCTTTACGCGTTACATATACGTAATTATAACTAGCTTTTCGGTGAAGGAAAACATCGTGAGGAAACCCACATACCTACCCTCTCCGAGGCGTAAGTGGTTGTGAGCCAACTGCAAAGCGTGAAGGCAGAGGTTCGATTCCCGTACTCTAGGTGTTTGTAGGACCATGGTCCGTGTAGTTCCTGATTCCCTAGATCCAGGGGGTCCTAGTCACGGGTCAGGATCTATATATGTGATCTTTACGCGTTACATATACGTAATTATAACTAGCTTTTCGGTGAAGGAAAACATCGTGAGGAAACCCACATACCTACCCTTGTTTACCTATTGTAATTCTTCTGTACTGTGTTTATTTTTGTTTCTGGTGTACAATAAAGAGTTTTTCTATTCTATTCTATTCTATACCTACCCGAGAATTATTTCGGAGGTAGGTATGTGATCCACCAATCCGGATCTGGCCCCCGTGGTGGATTATGGCCTAATCCTCCTCATGAAAGTGAGGGGAGACCCGTGCCCAGCAGTGGGACGTTATGGGTTGTTGATGAATGAATGAATGAATTGATGAGGCGTTATTGCATTATTAATTTTATTTCGTTAGTAAATGTAGACCGTTAGTTAGACAGACATTACACGTTCAATCTAGCGTCAATGATGGAATGCCGTGGATCTTTTCCTTTATTTCGTTAGAGCCTTGGTTGGACAACGTTTCGGACAGTTTGACGTTCAGTATCTTATCTTTTCACGTTTGACTGCTGCTAACATTTAATTACCGATTAGTTTACAGGCTAAAGATGTAATGTATGCCTTAGGTTTGTCAAACAATCTGCCCTTCCTTATGTACCATCACGCATGACTTGTACCGAGTTTCCTTACTACATCATTTATTTGCTGTGACCTTTAGGAACCTATTGGATGAAGCAGACGATTAACAATGATCACATAGTCAATTAAGGTCGTTCATTGGTAAAGTTCCATGGGGGTTAGTGGTGAGGGTTTGACTACGTAACTTTAGCTCCACCAAATGCAATTGAAACTGATAAAATTACTACGCTTTGACCTCATACTAAGGTACCGGATCACCGACTCGGTGTCTCAACTAATACTTGTCACTCAATAGTTGGTGAAACCATTTAGGTGACAGCCTGGACACTTCAAATAAATCAGCTGATTTGACAACTAGAAATAAATAAAGAAAAAACATTTATTCTGAAACAACTGCACACAACTGCGAACAACGTGTTATGTAGCCGTCCGATGACCAGAATGATGACACCGCATTCCACACCACAACGTGCGACCGGCGGCGATACAGCGACACGCAGACGCAGCAGAACTGTCCCTTGTCTCTATATACTGTAATCCCCGTAATATGAGGTGGACTTCGGCTCCTAACTTCGGACCGAACGTACACACTTTTAGCTTAGGATTTAGATATGTAGTATTTTAATTAAAATAAACCTAGTATAAGAACATTTGGTGTTTCTTTGCACCCTCCGGCTGCGGCCTCCATAACTAACGCACAAACTTATTGAGAGACAAGACAAGAATAAATTAAAACACACGATGAACATAATAGTGTACGCAAATAGCCGGCGCGCAGTGATGTCAGACAAGGCCTGAGCTCAGCATAATGCTGTGGTCAAACCACACCGCTGATTTTCAGCTCTTGCCTTCGGTGACATACGGACTTAAAAAAGATTTCAAAAAATGTCGTATTATATATAACACATTTTAAATAATAAAAGATAAGAAAAAATAACCCATAAATAAACTCAAACATTGATGTTTGTACATGCGTCAAATATGTGTGTAAGTACATTACATGCTACGCAACCTAAACGTAAGAATCCCCTAGTATGAAGGTTCATAAAAACCGTTTGTCTATTACATTTGGGCATATAATATGGACCGGCCTCTCGTTTGTCCACCCAATTGAGGTTAAAGGTACAAAGAAGCGGATTGCGCGGGGTGGAGAGAGGCCATTCTGTATGTTCTGTATGTATTCTTTAACATACTATAATGTGTTCCGTGTTTGAGTACGTTTTGGTGTTTCTTAAGGGTTAGTGAAAATGGGCGACTAATATTAGTATTATAGTTATTCCAATTAATGTCTCAATCATTTTGTTGAAAACGATTGCAACTACGGTTACGTAATCGAACCGCTGTTTATGTGATAGTGCTGTGTTGATATTTTTGCGCATGGTTTGGTCGTTTGATGTTCAGCCATATTTGTAACTTGAGTTCATCCAGTGGGCATATGAGACTTTAGAACCGATGTCTCAAGGTGCTGAGCGCAGTGCAGTGCCGCGCAGGATTATGCAATGTAAAGTTCTGGGTAGCGCTGTAGCTGATAAGGGCAGACGTGGCATTTGCCAGTCTCGTTACCTATTAACATAAAAAAAAACCTATAACCATTAGCTCATCTACTAAAATAGATCACTCTCCACATACTAAGACTTTGTATTAATCGAATCCCACTTGGACATGATTACATAAGAGAACCAGATTTAACGCTTCCAAGCCATCGGAGCTCCATCCACAGCTGAGCGATTTCCAGCTGTATCCACACCAACTAAGGTTAGTTTTTCAGAAGGTGGTAGCGAATCAGCAAAACCAATATTTGAATATGGAGGCTTTGTTTTGATAGCAATTGTGTTACGTCGGATGCAATATTGGCTCTCAATCAGCGTAGCGAGAGAGAATCTACATTGTTAGGGGTTGCGACGCAGATGCGAAACAACCTAGGTGTTTGGAAAACTGGTATGATTTTCTAGACAAGCTCCGATCTGATAAAAATCAGCTGAAACACCATAAATCCTCTGTTAGTCTCTGAGCTGTGTCTTGGTCCACCTACCGTCTCTCTCATCAAGTCAGCTCGTTGACGCCATAATATTGTATTGTCACTAGCTTTGTCTCGCCATCTTCTAGTCACGCGTAATCATTTTCCCGGGATAAAACAGCCTACGTTGCTAAGGCATGATGTAGCTTTCGATCAGTGTAAGAATTTCCGTAATCGGATCAGTAGTTCCGGAGATTACTTCCTACAGAGTCACAACCAACTTTATCCGTTTATAATATTGATATCTGTAGAAAACTGTGGAATTATACCAATAACCGTAACTACGAGTATTAACCGTGACTTCGCTCTGAGCGGTATACATTTTAAATCGATAGTACTAAATAATAGGTGTGCGCAAAATCACCCCCGCAAGTCAAGTCAAGATGGCAAGTCAGTCAGTCGTTTAGTCGGTTCGGTCGGTCGTTCAGTCGGTCGGTTCGTCGGTCGTCCGGTCAGACGATCAGTCGGTCATTCAGTTGGGTGGTCGGGCGGACAATTGGTCTGGCGGTCGATGCGGCAGTCGGTCGGACTGTCGAACGGTCGGTCGGTCGGTCGTTCGGTCTTTCAGTGGGCCGGTTGGGCAGCCAGTCGGTTGGTCGACCAGTCGGTCAATTGGTCGGCGGTCAGTAGGGTGGTCTGGTGTACGGTCGGTCGGTCGTACATACAGTCGGTCAGTCAAACAGTCACAGATCCAATAACCTTTTGACTAACAACCACTAACCACCGAAACAGATGCCTAAAGCACGGAAACGCTCCGATGCTATAGATATTCTGTGGTTAGTTCTAAGCGCTCACTTATGCACTGGAGTGCTACTGGGAACGTTGCATAGACCATCTATATATAGGTTTTCCGTGACGTTGCATAACTTTGGCGGTCAAATATGCCAGCGTGTGCTTCTGAAATAAAACTAGCGATCTTTCATCGTCCACTCTACCTATATCTGTATATTATTATTAAATTGCTCAGGAAATTCCCGATAAAAGCCTGTTATTGTGATCGGTTTGGGATTCGAATGTAGGTGCGGTTTGATTTGAGATTCGAGGGGTTTGTAAACAGTTGTGTAGAGCGATTGTTTTATGATACACACATAAAGTTGTTTGCGTGTTTGGGTACCTAAAATAGATGGTCATATAATTATATATTATAAAATTACTTACTTCTTAAAGTGGTTTAGGTCTTTTGAAGACAATTAAATGCAGATTAAAGAACGAACACTATAATGATAGACATCGCGATGATTTAGTCTGTTTACATATTCATAGCATTATTAACATACGTGAAAGGTCAAAAAGTAGATGCGATACATTTGGCTCCTAAATACAGCTATTACTAACATGTACATTTGAGAATAAACCGCATGCATTAATTAAATATACAATTTTGTAACCAGTGATTTTTTTCAAAAAACTATACTAATACAATTTTGATATATAATCATACCGCCGACGTTGGCGATGCAGATCTCCGAGTAGATAAATTTATTTATAAAATTAACCCAAAGGTGACAAATTTAAAACCTTGAAATTTAACGTATTAACAATACGTATTCTATTCCATTCTATTCTATTCTAGAAAACTCAATGTGAACGCAGGAATCAGCACCGTGTTGATATATTGTACCATTACTTACGCAATTTACTTTTCCCCATGTTAATTACTACTGCAGGAGCCACACAGGATTTCCCCGGAGTACCTCTTACAGGAAACTGGATTATATTCTCGATTGATTCAGGACAAACAGGGGAATCGACGAATTATAATAAGTTTTATGAGCACAAAATAACTAATCTGGTGACGACCTGTTATGTTATGATGCTAACTTTAAATAGATACTCAAACACGATCCACCAATAAAACGATCTTGGAAAAGGCTGTAAGATATATATAACACGGAAGTAAGTGATGATGAAATTATTATTGTTGTATAACTGAGAAGAGGAATGGAAAGCGTCTTCAATAAAGTTATTTTACGACCTTTCTATGTCGTTTCGACTGTTCTTTTCACAAGCATCCATTTTTTTGTGATTTGGTTTACAGATAATGTCACTTTCGCAGGAGACTGGGGCTACTTCTCGTGAAATTGACTTATGTAGCTGAGTTAAGGTATCACCGATTTAGCCAATCGCAGCAGAGCAATTGCAATGAGGGCGTGGTGACCATGCATTACTAAGGGCTTAAATTGATTATACTCGTGGGTAGATGCCATTTGCTTTTCTCTAATTACCACAAGGTCTTCATAATTAGAAAGAGCATAGAAGATCGTGAAACAAGCATAAATAAACTTATATCCTGTATTAGACAGAGCAATGCTGTACATTATTAAATTTTAAAATAAAATTAAAATTTCAGACAATTTGAGCCCATAAAACAGTTAAAAAAAGTCTCAATTAAATTAAAATAAGAAGAGAAATACAATAAAATAAAATAAAAATCTAATAATAATAATAGTAAACAAGTCACCAAGGAGTTAGTACCTTCTCACCGGCATAGGCACTGTGACATGTTGGTCAAATTATGATGATGATGGACAAATGATGAATAGGTGATGCAATCCGAAATGCATCTTCCAAAGCCCTATCTCACCTGGACGATGTTCCAATAGGGTACGATCTTGGCAATGCTCTCGGTGACTTCGGAGCAAGCTGTTCCTAGCAGCATCACCATTCTGGACTCCCGTTTGGTGTACAGCGCGTGGAAGAAACGGTCGACACCTACGCCTGGGTCGCACTGCGGGAAAAAAAACAGCAGAAGTTAGTTGGTATTCTAAATATTAATATAACTCGTAAAGTGTCATCCCGTGAATAAATCCTGTCCAACCTGACCTGTAAATAGGAATCCTTGTATCTAAATAATCAGGGATTATATACACCTTTTCCCACAAACTCTCAAACTCAGCCCAAAAACTTTGGTTCTCACTGTAGTTCTAAGGTATTTTTCACTCTGAACAGGATTTCTTGTAAACTAGAAAATCCCTGACCCACTCCCCCTGTGTGTAATTACAGCTAATTGGTGTATAACTAAGGCATTCTACTCCATTCACACCTTGGTATCATTAGTGATAAGCTGCAGCCGGTACCCTGGCAGCAAGTTCTTCCCATTCACGTGGTCTACTGCCAGCCGAGCCGCAGCCAGCTCCGAAACACCATCAGCTCGAGGACGCTCTCCCACGGAGAGTTCGAAGAGTCCCAGAATGTAGACTATGCGGCTTGTTGAGGTTTTGGATAGATCTGGTGAAAAAAGTTTGAATAATTATTTAATTAATTACTTAATTTGTTGTTTGTCTACACAATGTTTGTGTAGAGATTTTTGTGTAGTGTGTAGACCAAAAGACGAGCAAGAGACACGGCTTTAAGCAAGCATAACCATATAATAGTTAATGGGTCTAGAGTAAATACCTTTACAAAATGTACTCCAAACGTGAATGCGCCTAAATGTTCGGAAACTTACGAGGGTCAGGTTCACACACATGTTTATATGGTACGTAAGTTGTATGCTCAGATACAGGGCCATTAAGGGCTGATGGATGTTCAACGCAACCCTCAGTTACGTTTTAATGCCTTTATTACCCCTTTTAATGTAAAAAGATGGTAGGCCCTGTAAAAAGGGTTACAAGTGAAAAAGGTTTTAATTTCAATGTGAGTTCAGCTTTATTTATTACGTTTTGGAGTTGTACCATGTTTTATTTTTATAAGTATTTTACCGCAGTCTTATTTTGTACTAATCGGGGGTTTATTCAACAATTTTAATTTTTGAATGCCGTGTTTCCGAACATCTTGTAATCTGGTGGTCTTAATGAGATGCGGGAATCAATTTATATAATTTCGTTGCAAACTCTCCGTATTTTTTTTTTTCAGAGAAGATCTGCTGCGATGTATTTTTTTATAATATTCGGCATTCATTTTTTATGTAACGATATAAATAGTTCCATGGCTTAACTCTACCTACGCCGAGTTTTGTCACTCTCTTGAAACTAATTGAGTTCCAGATTCCATTACTGATTTAGCCGTAAGCACTATAACCTAGATATTCTGCGCCGCAGGCTGAGTGGTCGATTTCCCTGTGATAATTGAGTGAATACTTGCCAGCTACTCAATGGCATAACTAAGATATTACTAATTGATTCACTTACCACATAGTCATTTAGTTTGAATCATTGCACTGACTAAGCTTATGTACGTAATTATCACTTGTTATTTGGTGAAGGAAAACATTGTGAGGAAATCCCCATAGCTACCCGAGAATTATTTCGGAAGTTGGTATGTTATCCATCGATTCGGACCCCCGTGGTGGATTATGCTTTTACCCTCCTCACGAACTGAGGGGAGACCCGTGCCCAGCAGTGGGACGATATGGGTTGTTGATAATTGCACTGCACCGCCAGACAGAGTTACTTTCGTATTTATAATATTAATAAAGTAGGGAAGTAGGGATGAAAATCATCACCAGTGGACGCTTTCGTCTTGCGCCCCAATCTGATTGACACATCTATTAACATTAAAATGGAAAAAGATCACAATTTGCGGGAGAAAAATACTTTTAAAAGCTTCTCACCTTCTCCACTTGTCATGCCAGCCCGTCGACGGACAACTTTCTAACGCCCCACCCTCGAAGTTCTTACATCCCGCTTCCCTTAATTAAAACTCCATAAAGACTCAATTTCGTTGAAATACTTTATTTCTCGGAACCTCTCGGAGCGGAAATTAATTGAAATAATGCAAATGGAAGGACTCTCTCTGACTCGCATTAATGAAATTGCTTGAAGTATTTAAAAATCTTAAGTCGGCAGAGCCATTTAACGGATTAAGGCTGAGAGGTTTCCGTCGCTGACCGTCTTGAAGTTCTAAACGAGCTATTAGTTAAAATGTGTGGTAAAATTTGTGTTTTAGGTTGTAATCCATGCATTGGCGCCACCTTTGCCAGGTATTTACCGCCAAGCAGTAGTGTGCAAACATTACTGTGTTCCCGTTTGAAGGGCATTGTTTCCGTCGAAATTACTGAGCATATGAGACTTTAGAGCCGATGTCTCAGGGTGACGAGCGCACTGCAGTGCCGTGCAGGATTATGCAATGCGGGGTTCTGGTTGGTGCTGTGACTGTTATGGGCAGGCGTAGCGCTAACCATCAAGTGAACGGATTCCACGTCTCAGTCACTCAGTCAAATAAAAAAATATAACTAGATTAACTAGGTATCAATCAATGGGTTGCTATGCATAATATTAAAAAAAAACGTCATTCATTTCATTTCCCAGTGGAGAAGTTGCCAATTAAACTGATGTTTTGTACCTATATTATTATGTACGTATCAAGTACCGAACAAAAAACGCGACAGCTATAGAAATAAATAGAATTTAGTTTCACTTCCAATATTTGCATATTAATAGAATAACCGCCGCCATTTTTATTTTAACTGAATGCAATAAACAATTGAACTATTCCGTTTGTGTCGGCGTTTCAATTTCTGTTGGTAAAATTGCGTGTGTAGAGAACTAAATAGCACAGCTGACCCCGTTTATTCGAGAGTGAAAAAAAAAATAAAAACATTGAATTGTTTTTTTGTCGTGTGATAAAATGAAAACTACAAAACATTGGCGTGGTTTTTCTGAAGTAAAACTTCTTTACGCACGCTTGATTAGGGGAGTAAGCTAGTGAATGCGTTACGAAAAATGTGATCGGGCGAGGCGAATGGAAGTTGAGAGGTAAATTAGGTTAATAAGGTTAAAAGGTAGGTGTAGAGAGTAGGGGGTAGGTGGTAGGTGGCAGATAGCAGGTGATAAACAAAAATCAATTAGAAAAAAAAAAAAAATTACAATAATAAGAAAATAGTATTAGATGATATATCGATAAAATAAATAGTAAAAAGTCATGAAATAAACAAAATAAAATAGCTAAAGAAGTTTTACTTCAGTCGTGTGGTCTAAAGCACACTCGTTTTTTTCTTAAGATAAAATTGGCTCGTTGGCTGTAAATTGAAATACAGGCCGTTTTTACTCAATGCTAAAGCTCCTCTTGAAATTGAGATTTTATTGAGCAGTCGTAAATCTTGTTTCGCACCGTTATAGCTTAAATCTAATAAAATCCCTCCACCCTCTTTAGACATCGGGGGATGGAAATGTTACTAATGATAATGATGATGATGATAATGACGGAGATGATTGTGATGATGATGATGATAATGATGATAATGACGAAGATGATGATGATGATGATAATGACGAAGATGATGATGATGATGATAATGATGATAATGACGAAGATGATGATGATGATGATAATGATGATGATGATAATGATGATAATGACGAAGATGATGATGATGATGATGATAATGATGATAATGACGAAGATGATGATGATGATGATAATGATGATGATGATAATGACGAAGATGGTGATGATGATGATAATGATGATAATGACAAAGATGATGATGATGATAATGATGATAATGACGAAGATGATGATGATGATGATAATGATGATAAAGACGAAGATGATGATGATGATAATGATGATGATGATGATAATGACGAAGATAATGATGATGATGATGATAATGATGATGGTGATGATGGTGATGATGATAATTATACTGACGACCATGATGATGAATATGAATATAATGATGACTGGTCCGAATTTTTATATACATAGTGCTCTCAGCATCTTTACCGGAATATTATTTTATGAATTCAAAATAGTATTAAAACTAAAATAAATAAATGGGAAGCATTATACCATTGAAATATGAGTGGAATTTTATGGGAGGCGGGAGAAAAAGCATTATGTACCTATCTGTTCACATTTTTCATTATAACATTTTGCAAATACCCAACCTGGGTAAAAATTTAACAATTAATACATAATGGGCCTCACCACGAACGGTTAAATCCATCCAGTTTAAGGCCTTAAACTGAACTGCCTTGCTAACTGTCACCGTCAATATTGCTCAGCGTTCATAAGTCGACCAGAGACATTTATCCAAACAGATCGGAACAATTTGTTTGCATTTATGGGAGTTTATATAGCTCCATCTCATTCTCTTTCTCACTAATTCTCTTCAGTCTATTTTCGAGTGTCGTCACGTCACGTTTGTCATTTATGAGTGTGTGGTGCCAATCTAGGCCGTTCAGTTTATGGCCTTAAAATGGAATAAGAATAAGTACGTGGTGACCCCCAAATGTGAAAGAAGAAACTGATAGATTTGAGCACTATATAAAAACTCTTTAAGCACACAACTGACCAAAAAAATAAAAAGTTTAAAAATAAGATCATTGGCTAACTTTCTAGCAATGGCGGGTGAATATTACAAGTCGGTTCCAACACGCATGCTGGTAGTCATTTAACTTTTACAATAGCCCTTCTGGGTCCGATATAAATAAACGATTTTGAGTATGTATGAGTTCCAAAACACATCAATTTTCGTTTCACTCGAAATCTGGCAGCATTGCCTCTAAAATTGATGAGCTGAAGCTGTTTTGTGTCTTTTTTTGGCCAACTTTTTCGGTATAACACAAAAATGTTGGGAGATAGGTTTGGTGAAATATTGCCAGGCTTTAATGGTTGACACATAACTAAGTTGGTACTTATTAAGGTTTTTAAATGTCCATGTTTTAAGCTGGCTATTAACATAATACGCGAGCCTGTACTCTGAATATTCAAGGAATATGTCTGTAGTTAAATATCAAGATGTCAAATGTTATTATCTATCTATAAAATTCTTCTATAACTTTCTTCTAATGGAGTGGTAAAAGACAAAAGTCTGCGCTATTTTTTATTTTGTTCACCTGATGGCAAGCGCTACGCCTGGTCACAACAGTTACAGTGCCACCCAGAACTTTGCATTGCATAATCCTGCGCGGCACTGCACTGCGCTCGTCAACCTGAGACATCAGCTCTAAGATAAACAACAGAACATGAATATAGACTTTTTAAACCAGTGTCTGTCTGATAATTTTCGCATCAGACTTACGAGCATACCAGGGTGGTGGAATATAGCTCACACAGATTTATAAGAAAATGCTCAAGTCCCAGTAGTGGGAACGAAATATGCTGATGATGCTTATAACGATATGTTTGATCCCAAGAAAATATAAATATATCAACAAAAATAAAATTACCCAAACATGAGAATATTTTCCACATTAGTAAACATTAGTCAATCTTCAGAAGGCCAACCCTTTGCTCATATGTACGAGCATGCGAAGTCTCCTTCCCTCCAGTGGATGGTCGTTAGCATCAATCAGAGGATTTAGAATAAGCCCTTTCAACAATACAGCTTATGATACAGTATGGGGCATTGGACAGAAGGCTTGATTGATTTTATGATGAAAGATTTTATTTTTTCTTCTAATACTATTTTTTTATTTTGGAAATAGCTTTTGGTTTGAATACTTTTATGATGCTGAATTTGTTTTAATTAATTATGTTGGTCTGCAGCTGTCAACGAGGGCGTGATGTTGTACCTTATAATATGTGACAAAAAAAAATTACGAAAAATTTAAAAAATTACATCCCCGTAGAGTTTATTGGTGCTTTCTTCTGTGACGGCCGTATTTCCGAAGCACTGATAGAGTTAACGGAGTTTACTTTTTCTGTGCGACATTCAGTCACGAATCACCATTTGACATAGAAATTTTCTTTTCAAACTCAAATCATAATCAGAATTACTCATTCGTTTAGTTAATCTTGATTTATTTTTCTCTATGTATATGTATTTTGTCAAATTTCACTACCACACAAAAATTGCACTACAAGAATATTTTATACACACAACTGAACATAGTGTCCTTACTGGAACTGTGTGTATAACATACCTTTCTTTTACCATTAGTCTACGGAATACCAGACGTTTTTCAATTGACATAAAAGAGTTCTTTATTCGGCGATTGGGATTCTTATTAAGAATGTAACATCCAAATATCCGAGGGAAAAACATATCCATGTCCACTTCTATGTCCAATTTTTGTTATACATACACATTTTATATCCATGTCCGAAACTCAACGTATCCATGGCACCTCTGGTTTGAACCCTTCCGTACAATTTCGATCTTGAATACCTGAATTGTCTAAAACCGTTGATATAATTAAATTCCTTTGCGTTTAGGAAATGTTGGTTTAGGAAAGTAGGAATGCTGGCTTAGATAAATTATATTAGGTTTCGTATTTGAATAAGTTATTGCGTGTTTTAAGATTATTGCCGGGTTTTTAAGTTTTAATTGCTTTGAATTTAGAACTATCTTTGTCTATCAGTTGTTTTTATTTTCCAACTGAATCAAATAACTTAAAGCTGAAGAATTTAGATACTCAGCAGTTACGGTTTAGGATAAAAGTTGTGTTTTGTTGCATTTTGACACTATTTAAACTATTTTCTATTCTATTCTATTCTATTCTAAATATTAATGAATGTACTGAATGTTATCCTAGAGTAGGTTGTTTGAACAACGGACGCCGCTGGCGTTTAGCGCGTGACCTTTCGGAGAGGTCGGCAGGCTGATTACGTAAAACTTTGCAGTAGCGACAGCAATCACCAAGCGATCGGTTGCAAAACGTTACTAGAAATAATATTACGGAAAACGATCGCCTGACGCGGATTGTACTATGACCAAAGATACTACCACCAGTAGAGACAGTACTGCACAGATCGAAACCAACTCGAATGCTGTCCTTCTATGGTTGCTGAAACTAATCATCATCAACCCATATCATCCCACTGCTGGGCATGGGTCTCTCCGCACTTTGGTCCGGATTGGTGGATAACATACCCTACCTACCTCCGAAATAATTCGCGGGAAGGTTTCCTTACGATGTTTTCCTTCACCGAAAAGCGAGTGACAATTACGGAGATATGATTTTACAGAAACATATTGGCGCTGCCCTCACTAGGATTTGAACTCACGTCCTTCTCCTTGGAAGGAGGACGTTCTCCCACTAGGCAACCGCCACTTCCGCTTAAACTAATACCACAGTTTAATACTACATTGAATCTTATCTTATATCTTTAAATGAGCAATTCTTGTATATATATATATATAATAATTGGAATCTCGGAATCGGCTCCAACGATTTTCATGAAATTTAGTATATAGGGGGTTTCGGTGGCGATAAATCGATCTAGCTAGGAATCATTTTTAGAAAATATCTAAAAAAAAAAAATACCGAGCAAAGATCGGTCATCCAGGTACTTTATTATTATACTAGACTGTGGTAATAAAAAAGTATGATGAGAGGTGGGTATGTGATCCACCAATCAGGATCTGGCACCCGTGTTGGATTATAGCCTAATCCTTCTCACCAAAGTGAAGAACTATGCTCAGCAGTGGGACGATATGGGTTGTTGATGATGGTGATGAATAAAAAAGTGACGATGGCCAGCAAAGAACGCTAGATTTACGTCAGTCGCAAACCTGTGGTGAGATTCGTAATGGTGGTGCACTTAGTTGAATATAACTAGGTTTGTTCGTGCTTTGTCTGTGGATGGCATCTTGAGTTTACTGGCACAGCTCACAGCTCAATTACTACAGTAATTACTTCTTGAGGTGAAGCTCTGCTGAGATGTGCTTGGAGTTGCTACGCGTTTTTCACCCTGGTTGAAAAGGTTTGAGTATTTTTCGTCTAGGTACTGGAACTTCCTTCGGGATTGCGTCGTGAGCGGTAGGTACTGCTTTTTTATGTTACTTAGTAACGAGACGAGCAAGTCGTTCACCTGATGGTAAGCGTCACGGCGGACTATAGCAGCTACAGTGCCACCCAGAATCTGTTGCGGCACTGCACTGCGCTCGTCGCCTTAAGACATTGGTTCTAAAGTCTCAAATGCCCAGTAATTTCGCTGGAAACGGCGCCCTTCAAACCGGAACACAGTATTGTTTGCACACACTACTACTTGGCGCACTACTGCTTGGCGGATAAATAACTGGCAAAATTGTGGTACTGCCCCAGGCGGTGTGTGTTTTATGAAATGATAACAAAGCTATTTAAATAAATGATTTCTAAACTATTTAGCCTAAATCGAATAAAAAAAAACGCGCCACGATATATAGATTCTGACCCTTAACTAGGATTCCCCGTGACGGAGAGGATAGTGCGACGGCATTTACCTCATAAAAAAGAATGAATTAGATTTTGAACAGCCCACAAAAACCATTGTGTGAAACAAGAAACGAAACTAAATAGCTTTTAGCCCACATGCATTCCGAAATTGCCCTGTCACCGGCCCGCCCGGGACAATATCCGAAAAAGGCACGATGCATTTTCGGGCGGATTTCTGAGCGGTAGAGATTATGCAGCTCAACGCATGTGCACTCGACCGCATGCATTCGAACCACTGGCATGCAGGGGCTATCCGGTGGAGGCCAGTCTGGAAACCCAATATATTCGCAAGACAGTTATGTAGGAATATAGAATTGGATCGTGCCTTGGGTTTGTTTACAATTTGCAGCTTAATTTATACATTGCCGATTTCAAAGGAATCTTTGTCTCTATATCTATCTCTCTTTCTTCTACCATTCTACCATCTAGCCTTACTCTTCCCACTATTTGAAAAAGGCCTCCTTTTGCTGTTGCCACGCTTAAATTATATATTTTATAGATACCCACCCAATTATAATTAAGGATAAAAAAAGGTCTGAATATTAAAGATGAATTAAAAACAAATTATCGAGAAGACTTCAAATAACTTATTAATGTTCATGAAATCTTTTGCCCTTACTTTAATATTCAAAGACAATATTTCACGAGGAAATTACAATATTACTGCGAAATCACAAATTGCCATTTAATTTTGAATCGAAATTGGATGAAATTGTTTTACGGAAGTACTCGTAAACGGGACAATAGTGAATTACAAACTGCTTTGTGTAATTTGGAGGATTTATTAAACTGTACTAATAATGTTTTTGTGAATGTATTTACATCATGCATGTGCACGTAGGTATATATGTGTGTGTTCTGTTTCCACCTACAGCTTATTACTTTATCCAAATATTTTTCAGGCTCCATACAATCTAATTATATGTATATTTATCAAAAACGGTCCAGCTGTAGACTTTGTAGGCTTTGAATATCTAGAACTCTATTTGAATCTGGAGCTAAGATAGAAACAATAATATGTTACGGTTTGATGGGCGTTATTTCCAGCGAGACTTTAGAACCGATGTTTCAGGGTGTCAAGCGCAGTGCAGCGCCGCACAAAATTATGCAATGCAAAGTTCTCGCTTGCACTGTAACTGTTATGGGCTGGCGTAGCGCTTATCAGCTAAATTAAAAAATTGGCTGTTTGTAAAGTTGGTTTACGGACGATAGGTTAACGTGATAACGTCATAACAAAACATTGATGAAATGATTGCACACTTTTATGAATAAAGTTGAATCATTTTTAATAATAAAAGAATAAATACTAGAAAATGTAGCAATCAGATTTTTAAAATGCAAGAAAAAGTAACCTTTATTTCCGAAATTGTTGTTGTAATAAGCAATGAAAGCCATATTAAATTTTCACTTTACTTTATAGACAGTCGACGAAGCAGTTCACGTGTAGATGTAAGTTGTGTGCTGCCGCTGTCTTTCTTCTCCTCGGACGCATAGGCCAATTGAGTGGAAGAGAGATAAATGCGGCGCAACCGTACAATGAGCGTAACGAGACAATATTTCATCTTTTTCGTGCATGTAGTCGGCGTTCTTCGATTTATTAGACGTTGTCACGTCAAAAAAGTCAACACCCACGCAACATAGCAAGCGACTTCGACCCGCACTTAGAACCACATTTGAAAGTTCACTCTTTTGCAGTATGTTAAAACAGTACGACGGAAGTGAGCTGTGACCGCTGAAGCTTTACCGAGGACATTTATTGCGCCCGCAAATGTACTCTAACCGCAAAACACCGTTTGTCGATCGCGTGACTTTATTGTGATGTAAACTGCGTCACGCTCGAATTAACGTGACTCCCAGTACACGTAAACTAATTTCCCAAGTTTAAGGCACGTGCCTTTTGTTTAGGACCGGAACAATAATACGCTTATACCAGAGTTGTAAGCGGTATTCTAAAAGTCGCGGTGAACTTCACATTCGATACGGTTTTAATTGTTGGATTTATGGAACTGGATTATGGACGTGATTCTAGCGCGTTACGATTACCTTAGCACGTTCACTGCTGGAAACACACACGTTGTGTTTTTTATAGCTTTACGCGAGGGCAGGAAAACACACCTGCTGTGTTAGCGCAGCTTGCTGCTCCATCGTCGACCGGCCCGACACGTACAATCAGATGAGACTGCGGTCAAATGCAAGCCTATACTGCAATAAATAAAAAAAAACTACTTCTTTTAACTTTTTTCAATTTATTTCTTCAATATAAAAACATTTATAATATATGTAGATGGTATGTAAACTTCCTTATCTGCAGTTAGCTTTAAGTAGTATCACTTTTAAACTCTACACACGAGTACGTGCTAAACTGAATTTTTATTTCGAAAGTTCATAGTTCCTGGAGAGTTCTCGAGCCATCAATGCATATTCAACCTCACGCGCGTCCTGAGCTAACAGTTATCGACCCCCACCCCTTCTACACCCTCTTTATAAACTACTTGTCTCCTCTTTTAACAAAAACGTTGGGAAAAAAGGCAGATAAATGATATACGGATATATTTCAAAAGCTTCGATAAGTCGAGATTTAAGGTTCCTTCAAAAACGTGTCAAGCATTTGTCGAGGTTAATGCTTGACACGTTTTTGAAGGAACCTTAGATTCTGAACAATGAAGTGCCGTGAGATACATATCGGCCCACTGCTGCACTCGGGTCTCGCCTCACTTCCGAGATGAGAATTAGGTCAATTATTATAATTAGATACAAGTAATATTGCGACGTTTATAGACCGCTCATTTTTTTTATTTGTTTGTTAGACGAGACGGGCATGTCGTTCACCATTGCATTGCATTGCATAATCCTGCGCAGCACTGCACTGCGCTCGTCACCTGATTAATGATCTGGTAAACTGATTTCTCTCTTTCCGGGTAGTTTAATTGAGAATATCTACAAATGTATAGACGATGCAATCTACTTCGTTTATATCGGAACACGCTGGTAAAGTCTTTTTTACGTTTAAATGTATTTAGTCGTCGGTAGGTGGGCTGATGTTTATTCATGAACGGTTTTATTAACGGACATAGGCATGTCCTGTCCTGTCCCAATACGCGCCACTGAACCCGATCCCCGGGTCTCTTCATGTCATCATGTTATACATATCAGCAATGTACATATAAACTGAAAACAAACCTACATCCAGCAGTGGGTTGATACGGGCTGAGATGATGATGATGATGATGAATAAATGATTTGAGTTTTGGGAACAGATTGGTACGGAAATCGTTAAAAGGCAAATAGAATAGTAAAACACGTTAATTTTTTTTACGCGGCGCTTTCTCTGTCACAATCAACAAATGTATTCAAAGCACGTACGCCTAGATATATGTTCAGGCCCTTACAAAGTTATAAATTGGGTGAAATAACTAATGGAAAACCCGTGGGAATGCGAAGGAGAGGCTAGGGAAATTACAGTTAGACAACCCCATTTTTAAACAGGGTGGAATTTAGGAACCGGAAAGACGAGAGATCCTTTTGTTTACACTTATTGACATACCTAATATGCTATACTACTCCTATACTATCGAAAAATGTTTTTTACTGTCCATCCAAAGGTTATCTGGAAGAAATCGCTTTCAGCGATAAGACCGCCCATTGTACTACCCTTGTTTACCTATTGTAATTCTTCTGTACTGTGTTAATTTTTGTTTCTGGTGTACAATAAAGAGTTTTTCTATTCTATTCTACTATGGTGACGGCCCGGTTTGGGTGCGCTGTAATTTGCGATGGTTTTACATAAACCAGAAATATTTTTTGGAGAAACTGCATAGTACTCATCATTTTTCATTTTTTTTTCATTCTTTCATTTTAATTTTTTTTTTTACTTCTGTGTTGTTTTTTGTTTTATATTAGTTAAGTAAAATTAGGTTTTCGGTTGTAATTACGCCATAGTTATGTCAGAGAGACAGATGTTTTTGCAGGTTTTAAGTTATATTGGGACTTTTTGAGACTAATCCTTAATCAGAGTCGTTGGGCCTCTAGCGATACTCATTAGCTATTCAGATGTTTTTTTTCGTGGCTAATACTTTACTTTTTCAGCTAAAACTTATTTTTCTCCCGGAACACGATTTCATGTCGCTGCCCCTTAAGGCGTAAACTTTGCAATGGAAGGCGTGGCAACATTATATAGAGATCAGATTTTTTTATATCTATATTCAGAAACTTAAGATTATAACTGAAGCCATAGAACAAAAATGCATTTCTTTTTGTTCTTTCATAAATATTTATGTACAGTCACTAGAACTGGCCTTATATAAATGGAATCCATTGAAAGCTAAAGGGCTATCTTATCAATTTTAAGCAACAGAAAGAAGAAAAAGAAGCAAGTTAGTTTCCTAACACGGAGTTATTACTCCCACATTAATTCTAATCTCGTAGATTCGAGCAATTTTTCTCTCCAAATGTCGTTAACGAAATAAAAAGGCGGCTGAAACTAAATCTATGTTCCATTAGAGACGCCACATTTATTATTACAAAATAGTAACTCTTGCAACGTAAAACTTTGCCTACATCTTACTAAGCCCTAAGGGTACGAACACACCGACGCGTTTTAACAAAACATATTTTTCCGATTACCGTGCAGAAAACTGGACACTTTCTATAAACATATCGTCGACCGCATCGACGCTTACCACCAGGTGTGACTGCGGTCAAATGCTAACCTAATCTGCAATAAAAGTATGCATTTTCCCCGGATGTCTGCATTTGCGTATCAGCCAGAGCTAAAGACACGATGAAAAAATACCGAAAATTTGCATAAAAACGTAAATTAAACAAAACTTTGAACATATTTAGCGGCTTTTGATAAGTTCTGACTGTACAAGTCCCGTGGCTCCCACTGGATAGGTTAGACTAACGATGACGAGGCAAGACGTTATGGGACGAGACGAGATGGGATGTGACGTGACAAGACGAGACGAGATAAGATTTGCATAATACATGAGAGACATACAAATATTTAAGGTCCATCGTACATTACCAAGCATGCTGGTTGGCGTACAAAACTCGATTCCTCCTACCTTAATATCTGACATGAGAATTATCCTTTATTAGGTACTTATTCTTACGAACGAGGGTGACATAATCCTCCTTCGAGATTATAAATAGAAGTAATCACTCCGCCGTGGCGCTCCATTTTTCTCATTATCCTGCTCGACTTGTGACGTATTGACTTCAATCGTCTTCATCGATTCGCAAAGTAACGTTCAACCCCCAGAACTAATTACCCCCCCCTGTTGCCGCTGGCATACACCGTTCCCACGCATTTAGGGTATCCATTATACGTTTTATAAAAGCAGGACCGAAACGCTGAAATAGATTAACTACTCGCTCTGAGCGATAAGACCGCCCATTGTGACACTAATTGTAAAATTTGTTTTGTTCTAGTTTTAAGTTTTCCTTGTTCTGTGGTGTTTCAATAAAGAGTTTATCTATCTATCTATCTACTCTAATTTTCTTCTTTATGAATAGAAGGTAGATAAGTATTACAACAATCTTAAAAAAAAAACTAATTTAAATTTATTTTAAGATGCAAATACATTCTGCTACCGGTTTTTCATTTTTAGATGGTGAATTTCAGAGCTCCTGCGCAATCATCGTTTACGGGTTGACTTTTAAATAAAACCTTTCTTAGAAATATATTTTAGGGGTTGAATTTATTAATTCTTTTGCAATCACCACCTTTGGTCGTATCCATATAAACCGTTAGACATTGAAAAAAAAAATCGTTCCTAGAGCTCCTAAAGCTCCTATATTTTATCTTATATCTTTAAATGAGCAATTCTTGTATATATATATATATATATATATATATATACATATATATATATATATATATATATATATATATATATACATATATATATATATATATATATATATATATATATACATACATATATATATATATATATATATATATATATATATATATATATATATACGAATCTCGGAATCGGCTCCAACGATTTTTATGAAATTTTGTATATAGGGGGTTTCGGGGGCGATAAATCATTTTTAGAAAATGCCATAAAAAAAAAATACCGAGCAAAGCTCGGTCATCCAGGTACTTATAATTATGTGTGTACTATATTATAAATATATGTATTGTTAGGTTATAGTCGCCATCTTGAAAACTGACGTCACCCAAACCTATATAAGCCGTCAACGCCAGGCTTGGAGGGTCATTCTGCGCTTGGCTTTTACGGCGGTAACATCGGTTTGGGTGAGCGATCTGCTTGTTTTTTTATTAAATTGTTTTAATTGTGTTTAAAGTTACTGTTTTGAGGTTTGTTTTGTGTGATTTTGTTCTTATTTCAGTTAGAGTTTTCGTTTTGTTAAAAATAATTTATTAGTGAATTAAAATGTAATTATGTTGTTGAAATTATCTTTTTTTTTAATCTTATTTTGGAGTAGTTCCTAAAAGTATATTATTATTTTTTATTGTTTATTAAGTATACTGTGTATGTGTATTATTAAAACATAAGTATTAAATGTATTGTGTCTATTAAATACTGTAAGTACGCCACCCACCCTACTATCGAAAAATGTTTTTTACTGTCCTTCCAAAGGTTGTCTGGAAGAAATCGCTTTCAGCGATAAGACCGCCCATTGTACTACCCTTGTTTACCTATTGTAATTCTTCTGTAGTGTGTTTATTTTTATTTCTGGTGTACAATAAAGAGTTTCTCTATTCTATTCTATTCTAAAGCGAAGGTAAAACTAATATTGAAGTTCGTAGACTTTATGGTTTGGAAAGCTGATGGTTTTCTTCAGAAGGGTCCACACCCATCGATCGATCGTCGATCGATGCGATCAGTTGATCTCGATCGCCAACTAATCAATAGCCGAAGCTACGTCGAGGAATGTTGATCGATTGGTACTCGTTACCCCCAAGGTAACAGCTAAGTGTAAGCCAGAGCTTGAGGAGAAATATCCCAAGTATGCAGTCCATAGAAACATGTTCCCACAGACACTCTACGACTAAGCACGAAACCACTAATCAGGAATGGGTTTCATTTAACCAAACCATGAACGTAACCTGCCATTTACTGTGAATATTCGCATACTGCGGTTACACCTTGAAGGCAATAAGCATAATGTGTGAGCTATTAAATTAATTAAGTACTAATGAGTAATGAGAATTAAGCTCTGAAGGTAGAATTTGCAGCTTTGGTTTTGAATGGATATTATTATCAACCTAAGTCGGCGACGGTGGCAAACTAAACCAAATAAGGCAGGTACATGCTGATAACTGCTGGGGCAGAAAGGTTCTCGAGTGTCAACCACGGACCGGAATACGTAGCAGGATGGTCCCCACAAGGTGGACCGACGACCTGGTGCGAGGCGCGGGGACCCGTTAAATGCGTACAGCTTGCAACCGCTCGTTGTGGCGGTCTCTGACGGAGGCCTATGTCACAGAACAGATAGTCCTATGTTCAGCATTGGAAGTTTTTGTGTAGTGCGTATACCAAACCACGCGCAGGAGACAGTCTGTAAGTCTGTAAGTTAAGTAGTGGGAGGCCTCTTCTGCAAGAGACCGCCTGGGGAAGTACCACACCTTTGCCAGATATTCATCCGCCAAGCAGAAGTGTGCAAACATTACTGTGATTCGGTTTGAGGGGCATTGTTTCCAGTGAAATTACTAGGCATATGAGACTTTAAAGCCGATGTCTCAGGGTGACGAGCGCAGTACAGTGCAGGATTATGCAATGCAAAGTTCTAGGTGGTGCTGTCTGTTAAGGGTAGGCGTAGCGCTTACCATCAGGTGAACGACATGCTCGTCTCGTTACTCAGTCAAATGAAAAAAAAATACAAATAATCATCATCTCTATAGAACATCAGTTAAATAAACATATCTCGCTCACAGTCTAATAAGTATAAATCAAACACTTCCCAGAATAAAAGGGAAGCATTACATCAACGTCTCGAGTTTTCGTTATTTATTTATGCTGTGGTTTTTCCCGAAAGTCGTAATTAGCGCGGCGGCATCTATCGGGTAAATAAAAGAGAATTGTACAATAGCTGGAGGCATTTGGAAAATTTGTTTGTACCACGTGGAGGACTTGCGTAGGAGTAGGTACAGTCGGCAACAAAAAACGATGAACATTTTCAGAACTTCAATTTACAATTCTGCGCGAATGTTAAGCTTTTTACGTCGATAAAGTGTAAAGTCTGAATTAGAAGTAAGGATGTTTTCGGTGCTTCTTCGTCAAGTTTAAAGTCTTGTATATATGTTAGATAGCCAATAAGTAATATTATCGTTAGATCGAAAACAATGTGGAGATCTTCCCTTTTGATGCACACATAGAGAAAACGTGTAATTTCGTGTTCCCTTCAAAAAAATCCAGGAGTTTATAGTAAAGCAATATATGACTAGACTACTGACACCTGGCTGAAAGGTGTGCTCAACATTTTCATTACATTTTAAACAAAAATTCGTAAGTAATTATAATTGACATTGGCTAAATGCACAAAACATGTGGAGCCAAAACGAAAAAAAAAATGGCCTGTATTGGATTGATTATGCAAATCGCTGTCGTGTTTACGTTATACGTCATCGACGCTAGCGTTTGTTTGCACAAACTGTTTGCGCATTAAGTTACGCCGTGTGGTCGAACCTTTAGCAGCGAGAATTACCCCTACCACGAGCTCGTCGACAAAAGGGGTTTAATCCCGAAACTTTTACACGTAAATCATAAAATATTCAAATGTAGTACCCGCTGAACCCCTGTTAAACCTACCTCGGTGTAACTTCACCAATAAATTGAAGTTTTTATCGCCATCGGAATCTATTCTTCTAATATTTCTTTTCACCGACTAACGTTGGTAGATATCGATAGTTTAGTACAACTGACTAGAGTTGGGATGGGGTGGATTTGGCCGGTTGACATGTCCCAATAATGTTAATAATTTTTTTTTTAACTAAATAACGGGACGATTAAGTCGTTCACCCGATGGTAAGCGCCACGTCTGACCATAACAGAATAGAATAGAATAGAATAGAATAGAATAGAAAATAGAATAGAAAAACTCTTTATTGTACACCAGAAACAAAATTAAACACAGTACAGAAGAATTACAATTACATTAGGATTAGAATTACAATAGGTAACAGTTTCAGTGCCATCCATAACTTTACATTGCATAATCTTATACGGCACTATACTGCACTCGTTATCCTGAGATATTGGTTCTAAAGTCTCATGTGCCTAGTAAATCTATAGACTTTTGTGTTTTTCCTGCTGAATGTACAACTATTATAAAGGGAATTAACTCACGATATTAGGAGCGGAAGATTATTATAATGCTACTAGCTGTGCCTTGCCACGCTTCGCTGTGGCACATTCGCACGTTCGCTGATATGTCACTGATGAAAAAAATTAGATAAAAACAATCCTTGATGCGGATTATATATCGTGCTAAAATTTCAGCTCGATCGGTGCAGAACTTTTTGAGTGTTTGAAGCGTACACAAGCCAACATAACATTTTTATATATATAGATAGTATAATTGGTACCATTCCAGTAGCCTATGAAGCCTTGTTTCATCTATCAAAAATGATTGATACCACTCTTAGATCCTTGATACTGTCATTAATTGCAAACAAGCCAACGTTACATTATGGCGGATGCCGGATTTCCGGCATCTACATCAGTAATATTGTTATTAATCTGTAGCGCCCGAGCGCAGCCCTAGTACGACAGGCAGGATATTGGATAGCAGTACTCTCCGCATTTCGTTTCCGATTGCAAGCCGCCATTTTGCCGGAAGAGACACACGTCACCTCAGTTGTGTGCAAAGCAAAGCAATGTAAATATCGATAAAAACATCTCTAAAATAAAAAATCCGATCTGTCAGAGTTCTATGTCGAGGCCTTGTCGATGTATAACGAAAGTAGAAAAAACTTTCATGAAATACTCTTTTGATTATGGTTAAAGTCTTCAAACTGAGAACTAAGAAGAGATGTCAGTATGTATTTTTGTTTGAAGTGTCAGTACAAAACCTTTTTTAGTCTTTGTATACTCTATGGTAACCTCTTACTTGCGAACTCTTTGTCTTATTTCAATAAACCTTTATGTCAAAGTGTCTTACGTGACTGTCGAGCGTAATAGAAAAGTGTGACAATTGCTAAAAAATGTCTCCTATATGTCGATAAAAAAGTTTCACTTCAATAACAAGAAGGTTACATCATCCTCCTGCAACATAAATTCAATTCCATTCTGCACAAGACAGCTTCGAGTCGGTTTTAAAAATACACCCGCGATTTGAAAGGTGTAGGTGTACATAATTGATGAGTTGAGAGTTGAGAGCATGTCACTTGGTACGAGGGTTGAAAATAGAGGAGCAGACAGCTAGGTCGGTCTCTAATTTAATGACGGCAAAGTCACTTAGGTCACGGAATAGCTAACAGTGCTGAAATGATCGAGATGAATAAACGTTACTAAATAATAAATGTTAAATTGAATTTAACAATCCGAAACTGGCCCCTGTGGTGGTTTATGGCCTAATCCTCCCATGAAATGATATGAGAAATATTACCACCGTGAACGAAGTCATATCTAGTTTAATTATAAAAGGGCTTTCATCTAAAGGCAGTAAATAAAAATTTAAGAATTGAAAATCATACTTCTGTATGCAAAAACATCAAAAAGACTGAACACTTTCAATGCTGAGCCGATTTCCTTGCTCTGCACACTCCATAGTGTTTTCCCATACAAAAAAAACAACAGTTATGTTTCCCCGCACTCGTGCCAAGTTATGAAAAACACGACAGTTGTGTTTTCAGCACTGAAGGTGTTTAACAACCCAAAATAAACACGAATAAATGTTTTGTTATCTTTCTTTCCAATTAGAATACACCAGTATTAACCCACACAATGGATCTCGACTGAATGATCAACCACATCTATGATTGATTTAATTATATTATAATCAAAGCAATACCCAACCATCCCAAACAACCCGACTGTCCCTCGACGTGTGAACTGATCAAATCGGAGTTTAACCCTTAACTCCCAATTAGTTGGAAACAAACCGCTGTTCGGATGCGGTCACATCCTACAACTTGCGGTGGTTTAGTTACGGCGTAACAAAGCCGCGCGTGACGTACAGTCGACCACATAACTAGTTGAACATGTTAACTAGATTTGGGGATAATAATCTATCAATCTATATATATTAAAATGTTATGTTGGTTTGTGTACGCTTCAAAAACGAAAAAAGTTCTGCACCGATCGAGCTGAAATTTTAGCATGATATATAATCCGCATCAAGGATTGTTTTTATCAATTTTTTTCATCAGTGACATATCAGCGAATGTGCGAATGTTCCACAGCGAAGCGTGGCAGGGCACAGCTAGTTATATATATTTTATTAAAGCGGTTATAGCCTAGTGGGAGAAACTACGCCTTCCAAGGAGAAGGAAGAGAGTTCAAATCCCAGTGCGAGCACGTACCAATGTGTTTCTGTAAAGCATATGTACGTCATTATCACTCGCTTTTCGGTGAAGGAAATCAAAGTTGTCTAGAGTTGCTTTTTTTAACGGACAACTGTATCTGATCGCTTACTACTGCAAAAACTATCAACAGTATTCATGTAAGTAAGCATTGACCCATTAATACATTACATCGGTACCGGATAAAGCGGCCACGGAAAATATTAATTCAATATTAACTTGTTAAATTCGTATTAACCATAATGTTGGTAGATAAGCCGCATTTCTGTTATTTCTCACTGCGGCGCGATGATGACGGCCGAAACCACAACGAATATTTATCGCAGATGAGTCTCTCTGGACCGAAAACGGTGGTTATACCGCCTTTGCCCTGGACGGTGTTTGTATTAATAATTGAATTCGGGATTCCGAGGAATGTTAACATTTCCTTATCTATCTACCTATCTATCTTCTCTTCTATATAAATAGAAAAGAGTCGTCGAAATGTATGTACGCGTATGACATCGTAAATACTGACCCAAATTGAACAATTCTTTAAAAGTTGTGTTTTTTATCGTGAGAACAAGATTAGTACTTTTATTTTTAATAGTACGAATAGCTAAATTATTGCGGGATAGCTGGAATTACGTGGGTGAAACCACGGGGCGCAGATAGTATAATAATAAAGATAAAAGTGAATGGCTAAATGTGTTGGTAAACTCAAAAATTAAGAACGACTGGACCGATTAAGCTAGAAAAATTGAACAAACGTGCTTTTTTCTATGTGATTTTTGCATGAACTTACGATTTTATGTATGTCATTTGTTTTTACTATTGTTTTTTTCGCGACCTTCAGGAAATACAGAGTTCTTGCGGGAAAATTAGAGTTACGCGAATTAAATCGCGGGAGAAGCTAGTAGCATGGAAAGATTATGCTATGCAAAGTTCTGGGTCGTGCTGTGACTATTATGGGCACGCGTAGCGCTTACCATCAGGTAATGAGACGAGCAAGTCCTTCGATTTGCTCGTCTCGTCACTCAGTCTGATAAAATAAGAGACACACACACACACAGAGAGAGAGAGAGAGAGAGAGAGAGAGAGAGAGAGAGAGAGAGATTATATTACTATACTATATTCCTAATTGAAAAGTGTGAAAAATATCCACCAATAGCCCTTTTACGAGGCTTCTTATTTTAAACCTTTATTGGAAGTCAAACGTGCAGGTTAACTAAGTGAAAATAGAGCTCCCTACGCTACTGTAACTTTACATGTTTGATATTAAAACTTCGCCTCATTATAAGTCGCGATTCAAGTCTGTCCACTATTTCAACTTACGCGACGAATGCGAGAACTAAAATAATTTGTTAGCTCAACTAATAATGGGTTTTAAACAATTCAACAGGTCAATAATTCAATTGGTTCAACAGCTTGTTTTACAGCGCTACAGTTTTCCACGTCGGTTGATATTTCAAACGGTATAAACAATAAATTCAGTTATAACTTTCATATGAAGCTGGAATTATTAATTTTTTACAACAAAAAGGCCTCATTTTGTCTATAACGAACCGAACAAAACATCAATAATTTCAGCAATATTGCCCGTTATTTAAGCGGAAAACATTTAGGATTTGCTACAATATTTTTAAGGCAAGCTTTCGTAGAAAGGGTTGGCGAGGAAAGGCAATCAATTGGCCCCAAAAATTCGAAACATTTTTCTAATTATAGACCCAGATCTCTCTCTTAACTCGATAGCTTTGTTACATGACGAAGAGAATAAAATTATCTCGTAGAAAATGAATTTTCCAACCGCTGCTATTATTTTTTTGGCTCAACATTTAATTGGTATGCGAGTAAAAAGCTTAATTCGTGGTTGGACCAGAGCCATGTATAATAATTGCAACTCCCTGATTTTCCGCATCGGTAATTAAGCGGTGGTAGCCTAGTGGGAGAACGTCCGCCTTCCAATCAGAAGGTCGTGAGTTCAAATCCCAGTGCAGGCACGCACCAATGTGATTCTGTAAAACATATGTACGTAATTATCACTCGCTTTTCGGTGAAGGAAAACATCGTGAGGAAACCCACATACACCTACCCGAGAATTATTTCGGAGGTTGGTATGTTATCCACCAATCCGGACTTGGCCCCCGTGGTGGAATATGGCCTAACCCTCCTCACGAAAGTGAGGAGAGACCCGTGCCCAGCAGTGGGACGTTATGGGGTTATGGTTAGTGGATGAATTAAACCAGAAATATTAAATGTGCAACAAAAGTGCAACAAAATAGCATGTGATCCATGCATGGTTGTAAAATTGCCAAGTTTTGTGTGATTTACTTTCATTAATTGTAAATTTTTACGCTTTTTTATGCTTAAAGGAAAAGTAGGAGTCTTCTTCATAGATGTCGAGATCATCCTTCAATAATAATTTTTGAAATATTATCTTGGATGACTTACCATCAATTCTTGGTCTTGAAGTTTGCATAACACTGGCGTTGGGAATGTGAAAGGATAAGGGCGCGAATGTGGAATTTGCTAATGATTCATTAAGCATTTCTTCTTTCTCATTTAAATTGAAGTATTCTGTCACAAACTCTCTATCTGAATCAAATATCGATTCATTCTGATTCTTTTCGGGATATTTACTTACAGTTGTAAAGAAGTCATGAAATATTTTGGTTCTTGTCACGTCATCTACTCTAAGCTTTTCCATTGAGTTATCGACGTCTTTATCGTTAACCTTTGATATCTTATGGCGTTCTCTAATATCATATTCTTTATAATCTACACTATCATTAAATATATTTTCCTTAATATTTTCTATATTAGGTTTAATATTGCTGTGGTTGTTAGAATCTTCTTCATTAGTAGGTTTTCTCCGAAACCTATCTAGAAGTGTCTGATATTGTTTAGTGATCACATGGTTTACGTAAAGCTCGTTATTGGATTCATTAGTGTGATTATTTACATTACCTTCATGAATACCAATATGTGCATTAACTAGCGAAGTCATTTGTGAAGTTACTGGTAGTAAGAAAAGTGTGAAAAGGGAGAGGATGAAGGTTGTCTTCAAGGTAGGCTCATAGAGGGGTGAGCTGAGGTACGGGGATAGAAAGGGGCGAGGTGTCCACGTCATGCCAGGCCGGCTTCAGCGCCGACTGTCCTGAAAAAGAAAAACCTTCGTTAATGTGTTTACCTCGGAAAATACAGAATGTTTTTTCGCGAAAGCTTCATTTTGCAGTAATTGCGCGCTGGTATTTAATATTCGCTAGATTGTTAGTTTCTCGTGTTCGCAGTCGGAATACGTTGCTAAATTGGTGAAACGTTTTTTGTATAGCGTTTTTTCCGTAGTTGTTAGTTGCTTTCCGTGATTGTGAGGTTTCAGGTTGTATTCCTGCACATGGCAAAAATTGTATTTGCTCTGAGTTTGGGTGTTTGTAGGACGCGTTAGGAGGTAACATTTTTGGATGGAGGTATTCTAAATTAGATTTCTCAGCTGACAGCCCAACGGTAAACAAGCTTTCTGCCTTTTGGAATGGATTGCGGCGGCATATCGAGAAGCCGAGTTTAAAATTCACCACCTGCCCTCACGTCTGTCTCCGCATCCGATTGCCAACGAATTCTACCCCCTCCATCCCTTCTCGATTGAATAATTTATGTAACATTACGTATGCCGCGTTGATTTTTACATCCATAATCGAAAATATTTCGGAATCGGATGCTCGGGGGAAATTACCGATGCGTGTATTTAATTTGGTTTGAAGAGTGGAGGTTGCGGCGGTGGAATATATTTTGAACCATCAAAACCTTTATGAGATGGTTTATTTTGTATTCATTCCTCAAGGTTTTGGTTCACTTTAATTTATCACGTCACCTTGAGACATTGGTTCTAAAGTCTCATATGCCTAGTAATTTCGCTGGAAACAGTGTCCTTCAAACTGTAACGTGGCGTAGGATGTGGTGGCTAATACAGGACAAATATTGGTTCAAACATCGAAACCGGAGCTAGAGAGCCAGTATTGTGTTGCACTTTGTATGTTGACACATTGTTCACGAGCAGGATAACAATGATTGCGATCAAATTCCTGACCTCATTTTCCCATACCATGGCAATAAACATGAAGATGTGGCAACCACATTGGAACAAACATTTGTATCGATATTTCTTTTAGACCATATATCACCAATAATGTTTCTAAGGGCATCCAACTAAGACTTGAGTGGGCATAACTTGCCAGTATTTAGTAACGAGGCGTATGATTTCACACGTTACCTATGAAAATTTAGTGTCCGAGTGTGTCGAGCTCATGGATAATGGTAAAATTTGCGAACCCGCGGATGTTACTATAAATTTATCATGCATACTTATCTACTAAGGGCAATAATTAAAAATATAATTAGAATTAGCTTTGAACGACTTATAATTCAGCACGCCGAGACATCGGTGCACTCATGTCTTATAATATTTATCGGGATTATTTTGCAGAACTGTTTAACACGTTCACTGCTGAAAACACAGCTGTCGTGTTTTTCATAACTTGCCACGAGTACGGCAAAACACAACTGCTGTGTTTGTTGTATGGGAAAACACTATGGCGCGTGCAGAGCCGCACTCGCGGCTAGACAAGCAAAACGGCTCAGCAGTCAAAGTGTTAAGCCCATTTCACTATAATTCATTACTAAACCTCATTTCAATTCTAAAGGGTTTTTCAAGAGAACGGTAAAAAAACTACAGAGTAACGCATCGGTAACGCCCCGAGTGTTGCAGGTGTCGGTAAGGGTTTACCACCAGGCGGCCGATAGCTCGTTTGCCTCTCTATTATATAAAAAAAAGAATTACTTACGCTTAAAATAATGAATCATAAGCGACTGAGCTAAGCACTCCAACTGAGCTTTATTCCATCCTATTGACAAAAGAACTTTCATCAATTTCCATCGGAGTCTTTGCTAACATACGACCTTTCAGTCACCCGGCGTCGCATTGTCAAATCAGTCTCAATTAACCAGGCACCCATTCAGGGGATTTGCCTACAAAAGTCACAATCAAATGCTGATTACTTTCGCTAAGCTTCTCAATGTTATCTCCGAGAAATCTCCTCCTTATCAACACGGATTCAGAGTCCAAATTACATTTGCTGCGCAAAGGATGAATACGCCTTTCGGGTGAGATGAGATTTTTCGCTTGATTTACCTATTGTTGCTAAGTTTCATACTGTGACATTTTAAGTTTTGTTGTCAGAAGGGATCGTCAGCACAGGATTTGTGTAGGATAATCTGCTTAGGGGACGGACTGACTTGACAACCAGCTTTATTTGAATTAAACGCTTGGAGACCACATTTGCTTGATGGATGGAAGGATGGCTTCCTTCCATCCATCAAGAAAATGTGGTGTGAAACGTGAGTGTCCAGCCGTTTGCATCGGAGTGAGACCGCCGCATGTCTGCCACAACCACACATGTTTCACGTAAAGGTGGCACGTTTCACTTATAGCGGGTAATTCAAATTTTAAGCAGTTTTTTGGTCTGTGGCCCTAGACCGGGTAACCAATTTAAGAGATTCGTGCGACACGTTCCGCCTTAAGACTATTTATTGAAAATATCTTATTTTGTATATAAGTGTATTGTAGCTAGTTGTCTGTGGTTTTAGCACCTAGTCACCTGTAAATAAATAATGAATACCTTGTGAATAGATAAAATAAAAAAAAAGGTTTTTACACACAAAATCTCAAAGACCAACTTCAGAAGTGTACTAACCCCCGCTAATTCCCACCCCTGAAATGAATTAACAGTTACCGCTCAAGATCGTGCCCTAAAAGCGAACGTTAACATCTAGCACCCCATCATCTGAATATCTAACCCAATTCCGTCCAATTTCGCGAAATCGCAGTTTTCCTATACGGTTAAGTACTTTAATAAATAAATTAAGGGGAGTACACATTCGCACGCCGTGAGCACTGACAGTCTCAAAAGGGTATCCGCGAGTGTTAAGTAGGTGTAGGTAGGTATGTGTTAAGGCGCGCACACCGCGGAATGTAGCGAAGGGTCATAGGAATTTGAAGGGTAAATTAATTTAGGGAATTTCGAGCACGTGTATCGCAAATGCGTCACCTGTAAGTGTATTAAATTTCGAAGACGATTCGTTTGAAGTATCCGTGTTTTTTGTTTCTTTTCAGCGCAATCATCAAAACGGTAAAATGGGGCATTTCGTTTTAGTTCTCCAATAAAAAGTATACTTCAAATATGTACAGTTTCCTAATAATAAATCTACCTACATACTTATAAATTTACATAACCTACAATAAAATTTACGGAACCGTTCAAAAGTGTACCGTGCATAAATAGCCCTTATCATTATTTGAATAAATTTTTGGAATAGAATAAAATTAATTTTCATACGGTTATCCAGAAGATTTGATTGTTAATATCTATTTTTATTATAATGTGGGTGTAATGGTCGCTTTAAAGTTTTTTATGACGGTCTGTAACCTTTTGTAAAGTTCACAAATCAGATAACAGGAAGTAATGTCAGCTATTATTTTCCCTTGGAGTTCGTTATTACTAATCTAACTCTGAAAATGAAGAGAAGTAGGTATAACGTAGTACGGGATGCTTACCTTATCAGATATAGAAATGTATACCAATTTATACATTTCCAGTGTCTGTCCGTGAAGTCGAAATAAATCCTAAGTGAGAATTCATCATCATCATCATCCTCCGCAGCCTTTATCCCCCCACTGCTGGGCAAAGGCCTCTCCTTCACCATGCCATTTGTTTTTTTTTTTGCCAAGTGAGAATTGCTATTTCGGAAATGCCTAATCATAAATTACCGCTTATAGAACTTTCGTATGTCTGCCTAAAAGTTTGTTTCGCAAACATTTAACGAATTCCAATGAATATCACGGTGAATAAATCAGAAATCTTAACCTAAGATTTTCCTGTATCATTTCGATAACACTCAGAGTTAAGAAAATATTAGTATGATTAAAAATATTATTCTCGGAATCCCGCGCGAACGAAGCCGAGGGTTTCAGCTAATAAGTAATAAAGTAAATCGAAACCCAATGCCTGATCGAAATTGTAGCTAATGAAATGTTTTCAATTATTGTCTGTCGAGTGAGGAAGTGCTGGCCTCTAGAGTTAATCCGACCTCCCAAGAGCCTCTGGCGATCAATAACAATCCAAAGCCACGAGGGAGAAACTCCGCACATTACTTTTACAATAATAACGGATTAAACCAACACATAACTAGGACATAGGTCATTGGTCGAACGTCCATCTTCCAAGGAGAGATCCGTCAGTTCCAATCCCAGTTTTTGGCCAAAGGAAAAAATCGTAAGGAACTCCACACACCCGAGAATTATTTCGGAGGTATATGATCCAGCAATCCGGACCGGGCCCCGTGGTGGACTAGAGCCTGATCCTCCTCACGAAAGTGAGGGGAGACCCGTGCTCAGCAGTAGGCCGATCGGGTCGTTGATGATGATGATGGAGTCAGTGGTGCGGCTGAAGATCAAACTTGGTGTCGTTCGGTTACGAAACGCACTAGTAACCGCTTGGCCATCCTCGCTAAAGTTTCAACTACACATCGACGCTAGAAAGCGTAAACGCTGTAACCCTTTGACCGACCCGAAAATACTTTTTTTACATATTTTGAAACAAACGCTGTAACCCACATTTCAACGTCCCCTAGGAACTTTAGGATATAACCAAGGTAGCAGTATTGTAGCTTTGTATGAAACACACCAAATATCCAAAATTTACGTTTTTAGGTCGAGGAGATATTGAATTATGATTTTTTTTCACCAAAAAAAGGATTTTGGCTCTGGTGAACAATTTTGCGTTTCTAGATTACAGCGTTTACGCTTTCTAGTGTCGACATACAGCAGGAACCACTTGTTTTATTGTAAAAATTAAACAGAAGTGGTTCCCATCCAATTTAATCGGGCGTCTTATGATATAATCGAACGTGCAACATGATGTGAGTCGCTTGATTTTATACAACTTGACGGATTCGCGGTATTTTTCTTGTATGTACGATATGTGTGTGTACATCGGTGTAAAACCGCCCCAGTTAATCTAATTGTATGTGGGGAACGGGAACCCCTATTGGAGATGAAAACTGAATGTCACGTTTCGGTTTTGATCCGAGTGTAGTTTAGTGACATGTGGCGATTGTTCAGAAGTTCGTTTGTTGTTGTGATGTACCACAAATTCAAGTTTATCCTTTCGAAATTGCGTTTTATGAGATTTGAGTTTTAGAATAAATAAAAAAAGATAAAAAAAAGAAAATGAGAGAAAGAAAGAGTAAAAGAGAGAAAGAAGCAAAGCTTTTTGTTCTTACATTAACATACATATTATAATCATATTACAATACAATAACATAATTATCATTGCATTTTTTTTGTGTACTTACAATACAGAGTTTTCTATTCTATTAATAATTAGGTAGCTACCTATCCGGGAATAAGTAAAATTCCTTTCCTAAGTCTGACTATAGTTACTAATAGATGTAAGTTTTTTTTTTAATCATGATAAAAAAAAATACATCATTAAAATTACAATCTAGCCCGAAAGACTAATGAGTAATTTGCGTTTAACATAAATTGCTAAGTAGAGTTATTGCTAAGATTGTGTCCATTAACACATTTCTTACTGTCTCTATTAAGGCGAAGGCACTTTGTTAATGTGTTCTTTACTAGTAGATTTAACCAAACTACACTTCACTGTCACATCACTACACTAACTCGAAAGGTTTCTTCCTAGATGTAAGTGATAAAAATGAGGTTTATCATCAAAAGTAGTCGATACTTTGATGGTGCAAATACTAAAATTTTACTATTCCTTAAATAAGCGAATCCTCAAGCAAAAAAATTACACACAAAAAAAATATTAAAACTTGTTAATTAAATCCTGTAAAGTCGTTAATTCCTTTGACATCCAGATAATGGGCCACAAGAGTACAGAGTAAATAAAATAAATGTAAATCAGCGGTCCAGACTGTCCCGCGGGATCTACCTTTATAACCTGTCGACTTACGGCTGACAGAAACAGGAAGAATTTATTTAACCCTTTCGTGCCCGTAATATGTAGATCGTAGAAGATTATATTTGAATATTTAAGCTGGGGTGGCAGACATTAGGAACATATATGTACACATATCAATGCAAGCATCGATACGAAGAATTCCATCAAAGAACCGTGTTAGATTGTTAGGATTTTTCACAAACAGTTTCTTGAATTTTTTCCTTTGTTAGGGTTCCGTAGGACCTCAAAAGGATTAAGGAACCCTTATATGATTACTTTGTTGTCCGTCTGTCCGTCGGTCCGCCTGTCTGTTAAGTCCCTTTTTCTCAAGAATACGTAAAGGTATCAAAGGTATAATCTGGACCAGGCCCCGTGGTTGATTATGGCCTAACCCTCCTCGTGAAACTGAGGAGAGAGCTGTGTTCAGCAGTGGAATAATATGGGTTGTTGATGATGATGATGCTGATGATATATCATCATCATCAACCCATAACGTCCCACTGCTGGGCACGGGTCTCTCCTCACTTTCGTGAGGAGGGTTAGGCCATAATCCACCGCGGGGGCCCAGTCCGGATTGGTGGATAACATACCTACCTCCGAAATAATTCTCGGATTGGTATGTGGGTTTCCTCACGATGTTTTCCTTCACCGAAAAGTGAGTGATAATTACGTACATATGTTTTACAGAAACACATTGGTACGTGCCCGCACTGGGAATTGAACTCACAACCTTCGGATTGGAAGGCGGACGATATATACTATTGTTTATTTTATTGTAAAACTAGCTGCGCCACGCGGTTTCACCCGCGTAGTCTAATATGCCGCAGGAACCGTTATAATGTTACGGGATCAAAAGTATCTGTATACTAAATTTATTGATGCGATAGCATTGTTATAATTTTGAATTTTGGTATACGCAAACAAATATGTTATTGTTTTTTTGCTATACTTAAATGTTTTTTCTTCTTTCTTACTTCCGATAGAGAACCAATGCCTTGGCCTGTTGTGAGTCATTCTAATTTTTCAATTCATTTATTTTCATTACATTACGATTGGAGTACCGACATACCTAACAATGGCACCTAATGCAATCTTGCTCCGCTCACAATCACATCCATATATCTTAACCCCTAAACAGGATAACCTGTACCAAGGGAATCGGGAAATACGAGAACCATGCCACTTTTCCAGTTGATTCCATTTGAATACCAAAACAACAAAATATGATAACAGAACTAAATCTCGCCGGCTTTCCGCTCCACTTTTCCTTATGACAAAAAAGTTACTTTATTATTCTTATAAATCTATCATCAACCTCTATAACCATTCTTCAAAAAAAAAAAAAGTAAAAGCCGAGGGCCGTTGAAATAATAAACGCGACTGCTTCACCATGATGGGAAATAAAACTAGAGGGTTTTATTAGAACTGAAACACTCAAACTTTTATCTCATATCAGAACTATTACGTGACCGTGGTCATTGCATTCCAGACACTTGTCTTAAACAGGACACACACGTTACGGTATACCGGAGATGTCAACTTGTGTAGGTGCAGCAGTGCAGGTTGTCCGGGCATTGGAGTAATTTGTAGCTTCTGTGAAAGTGTCCGGTTCGGTCCTTGGTTTCTCTTTCACTCTGCGTAGTATCTCTTCTGTTACTGGATTTACGTCTTCTATGACAAAGGTCCAAGTCTTACCCACAAATGTTTCGGTGACTTGCGCTGTTTCGCCTGCACTCCACAGAATAATTAATAGAGCAACCAAACTTCGCTGCTCAATTTCTTAATCCGAATTCAGCGGTAGAGTCTGTTAACCTTTATGACTCTTGGGGTCACAATGTGGAAAAATATATTTGAATTCAGCAATTCTAAAGCTTCTATTTCCATTTGCCCGTAGCAAGAGGAATAAGGCTGCCTTATTACGAACCTCACGACCGGCTGGCGACTGACGTAGGAACGTCACTTAAAAACTGACGCAACAAAAACTACATTTACAGTCTTGTCGCAAGTTATAGAGCCCGCGTCACAAAAAAGTCCCACAGACGCGGCATTGCAGTCGCGAGACACAATGTTTCCAGCTCACTAAGTAGCCAGCCCAGCGGGGCTATGCAGCACGGTGCGGTTGAGCTTGAGTTCTTTTCATTTTGACGTTTAATTGCGACGGGGCTCGTTATTCGTATTGTAATGATGAGCCCCGTGGTAATCAAACGTATAAATGAAAAGAACTCAAGGACATTTGCATCGTGCTACATAGCCCCGCAGGTAACTCTTGATCTAACTTGAACGTATAAACTGAGAAATTCAAAGATAGGATTGGATATAGGAAAGGATCTATGTATGGAGTTTATGGACCGGGAAAACCTACTTCTTAATTTTAATTCCTAGTTTTACCGCTGGACTTCTTTTGTGTCGCTGACTCAAGTGACATTTTGGAAATGATCGCGGTGCGATTGCTGTCGCTTTGCTACTACAATATTTAACGTTATCAGGCAGCAGATGATCGTCGCACAAATAATCCAGCAGGCTTGTTTTACGATGGCTCTCACATCTGTCTGGTGTAATTACTCGGGAACAAAGGGAGACGCGGTGACAATAGACGGTGGGTATAATAATTCTGTCGGTTTTTAATACACTTTAAACAAAGGTTTTCATACGGCCACATTTTTGGCTCTACGAACAATAGAGGTAAGTATTGTACACTATTGTTTTTAATTTGGGTCACCGTTGACGGCCTTTATGGCGTAAGATGGTGAGTCCGAGAAAAAGAGAGATAAAGAGACAGGGAGAAAGAGAGAGTGAGAGAGAGAGGGAGCGACAGAGAGAGAGAGAGACGATGGACGCCTCGTCGAAAACTTTCCATGGTATGGTCGCCAATACTCAACGATGCGGTGACGCGCACAGTGTGTTAATAATGTCGCGTCTCTTTGTTTCTAGTATTGGCTCCAGCCAAAATTCAAACACTTTTAGATTTTTCTTATATTTATTCTCACAGATTTACGCTTAATATCTCAACATAATCATAATTCCGAATTCACAATACATTTTTACGCTTTCTTCACTTCGTGTGGCCACTTCGCTCGCCGGTTAACGAATGTCCCCTTACAGTCAACCATCGCCACGGTTTCCTTTTGGGCGGAAACGTGACGAACGGTTGAACCGGAAGGAGTTACAATTTTCTTAAATAAAATATTCTCGCTTTATGTTAATAATTGAAAATAATCAATATAAATAATAAATAATTTTACCGTGATTATAATTAATTAATTAGAGTATTTAATATTTAACCGACACACTTATTACAAATCAGCAACAACTAGGAAGTACTTCTAAAGTGATTAAATGCAGTACTGTATTTACTTTTAATTTACAATGATATTATAAATCACGCTTACACTAGATACACCTGTTTACTAAGATCTGTTTACTGAAGTAATTTATACCATCTCACGATTACGGGTTTTAAATAAAAACTCAATTAGCTCACTTGGTAAAACGTGCGCTGCGCAATTCACGGGTTAGAACCCCGGCCCGCGGTAAAGCCATGTAAAGCCAACGTATTTTAGCGCACGTCATGTTAGATTGTTGGCACATGTGGTCACAAAACTATGCACCTGGTAGGTACAAAGGTTTTGGGTTGGCACTTTGACATTGACATGTGACATTCAATCATGTGATACAAATGACAAAATCTAGCGCTTTTCGGCTGTTTGATGTGGTTTTGTATACTGATTTAGTTTTGCTGAAAACAGCAGTAAAATATACTTATTTATACAAGGAAAAATTTATAAGGTAGTTTGTATAGAAGTTTACAAAAATTATTATATATAGTTTGTATACAAATTTACAAAAATTAATGAAATTTATTATTAGTATTATTTTAGACATTTTTTTAAGGTTAAATTGCCCTGAATACTGGCTGCAATGCCACACTGAATAACTATGTTAATTTGAGTCCTAAAAAGGGGCCAACCGTGTGAACCTTTTTGTTAAATAAAAGACGTGCTTCTGCTAAGCGTATAATGCGAGACTGATTCCTACCCACATTTACAATAATCAATACGATATATAACACCTTCACCCTTAATTAAAACTAAATACTTAATTACCTACAGTTACCTCTTAATTAGCACTTTGTTTTACTTAGGTCCTACTTACATAAGGCTTATATAATACTCAACAGATAGTGACAGTTGTTATAATCATATTCTTAATCTATCAAATTACAATAATATTCTTAATCTATCTCTAATAAAATATAAAATCGATTTTCTGTCACCAAATAGAGGAAATAAAAGTTAGGTAGACATTGAGACTGGGTCCTTGCTATCGGCTATAAAGATGAGATTGGCATAAAAACAAATGATCTTATATCTTGTAAATTTATCTGGTGACATCATCTCGAAGCAAAAGTTGTATCACAATGTAAATATCGATTAGTCTGACAATCGTTATCGATTAAGATCTATGCTAGATCTGAGGTAGCAATCAAATTCTCAGAAGCTATTCTATTAGGTGGCCTCTTCTGCAAGAGACCGCCTGGGGAAGTACCACACTTTTAGCAGATATTCATCCGCCACGCAGTAGTGTGCAAACATAATTTTGTTCCGGTTTGAAGGCCACTGTTTCCATCGAAATTACTAGGCATATTATGAGACTTTAGAGCCGATGACTCAGGGTGACGAGCGCCGTGCAAGATTATGCAATGCAAAGTTTTAGATGGCACTGTAACTGTTATGGATAAGCGTGGCGCTTACCACCAGGTGAACGACTTGCTCGTCTCGTCACTCAGGCAAATAATAAAAAGCTGCAATTTGTCGAAAGATATAATCGCACGCTACAATCCAAACGATTGTCTCTCAGGGATCAAGTTAAATTGTCTTACAGACCGCAAAGAATTTAATCAAAAGAAAAATTATCCCAACACAATACAGAAAAGTTTCTTTGCGATCTTAACTCTCATGCCAGACAGACAAGAGTACAGAGTTTCTCAAAGCTATTCGATTTATCACCTTTTTTATAGTTACCTACTTACGTAAGAAATATTCTGTGAGCGAAACGCATTTCGATGACATACATAGATCCGGCCTCTAACTAAGATTAGTATTCATCATCAACCCATAACGTCCCACTGCTGGGCACGGGTCTCTCGTCACTTTCGTGAGGAGGGTTAGGCCATAATCCACCACGGGGGCCCAGTCCGGATTGGTGGATCACATACCTACCTTCGAAATAATTCTCGGGTAGGTATGTGGGTTTCCTCACGATGTTTTCCTTCACCGAAAAGCGAGTGATAATTACGTACATATGTTTTACAGAAACACGTTGCTTTTTGGTATTATTATTTGGTTGATGAGTATTAGGTATATCAAACTATATAACTATTACAGAGTACCTTTTTTTTTTATCTCCAAAATGACAAGATAAAATGGCCGATTCTCGCAGATTTCTTATCGGAAATCAGTTATTTTCGTAAAATTTGTCACCGATGAGATTCAAAATCGGTTCCAAGATCTATACAGTTTAATTTAGAAAAGTCACATAAGCAAATAAAGTCAAAAAACTGTTTAAAGTTAAGAAATTATTGGTCTGTATTTTTTAAGCCCGCCGGCGCCGGTATATTGTACCGGTTTAAATACCAAACCAAGAATTGTTATGCTGGTTCGGATAACAATTCTTCTAGTTTTATAATATTACATACGAAGTGGTGGAAGATTATTAAGATGTTAACCTTAGAAAAGGATTGGCTTCCAAGAAGCTGTATAGACCCAGCAGCCATTTTATCCTTCAGTATTCTTTTTGTTATATGAAACGAAACAATTTTCATTTCAATCCATTTTATCCAATACACAAAAAGCTTTGCATAATAATAAAAATATAAATTTTCATTTTCGCTTTCCGAATTACTTACAGTTTCTCAATCCGTCGAATTTTCGATCTCGGTTAGGTCTCTCGATAGTCTAGTTGTGGGGGAACGATGTCATTTAGATTGAGAACCACTGTCTCGAGGGATCACTGTATGCTTCGGTCGGATAAACGCAATTTATAGTTATATTTACCGAAAAGCTTCTGTGAAATCCCAAATCTAATTTTGGTAACATGTTTATGCTTGTCGTGATGACGTAATGTGAATGTTTAAGTAGTCTTGATTGGTATACATAATTTTACGTAATTTTATGTCATTCATGAAATATTCGTAGAATATTTAGTCGTTTCACTTTAATAATAAATAATCAATTAAAATAATTTTGCGGTACGGAACCCTTCGTGCGCGAGTACGACTCGCACTTGGTCGGTTTTTAATACAATTGATGTGACAAGTAAGTCGCTTTTTGGGTAGTAAACGCGTTATTAAACGTTCGTAGCGCCGCGCGTCACTAACGCTACGCGTTCAAAACGCCGCGCAACAAACGTGCCCGCTGGCATTAGCATCGAAAGCGAAACCTGTCCTATATCGTACAAGCCACATAACATTTCATCATCCATCCATTTCATTTCTTTCCAGAAGTCAAACATTTTATCAAATACAATAATGTTAAGTGAGGCCGAATTTAATTTGTCTTCCTCTTTTCAGGAAATTAGCCTTTGCTCCTGGAAATAAATCAAATTGTAGCAAAATCGCCAGCAATAGGCATTCAAACTCGTGAGAGTGATTATCGTTTGCTGAATAACTCATTTAGGGCATGGTCATTTGGAATAGGGTCGATTTATATAGGGTATATTTTTATTTTTTTTATTTTTTATTTAATTGAGTAACGGAACTAGCAAGTCGTAAGCGCTACGCCTGCCCATAACAGTTACAGTGCCACCTAGAACTTTGCATTGCATAATCTTGCGCGGCACTACACTGCGCTCTTCACCGTGAGACATCGGTTCTGAATCACGGTGTTAGTTGGTAGACATTTGTTTGGGTCTAATCACGAAAGTCAATTTAATACCCAGATTTTGTTTATATTGAGTTAAAATTTTGCACGTCCGGTTCCGTTGAAAGTACAATATTGCGGTGAGAGTGAGCTGATCTTAAGACAAAGATGACTTGTGTAGATAAATGTAGATCCATACGGTTGAAACGTCCGGTGTTTGATAAGTTTAGGGTTAGCTCCTCGGTTTATTTTTTATGTTACTTAATAACGAGACGAGCAGGCCTGATGTTTCACCTGATGGTAAACGTTACCACTGTCCGTAACAGTTACAGCACCACCCAGAACTTTGCATCGCATCTTACGCGGCAACGCACTGCGCCCGTCACCCTGAGACATTAGTTCTAAAGTTCAAGGCTTATCATTTCTGTACTCGATATAATTAACAAATTAATTAATAAGAAAGCGTGGCGGGGCTAGCGCTGTGAATAAATCGCTCATGTAAATGGAGCCTAAACATAATCTTTCTCACGTCTGGCGTCGACAAATCTAGTTAACTCCTACAGAAATCCCCCGAATCCTTTGATTGTGATTGCCTACAATGAAACCTTTATTTCGATTGGTATTAGAATTCCCTCTCAAAGGAAGATGGGCCAAAGGAAACGCTGTCTTTGAGCTTATATGTTCAACCTTGTCAGTGCCTATTTCAATTATATACATTAGGAATAGCGGGCCTTTAGGGTGGAATCGGTGGTACCGTGGGGATCGGGAAACCATACAATGCTTAAAGAATTATCTAGGTGTCGTCCGTTAGACGCCACAAGCGACCTCTCTAGTGCTGTAATACAAATAATGTTAAATACTTGTTAAACATAAGAAAAGCACAGGGTATAGTTTAGGCGAAAGGATATGGTCTCCTATAATTAGTGATACACACGGTATAATATCCGTACTTACAATACCATGGATGGGTTAATCTCTGGTGAAGATCCAAATTATAAGTTTATAAAAAAATAAAAATCCTGACTTATATTTTGGACCAAGATTAAGCATTGCCATTCAACGCGGCAATGCTGCTAGACTTTTAGGAATGTTGGGAAATTAGTTGTTAAAGTTGCCCCGAATAGTCTACAATTTCAACTTTCCATTAATTTAGATAACCATAAAGGCCTTTGCCGTTTCATTAAAATGTACAAATGTATCTAATTAATGTTTTACACATAGAATCCTGTCTTGCAAAATCCATGTATATTCCTTTTTATTTTTACGAAACAAAATCATTTTTTCAACCATAACAATAATAGCGTCCACGTTAGAATTAATACCTACGCGAAAATTAAAAGCTCTTCATCCAAATTTATACGTAGAAGTACGAAATTTTGGAGTAAAATTGTTTCTCGATAAAGGCGAAAGCCTCGCTTTCAAATCGACAGTACACACCCACGCCCGATCTCGAAACAAACCTTTTAGTGCCGGAGCTCCGAGAAATTGAGCTAAATAATATTTGCTATATCTATCTATATATATATAAATGTTATGTTGGTATGTGTACGCTTCAAAAACTCAAAAAGTTCTGCACCGATCGAGTTGAAATTTTAGCATGATATATAATCCGCATCAAGGATTGTTTTTATCTATTTTTTTCATCAGTGACATATCAGCGAATGTGCCACAGCGAAGCGTGGCCAGGCACAGCTAGTATAATATAAAATTCTTTGTTGTGGTGTTAGTTGCCCTATTCCTCCGAAACGGCATGATCGATTTTTATGAAATTTTATATGTATGTTTGGTCTGAGAATAATTTTTAAGCTACTTTTCATACCCTCAAGTGATAAGGGTGGTCTACCCCGAACATTTAAATGTTTTGTTAATTTTTTTCGCTTTAAATATGTGGCATTAAAAATACACGCAACCCTAAATTTTCACTCTTCTATCAAAAACCCCTATTAATTTACAGCCATATCAGTTATCCCCGCCAGGCGTCTACCGGTGTCACTTCTCATCCAGTAAACAGCACGGAGTATGAATGAGACCGAAGCCGAGTAGCATAGGCTATAATTATTTCATCCCCGTAATCCCATGGGAACGGGAACTACGCGGGTGAAACCGCGGGGCGCAGCTAGTGTACCAATATATTTTCACTCGTATTTATAAATGTTACTATGAGCTGATTCTAGTATGCTACGAGGTCTAACCACAGCGAGTATGGGCATGGTGTCGATTTTCACTTCGGCCATTTGTCCAGCCGCTATGGTGTTTTGGTTACAGTACACTACACAATCTATCATCAGCCAACCACAGTGGGTCTTCAACTGTTAATTTTTTTTTATTTGACTGAGTGATGAGACGAGCAAGTCGTTCACCTGAAGGTAAGCGCTACGCCTGCCCATAACAGTCACAGTGCCACCCAGAACTTTGCATTACATAATCCTGCGCGGCACTGCACTGCGCTCGCCACCTTGAGATATCGGCTTAGTTTAGTCGGAGTTACGTTTTGTATATATTTTTAAGTATCTTTTGAATTTTTTTCATTAAAGTTTTTGTTGAAGTTTTTCTTCCACATTTTGTTTTTTTTTTTCTTGTGGTTATCCACCGTCATTTCACGTGTACTTTTAACAATCATCCTAGCCATCAGCGAAGTTGTTCTAGCCTAGCGCAAAATCACATTTTTTTCCTACCACCCTCATCCTCCATCCTTTGTAGCCCAATATAACGTCTAATGAAGGACCAAAGCATTTGTCTGACACTTTGGTTATATACCTGGAGAATAAAACCTTACGAGGCAGAGTACAGACATACCTACAGAGATATAAAGCTTGACGTTTTGGGTCAGGCTTGCCTTATATATTGCGCAGCAAATATTACCAAACAGTGGTGTGTCAACATTACTGTGTTCTGGCTTGAAGGGCATTGTTTCCAGCGAAATTACTGGGCATATGAGACTTTAGAGCCGATGTCTCAGAGTGACGAGCGCAGTGCAGTTCCGCGCAGTATTATGCAATGTAAAGTTCTGTATGGCACTGTAACTGTTATGGGTAGGCGTAGCACTTACCATCAGGTGAACGACTTGCTCGTCTTGTCACTCAGTCAAATAAAAAAATAATATATTACATTGTTAACATTTTGCTAGTAGAAATAAAATGCGCGTAGACCAGTTTTTGTTAGTAGCATGTAAATTAAAGACCGTATTATTCACGTCGCAGGAATTTTTCGATTTTTCACACCTTCGGGCGGGCGTCGCAGAAGGCGTTCTGGGGAATCAGGGCGGAAGCGAGAAGAAGAGGTAGGTATACATATTTTCAGTGCAAAATCAAAGGTCATGATTATTCCGCGTAATAATTTTAACGCTTGTTAGAGAGTATTATATTTCATGGGAAGTGAAGTGGTCGTTGGTATCTTAATTCGATAGGGTCTTAACCGATCACCTATGGATGGAAACACGAATGACATTGGTACCAATTCTGTTGGCACAAACTAAACTTCAACCTAATTTGAGCTCTATATTAATTAACGTCCCTTAGACATACCTAGATAATATTTAAAACTGACGATACATCATTTTATGTTTGTAGTTTGTAACAACGGAATTAATATCATTAGCTATTAGATTATACAAGTTCCGATGTTGTAGTGGGAGGCCTCTTCTGCAAGAGACCGCCTGGGAAATACCACACCTTTGCCAGATATTTATCCGCCAAGCAGTAGTGTGCAAACATTACTGTGTTCCAGTTTGAAGGGCACTATTTCCAGCGTAATTCCTGGGCATATGAGACTTTACAGCCGATGCCTCAGGGCGACGAGCGCAGTGCAGTACCACGCCAGATTATGCAATGCAAAGTTCTGTATTTGTTTTGGTCAGGCGTAGCGCTTACCATCAGATGAACGACTTGCTCGTCTCATCACTCAGTCACGACGATTGATTGCCACGGGGCTCGTCATTACAATACAAATGACGAGCCCCGTGGCAATCAAACGTCAAAATGGAAAGAACTCAAGCTCATCCGCACCGTGCTGCATAACCCCGCAGAACACAGTTTTAGGATAAGAATTACTCTAAGCTCCTTGTACAGATTATTACTTCGATAAAGGAACATCTTTAAACTTCTAATGTCACATTGAAATCTGTCTTCTAGATCTGCGCAAAGTTATGCTTAACATTTACATACATAATATTATTATTTACGTCTGATAACTTCTGAAACAACTTAACGAGATTAGGAAACTTGGCCGTAATTCTGTTGGAAATGAATTTAATTTATAACAAATGATTTAGCTTTCTGGCTTCATGCAATAGATCACTTTGCTGTAACCTTGTCTGTTAGAACTCCTAGGAAAGAAATAAAAAGAAATGTCTTATTTCAATTCCAAAACAATATAATTATAAAAGAATAATAGATAGGTAACTCTTTATGGACGCCAAGGTGTGTCAATGCGAATTTTCCCGTGCGAGATTCGGTGATGAGTCACCACTTGAAAGGGAAATGTCCCTTTTCAAACTCAAACCATAATCAGCCGTTAATCATTAGTTTAGTAGATCATATTTGTTTTTTTTGCTCTATGTATATGAGTGCATTATTTTTCCTTCTTGCAATAAATGATTTGAGTTTTAAAGTATAAAACCTAGAAAAATACAATTAAAAAACAAATAAAAAAAAACACAATCTTGACACAATATTTTATTTATCTTAAAACAAAAGGACAATGAACAGAACTATCACTAGATATCTTTAGAGGCATTTATATTCTAGGATCTAAATGTACGCTTTCGCACAAAACAGTTGTATAAGAGCTTGGTATTCATTTTAGGCAACAAAACTTAGCTGGATCTGATACACGTCATTATATCCGCAAACAAACAAACAAAGGCCAAAGGTTTGTTTCACCTCAAATCTACAAAAAAGGCATACAAGGCACAAAAGATACACCCACAATACATCTATTTATCTATCTATATCTAAAGAAATCTATCCCACTCCGTCTTTCTACAAATGCGTGCCTACGCTCCATTAGGCCGGTCATAACAAACCAGATGGGCGGTGATGACCCTAAATTGTAGCTATCTGACCCTACCTTCAAGGAAAACCTTTGACTTGGTAAAAGGAAGGTGGAAAACTGGTGCCATTTGTAAAAGGTAATGAGAAAAAGCCTAATAATGCACGAGGAAAAGACTGAGTGAATGTGGCTACTCTACTAGTAGTGCTGGTACTAAAGCTCAAATAATTTATTGCAAATACGCAAAAATACTGCACTTCTACAAGTCAAAACAATACACACAGAAAAGTAAAAGAAAATATGACAAATGGTCTTCTTAACTAATGATTAACTGATTATGGTTAGAGTTTGAAAAAGGAAAAGTTAGATTCAACTTTATAGTGATGAATATAATTACTAGCTACGCCCTGCGGTTTCACCAGCATTGAGTATTCATCCAAAAGAACTGTAAATTTTTGCGGAATATAAGTATCCTACGTAATAATCCTGGTATTAAACTATTTGTGTGCCAAATTTCATTTAAATCCATTCACTAGGTTATGCATGAAAAAGTTACAGACATCCATCCATCCTCACAAACTTTTACATTTATAATGGAGTAGGATAGAATAGGATGGTGGAGCTGAATTGTAAAATCCGCCGTATTACGTAATAGCCAGCCAGTTTGCCAAACTGCACTGGTTTGTAAAACTTGCTATGCCTTGTTTTACATAGCGGCTAAAAGTTTTAACAGCGTAGAATTTATTAATTATACGACAACATAAGACCTTTGCCAGATATTCACCTGCCAAGCAGTAGTGTGAAAACATTACTGTGCTCCGGTTTGAAGAGCACTGTTTCCAGCGAAATTACTGGGCATATGAGACTGATGAGTCAGAGTGATGAGTCTCAGGGTGACGAGCGCAGTGCACTCTCGCGCAGGATTATGCAATGCAAAGTTCTGGGTAGCGCTGAAACTGTTATGGGCAGGCGTAGGGCTTACCATCAGGTAAATGACTTGCTCGTCTCGTCACTGAGTCAAATAAAAAAAACCTAGGCGTGGTCGTCTTTTGTTTTGCGAAAGTACTAAAAATGTCTAAATAATAACGTTTTCCTAAAGTTCAAAACAAAAACGAAATAACGATAACGAAAACAAAAACGAAGATGCAAAAAGAAAGTGATTTAATGCCTCTTAAAAACAGCGATTCGTGCTTAGGTTTTGGGCTTTTTATTTAGGCTTAGCAACACTAACAAACACAAACGACAACACAGCACTACACGCATTGCATCGTAATCCCATTTTGATTTAACTTTTCTAGTTATTGAGTACCGCACAAGGTCTATTTACTAATACGAGTATGTCGGGCAATAGTTCAATAAGGTACACCGGAAAGTAGTTCCAACTTTCCAAGTTATACGAGAACTGTAGCGGCATGGGCTCAACTTTCCCAGTCTTTTGTGTACACGTCAATATTGGTTTATGTCACAATCCGGTACGACCAAGAACTATGGCTTACGTCCGTCCGTAGAGATTTGTCAGTTGGAAAGTGCTTGGAGTTTGCCTATGTATCTAATGCGATTTAAAAAGTTTTTGGGTTTCACTAAATAATTCAAGAAATGTATAGGTAGTTGTTTTTTCTCCATTCATTGTGACCAAGGAATTAGGTCTAGATTATTGACCGTGTAACAAATGACATAAACGTATCTACCTACATCATTTTTATCCTTTGCAAAGAAAGGGGAAAAGTTTTCTTAACTTTTTTGTAACCACCTTCGCGTTGGTACCTACTTCAACAATGGACTATTTAACATAAATTCATGCAAAGTGAAATGAAAAAGTTATCTTCTCGCAAAAAATTAAAATAAAAATGAGAGAAAAATTTCCAATAAAAATAGCTCCAAAACTGAGTCAAATTCGATCTACAAAGGAAGATTCATTTATATAGCCAAAACTGAGTACAATAGAAAGCTTAAATGACAATACGGAGTTGATAAATGTTCCTTCTAACAGAACATTGCCTCAGAATAAAAATAATGAAATTGCAAAGAAATGCGACACAATAAACGAAATGCTCACCGTTTTCGATTACCCAGCATGGTATACAATCAACAGGTAGAGGCTATTTATGTTTCTCTGCTTTAGTAAAATACCCAATATAAGTAAAACTAGCAAGCGAGAAGTGGTGGTAGCCTAGTGGGAGAACGTCCGCCTTCCAAGCAGAAGGTCGTGACTTCAAATCTCAGTGCAGGCACGTACCAATGTGTTTCTTGTAAAACATATGTACGTAATTATCACTCGCTTTTCGGTGAAGGAAAAAATCGTGAGGAAACCCACATACCTACCCGAGGATTAATTCGGAGGTAGGTATGTGATCCACCAATCCGAATCTGGCCCCCGTGGTGGATTATGGCCTAATCCTCCTCACGAAAGTGAGGGGAGACCCGTGCCCAGCAGTGGGACGATATGGGTTGTTGATGAAGTAAAATTAGGAAAAAGAACAACTAGCTTTTTTTTTTATTTGACTGAGAGTACGCAAATGGGCATGGTGTCGATTTTCACTTCGGCCATTTGTCCAGCCGCTATGGTTTTTTGGTTACAGTACACTACACAATCTATCATCAGCCAACCACAGTGGGTCTTCAACTGTTAATTTTTTTTTATTTGTGTGTTGACGAGACGAGCAAGTCGTTTACCCGATGGTAAGCGCTACGCCTGCCTACAGTTACAGCACCACCCAGAACCCTGCATTGCATAATCCTGCGCGGCACTGCACTGCGCTCATCACCCAGAGACATCGGCTCTAAAGTCTCATATGCCCAGTAAGTTAGCTGGAAACATTGCCCTTCAAACCGGAACACAGTACTGGAAAATTATTGATAAAAACATTACTGAGAGAGAACTAATATACTTCTACTAGAAATTATTACACGGGATTTCATCCAGGGGTGTATTCCAGGTCGCATAAAATCTCAAACATAGTTTCCCACATATAAAGCTCAATAGCCTTTACGGGGCCCACGCTTTCAACTAGTTTTTTTATCAATAGCTCGGTTTCTAGTCGTCATGTATTTTGACCCGTAAAGTTTGAAGAAAGATGTCATGAAACGGAATTATTCACTTTCATTAGCCTTAAATTTTTGAAACGGAATTCTTGAACAATGGAAAACGCGTTGAACATAGACGAGTATTACTAGTAATGAGGATAGGTTCCAAAAAAGGTCAATTCATCATTAAATGAATATACTATTTGTAAAACGTTACCTAAGATAAAAGATCATAAGAAAAAACATTTATCTTCATCCTACCCCGGGGTGTCATTACAAAGACCATTATTATACCTTCATATTCTCAGAGAGCCCTTATTTTTAAATCATTTTCTTAACCCATTCCCGGCTCTTCCGCGGGGTGTTTCGGGGTTAATTCGTTTCCCGTTGTCAAGAAATAGCCAATTTTGCGCCCCGTTTTCTCTTGTCATCTTATTTCGCATTTTTATTTTAATGTAGAGGTGGAGAGGGTGTCCGGCCACTACGTTGTGTTTGCCATCCGGCTTATCCGGCCATAATAACATGATAGTAATTTTCTGTTTTTTGAGAAGACTGCAAAAAAGGGTGTAAAAGCTTCGTACTAGTACTAAGCTTCGTACTACTACTCCTAGAAAGTATCTAACCTCTAAGTGATTATTGTGGTTGAAGATTAGACATGTTTAATTATGTATTTGTGAGTTCTTCAACCTAAGTTAAAACTTGGATTTGAGTCTTACTACCTTCTTTATTAAGCTCACTTTACAAAATAACTACATATACATAAATAAACTTTGTTCTCACTACGGAGACTAAACAAAACAAAATAATAAATTTCAGTCGAACGCTGCCCACCGTCAGTTTATCCGGCGTAACTTTATTTAGCTATCCGGCGTAACCACTACCGCTACACGTCTAATGTGAAGAGTGTTCTACAAATTGGAAAGAAGTAGGTACCCCTTTTATCTCAAAATAGATTTCAGGCCGGCCGACGGTAGGCTTCGCGAAATACTAGTTTCTACGGCGCTCGGTTATTGGAGAATTAAATGGATAAGGTTTCTTTTCAATCAATCTACTGTTGAAATTGAAGGTATAGGTAATGTCCATGCTGGTACATTTTAAATGAATCAAAAGAAATTTTGTTGCTGATTCGAGCTATTATGTAATAAATTTTAACAGATGGAAGGTCAGAGCGATCATTTCGTGACAGGGTCATCCACCTGAAGCAGGTCTCAAACATTTAGGTTCAAAACGACTTACTGTTTAGATACTTATTTCAGTAAATGTTATATATTTTTTCCTGAAATAAAATACTTTTTCGAAAGACTGAAACGTGGAAATAAAGCTTTCTTCACACTTTCGCTAATGGCCAGCGACAAAATTAGCTATCATTACATTGGCCTATTCGCAGTAACATTTTTCTCCAACTACCCTACTAACTAGCAGTTTGAATTCCGATTCCTTCCCCGAATAAGTGTTGGCAGATCGCAACAAGGCAAAATAACAACATAAATGCTTCTAAACAGGCCTCATTCGCTGTAAGTACCCTTGAAGGGCCTGATCTCAATCAGCAATGCGCATTGGGGGCTTATTTTACGAAACTATTTTCTTTGGAAAGGGCGAGACCATCGAATCTACAAATCGAATAATCGAGCAGAGTTAGTGCTTCAATTCGACGAGGTAAACGCTCTTAAGTCAACGACTGGAAACTGAATTATTATTTAATTTTAATACATATTTTATGTAGCTTGTATCTATGTATGTTTGTTTGATTTGTAAGGATTGTACTTACAAACAATTTAAATTCAAGCGAGCAAAAATGAGCAAAACAATCACGTTTGTTGTATGGTTGCTCCCTTGATTTTTTTTCTGCTTATTAGTCGTTGTTGTTATAGCGGCAACTGATATATCATCTGTGAATCGTTTTATGCTTTGGATACGGAACCCTAAAAATGAACTACAAATCGAAGATATATTATTATAATTATTCGTCTGTGATTCTCTCTTCTAGATCGAAAGCCCCAAATTCTCCAAACTAAATTTGGGCAATTACGTCCCCTGGCCAAAAGGGTCCTTTCAAGAGGACTCTAAGGGGCAGTAGTCCCTTTGAATCTTAAAGGCTTGTTTGCTTGCTTTCGAAATTGACATAGTTATACGCCAGGATGACTTTCAAATGCCTAGTTTTTTGTGCAATCATATTAACTCTATGTAGGTACTTTGAAATTCACCAAAAGTATTTTTGAAGTTATACTTCTTTTGGCGCGATGGAGAAAAATGATGAGAGTGAATTTTTAATAAGTCGGGTTTTCCTTCCTGACGCTATAACTCTAGAACGCACGAACCGATTTCCACGGTTTTGCATTCGTTGGAAAGGTATTGGGCTCCGTGAGGTTTATAGCAAAGAAAATTCAGGAAAAATTTCAACAGAAATTTCTCTGCTCAGTTAATTTCATGAGACAAACCGGTATTGTGTTCACTGTGAAATTGTGAAAAAAAAGTAAAAAAATTAAGTTATATAATGCTTGGTAAGCGTTTATTCCTCACCACAACATTATTTTTTTCGTTTTGTTTTATTTCTGGTATATTAACAAATTTTATGTGTAAATAAAAAAAAAAAAAATTCTATACTTGTTTATATTAACCTTAAATGCTGAATGTTTATTTTATCTTTGATCTTAACTATTCGTTAAAATTTGATTTATTGATATTTCAATTATTTTTTATTATATTTTTATTAAAACAAACAAATTTTATTAAATAACTCTAAAAATAACGAGCACTGAGCTTAACATGATATATTTATATAAACATATATTTTCAATCTATTATACTACATGATTAAATTTCAATTTCTGTTTTAGTTTCCGAGATGTCTGAAGATATTATTCAAAGAAATGCACAATACTGTAAAAAATATTATTCACGAAAAAAATCTGCAAATCAGGGGGTAGTGAAAAAAAAAACTAACTCTGAGAAGTGTCGACAGTATAGACAACGAAAAAAATTGCTTGCACAACAAGTATAACTTCTAACGCGTGTACATAAGTACACACACTCTTTTTTTTCGACAATACAGGATTAAAATGAAAATAATTGGGTGAAAAGTTAAAATATTCTAGATGCATTGGAAAAGAAACTTGAACTTTCAGTTGAAAATAAGTGAAGTATTAAATTTCCATGGTTTATTTACTTAAGTTTTCTTGGCTTCTAAATATGTAAAATTAACCTACTACAATAATTGTAAATAGATACTTAGCACAGTCTAAAGAACAAAATAATTAGTTAGAGAGCTGATAGTACTAAACACATTATAATTTTTTAAATTTAATAAAAATACAATTCAACTAAAATAGTGAATGCAACCCTATAAAATCCGAAACTCACTGACCAAAGTGAATCCAACAAAAGAAGGGGCTAAGGTACGAACCCACGATGCGTATTAACGGTGAGTCCACCAGTGGATTCCAGTTCAGTGGACGCGAATCGCTCATGTGTGCGGAAAAAAAACGGAACCGTTCGCCGCGCCGGCTGGATTACCGTTTAACGCTTAACCTTTCCCATAGAACACATATATTACTACGTATAGAATGGACACTCTGCACTGCCCGCGATCCCCGGACCTCTTCTCGCAATCCGGAGGGCAATTGGGTGGCTGTCAATATTACACGCCCAAATGTATTTCTTTCTCGTCTTTGTTGTCTTATCACACTCTCAGCCGGTTTCTGAAACTTATGTTAACTTTGGCAGCAGATTAGGTATATCGTTGTCTCTATCTGGCACTAAACATATAACAAGGAGCGGAATATACTTAATCTGTTGTCATTTTAACTAACATCCGAGAAACCAAGCGTTAGTCTTTTGTTTCGGTCGCGTGGTAAATTTGAGATTTTACTAACTCACGCATATGGCGCATGTGCAAATGTAATTTATATCTGTGAGTTGTCAAATAAGATTTTGTGTGAATTGTCCGAGGTGTGCCTTTTCATTCAGCGCATGTTCTTCACATAAGGATAGATAGGAAAGATTCAGTCGAGTGAATAAAAAAACGACGATCCGCGGATCTATTTCCTCGGATAAGGTTAGTTTTTCGATGTGGATACGGATTATGGCAAAATGATCCCATTCGCTGTAACGTCACCATAAATGATGACCCTAAATTTATTAAGAGAAGATGAACAGCTTGATGAAAAGGAATTATTTTAAAATAGCGACAAATAAATTCGAACCTAAAGTCAATCGACTTAAGTCCAAATTTTTTCAATAAGGTTATTCAACTTACACAATTCAAAAACAGCGAGGACTTCTATTTTGAATGAAGAAGTCATTTTGCGAAAGTCTTTTAGGGTTTTGTACAATTTTGAGCAATTTTTTTTCTATATTTTCCTTATGGAAATTTCGCTTCTGCAGTAACTACCGCAGATATCTGTATATACCTTTATTTCATCTTTAATAACCAATTTTTGAAAAATAGCAGCTAAAAATAATAAGGTCTTTGAAGTACAGAACCCTGAATATAAAAGACTCGACTCGCAACTTGGCCACTTATTTTCAAAAGTAAATCTAATACAATTTGTGCGTTACAGACAATTTGTAAAGGTTAATAATTAACAGCTGTATAATCATTTGTTTTATCAAAATCAGCCCTTATTCCTCCAATATTATTAATTTATCCACACGCTATAAAACGCTGAATAAAATCACCCAATTAGCTAAAATCGAAGGACCGCTTCATTAACCCGTTTACGTGTATAATATAATTTTATATTTGCACTTCGTTTTATGGGTCTCGTAAATACGGCCTATTTCGTTAATTCTGTAATAAATGTAGGTATGGACGATCGTGAGTATCCGTGATCGAACGTGAAGTGACTATCTTCTAATTAAACACGAATATTTTATCACAGGAGTCGTCGTGCGTCATGCGGTCCAAGACATCTCATGAGGTACAAGACAGCGGCTTCCTGAGGCGCAAGACACCTCATGAGGTACAAAACAGCGGCCTCCTGTGGTGCAAGATATCTCAATTCATGAGGACAAGACAGCGGACTTTTGTAGCGCAAGACACCTCATGAGGACAAGACAGCGGCCTCCTGTAGCGCAAGACGCCTCCTGAGTTATAAGACAGCGGCCTCCTGAAGACGCCTCATGAGGTGTAAAACAGCAGTCTTCTGTGGTGCATGACTGAGGTTTCATGCGACGCAAGACATGTGTAAGGTAAATAAATACATTTCTACAATTCTCTTTAAGTAAACCTGTAAATATTCCTATCTCAGCAGTGGGAACTTAATACGAGGGTGAATCAAAAAGTTCTTAGAAGTGCATATATATGAAACCTTTTTGGATCAAGTTCGATATTCAAATTAAAGAGTGTCTATCACACTATATTTATGCAGACTGTCACTTGATTTTGTCAGTTCGTTCGCATGTAATAAATTTTTTTGTGCAACGAGTTGCTAAAAAGTCAAAATTATGGATAAAAGTGAGTTACGTGCGGTGATAAAATATCTCAGTTTGAAAAAAATGTCTACGAAGGAAATTTTTTTGGACATTCAGCAGACATTAGGGGGTGATGCTGTACCCTATTCTACGGTTGAGTACTGGGTGGCTGAATTTAAAAGAGGTAGATCAAGCTGTAAAGATGACCCGCGTTCTGGGCGGCCTTCAACCTCCGTTACAGAAGAAAATGTCAAAAAGGTTGAGAATCTGGTTTTGGAAGACAGAAGAATGACTATAAAACATATAGCTGAGATCCTAAAGATATCTTTTGGTAGCATTCAATCCATTTTAATTGATTCACTGGGGTTCAAAAAAGTGTCTGCAAGATGGGTGCCACGAATGTTAACCGACGAAAACAAAAAGCGACGTTTGGAAATTTCCAAGCGTAATCTCGAAATGTTCCAGCGTGATTCGGATAATTTTTGCCGTCGTCTTGTCACCATGGATGAAACGTGGGTCCACCATTTTGATCCTGAAACTAAAAGACAAAGCATGTCTTGGAAACGACCATCCTCTCCATCCATTAAGAAATTTCGAGTTGCTCCTACCGCTGGCAAAGTTATGGCCTCTGTGTTCTGGGATAGTGAAGGAATCCTTTTTATTGATTACATGCCAAAAGGCCAGACGATTACTGGACCCTATTATGCAAATTTAATCCCGAAAGTGCGTGAAGCGATTAAAGAAAAACGTCGTGGAAAACTGTCGTTGGGCGTGTTGTTCCTTCAAGATAACGCTCCTGCTCATCGATCGGAAGTTGCGCTCAACGCAATCCGCTGTGCTGGCTTCAATCTCCTTGACCACCCACCATATTCTCCGGACTTAGCCCCAAGTGATTTTCACTTATTTCCAAAATTAAAAGAGGAAATTCGTGGAACAAAATTTCACGATAATGACGCGGTTATAGCTGCCGTAGAGGACTTTTTCGAGAGTCAAGAAAATAATTTTTTTTCACAAGGAATAAGGAAGTTAGAAACGCGTTATTCTAAATGCATTGCATTGGAGGGAGATTATGTAGAAAAATAAAATATTATTATTTAAATCTTTGCATTTTTTAATATTGATTCCAAGAATTTTTTGATTCACCCTCGTATGTGAATGATAGTAATTTATACGTCGCATTATGTACCACTAACTGGACCCTACGGTTTCATCCGTAACTTTTTTGCATTGTAAACTTTGATACACCATTTTTGGGATCAATTCCGTTCAGCAGTTTTGGCGTGACTGACTAACAAACAAACATCCAAACTTTTATATTAGTAGGAAGTAGGAGACAAATCGAATATTATTTAAGAGACACACGGAACCTACAGAATGGCCCTCTAATATTTCAATTAAGTTACAATTCAGAAAGGTCCGCAATCTTTTATTCAAACCGGATGGATGGAAATTGGATTTGTTTCCTTGAAGCTACCTGTCGAACCTGGAGGCATACCACGACATCTTATAGCGATTCAATTGAAAACCTAAACTGAACCGCGTCGCATAATCGTACCGTGACGTCTTATTTTTTATGTTGCTGCCATTTTCAACCTAAACTGGATCCAGTTTACGCGTTTTCGATTATGCGACGCGGTTCAGTTTAGGTCTTCAATTGAATCGCTATAAGATGTCATGGTAGGCCTGCTGAAGTGACATTAAAGTATAAAACTAACTGCAGAGGTTGCGAGTTCAATATCAATATTGTACTGTAGTTACTAAAGTTACTTTTTTTATTTGACCGAGTGACGAGACAAGCAAGTCGTTCACCTGATGGTAAGCTCTACGCCAGCCCATAACAGTCACAGCACCACCCAGAACACTGCATTGCATAATCCTGCGCGGCACTGCACGGCGCTCGTCACCCTGAGCGTCGGCTCTAAAGTCTCACACCCAGTAATTTAACCGGAAACAATGCCCTTCCAACTGGAACACAGTGATGTTCGCACACTACTGCTTGGCGGATGAATATCTGGAAAAGATGTAGTACTTCCCCAGGCGGTCTCTTGCAGAAGAGGCCTCCACAAGTACCTACAAGTGAAGCTATATAAAAATCAGTAAAAAAGAGCCGACAAGCACAATTAAAACTGCCACGTCATTCGGATAAAAACTCAGCATGCATTTAAATAAAAATTCAGCAAAACGGTCCGGAAATGTGATCAAAGGGCTTTCGCGCAATTTAATCGACAACCGACGAGTGTTCAGATCAAAGGCACGTTCAGAACACTCGCCAAAGACTTGTGCTTTGAGTTCAAGGAAGTACAGACGGTCGAAAATTCTTTGGATTTACCTCCCTAACCCCAAATATTAAGGTATTCCGGTCAGGTGCAAACAGAGTTGTTTTATTTATCTAACTCTTTGTAGGGATAGACATCGCTTGCGAGTTAATTTTGACTCGCCTTTTGGTAGTTTCAATTGTTAACACATTCACAGCTACGCGAGTACGGGAAAACACAACGGTGTGTGCAGATCCGGAACCGGAAACGTGGCTAGACAAGAAAATCGGCTGAGAAAGTGTCAAATTGAGTTGAAATTTTGGATGCCTATCAGTGACAGTAGACAATTATAATGACAGCAAGCTGATCTGATGATAGAGACCAAAGGAACATAGTGGAACTACTCAGTGAATAGCAGTATAAAGCAACCGACACATTTGTCTGACGTGTCGTGTCGTGATGCATCAGAAAGGGTACATACATACATACATTTGATATGGTAGCGGTCACATTTCTCCGCTGCAGTGTGTTGTGACGGCTTGTGTTATTGTATGAAACCGATATAGGTATCGGTTTTCTATTTTTACTGTTTAAAATGTTAGTGTCACAAATTTTTTTTTTTGTTTTTTTTTTTTTAGTGTAACATAATTTAGTAACTTAGCTATGGTACATTGTATTCTTCCCATATTTTTTTGTAATGATGCATGTTTTCGATACATCATTAAAATTACAATCTATCCTAAGAGACTCATGAGTAATTTGAGTTTAACATAAATTGTTAAGTAGAGTTACAGCTAAGATTGTGTCCATTAACACATTCCTTACTGTCTCTATTAAGGCAAAGGCACTTTGTTAATGTGTTCAAAAATTTCATTTCACAAAATCAAATTTAAGATCATAAAATAAAGTAAATAAATAATTAAATAAATAACCCGTCATAATCATATACACAGATCGTGCCGCCTAACTAAGATTTCCTGTAACCACGAGGTCCATGGTCCTAGAAACAAAAAAGAAAAAAAAAACAAACTCAGAGCCAAATGAAACTTGTCTTCGTTTGAAATTTTGCCTTTGTGTTAAAAATGACATAAAAAGTTTAGTATCATTTTCATGTAACTACAATCGTGGGTCGAACCTGGATCCGATTGACACAGGCCCGAGGCATATGGCACGGTAAAAGAGAGGTCTGTCTATACCCAGCAGTGGGAGGATAAAGGCTGCGGATGATAATGATAATTTTCATTACAGTTACACAACCTCGTTTAAGTAAACGATGCACTTAGGGGCGTTAAGTAACGCGATCATTTATTTATAACGCAAATTAAACTTATTGTGAAAACTCCTGTTACACACGTTCTCGTGAAGGTCGACTATTGTAGGGTTATGTATTGAAACCACAATATCTCCAAAATCAAGACACATTTATTTCAAATTTCAAATAGTACCGCGCAATCTCTGCGAATCTCGTCACCGCGATGCAGGATTACGCCGCTCACCTCAACCTGCCATCTAGCTTTTATGTGACGAACTAGCTGAACAGTAGCATTTTAATGACTCTGTTTGATCGTGAGTTTGGGTTCTGGCTTAGGTGTATAAAATAACATTTTAATTCAACATACATCGCCCACCATGGACAAGCTTAGCTTCGTCCGTAACAAATTTAAAGACTATTAAACTTAAGATCTAACATATGACATGGCTCAATTCACAACACATACAACTAACAAAATTAATGACAAAGTTTGACTGAACAAAGGTTCACCTTAACAAGATTTATTAAACAGTAACATATTTTTAACTAACTCGGTTTTACTGAGAAATGGGAAGCAGACACAGCTTGCTTACCGGCCGTTTAACTGTACCATTTTTGAGTTTAAGAGTTACTACTCGAACCAAATTATCCTGTCCTGGATGGGTCGCAATCACCCTGCCATACAACCAACGACATACCGGTAAATTATCTTCCCTTACTGTCACAACGTCTCCGATACGAGGCTGCGGCATCTGAGATGGCCAGCGGTACCTTTTATAGAATCTTGTCAAATATTGGCGTGACCATTGACGCCAAAAGGTTTGGGCCATCCTTTGCGTATACTGCCATCGCCGAAGTGAACTCGTGTTCATAGATTCAAAGTTTTTATCAGGAGGGGTCACCAATGCTTCACCCACAAGAAAGTGACTCGGTGTCAATACGGTAAAGTTTTCATCGTCATTTCCAGCCAGTACCGACAGCGGTCTGGAATTCAGACACGCTTCGATCTGTGCCAGCACCGTTGTCATCTCTTCAAACGTTAACGTTGAAACTCCTATTACCCGCTTCAAGTGATATTTAACCGATTTAATTCCGGCCTCCCAAAGACCACCGAAGTTAGGAGAGCGGGAAGGTATAAAATGCCAGCTACATCCGTTTGTAGCCAAAGCTTCGGCGATTTCGTGCGTCATAGAACCCTTTTCATTTTTAAATAGCCGTTTTAACTCGCTAGCTGCTCCCGTGAAATTTGTCCCATTATCGCTCCATATTTCTTTGCAATGTCCTCGCCTAGCTACAAATCTTTTAAAGGCTTGAAGAAATGCTTCAGAAGTGAGATCACTCACCACTTCTAAGTGTACGGCACGGGTCACCATACACACAAACAAACAGATATACCCCTTATAAGATTTGTGGCCACGACCTCTAGCCGTCCTAAGTTGGATGGGGCCTGCATAATCAACTCCGCTGGAACTGAAGCAGCGGGCTGGAGTTGACCTTACCGATGGTAACTGCCCCATCAACTGTGTTTGCGTATTTCCTGTGTTCTTAACACATGTTACACACCCGCGAAAGCATGATTTTACCAACCGCCCAGCGCCTAGAATCCAATATTTAGCCCGTAAATAACATAACATTAGCTGTGGCCCACCATGAAGTGTCTGTTTGTGAGCGTCCATGATGATAAGCTTGGCCAAATACGATTCTTTGGGTATTAAGATGGGATGTTTTCGTTCTGCGCTTAACGAAGAATGCTCCAGTCTGCCACCGACCCGCAAGATTTGATCTTCGTCCAAGAAAGGATTCAACGATTTCAAGCTGCTACGTTTCGGTAAATTGTCCTTTTTCTTTATAATAGCTATTTCTTCGCTGAATTTTTCCTCTTGACACTGTCGAATGAAAAGTTGCAGTGCATTATTCAGTTCCGCAGTATTTAAAGGGTCTACACGTCTTTCCGGTTTCTTCTTTTTCAGATTGTGAATGAAACGTCTACAATATGCTATTACGCGTATCATCCTGGTAAGTGAAGAGAATCTTTCTATGATAGAGTTATCAACTGTGGCGCAGTGAGATGTTATCTTTGCTTCTTCTAAAGTTGAGTTGAAACCTTTCGGTTTAGTGTAATCGATACGTTCCCTTTTCAGAAATTCTGGTCCTTGAAACCACATAGTATTTTTTATTAGCTCTGATGGAGACTGACCTCTGGACGCGGCATCGGCTGGATTGCATTTTGTTGAAACGTGCGACCAATGATGTGAGTCAAGGTTAGTAATAATCTCAGATACACGGTTTGCCACAAAAACCTTCCAGCGACTGGGGTGACTATTTAGCCAAGCGATAACTACAGTGGAATCCGTCCAAGCATGTAAGTTAGCCTTGTCAACTTTCATCACAGTTGCTATTTCCATCATTAGCCGAGTCAGTAAGACAGCTCCACATAATTCCAATCTCGGAATGGATACTTGTTTGATAGGAGCTACTTTGGTCTTTGCAGATATAAGTGACACTTGAACGTCTCCATGGGATTTGACGACACGCGCGTAAACCACGGCCGCATACGCGTCTTTTGAGGCATCGCTAAACCCATGCAATTCTACGATGTCTCCACTTCTTGCACCAATCCAACGAGGAATGGACACATTGGTAAGCATTTTTAATTCATCCTTATACATTTTCCATTCTTTAAAAATATTCGCTGAGACAGTTTCGTCCCAGTCAATTCCTGCCAGCCATAATTTTTGAATCAGCATCTTTGAAATAATTATGCTTGGCCCTACCCACCCTAAGGGGTCGTAGAATCGACAAATGTTGGAAATAATACTTCTTTTTGTTGCAGGATCCTTGACGTCGGGAAGATCAACCTTATAACGGAAGGAGTCTTCGTTGCGGTCCCAGGTAAGTCCTACAATTTTCATAACTTCATCTGTCTTTATTTTCAATTCTTCTTTAATGTCTTCTTCCTTTATAAGTTTCTCCTTTTCCTCCTTTTCTTCTTCTATTTTCTTCATTTCCTGTAGTAATTCTTCACTGTTACTTGTCCACTTTTGTAGAGTAAATCCTCCCTTCTCCATAAGATTATTCATTTCTCGATATAGATTTATTCCTTCCAGAACGTTTTCGCATCCAGCTAGCAGATCGTCCATGTAGAACCGAGAAGTTACTGCTTTGGCTGCCGCAGGATACTTATGACCTTCATCAATGCTGAGTTGCTGCAAAGACCTTACTGCAAGATACGGAGCCGATGCCACTCCGAATGTCACTCGTAACATTCGATAATGTTTGATCTCTTCGTCCGTTTCACCTCTCCATAAGATCCGCTGGTAATCTATGTCATCTTGGTGTACCTTTACCTGTCGGTACATTTTGACTATATCGGCTGTCAAACAAATGGGTGACATTCTCCAGTTGATTACCAGATGTTTTAATTCTGCTTGCAGAGTCGGGCCTACTAACAACTGTTCATTAAGAGATTTATGGTTAGTGCCCTTACAAGAGGCATCGAAGACAACCCTAACTTTGGACGTTTGTTTATCCTCACGCACTACAGCATGGTGTGGTAAGTATACTGCATTGGGGTGGTCAATTTCATCTTCAGGTACGACTTCCAAATGATTTAATTGAACATATTCATTAATTACCGCTTTGTATTTCTGTTTCAGATCACCAGTCTTCATTCTTCCTTCTAATGAACGCAATCTTCTTTCAGCTATCATCTTGGAATTTGTAACATCTGGATATTCACATTTTAGGGGGAGCCGTACCACATATCTGCCATTTTCATCCCTGGTAGTAGTATTTGTATATATCTCCTCACAGAGTTTTTCATCTTCTGTTCGCAGTTTTTCTTTGGACATCGGTATATCATCCTCGAGTTCCCAGAATTGTTTTAGTAGATTATTATCCTCTACTACGTGCATGACTTTTATTTCAGATGTTTCCTTTGACTCCTTTAACGCACCTGATAGAATCCAACCGAAGGAAGTACGTTGCGCAATCGGAGACCCTTGGGGGCTCTTCTTTACTCCCTCTTGTAGTATTTGTCCGTACACTTCAGCTCCCAGTAGCATATCAACACGACTTGGTGTATGGTAGCTTGGATCAGCTAAAACAATTTTTTGTAATTCCTTCCATTCCACAGTCTTTATTTCGTTCGTTGGTAAAAGTGTGGTAATAGATTTAAGCACATATGCCTTAACATTTATGATAACCTTCGGATCTACTCGTGACGATATCTTCAGGTTCACTACAGCCTTAGAGACTAAAGCCTTGTCTCCACCCACTCCTGTAATTTGACTTTTTACAGGAGTCTTTTTCAATCCCAATTGTTGAACCGTCGCTTCTGTAATAAAGGACGTTTGTGATCCCTGATCCAGCAATGCACGGATTGTATAGCACTGACCTTCCTTGGACACGGTTTTCACTAGTGCCGTTGCCAGTAAAATTGGAGTTATTTTTCGAGTAAAACAAGAAACTACCTCATTTGAGTCTGAGCACTGAACATTTGCTGCCGCGCTTGGTTCAGCCATCCTGCCTGCACTCGAATCTGTAGTGTCAGTACGTGCAACATAACCCTTAGACGCGCCCTCACTTGACGGGTGTAAAAAAGCGTGATGTCTCTTTTGACAAATGCGGCACTTAAAGTTCGTTTTACAGTTTTTGGCAGTGTGATTACGCCCTAAACAGCAAAAGCAAATATTATTTGACTTAACAAAGTTACGCCGCGAATCAACCGAATCTTTCTTAAACGCCTGACAGTGAATAAGCTTGTGCTCTTCCGTACAGAATGGACACTGAATCTTTGCAATGTGCATTGATTTCATTTTATTAACAGGCCTTTGGCTTTTGTTTGCAGACCCAGAATCCAAAAACTCTAGCGCTCTATAGCGCTTAGTTAGAAATTCTTGAAATTGCTTGAATGTGGGCAATTCATCTGACACATCACTGTCCGTAGCATCGAATTCCCACTCCCTTTTAGATTCTGGATCTAATTTAAGCGCAATGATATGGATAATTAGTATATCCCAACTTTCTGTCTGAATTCCAATATTCGACAATGCCGATAAACAATCATTTGTAGTATCCAACAAATCCTTTAGACCACCAGCTGTTTCATGAGCAAGATTCCTTTGACTTAACAATCTTTTTAGTATGTGATGCGAGATATACCGTTTGTTGTTGTATCGGTCTTCAAGTAATTTCCAACATCTATAGTAGTTGTCGTTAGTTATTGGAATATTGCTCAATAATTGCTCTGCCTCTCCAGTTAAATATCCCTTGAGGTAGAGCAATTTCTCAACATTGTCTAGATTAGCATTTTCATGAACTAAAGACTTGAAGAGATCTTGAAAGCTTTTCCACTCCGAATACTTGCCAGAAAAGGATTGTATATTTACCTTTGGTAGTTTGACCTGGGCTCGTGAACCTTTGGTTTCACTAGTATTCGGTGTAGATCCACCTTTACTTTGACTGGGCATGTCCGCCAACTTAGATTTTAACTCTCCCTTATATTCCATGTAAATCTCTTCGCATTGATCGTATATGTCGGAAGTCATGTACACTGTTTCATTCAATTTATCCAGAGCATGATTCCGCATCAACTCTTTGTGTCCACTTAGAAACTCGAACCAAAGTTGATCGATTGACTCTAATCTCGCTTCGACATATTCTTTCTTCAACCGGTCTTTAGGCGTCTTTTTAAAATTAACTTTCGCCTTTGAAATTCTTTTAAATAAATCATCTTGAAAATTTAATAACAATTCCATTTTGACTAACTACCTATGATAACTTTTCTACTAAAGATCGATGCGAAGTCTGTTACATACAAGTACTAAATTAACACGCTCAAAGTTAGTAAACAAGTTCACAGTATGCTAGCAAATATTTTTGCAGTTGAATCTACTGATGTCTATGTTCGAAGAAATTCGAGCAAAATTTTCTAAGTGTTTGAACTTTTAAAATCCTAGCTAAATCGGGCACAGAGGCCCCGTTCCCTCGTTTTTTAACAAATTATTCTAAGTCCTAAACTAAACTTACAATTTAAAGTTAGAACTAGCTATTTGACTCTAATAAACACAAGTTAAAATCTTCATTGAAATAAAGTTCACTTTTGCTTGACACAATAAAGTTGAAAGTACTCACAGTTGTTCAACACTCACTCACTGGAAACTAGGTGCGATCCAATTCAGCGCCGTACCAGTCCACTTCCTAGAATTTCTCCACTCGGGCACCGCAGACAGGGTCGTTGTCCTTTGCTTGTATTCGGGCACTGCAGATGGCGTCGTTGTCGCCTTTTGCCCCCACGGCAACAGCTTTCACCTGAAGCTGTTCGCCTCCGCTGATACTTCAGCCTGACGTCACGGTTGCGACGGCGATCCACCGTCCGTGACGTACTCTCCAAAAAAACTACACCGACCAACAATCGGTGTTTAACTGATTCCTGCCGAATATTCGGCCACGAAGGACCATGTGAAAACTCCTGTTACACACGTTCTCGTGAAGGTCGACTATTGTAGGGTTATGTATTGAAACCACAATATCTCCAAAATCAAGACACATTTATTTCAAATTTCAAATAGTACCGCGCAATCTCTGCGAATCTCGTCACCGCGATGCAGGATTACGCCGCTCACCTCAACCTGCCATCTAGCTTTTATGTGACGAACTAGCTGAACAGTAGCATTTTAATGACTCTGTTTGATCGTGAGTTTGGGTTCTGGCTTAGGTGTATAAAATAACATTTTAATTCAACACTTATTATAATTCTACTTAACAAGCTAAAGTAATACAAAAGGTAAGCCGTACTCGCAGAAGCCTCTACAGAAGTTTTAATTTGACTAGGATGTGATGGAGGGGTAAGAGGTAAGTTCGAAACGAAACGAAACGAAAACGATCGAAAGAGCTCCCCAACTGAACTATCGAGAGGCTTTCAATTGTATCTGGTTACGCCGTTATATGTTCGCACTAATTGAGGGAAGCGCGCCATCTCTGGGTGGAATGTGCCGAACCGCTGGGCTGGCTGATACGTCATCCGAACGGTGACAGCCTGCACACGCGGCGACCACTTGTCTCGCTCTCGAAGAGCGAGAACGATTTCCTGTGCCGTCGACCAACCACGGCCAGTTACGCACCGCATCCGCCACTGGAAGGTTCGGGACCGACCTCTGCCCGACCTTCAACCGCCGCGCTTACTATTGTGTTGTGTTCATCCTTTGCCAACCGTCACTTTTTGTACCTGTCGACGCACCCGCGAGTGGAGCAGTGCTGAACGCCTGAAGGAGGACGAGGAAGCTGGCTTAGCGGTAAGTGCATTTCGCCTGTTGGCTGCCTTTCCTCTTTTAGTGTGAACACGGCGCTCCTCCCTATTTAATTGCCCAAAATTCAGTACGCATTTTTCCGCCCCGCATTCGCTCATAATTAAATAACTCCCGCATCACCAGTACCGAATCGATCGACACTCTGCTGCGTTCTTCGCTCGGTATCTCGTATAGTGTCGTTCGCGGTCTAAAATCGATATAATAGTAATCGGTAGCACCGAGCGCGATTGTTTCCTTGGGTGTACTTAAATTCGACTTCGAGATAAAATTATTGCGAAACATCGAGATGTTTGAACAATCGATACAAACGACTAAAGCATCTCGGACTCGATCATCCCTAGAATAGAAGTACCTACTCGTAACAATTCCGAGAACATTCCGTTCGGTTTCGGCAACAAGCTTATAATAGATACTGGTGGAGTTCCAACAAGTTTTTTGAAAGAAATCGCCAATTCTCGTTATGAGAATTATGAGAAGCGTACATTGGTTGAAAGTTACATTATTGGAGAGTAAACAGCGGCTGCGGATTCACTCTCATTGACCACAATCATGAGCTATATAGCTCATAATGATAATGAAGGTAAAAAGCGTCTTATGTGTCATTCTAGAACCGAAAATATCTACGAAACACCGTCGAATTTTCTTTTTTTTCCCGCAGGTTTTTTTAGGTATATAAATAGCCTGTGTTGGTACTGACCAACACACATATTATGTACTACATATGTGTTAAATTTTATCGATGTCGCTTAAGCTGTCTGGGCGTAAAAGCTTCACAAACAAACGAAGATTGACGATATCAAGATAGTTTTACTATAATTTCAGTAGAGCGTTGTATAGCTCGTTGAAAGGTCCCTTTCTAACCCTGACTATAAGCACTATCTCTAACCTTCAAGTCAAGCATTTAGCCCTCAAGCGTTAAATCGCTTTCCAAGATCCCGAGATGTCTTGAAAATTTCAGCGCCCTGAGCGCCTTACCTTTATCACAGGCACTCAAGTGTCAAAACCGGCTCGCTTCGACAAAAACCCATGAGTCACATTTATAAAGCACCCTTCAAGCCAGCTTCAAGCGCCCCGAGTCGATGCTAGCGCCCTCCACAACTGCACAAGTGGTCTTCAAGTTCTGCCCTATTTTATTAGAAAACCTCTAACCCGTCTTAATTTCTGCCTTATGGTTACAAACTAGAGTCGAGTTTGGAATGCCGCCAATCTAGATTCTTAATTCGGCCACTAAAAAAACGTAAAGAAGCGAAAAGCGCGGAGTGAGTAGGTATTTAATTAAATATTTGGGTTATTTTTCACGAACGCGGTCGTTCGTTTTATTTTAACAGGGAAAGTTTAATTTTAGCTCTCTCATATGAAGGCTCATTCGTCTCCGTCCAGACTCTGAGATTAAGGGCTTCACAATAAAGATATATGGCACTAGTCTCACGCAGCTTAGTTCAGGTTGTTATTAGATTTTCGACCAAATTTCATTAAAATCTGATCAGCAGTTTTGATATGGTTGATTAACATTAACATCCAACCTTTTACATTTACTATAAGTATTACTAGCTGCACTCCGCGGCTTCACCCACATAAACTAGTATAATAAACCATTAATTTATTAGAGAAAAATTACTATGTCAATCTCCAGTACTTCATATATCTATATGCCAAAAAACACGTCCGTCCATTGCTCTGTTACTGCGTAAAAGAAGGAAAAACCAACAAACAAATACTTTCACATTGATAATACTAGCTATTCACCGCGGTTTCACGCGATTCTCGGGTTATTTGGTCCTTACAGTGGCTAGGATAACATAAGCAAATGAGTTCGTTACGTGGTTTCAAAATCGTCAAAACTTTACAAAATTATGCGAAATACGTAACAACAAAATATGAAAACCACGAATATGTCTATGAAAGTTTGAGATTAGGAATCATGAAACAACGAATGCACGCCACACCGAAAATCATAACACCTACCAATACTGGTTAATTATTATATTTTGTGACCTTTTCATTCATTCTCCTTTATCTTGTCATTCGGCCTTTGGAAACTCCATTACGGGTGTCGGGAGAATTATCTCGTTAGGGGTAAATAATATTTGTCTAGTATCTTAGTAGTGTGTTCTTTACGAACCTGTCAATGTTCTAACTTATTGTTGATGGCCTCCATGGCGTAAGTGGGCGATGAGCCGACTGTAAAACATTGAAGGTCGAGGGTTCGATTCCCGTACAGGGCTAAGATTTGTGCGAATGACAAATGTTTGCTCTGAGTCGGGGTGTTTGTAGGAGAATGGTCCTCGTAGTTCCTGATTTCCTAGATACTTTGGTAGTGGGAGGCCCCTTCTGCAAGTGTCCGCCTGGGGAAGTACCATTTCTTTGCCAGATATTCATCCGGCAAGCAGTAGTGTGTAAGCAATAATGTGTTCTGGTTTGAAGGGCGTCGTTTCCAGCGAAATTACTGGGCATTTGAGACTTTAGAACCGATGTCTCAGGGTGACAATTGCGTAGGCGTAGTTGTTTAAAAGATTTGTCATGGTAAACAAAATCTTTAAAAAGTCGAAAGGAATGTAAAGCTGTCAGTCTCGGTTGTTATTTGATAGACGTATCAAAGGCCCTTGAGCTTAAAATTTACATTACAAATCAACGTTGAAAATCATCATCAATCATCATCATCATCATCAACCCATATCGTCCCACTGCTGGGCACGGGTCTCCCCTCACTTTTATCAGAAGGGTTGGGCCATAATCCACCACGGAAGACCAGTTTGGATTGGGGATAACATACCTACCTCCGAAATAATTCTCCGATAGGTATGTGGGTTTCCTCACGATGTTTTCCTTCAGCGGAAAGCGAGTGTTAATTTCTATCTATTATTATGTAAACACATCTCAAATAATTATGTATATTTATTATAATGGACATAGACCCCGCATCCGATTCAATTATCGAAGTTATGTTCTGGTTGTAAAAATAAAATATAAAAAGTTTAGGGTTCATTCTCATAACTCTGGAATGTGAGAGCCGAAAGGGATTATCTGAATAAATGTACGGGTGCTTAAATAAAATCCTTATAACTTGGTTGAGCCTGTAAACCTATAAACTTGCTAGAGATTGTAGGTTGGCAAACTAATGAAATAGAAGACAGAGGCGCTAGGACCACTCTCTAAGAAAAGAGCGGTTTTCTGGGAAGCGTCGCCCAGACTGACCCGTGACGTAATGTCAAGCTAAGTCATTCTCGGCGCGTCCAGGTCGATAGCAGCTATGTGTTGCGCTCATTGGTTCCATTTAGTTAGCCGGGGATTACGAAATTTGAGTGAATTTCTTATCGGTGATCCAATTCACCTCGGTCTACTACACTATCTAAAACAGTTGGAAAACCATGCTCTTACAGAGTTATAAGCAGTCTGTGGTAGTTCTCTACTACTTGGCAGCATACCAAGATGCGGCATTGCCCCGTTAAATTGCATTGTTAATTCGATGAGTCGGTCGAAAGACTTGCGCGAGCTCCAGGCGGAGGACTGACAGGAGGTGTCGTGTAACAGACCGAAGTGGCATCTCTTATTATCGGAGGTCAAGACTCATCTTAGATTTTTGCGCGATCCTAGTAAGTTAGTTTAGTTTAGTTGAGCGTTGCCTCTACCGTGCGCTTGTATAGATTTGTAAAAATACACTGAGCTCCAGCTGACGTTCACACAAATATTTGCCCTGTGATGGAATTGAACCCGCAACTTCGTTATCATCATTTCACGCCACTCGAGTAAGATAATCCGTTTTGAGAATTATTTCAGAGGTGGGTATATTATCCACCAATCCGGACCGGGCCTCCGGGGTGGATTATGGCCTTACCCTCCTCACAAAAGTGAGGGGAGCGGATAGGTGGATGATGATGATGAATCCGTTTTGAAATTACTTTTGCATCACCATACACCAAGCAAACTTTCGTAATCATACAATTTGCGGTTATGCAAATTTCAATCCAAGATTTATTTATTCAAAATTTTACCTTATTCATTAAATAATAACAAATGGTGTTGTTTTTCGGACCCTTAATCAGTTGTCATTGTTATAGCCGAAAGGGAAACAGCGGGCCATGCGGTCTCCCATACATATTTTAACGAAAGGGTTAACACGTCATCTTAAGGCACATTCTCACTTGAGTTTTGTAAGAGTATGTTTCAACATCTTAGTTCCGATTATCACAAATACAAAAGCTGACGAAATTCGAGACTTTGCAGCGTTCATCACCATCTTTATCAACCCACCTCAGCCCACTGCTGAGCATGAAGATTCCCTCACTTTCGTGACGTGTATCAGGACATAATCAATCAACAGAGGGTCGGCCCGGATTGGTAAAAAAACATACCTACCTTCAAAATCCTCACGAAAGTGAGGGGAGACCCGTGCCCAGCAGTGGGACGTTATGGGTTGATGATGACCTCCAAAATAATTTTGGGGAGGTATGTAGGTTCACTCATGATGTATTTTTTTTATTTGACTGAGTTACAAAACGAGTTAGTCGTGGTGGTAAGCGCTACGCACGCCCATAACAGTTACAGTGCCACCCAGAACTTTGCATTGCAGAATCTTGCGCGGTACTGCACTGCGCTCGTCATCCTGCGACATTAGCCCAGTCATTTCGCTGGAAATAGTGCCTTTCAAACCGGAACATAGTAATGTTTGTACACAACTGCTTGGCGGATGAATATCTGGCAAAGATGTGGTACTTCCCCAGGCGGTCTCAAGCAGAAGAGGCCTCCAACTACAAAAATCTTTGCCATAGGCTGTGTGATTAGCTATTGTACAGGATTCAAGGTCGGAAACCGTTGGTGTAGAAAGGCCCTTAGGCTTAGGCCCTTGCGTCGCTTACTCATGACAAGACCCTCCCTTGTGGCTTTTACTGCGGATTGTAGCACTTCTATTTAACACGTTCACTGCTAAACCGGTTTTTAGATTTAGGCACCGCTACGGACCGTGTGTGTGTTTTCCAGCATTGGCGTGCGTTTGTGTGAGCCGCACTGTAGTAGCGCTGCGCTGAACACGTCTGTGTTTTGCCTCACAGCCGGCACGTAAACTGCGCTAACACAACCGGTGTGTTTTCCCACACTCGCGTAACGTTAGAAAAAATACACACGTCTGTGTTTTTCAGTAGTCAAAGTGTTAAAAGAATGGGTGGATACTTTACGGGGTTTGAGTGCAAAAACTGTATCAATAATCATATAATAATAGGTTTATTTCCAGGAACACGTATTAAATTTGAAGCATAAAACACGATATGCTTAGTTACATAGCTTGTTAATAATTCGATTTTTTATTTGCCTGAGTTACGAGATGAGCAAGTTATTCGCCTGATGGTAAGCGCTACGCCTGCCATAGCAACTACAGTGCCACCCAGAACTTTGCATTGCATAATCTTGCACTGCGCTTGTCAGCCTGAGACATCGGTTCTGAAGTCTCATATAAAATAGGTACAATTTCCGAAACAAATGACGGCGGTTCCACTCTAAGTATCGTGGAAACCAAAATTATGAGACGACATTAGCTATTAGGGGTAACCACGTACTTCTTATTCAATGCAGTGCATGAACGGCCTAGATTGGCACCACACACTCATAAATCACGAACGTGACGTGACGACACTCAAAAATTGACTGAAGAGAATGAGAGAAAAAGAGAATGAGATGGAGCTATATAAACTCCCATATATGCAGACAAATTGTTCCGATCTCTTTGGATAAATGTCTCTGGTCGACTTATGAACCCTGAGCGATCTCGGTGGTGACAGTTAGCAGGGCAGTTCAGTTTAAGTTCGTGGTGAAGCCCCTGGTCCCTTAAATATACCCTTCTGTGACAGCCACACTGACCCTTAAAAGATATGTATTCAGGTTCTTTCACTTCCCTCAGATAATAAACAAGGATTATGACCGGTATAATTTACGATTTTCGTACTGGCCCTAAAGTAATAACTAGGTAGGTTATTAACCGTATTTTTAGTACACCCTTTTTATATCTTTTGTGTGTTCCGTTATTATTCCCGGCACCAGCTTGGATGGTAAGTAGCTGGTACTTTTTAAGATCTTTCTAAAGTTCGAACAAAAATAAAATATTTAATGGACTTTTAAACACACCTTTGCCAGATATTCATCCGCCGAGCAGTAGTGTGCAAACATTACTGTATTCCAGTTTGAAGGGCACTGTTTCTAGCGATATTACTGGGCATATGTGACCTTAGAGTCGATGTCTCAGGGTGATGAGCGCAATGCACTGCTTGTCACTGTTACTGCTATGGGCAGGCGTAGCGCTTACCATCAGGTGAATGACATGCTCGTCTCGTCACTCAGTCAAATAAAATAAAAAAAACATAAGCTCCTACTGAAGCAACCATCGTTTGAACGCCCTATTCTAACGCTCAAGGGTCTTCGATGTTCCTGATTCCCTGCATTCAGGAAATCCTAGTCAGTGGTCAAGATGGTGACGCATTATTTTATAAGATATACTGAAGTGGTCATATTACGTACCTATTTGAAAGTGATATCAGACAACACTTAGAGCTATCAGACGTTATCGTGTACCATCCTTATCGCGGCATAATATGCCGCTTTTGCAAGGTCAGAGGAAATCCGGTATGTGGACTGTTGAGAAGTCATTTTCATCATAAGCCTTTGTCGATCCACTGCTGGGCATAGGCCTCTTCTTTATTGTTCTCCATGTTTGACCCATTAGGGGGACGATGTCATCTGCTCATCTGGAAGGTGGTCTGCGAACTGACCTCGTCGACCCCCTCGGATACCCCCTCCTCTTGTTTAGAAGTGGAATCTCTTTAATATCACAGAATACTAACTTTTTCATGTTACTAAGTAACGTGACGAGCATGGCGTTCACCTGATGGTAAGCACCACGCCTGCCTATAACAGCTACAGTGCCACCCAGAATCCGTTGCGGCACTGTACTGCACTCGTCACCCTGAGACATTGGTTCTAACTAGTACAGACAATATCCCCTCCACACATTAAAGCGGCTTAGTTATTCGGAATCCCCATTACATTAACTATAACATGCAAACTTCGCGTAAAAGCCTCGTTATATTTAAGATC